>CM066033.1:1070824239-1072075094 GCA_033557465.1 Ichthyophis bannanicus
CTCTAAACGCAAGTCGGTACCGTATGGGCTTTCGCTCCATACCGGTTCCATACCCGATACGCCCGATATCGATACCGATCGGTACGCGTATCGTGCGTTAGAGGAAAGCACCGATTCCTCTGAGGATTTTCACTCCTCTGATGATTCTGCTGAGTTTTCACTCAACTTACCTGAGGAGCCCTCTTCTCCTAAAAGGAGAATGTCCCCTCCAGAGGATTTGTCCTTCCAGGACTTTGTTTTAGATATGGCTACAGCCCTTTCTATTACCACATCCTCTGAAAAGGAACCCAGATCCAAAAAACTGGATATTTTGGGATACTCAAAGGCCCCTAAGGAGGCAGTTACCCTGCCTATCCATGAAATCCTTCAAGAACAACTGATGGATTTCTGGGAAAATCCTTTGACTTTGTCTCCTTATTCCCGTAGGTTGGACACCATGTATAGGGTCCCTCCTTCTCCTGGTTTCCAAAAGACTCAATTGCCCCACCACTCTATTGTGGTGAAGTCTGCAATGAAGAAGATTAGGAGTACCAAAAGGCACTCTTCCACCCCTCCAGGACGGGAATGTAAGACTTTGGACTCTTTTGGTAGGAAAATTTTCCAGGCTAGTATGCTTATAGCCAGGATTAATTCCTACAGTCTCTATATGGGCATGTTCCTGGAGGAACTTGCCAAAAAGGTGCGGCATTTTGCCCCCTTTATCCCTGAGGATAAAAAGCAGGGATTCCTTTCCCTAGTGAAACAACTCTTAGAGGTTTCTAAGTTCTCTAATAGGGCAGCATATGATTCCTTTGAGGGAGCCAGTAGGGCTTCGGGCATTGCTATTGCAGCCCGACGTCTTGCTTGGCTCCAGGCCTCTGATCTGGAACCTTGGGTTCTAGATGGCTTACGGAATCTGCCCTGTACAGGTGAGAACTTATTTGGGGAAGAGTGGCAAATCAAAGCCACCCAGATGGATGCTGAAAATGCCACCTTGGAAAGACTTTCAAAGTCCACTTCAATTCCTACTAAGAAAAAGTCTTTTAAAAGGCCTTACTATAAGAAGGCCAGAGTTGCTTCAAATACTGGCCAGCAGTCTTCTCAACCTCGCTATACTGCTAAGCGTCAGCAATCCAAACAAGCACGAGCTAAGCCTGCAGCAGCTACTGTAGCTCAGCAGGCTCCAACCCCTCAGGGGTTTTGACTTGCTCCTAGGGAACTTGCCACTTCTGGTTCTAACACAACCAGAACCTCTCACCATACCCGGAAGGTTGGTTCACTTTGCTCCCAGATGGGAACAAATCACAACAGAACAATGGACCCTCTCTATCATTCGAGAGGGTTACAAACTTCATTTCTCCAGCCTTCCTCCCCATCATATGGTGAGACCATTCAATTCTCCCCCATCTCTCCTAACCCTGTTGGGTCAAGAGGTTTCCTCTCTTCTTGCCCAAGGGGCCATAGAAGAGGTTCCTCTTCCTCAACAAGGGTCCGGTTTCTACTCCCCTTATTTTCTCATTCCAAAGAAGACAGGGGGATTCAGACCAATCCTAGATCTGAGAGAATTGAACAAATTTCTCTTCAAGGAGAAATTCAAAATGCTGTCTCTCGGCATTCTCCTTCCTTACCTCCAGGGTCAGGACTGGCTTTGTTCTCTAGACCTACAGGATGCGTATACACATATACTCATCCATCCATCCCACAGAAAGTATCTTCGCTTTCTGTTTCAGGGAAAACATTTCCAATACAGAGTACTCCCCTTCGGTCTAGCCTCTGCTCCAAGAGTATTCACAAAATGCATGGCAGTCGTAGCCGCATTTCTAAGAGGCATGGGAATCTTTGTCTTCCCATATCTGGACGACTGGCTCATCCGAGCTCCAACTCAGTCACAGGCCCAGATTTCCCTGGACCACACAAGGAGCCTTTTGCAGTATCTGGGACTGGTAGTAAACCTTCCCAAGTCCCAACTCATCCCTACTCAATCTCTAGAATTCATAGGGGCCCAGTTGGACACCATCACTGCAAGGGCCTACCTTCCACATGTTCGAGGCCAGCGCCTCCTGAGTTTGGCCTCCCAAGCTCAGTCCAGCACTCACTTGACAGCCAGGGAAATGCTACGCCTACTGGGTCATATGGCCTCCACAGTGCATGTGGTGCCCTATGCTCGTCTTCATATGAGAGCAGCTCAATGGACCCTGGCCACTCAGTGGACTCAGGCGTCAGGAGCGCTCTCAGACCAAATACAAACCTCCGATCGTCTGTTTTGGTCCCTCCACTGGTGGACTTCCACCAAGAATCTGTTGTTGGGGGCTCCATTTCAACCATTGCTACCCCAAGCAACCCTCACAACAGATGCCTCCCAAACAGGGTGGGGAGCCCATCTGCAAACTCTCTCCACTCAGGGCACTTGGTCTCTACAGGAGACCACCCTTCATATCAATCTTCTGGAACTGCGAGCAATTTACCTTGCCCTCAAGGTCTTCCACTCCCTCCTAGCCAACCTCACTGTCCTAGTTCAGACGGACAATCAGGTGGCCATGTTTTACATAAACAAACAAGGAGGGACGGGCTCTCTGTCGCTTTGCAACGAAGCTCTAAGACTATGGGCCTTCGCCAGAGAGCATCAGATTCACCTGCTAGCAGTGTATCTCCCAGGAGTTCAAAACTCTCGGGCAGACAGGCTCAGTCGAGTTCTGCTGCCACACGAATGGTCCCTACATTTGGACCAAATAAACCGAATCTTTCAGGAATGGGGGACCCCGGACATAGACCTCTTTGCAAGTCCGTGGAATGCCAAACTTCCCCGGTTCTGTTCCAGAACTCCGTGTCAGGGAGCTCAGGCTACGGACGCCTTTCTCCTGAATTGGAGTCAGGCATTCCTATATGCCTTTCCACCCATTCCTTTGATTCCCAAGACTCTGTTCAAACTCCAGAGGGATCATGGAACTATGATCCTCATAGCTCCACGCTGGCCACGCCAAGTGTGGTTCCCTCTACTTCTACAGCTCTCCCAGGGATCCTACTTGGATCTGGGAGCTGCGCCAGACCTCCTGTCTCAGGAGGAGGGGACTTTGTGGCACCCAAACCCCAAATCCCTTCACCTCAGTGCTTGGTTACTGAAGGCTTAAGCCTTCAAGACTTTCATCTTTCCCAACCAGTGAAAGATATCCTTTCTGCCTCTAGGAAACCCTCTACCAGGCGTTCCTATGCTTTCAAATGGAAACGTTTTTCCATTTGGTGTGCTCAGCAGGGTCTTGACCCTCTGGCACTTCCTTTGAATTCTCTTCTTGATTATCTCCTGCATCTATCCAATGCAGGCCTCAAGACGAATTCAGTAAGAGTCCATTTAAGTGCTATTGCAGCATCCTTGCAACATATAAATGGACAACCTATCTCCTCTCATCCTCTTGTTGCAAGATTCATGAGAGGCCTGACTCTCACTAAACCTCCCATCAGACCACCCCCGGTCGCATGGGATTTGAATCTAGTGCTCGGTCAACTTATGAAGCCACCTTTTGAGCCAATGTTTTCCACCTCCTTGAAATTTCTTTCCTGGAAGGTCATCTTCCTCATTGCAGTCACTTCGGCTCGCCGCATCAGTGAGCTGCAGGCTTTAGTGGCTAATCCACCTTACACAAGATTTCATCATGATAAGGTTGTCCTTAGGACGAATCCCCACTTTATGCCTAAAGTGGTCTCGCCTTTTCATCTTAATCAAGAGGTATATCTACCTGTCTTTTTTCCAGCTCCTCATGCATCCAATGCAGAGAGGAACCTTCATACTCTGGATTGTAAAAGAGCTCTCGCTTTTTACCTTAATAGGACTCAGCCACATCGAAAGTCTTCTCAACTTTTTGTGGCCTTTGATCCTTCCCATTTGGGACTTCCAGTCTCCAAGCGTACACTTTCCAATTGGATTGCTCAGTGTATTTCTTTTGCTTACCAGAGCAAAAACATTTCTCTGGAAGGCCATGTCACTGCTCACAATGTGAGGGCCATGGCAACTTCTATGGCTCATCTGCACTCTGTTTCCATAGATCAGATCTGTCGAGCCGCTACCTGGGCCTCGGTTCATACCTTCACAGCCCATTACTGTTTGGACAAGGACTCCCGCCGGGATGCCTTGTTTGGCCAGGCTGTCCTCAAGCACCTGTTCCATTCCTAAACAACTCCTGCCCACCTTCCCAGAATGGATGCCTGAGATCCATACGAAGATGGCGAACCTTTACAGGGGATCCCATGCATCTAAGCTAGGGAGTCCCCATATGTGAGGACTTATTCCTGCTTGTTCCTGGAGATAGCACAGTTACTTACCTGTAACAGGTGATCTCTGGGAACAGCAGGAATTAGTCCTCACAACCCACCCACCTCCCCTAGGAGTTGTATCTTTTATCTATCTATCTTCCTGTCCTCTCTCTGTTGACTCAGCTATAAACTCGAAACTGAGGAGAGCTGTTCAGGAAGGCGGGAAGGCAGTGCGCATGTGCAGTGGGAGGTCCCAAAAGCTTCTATTCTAAGAAGCTGGGGAGCTTTCCCGCACGGGCTCCGTCGGTACCGACGTACCCATATGTGAGGACTAATTCCTGCTGTTCCCAGAGATCACCTGTTACAGGTAAGTAACTGTGCTTTCCTGTCTAATCAATGTGTTTATACCTCAAAAATTTCCTGTCATGATTTGACAATTTCCAATCTGTAATCAAACCGCTGCTGATCACTGGAAGTAGCGGTATACAAATGTATACTAAATAAAATAAATAAATTAACAAAACCACCCATTAAGCTACTGCCGGTGGCATAGGATCTGAATCTTGTTCTCGGGCAGCTCATGAAACAGCCCTTTGAGCCTTTAGCCACTACAGCTCTAAAGTTTCTCTCGTGGAAAGTTAGCTTCCTAGTTGCCCTCACTTCTGCAAGACGCATCAGTGAGCTACAGGCCTTAGTGGCGGATCCTCCTTATACAAGATTTCACCATGATAAAGTAGTTCTTAGGACTCATCCTCACTTTATGCCAAAGGTGGTTTTGCCTTTTCATGTGAACCAAGCGGTTTACCTTCCTGTATTCTTCCCTAGGCATCATGCCACTAATGCAGAAAGGAACCTTCATACTTTAGACTGTAAAAGAGCCTTGGCTTTTTACCTTCAAAGAACTAAGGAACATAGGAAATCTTCTCAGTTTTTTGTTGCTTTTGATTCTAGTCATTTGGGACTTCCAGTTTCCAAAAGAAATCTCTCTAGGTGGATTGCAGATTGCATGTCCTTTGCATATGAGAGTAAGGGACTTTCTCTCGAAGGCCATGTCACAGCTCACATTGTGAGAGCAGTGGCAGCCTCTATGGCTAACCTTCGTTCTGTGTCCATTGACAACATCTGTAGAGCGGCCACTTGGGCTTCGATACGCACCTTTACAGCCCACTATTGCTTAGACAAGGACTTCCTTCGAGATGCCTCGTTTGGCTAGGCTGTTCTCCAGCATCTCTTTCAGACTTAGTACAACTCCTACCCACCATCCTGGGTTTCGATGCCAGAGATCCATGGGAGGAAGCATGACCCATCTCACCCGGGGTTCGCAGCTTGCTGGTGTCATCCCCCTGGCATCTCTCAGCTGGGGAGTCCCCATATGTGAAGACTACATTCCTGCATGTTCCTGAAGATAGCATAGTTACTTGTAACAGGTGATCTCCGGGAACAGCAGGAATTGAGTCTTCACAACCCACCCTCCTCCCCTAGGACTTGCATTTCTCTCTCTCTCTCTCTGCTTCTCTCCTTTTATCTCTGCTACAAACTCAACTGAGGAAGGAGAGTTGGGAAGGCAGCTAGGCAAGTGCAGTGGGATGCTCCCAAAAGCTTTCCTATAGGACGCTGGGGAGCGTTCTCACATGGGCTCTGTCGGTGCTGTTCCTGGAGATCACCTATTACAGATGAGTAACTACGTTTTACCTGTGACATGAATTTTCCATGGATAGCAGGACGGATCAGGCACGCAGTCTCTCACACTTCCCTGATAGTTGCTTTCATTCTTGAGCTATGAAATTAATTGAGGGATCAAAGAAATCAAGGAAGCTAACAAACGTTACAGCACAGTAATAATAATGGGTGATTTCAATTACCCCGGTATCGACTGGGTCAGTGTCACGGCAGGACATGCTAGGGAGATAGTTTCAAGATGAAATAAATGTCTGCTTCTTGGAGCAGCTGGTGTATGAACCGACCAGAGGGGAAGCCATTTTGGACTTAGTCCTTAGTGGAACACCAGATCTGGTGCATGAGATAAGGATGTTGGTGCCACTTGGCAATATTGATCATAGCATGATCGCGTTTGATTTAATTAGTGGAGGAGGGATGGTAAGGAAATCCACAGTACTACCTTTTAACTTTCAAAACGGAGACTATGATAAAATGAGGAAAATAGTTAAGAAAAAACTAAAAGGATCAGTTATAAAGTTTAAAGACTTACATCAAGCTTGGGTGTTGTTGAAAAATACTATCTTGGAAGCCCAGACCAGCTGTATTCCACGCTTTAAGAAAAGTGGAAGGAAGTCCAAAAAATTGCCAGCATGGTTTAAAGGTGAGGTCAGAAAGGCTGTTGCTGCCAAAAAAGCATCTTTCAGGAAATGGAAAAAATAGCCAAATGACGAAAACTGGAAACAGCACAAGCACTGCAAGGCATTGATAAGGCAGGCAAAGGGAGAATTTGAGAAGAAGCTTGCTGCGGAAGCAAAAACGCGTAATAAAGACTTTTTCAAGTACATTTGTAGCAAAAAACCTGTGAGAGAGTCAGTTGGTCCATTAGATGATAGAGGGGTTAAAGGGGCACTAAGAGGCAACAAGGCGATAGCAGAGAGACTGAATGAATTCTTTGCTTCGGTCTTTACTGAGGAAGATGTAAAGATGTTACCCATGATTGAAGTGGTATTTAAAGGTACGGAAGAATTGAAGGAAATATTGATACATCGGGAAGATGTATTACAACTATTTGATAAACTGAATAGTATCAAATCACCTGGACTGGATGGTATACATCCAAGGGTGTTGAAAGAACTGAAATATGAGATTGCAGACCTGCTATTAGTAATCTGTGAACTATCATTAAAATCATCTGTAATACCTGAAGATTGGAGGATGGCCAATGTGACGCCAATTTTTAAAAAGGGTTCCAGGGGTGATCCGGGAAACTACAGACCGGTGAGCCTGACATCAGTACCAGGAAAAATGGTAGAAACCATCATAAAGAACAAAATTGCTGAACATGTAGATAGTCATGGCTTAATGGGAGACAGCCAACATGACTTTAGACAAGGAAGATCTTGTCTTACTAATCTGTTATGTTTTTTTGAAGGTGTGAATGAACAGACAGATAAAGGTGAGTCAGTTGATATTGTGTATTTGGACTTTTAGAAAGCCATTGACAAGGTCCCTCATCAGAGACTTTTGGAAAAACTAAAGAGTCATGGGGTAGGAGGCAGTGTACTATTGTGGATCAGGAACTGGTTAGAAGATAGAAAGCAGAGGGTAGAGCTAAATCTGGGTGTCACATTGGATTCAGCTTTAACCTTCAAAGATCACATGTCTTCTGTCGTTCAATGTTCTTTCTGTACACTGAGGCAACTTCGTGCAGTCTGGTCTGTTCTCTCACCCCCTTCTCTAACTACACTGCTTCTTTCCCTTGTTGTTTCTCATTTGGACTACTGTAACGCATCTTTGGCTGGTCTTCCTCTCACTCAGCTCCGTCGACTACAGTTAGTTCACCACACTGCTGCCTGTCTTATGACTCACACTTCCCAATCTGCTAATGTCACCCCCCTTCTTATTCGCTTACACTGGTTACCTATTCTGTTTCACATTCAATACAAGATCCTCATTTATGTACACAGATCTCTGCACACCGGTGTCCCACTCTATCTCTCTGATTTAGTTCACTTCCATTGCCCCTCCAGAGCTCTTAGATCGATTCATGCTAATCGCCTATTTCTTCCTCCTCCCTCACAGGCTCATCTTGAATCCACACGTTCTTCTGCCTTTTTCTTTCTCGGTCCCCGTTTCTGGAACTCGTTGCCATCAGCTCTACGTCTGGAACTCTCATTTCACACCTTCAAAGCCAAACTTAAGACTCATCTCTTTTGCACAGCTTTTGATCTTCCCCCCCCTCCTCCTCCTGCTGACCTTTGACGGTGTTCCATCCCTCTACCACTGTCTATCCTATCGCACTGTCTACTACTGCTATCCTTTTCTGTAAACAAATGGCGTTCCTTTCTTGTTTTCCTTCTTCCCCAGTAGTATCCTTTTTGTTTTATTGTAAACCGCCGTATAACTTTTGGTCCAGGCGGTATAATAAGGGGCTTGTTTACAAAGCCGCGGTAGCGGTTCGCGATCGTTATTGGAGCCGCGGCCCCATTGATTTGTAAACAAGCCCCTAAGTTTTAAATAAAGATAAAGAAGATAAAGATAAATGGCTAATTTTCCCAGTGGAGAAAGATGAATAGAGGTGTACCCCAGAGTTCTGTGCTGGGTCTGCTACTTTTTGACATATTCTTAAATGACCTGGAAAAGGGAATAACGAGTGAGGTTATCAAATTTGCAGATGACACAAAACTATTAGATTGTTAAAACCCATGAGGGCTGTGGAAAATTGCAAGAGGATCTTGATAAATTGGAAGACTGGGCATCAAAATGGCAGATGAAATTTAATGTGGACAAGTGCAAAGTTATGCAGCTAGGGAAGAACAACCCAAACTATGGTTACACGATGCAAGGTTCCACATTAGGAACCACCACCCAGGAAAAAGATTTAGGCGTCATTGTGGAAAACATGTTAAAACGCTCCGCACAGTGTGCTGCGGCGGCCAAGAGAGCAAATAGAATGCTAGGTATCATAAGGAAAGGAATGGAAAATAAAACAAAGGATATTTTAATGCCTCTGTATAGTTCCATGGTACGACTGCACTTTGAATATTGTGTGCAATTCTGGTTGCCCTATCTTAAAAAGGATATAACATTATTAGAAAAGGTTCAGAGAAGAGCCACCAAAATGGTAAAGGGGATGGAAGGATACCCCTATGAAGAAAGGCTAAAAAGATTAGGGCTCTTTAACCTGGAAAAGAGACGGCTGAGGGGAGATATGATAGAAGTATATAAATTAATGAATGGAGTGGAACGGGTAAACGTAGATTGATTGTTTACGTTATCAGAATATAGAAAGACTAGGGGACATGCAATGAAGCTACAGGATAAACGATTTAAGACAAGAGAAATATTTTTTCACTCAACATGTAATCAAACTCCGGAATTTGTTACCAGAGGATGTAGTAAAGGCTGTTAGTGTAGCTGGGTTTAAAAAAGGTTTGGACAAGTTCCTGGAGGAAAGGCCATAAAGCATTATTAAGAAGGGACCCAGGATATCAATGCTTGAGCTAATACAAGCATTGTGGAGCCTGTGTCTTTTGGGGAAACTCTAGGTACGTATGACCTAGATTGGCCACTGTTGGAAACAGGATACTGGTCTTGATGGACCTTGGTCTGACCCAGTATGGCATATCTTATGTTCTTATGTTATATAATGCACAGGAGGGGCCACACATGCTCAGATCTTCCACTAATTCTGAGCTCTGAAAGAGTGTTCCATTTTGGCATCTTCAGATGATGCCACCTGCTTGCTTGTTTGATCAATCCTGCTGTCTGTGGAAAATGCCAGATGTAGGCAAGAAACAATGCTTTCTCCTCCAGGGTATATCACCAAACAACAAGGTACCGCAAACCTGCAGCAGTTACATCCATGGATTCGCATGTTTTGTGAAAACATTCATTCTGCTCCTCTTTTTCAGAGATGTGGCATTAATGAGAAAGTCATAGTTGTGGTTATCAGTCCAAATACAAAAACACCCCTTGCCCTTTAATATCAAAATAATGACCAATCATGCAAGATACAGAGGAAGACAAATAATGTCCAACATGAATATTCTTGTCAGGTATACTGACACAGGAGGGGTGATGGATTTCACTCTCCCCGCTGCGGCAAACCCTTTTAATAACTTTTAGAATGAAAAAACTTCACTTATGTGAAGCTACAAACCATAGTCCTTTGAAAGAAGAACAAGACTGTCCCAGGGGCAACATGGCATGTTTCGGGTAAATGAAAAAATGAAAACCCTGCTTCAGGCGAATCTGGAGCAGTCACTGAACAAGGTGTAATAGCAACCATAGGAAAATGAATAAATGACAAAGTCCTGTTCTTCTTTCAAAGGACTATTGTCAGTAGCCTCAGATAAAGTGAAGTTTTTTCATTCTAAAAGTTATTAAAAGGGTTTGCCGCAGCGGGGAGAGTGAAATCCATCACCCTTCCTGTGTCAGTATACCTGACAAAAATATTCTATATCTTGCATGAGTGGTTACCAGTCCAGCACACCCCTCCCAACTCCTTGAATTGTTTTTGAATATTTACTAATTCATTTTCCAAGTCATTTTATGGCTAGTTGCACAGTGATATCCATTTCATTTCCCTGTTGCATTTCTCTAAATGTCAGGTGGACCTTCCCATATCTTCAAGCAAAGGCACATGGAAGATAAAGAACATCTCTCCTTACAGCTGTTTTCTTTCTTTATAATTTTCACTGTGATAGCCCATATTCAAAATTGTTTTTCTTTTGGGTGTATCTATCGCCTTCAGTAAGATCCATACTACAACAGCGTTCCTTATCAACTTTAATTTCAATTCTGGATGCCCCCAGAGGTTGCTTTTGTACAAGTGTATGACAGATTTTATCTCCAGGAACAAGCAGGAATGAGTCCTCACATATGGGTACGTCGGAACCGACGGAGCCTGCACGGGAAAGCTCCCCAGCTTCCTAGAAAGGAAAGCTTTTGGGGCCTCCCACAGCGCATGCGTGCTGCCTTCCCGCCTTCCTGACCAACTCTCCTCAGTTCTTCTTTTTCCGCGGAGCCAGCAGGTCATGTTCCTGTCACCGCTGAAGAAGTTGTTATTTTAATTTGTTTCTTTGGCCGCGTGTCTGCCTTCCCCGATTCCGGACCGGTACCGCCGGTCTTTTTTCTTTATTTCTTAAAAAAAAAAAAAAAAAAAATCTTATTTTTCCCCACTTGGTGTGTTTGTTCTGTGAGGCCTCTAGGCCTTCACAGAATTCTCCCTCATGGAGAAACAAGCCTCTGGTTTTAAAAAATGCACCAAGTGTAGCGGTACTATATCAGTCACAGACACCCATGAATGGTGTCTTAAATGTTTGGGGCCTGACCACTCCATTCTGGATTGTCCATCCTGCTCTCTGATGTCCAAGCGTGGCTTACAGAACCGAGCAGCCAAGTTTCATATGCTGTTTTCTACAGATACTCCAGCATCAGCATCCTCCAGGTCTTCCTCTCCTGATGGATCTCAGGTAACCAAACATTCTTCCGGCAGGTCCTCAAAGGGCAAATCTCCCTCTAAGCATCGAGAGGCCCTTGGGCTTGACCCTGAGGACCCTGCCCCAGCCAAACAACCCCGGCAGGAAGCTCCGGCTTCCAAAGCTGCTCCTATGGGGTTACAGGTTGACATCGATGGCACGGCCTCGACCGATCACCTGTTAGACTGCTCTGGGGTACCGGCCCATACCGGTACCGACATCCAGGCAGTCGTGGCGTCTATGGATAATACCGTTCAATCCATGCAGCAGGCCATAATGGCTTTTATTAAAGCTGCAACGCCCTCGGTACCGCACCAAGCGGTTCCGGTACCACAACCGATACCGGTACCCAGAGCATCCACTTCCACCAGGATACCGGTTCCGGTTCCCGGTTCCGGGGTTTATCCCGATACCGATCCGGTTCCGGGTACGCCCGATGTGGATACCGGTCGATACGCGTATCAATCTTTGGAAGCTAATAGACGATACTTCGAGTCTTCTGATGATTCCGATACCTCAGAAGACTCTGCTGAAGTATCTCTTACTCTTCCTGAGGAGCCCTCTTCTCCAAAGAGGAGAATGTCTCCTCCAGAGGATTTGTCCTTTCAAGACTTCATTCTTGAACTAGCCAAGGGGCTCTCAATTTCAGTAACCTCTGAAAAAGAACCTAGAGCAAAAAAATTAGATATTTTGGGATACTCTAAGGTTCCCAAAGAGGCAGTCACCTTGCCCATCCATGAAATTCTTCAAGAACACATGATGGACTTATGGGAGACTCCTCTCACCTTATCTCCACATTCTCGTCGTTTGGACACCATGTATCGTGTCCCTCCTCCTGGTTTTCAAAAAACTCAGCTTCCTCACCACTCTATTGTGGTACAGTCAGCTATGAAAAGGATAAAGAGTACCAAAAGACACTCTTCCACTCCCCCAGGAAGAGAATGTAGGACTTTGGATGCTTTTGGTAGGAAAATCTGCCAAGCCAGTATGCTTATTGTCAGAATCAATTCATACAGCCTCTATATGGGCATGTTTCTGAAGGAGATTGCACTGAAGATACGCCATTTCCTCCCCTTTATCCCAGAGGATAGGAAGGAGGAATTCCTTCTTTTGTTAAAGCATACCCAAGATGTTTCAAAGTTCTCCAACAGAGCTGCCTTTGACTCCTTTGAGGATGCTAGCAGAGCCTCAGGCATTGCCATAGCTGCTCGCAGAATTGCTTGGCTCCAGGCCTCTGACCTAGAACCCTGGGTCCAAGATGGGTTGGGCAATCTGCCCTGTACAGGTGAAAATCTGTTTGGCAAGGAGTGGCAAATCAAAGCCACTCAAATGGATGCAGAGAATGCTGCTTTAGATAGACTTTCTAAGTCTACCTCTACCCCTGCCAAGAAAAAATCTTTTAAGAAGCTTTTCTACAAAAAGACCAGATTTTCCACAAATACTGGCCAACAATCTTCCCAAGTTCACTTTGCTCCTAAGCGTCAGCAATCTAAACAGGCCAGGGCAAAACCTGCAGGGACTGCTACAGTTCAGCAGTCCCAACCTCCTCAGGGTTTTTGACTTACTTCTAGAGAACTTAACTTTTCTGGCTCTACAACAGTCAGAGCCTCTCACCATTCCAGGAAGGTTAACTCATTTTGCTCTCAGATGGGAGCAAATCACATCAGAACAGTGGACCCTCTCTATCATCAGAGAGGGCTACAAACTACATTTCTCCAGCCTTCCTCCCCATACCATGGTGAGACATTTCAATTCTCCCCCATCTCTCCTGCACCTGTTGGGTCAGGAGGTGACCACCCTTCTTGCCCAAAGGGCAATAGAAGAGGTTCCTTTTCTTCAACAGGGGTCAGGGTTTTACTCCCCTTATTTTCTCATTCCCAAGAAAACAGGGGGATACAGACCCATTCTGGATCTGAGAGAATTGAACAAATTTCTATGCAAGGAGAAATTCAAGATGCTCTCTCTAGGTACTCTCCTTCCATACCTGCAGAGTCAGGATTGGCTTTGTTCTCTAGATCTAAAGGATGCGTACACGCATATACTCATCCATCCATCCCACAGAAAATTCCTACGGTTTCTGTTCCAAGGAAAACATTTCCAGTACAGAGTACTCCCCTTCGGTCTAGCCTCTGCTCCAAGAGTGTTCACCAAATGCATGTCAATAGTGGCTGCATTTCTACGCACCCTGGGAATTTTTGTTTTCCCATACCTGGACGACTGGCTCATCCGAGCTCCATCTCAGTCCGAGGCTCAGACTTCCCTGGACCACACCAGACGCATACTGCAGTATCTGGGACTTGTCATCAATCTGCCAAAGTCTCAACTCACCCCTGCTCAGTCCCTAGAATTCATAGGGGCCTGGCTAGATACCACCACTGCAAGGGCCTATCTTCCTCAAGCCCATTGCCACTGTCTAGTGCACTTGGCCTCTCAAACCCAGTCCAGAAACCACTTGACTGCCAGGGAGATGCTACAACTGCTAGGCCACATGGCATCCACAGTTCATGTGGTGCCTTATGCTCGCCTGCATATGAGAGCAGCTCAATGGACTTTGTCCACCCAGTGGACTCAAGCATCAGGAGCTCTCTCAGACCAAATAGCAACCTCAAAACGTCTCTTTTGGTCTCTCCAGTGGTGGATGTCCACCCAAAATCTGTTGTTGGGGACCCCCTTCCAACCTTTGTTACCCCAAGCAACCCTCACAACAGATGCCTCCCAAATGGGTTGGGGAGCTCATCTCCAAGACCTCTCCACTCAGGGCACTTGGTCTCCACAGGAGACCACCCTTCATATCAACCTTTTGGAACTGCGAGCGATTTTCCTTGCTCTCAAGGTCTTTCATACCCTCCTCAACAACATGACAGTCCTTGTTCATACCGACAATCAAGTAGCCATGTTTTACATAAACAAACAAGGAGGGACTGGCTCTCTGTCGCTTTGCAACGAAGCTCTAAGATTGTGGGCCTTCGCCAGAGAGCATCAAATCCATCTCCTGGCAGTATACCTCCCAGGAATCCAAAAATCTTGGGCAGACAGACTCGGTCGAGTTCTGCTTCCACACGAATGTTCCCTGCACATGGATCAGGTACTCAGAATCTTCCAGGAATGGGGAACCCCGGACATAGACCTATTTGCAAGTCCGTGGAATGCCAAATTTCCCCGGTTCTGTTCCAGGATTCCATGTCAGGGAGCTCAGGCCAAGGATGCCTTCCTCCTTCATTGGGGTCAGGAATTCCTGTATGCCTTTCCACCCATTCCTTTGATTCCCAAGACTCTGTTCAAACTTCAGAGGGACCAAGGATCTATGATCCTCATAGCTCCACGCTGGCCACGCCAAGTGTGGTACCCTCTACTTCTGCATCTCTCCCAAGCCCCCTCCCTGGACTTGGGAGCTGCCCCAGACCTTCTGTCTCAGGAGGAGGGGACTTTGTGGCACCCAAACCCCAAGTCCCTTCACCTCAGAGCTTGGTTACTGAAGGCCTAGACCTTCAAGACTCCAATCTTTCTCAGCAAGTGAAGGATATCCTCCATGCCTCTAGGAAACCTTCCACTAGGCGTTCTTACGCTTTTAAATGGAAAAGATTTTCCATTTGGTGTGCTCAAAAGGGTCTTGACCCTTTAGCACTACCTTTAAATTCTTTACTGGAATATCTCCTGCATCTCTCCAATGCAGGCCTTAAAACAAATTCAGTAAGGGTCCATTTGAGCGCTATTGCAGCATCCCTTAAACCTCTCAATTGACAACCTGTTTCCCCTCATCCTCTTATTGCAAGATTTATGAGAGGCCTAACTTTAACTAAGCCTCCCATTCGCCCTCCTCCGGTAGCATGGGACTTAAACTTGGTTCTTGGTCAGCTTATGAAGCCACCCTTTGAACCCTTAGCCACTACCTCCTTGAAATTTCTTTCTTGGAAGGTTATTTTCCTCATTGCAGTCACCTCAGCTCGCCGTATCAGTGAACTGCAAGCCCTAGTGGCTAATCCCCCTTATACAAGGTTTCATCATGATAAGGTGGTCCTTACGACTAATCCCCACTTTATGCCTAAAGTGGTCTCCCCTTTTCATCTTAATCAAGAGGTATATCTACCTGTATTTTTTCCGGCTCCTCATGCATCCAGTGCAGAGAGGAACCTTCATACTCTGGATTGTAAAAGAGCTCTTGCCTTTTACCTCCACAGGACACAGCAACATCGAAAGTCTTCTCAGCTTTTTGTTGCTTTTGATCCTTCTCATTTAGGACTTCCAGTCTCTAAAAGAATACTGTCCAATTGGATTGCTCAGTGTATCACTTTTGCTTACCAAAGTAAGAACCTTTCTCTGGAGGGCCATGTCACAGCTCACAATGTGAGAGCCATGGCCACCTCTATGGCTCATCTTCACTCTGTATCCATCGATCAGATCTGTCGAGCAGCCACCTGGGCCTCGGTTCATACCTTTACAGCCCATTACTGTTTGGACAAGGACTCCCGCCGGGATGCCTTGTTTGGTCAGGCTGTCCTCAGACACCTGTTTCATTCTTAATCAACTCCTGCCCACCTTCCCTGTATGGATGCCTGAGATCCATAGGAAGATGAGGAACCCTTCTGGGTCTCATACCCTTGGGGGGGATCTCCCCGGCATCTTAGCTAGGGAGTCCCCATATGTGAGGACTCATTCCTGCTTGTTCCTGGAGATAGCACAGTTACTTACCTGTAACAGGTGATCTCTGGGAACAGCAGGAATTAGTCCTCACAACCCACCCACCTCCCCTAGGAGTTGTATCTCTCTCTCTCTTTCCTTTCCTCTCCTCTCTCTATTGTCTCAGCTTTAAACTCGAACTGAGGAGAGTTGGTCAGGAAGGCGGGAAGGCAGCGTGCATGTGCTGTGGGAGGCCCCAAAAGCTTTCCTTTCTTGGAAGCTGGGGAGCTTTCCCGCGCAGGCTCCGTCGGTTCCAACGTACCCATATGTGAGGACTAATTCCTGCTGTTCCCAGAGATCACCTGTTACAGGTAAGTAACTGTGCTTTGTAGAGGAGCAGTCAGTCATTTGCTTTCCACATTCTTCAATGAGTTAATACGTATAAATAGTTTTCTTAAATTTTTGCTTGGGTTATCCTGACAACCTAACAAATACTGTCATCTATGTAATAAAAGTACAGATTTGTGAAAATAGTTGTCCAAACTACTAAGCTTACATATTGGACCATGTAGTCTTTGTAAACGGTAATATTCTTGCAATAATGAAAAAATAATGTCTTCAGTTATTTTTTCAGGTGCTACCTATTAGCATCATGGAGTGTCACCCTAGTCTTTGTATGTTTTGAAAGAGTAAGCACCTATTTGTGTTGACCCATTCTACTCTGCTCATGATTTTATAAGCCTGAGTCATGTCTCCCCTCAGTTGTCTCTTCTAACAAATTACTTCTATCAATGCCTTTCACCCGCACCGCAAACTCCCGACTGCGCTCCTTTCACCTTGCTGCACCATACGCCTGGAACAGCCTACCTGCGTCTGTGCGCCAGGCATCCTCCCTGGCCCTCTTCAAATCCATTTCAAATCCAGCAGAGCGTACGAACCGAACGAAAAGTCAGACTTTCCCACGACGCCTTCCCAACAATGACACCTTCCAAGCGCCACAACTAGGACTATCACAGCTAGAGTCACTAGGCCCTGTTAAGGCCCTACTGTCCTCGACTGACCCACATACTCCACTGACGTACCATTGCGGTCTACTGATGTTTTGAAGCAGTGAGAGTCCTGTACTGGATCACAAGGTAACCACCTTTTCAAAAGAGGACTGTCCTATTGCAACAAAGTAACTTAAGTCAACGCTAAGCAACATTATAACTGAGCGAGCATTAGTCATTATTAGATCGTTTTGATCTTTCTCAACAGCCTGTATTTTAAGAGGTTCTCCAGATTGCCTAATGCTTTATTGTTGACCTTTTGCCTAATACTTTATTTGACCTTTTGCCAAATACCTAACTGTCCAGCTACTCTCGCTACCACCAGTCCCATTTCCCACACACTCACATTCCTTCTGAGCCCCACTCGTCTCTGCTAAGCAATTCAGGAACGTTCCAAGATGGTTCTATTCCTATCACTAGTGGCCATCTTCCTCACTTCGGTGCTCCCCAGCATATCGCATGCTTTCAATCCCCGCACTAACTACATCCCAATACTCCACAGCAATGGAAGGAGATGGTCAGAAAACCCCTACCACACCACATCAAAAACCGCTAATACATTTCATCCACACTTACTCCACATCCCCCTACAGAACATAAAGAAAAATCAATCTGAGAAGCACCAGCCCCAACAGCCCATGAAATGCGCACTCATAAACGCCAGGTCAACTCACTCAAAATGGCCAGCAATCACTGACCTGATAACACTCTATGACCTTGATATCTTAATGTTTTCCAGGACCAAGCAGGAAGTCAGTCCTCACATATGGGTGTCATCGGCGCCGATGAAGCCCCAGCGGAGCATTTCCCCAGCTTTCTATGAAAGCCTTTGGGAATGCAGGCACGCATGCGCGGTTCCCTTCCTGCCTAAAGGTGGTATCTTACCTTGGTCTCTTTTTTTCCGTGAAGCCCACCGGACGTGTGTCCAGTTTTCCTGGTTAAAATTAGATTTTTCAGTGATTTTTGCTATTTTTTCTCCCGGTTCGACGCCGGTTCCCCTCCCGCCGGGTTCGGTACACCGGTATCGAGCCCGATTTTTCTTTTTCGGTTTTTGCCCTTCGTGGCTGGCGTTCGCGCCCTTTTTTCTAATTTTTTCCTGGAAGGCCGGTCCTTTGACCTCGCGGAGACTCTCTTTTCCCCGATGGCTTCCAGAGGTTTTAAGAAGTGTGATCGGTGTAAGAAACTAATGTCTCTCATCGACACACACGACTGCTGCCTTCGGTGCCTCGGCCCCGACCACGATCCTAAGTTGTGCGGGGCCTGTGGAAAGATGTCTTCCAAGGCACTTCGAAGTCGCCAGCAGCAAAAGGAAAGGCTTTTCTCGGACTCAGCCTCCGGCCGGGCCCGGACCTCGTCTGAAGCCTCGACATCTCGGGATTCCGATCCCGAGCGCCATCGAAGCTCCTCGGACAGGGGGTCCCCCGACCGGGAACGCAAGAGGAAGAAATGGCTCGCGAGGGCGTCGGAGGAGGAGGTCCCTGGCTCCTCCAGGGCCAGGTCTAAGACCCCCGACCGTCACCCCGGGCCCTTGGAACCGGAGAAGCCTGCCAAAGTTCCTCGTGTGGAGCCGGAGTCTGCTGGACACGTAAGCCCCGTAGTCCTCGAGGACTCTCCTCCCAGGGAGCCGACGTCGGCCCGGCGCTGTCGGGGCCCGAGTCGGTGGCTCCTGCGTCTCCCGAGCTGGGTCTCAGGATGACAGCCTTGGAGAGCAGATTGTCTGCCTTCATGGAGCAGCAGCGGGCACTGATGGCCAGCCTGTCTGGCGCATCTGCCCCGACCATCGGGACATCGACGTCGAAGTCGACCCCGGAGACCGAGCCGATACTCGAGTCCATCGTGGCTCGGAATCGACCTCTGCTGCGGTCTTCCTCGGTGCTGGTTCTTAGCAAGCGAGTCGATTCGATCTATCGACTCCGGAAGAGCCCTGGTTTTCAGAAGGCACATCTACTACACCATTCCATGGTTGTGGAATCGGCCATGCATCGTCTGAAGAGCCAGAAGATGCACTCCGCGGTGCCTCCTGGCAGGGAGGCCCGAAACCTCGATGGCGTCGGTAGAAAGTGCTTCCAGGGCTCGATGCTTGCTTGCTGTGTCCAGTCCTACCAGCTGTACATGGGCATGTACTTGCGGGATCTGGCCAAGGAGTTGGCCGGGTTCTCTGCTGGTCTCTCCGGGGAACCCTTGCAGAGATTTAAGTCCTTGTCCTCGGGGATTTGGGACTGCTTGAAGTTCATGTCCCGTGCCGCCTACGATGGCTTCGAGGCTTCGGCCTGAGTTGCGGCAGCCGGCATCGCAGCTCGACGCCAGGCATGGCTGCAGTCATCGGACCTCGAGCCATGGGTTCAGGACAAGTTGGTCGATGTCCCTTGCCGAGGTGAAAACCTTTTTGGCAAGCCCATGACCGAGAAGGCCGCTCAGCTCGAGACCGAGCACCTCACACGGACAAGGCTGTCAAGGAAGACCTCTGCCCCTTCTCATAAAAAGAAGGGCTCACAGTACCCGCAATATCAGGCTGCCCAAGCTGTCCCCCAGGGTCAGCAAGCCAAGGGCCAGGGTAATGGGCCCCGTAGGCAGAGGACCCCCAAGCCTCAGGCCCCTGCTTTCACTCAGCAGGGTGGGGGCTTTTGACGCCTTGAGCGTAGCCTCTTCTCCACTGCTCTCCCAACCCTGCACAGGAGGTCGCCTCGCCCTCTTTGCCCACCAGTGGCCCCTTATCACCGGGGACAGTTGGGTGCTAGAGATAGTCCACAAGGGCTATGCCCTCCATTTTCGCCAACTGCCTCCTCCATACTTTCCAGGGGAGCCTCTCAGGCCTCCCCTGCACACAGACTTTCTCCTTCAGGAGCTTCAGGGTCTGTTGGTGGACAGGGCAGTGGAGCCTGTGCCTCCCCACTTGCAAGGTCACGGATTCTACTCCAGGTATTTCCTGGTGCCCAAAAGAACCGGTGGCCTTCGACCCATTCTGGACCTCAGGAACCTCAACAAGTTCCTGGTGAAGGAAAAGTTCAAGATGCTTACTCTTGGAACCCTTCTGCCCTAACTCCAGCAGTGAGATTGGCTATGCTCCTTAGATCTAAAGGATGCGTACACTCACATCCTCATTTATCCAGACCACAGAAAGTACCTCAGGTTCATTGTGGGAGGAAACCATTATCAGTACAGAGTGCTGCCTTTCGGCCTCAGCTCCGCCCCCAGAGTCTTTACAAAGTGCTTAGCGGTGGTGGCGGCCTACCTGAGAAATCAGGGAATCTTTGTCTTCCCCTATCTAGGCGACTGGCTCATCAGGGGTCAGACCTGTCAGGAGGCCAATCAAACCACCCTCAGGACTATTGCTCTTCTACAACGCCTGGGGTTTGTCATAAACTTCGCAAAGTCCACTTTGCTCCCCTCCCAGAACTTGGAGTTCATAGGGGCAAGGTTGGACTCTCTCCTGACAAAGGCATTCTTGCCAGAAGACAGAGCCCAAAGGTTTCTGGCCTTGGCAAATCAGTTTCTCTGCAAGTCCCTGGTCTCTGCCAGACTCTGCCTGAGGCTTCTAGGCCACATGGCTTCGACAGTGCATGTGACCCCCAATGCCAGGCTCCATATGAGGCCTGCACAGTGGTGTCTTCGGGCTCAGTGATCACAGGCCACAGGCAGCCTCCATGACAGAATAAGGGTATCCAGACCATTTCTGCACTCCCTCAACTGGTGGCTAAACCCACCCAATCTGCTGAAAGGGGTGCCTTTTCAGATTCCAGGGTACACAGTAGTGCTGACAACAGATGCCTCCCTGCAATGCTGGGGAGCTCATTGTCTGGGCAAGTGCACTCAGGGCCTCTGGTCTCCCTGGGAAGCTGCACAGCTGATCAATCTCCTCGAACTCAGAGCTATTCGATTAGCACTCAAAGCTTTCACTCCTACCCTGGCTCACCAGTCTGTCCTGATTCAGACAGACAACCAAGTTGCCATGTTTTATGTGAACAAACAGGGTGGAACTGGGTCCAGGATCCTTTGTCGTGAGGCTCAGGACCTTTGCTCTTTTGCCCTCAAGCACAACATGCTCCTCAAGGCTGTGTACCTTCCAGGCCAGGACAACTACCTGGCAGACAGATTAAGCAGAATACTGCAGCCCCTCGAGCGGCAGCTGCATCCTTCAGTAGTTCAGAAGATCTTCCTGAAATGGAGTCTCCCTTTGATAGATCTCTTTGCCAGCCCAACGAACAAGCAACTGCCAAAGTACTGCTCCAGGCATCCGCATCCTCTGCGGATAGCAGCGGATGCTTTTCAGATCTCCTGGTCTCAGGGCCTCCTCTATGCGTTTCCTCCCACGCCCTTGGTGGCCCGAACTCTCTTCAAAATTCTTCAGGACAAGGCCTCGGTCCTGCTGGTGGCTTCCAGGTGGCCGAGACAGCCCTGGTTTCCTCTTCTGCTTCAACTGGCGGTGGATCCTCCACTACCTCTGGGGTTGCAATCCGACCTTCTCTCACAGGAGCAGGGTTCCCTTCTGCACCCCAATCTCAAAGCTCTCAATTTGATGGCCTGGAAGATGCAAGGGTGGTCTTGGCTCCCTGGGGCCTGCCTCAGGAGGTTGAGGAGGTTGTACTAGTCTCTAGGAAACAGTCCACTAGGAAAACCTATGCTCTCAAATGGAAGAGGTTTTCTGTGTGGTGTCAGCTATGTACAGAAGATCCTTTCTCCTGTACTGTGCCAGTAGTCCTTCAGTACTTACTGCACTTGTCAAATCAAGGTCTTAAATCCAATTCTGTTCGGGTCCACCTCTCAGCTCTAGCAGCTCTCCACTCTCTGGTGGAGGGACGTTCTCTGTCTGGTCACCCCTTGGTGTCTCGCTTTCTTAGGGGCTTGCTTTTGCTCAAGCCTCCTGTCCGTCCTCCTGCCCCAGAGTGGGAGCTGAATGTGGTCTTGCAGCAACTGACTCGCCCACCTTTTGAGCCGATGGCTACTTGTCCACTACGCTTCCTATCCTGGAAAACTCTTCCTGATAGCCTTTACCTCGGCTAGGCGAGTGAGTGAGCTTCAGGCCCTGGTCTGTGCTAGGCCTTACACCAGGATTTATAGGAACAGGGTGGTCCTCAAGACTCATCCCAAGTTCCTCCCAAAGGTTGTCTCCTCTTTCCACCTCAATCAGGAGGTGGTGCTTCCAACATTCTTCCCTAGGCCTCATGCAAGCCAAGCTGAAGCAGTCCTGCATACCCTGGACTGTAGGAGGGCCTTATCCTTCTACCTTGACTGTACGCAGGGGCATAGGAGGGCTACTCAGCTCTTCGTATCCTTTGACCCCAATATGTTGGGGTTGGCTGTGTCCAAGCGTACCTTGTCCATCTGGGTGGCTGACTGTATCACCTGGTCTTACAAGGCGGCTGACCTTCCTTTGCAGGGTCGGGTCACGGCCCACCGTGTCAGGGCAATGGCTGCCTTAGTGGCTCATCTCCGCTCTGTGCCCTTGGTAGACATCTGCAGGGCTGCAACTTGGTCTTCAAGCCAGACATTTGCGGCCCATTACTGTCTGGAGAGGGAGTCCCGTAGGGACAGTGCTTTTGGCCAAGCAGTACTCCGGAATCTCTTTGAGGTTTAGGCAACTCCTGCCCTCCTGCCCTCTGTTGGGCTACCAGTGGAGGATGTGTCCTTGAAAAGCCTTTCTTTGCTGCTGAGACTAGAGGGAGTACTCTTGTTCAGCCTGGGTTCCTCGGTAGCCCAGATCTGGGGAGTCACCCATATGTGAGGACTGACTTCCTGCTTGGTCCTGGAGAAAGAGTAGTTACTCACCTGTAACAGGTGTTCTCCAGGAGCAGCAGGAATCAGTCCTCACAACCACCCCCCCTCCTCCCCTTGGAGTTGCAGTTGTACATAATTTATTTTTCATTTTTGTGTGCTGTTCTTAGCTATGTCATTTGACTGAGGTAAGATGGCACCTTTAGGCGGGAAGGGAATCGCGCATGCGTGCCTGCATTCCCAAAGGCTTTCATAGAAAGCTGGGGAAATGCTCTGCTGGGGCTTCATCGGCGCCGATGACACCCATATGTGAGGACTGATTCCTGCTGCTCCTGGAGAACACCTGTTACAGGTGAGTAACTACTCTATCACCGAGACATGGCTGACCGACTGCGACAACATAATTATCAATCAGATGATGCCAGATGGTTTCTCAGTTTTTGCCTGCCACAGAGCCAACCAGAAGGGAAGAGGAACACTCATCCTTGCTAAGACAAAACTGCAATTTAAACTAAATGATTCCACCACCTCAACCCTCCTGGACACGATCACCATATCAAATGGTCACTGTACCATCAACCTACTCTATCGAGCCCCAACATCATCACCTGAAGACCTACCAACAGTTAACCTTGCCTGCAATTCAAGCAACCCACGCTCTGCATATTGGCTGTTGGGAGACTTCAACCTCCCTTCTCTACAAATCACACAAGCAAAAACATTCCTTGAAGCACTAGATGAGCTGGGCTATAAACAACTCATTGATTCTCCCACACGCACGAAGGGGAGTATCCTAGACCTGATTTTTGCCCCTCAGTCCGAAGTTGACACCAATGTTCCCTCTATTTTTCTGTAGGCTGTGTGCGCATAAAATATCAGCTGTGTGCAGCTTTTGAAGGAAGGTTAAATTTTTGTGCGCCACATAATGACACTCTGAGTTATATACTTTAAAATTTGACTGCACGTCAGAATACAGTATGTACACCACATTGATTTTAATCAAATTAAATGAAAATAGATGATTACTAAATGAAGTGGGAAATTTCTAGTAATTACAATCATAACTTTTAATTTTTAAGACGTCTGTGTTGTTTTCTATCAGAATCAGAGCCGTAATTTTTGTGCGCTCTGTTGTAAAGTATGTGTGCTCGCTCGGCGAGGAGTGTGCGCGCGCACACGCACACAGCTTAGAGGGAACAGTGGTTGACACCATCCAGCACCTACTGATATCTATAACTCCAGTACCCTGGTCTGACCACAACCTGCTCAGATTTTACATACCTGCCACCTGCGGCCACATGAACAGCAGCAAAATTCATGCCCCTTCCGCTAGAACTCCAACAACACACTTTCGCCCCTTCGTCAAAGATGAAATCCTGGAGAAGCTACTCCCTCTCCTCACCGACACATTCCTTGACCCAGATGAGATGGTAGCCAACTGGAACAGCAGCCTCAGTCAACAAGGAGTCAAGGAGACGTGAACATGCACCATGGTACTCCAAAGAACTACGAACATCACTCCTTCATCTACGCAAACTAGAGAGACAGTGGTGCAGAACCCGATCTGCTGAAGCACATTGCGCATACAACTCCCACCTGTTAATAGAGAGAAAATAATGGAAAAGAGGAAGCAGCACCACACAGATATTCTAAAACGATCTTTAAATAAATCACATGACCTGTTCAATATTGTAAAATCTTTAATAGGTGACCCAGCTCTAGCACATCCGCATATGCCCCAACCACAGGACTACTCTGACTACCTACAATCAAAGATGATCCAGACCAGTATTAACTCAACCTCCTCCAACATCACCAACATGCACATTTGCCACAGCCAACACCATTCCTCAAATTTTGTGAAATATCCACCAAAGAAATCAAGGACACTATTGTCGCGATCAACCTCACCACGGCACCTAACAATCCCTGTCCAGCCAGTTGGATAAAAGAGCTACGTTGCGACCTAAGCTACACTCTGTGCAAAATACTAAACCAATCATTATCAACAGGATCCTTCCCTCAGAATCTCAAACACACATCAATCAGGCCTTTGCTAAAAAAACAGTAAACTTGACCCATCCAAAGTCGAATCCTACTGACCAATCTCCAGTATCCCCCTACTTGCCAAGATCTTTGAAAAGACTGTTCTACGTCAGATCCAACAGCATGTCGACGCTGAAGCACCCCTCGACCCATCTCAACATGGATTCAGGGAAGCACATGGCGTGGACACCATCCTAACGACCCTCTTCAACGACTTAATCACAGGACTTGACAACATACACCAAGGATTCGTTCTTATCTTCATGGACATTGCAGCCGCATTTGACTCAGTGAACCATGAGATTCTGCTACAATGGCTCCAAGATAAAGGGATACAAGGCACCGCTCTACAATGGTGCAAATCTTACCTGATTAACAGATGGCAACAAGTTAAGACGGGTACCTTGACTTCAGAGCCTTTCCTTCAGAAACAGGGGGTACCCCAGGGATCATCCTTATCAGTACTGTTGTTTAACAATTACATGCAGCCCATCTGCACCCTGATCCGTTCCTTAAAAGTGCATTGCCTTGCTTATGCAGATGACATCCTGCTATTCATCCCATTCAGGACTGACCGGCCCGACTTTTCACCTATTACAAGATGCTTTGAAGTAGTTGCAGACTGGCTTCTCACCCAAAACCTACAAATTAATCACAGTAAAACTGATGTTCTCTTCATCACGAGAAATCAGAAGTTCACCCCACCTCCAGCACTCCAAGTTAAAAATGCCAAGCTCAAAACTAAAACCACAATTCGCTATCTAGGCATCACACTAGATCAGTGACTTGACATAACATATGTGAAAAACGTCACAAAAGCTGTATATCATAAGATTGGAACATTACGCCTTCTTTGACCACTCCTTGACTTCACTGACTACTGGACTATATTTCAAGCCCTAGTTGGGCTTCCACAGTCAACTCTAAATCCACTCCGACTTGCCATGAACTCGGCCGCTAGAGTACTTGTAGGTGCGTCAAGGTCAGAACACATTACGCCTGTGATGAAGGAGCTCCACTGGCTACCCCTACAAGCTTGAATCCACTACAAGGCACTTGTCATGACATTCAAAGCACTGAGGAACCAGCCCCCCTCACCCATCAGTAAATTAATCAACAGCATGCCTGACAACAGGAACAGAAGATCTGCAATGCGGAATGCATTAGAAATCCCTAAGATAATGACAAAATGCCTAAAAGTAACAGCCAATAGGGCCTTTTTGGTTTATGTACCCACAGCCTGGAATGCCCTCCCCTCCAAAATTCGATCTAGCACGAGCCTTACCCCATTCAGAAAAGCGATAAAATACCACCTATTCCAAAAACACTACCCAGAAGGCAACCCAGAGAAACATGTAATAGGCTCCCCGACCCCCTTCCATATCTGCCCCAATACTTTAAGCCAACGAGAGAATGGATAATCAGCGCTTCCCTTGGCTTAAACCGGTGCCATCAATCCTACTCAATGGTGAATATTCTGTAACTTTGTAAAATGTGCTGTAAATAGTTTTCACCCAAGTTCTCACCAAGTTATTACCCTGTTCACTGTTCATTGTAAGCACAATGTGTTTTTGTTACATTGTACTATTGTTCTGTTCGCTGTAAACCACACTGATCTTAATAGCGCGGTATATAAGAAATCTAAATAAATAAATAAAACTAAAAAAGACCCACCTCTTCACCGTTGCATTTAGATCCTGACTCCATCCTCATCTTGCCCTAACCCCCATCAACATTTATGACCAAACTATAGACCTAACTGTACCACACCGTACCTTGCGCAGAACTGACTAATGCTCTGTACCCGGGGTCTCAAACACGCGGCCCGCGTGCGGCCCACGAGAGCATCTTGTGCGGCCCGCGAGGCATTTGGCCTGGCGTGTTAAGCAGCTGGCCGGTAGAGTAAAAAAAATCCAAACTTGCTGCTGCTGCCGCTGCCGCCGCAGTATCAAGTGTCCTGCGGTGCCCCCCTGCCCAGCAGAGTCCTCTGCTCCCTGCAACATCAGCTCCAAAAGCGACGGCTTTCAGAGCTGCGAAGAGAGAGAGTTTCTGAAGAGCAGCGAGCGAGAAACTCTCTCTCTTCAGCTCCAAAAGCGGCGGCTCAATTCCCTGGAAGTGGGCTATGGGAAATGTGCATCAATAACGTCTGCGCTTTGTTTAGAGGAAATTAATTTATAGTTTTATTTCTACAGTGTTATACATTCCAAGTTTGGCTTTTGGGGTTCCCAGTTTAATTATTGTCATCTTGTTTCTGAATTTTGATTCCTTGTTTGGTGATGGTGTATGTTCTGCATGTGTAACTGAGCTGAATTATTCTGTTTATGTATTCCTATTCCTATTCTGTTTATGTAATTCCTATTTGACATTGCTACTTGTTCTCTTTCCCCAGTAGGTCATGTATTGTTGTTCTCTGAAATGTATTTTTTTAATATTTGCAGTGTTGCCTTTTGATAGGTAGGGTGTGGTGCTTTGTGAGTCCTGGTAGTGCTGTTAGGATATGGCGGGTTTGCTATGGGTTCTAAATGGGCAGTGTTTGTTTGTAGTAGTTCCTAATGTGCCTGACGGTTGGCACTGGATTATAGTAATGTAGAAATCTTTTAATCTTTCTTTATCCATACACTCATTAAGAGGCATGTTTACTAAAAGTTAGGGTATGGTAACATTATGCAAATATTTATGCAAAGAGGCCCCGCGTCTTATGCGGCCCCCGGGTTATTTTACAAGTCCTCATTTGGCCCTCAAAGCAATTTGAGTTTGTGACCCCTGCTCTGTACTGTTCTAACTAGATTGTAAGCTCTGATGAGCATGACTCTGATGGGCAGGGACTCTCTCTTGTATGTTGGCTACCTCTTGTAGGTTAGCTGTGCAGCGCTGCGTGCGTGGCGCTTTATAAGTGCTGAATAGTAGTAGTAGTAGTTATATCCTTTTATCATTTTGGTTGCCTTCTTTATACCTTTTCTAGTTCTATGTCTTTTAAGATGCGGCAACCAAAATTATACATAATTCTCAAGATAGGATTGTACCATGGAATGATACATAGATATTCTGATGATACATAGGTATTCTGATGAATCTCCATTTTATTCTGCATTCCTTAATTAATAATTCCTAACATTTTTTTGCCTTTTTTTGTCACCACCACACACTGAGCTGAGGATTTCAACATATTGTCAGAATGATGCCTATTTACTTTTTTTTCTAGGTGGTGACTCCTAGTATCTAGCATGATGCAACTACAAATTTGGATTTTTCTTTATGTGAATCACTTTATACTGGACCGCATTAAATTTCATCTGCTGTCTGAATGTCCAGTCTCACAAGGTGCTTCAGTTCTCAAAGGCTGCTTGTGGTTTACCAACTTGAATAACTGTGTCATTTGCGGATTTGATCACTTCACTTCTTCCCTTGTCTAGATCATTGAGTTTTTGCCTCTGAGTTTCTTTTTAATTTTCTCTTTGCCTTATGATTATGCTTTTTTTCTCTTCATTTGTTTCTAGTTTTTTGAAAGATGTTCTTTTGGCTGTAGTAACCTTTCTCATCTCACCTTTTAACCATGCTATCAGTTTGGCTTCTTTCTGCCTTTTATTAATGCATGGAATAGATTTGTCCTGAATTTCCAAGTTTTTTTGAACAGTATCCTGTCACGCCACCACCACTCGCCTCTAGGTTAGAGGGGCGTGGATTATTGAAGGAACTCTCTGCTGTATGCTTTTTCAGCTTTTTTTTTAAAACTATTTCCCTGCAATGCCTTCTGGGAAATGTAGTCCTTATTCAGCTGTGTGAGTGCACCATGCAGAAAGCTGTAGTTAGGCTCAAGTAGGTAAGGCAAATGACAGATGTATTATTTTTATATACTGTCACAAGCACAACGCCAAAACCACTAGTCTTCTAGTTGTTGAGGGCGTGGTGGTTGAGAACCTTCTGTTCAGCTGTTATATTTATGCTTTAAGTAGAAGGATTGTAGTCGTGTTAAACCAAGGGTAAGGCTTATGACAGAAAAAAGAATTTATTTTGAACACAATTTTATTTATTTATTTATTTACATTCTCTTATATACCGCGCTATTCCTTTGCGTCCCTCTAGTCCAGTCCCGGAACCATGGAGTTGTGAATCCCTTCCAGCAGCTTTGGAGACTGAAAGACATTCTTTCTTTGCTGGCACCAGTATAAATAGGCTAGCTCCGCCTCCTCCGCCATTACTTTCAGTCTCCAAGCAGCTGTGGATGTTCTGAGCCTGGGACTGGGCTCAGGGTTTCTATTTAGAGTGACAAATAAGTGGGCTCTTATTTCTTAGATAAGATTTTTATTCCTTTGTTTCTGAGATTCCTTTTTGATTTTTTGCAGGAGTGCTGTGCTGTGGAGTTCTGCCTGCTGTCTCTTTTTCTTCTCCTCTCCTCTTTGCGCCCCCCCCCCTCTTTCCTCTTCTTTAACTGTGCTGTCTCCCCGTGCTTTTAACGAGGAGGAGTGGAAAGGCAAAACTTCTGCATTCAGCCTCCCTGCTCCCGAACTCGCGATTAGGGGTGAGGAGCAGGGGAACGGTTGGGAGGCAAGTTTGTGCACGCCTGAGGCTGTGTTGTCAGCGCGGAGCAGAAGCCGCGAGGAGGGCTGTGCTCCGACGCGGTAGCGTCGCCGGAGTTTGCTGACAGAGAAGATTAGCCTCCGGCGGCTCGGGGTGAGTAGCTGGTTCTCTTTACGCTACTAATTTTTTTTTTAAGGGCTTCATTCCGCTGCGTTTGGCATGGGGGGTGATTGGTGCTGGGTGCCTCGTGTAGCCGTGCGGGAAAAGCGGCGGGGGCCATTTTGAAAGCGGCTTTTGGTATTTCGGCACTTCAGGGCTTGCTGTTCGTGGTTTTGCAGCTTCGTTTTTGGGAGCAAAGCCCTTTCCTTAGCTGGGGGCACGATTCTGCAGCAGTTGGTATATTAAAAAAAAAAAACCCCAAAAAAACGGGGCTGCAGTATTGCTGTGCTGCTGTACAATGCCTTCAAAGCTCAGGTGCTTGGTTTGTGGTCTGTGACGTGACACAGTGCAGGACTCCGGAGTCTGTCAGCTGTGCACGCTTGAGGCGCTCGGAGTGGAGAGAGGTTCTGAGCTGTCCCTTCCCGGGGCTGCGGCGTCCCCTCCTGCTGCTGGGGGTCCTTTTTCTCCTTCCCTCGGGTTGGTAGAGCCCGCCGTGGAGGTCTCCACGGGGGCGGGCCCCTCTACGTCTCTGGCAGTTGGTCAGGGGGGGTCGGCTCCGGTTATTCCTCCGACCTTCTTTTCTCTTATGCAGCAAGCGTTCGCCTTGCTGCAGCCGGGCATGTCTGTCCCTCTTGTGGACTCCCAGGGGCAGAAGCGGCTGGGGTCTCTACTACAGCTCTCGGATGACTCGCCTATGGCTAAGAGATCCAGGGGCTCCGGGGAGGAAGGTCGAGCTTCTCGGCTTGAGGAGGAGCTTGGAGAGGTGGACGCGAGCTTGGCAGCGCTCTCGGAAGGCGAGCTGGAGGAGGGCGAGCTGCCGGACTTGGAGGAGCAGAGTAGGGTTGTCAGGGTTTTTCGGTGGGAGGAGCTGCCGGCCTTGATAGCGGAAACTCTTAAAACTCTTAATATGCCCTTAGGGGAGGCGTCCGCGGAGGATACATTGGAGGATCCCTTGCTGCAGGCTGTTCGCTCGTCGCAGCGGGTATTTCCAGTTCATAGAGTTTTCAAGAGTATGATTCAGGAGGAATGGGACACGCTTGAGTCGGCTCTAAGAGGTTCGCGGTCTTTGGCTCGCCTCTATCCTCTGTCTGACCAGGATAGAGAACTCTTCCGTTCTCCTAAGGTGGACGCTGCGGTGTCAGCAGTGACAAAGAAGACCACTATTCCGGTTGAGGGGGCGGCGGCCCTCAAGGATGTGCAGGATAGGAGGTTGGATACTCTTTTAAAACAGGTCTTTGATGTTGGTGCTCTCTCTATGCAGGCCTCGATAGCGGGGGCGTGGGTGGTGAGGGCTTGTTTGCGGTGGTCCCAGAGATTGCAGACAGATCAGCCGGACAGTCTGGTTCAAGAGGCGGCGCGCATGGAGTCAGGGTCCGCGTATATGGCGGATATTCATTATGATCTCATCAGAGGTTTGGCCAAGAGTATAGCCTCGGTGGTAGCAGCTCGCCGTTATCTTTGGTTGCGTAATTGGTCGGCGGACAGTTCGTCGAAGACTTGCCTCAGCAAGTTACCTTTCAGGGGTAAGCTATTGTTTGGTGAGGACTTGGAGAAGTTGGTAAAGGATCTCTGGGAGTCTAAAGGGGGGCGTCTTCCGGAGGATAAGCCGAAGCAGGCCAAGAGCACGGCTAGTACCCGGGGTGCTCCCAGGGGGTTTCGTAGATTTTGTTCCTTTTGCTTTGGTCAATCCCAACGGTCTAGGTTTCCGGGGCGAGGTCAAGGTTTCCGGATATTCATAGGAGCGAGCAGGGGCTTTCCTCCTTACCAGTCCTCAGCATTTAAGAAACAACAGTGAAATAAGGGGGGCTCAGGTAGGGTTGGTTCCGGTGGGAGGTCGGCTGCAGGGCTTTTACCCTGCCTGGGTCCAACTTACGTCAGACCGGTGGGTTCTCAAAGTCATCCGGGACGGTTATGCCTTGGAGTTCCATTGGCCAGTGCTCGATTCCTTTGTTCTGTCTCCGTGCAGGGCGCCGCTCAAAGGACGGGCGGTCGAGGAGACCCTGCAGCGCCTGCTCCAGCTCTGGGTGGTGGTTCCCGTTCCTCCGGAGCAGTGCGGCTGCGGTCGGTACTCCATCTATTTCGTGGTGCCCATGAAAGAAGGTTCATTTCTTCCGATTCTGGACTTAGAGGGTGAATCGTTGTCTCAGAAGCACTCATTTCCGCATGGAAACGCTTCGGTCGGTCGTTGCGGCGGTCAGAGGAGGAGAATTTCTGACCTCGTTGGATCTAACGGAGGCTTATCTACATATTCCGGTGCGGCAGGAGCATCAGCGCTTTCTGCGTTTCGCGGTGCCGATGGGGCATTTTCAATTTCAGGCGTTGCCTTTCGGGCTGGCCACGGCTCCTCGGACGTTCACCAAGATCATGGTGGTCATGGCGGCGGCGCTTCGCAAGGAGGGAATTCTGGTGCATCCGTATCTCGACGACTGGCTAATCCGAGCGAAGTCCAGGGAGGAGAGTGTCGCAGCCACTTCCAGAGTAGTACAGTTGTTGGAGAGTCTCGGTTGGGTAGTCAACGGTGCGAAGAGCCACTTGGTCCCCTTTCAGGTTCTGGAGTATCTCGGGGCGCGCTTCGACACCCAGCGTGCGACCGTGTTCCTTCCGGTTCCTCGGGCGCGGGGGCTTTCGCTTCTGGTGGCTCGTTTCTTGTCCACGACGGTGCCGACGGCGTGGCGGTACCTGCAGGTGCTCGGAACGATGGCTGCCACTATTGAGGTAGTGCCGTGGGCCTGGGCGCATATGCGTCCGTTACAGAGTTCTCTTCTTTGGAGGTGGTCCCCTCAACGGGATGCGTTGTCCCAGCACTTAGCTTGTCCTCCGGAGGTTCATCAGGCTCTCCTTTGGTGGTTGAGACCGCGGAACTTGGAGGCGGGCATGCCGCTCGAGCCTCCTTCTTGGTGCCTCCTAACGACTGAGGCGAGTCTCTTGGGCTGGGGGGCGCATTACGAGGGTCGCTATGCCCAGGGGCAGTGGTCTCCGGAGGAGTCGGCTTGGTCCATCAACAGATTGGAAATGAGAGCGGTGCGGCTGGCGCTGCAGGGATTTTGAGATGGCGTCCGGCATCGCGCGGTGTGCATTCTCTCCGACAATGCGACGACCGTCGCCTACATCAATCGGCAGGGCGGCACGAGCAGTGCGTCACTGGAGGCAGAGGCGGCTCTGTTGCTAGCTTGGGCTGAGCAGAATCTGTCCGCCCTGTCGGCTCAGCATGTGGCCGGGGTGGACAATGTAGAGGCGGATTTCCTCAGTCGCCACAAGGTGGATCCCGGAGAATGGGTGCTTCACCCAGAGGTGTTTGCGTTGTTGGTACGACGGTGGGGGCTTCCGCTCATGGATCTGATGGCGAGTTTCGAATCCGTGCAGGTGTCGCGCTTCTTCAGCAGGCGACGGGAGCGGATGTCCGAGGGCCTGGATGCGTTGGCGCAGCGGTGGCCCGACGTCGGTCTGCTCTACGTGTTTCCCCCATGGGCTCTCATAGGTCGGGTGGTACAGCGCATAGAGCGACATCGCAGATTAGTGATTCTGATAGCGCCCGACTGGCCAAGGAGACCTTGGTATGCGGATTTGGTGAGGCTTCTGGCGGACCGTCCATGGAGGTTACCGTCGCAGGTGGATCTGTTAGCCCAGGGTCCCCTTCTGATGCCTCAGGTGGATCGATTCTCGCTTACGGCTTGGCTCTTGAAAGGGCTAGGCTGACGGCCAAAGGCTACTCGACGGCAGTCATTGCTACGTTGCTTCGGGTGCGTAGGCGCTCCACTTCCTTGGCGTACATCAGAGTTTGGCGTATTTTTGAGGCCTGGTGCGCTGATCACGGTCTTCGACCCTTAAGAGCCTCGGTCTCGCAGATCCTCTCATTTCTTCAAGACGGCGTGGATAAGGGGCTGGCGGCCGGTTCCTTACGTGTGCAGCTGGCAGCGCTCTCCTGTTACCGGGGTAAGGTTCAGGGTCAGACTTTGAGTGCTAATGCGGACATCAAACGGTTTTTACGAGCAGTACTGCTCATGCGCCCACCATACCGCTGTTCGGTGCCAGCATGGGATCTCAACCTGGTTTTGAGGGCCTTGCTTGGGCCTCCTTTTGAGCCATTATCCGAGGCGTCCCTGAAGGACCTTACTTTGAAGTCCGTTTTTTCTGGTGGCGATTTGTTCCGCGAGGCGCATTTCTGAGTTGCAAGCGTTGTCCTGTAGGGAACCGTTCCTGTCTTTCTCCGCTCATAAGGTCGTGCTGCGTACCGTTCCGGCGTTCCTGCCCAAGGTGGTGTCTCCTTTTCATGTTAACCAGGTGGTTTCGCTGCCGGTGTTCTCGCAGCGGCAGAACGTGGAGTCTGGCGAGAAGCTGCATCTCTTAGATGTTCGTCGCGTTCTTCATCTGTACCTTTAACGGACGGCTGCCTTCCGAAAGTCGGACAGATTGTTCGTGGCCTTTGGGGGTCCGCGGAAGGGGAAGGCGGCGGCCAAGGCTTCCATCTCTCGTTGGTTGAAGGAGGCGATCGCGTCGGTGTATCTGTTGAAGGGGAGGTTGGTGCCGGCGGGTCTCCGCGTGCATTCGACGTGGGCGCAAGCGTCTTCCTGGGCGGAGTTCAGTTTGGTGCCGGTCGTGGACATCTGTAGGGCGGCGACTTGGTCGTCCTTACATTTCTTTGCTAAGCATTATCGTCTGGACGTGCAAGCCGCAAGCGATGGTCGTTTTGGTTCTGCAGTTCTTCAGGCTGGTCTTGCTGGTCCCTCCCGTTGATACTGCTCTGTTACATCCTCCATGGTTCCGGGACTGGACTAGAGGGACGCAAAGGAAGAGTAAATTAGACTTACCTGCTAATTGTTGTTCCTTACGGAACTCTAGTCCAGTCCCAGATCCCTCCCTAGGTTTCGACCCGTTCTGCCTGAAGGGGGGGGGGGGCATCGCTTGCTGTATCTCTCATTGGAACTGTATGTTCAGTAGTTGTGGGGCGTCCCGGGGGGGGGGGGGGGTTCCCGATGTCGGAGTTCCTCAGGCCTGTTCTTTCCGCAGCACGGTGTTCTGTGTTCGTGTCAGGTATTTGGAAAAAAAAAAAATTTTTGGGAACTGATGGTAATTTCGAAAAGGTAAAAAAAAAAAAAAAAAGCCAACCCTTAAGGTAGTTGTTTGCAGTTTGCTATTTTATCTGCTTATTTGTTGCTCTGTTGAGTCTGCTTTGTCAATAGGTACTGGCGGAGGAGGTGGAGCTAGCCTATTTATACTGGTGCCAGCAAAGAAAGAATGTCTTTCAGTCTCCAAAGCTGCTGGAAGGGATTCACAACTCCATGGTTCCGGGACTGGACTAGAGTTCCGTAAGGAACAACAATTAGCAGGTAAGTCTAATTTACTCTTCTGCATCAGTGCGGTTTACATTGAACAAACTGAAATTACATTGAACAGGGCATTATAACTTGGAGATAACTATTTTTACAGGGAACATGGGCTATGGAGGGTTAAGTGGCTTACCCAAGACCACAAGGAGCACCTGTGGGACTAGAAACCCCAGTCCTTCCGGCCCAAGGTTGCTGTCCTCTAGTGGGATTTGAACCCCCGACCTTCCGGCCTGAAGTACCTTGCCCCAACCACTAGGCCACTCCTCCACTCCAATAGAACAATAGAACAGATCAGGTTCCTGGTACCATTTACAGAATTTTAAATTATAGGACTTTTGCTTAAGGTTCAGCAAGTTGGTGGCAAAACAAACAAAACTCAGCATTGACTTTTAAAGTCCTCTTCACTGCAGAAGCTTAGCCTTTTCACATATAACATGATGCCACTTTTCTTATTGTCCTTTGTCAATCAGAGCAATAGAAAAACAAACTTTCCTTCTTCTATGGCAAAATTATCTTCACTCAGCCATAATTCTCACTAGGCTGCACTTCCAAGGGAAGAACCAAACTCAGGTTATGAAATAAGCATTCGCAGTGTCCTCAAGACTCTTATAGCAGGCTTTTCTTATAAACAGGAGCAAAGCACAAACTCTTATAGCAGGGTTTTTCATATCAGACAGGAGCAAAGCACAAACACTTCTAGCAGCCAATTAGCTTTCTCTCCGTTGTGGAGTTTCAACACAGCTGACACAGAAGCATGAATCACAGCCTTACTTCACTAGCTTATGCTGCAGTAAATTCCTCCTTTCAAATCACACACAGGAATTTACTTTCTCACTTAGCTCTGAGGTTACTTCAGCAAGAGGAACAGTTCTTTTCAGGCTAGCTCTTTTCAACCCTTCCAGTCTAGAGCTTGGCATAAAGAACAGTCCATCAACATATCTTCTTCTGTCCCTAGATCTGACACTGGTTCTCCCAATTGCATAGGCTCTGAATCACTCACTTGATCAGAGTGCCCTGCTGACAACCTCTCTGGTGGCCTGAAAGCTTCTCTCCTTCCCGGCTCCCACCTTTGTTGCAAACGTGATTCAGGGAAATCACCTCTCTCAGCAATAGGTAGCTCAGCCTGTCTCCAGAAGTTAGCACCTGCTCTGGCTTCTCCAGCATTCCATCGTCCTTGCTGCTCTGAAGTCTGTCCTCTGCTGCTTCCTCTGCTCCTTCTCCTTCTGCTCCAGCTCCTCTCTCCATAATTTAACCAAGGTTTATACTCACTGGGATCCAACCCCACCTCTTTCTGTCCCAGGTGTTTGTAATCCCCCTGCCTTCTGATATCAGAATAATCAGTGCAGTTGTTAGAGTGAGGGTTTTTGTCCTCGTTCTTGCAATCTATCCCTCTTACACTGTCAAGCATTTCCTGAAACTTGTTCCAGCTGTTTTTTTTCTGCCTTTGAACTGTGGCTTTGGCCTTTTGACCCTGCACACCTAACAGAGGCCCTTTGATTAAGGTGAATTTCTTATGCTGTTCACCTCCCCCATGCTCAAAATGGTTGACTTTGCCACAATACACAATGGTTCAGTCATACCACACATAGGATTGTTGGTTCAGGACTCTTGGAAGCAAAAATTGTCCAAAACATTTCCAACCACAAAATGCAGTTTTAAAGGTTCTCTCTATTGCAGGATACACAGTCTTTACCAGCAAGCCTAATAATATTCCCTTCTTAGCTTTGCTGGCTAAAGCACCAAACAGAAAGCACATTTAAAGTCTGTGGTAAACTTCCCCTTTATAAACACAAGGGAAACACAACCACCCTGCTTGTGGGATAAGGGTATCTTTTTCCTGGATAACCTTCTTTCAGGAATGGCTTGCCTTCTCTACGTTCCCCAGGTTTATAGCTTGGCACAAAGAACAGTCCATAGGAGTGTCCTCCTCAATCAGCTTCACCTCAGGCTCTCCCAGCTGCATAGGCTCTGACTCCCCCGTCCTGCTCAGCTAACAGCCTCCCGGGGGATTTTGGAGTCTCTCTTGTTCCTGGTTCCAAACTGTCCTGCATCCGTGCTACATGCCAAATAGCACTCTCTCCAGCTGGAAGGTCCGTTCCTCTGCTCTGCTCAGCCTGGCTTCCTGCTTCTCCTCTCTTCCTTTCCTTTCTTCCTAAATCATACTCTGCTTTGGGTTTATACTTCCAGGGCTCTAGCTCCAACCCCACCCTACTCAGGTGACTGCAATCAGCCTGACTCTGGGCACCTGAGTGCTTGAAGCATTCACTGCCTAAAGGGTTCTGAGCCTTGTATCCTCTCCCCTTCCTTCCACTAGGGGAAGCCTGAAATGTTTTCCACGTGGAAGTTTTCTGATCCCTGGAGGTGTTTATGGCTTTCCTACCCTGTCTTGGTAAAAGGGGGCCCTTTACTAGGGTGAATTCCCTGTCTCTTTGCCCTCTCCTGGACTCTGGATAGGCCTCCTTGCCACAATCCACACTTGATGTAAGTTAGTTATTACCTTTTTGCAGCTCCTCATTTTAGTTTTTTTCTCTAGCTATTTTTAGTATGCCTGATTAAAATGTACAGATGTTTGGCAGTAATTCTGGAATTTTAAAGACTAACGTTTTCAATACATCCATATCTTTTCTGAAAAGAAATAAAGCATAAGAAATGCTATTTAAGGTGGAGCTCCAATAGTTCTTGCATGAAAAGATCTCTTCTGAAGACTGCCACATCATTTGGAAATATTATCCACTATTCCTTGCATTAGAAATCGACCATTGGAGATTGTCAGTACTGGAAACTAGTTACTAATGTACAGTATCCTCAGAGAGTGAAAACCTGTTATTAAGGACAGACTGTGTGGATCAAGTAGTTCTTATATACCAGCATCTATCTTTATGTCATTAAAATTGTCTGATTATATCAGTAAATAGAATTTATGAATTTCCTTTGTGTCTAATATGCCAGATCTAAGTGTAAAATTACATTAAAAGTATAAATGAAAAATTTGTACATCCGGAAGATTGTATTGCTACCTCAAACTGCATTCATTTAGTGAAATTTTTAAGATTTCCCAGCTACTTAGATATTATAATGTATCTCTTCATTGCAGAATGGCCAGACTCCTTTGATGTTAGCTTCTGAACATGGCAACCTGGAAATAGTCCAAGAGCTTCTTAGCAAAGGCGCTAACTGCAATTTGGAGGACGTGGTAAGTACTAATTGCTTTCTGTTTTGGTGTAAAAGAGTAAATATGGCAATTGTTTAAATGGAAAGAGATATAATAGTAATCCTTTTGGATAATCTGAAAGTTGATAATCAGTGTAATAAAGTTTAATTAAGAAAATGTTTCCATATTTCTCCGTTCCTTTTTGTCCCTCCAGTCCAGTCCAGTCCAATCCCGGAATCTCTGGGGTTTAGCACCTCCTCCAGCAGCTTTGGAGACTGAGCACGTCATCCCTTTTGATGACACTGGTATAAGTAGGCAAGTACCGCCTCTCCACTCCAGTAGTCTCAGTCTCCAAGCAGCTTGAGAGGTGGTGAGCCTGTAGGTTAGGGCTCACTGGGCAACAACTGAGGAGAAATTAGGTAGTTAGGTTAGAGGATTTGTAAGTGGTGAGTTCTTAAAGGGTTGAGTGGCAGTAGAAGGGCTGGTTTGCCGCCTCCTTCCCTCATCTCCCTCCCTTCGGCCCGGTTGAATGGTTCCCCCCCTCCCTTCAACACACTTGTTTCGGTAGTGCTTAAGGGTACCAAAGGGGTTAGCCTACCTGCTCCCAATCCCACGTTTATGGGTGAGGAGCAGGTGGAAGGTACAACATAAGGGGGGACCGGTCTTTTTTGCGGCTATTCGTAGCAGAGGAAAATGAGCTTGATCAGCACCGTGGCAGCGCCTCTCCTCTCCCTGTGCCGAAGCCACGTTTAAGGCTCAGCATGGGAATGGGATTGAGGCGGTAGGCTCTGCGGCAAGGTAAGAGCCGTGCAGAGGTTTTATGGGTGCAGGAGGCTTTGTCGGGCGTTCGGGGACAGCAGGGCTCCAGGTGCTTTAGTCGCGGCGGTCAGGCCGGAGTTAGAGCGGGCAGGCCGCGCCGTGTGGTGTTCGCGCGGGAAGCGCGTCTGGTGCTGGTTTGCTTGAGAGTAGTTGCTGTGTTACCTGCTGATTTTTAACAGTAGCTCGACAGTTTAGGGGCTCCGTTTAGGTGAGGGGGAGCGCCTAGTTGGGGTTCGGGCACTGTTTTTAGTAGGTTTAATAGTTTTTTGTAAAAAAAAAAAAAAAAGAAGACTTTAATTTCTTGAGGGCACTGCGGTGCATAGTTGAAAGGTTTTTTTGTGATTGCTGGTCCCTTGATTAGTGTTTTTGCTGCTGGGGGATATAGCCATGGGGCTATAATGCCTGCTAGGCCACAGTGTTTAGTTTGTGGCACAAGACGTGGGACAGTTTCTGATACGGGGATTTGTAGAGGTTGCACGCAGGAGGCGGCTTTAATGGACCATGTGCTAGAAGAGGGGGCCCTTGCCCCTGCTCTATCTCCCCCGGAGCCTATAGCTGGGCCATCCTCGGCACCAGGGCCGGCGCCTCAGCAAGTGCAGGGTCAGACGGTTGGGCCCTCCATGTTCCCTCCTGATTTTTTCCTCTTACTTCATCAGGCTTTTTCTTTACTACCGCCGGGGGCGGTTGCCTCTCCCTCCGGGGAGCAGGGAGAGAAACGTCCGGGAACCCCGATTACAATGGGAGCCGGCGGTGCCCCTTCAAAGAAGAGAAGGGTATTGGAAGAGGGGCTGGATAAGGATCAAGTGGACCAAAAGCCGTTTCAACCTGTACCTTATGATCGGGAACCATTGGTGATAAAAGAAGAAGTTGAAGCAGCATTGAAAGCCTTATCAAAGAACAAAGCACCAGGCATTGATAGCATTCCCATAGAAGTATTCAATAACATCATATGGATGTGAAAGCTGGACAGTGAAAAAGACAGACAGGAAGAAAATTGATGCCTTTGAATTATGGTTCTGGCGGCGAATACTGTGTATACCATGGACTGCCCGAAGAACAAACCAGTCGGTACTAGAGGAGATCAAACCTAAACTTTCTTTAGAAGCTCAGATGACAAGACTTTGACTTTCCTACTTTGGACACATCATGCGAAGAGAGAGATCATTAGAGAAAGACATCATGCTTGGCAAGATAGAAGGTCAACGCAAAAGAGGAAGGCCAGCAATGAGATGGATCGATACAATAACAGCAGCTACGGGTACCAGTCTGTCAACAATGAGCCGCCTGACTGAGGACCAAACACAATTTAAAATAGCTATCCAGAGGGTCGCCATGAGTCGACTCCGACTCGATGGCACTTAACAACAACAACAACAACAACAACAACAACAACAACAACATAACTCTTCCTTTATTGGGGACAATAAAGGAAGAGTTATATACCTGAATATTCGCCAGTCTTTGGTACCAGCTCCTTTGTCTCTCTTATCTTGTAAGGAGCCTTTTCTGTCTTTCTCGGATCAGAAGGTGGTTTTGCGCCCAGTGCTTGCTTTCCTGCCTGTGGTTTCTGTGTTTCATGTCAACCAGGTGGTTTCATTGCCGGTGTTCAATGAAAATGCGAAGGCGGCAGCAGGGGGGAGGTTGCGTCTCCTGGATGTTCGCTGGACGCTCAAGTAGTACCTTTGCGATACAGCGTCCTTCCGTAAGTCGGACAGGTTGTTTGTGTTGTTTGGAGGTCCTCGGAGAGGTGAGGCTGCGGCTAAGTCTTCTATTTCTAGTGGCTCAAAGAGGCCATTGCAGCTGCTTATATTTTGAAAGAGAAGGTGGTGCCAGAAGGTCTGAGGGGCACACTCGACTAGGGCTCAGGCGGCTCCTGGGCAAAATTTAGTTTGGTGCCGGCCGTGGATATATGTAGGGCAGCGACTTGGTCATCTTTGAATTCCTTTGTCAAGCATTACCGCCTAGATGTACAGGCGGCGGGAGATGTCCGGTTTGGATCAGCGGTGCTTCAGACTGGTCTAGCAGGTCCCTCCCTTTGATATTTACTGCTCTGTTACATCCCCAGAGGTTCCGGGACCGGACTGGAGGGTCGAAAAGGAAGGTGAAATTAGACTTATCTGTTAATTGTTGTTCCTTGAGGAACTCCAGTGTAGTCCCGGATTCCCCCTCTGGTTTCTATTTTGGATTGCAGCCTGAAGCGGGTTGACTCTGAGATTAGAATAAAGGTTCCATTTCTGGGGGGAAAGCAGTCCAGGGGATTTCAGGTGGGGATACGAATCGGTTAGCTATCCTTAGGTGGAAAGAGGGGGGTATACTACTACATAGTTTCCTTCCAGGGGAAGCTTAGTTAGGGTTAGGGTTTTAATCTAAGGTTTCGGTTTAATCTGCAATGTTTACAAAAAAGAATTAATAATAAATAAATAACTGGAGGTGTTTTTTGATTATGCAAGCTACTTATTTGTTGCTCTGGTGAGTCTGCTTTGTCAATAGGTACTGGAGTGGAGAGGCGGTCCTTGCCTACTTATACCAGTGTCATCAAAAGGGATGACGTGCTCAGTCTCCAAAGTTGCTGGAGGAGGTGCTAAACCCCAGAGGTTCTGGGACTAGACTGGAGTTCCTCAAGGAACAACAATTAGCAGGTAAGTCTAATTTCACCTTAACAAGCAGGAAGAACGTCCTCACTTATGGGTGATGTCCTCTGACGGAGCCTGCGTGGGAAAGCTGCCCAGCTTCTATTGCCCCCATTAGAGCTTCTGCTTCTGTCCAGACAGATAGCCCAATACTAATTGATGAACCAGTTCCATGTGCAAGATGTCTGCAGCTGAAGCCCTCATGAAACAAGTGGAAGAGCTCAGAGAAAAGGCAGCAAGAGAAGAATTTGAGACAGTGAGAATTACATTGATGAGATGCTTTTTAAAGCATTCAAGCTCTCCAACAGAGGTGAAGATTGGTTGCTGCAGAACAAAGAGAGTTGGGCATGAGTCATCAGAGCCTGAAGAATTGACAACCCAACTCCTCCAGCCCTCAAACTGAAGAACCAGTATACAGCCGTGGAAGTGGAGGAGGTGAAAGCATCCCAGAAAAGAGAAGAACCAAAGCTCAAGCACCTCAAATTTGCGGAATCAGTGACCACAAGGAAACAAAAGGTAGTGCTAGTTGGTGACTCTCTTCTGAGGTGGATACTGAGGCGTCCATCAGCCGACCAGATTTGATGTCCAAAGAGGTGTACTGTCTGCCAGGTGCCAAAATCCAAGCTGTTACAGAGAGTTTGCAGAGACTCATCAAGCCAGCTGACAATTATTTGATGTTGCTCATCTGTGTTGGCACACATGTTGGGTATCCCTTCAAGCGTATCAAGCATGACTTCATGGCTCTGTGACAGAGGGTGAAGCAAATAGGTGCATAGATGGTGTTCTCTTCAATCCTCCCTGTTGAGGATAAAGGTCGAGGCAGAGAAGCTTGCATCCTGGAGTTAAATTTGTTACTGCGTGGTTGGTATCGTTGACAGCATTTTGGTTTCCTGTACCATGGGATGATTTTTCAAGGGCTTCAGAGCAGAGATGGTGTCTACTTATCCAAGAAGGGTCAAAGTGTCTTCCGCAGCAGACTAGCTAACCTGCTGGAGAACTTTAAACTAGATTCATTGGGGATGGGTGAAGAAACATAAAAAGCTAAGATATACCATACTGAGTCAGACCAAGGTCCACCGAGCCCAGTATCCTGTTTCCAGCAGTGGCCAATCTAAGCCATACCAAGCAGTTTCCCCAAAAGACACAGGTTCCACAATGCTTGTATTGGGTCAAGCAGTGGATATTCTGGGTCCCCTTTAATAATGGTTTATGGACCTTTCCTCCAGGAATTTGTCCAAACCTTTTTTAAATCCGGCTACACTAACAGCTTTTACAACATCCTTCGGAAGCAAATTCCAGAGTTTGTTTACACGTTGAGTGAAAAAATATTTTCTTTTATTAGTCTTAAATAGGTCACCCTGTGGCTTCATTGCATGTCCCCTAGTCTTTCTATATTTTGATGGCGTAAACAATCGATCTATGTTTACCTGTTCCACTCTATTCATTAATTTATACACCTCTATCATATTTCCCTTCAGCTGTCTCTTTTCCAGATTGAAGAGCAGCCCTAACCTTTTTAGCCTCTCTTCATAGGGGTATCATTCCATCCCTTGTATCATTTTGGTGACTTTTCTCTGTACCTTTTCTAATAACGCTATATCCATTTTAAGATACGGCGAACAGAATTGCACACAATATTCAAGGTGCGGTCGCACCATGGAACGATACAGAGGCATTAGAATATCCTTTGTTTTATTCTCCATTCCTTTCCTTATGATACCTAGCATTCTATTTGCTCTCTTGGCCGCCACTGCATACTGGGCATAGGGTTTTAACATGTTATCCATGATGAAGCCTAAATCTTTTTCCTGGGTGGTGAGTCCTAATGTGGAACCTTGCATTGTGTAACCATAGTTTGGGTTTTCTTTCCTAGGTGCATAACTTTGCACTTGTCTACATTAAATTTCATCTGCCATTTGGATGCCCAATCTTCCAATTTATCAAGATCCTCTTGCAATTTTCCACAATCCTCATGGGTTTTAACAACTTTGAATAGTTTTGTGTCATCTGCAGATTTGATAACCTCACTCGTTATTCCCATTTCCAGGTCATTTATGATTATGTTAAGCCCTCAGGTAAGTGAAAGCTTTCAGATAAGTAAAAGATTAAATACCTCTGTTGAAATGGGTAAAAGGGGTAACATCTGGAAAGCAGTATGCATAAATGCTGGAAGTATGGGAAATAAGATCTCAGATGCTGAGGCTTTAATGGAAGAGGCTGACTTAGATTTAGTGGTGGTTAGAGAGACATCGTCCACAGATAATCATGACTGGGATGTAATTATACCAGACTATACGTTATTCAGGAAGGACAGGGTAGGAAGAAGAGGAGGAGGAATGGCATTATATGTAAAAAAAGTAATATTAAAGCTATAGAATTACAGGGCTCTTAGAAGGGAGCAAGTAGGCACTCTGGGTTAAACTAGAAAGGGACAGGAAATAACATCAAGAAAACACATTAGTGGCCTAACACTCTGTGTCAGACAGATCCCAAGAGGAGCCTTGTAAACCAAAGTTTTAAGGGCTTTCTTAAATTTCTGCTAGTTTCTGCATGTATGTATGCAGGAAGGTAATCCCAAAGAAGGAAGGACTAATATAAAGAATGTTGTTATGAGTGATTTCATGGCGAATGTGAGTTACTGAGGGAAAGAAGATGGGCATTTTCTCTACAAGATGTACTTGGTCTTAATGTCTTTACTGGTAGGAGATGGTTAGCAAGACAATGTAATAATCCTGTAAAGAAAGCTTAAGGTGTTAGTAAAATGATTTTAAAATATAGAGTGTAGGTTAAAGGCAGCCAGTGCTCAGCTATGAGTAGTGAGGTCACCCTATCGTTTTTGGGTTTTTTTTGTTTTGTTTGGGGGTTTTTTGCAGCATGTAAGAATTTTACTGCTGTACTTTGAATATTCTGTAACTTCCTGAGACTCTTTAGTTGTAACTATGATGATAAATCACATTTCCATAGTTAAAGTGGGAGATAACAAGAACATAGACTAAAATCTTTAATGCAGACTTGTCCAAAAAAGCATGGATAATTTAACTGTCATAAAGCCATAAAACATAATCTAACTAGATTAGAGATTTTTGCCTAGCAAGTGAGTTTAGACTTGAAGGTATGACTTAGTATGTTTAACAGTATCTACTAGGGGGATTGTAGATGCCATCAAGACTGGCTGTTGCACTGGAATATCTAAATAGTTTAATATTCACATGGCCAGGTACTTCACAGGGTTAAGCTTCAATCTATTTCCATCCAACTGGAAATGGAAGAAAGGCAGCAGTTCAATGGGGCCAGTATTAGAAGAGTCAACATTTTAAAAAAAATGTCTGCACAGTAGCATCCATGGACACTCAGAGACTGAATAAGAACTGCCAGTGGACTCAAAAAGATGATAAATAGTATTCTCCATGGACAAGCAGGAAGTAAGTCCTCAGGTATGGTGATGTCCCTGATGGAGCCTGACTGCATCACACATGTGTGCCTGCTATGGTACCATCTTAGTGCCTACTAGGATGGCCAGGAGCAGCCTGCCAAGCTGCCCCCATAGGACGAGTTCTCCGGGAACAAGCAGGCAGTCAGTCCTCACATATGGGTGACGTTGACGCCGATGGTGCCCCCGCAGAGCAAATCCCCAGTTTTCAAGAAAGCCTTTGGGATTGCTATCACGCATGCGTGGTCCCCTTCCCACCCAAGGGTGCTATCTTCCTCAGTCTCCTTTTTTCTGCGGAGCCCACCAGGCGTCATCTGTTTTCGTGCCAGAAAAAGTTCATTTTGAGCAATTTTTTGCTTGTCTCCGGACTTGCGCCGGTACCTTTCGCCCCCTGACCTCTGTGCCTCTGTATTGGGTCGATTCTTTTTTTACTTACAGTTTATGTTTTTCTTTGGGTGTCTTCACACCCTTTTTTCTTCACTGGCAGCCCGAAGGGTCTTCGACCTTGCTGGGGTTCTTTTTCCCCCCATGGCTACCAGCGGGTTTAAAAAGTGCGATCAGTGTGGGAAGATTATGTCCCTAACTGATACGCATGACTGCTGCCTCCGGTGCCTCGGCCCGGACAATGACCCGGCGGTCTGTGGCCTGTATAAGAAAATGTCTTCGAAGGCCTTGAGGAGCCGCCAGCAGCAGTACAACAAAATTTTCATGGATTCCCCCATGCCTCCGAGAGCCAAGACCTCATCTGAGGCCTTGACGCCTCGGGAGGAAAACTCTGAACCCAAGTGTCGTCGGGGGTCGAGAGGGGGGTCTCCCTTGAGGGAACCGAAGAGAAGGAAGAAACCCTCGAAGGCGGTGTCTCTGGACGACTCAGATCGGCCGGGCTCTTCCCGGGGCCGGTCACGGAGCCCTGAACACCTGCCCGAGACGGTAGAGAGGGAGCGTCCAGCCAAGATTCTGCGAAAGGACCCTGTCGCGGTTCGGCCTAGGCAAGTACATACTGTCCTAGTCGAGGATTCCCCTCCGGGGGAGCCGGCATCGGGCCCGAGTGCATCGGTGCCCGAGCTGCAGACTGCGGAGCCTCCGGGACTGGTGTCCAGGATGTCGACCTTGGAGCGTAGTGTCATTGCCTTCTTGGTACAGCAGCAGGCGCTGATGTCCAGCACGTCCGATTCCTCCACCCTGACCGCCGGATGTTTGATGTCTAAGTCTACCCCGGAGGCCGAGCCAATCCTTGAGGCCATGCGGGCCTGTGTGGATCATCGGCCGAGGTCGCGCTCGGCCTTCCGCTCGTCGGGGCCGAGGTCGTCACCGATGAGTTTTGGCGGGGTCGGGGCGTGCGGCGCCGGGGCCCTCAAGGCATGAGGAGCACCACGATTCTTCCTCGGAGGCCTCCACCTGGGGGACTGAGGACGAGGAGTCCCCAGACACCCAGCGTCATCGTGATGTCCTGTCCGATTCCCCGGTGTCTGACCCTCAGAGAAGGTCCCCACCGGAGGATATGGGTTTTTTGAGAACTTGAGAGCAGCGTGAGAGAAATGGGTTGGGGGAACATGCACTGACTCCAAGGATTTTGGCCTGGCTTCTAAATCGGCACAAAATTTGTCAAGGCCTGGTCTGCACCATATCTTTCCTGGCCCTCCTGTCCTCTAGGGTATACATATTTAGGTCTTCAAGTCTCTTCTCATATGTCTTCTGGTGCAGGCTCCAAATTATTTTGGTTGCCTTTCTCTGAACCGTTTCAAATCTTTTTATTTCGTTTGTGAGATATGGTCTCCAAAACTGAACACAACACTCAAAGTGAGGCATTAGCAATGACTTGTACAAGAACATATTAATACCTCCTCCTTTCTGCTGGTTATTGTCTGTAAGCAACCCAGCATCCTTCTGGCTTTGGCTACCACTTTGTCGCATTGTTTCGTCACTTTGAGATCCTCAGACACTATCACTTCAAAGTTGCTTCTCCTGGTCTGTGCACATCATCCTCTCGCCCTCTATCACTTACAGTTCTTTTGGATTTCTGCATCCCAAGTGAATGGATCTACAACAATTGGCAGTTAAGATTTAATGTGAAGAAGTGCAGTCAGTTTTTGTAGACTTTTCCTCATGTTGCCCCCTCCCTCAGAGGAGTCCACTCTGTTGCAAATGTTTGTGTCATCTGCATAAAGGCAATCCTTCAGCAATATCACTCACAAATACATTCAACAGCACTGGTCCCTAGTACTCACCCTCCCTCTTTCTGAGCGAATTTGGTTTACCACCACCTTCTGTCGGCTGTCAGTCAACAAGTTTCTGATCCATTTCACCATCTTAGGCTGCTCATCTTATTGATAAGCTTCCTATGAGGAACAGTATCAAAGGCTTTGATGAAATTTAAGTAGATCACATCCATTGCATGCCTTTGATATAGTTCTCTGGTCATCCAGTCAGAGAACTCCATCAAATTTGTTTGGCATTTCATCTTGTATTGAATAAAATACAAAAGCAACTGTGATCTATATTTCTGAAAACAAATGTATCCCAGTTAAAAATTCAAAATAAAATATTTTCTACCTTTGTTGTCTGAGCATTTTATCTTCCCAATCATGTTGGTGCCAGTCTCTCTCTTGTGATTTCCTCATCTGTCTTCTAACTCTTTTCAGTATCTGCTGTCTATTTGTTGTTTCTTCTCTCTCCTGTCTTTTTTCCATTTCCTTCGTACATCTGTTTCTGATATATTGATCTTTGCTTTTACCTCTTTCCTCCATTTCTCTTTTCTGTTTCTCATTTCACTCAAACTTCACCATCAATCTCCTTCTTTTTTGAATTTTCACCTACCTATCAACTTTCCATCTTTCACCACCTCCCCAGTCTATCTCTCCTAGGTCTGCCATTTTCTCTGCCTCACCATTTTCCTCGATTTCTTATTCCCTTCTATCTTTCATCAATTCTCCATTAACTACATTTCTATTCTTTGCACTTAGCATACTCATCTCTTTGACAATTCCCCCATGGCCTCTCCCACATAATTCCACCATGCCCAGTAGTGACCCTCTCTCTTCCTCCCTCATTCCACCCTTGTATCCTGGCATCTCACTCCATCCTGTCCCTCTCCCTTGCAGCAGTGCAGCATCTTCTCCCTCTCCATTAACAGTACAGCATCTGCCCTCTCACCTTCCCTACCACTCCAACAGTGCATCATTTTCCCTCTCATCTTCCCCGTCACCGCAGCAGTGCAGCATCTGCCCTCTCACTTTCTTTGCCAACCCAATAGTGCATCATGTCTTTTTCCCATCCCCGCCACTCTAACAGTGCATTTGCCTTCTTCCCTTCCCTTTTACTCCTAACAGTGCATCTGCCTTCTTCCTTTCCTCAGAACTCTGCATTCTCCAGGACCAAGCAGGAAGTCAGTCCTCACTTATGGGTGACGTCGGCGCCGACGGAGCCCTCGCGGAGCAATTTTCCCCAGCTTTCAAAGAAAGCCTTTGGGAATTGCAGCGCGCGTGCGCGGTCCCCTTCCCGCCCAAGGGTGCCATCTTAGCCAGTCTTCTTTTTTCCGCGGAGCCCTACAGACGTACCCGTCGTGTCCCCGCGAAAAAGTTGATTTTTCTTCATAATTATTCTTTTTTCCATTCGGTTCGACGCCGGTCTTTTTCCCGCCCGGACTCGCGACGCCGGTCACGAGTCCTCTTCTTATTTTTCGGTTTTTCTGACTTAGTCAGTTTTCGTTTCGGTTTTTCCCTGGCAGCCCGGTCCTTTGACCTCGCCGGGGCCCTTTTTCCCCCGATGGCTGCCAGTGGTTAAAAGCGGTGTGGTCAGTGTGACCGAAATATGTCACTAACTAACACACACGACAATTGCCTCCGCTGCCTGAGCCCGGATCATGAAGAAATGATCTGTGGGCCTTGTGGCAAACTATCCTCCAAAGCATTGAGAAGTCGGCGGCATCAGCGGGATAGAATCTTCGCTGACCCCAGCCGTACCCGGACCTCGTCGGAGGCCTCCGCGTCCAGGGGTTCCAGCTCGGACCGTCGCCGGAGTTCCTCCGACAGGGGTTCTCCCTCCGGGGACCATCGACGGAAGGTGAAACCCGCGAGGGCGGCGTCAGTGGACGCTCCTGGCTCCGCGAGGGCCAGGTCGCATAGCCCCGATAGCCGCCCCGGGTCCTTGGAGAAGGAGCACCTCACGAAGCGACCTCGCCTGGAGTCGGAGCTGCCTGCTCGGGTAAGTCCTGTGGTCCTTCTGGACTCGCCTCCGCGACAGCTGACGTCGGGCCCGACGCCGTCGGGGCCCGAGTCGGGGGCTGCTGGGTCACCTGAGCTCGGACTCAGGTTGACGGCCTTGGAGAGCAGACTGTCTGCCTTCATGGACCAGCAGCGGGCACTGCTCGCTGGCTTCGCTGGCGCCGCTGCCCCGACCGCCGGGACGTCGACGTCTAAGTCGACCCCGGAGACCGAGCCGATCCTCGAGTCGATGCGAACTCGAGTCGATCCTCGGTCGAGGTCGCCCTCGGCCTCCCGTTCGGGACCGAGGTCGCCAACGCCGACTCCCTCGGCGTCGGGGCGGCAGGCGCCGCGCCCTGCCCGGGCCGACCCCACCGAGTCCTCGTCGGAGTCGGTCTGGGAGTCTGAAGAGGAAGAGTCGCCTGATTCTTTTCGGACTCGGTGTGTCCCCTCGGACTCACCTGAGTCCGAACCTCGGAAGCAGTCCCCCCCGGAGGATGCCAGGTTCTCGGACTTCGTCAGGGATATGGCCAAGGCTTTGGCCTTCCCTGCGGACCCCGAGGAGGAGCCTCGAGCCGAAGAGCTCGACGCCCTCCAGTATGACTCTCCCGCCAGGGAACACTTTACTGTACCGGTTCCTCCCATGCTGGAACGACTACTCTTCCGCATGTGGGAGAGTCCGGCCACCTCGCCGGTCCTGAGCAAGCGGGTCGATTCTATCTATCGAGTCCGCAAGAGCCCTGGCTTCCAAAAAGCACAGCTACCACACCATTCCATGGTAGTGGAATCGGCCATGCATCGTCTTAAGAGCCAGAAGATGCACTCCTCGGTGCCTCCTGGCAGGGAGGCCCGTAACCTGGATGGCCTTGGTAAGAAGTGTTTCCAGGGCTCTATGCTCGCATGTCGTGTCCAGACCTACCAGCTATACATGGGCATGTATCTCCGAGACCTGGCTAAAGAGCTAGCCGGCTTCTCCGCTGGTTTGTCCGAGGAACCCTTGCGGAGGTTCCTGGCCTTGTCCACTGGCATTCGGGAATGCTCAAAATTCATGTCCCGAGCAGCCTATGATGGCTTTGAAGCATCGGCTCGAGTGGCCGCAGCCGGCATCGGTGCCCGCCGACAGGCTTGGCTTCAGTCGTCTGACCTTGAGCCCTGGGTGCAGGACAAGTTGGTCGATGTCCCTTGCCGAGGCGAAAACCTCTTTGGCAAGCCCATGGCTGATAAGGCTGCACAAATTGAGACGGAGACTCTCACCAGGACTAGGCTTTCTAGGAAGACCTCCGCCCCTTCCCAGAAAAAGAAGGGCTCGGGAAAGAAGTCCTTTTACCCGAGGAAGGCGGCTGCCTACAAACAATACCCCCACTATCAGGCCCCTGCAGCTCCCCAACAGGGCCAGCAGGCCAAGGGACGGGGTAACGGGTCCCGTAGGCAGCAAGCCCCCAAGCCTGCACCACCAGCCCCTGCTCCGCAGGGTGGGGGTTTTTGACTCCTTAAGCATAGCCTCTCCCCCCCCGCTGGTTCCTCCCAGCACCGGAGGCCGGCTGGTTCACTTCGCCCACAGGTGGTCCAGCATCACCTCAGATGCCTGGGTGCTTCAAGTCGTGCGAGAAGGCTATCTTCTCCACTTCCACCAGGTCCCTCCCTCCTATTTTCCGGGAGAACCTCCACGACCCCCTCTGCACAGGGAATTACTCCTTCAGGAGTTAGCAGGTCTTCTACAGGAACAGGCGGTGGAACCGGTGCCCCACCACCTGAAAGGTCAAGGCTTTTATTCCAGGTATTTTCTAATACCAAAAAGAACAGGAGGCCTCAGACCCATCCTGGACTTGCGCAACCTCAACAAGTTCCTCGTGCGGGAGAAGTTCAAGATGCTTACCCTTGGAATCCTTCTGCCCTACCTCCAGCAGGGAGATTGGCTATGCTCCTTGGATCTAAAGGATGCCTACACGCACATCCTCATCCACCCAAGCCACCGCCAATACCTAAGGTTTGTGGTGGCAGGAAATCATTACCAGTACAGAGTACTACCCTTTGGCCTGTCCTCCGCACCGCGAGTCTTCACAAAATGTCTCGCGGTGGTGGCGGCCCATCTCCGGCTTCACGGCCTCTGTCTTTCCGTACCTCGACGACTGGCTCATCAGAGCAGCGTCCGCTCTGGAGGTCACCAACGCCACGCGCCGCACGGTGACTCTTCTGCAGTACTTGGGCTTTGTTATAAACTTCGCAAAGTCCACTTTGCTCCCCTCACAGGATCTCGAGTTCATCGGCGCAAGGCTGCACACTCCTCAGGCACGAGCGTTCCTACCGCTCGACAGGGCTCAACGGCTCATGGACCTAGCCGACCGTTTTCGCAGCCAGCCCCTGGTCTCCGCCAGGCGCTTCCTGAGACTACTCGGCCATATGGCTTCCACCGTCCATGTGACCCCCAATGCCCGCCTGAATATGCGGCCTGCTCAATGGTGTCTCCGCCAGCAGTGGCGACAAGCCACAGGCGGCCTAGCAGACCTAGTGCGCGTCTCCGAGCCGCTGATCTCGTCTCTCCGGTGGTGGCTTCAGCGGCCGAACCTGATACTCGGCATGCCTTTCCAGTCACCTCAGCCGGCCCGGGTGCTGACAACAGATGCATCCCTCCTGGGCTGGGGAACGCATTGCCAAGAGGCACGTACTCAGGGCCTCTGGACCACGTGGGAGTCTGCTCAGCAGATCAACTTCCTGGAGCTCAGGGCGATCCGCCTGGCTCTCAAGGCCTTCTCCCACCTGACTTCTCACCAGTCCGTCCTTGTCCAGACGGACAATCAAATTGCCATGTTCTACGTGAACAAGCAGGGGGGCACGGGCTCCTTCCTCCTCTGCCGGGAGGCACAGAAGCTCTGCTCTTGGGCCGTCAGTCACGGCGTTCTCCTCAAGGCAGTTTATCTCCCAGGCCAAGAGAATTGCCTGGCGGACAAACTCAGCAGGATCCTCCAGCCGCACGAGTGGCGTCTGGATCCCTTGATAGTTCAGAAGCTCTTTCTAAAGTGGGGCCTCCCCACGATGGATCTCTTTGCCAGTCCTCACAACCGGCAACTTCCTCGCTTCTGCTCTCGTCAGCCACACCCCCTTCGGGTTGCGGCGGACGCTTTTCTACTCTCATGGTCGGGAAGCCTTCTGTACGCTTTCCCTCCCATCCCGCTAGTCTCTCGGACTCTTTTCAAGGTTCTCCGAGACAAAGCCTTCATGATCCTGGTGGCCCCTCGCTGGCCCAGACAGCCGTGGTTTCCGCTCCTGCTGCAATTAGCGGTGGAGGATCCATTCCCTCTGGGGTTACAACCGGATCTCCTCACTCAGGATCAGGGGTCTCTGCTACACCCCAACCTCAGGTCTCTCAACCTAATGGCCTGGCTGCTGAGAGGGTAGTCCTTGCTCCCCTTCTCCTGCCGGCAGAGGTGGAGGAGGTCGTCCTAGCTTTGCGACGACCTTCTACCCGCAAATGCTACGCCCTTAAATGGCGTCGTTTTTCCGTTTGGTGTACCCGACAGTCTCAGGATCCCTTCTCCTGCCCGGTGTCGGTGGTCTTGCAGTACTTGCTATACCTCTCTAATCTGGGACTTAAGTCCAACTCCGTCAAAGTTCACCTTAGTGCTCTTTCAGCACATCATGTGCCGGTGGACGGCAGACCTCTCTCCAACGACCCTCTCGTAGCGAGGTTTCTCCGAGGTCTCCTTCTACTTAAACCACCTCTGCGCCCGCCAGCGCCTGACTGGGACCTGAATGTGGTTTTACAGCGGATCACCTGTCCGCCTTTTGAACCTATGGCTACCTGTTCTCTCCGTTTTCTTTCTTGGAAAACACTGTTCTTGATAGCCCTCACTTCCGCTAGACGCGTAAGTGAATTGCAGGCCCTCGTGTCTGATCCCCCTTACACTCGGTTCTACAAAAATAGGGTAGTCCTACGGACTCACCCAAAATTTCTTCCAAAAGTGGTCTCCCCTTTTCACATCAATCAGGAGGTGGTACTTCCAACCTTCTTTCCCAGACCACACTCCAGCCGAGCTGAAACGGTCCTCCATACCCTGGACTGTAGAAGGGCTTTGAACTTCTACCTTGACCGTACGCGGGAGCACCGTAAAGCTGCTCAGCTTTTCGTGTCTTTTGACCCCAATAAGTTGGGGCTCCCTGTCTCCAAGCGTACTCTGTCCATCTGGGTTGCGGACTGTATCTCTTGGGCTTATGGGGCAGCCGGACTCTCCTTGGAAGGTCGAGTCACGGCTCATTGCGTTCGGGCAAAGGCTACGTCAGTGGCTTACCTCCGCTCTGTTCCGCTGGCAGACATCTGCCGGGCCGCTACTTGGTCTTCGAGCCAGACTTTTGCGGTCCATTACTGTCTCGAGAGGGAGTCCCGCAGGGACAGTGCTTTCGGACAGGCAGTCCTCCGTAATCTCTTCGAGGTCTGAGCAACTCCTACCCTCCATCCCGGATGTGGGCTACCGGTGGGTAATATTTCAGCGAAGATTCTTTCCTTCTGTGCTGCTGAGCTAGAGGGAGCTCATTTTTGTGCTTAGGGTCTCCGGTAGCCTTGAGCTTGGGAGTCCCATAAGTGAGGACTGACTTCCTGCTTGGTCCTGGAGAAAGCGTAGTTACTCACCTGTAACAGGTGTTCTCCAGGAGCAGCAGGAATCAGTCCTCCCCGTGGAGTTGCAATCATCTGCTTTAGTTTTTTTGCAAATTTTTATGCTGTCTTTTTAGCTATGTCATCTGACTGGCTAAGATGGCACCCTTGGGCGGGAAGGGGACCGCGCATGCGCGCTGCAATTCCCAAAGGCTTTCTTTGAAAGCTGGGGAAAATTGCTCCGCGAGGGCTCCGTCGGCGCCGACGTCACCCATAAGTGAGGACTGATTCCTGCTGCTCCTGGAGAACACCTGTTACAGGTGAGTAACTACGCTGTATCTGCCTTCTCCCTTCCATCCCTCCACCCAAGTACAGCATAAGAACATAAGAAAATAAGATATGCCATACTGGGTCAGACCAAGGTCCATCAAGCCCAGTACCCTGTTTCCAACAGTGGCCAATCTAGGTCATATGTACCTAGCAGTTTTCCCAAAAGTCACAGGTTCCACAATGTTTGTACTGGGTCAAGCATTGATATCCTGGGTCCCTTCTTAATAATGGTTTATGGACCTTTCCTCCAGGAACTTGTCCAAACCATTTTTAAACCCAGCTACACTAACAGCCTTTACTACATCCTCTGGTAACAAATTCCAGAGTTCGATTACACGTTGAGTGAAAAAATATTTTCTTTTATTTATCTTAAATAGTTTACCCTGTAGCTTCATTGCATGTCCCCTAGTCTTTCTATATTCTGATAACGTAAACAATCCACTCCATTCATTAATTTATAGACTTCTATCATATCTCCCCTCAGCCGTCTCTTTTCTAGGTTAAAGAGCCCTAACCTTTTTAGCCTTTCTTCATAGGAAGAAAGGGATAGCCTTTCTTCAACTGTCCACTCCAACAGTGCAATATCTGCCTTCTTCTTTTCCCCCCAAAGTACAGCATCTGTCCTCCCTCCCCCCTCCCGAGTACAGCATCTCTTCTTTTACCCAGCTCTCCAGTAATGCAGTATCTGCCTTCTCCCTTTAATCCCCACCCCCAAGCACAGCATTTGCTCTCTCCCCTTCCATCCACCCCAACAATGCATTATCTGCCTTCCACTTTCTCCCCAAGTACAACATTGGCCTTTCTCCAGGAACAAGCAGGAAGTCTGTCTTCACATATGGGTAACGTCGGCACCGACGGAGCCCGCGCGGAGCATTTCCCCAGCTTTCAAAGAACGCCTTTGGGAATGCCACCACATATGCATAGTCCCCTTCCCGTCCAATGGTGCCATCTTACTCAGTCTCCATTTTTCCGCAGAGCTCTTCGGACATGCGTCTTGTCCCTGGAAAACATTTTCACTGTTTTCAACCGGTTTTTGCTATCCGGCCTTCGCCGGCCCTCTTCCCACCTCTCGAGCACCTCTGCTTCGGTCTTGGTTTCGGGGTTGTTCCTTTTTGGCTTTTTTGTGTTGTACTGCGCTTTGTGCCCTTTTTGAACTGTTGGCCGCGTTGAGGATCTTTGACCTCGCAGGGGTCCTTTTTCCCCCAATGGCCTCCGGTTTTAAGAAATATGCAAGGTGTTCAAAAAACATGTCCCCACACAGACATCCATGACTATTGTCTCGGATGTCTAGGAGCTGGCCATGACCCGGAGCTATGATCCAGAGTTGTAAGCAGAAGCTGGATGATCTCTTCCATAAGGCATCCCAGATAGTCTCCTCCTCTTCAGCCCCACAAACTCTGGAGTCTCCAAAGGCTCCTCCCCGGGCCCAGTGACACTCTGAACAGGGGTCGCATAAATGCGAGTGGAAGAAGAAGAAGAAGGCCGCGATGACTCTGGGGCACCGGACAAGAGTTGAGAGGTCATGCGCCTGGTCTCTCAGCCCCCCTTTGGCAAACTCTGGAGTCGGAGAGAGAGTGGCCCAATAAGGTACCTCGAACCGATACGGAGGCCTCCAGCAAAGGTGCCAGTTCTCCGAAGGGTTGTCCTGGTGAGGACCTCCTCGACACCTGACCCGGTCACCCCAGCGTTGGTGTTGCAGGGCCCCACTCCCGAGTGGGAAGCCTGGATGCTGGCCTTGGAACGCAGAATTTCTGCATTCATTGCTGTCCAGCAGGCGCTGGTGCTCGGCCCTGCCGGCATGCACCTCAAGAACGCAGGGACCTTGATCTCGAGGACTTCCCGGACCGCCGCAGTGACCCCCGAGAGCCAGAAGCCTTGTGAGGATCCTCAGCATGGGTCTCGATCTCCGTCCCAGTCCTCGGGTGTGAGGAGATCTTGGGCAAGAGTCTCCGGCTCCGGGCAGTTTTTGGCCTTGGGAACCCAGCGCGGGTCACTGACCCATCTCGAGCCACCTGACCTTGAGTCCTCCATGGACTACTCAGAGAGGGAGTCCGAAGGGGAGACCACCCCAGAGTCTTGTTCCCACTGAGACCTCCCCTCGGACCCCTCTCCACTGACCCAGAGGTGGTGGTCACCTCTCAAGGACACCTCCTTTCTGGAGTTTGTCTGGAACATGGTGCGAGCCCTAGCACTCACCACCAACTCGGAGGAGGAGCCCCTCATGGAGGAGCTTGATATTCTGTAATATGAGGCCTCTCCGAAAGAGGCTGTCTCTGTGCCAGTTCCTCCCATTCTGAACTGACTCCTCCTTCACATGTGAAAGACCCCGGCCTCCATCCCTATTGTGAGCAAGCACCTGGACGCTATGTACAGGGTTCAGAGGGGCCCGGGGTGTCGGAAAGCCCAGCTTCCCCACACTTTGATGGTGGTCAGATTGGCCATGAGGAAGCTAAAGAGCCAAAGACTCATTCTTCAGTCCCGCCAGACAGAGAATCTCGTACCCTCAACGCCCTTGGGCGCAAGGCTTATCAGAACTCCATGCTGTCATTCCGCATCCAAGTTTACCAATTATACATTGGGGTGTTCTTCCGTGACCTCGCTAGAAAGCTCAGAGGCTTTGCAGTGGGCCTTGACGGAGACCATCTCTGGCGTTTTAAGGCCCTCTCAAAGTCTGACGGGGAATGCTCGAAGTACCTCTCGCAGGCAGCGTACAACTGCTTAGAGTCTCCGGCCCGGGTGGCAGAGGCTGGCATTGGAGCCCGCCAGCAGGCTTGGCTCCAGTCCTCGGACCTAGAGCACAGTGGGTCCAGGAGATGCTGCTGGACGTCCCTTGCCTCAGGGAGCAGCTATTCAGCAAGCCCATGGAGCATAAGACGGAGGAGATTGAAACAGAGTATGTGACGCGTACTCGCCTTTCCTGGAAAACGTCCTGCTTCCTCATGAAGAAACAGCAGCACAAGAAGCCTTTCTTCCACCAGAAGGGGCTATGGTACAGGGGCTACCCGTCTTACCCACTGGCGTCAACCCTCAATCAGAGCGGTCAGGGCAAGAGTACGGTCCACGGCCCTTGTAAGCCGAAGGATCCCAAGACCCAACCCCGGCACCGGTTCAGCCATCCTTGGAGTTTTGACGCCATTGGCATAGCCTCTCGTCCACTGACAGGGTGGCTGCCCATCAGGGGGCATCTGGTCCACTTCTCCCACAGATGGGAGTCCATCTTCATCGATGCCTGGGTCCTCCAGGTCGTTCGGGAGGGCTATCTCCTCCATCCAGACCAGGTAACTCCTCTGTACTTCCCTGGGGAGCCAAGTTGGCTTCCCCAGCACCAAGCCCTCCTGTGTCAGAAGTTCACAGGCCTCCTCAAGGATGGGGAAGTAGAACCAGTCCCACCGCACTTCCGAGAATGGGGTTTTTACTCCTGATACTTCCTCATCCCAAAGCAGACAGGGGGTCTTCGGCACATCCTCGACCTGCGGAACCTAAACAAGTTCCTGGTGCGGGAGAAGTTCAGGATGCTCTCCCTTGGAACATTACTGTCCTACCTCCAGCAGGGCGATTGGCTATGCTCCTTGGACTTAAAGGATGCTTACGCTTACATCCTTGTCCATCCCAAGCACAGACAGTACCTCCGTTTCATGGTTCAGGGAAACCATTACCAGTACAGGGTGCTTCCCTTCGGCCTCGCATCTGCCCAAGTGCCTGGCTGTGGCTGCGGCCCGCCTCTGGCTGCAGGGCACCTTCGTCTATCCATATGTAGATGACTGGCTCGTAACAGAAGGCACGGCCACTGAAGCCTGGCAGGCCACGGACTGCACCATTCACCTCCTGGAGCATCTGGGGTTCGTGATCAATTATCCAAAGTTCCACTTCATTCCAGTTCAGTCCCATCCCTGGAGTTCATCGGGGCTCGCTTGGACACATTGTGGTCCATGGCTTTCCTTCCTCAGGAAAGGGCAGACCGTCTCGTGTCCCTGGCATCAGACTGCGATGCCGCAGCACTCTCTTGGCCTGGACGATGCTTCGCCTTCTTGGCTACATGGCTTCCACAGTCCATTTCTTGCCCAATGCCCTTCTCAACATGTGGGCGGCGCAGTGGTGTCTCTGAGCACGGTGGACACAGTCGATTGGCCGCCTCCGAGAACCCATCTCGGTCTCTCCCAGTGCAGCAGAGTCTCTCACTTGGCAGGAGTCTCGGATTCTACTTTGAGGTATGCCCTTCCAAGCTCCGGTGCATTAGGTGGTCTTGATGACAGACGTCTCCCTGGCAGGCTGGGGAGCTCACTGCAAGGGGCGGCGCACTCAAGGAGTCCCGGCAGCAGATCAACCTACTGGAGCTTGTCAGACGGGTGCCTGGGTGAGATTGTTCACAGTCTTGGCAAAGGCATATATCAATATGATTTGCAAGGGATTGTGGGAAATGCAGTCCATTCACACCAGACACAGCCGCTCACAATAATTAGTTGTGCTTGAGTGTAAAGCCAATAAGATATTTATTTATGGGGTTATTTCTCCCAACACAGATATGCTTGGTAGCACATAAAACAGGATACTTGCTTTCAGTGTTAAACTTAGAAAAACAAAATCAGGAAAACAACAGCTGAACTTGTCAGGCAATCAAATCAAAAGAATAAAGACCTGATTGGTAACAAACTGGTCTTTTCTGTAGGCTCTAGCTAATATTTTCTTAGCAGTGCTTTAATCAACAAACAAAACCCACAAAGTAGGGAAAAACTGTTCTTTTCAGGTTAACTTCTTATATCTTCACACATAGACTCAGAAGTGATTCCCTCAGAGCTCACAAGCAATTAGGTAAGGCTCAATTGCTAGCAGTTACCCAGCTGAAACCCCTTAGCTGGCTTGCTTTCTACTGCGTGGCTCAAATCCTACTCAGGAGCTTTTCTGAGTAGATTAAAGAACAAGTTTGTATTTCTTTGTGACGGTTGTTGTACTTTGTAACAGAAATTTACCAAAGGAGTTTAGACAGAGAGCAATCCATGTATTCACAGCCTGTATCTACCACCGCTCCCCCTTCTTCAACAATCATGGGTTCAATATCATGGATTGGCACAGAGGAATTTCTCAATGGAGCACTCAAGAGAATACTTGTTTCCCTGCTGTCTTTCAAGGGTATAGCTAGGGCATAGATCAGTGTTCATTCCTGAGCTTCCATTGCTGTTAGAGTTCCTCTCTAAATAGCCGGGCCAGTATGTAGTCCAGTTCTTATGTCCAGCCTTCCAATCCAGATCCCTGGATACTGGATCTCTCTTCACATACCTTCTGGCACGGGTCCTAGGGTCCCTTCCAAGTGCAGCTGTCTCCCTCACAGGTACCTTCTGGAGATTCCTAGCTCTGCAGCACCACTCCTCTGGTTTTCTCCAGTCCAATGGTGTATCCTGGCCTTTTGAATGTCTCCCAGTATACGTACTGCTCTGGACTCCTTTAGACCTCCCAAATGCTTTTCTCTTCTTTCTTCCAAAGGGTTTCTTGCCCTCTCTGTCCGGCCGCTCTGGCTTCTGCTTCTGATGATCCTCCCGATGATGAAGCTGTCCAAGATAATGAAGATGTCCAAGATAATGAAGATGTCCAAGATGAATCTGAGGATAATTCTCTGTAGAATAAACTCTACCTTTATTCAGCTTAGATGAGTGCTCCACCCTAGCACAGTGCAGCTGTGCTGAATCAGGCCCTGCCCTTTGAGATGAGTGCTTGGGGATTACCTCATAGCCCTTCTGATTGAACACACGTTTCCCCACTTCAGCTCCTCTAATGGCTGTTGGAAACCTGGTGCATTCTGGGACTGGTAGTCTTTTATGGAAAAATTATGTTTTCTTATTTCTACCAGAACTGACAGGTTGCTTGTTCAGAGTCACTTCACCTTTTCTATAGCTCCTTCCTGAGCTATGATAAGCTTCCTTATCACAAGCTCCAATCCATCTGCCTTGCACTCAAAAGCTTTCAGGCACCGCCTGCGGCACTGAGCAGTGCTAGTCCAGATGGACAACCAGGTCACGATGTTCTGTGTGAACAAACAAGGAGGTACTGGCTCCTACAGCCTCTGTTCGGAGGCGACTGCCCTATGCTCCTTTGTTGTGAGCCAGGGCATGATCGTCCGGGCTACTTACCTCCTGGGCCAGAACAATGCATTGGCGGGCCGGCTCAGCAGAGTCCTCCAGCCGCACGAGTGACTCCTGTGTCCCCGAACGGTGCAGTGGCTCTTCCAGCATTGGGGGACTCCAGACCTGGACCTCTTCGCCAGTCCTGTGAAGTTGCAGCTCCCCTGGTTCTGCGGTCCCCTCTCGCACCCACTGTTCCCTCTAAGCTGTGCGCGCGCACGCACCTTGCCGAGCGAGCGCACACACTTTACAACAGAGCGCACAAAAATTACGGCTCTGATTCTGATAGAAAACAACACAGACGTCTTAAAATTTAAAAGTTATGATTGTAATTACTAGAAATTTCCCGCTTCATTTAGTAATTGTTTATTTTCATTTAATTTGATTAAAATCAATGTGGTGATTTCTGACGTGTAGTCAAATTTTAAAGTATATAACTCCGAGTGTCGTTATGTGGCACACAAAAATTTAACCTTCCTTCAAAAGCTGCACACAGCTGATATTTTATGCGCACACAGCCTACAGAAAATTAGAGGGAACATTGCTCGCACCCCGGGCGGGTGGCCCCAGACGCCTTCCTCATCTCGTGGGAAACTGGCCTGCTGTATGCCTTTTTCCTCATGCCCCTCATTGCCCAGACCCTTCTCAAGGTTCAGTGGGACAGGCCCTTGATGATTCTCATAGCCCCGAGGTGGTCCTGGCAGCCTTGGTTTCCCCTGCTGCGCCATCCCTCGACGGAGCCCCTGGTCCCGCTTGGGTTCTCATTGGAGCTGCTGATGCAGGTGGAGGGGATGCTTCTTCACCCCCAATCTAAGGTCCCTATCCCTCACAGCTTGGTGGCTGAGCGGATAAATCTAGCCTCTTACCATCTTCCCGTGGAGATTGAGGACATTCTTTTGGTATTATGAAAGGACTTGACCAGACGGGCTTATGCCTTCAAGTGACGTTGGTTCTTGGTGTGGTGCTCAGAGCTCCGAGCGAACCCATTCTCATGCCCTATCAGTTTGGTCTTCAGTACCTGCTCCACCTCTCGCAGTCAGAGCTGAAGTCCTAACTCGGTCAGGGTTCACCTGAGTGCCATATCAGCGAACCACCACCCTATCGAGGCAACCGCTTGTTTCTCGTTTCTTGCGAGGCCTGCTTCTTTCCAGGCCCCCCTACCCGCCCTCCTCCGGTGGAATGGGACCTCAATGTGGTCCTTATGCAGCTGACCAAGCCATCCTTCGAGCTCATGGCTACCTGCCCACAACATCATCTGTCGTGGAAGGTGGCCTTCCTGGTGGCTCTGACTTCCACCCGGAGAGTCAGCGAACTCCATGCGCTAATGGCCGAGGCACCGTACACAAGGTTTTATAGGAACAGGGTGGCCCCGTGGACTCACCCCAATTCCTTCCTAAGGTCATCTCGGATTTTCATCCCAATCAAGAGATAGTACTGCCCACTTTCTTCCTGATGCCCCATGCCGACTGAGCATTGGCGATTCTCCACATCTTGGATTGTAAGAGGGCTCTCTCTTTCTACCTGCAGTGGACTCGGGACCACCGCAGATCCGGGCAGCTCTTTATCTCCTTCGATCCCAGCTCTCTAGGGCTGGTAGTCACCAGCGTACCTTGTTCATCTGGGTGGCAGACTGCATCGCCTCTGTCCAGGCCAGTTTTCCCATGGACCGCCGAGTCACAGCTCACAATGTCCGAGCAATGGCGATGTCTGTCGCCAGCCTGCGCTCGGTGCCACTGGCAGACATCTGCCGGGCTGCCACCTGGTCCTCCATTCACACCTTCGCGGTGCATTACTGCCTGGAGAGGGAGTCCCGTCGGGACACTGCCTTCGTCCAGGCTGTACTCCGTAATCTGTTCAGGGTTTAAGCAACTCCTTCTCTCTGACCCTTCTTGTTCTGGCTACCGGGAGTGTGGCCATTTATGGACCCGGGGTCCTCAGGCTGCCTTCGACTTTCACTGGCGACTGCTCACGGCGCTGCCGTGAATTTTCCTACAGGTCCTCGGTAGCCTGTAGCTAGGGAGTCCCAAATGTGAGGACTGACTTCCTGCTTGTTCCTGGAGAAAGCATAGTTACTCACCTGTAACAGGTGTTCTCCAGGGACAGCAGGAATCGGTCCTCACAACCCTCCCTCCTCTCCTTGGAGTTGCTGTATATTTTTGCCATCTTCTTGAAGGGGCTATAGCTATGGCACCTGACTGAGTAAGATGACACCTTTGGGCGGGAAGGGGGCCACGCATGCGTGGTGGCATTCCCAAAGACTTTCTTTGAAAGCAGGGGAAATGCTCTGCACGGGTTCCATTGGTGCCGATGTCGCCCATATGTGAGGACTGATTCCTGCAGTCCCTGGAGAACACCTATTGCAGGTGAGTAATTGCGCTTTTTCTCCCTCCTCCAGTCCCAACCACAGCAGTGCAACATCTACCTTCTGCTAGGCTAAGGAAACCATGACTGTACAAGCTGCAGCCGCCTTAAATTTTCTCAGAGCTGCGCTCCTTCCCAAGGTCGTGGCTGCATGACACTCTTAATATAATTTGAGTGAAAACCAATCTAATTTATTGAACTCAAATACACAGATCTGCAGCAAGTATAACACTGTGTTATCCTGTGAGGCAGAGTGACATCACTCAATATAGAGCTTCAGACACTATCTGCCCAAGTTATATTCTTCAGAGCACTAATTTATACATTTTCCTTTGACACATTTGTTCCTTTTCCTTTATATGGTTATTCCTTACAGAGCACACTTCTGCTGCCACGATCTTGGGAAGGAGCACAGCTTTGAATAAATTGAAGGCATCAGCATTGGCATCTATAGCAGCTGTGGCTTGTACAGCTGTGTCTCCTGTCATACTTCCTGACGCTGCTAATGCCTCTCTAAACTTCTGTCTTGCTTCTGCCGGTCCTGCGACACACCACCTGGTGCTTTGCAGCACACCGGTTGAGAATCGCTGCCCTAGTTTAAATGCTTGTCCACATATTGCCTGAATTCTTTTTCCTGATGTAATCACACTTCCTCTTTGGTCAAATTACTGAACGTCTTAATCACAGCTTTCACAAAAAAATGCGTTCAAGTATAACTGGATTCTTGATTTATCTTCAAAAATTACCATTTCATTGATTCGGAGATTCTCTTGGTGAAACGTGGGCAGCTATGGAGTTTTAAAAGGAACTGCAGAGTTGGATCGGAGTAGTGGACAGATCCCCTGATGAAAGTTAGCGTTGTGAAACGCTGGACTGGTACCAAAGGGAGGCGTCGGGATCAACACTCAAATCCATGAGAGTGGGCTGTTTTTTAGCACAGATAAGAACACGAGTTTTGGACTTTTAAATAATTTATTTGGGTCTGTAGGGCTGTGCTTGTTTATCCGCTCACACTCACGAGGTCGTTGATGCAAAAGGGCTCGCTGCCACGGAAACGGACATTTAGTCCTTATGGCAGAGCTACAATAAGTCTGAGACCTCAATAGCTCAAATTAGTAGATATATTCTTTGTTATAATTTTTGAAGATAAATCAAGCATCCAGTTATACTTGAACGCATTTTTTTGTGAAAGCTGTGAATTCTTTTTCCTGCCACAGAGATGTAGTTCATCAACATAGTATAGCCTCTTCTTGTTCCATTTATTGCCCTGGTCACCTGTATATCTAAATCCTTGTTTACTGGAACCACATATTAAAGTTGGTTATGTGATGCAGCCTCTCTTTTTCCTTATGATAATGGTATAGTGTTGGCAATGGGTTTAAGTTTCTCTCCCAAAATATGGAAGTCTTTTTGTACTGTAGAGTTACAGTTTCCAGCCATCAGTTTTGGAATGCTTACTCTTCCAAGCTGGCTATGCTAACAGTTTTGGTTTGTATTCCTGCTGGCTGAAGATCCTGGAAGGCATTTGACCACAATCTGTTCATTGGACTGTGTCCCCCCAAGTTAAACCCTTTGATGATGGAGTCTCCATCTGCTTGGGCCTCTTTTGGCATTTTGCTTTTTGTTCTGCTTTCCACACTGTACAGTCTCTCTTAAAGTGACCAATCTTCTTGCATTTAAAACATGCTCTGCCTTCTTTACTGTTCAACGGTAGCATTGCAAGCCTCTGGCAGCTCGCTGGGCTACCACTATATCCTTCTATATTTTCTTACATGAAAATTCTCTCCTGCCCTGGAATTCATCCATTAGCCTGCACTTTACAAAATCTTTTATCAGTTTTGCCTCTGGCCTAGTTTCCAGGGCATTAGTCTGTATGATCCTGGTAAACAGCACTGCAAAAGGGCTACTATGTGGTGCTTCGACACATCTTGAAGAATAGCATTTATATGCCCTTGCATTTCCCCTTCTTTGCTACATATCATGGTATAGCTTTCTTAACAAGAATAATTTATTATTCAATGTTGGTCTTTTCATAAAGCATTTTAAACACATTCCACACTCCTTATGCAGTCTTTTGATTTCTGACATGAATCAATTGATTCTCTTTCAACAGAAAACTTAGAGTAGCTCTGGCCTGACTGTTTTTTTTAACCCATTCCTGGTGATTTTCTTCTGGTCTTACTGTTTCAATTACTTCCCACAGATATCTAATTAGCAGCATTTCAACTTTGAACTTCCATAGCTGATGATTGTTTAGCTTAAGCACTGTACTTCCGAGTTCTGAACTGAAAGACATTTTTTTCTTTCACTTTTGTTCTCCTGAATAAGGAAAACTGCTTCTTACTTGTACTGAGAGTTTTATGGTACTTCCAGAGGTGTTCTTGATTGCTTCCAGTTCCAGCCCCTTGCCATCTGTTCCAGGAAGGATTTCTTTGTTCCAGAATTTTTATTTCTTTCCTTTCTTTGTCTCAGAGTAATGGCTGCTGGGCCCATAACCAGTGTTGAGAGTTTGTTGGTTTATATAGAAGTTCACCCAATGAGGTTCAGAAAGAAAAACTGTTTAACCTTTTACACTTGGATAAATTTTCTCTGTCGCTCATGCCTGATTGGAATATCAGCATAGTCACTGCTTCAGTAGCTGTAAAACATCTTTTTCTACTCGCCATCATGAAGTGTTTATGCCCACAGTGCAGAACTTACAAGCTATAAATTAGCATGTTATTCATATGTTCCACAGGGTGGGACAGACTATCAGAATGAGAAAACGTAAATGTCCCACAGGGTAGGATAGATGAGTGGAAAGGGTAAAAGAGTAATTGCATAGGCTATATAGACAGAGTTCCATACTACGATGGCTACAAGCACATGGATATCTTAACAGTTAGAACAATTCCTAGTAGGAAACAGGAACTGGAAAACTAGCTCTCAAACTGATTCCTCCTCATAGCATTCTGGGATGCATAGTCCTCCTGTAAGGTAACTTGTGCTCTTATCTAAACAACATTGCCACCTACTGTCTTCTACGGGGGTAATCCTAGGGCAGAAAACTATACAGTAAACTGTCAGATCGGCCTGGATCTATTGCGTGCTTTTCAACATTTTTCACAGGGAGGATTTCTCCACCCTTATTGAGGATGCTGTGGTGGCCCTGCACATTGCCTCTGATAGAGGTTTCATAAGTGTACCCCATCGTGTGAGGTTGAGATATCCTTCTGGTTTCTTTCCCCTACTTGAGCCTTGCGGCAACTCGTATCCTCACAGTGAGAGATACCGGAGCTAGGGTTGAGGGGCATGAAGGTGTTGGTTTGGTTGTATCCTCTACCCCAAGGGAGATTGAAAAGCTTTTTGGAGTCCCTAGAATGGATACCTTGGTCACAGTGGTGGTGAAGTACATGACTATTCCAGTGGAAAGGGTGCTGCATAAAAGGAAACTCGTGATAGGTGAGTTGAAGCCTTCCTCATGAGTGCCTTCATGGCTTCGGCCTTAGGCATTCAGGCAGCAATTTGGGCAGGTATGGTGGTCTGAGCATTTTTACGCTGGATTCAGCAGTTGCCAGACAGTCCAGAGATGACATGTTTGGAGTCTGGAGCATCATTTGTGGCTGTTGCCTTGTATGACTTAATCAGGATCTCCTCTAAATCTGTGGTTGCTACTGTAGTAGCCTGGAGGCAGCTCTGCGTCTGGAATTGGTTTGCTGAAGTCATGTCTAAGCTGTGGTAGAAAGTTCCCATTCAGGAGCTGGTTGCTCTTTGGGAGGAGCTGTTGAAAAACCTGGTGCAGCTTGCCCACAGAGGCCTCCTGTAGGATAGGCCCAGAGAGGTCTAAGAGGTTTCTCATGTAGGATCCAGCAAGGAGCTTGGAACCAATTTAGGGCCAGAAACCGTTCCATGCCCTTTTCCTCCTATGGGCCTAAGCCCAAGAAGGGTCATTCTCTTTGGGGGTTCCAGTATTTCTGAGACTCAGCAGTAACTCCCTTAAGAGTCTGTAAGCCCTCTCAGCGAGATGTGATTGATCCCTTTTGAGGAACAAGTTTTAAGGGACCGTCTTGGGTTGTTTCAATCATAATTACTACTACTGAGCATTTGTATAGTGCTACAAGACGTATGCAGTGCTCCACAGACACATGTAGGAGACAGCCCCTGCTCATCAGAGCTTACAATTTAGTCAAAACAGACAACACAGTCGGGTACTTTGTTCCAGGCATAAGGAGAGGCAGCAAGGTGAAAAGAGCGAAGTCTGGAGTTAGCAATAGAAGAGAATGGGTCCTTGAGATCCTTAAAAATGGGTACATGCTGGAGTTTGCAGAGCCTCTTGGAGATGCCTTTGTGCTGTCTTCTTGTGGCTCTGTAGTTAAGAGTGGCGGTCAAGGAAACTCTTCAGCGCAATTGCAGACTATTATACCTGTGCCCTCCACAAACCAAGATTCTGGATCTCAAGCATGTGAATCGCTGTTTGCGGGTGCCTCATTTTCGGATGGAAACTCTGCAGTCGGTGATCAGGTCTGTCAGGCCAGGGGAGCTGTTGACGTCCATAGATTTAACGGAGGCGTATTTGCACATCCCCATCAGGCCCGAGCATCAAAACTTCTTACGTTTTGCGGTGCCCATGGGGCACTTCCAGTTCCGGGCGTTACCATTCGGACTGGCGACGGCACCTCGCACCTTCATGAAAGTGATGGTGGTGGTGGCTGCTGCCCTACGTCGGGAGGGCATTCTGGTACACCCCTATCTGGACGATTGGCTGATTCGAGCTCGCTCGGTGGCGGAGTCGGTGGAGGCCACCTCGCAGGTGGTAGAGTTTCTCGAGAACCTAGGTTGGATGGTGAATCGAGCGAAGAGTCATTTGGAACCAGTGCAGCGTTTAGTCTACTTGGGAGCGCTGTTCGACACGGCTGTAGGGGCAGTGTTTCTGCCAGAAGCAAGGGTGCAGAAGATCTTAGGTCAAGTGTCAGCCTTTTTACGCTTCAAAGCTCCAACGGCCTGGATATACCTGCAGTTTCTGGGGTCCATGGCTGCGGCTTTAGACTTGGTGCCTTGGGCCAGGGCCCACATGCGGCCGCTTCAACGGTCCTTACTATCCCGTTGGTCTCCCCAGGAGCATCTGCTAGGTCGCCGGTTGGTGTGTCCGTCGGAGGTCAGCGACAGTCTTCAGTGGTGGCTCAATTCCGCGCACCTTCGGGCAGGGATGCTGCTGGAGAGGCGAGATTTGATCTTGCTTACCACGGATGCCAGTCTCTCCGGCTGGGGAGCTCATTGCATGTCTCACATAGCGCAGGGCCGCTGGTCCACGGAGATGTCCACGTGCTCCATCAATCAGCTCGAAATGAGAGCGGTGTGGCTGGCGTTACTGGAGTTCCAGTCGCTTCTGGAGGACAAGGCGGTGCGGGTTTTCTCCAACAACGCGGTGACGGTGTCTTATATCAATTGGCAAGGAGGCACGGGCAGTGTAGTCTTGTTGCAGGAGAGCCAATAGTTGATGAATTGGGCGGAAGCCCATCTCGCAGCCTTGTCGGCAGCCCATGTCGCAGGAAAGGACAATGTACAAGCCGATTTTCTCAGCAGGTAGGTGTTGGATCCAGGCGAGTGGGAGTTGAACATCGCCGTGTATCACGAGATTGTGCAACGCTGGGGTCAGCCGGTGATGGATCTCATGGCGATGTTCAGCAGTGCCAAGGCGTCTCGTTTTTTCAGCAGAGGCAGAGAACGCATGTCGGAGGGGTTGGACGGTCTGGTGCAACCATGGCCGTCCAAAGGCCTTCTGTATGTGTTTCCTCCGTGGCCCATGATAGGTCGCGTTCTTCGCAGAATAGCGCATCACCAGCGGACCGTGATTCTCATAGCGCCGGATTGGCCCAGGCGAGCTTGGTATGCAGATCTCGTGTGGCTGTTGGTGGACAGGCCTTGGCGGCTTCCCGATCGAGTCAATCTTCTTCATCAGGGGCCAGTGCTCATGCCGCGGGTGGACCGCTTCTTGCTTACGGCTTGGCTCTTGAAAGGGAACGTCTGAAGCGTAAGGGGTACTCGGAGGCGGTGGTCTCCACCATGCTTCAGGCAAAACGCAGGTCCACGTCTTTGGCTTATTCTCGTATTTGGCGACTATTTGAACGTTGTTGCACAGATCGGCAGGTGCAGCCCTTGTCAGCGGCGGTTTCGGATGTGTTAGCGTTTTTGCAGTGCGGTCTGGACAAGGGGTTGGCGGTTAGCACTCTAAAGGTTCAGTTGGCGGCTATAGCTTGTTATCGGGGCTCCGTACAGGGCAAGAGTTTGTCCCTTCATCCTGATGTAGTGTGTTTCCTGCGTGCGGTTAGGAATATACGGCCGCCTGTGCAGCCGGTGGTGCCGTCCTGGGATCTAAACCTGGTTCTGGAGGCGTTGACTCAGAGTCCCTTTGAGCCTGGGAAGCGGGTTTCTCTGAGGGAGCTCTCTTGGAAGACCGCTTTCTTAGTAGCCTTGTGTTCCGCTAGGAGGATTGCTGATCTTCAAGCGCTCTCTTGTCGGGAGCCTTACCTTCAGTTTTCCGAGGAGAAGGTGGTCTTGCGGCCGGTGCCATCCTTTTTGCCAAAAGTGGTGTCTGTTTTCCATGTCAATCAGGCGATTTTGCTTCCTACCTTTCGCACTGAGCCTTCTGCGGAGGCTAGGGCTGCGCTCCGAAGTTTAGATCTCGGCAGAGTGCTGCACAGATACCTGCGAAAGACAAAGCCCTTTAGGAAGTCCGATAGGCTGTTTGTGCTGTTTGGTGGTCTGCGTAAGGGCGAAGCGGCGTCCAAAGCCTCCATTGCATGATGGGTTAAGCAAGCCATCGCTGCTTCTTATGTAGCCAGTGGCAAACTTCCGCCGGAAGGTCTTCGGGCTCACTCTACGCGGGGGCAGGCGACGTCGTGGGCGGAGCTGGTGTTGATTCCGCCTGTGGATATTTGTAGGGCGGCAACCTGGTCGTCCTTGCATACGTTCACGAAACATTATCGATTGGATGTTCAGGCAGCCGGAGATGCAAAAGTTGGGGCGTCGGCCGTGTTGGCAGGGCTGCTTGGACCCTCCCGTGCGTAGGTACTGCTTTGGTACTGCCCTACTGTTCCTGGACTGGCCCGGAGAGACGAAAAGGAAGAAGAAATTAGATCTTACCTCTAATTGTCTTTCCTTGAGTATTCTCCGGGCCAGTCCAGGACCCACCCAGGCTGTAGCATTCTTTGCGGTGGTTTCCGTCGTTGCGGGTATTAGGCGTTCACATGGGTGCTGGTTTTTCGGCGTGCCGCTGCTATGGGCGGGGGGGGGGGGGCATCCCTTCCAGGTCTCGGTTAACAGAAGTTTAGGCATTGGTTTAATACAAAATAAAAGATCAAAAAAAAAAAAACAAGGAAGAGAAAACGATCGGACAGATAGATACACTACTTGCATACCTGATTATTTAAAGAAAGTTAGTGCAGTTCCTGCTTGTTTATGGGTTTACATATAGTTCCTGTTTCATTTTTTGTTATAGAGCTGCTTTGACATAGGTGACTGGTTCTCTAGCACTAGGGGGAGCTGGGTAGGCTAGCAGCAAGTCTTTGAAGAGTTCAGTCCTCAGCTGCTGAAGGAGGTTGACTACCCTACTGTTCCTGGACTGGCTCGGAGAATACTCAAGGAAAGACAATTAGCAGGTAAGATCTAATTTCTTCTTCTGTGTCTGTTGACGGCATCTGTAGAGCGGCCACTTGGGCTTCGGTACACATGTTTACAGCCCACTATTGCTTAGACAATGACTCCCGTCAGGATGCCTTGTTTGTCCAGGCTGTTCTTCAGCATCTCTTTCAGACTTAGTACAACTCCTATCCACCATCCTGGGTTGGATGCCAGAGATCCATGGGAGGAAGCATGACCCATCTCACCATGGGTTTGCACATTCCTGGGGCCATCTCCCTGGCATCTATCAGCTGGGGAGTCCCCATATGTGAAGACTACATTCCTGCTTGTTCCTGGAGATATCTTAGTTACTCACCCCTAACAGGTGATCTCCGGGAACAGCAGGAATTAAGTCTTCACAACCCACCCATCTCCCCTAGGAGTTGTGTCTCTATCTCTCTCTTTCTCTCCGTCTTTCCTTTCTTCTCAGCTATAAACTCAACTGAAGAGGGAGAGTTGGAATGGCGGGAAGGCAGTACACAGGCGCTTTGGGATGCTCCCATAAGCTTTCCCATTGGACACTGGGGAGTGTTTCCACGCAGGCTCCGTCGGTACCAACGATACCCATATGTGAAGACTTAATTCCTGCTGTTCCCGGAGATCACCTGTTACAGGTGAGTAACTATGCTTAACCACCCACCCACTGTTGACTCAGTTAAAACCTCCATGATTAATTCCTAGTTATTTACCCCTTGTTCTTTGCAAAACAAATTTCTTGAGATTGTGTGATGTTGTTCAATGTAAACCACTTTGGATCAAAGGCGGTATATAAAAAACTGTTAAATAAAATAGAATAAATAAATGAATCTCTGCTGGCCTTCCTCTTTTGCGTTGACCTTCTAACTTGCCAAGCATGAGGTCTTTCTCTAATGATCTCTCTTCGCGTGATGTGTCCAAAGTATGAAAGCCAAAGTCTTCTCATTTGAGCTTCTAAAGAAAGCTTAGGTTTGATCACCTCTAGTACTGACTGGTTTGTCCTTCGGGCAGTCCATGGTATACACAGTATTAGTCGCCAGCACCATAATTCAAAGGCATTAATTGTCTTCCTATCTATCTTTTTCACTGTCCAACTTTTGCATCCATATGACATTATTGAAAATACCATGGCTTGAACGAGTTGAATCTTTGTATGGAAAGAGACATCTCTGCTCTTGAAAATCTTGTCTAGGTCCTTCATAGCCATTCTGCCAAGAGCAATGTGTCGTCGGATTTCTTGACTGCTTCTTATTTCTTTATTGATAGTTGATACAAGTAGGTTAAAGTTGTCCACTATTTCGATTTCTTCTCCATGAACGATGAACTTATTGATTTTGCCAGTTGTCAGGATCTTTGTCTTTACATTAAGGTGCAGGCCCATTTTAAGACTGTCTTCCTTGATCTTGAGAAGCAAATGTTTCAGATCATCTTCACTTTCAGCCAGTAAAGTGGTATCATCATATAGTCCTGCTTTTCTGATGATTTTTTCTGCATATAAATTAAACGGGTAAGAGTTGTGCACCTTTGCTGATTTTAAACCATTCTGTTTCTCCCTGTTCCGTTCGAGCTGTTGTTTCTTGATCAATGTAAAGGTTGCGCAAGAGAATTATCAGGTGTTCTGGTATACCTGTGCTTCTTAATGTGGCCCAACGTTTTTCATGGTTTACACAGAAGTTTTACTGTAGTTAATAAAACATATATGGATTTCCTTTTGGTATTATTTTGTCCTTTCAAAGATCCCTCTCACTTCTGCGATGATGCCTCTTGTTCCTCGCCCTTTCCTGAACTCTGCTTGCACTTCAGGCAATTCTTGTTCCAGGTATGGTTGTAGTCTCTGCTGAATAATCTTGAGTAAAATCTTGCTGGAATTTGGGATCAGAGCGATTGTGTGATAATTTCCACAGTCATTTGGATCACCTTTCTTTAGTATTAGTATAAACACAGATCTTTTCCAGTCAGTTGGCCATGATGTTGTCTTTCAAATTTCCTGGCAGAGTCTTGTAAGTAAGGTAACAGCTGCATCCGATTGCTGTAATGACAGATGCTTTGTTCTTTGATAAGGCTTTCAATGCTGCTTTGACTTTTTTCATCACCAGTAGTTCCTGATTATAAGATACAGATTGAAACGGCTGTTGGTTCACTTGATCCTTATCGTATTATGACTCTGTATATTCTTTTCACCTTTTCATGATCTTCTCAGCATCATTCAGCATGGATCCTTGAGCATCTTGTAACATTCCATTTCGAGGCTGGAATTTTTTCTTTAACTCTCATAGTTTTAGGAAAGTCGATGTTCTTCCTCGAATGGTTTCTGCTTCTGTTTCCTTGCATGTGTCATTATAGTACTTCTAATTGTCTGGTCTTGCTGCACATTGGAAATCTCTGTTGAGTACTGCGATTGCCTCTCTTTCTCCTCTGGCTTTAGTTTTTCTGCATTTCTGGGCAATTTTCAGAGTTTCTTCAGTCATCCATTTTGACCGTTTTTGCTTTTTAATCTTTTGTAGAGACTTCTCAATTTCTTCCATCACAGCCTTCTTATTGTCATCCCATAACTCTTCTGGAGCTCTGTCATTTGTATCTAAAGCAGCAAATCGATTTTGCAGGCAGTCTTTAAATTCCGGTGGTATATTCTCATGGTCATATTTTGTTGTGTTTGAGTGGCTTGCTCTTTTTCAACTTTAGCTTGAGTTTGCATACTCTGTACAACAGTCAGCTCCAGGTTTTGTCTTTGTTGATGTTATAGAGCTTTTCCATCGTTGACTTCCACAGATAAGAGTCTTGATTTTTGTACAATCCATTGGGTGAAATCCATGTGTGCAGTCGCTGCTTGTGTTGCTGGAAGAAGGTGTTTGAGATGAATAGATTGTTCCTTATCGTCCCTCAAGTCCAGTCCCGCACCTCTGGGGGTTGTGCTCCTTTTCCAGTTGCTTGGAGACTGAGCATGTCAACTTTTGATGACCTCTGTGTACTTAGGCAGCTGGCTTCTCCTACCAGTCCCAGTAAGCTTAGTCTCCAAGCAGCTGGAGCGGGTGATCCCAGGGTCTGATCTCACTTAAGGGTCAGCTAGGAAGCCTTTTAGATTAAGTGATGGTAATTTTTTGCCCTAGGAGTATTTCTTTCATTTCCTTATTGGTAATGATCCCCCTCCCCCTCCCATCTCTTCCTGCTGGGTGCCTGCGGAAGAGAGGCATCTCCTGCGGATCTCATTTGAGGTAAGCCAGCTAATCAAAAAAAGTGGAGAAAGGACAAGAGTGCTGCCAGGAGGTTTTTTTTTCTTTATTTGGTGTGCAGCCGTTGCAGCTCCCGACCCCGTATCAGCGGGTGAGGAGCTGCTGAGGAGGAGGAGACAGGCAAGCGGCAGCCACTTAGGAACAGGCAGTTCCCTTCAATCTACTGCCTCTGTGGCGAAGCCCCAATTCGGCTGAGCACCGGAGGACAGCTGATTCAGTGGGACTTGAGCGGTCATTGCAGGGAAGAGCTGCCCGGGTGAGTCTGCTGAGGGGGGTGGGGCCTTGCTTCAGCAGGTATTTCGGTATTTTTTGATGTGGGGCAGTGCGCGACCTGAAAACCGCATGGTAGAGGCCCCGGATGCTGCGCAGCAGGCAGCCGTGCCATTTCAGCTCAGGTGAAAAACCTGCAGTGTTTGGCATTTAACATGTAGTTGAATTCCCTTCTTTTAGTTTCAGTTTGATTGCCGTACTGGCACAGGCTGCACCATTACTGTTAGTCAGACGATCAGGAAGAGCGTTTTGTTTTGTTTTTCAATTAGCTAACTTTTTAAATTTAGCCTTTCATGAGTGGGTCTTTGAAGCAGGGGAGTGCTGGAAGGAGTTTTCCAGTACCTCCTTCGCCCCTAGGCTGGCCATGCCTCCAAGAACGCAGTTGCAGTGGGGAATGCCATCGATGGTGGGCATTGGCCGAGGCTATGATATGGAGGCCCATTCAGCCGAGTAGAGCTTGCAGGAGGAGTGGACTGACTTCTCTGGATGGGTCAGTACCTCTGGAGCAGCAGGGAGTGTCTCGCAACTGGAAGGTCTTGGCTCTGCCATTCTTTTGTCAGGAGAGCCCAGAACCTTATAGTGATGGATCCCCCTCTCTTCAGCCCTCAACTTCTTTTTTTTTTTTTATATTTATATTTTTATTCAACACTTTTCATCTTAACATATATATGCTTCCCCTTCCTTACATCAATTTCTGCAATATATCCAATTACATATATCCCTCCCCATACCCCACCGCCTACCCGGCTTCCCCTTGTACCAAACCACCCGACCTGGCCCCTTTCCTCCCCCCTTTATGCCCATTCACCCCACCTCCCTTCCCCCACTCCCCCCCTAGATCTCCTTCCCATTCTAGCATATATCTATGTTTGCTTTCCCGTGGCCCCTGTATCGCCTTATACAGCACCGAGGTTGGGCCCGGTGAGGTCTTCTTACCATACCATATCACTTCCAGTGGTGTATAATCCTGCTCTAATCCTTCCTTCCCCAATTTCGGTCTAAGAAAGTGTACCACCTGCCCATAGTAGAACCCTATCCCCTTCCCTCAACCCATATTCCTCCTTCAGATCTTCAAAGGGGACACATTCCTCTCCATCCACAAACTGATAAAACCACTTCAGCCCCCCTTTTGCCCACCTTCGATATCCTCCCCCTTCTCTCCCGGGGCAGAACTTCTCTGTATGGCACATCTCCCTCATCAAAGAGAATTGGGCCCCCCGTCCCTTTCTTTCCAAGCCCCTGATTTTATCCCACTCTTGAAGCACATGGTTTACATATGGATTATCCCGCACTTTTGCCCCTCTCTCTCCCCTCCCCATCCAGGGAAGACAGGCCAAGGGCTTCCCCCCTCCATACTCACCCTCCATCACCACATAGTTCTTCCTCTCTCCCCCTTCCTGCCAATCCATCACATGGCGAGCCTGGGCCGCCAGTAATATGCCTGAAGGTTTGGCACCCCCAGTCCCCCTCCACCTATACATCACAGCCCGAGCTATCCTAGGCGGCCTTTTCTTCTAGATATATTGGCTCACCCTCCTCTGTATCCCTCTCAGATGTGCCCCTGGGATGGCCACCGGTAACGCCTGGAAGTAATACAATACCCTCGGTAGCACGTTCATTTTTACCGCCGCTATCCTACCAGCCACGAAATCTCTGATCTTGCCCATCTCTGCAAATCCTGCCCTGTCTCCTTCCACAATTTGCTATAGTTCGCCCCATATATTCCCTGTGGCTGAGACGTTATATTAATCCCCAAGTATCTGATAGCCTTCTCTGCCCACTTAAAGGGGTATTCTTGCTTCAACCTCTCCAACGTTGGCTTGAGCAGGTTAATATTCAGGGCCTCGGTTTTGTCCGGGTTCATTTTGAATCCTGAGACTTCTCCATATTTTCCCAGCTGCCCCATAATCTCTGGTAAGGACTCTTCCGGCCGAGACACCACTATCAGTACATCATCTGCAAATAGAGATATCTTGTGGTGCTGCCCCCCCTCTCTTCAACCCACTCACCCTTCCATTTCCCCTTATTGCTCGCGCCAGAGGCTCTATTGCAATAGCAAGCAATATCGGAGACAGAGGACATCCCTGGCACGTCCCCCTCTCTAATTCCAGAGCAGTGGTATATCTCCTGTTAATCTTTACCCTCGCTTTGGGGCCTCTATACAGGGCTTGTACCCATTTCATATACTTGGGACCTATACCCATCTTTCTCATTACTAGGAATAAGAAGTCCCAGTCCACCCTGTCGAATGCTTTCTCAGCGTCCACCGAAAGCAACATTGCCTCTTCCCCCTGGTCCCGCACCCCCCAAACTGCTTCTAGCACCCTCTTTATATTATCAGAAGTTTGCCGCCCCCTTATGAACCCTGTTTGATCCACCCCTATCAATCCTGGCATCAGCTTTGCCAATCTATTAGCCAGCACCTTAGCTATGATTTTCACGTCTACATTTAGCAAAGAGATAGGGTGGTAAGACCCACACTGTAGAGGATCCCTCCCCCCCTTTAACAATACTGTGATCCCCGCTGTAAGCATCTCCGACGAGGGGTGCCCCTCTTCCTGCTGTATTCCATTGGACACCCTTAGTAGCCCCTCCAACAGGTCCTCCCCAAATGTTTTATAAAAGACCCCCATCAGCCAGTCCAACCCCGGGGCCTTCCCAGGGGGCAGTTCCTTAAGGGCCTGCTCCACTTCCTCCCTTGTTATCTCCCTCCAGCGCCTGTCTTTCCGTCTCCTCCAACCTTGTCAGCTCTATTCCCTTTAAGTATTCTTCCCCCTGCGCTATAGTCCCTCCCTCCTTCCGCTTGTAGAGCTCTCGATAGAATTGGCAAAATCGTTCCCCGATTTGCTTCTCAGTTTTTAAGATCTCTCCCTTTGCCCCTTTTAGCCCCACGATAGCCATCTGGGCCTCTCTCTTTCTCAGCTTATTTGCCAATAATCTCCCCGCCCTGTCCCCCCACTCATAATAATGCTGTTTCAGTCTATTCAACTTAAACCCAATCTCTTTGACCTGCAGTTTATGCAGCTCCATCCTGAGTTGGTTTACCTTTTTGAGGTCCTGCTGACTGCCCCATTCCCTATACCTCTCCGCCGCTTGCTTTATCTCTTGCTGCAGGGTGTCCTCCTGTGCAAGCCTTTGCTTTTTATACCTGGCTGCCCACATCACTAACTGCCCCCTCACCCCTGCCTTCATTCCTTCCCATAAGCTCACATTCCCCACTTCCCCTGTATCGTTTATCCTCCAGTACTCCTAGAGGCATGTTGTAACATCCTTTACTACTTCCTCTTTTTTTAATAACCTTTCATTAAGTCTCCAAAATCTTACCTCCCCCCCTCTAGTATATCCTATTCCCATCCATGTTGGTGCATGGTCAGACCAGGTAATATTCCCTATCTCACCTTCCTCTATCTTGGAATCCCACCAATGGTCCATCAAGAGGTAATCAATCCTACTATAACTATCATGTGGCTTTGAGTAAAAAGTGTATTCTTTGCACCCCCCATGCTGCTGTCTCCACATATCCCCCAAGTGATACCTCCTTATAATTCGCTTCAGCAGCCCTCTTACTTTATTCTTCCCATCTCCTCCCTTAGCCTGCCGATCCCACTGCGGGTGAAGGACCAGATTGAAGTCTCCCCCCAGAATAAGCCTCCCATGTACATGTTGGGCCAGCAATTCATACACCCCTCTCCAGAACTGCACCTGTCTCTCGTTCGGTGCATATACATTGACCATAGTGACCTTTTCCCCCTGCCATTCCACCCCCAGAATCAATACCCTTCCCTCTTTATCCCTTGCTACCTCTCTCACCCTGAAGGAGCTATCCTAAACCTACTCACAGAAATGAACAATTAAATAAACTAAAGATCCCAAAGGACTTCATAAAAGCACATAAATTAACCAACAAGAGAGCCTTCTCTCACATAGCTCCAACGATCTGGAATTCCCTACCAGAGGATCTACGATCACTAACAGAGATCACAGAATTCCGCAAAAAATTAAAAACGTATCTATTCACTAAGCATTATAACACCATGGAAAACCTTGAACTCAATTTAGATAAAGGCTAAACAGGTAACTGACCACATAAAACACAAACCTCCTACCTAAATAGACAACACACATAGTTCAATCGAAATGACGATCCAATCTCTTATGCCCTAATACCTCCTCATGTATATAGTTGTTTCTGTAATGTACTGTCTTATGTTATTTAGACACTACATTTTGTTAGTTAATTGTTTTAACACGGTTCCAGTTTAAATTCACTGTTTAGTTTCCTAGACTTAACTTTGTTTAATTTATGATATTTTAAGATGTTCTATGTAAAATTAAGATGTTCTATGTAAAACAAACTTCGCTTTGTTATTTGTTGTTATTTGTACACCGCAACTGATCTCTGGAAGATGCGGTATAAAAATGAGTGTTAAATAAATAAATAAAAATCCTACCTTATCAGTATAGCTACCCACCCCCCTTTCTTACTCGCCTCCTCCCCCTTATTTATTTATTTACATTCTCTTATATACCGTGCTATTCTGCATCAGTGCGGTTTACATTGAACAAACTGAAATTACATTGAACAGGGCATTATAACTTGGAAATAACTATTTTACAGGGAACATGGGCTATAGAGGGTTAAGTGGCTTGCCCAAGACCACCAGGAGCACCTGTGGGACTAGAAACCCCAGTCCTTCCGGCCCAAGGTTGCTGTCCTCTAGTGGGATTTGAACCCCCGACCTTCTGGCCTGAAGTACCTTGCCCCAACCACTAGGCCACTCCTCCACTCCTTATACCCCCAAAGTACTGGTGTGGATATATCTCATTCCTCAGCAACCCATCATTCTTTCTCCTCAGATGGGTCTCTTGTACCATCACTATCTCCCATCCCAGTCTAATCACTTCTCGAAATAACGGGTGTCTTTTGCGTGGGTTATTTAATCCTTTAGTATTGATTGATCCTATCTTCCCCATCGGGTCCTTCTATGCCCCCCATACCTTTCCCTGCCTACCGTCAGCTGAACCCATCCCGCAGGTAACCCCCCTCCCTGTATTACCACTCCCTCCAGAGTAATCGGATTGCTTCCGGTGATTCCCCCTGGGCGCCCGCTCTCCATTCCCCTTTTCCCCTACCCCCTCCTCCGTTGCCCCCTCTTTTTTTTTTTTTTAATTTTATAGAACTGCATTTTATACACTTTTTATACCCATTTCCCCCCCTTCATACAGACAAACATTATCTTCTCCCCATCTCCATAACCCCCTCCCCTTCCCTCCTATTGCCTTTGCCTCCTTCCCTCCCCTCCCCTCCTCCATCTCACTTGCTCCCTAGTCCTTCTGATATGTTCTGAATAGGCAAAAGGCCCCGGCTTTGCACCTTCACTCTTCTCAATCTCCAGTCTCCCCCTCTGCATACTGCTGGTCTTTGCCTCTGGATAGCCTTGATAATCGTCTGCTTTTGTTCACCACTCGTTGCCACTTCATCCCTGCACTCTTTGGTGGTGGGCGCTGTTCCTTTGGCTGACTGCTCGAGTGGCTCTCCGGTATATTTTTCACTCCCAGATCATGGAGTATTTGCCATGCCTGTCCTGCGTTCTGGATTCTGCGTGATGTGCCCTGTATAGTCACTAAAAGCCCAAAAGGGTAAAGCCATTTGTATTTCCATCCTTCTCTGCGAAGCAAGGCTGTAACTTCATGCAGCTCCCATCGCCGTTGTAGCGTGCCAGCTGACAGATCTTGGAAAAGCTCAATCGTGCTCCCTTCCCACTTGAAAGACCCAAGTTTTTGCGCTGCTGCCAGGAGCTTCTCCTTCACCTTAAAAGATCTCATACAGGCAACCACATCTCTAGGCCTATTATCTCGAATGGGGCATAAGCTCCGATGAGCTCTTTCCATTTGTATCTGCCTTTCATCCCATTCCCCTGTGGGATCTGCCTCCTTTAACATTGCTCCAAACAATTGTGCAAGCGTCTCCTCACAGTCCTTATATCTTGCTCTTCCGGGATTCCCCTCACCCCCACGTTGCACCGTCGTGACCTGTCTTCCAGGTCTTCTGTTTTCGCCTTTAATAGGTCCTGTGCACACTTCAGCTCTGTCCAGCCAGTTCGCAGCTCTCCCAGCGTACCTGCTTGTTGCTCCAGCTGCTCTTCAGTCTCCTCTACTCTGGCCCCTAATTCCTTCAGGTCCTGTCTCAGGGTGCCCAGCGTCTCCTTTAGCTCCTTCTTAAATTGGCCCATTTCAGCTTTCAATTCCTCCTTAAAGTCCATTAGCCATTCCTTTAGGCCTCCCAGCGATTCCAGGTTCATGCCAGATTCGCTATCCGTGTCCGCTCTCTCAGCTGCCTCCGCCTCCACTTTGTCCTCATGGCCTGCTCTTCCTGTCTCCTCCGCCAGCACATATGAGGAGCGGTATTCCGCCAGCCGCTTTTTTCACTGACATCCCCTCTGCTGTCAGATACTCCTGTCTGAGCCATCCATCTCTCGTTTGTCAAGGTAGGGTCGCTTGTTTTCTTGCTTTCCTATGAAGCGCCCCAGAGCTCCCTCAGAAAGCTACCATCTCACTCCCTGATGTCACCGGAACCTCCAGCCCTCAACTTCTAAGGGGTTGGGGGAGGGGTTGGGCTAACACCATCCATGGAGCGTTTTCTTCAGAGTTCGTCTGAATGAGCAAAGCTGGCTGTGTTTAAAAAAAAAAAATGGGGTCAGAAATGCACCGCCTCCATGAGGTTGTCTTAGCTCTGGATGAGAAGAGGCAGGTGGTCCTTTCTGACTTAAGGACGCTCGTTCTTCCACCTTATCCCAACTCTAAAGTAGAGGAGTGACTAGCGATTTCCACTGGTACTCTGTGTGGCTGTGGGCGGGTCTCTTGGCCTTCCATTGACTCAGACTGGTCCGGCTTGGCGATATCCCTGTTTGGGATGCATAGCCGGGTTTGGATGGCAGTGTGGGCTGCTCAGACAGAGAAAAAAAAACCCTTCGCCTTTGCAGCTGGTTTTCTTTGACTTCTCCTCTTTTTCTCAGTCTCCCTTTGACAAGGTTAAAGGTGGCACTGTGTTTTACCTTTAGTAATTCAAATGCAGTCATGTTAGGCTCACTATTGCCAAGGGGCCTCAATTCACTCATCTTTTCCACCACATCTTGGGTTCCACTAAGGGCTAGGTCTGAGATGGCTTCCCCTCTTGTCGCTTCATGAGCCGGCTGCACTGAGAAGCAGGCATTGATTTCATCCAGGATCGTTATCTCCCTAGCGGGACAGGGTTTGGTTAGCACCTCCTCGTCCTTGACCTACGGAAAGCTCAAGGAGGGTCCAGGGGCAGTGAAGCTTTTGGAAGGTCGACTGTGGGATGTCCCTGCTTGGTTCCAGCCCCGTTCTGTCCAGTGGGGCCTAGAAGTAACCTGTGAGGGTTAGGTGCTGGAATGGCCCACATCGGTGGGTCCATCCTTTATGCAGTCCTCCCTGTTAGGAAGGCGACAAAGCCGAGGCAGTAAAGGATACCCTAATAAGGTTTCTGCAGTTAAGAGTCCTCGTGCGGGTTCTCAAGGACCAGTGTGGGTCTCCTAGGGACTCAATCTATTCTTGACATCAAGCGGGGGGCCTAAAGAGGCCTCATTTTCTCAGTGAAGCATTGCGGCACGTAATAATGGTAGTGAGTAGCATGGAGAATCCTGTCTTCTCCTCATCCTCACAGAGGCGTTCTGCACTTCCCTTTAAGGCCAGAACATCAACAGTATTCTCTGTTTCACGGTGCCTAGGTGACATTTTCAGTTTCGGGCATTACTGTTTGGGCCAACGATGGTGCCATGTACATTCACCATGGTTCATGGTGGTGGGGGTGGCTGCGTGCTGCAAGTAACGAGTTCTGATGTACCCATGTCTCCACGACTGGCTGATTAGGGGTCCCGAAGCAAAAGCCAGCAAACAATGGTGAGAGTTGTAGAATTTCCTGTTAAGTCTGTCGGGTCCATCCTTACCTCTATGACTGGCTCATATGTGCGGTGTTCGCGGAACAAGAGCAAAGAGGCGGCGACACGAGGGGTGTCCCCTTTTGCAAAGTCTTGGATGGGGGATTAACAGGACCAAGAGTCACTTATTACCATCCCAGGAGATCGAATAGCTCGGGGAGTACTTCCCTCGAAGGGAAGGCTCTTCTCCGGGTACAGAGAGTGCAGGGATGGGGGCAGCTGGTGTGTCTGTTCCTGTTAGAGAGGGCTCCGACAGCATGGCATGGTGTTCAGCTGCTCGGGACCATGGCAGCGACTCTCGACATCATATCTTGGACAAGAACTCACATGCTACAACTGCAGGGAGTACTGCTGCGCAGGTGGTCACACCGGCGACATCCCTCATTGAAGTGGCTGGATGGCCCAACAGAGGCAGGAGAGGCCTTCTGGTGGTGGCTCCAGCCAGCGAAGTTGGTAGCAGAGAGGTCTCTGGGGGCTCCAGGCTGGTTCCTCTGACAGTGGATACAAGTCTATCAGAATGGCAGGCTCACTGTGGCGGACAGTTTACTTGGGGACAGGGGTCCCCTCATGGAGCCCGGTGGTCCAGAAATTAGCTGGGATGAGAGCGGTCGCTGACGGCAAGAATTACAAAGCTGAACCGTTAGACAATGCCAACACGTTGACTTACATGTTTTGGCAAGGAGAAATGGACAGCATGGACTTCGTGGAAGAAGCGGAGGCGCTGCTGCGGTGGTCAGAAGAACATCTTCACTAGCTGTCGACGGTGCACATTACAGGACTAGGAGTGGAGGTGTAGCCTCATGTTGGAGCATGGCCTTGGTATGCAACAAGCCGGGGTTTAAATCCCACTTCTCTTTATGTCTGTGGGAAGGTCACTTGACTATTCTGTCACAAATAGTCCAGGGCTGGCATTGCCTAGAGGACACATATTACTGTTAACAAGGTTCCTGAGCCGGGTGCAGGTGGACCCGGGTAAAGGGACCTTTGGCCAAGAGACCTTCTTGCAAGTAGCGAGCAGATGGGGCACACCGGTCATAGATCTTTTGGGCGGCATTTGTGCCGACACAAAAAAAAAAAAAAAGAAAAAAAGAAATTGTTTTCCTGCACAAGCATGGCAAATTTGTGAACCATTACATATTTACAAAGGAGAAGAAAGGGGAGGTTGGAGGTCCCTTAGGCCCTCGTGCGTGGTAATCCTGTATGTTTTCTTTTCAGGACGCTCTCTTAGACCTTATGGGTCAGTGCATCGAGGTCGCAAGGGGTTTGGCCTCCTGGTTGCCCTGGAGTGGCTGGGGTGCCTATGATGGGCCCTCCGGGTACAGTTTCAGGCATATCAGGCATAGGAGTGGAGGAGTGGCCTAGTGGTTGGGGCAAGGTACTTCAGGCCGGAAGGTCTGGGGTTCAAATCCCACTAGAGGACAGCAACCTTGGGCCAGAAGGACTGGGGTTTCTAGTCCCACAGGTGCTCCTTGTGGTCTTGGGCAAGCCACTTAACCCTCCATAGCCCTTGTTCCCTGTAAAATAGTTATCTCCAAGTTATAATGCCCTGTTCAATATAATTTCAGTTTGTTCAATGTAAACCGCACTGATGCAGAATAGTGCGGTATATAAGAGAATATAAATAAATAAATAAATAAAATATCGACCATGGTGGCTGTTGGATCATATTAGTCTAGTGAATCATGTGAGTTTTCAGGTGTTTCAACTTTCTTATGGCTTGGCTCTTGAGACAGCTCAGTTAAGGGGCCGTAGCTAGGCAGGGCCAGTTCATGCGCCATTCAGGAGGGCCCCAGAGGAGGTCCTTTCCCTATTTTCTTCTTTATGGTATATGGCACTAGCGTGGGTTTCTAGCCTGATGCGCAGAGAAGGCTTGTTGGCCGTTCTCAACTATGGTGTCAGGTGTGTTAGCCTTTCAGCAGCCAGGTCTTGAGAGGGTTGGACAGCAAGTTCCTTGAAGGTACGGGTAGCAGTCCTCTCTTGTAGGAGCAGGCTCCAAGGAATTTCTTGGGGGCGTTCCTGGATGTGCTATGGTTAGGGTGGCGTTTAAGCATATCTGCCCGCTGCTCCAGTCCTTAGTTCCTTATTGGGATCTTGAACTGGTGCTGACAGCACTGGCAAGGAGGATTTGAGCCTTCTGGTTACTTCTACCTAAAATGGGTCTGACTCAAAAGACAGTGGTACTGGTGGTGGTCTGCTCCGTCGGGAGTATTATAGAGTTTTAGGCTCTCTCTGCAGGAGGTCCTTCCTATCTATCTCGAAGGAGAGTTGGTTCTCAGAATGGTTCCATTCCTTGGCTAAGAGTGGTATCCATGTTTCGCTTGAATTCTGTTAATCTCCCTGTTGGTGCATTCGGGGGGATGGGAAGGAGATGTGGTTCCACTCTTAGAGTTTGGTATGGATCAGTCTGTGTCTTTGTGGAAGAGAACAGCCCTGCTTAGCCACTCGGGTTGGTTTCTTACTTGGTTGGAGGACCGTGCAGAGCTAAGACAGTGGCCAAAGGATCCCCTCCAGGGGGATTAGCGGGGCTATCGCCTCGGTGTTCGTGTGTTGGGCAGCCACCTGGTCTTCCCTTCTTGCCCTTGCTAGGCAGGATGGGTTAGCTGTGCAGGCTACAGGGGACACCAAGTCTCGAATGGTGGTGAGTCAGGCCGGAATCATGGGTCCCTCCCATTGATAGAACTGCTCTGTGACATCCCAGAGGTGCAGTACAGGACTGGAGAGATGATAAAGAAAGTGAAATTAGACCTTACCTGCTAATTGCTGTTCCTGGAGTTTTTCCAGTCCAGTCCCAGAACCCACCCGGATGTTTCCAAAGGAATCAGCCACATGACCCCAGACTTGAAGAAGTGTATCAGAAAGACTGCATGGTTCAGGGGTGTGGGAGGCACATAGTGAAGTTCTGGCGGTACGGTGCTCCCTCAGTCTGTTTTTTCCTTTACAAGCAAAGTATGTGGTTGGCCATTTGTTTGTGCATCAACACTCCACAGGTAAGCCTCTTTGTTCTAAGGAGAAATAGAGTCCTCCTCAATCTCCAGGAACAAGCAGGAATGTAGTCTTCACATATGGGTATCATCGGTACCGACGAAGCCCGCGGCGGGAACGCTCCCCAGCGTCCAATAGGAAAGCTTTTGGGAGCATCCCAAAGCGCCTGCGTGCTGCCTTCCCGCCTTTCCCAACTGTCCCTCTCCAGTTCTTCGTTTTCCGCGGAGCTGACAGGTCGCACATCCTGTCACTGCAGAAAAAAATCCCTTCTATTCTTCTTTTTTGTGGTCGCATTTGCCTCCCCTCGATTCTACACTGATACCGCCGGTTCTTCTTTCTTTTCTTTAAAAAAAAAAAATTTCTTCTGGAGTCTTTCCAGTAATTTTCTCCTCAGGTGCCATGTGCCATTTTGGGCACTAGGCCCAACTTTTTCCTTCAAAATGGAAAAACCCGCTTCAGGTTTTAAAAAAATGTTCTAAGTGTGGCGGTACCATCTCAGTCACCGACACCCATAAGTGGTGCCTCAAATGTTTAGGTCTTGACCACTCTATTTCTGCGTGTGTTGCCTGTGGGATGATGTCGAAGAGGGGCCGGCAAAACCGAGCTGCTAAACTTAGCACCCTTTTTCACTCCGATGCAGCTTCCATGGCATCGACGTCTTCCAGGGCTTCATCTTCCTCCCATGGATCTCAGGTAACTAAACATAAACCTAGCTGCTCCTTAAAGGGTAGATCTCCTTCTAGACATCGAGATGCCTCTGACGTTGCCCTTGAGGAACTTTCACTGGCAAAATTGCCCCGGCGGGAAGCTTCGGCTTCCAAAGCACTAACGGGGCTCCAGGATGTTCTCGAGGCTACAACCTCGGCAGAACTACTGGTGCCATGCTCTGAGGTACCGGCCGCTTCATCCAGTACCGATACCCAAGCATCGGCAGCGTAGATAGACCAGAGATTCTTGGCTATTGAACGCAGTCTGGCGGCTCTTCTCATGGCCTCGATGCCCCTGAAACCGCTTCAGACAATTCAACCGGTACCGGCACCGACTGCATCGACATCGGCAGGTATTCTACCGGGACCGAGTCATGCGTGTCTATCCGGCATCGACAAGTCGGTACCAGACCACTCCGATGCCGACTTCGATCGGTACCGGTACCGTGCCTTGCACGATCACCCGGATCGAAGATACTTCGAATCCTCGGATGAGTCTGAAGACTCTGAAAGCTCTGCCGATACCAGAGTACTTCTTCCTGAGGATTCCTCTTCTTCTCAGCGTAGGATGTCTCCACCAGAGGATATGTCCTTTCAGGATTTTATCCGAGATGTGGCCCGAGGTCTTTCCATCACAGTGGCTCCTGAAAAAGAGCCTAGGGCAAAGGAATTAGAAATCCTGCAATACCCTAAAGCTCCCAAGGAGGCAGCTACCTTGCCTATTCATGAGATCTTGCATGATGTCATGTTAAGCTTGTGGGAAACACCTCTAACCACTTCTCCTCACTCTCGAAGACACGACACCATGTATCGAGTTCCTCCTTGTCCTGGGTTTCAGAAGACTCAATTACCACACCATTCAAAAAGTGCAAAAAGACATGCATCTAATCCTCCAGGATGTGAGTGTAGGACTCGTGACGCCTTTGGACATCAGACCTTCCAGGTTTCCATGCTTTCTGCTAGGATCAGTTCCTATATCTTATATATGGGAATGTTCCTTAAGGAAGTCACAGGAGATTTAGAGCTTATGAGCACTCTCCTTCCTGATGATAAGAGGCAAGATTACCTCGCCCTTGTCAAACATGCTCAGGATGTTTCCAAGTTTGTGAATCGTGCAGCCTTTGACTGCTTTGAGTGCATAAGCAGGACCTCTGCCATTGCCATAGGAGCAAATAGGATTGCCTGGCTCCAGGCATCTGACTTGGAAATTTGGGTACAGGATAAACTAGGGAATATTCCTTGCACAGGAGAGAATCTCTTTGGCAAGAATTGGCAGGAAAAAGCTAATGAGATAGATGCTGACAATATCACTTTGGATAGATTGTCTAAATCTACAGCTGATCCTGCGAGTAAAAAATCCTATAAGAAACCATTCTTCAGTAAGAAGAAGAAGTTTTATCCCTCCTATACCCAGCAGGGGCATTGTTTAGGTCAGTCTGCCCAAAAGGGTCAGCAGCAACAACCTAGACAAAGAAAGAGAAAAGCAGCTAAGCCTCAACCGGCTCAGCAGACTCAGCCTCCACAGAGGCTTTGACTCCTATCTAGAGAACTTTGCAGTCCTGGCCCTGAACGGCCCAGAACCCTCCACCATCCCAGAAAGGTTATGTCATTTTGCCCCCAGATGGAGTCGGATAACAGCAGAAAATTGGGCTCTGTCTATTGTAAGAGAGGGGTACAAGCTTCATTTCCTCAGCATGCCCCCTCCTACATTCGTAAGTCAGTTCAATTCTCAGACCTCTCTCAGCGACCAGTTAGGGCAAGAGGTCGCTGTGCTCCTTGTTCAAGGGGCAATAGAAGTGGTACCCATTCCCCAACGGGGTACAGGGTTAACCTCCCCCTATTTCCTTATTCCAAAGAAAACAGGAGGACACAGACCCATTTTAGACCTCAGAGAATTGAACAAATTCCTGTTCAAAGAGAAGTTCAAAATGATTTCTCTAGGAACTCTGCTGGCATACCTTCAGAGTCAGGATTGGCTTTGTTCTCTAGATCTCAAGGATGCGTTCACTCATGCCCTCATCCATCCAACTCACCGAAAGTTCCTTCGCTTTCTGTTTCAAGGGAAGCATTACCAATACAGGGTTCTTCCTTTTGGCCTGGCCTCTGCTCCAAGGGTGTTCACAAAATGCATGGCTGTGGTGGCAGCATTTCTCCGCGCCCTGAGAATATTCATCTTCCCTTATTCAGATGACTGGCTCATTCGAGCCCCTTCAGAGCCAGAGGCCAGGGATGCCCTCTCTCGCACAGTGCGCATCCTTCAGTATTTGGGACTTGTCATAAACTTCCCAAAATCCAACCTTGCTCCCACTCAGTCCCTGGAGTTTATAGGAGCTCTGCTGGATACCAGACAGACAAGGGCCTTCCTTCCACAGCCCCGCTGCCTTCGCATTGTGCCGTTAGCTTCCCAAGCAGTGCTAAAACCTCACTTGCTAGGCCACATGGCATCCACCGTGCATGTGGTTCCTTATGCTCACCTCCATATGAGGGCAGCCCAGTGGACTTTATCTACTCAGTGGACTCAGTTGTCAGGTTGCCTGTCAGACAAAATAGCAAACTCAGATCGCCTTATTTTGTCCCTCCAATGGTGGCAATCACTCCAAAACCTTTTGGTGGGGTCTCCTTTTCAGCAACCACCCCAGGCCACTCTAACAATAGATGCTTCACAGGTGGTTGGGGAGCCCACCTGCAAGGCCTCTCTACCCAGGGTACCTGGACTCCACAGTAGGCCTATTTACACATCAATCTGCTAGAACTCAGAGCAATTTTCCTTGCTCTTCGAGTATTCCACACCCAGCTCAGCTACAAGACAGTCTTAGTTCAAACGGACAATCAGGTAGCCATGTTCTACGTGAACAAGCAGGGCAGAACAGGCTCTCTGTCGCTTTGCAACGAAGCTTTGCGACTATGGGCCCTCGCCAGAGAGCATCAGATTCATCTCCTTACGGTGTATCTTCCATGCATTCAAAGCTCTTGGGCAGACAGACTCAGTCGAGTTCTGCTTCCACACGAATGGTCTCTCCATGCAGACCAGGTGGCAAAACTTTTCAAATTTGGGGAACCCCGGACATAGACCTCTTTGCAAGTCCGCTGAATGCCAAACTTCCCCGGTTCTGTTCCAGAATTCCGGCTCAGGGTTGTCAGGCCAGGGATGCTTTCCTCCTCCATTGGGGTCAGGATTTCCTGTATGCCTTTCCACCCATTCCCCTAATTCCCAAAACCCTGTTCAAGCTTCAGAGAGACAGAGGTCATGTCATATCCTCATAGCTCCACATTGGCCACGGCAAATGTGGTACCCTCTGCTCCTACATCTCTCTCGATCTCCGCCTCTGGAGTTAGGATCTGCTCCAAATCTCTTTTCTCAAGAGGACGGGATGCTGTGGCATCCCAATCCCCAGTCTATGCATCTCTGGGCCTAGTTGCTGAAAGCCTAGAACTTCACGGTCTTAACCTTTCCCAGCAGGTAAAGGATATCCTTTGTGCTTCCAGGAAACCTTCCACAAGACGCTGTTATGCATTTAAGTGGAAAAGGTTTACCATATGGTGCTCACAGAAGGGTCTTAACCCTCTTGCGATACCTCTGGAATCATTACTGGAGTATCTCCTTCATTTATCAAATGCAGGGCTTAAGACCAATTCAGTGAGTTCATTTGAGTGCTATTGCAGCTTCTTTCAAACCTCTACATGGACAACCTATTTCCTCTCATCCTCTCATAGCGAGATTTATGAGAGGCTTTCTTTTAACTAAGCCTCCCATTAAGCCACCACCGGTGGCATCGGACTTAAATCTGGTTCTTGGGTAGCTTAACATTAGCCACTACCTCTTTGAAATTCCTTTCCTGGAAAGTCATCTTTCTTATTCCAATCACATCAGCACGTCGCATCAGTGAATTGCAAGCCTTGGTGGCTGATCCTCTTTATACAAGGTTCCATCATGATAAGGTAGTCCTTAGGACTCATCCACACTTTATGCCAAAGGTCGAGTCACCTTTTCATTTAAACCAAGCGGTTTACCTTCCTGTAATCTACCCAAGGCCTCACGCCTCAATTGCAGAAAGGAATCTTCATACTTTGGACTGCAAAAGGGCTTTGGCCTTTTACTTGCAAAGGCACAGCAACATAGAAAGTCCTCTCAACTCTTTGTTGCTTTTGATCCTAGTCATTTGAGACTTCCAGTCTCCAAAAGAACACTGTCCAGCTGGATTGCACAGTGTATATCTTTTGCCTATGAGAGTAAAAACCTTCCTCTTGAAGGCCATTTCACAGCTCACAATGTGAGAGCCATGGCAACCTCTATGGCTCATCTTCACTCTGTGTCTATCGACGACATCTGTCGAGCAGCTACTTGTGCTTCGGTTCATATCTTCACAACTCATTACTGCTTAGATAAGGACGCCCGCCGGGATGCCTTGTTTGGTCAGGCTGTTCTTCAACACCTGTTCCATACTTAATCAACTCCTACCCACCATCCCTGGTGGGATGCCAGAGATCCATGGGGGGAAGTGGAGCCTTTTCACAAGGGCACACAACTTCTGGGGCCTTCTCCCTGGCATCCACAAAACATTTCGTAGCTATGTTGTACAGAATTGTAGATATTGTAAATAGTTACCCAAGTTGAAATCCAAGTTGTATCCCTGTTTTCTGTAAAGGCATATCTGATATATCTATATGCACAAATGTTACCTGTAAACCGCACTGATTTTAAAGAGCGCGGTATATAAAAGTAATAAATAAATAAAATAAAATAAATCTGCAGCTAGGGAGTCCCCTTATGTGAAGACTACATTCCTGCTTGTTCCTGGAGATAGCATAGTTAGTCACCTGTAACAGGTGATCTCCGGGAACAGCAGGAATTTAGTCTTCACAACCCACCCACCTCCCCTAGGAGTAGTATCTCTCTATTTTTCTCTCTTTCCCTCTCTCTTTCCCTCAGCTTTAAACTCAGCTGGAGAGGGACAGTTGGGGAAGGCAGCACGCAGGCGCTGTGGGATGCTCCCAAATGGAGCATTTCCTTTTGGATGCTGGGGAGCGTTCCCGCGCAGGCTCCGTCGGTACCGACAATACCCATATGTGAAGACTAAATTCTCCAGGACCAAGCAGGAGGTCAGTCCTCACATATGGGTGACATCGACGTCGATGGAGCCCCTGCGGAGCATTTCCCCAGCTTTCTATGAAAGCCTTTAGGAATACTGCACTCATGTGCGGTCCCCTTCGCGCCTAAAGGTGCCATCTTGGTCAGTCTCTCTTTTTCCGTGGAGCCCGTCAGACATGTGTCCTAGTTCACCCGGAAAATAGTTAGATTTTTCAGTTAATTACCTGCGATTTCTTTGCGGTTTTTTCTCCGGTTCGACGCCGGTTCCCCTTCTCGCCGGGTTCGGTACACCGGTATCGAACCCGATCTTATTTTTTCGGTTTTTGCCCTTCGTGGCTGGCATTCGCGCCCTTTTTTTCCTTTTCCCTGGAAGGCCGGTCCTTTGACCTCGCGGGGACTCTTTTTTCCCCGATGGCTTCCAGTGGTTTTAAGAAGTGTGATCGGTGTAAAAAACTAATGTCTCTCACCGACACACACGACTGCTGCCTTCGGTGCCTCGGTTCGGATCATGATCCTAAGATCTGTGGACCGTGTGGAAAAATGTCCACTAAGGCACTTCAAAGTTGTCAGTACCAAAAGGAAAGGCTTTTCTCCGATTCGGCCTCCGGCCGGGCCCGGACCTCATCTGAGGCCTCGATGTCTCAGGAGTCGGACCCCGAGCATCATCAGAGTTCCTCGGAGAGGGTGTCCCCCGAGGGCTCACGAGGGCAGCGTCGGAGGAGGTCCCTGGCTCCTCGAGAGCTAGGTCTTGGACCCCCAACCGCCGTCCCGGGCCTGTGGAACAGGAGAAACCGTCAAAAGTACCTCGGGTGGAGCCGGAGTCTGCTGGACACGTAAGTCCTGTTGTCCTCGAGGACTCTCCTCCCAGGGAGCCAACGTCGGGCCCGGCGCCACCGGAGCCCGAGTCGGTGGCTGCTGAGTCTCCTGAGCTTGGTCTCAGGCTGACAGCCTTGGAGTGCAGACTGTCTGCCTTCATGGATCAGCAGTGGGTGCTGATGGCCAGCCTTGCTGGCGCATCTGCCCCGACCACCGGGACATCGACGTCGAAGTCAACCCCGGAGACCGAGCCGATACTCGAGACCATGAAAGCTCGAGGTCGTCCTCGGTCGCAGTCACCCTCGACCTCCCGGTCGGGACCGAGGGCGTCGACACTGGTGCCTTCGGCGTCTGGGCAGGTGCTGCCGGGCCCCGCGCGGTCGGAGCCCGACTCATCTTTGGACGAGTCCGCCTGGTAGACGGATGATGAGGAGTCCCCCCCCCGATACCTTCAAGACTCGGTGCGTCCCGTCGGACTCACCGCAGTCTGAGCCCCGGAGTAGGTCCCCTCCGGAGGACACCCGGTTCTCGGAGTTCGTGCGGGATATGGCCACTGCTTTGGCGATCCCGGTGGATCCCGAGGAGGAGCCTCGAGCCAAAGAGCTCGAGGCCCTCCAGTATGACTCTCCTCCGAAGGAGGCCTTTACTGTGCTGGTTCCTCCAATGCTGGAACGGCTCCTCTTCTGGATGTGGGAGGCACCGGCCTCGGCGCCGATTCTGAGCAAACCGGTCTATTCCATTTATCGACTCTGTAAAAGCCCTGGGTTTCAAAAGGCACAGCTGCCGCACCATTCCATGGTGGTGGAATCGGCCATGCATTGTCTGAAAAGTCAGAAGATGCACTCCGCGGTGCCCCCTGGCAGGGAGGCCCAGAACCTGGATGCGTTCGATAGAAAGTGCTTCCAGGGCTCGATGCTTGCTTGCCGTGTCCAGTCTTACCAGCTGTACATGGGCATGTACTTGCGGAACCTGGCAAAGGAGCTTGCTGGGTTCTCTGCTGGTCTATCCCGGGAACCTTTGCAGAGGTTCAAGTCCTTGTCTTCGGGGATCCGGGAATGTTCTAAGTTCATGTCCCGAGCGGCCTACGATGGCTTCGAGGCCTTGACCCATGTTGCGGCTGCCGGCATCGCGGCTCGAACACCAGGCATGGCTGCAGTCATCGGACCTCGAGCCATGGGTTCAGGACAAGTTGGTCGATGTCCCTTGCCGAGGTGAGAACCTTTTTGGCAAGCCCATGGCCGAGAAGGCTGCTGAGCTCGAGACCGAGCACCTCACGAGGACTAGGCTGTCTCGAAAGACTTCTGCCCCTTTACACAAGAAGAAGGGCTCGGGTAAGAAGTCCTTTTACCCGAGGAAGGCGACTGCCTACAAACAGTTCCCAACTTACCAGGCCTCCCCCGCTCCCCCACAGGGTCAGCAGGCCAAGGGGCAGGGACATGGGCCCCGTAGGCAGAAGGCCCCCAAGCCTCCGGCTTCTGCTCCCACTCAGCAGGGTGGGGGTTTTTGACTCCCAAGGCATTGCCTCTCCTTCTCTGCTGTCCCATCCCTGCACAGGAGGTCGCCTAACCCTGTTTGCCCACCGGTGGCCACTCATTACAGGGGACAACTGGGTCTTAAGCATAGTCCACAAGGGCTACTTGCTTCATTTTCATCAGTTGCCTCCTCCCTATTTTCCAGGGGAGCCTCCAAGGCCTCCTCTCCATACAGCCCTCCTCCTATAGGAGCTCCAGGGTCTGTTACGAGACCAGGCGGTGGAGCCAGTGCCTCCCCACCTGCAAGGTCACAGTTTCTACTCCAGGTACTTCCTAGTACCAAAGAGAATAGGGGATCTCAGGCCTATTCTCAACCTCAAATCTCAACAAGTTCTTACAGAAGGAAAAGTTCAAGATGCTTACTCTTGGTACACTTCTGCCCTACCTCCAGCAGGGAGATTGGCTATGCTCTTTAGATCTAAAGGATGCGTACACTCACATCCTCATTCATCCAGACCACAGAAAGTACCTCAGGTTCATTGTGGGAGGAAACCATTATCAGTACAGAGTGCTGCCATTTGTCCTCACCTCCGCCCCCAGGGTCTTTAGCAAATGCCTGGCAGTGGTGGCGGCCTACTTAAGGAATCAGGGTATCTTTGTCTTCCCCTATCTGGATGACTGGCTCATCAGGGGTCAGACGTGCCAGGAGGCCAGGCAAGCCACCCTCCGAACGATTTCTCTACTCCAACATCTGGGGTTTGTCATAAACTTCGCAAAGTCCACTTTGCTCCCCTCCCAAAACTTGGAGCTCATAGGGGCAAGGCTAGACTCTCTGCAGGCAAAAGCTTTCTTGGCAGAGGACAGAGCCCAAAGACTGATGACCTTGGCAAACCAGTTTCTCAGCAGGCCACTGGTCTCTGCCAGGCTCTGCCTGAGGCTTCTCGGCCAAATGGCCTCGACAGTACATGTGACTCCCAATGCCAGGCTTCATATGAGGCCTGCGCAATGGTGTCTCAGGAATCGGTGGTCGCAGGCCACAGGGAGCCTCAGCGACAGAGTAAGTGTGTCCAGACCATTCCTGCACTCCCTACGTTGGTGGCTGCATCCCCCCAACTTACTGAAAGGGATGCCTTTTCAGCCACCTATGTCCACAGTGGTATTGACCACCGATGCCTCCCTGCAGGGCTGGGGTGCACACTGTCTGGGCAAGTGCACCCATGGCCTGTGATCTTCCTTGGAGGTCCAGTAGCAGATCAATCTACTGGAACTACGGGCTATTCGCTTAGCCCTCAAGACTTTCTCTCAAACCCTGGCTCACCAGTCTGTCTTAGTACAAACCGACAATCAGGTAGCCATGTTTTATGTGAACAAACAGGGAGGCACTGGGTCCAGGCTCCTTTGTCAGGAGGCGCAGGACCTTTGCTTGTTTGCGCTCAAGCACAACATGTTGCTCAAGGCGGTTTATCTCCCTGTCCAGGAAAATTACCTAGCAGACAAGTTGAGCAGGATTCTGCAGCCCCACGAGTGGCAGCTCCATCCTTTGGTGGTTCAGAAGATCTTCCTGAGATGGGGACTTCCATCCATAGATCTCTTTGCCAGTCCCCTGAACAGACGGCTGCCCAGGTTCTGCTCCAGGCAACTGCATCCTCTGAGACTAGCAGCAGATGCTTTTCTGATTTCCTGGTCCCAGGGCCTCCCGTATGCATTTCCTCCCACGCCTCTGGTGGCCCGAACCCTGTTCAAGATTCTAAAGGACCAGGCCTCGGTCCTTCTGGTAGCCCCCAGGTGGCCGAGGCAACCTTGGTTCCCACTTCTGCTTCAGCTAGCAGTGGACACTCCACTACCTCTAGGGTTGCAGCCCCCGACCTTCTTTCGCAGGACCAGGGGTCTCTTCTACACCCCAATCTCAAATCTCTCAATTTGATGGCCTGGAAGCTGCAAGGGTAGTTTTGGCTCCTTGGGGCCTACCTCCTGAAGTTGAAGAGGTCGTCCTGGCCTCTAGGAAGCAGTCCACTAGAAAAACCTATGCCCTGACGTGGAAGAGGTTTTCTGTGTGGTGTCAGCTGCGTACAGAGGATCCTTTCTCCTGTGCTGTACCAGTGGTGCTTCAGTACCTGCTGCACTTATCCAATCAGGGCCTTAAGTCCAATTCTGTTCGGGTCCACCTCTCAGCTCTGGCAGCTCACCACTCACTGGTGGAAGGGCACTCTCTGTCGGTTCAACCCTTGGTGTCCTGGTTTCTCAGAGGTTTGCTCTTGCTCAAGCCTCCTGTCCGTCCTCCAGCTCCTGAGTGGGAGTTGAATGTGGTCTTGCAGCAACTGACTCGCCCACCTTTTGAGCCGATGGCTACTTGTCCTCTCTGCTTCCTTTCCTGGAAGACACTCTTCCTAGTAGCCTTAACCTCGGCCAGACGGGTGAGCGAGCTTCAGGCCCTGGTCTGTGACAGGCCTTACACCCGCTTCTATAGGAACAGGATAGTCCTTAGGACTCATCCAAAGTTCCTCTCTAAAGTTGTCTCCTCTTTCCACCTCAACCAGGAGGTGGTTCTTCCGACATTCTTCCCTAGGCCTCATGCAAGCCAGGCTGAAGCGGTTCTCCATACCCTGGACTGTAGAAGGGCCTTATCCTTCTACCTTGACCGTACGCATGGACATAGAAGGGCTACTCAGCTCTTCATATCTTTTGACCCTAATAATTTGGGGTTAGCTGTGTCCAAGCGTACCTTGTCCATATGGGTGGCTGACTGTATCACCTGGGCTTACAGGGCGGCTGACCTCCCCTTGCAGGGTCGGGTCATGGCCCATCGTGTCAGGGCAATGGCTGCCTCAGTAGCTCATCTCCGCTCTGTACCGTTGGCAGACATTTGCAGGGCTGCAACTTGGTCCTCAAGCTAGACTTTTGCAGCTCATTACTGCCTGGAGAGGGAGTCCCGTAGGGACAGTGCTTTTGGCCAGGCAGTACTCCGGAATCTCTTTGAGGTTTAGGCAATGCCTGCCCTCCAGCCCTCCGTTGGGCTACCGGTGGAGGTTCTTTCAGTGAAAAGCCTTTCTTTGATGCTGGGACTAGATGGAATTCTCTTGTTCAGCCTGGGTTCCTTGGTAGCCCAGAGCTAGGGAGTCACCCATTTGTGAGGACTGACTTCCTGCTTGGTCCTGGAGAAAGAGTAGTTACTCACCTGTAACAGGTGTTCTCCAGGAGCAGCAGGAATCAGTCCTCACAACCCTCCCTTCTCCCCTGGGAGTTGCAGTTGTACATAGTTTATTTTACATTTTTGTGTGCTGTTTTTTAGCTATGTCATTTGACTGAGCAAGATGGCACCTTTAGGCGGGAAGGGGACCACGCATGCGTGCAGTATTCCCAAAGGCTTTCATAGAAAGCTGGGGAAATGCTCCGCAGGGGCTCCATCGACGTCGATGTCACCCATATGTGAGGACTGATTCCTGCTGCTCCTGGAGAACACCTGTTACAGGTGAGTAATTATGCATCTCCAGGAACAAGCAGGAATGAGTCTTCACATATGGGTATCGTCGGTACCGACGGTGCCTGCGCGGGAGCGCTCCCCAGCGTCCAATAGGAACGCTTTTGGGAGCGTGCATCCACGCATGCGCGCTGCCTTCCCGCCCATCTACCTCCCTCTCTTCAGTTCTTCGTTTTCCACGGAGCCTACAGGACGTGAACCCTCTCACCGCAGAAAATTCTACTTCTATTTCTTATTTTTTGTGGTCGCACCTGCCTTAGTTCCGACGCCCACCGGTACCACCGTTTTTTTTTTCCCCCTTTCTTTCTTAAAACAAACAAACAAACACATAGAACTTGTGTTTTCAGTCAGGGATTTTCCCCTGCTTGGTGCTTGGCGCCATTTTGGCCACTAGGCCTTTTTACTTTAACATGGAGAAACCAGCTACTGGTTTCAAGAAATGTTCAAAGTGTGGCAGCACGATTTCTGTCACAGACACCCATGACTGGTGTCTTAAATGTTTAGGCCCTGACCATTGCCCAGCAGAGTGTCTCTCCTGCAGGAAGCTGACTAAAAGAAGTCTTCAGAATTAAGTAAATCAACTCGGTGTCCTCTTTGCATCAGACACGATGTCGGTAGCATCAGTGTCCTCCAGGGCCTCTACTTCTTCCCAAGGATCTCAGGTAACTAAACATAAATCTAAGTCTAGCAGGTCCTCGAGAGGTAGATCTCCCTCTAAGTATTGAGATGCCTCTGGCGTTGCCCTCGAGGAACCTGCACCAGCAAAACAGCCCCGGCGGGAGTCTTCGGGCTCCAAAGCATTATTGGGGCTCCAGGATGTTCTTGAGGCTTCGACCTCGATTGACATTCCTGTTCCATGCTCTGGGGTTGTGGCCGCTTCGATCGGTACCGACACCCTGGCATCGGAAATGGTGATGGACAAAAGAATCCTTGCCATTGAACGCAGTCTAGCGAATCTTTTGGCTACTAAGGTACCGATAAAGTCGCTGCAGACTGTTCCACAGGTACCGGTATCGCTATCGGTACCGGTGCCGGTACCCTTGGTACCTGCTTCGGCAGGTTTACTTCCCCCGATGCCGAGTTTAGAATCACTCTCAAGCATGGGGGATCAGGTACTGACTTGCTTCGGTATCGATCTCGAGCAGTACCGAAGACATCTTTTGAAGGAGAACCCGGTGCTTCATCCCTTTGAGTCTTCCGATTCCGATGACTCAGATGACTCCACCGGTACCAGAGCTGAACTTTTACAAGATTCAACTCCTTCTCCTCATCGCAGAATGTCCCCTCCTGAGGACATGTCTTTTCACGATTTTGTGCGTGATATGGCAAGGGCCCTTGCCATTACAGTGGTTCCTGAAAAGGAGCCTAGGGCAGAAGAATTAAGAATTCTGCAATACCCTTTGGCTCCAAAGGAAGCAGCTATGCTCCCTATACATCAGATCTTACATGATCTAATGTTAAGGATGTGGGAAACTCCTTTAACAGTATCCCCACATTCTAGACGCCTTGACACTATGTACAGAGTGCCACCTTGTCCAGGTTTTCAGAAGACTCAGCTACCACACCATTCTGTGGTAGTGGAGTCTGCCATGAGACGGATTAAGAGTACAAAGAGACACACTTCTAATCCACCAGGTCGTGAATCTAGAACCCTGGATGCCTTTGGGCGTAGATGTTTTCAGGCCTCCATGCTTTCAGCAAGGATTAGTTCCTATATTTTATACATGGGAATGTTTCTTTGAGGAGGTTACAAAAAACTTAGAGCTTTTAAACCCTTTCCTTCAAGAGGATAAAAGAGCAGACTATTCATCACTAGTCAAACATGCTGAGAATGTCTCTAAGTTCATGAATCGTGCTACCTTTGACTGTTTTGAATATATTGGTAGAACGTCTGCTATAGCTATTGGAGCACGACGTATTGCCTGGCTCCAAGCTTCAGACTTGGAAGAATGGGTGCAGGAAAAGCTGGGAAATATTCCTTGCACTGGAGAAAGTCTTTTTGGCAAGGATTGGCAATCTAAAGCTAATCAGCTTGACACTGATAATGCTACCTTAAATAGATTGTCAAATATTTCTGCTAACCCAGCTAAGAAAAAGTCCTTTAAGAAACCCTTTTTCTCCAAGAAGAAAAAGTTCTTTCCATCTTCCACCCAACAGGCATATGTTCCCCAGAAGGGGCAACAACATACGAGACAAAGAAAACCCAAACCTCAGGCTCAACAGACTCAGCCTCCTCAGGGTTTTTGACTTTTGTCTAGAGAACTTAATCATTCTTCCTGTGTTAGGCCCAGAACCTATAAATATTCCAGGCCGTATCTGCCATTTTGTCAAAAGATGGCAACAAATCACATCAGAAGCCTGGACTTTGTCCATAGTGAGTCTGGGGTACAAGCTTTGTTTCCTCAGCTTGCCACCACCCACACTAGTAAAACAATTCAACTCTCAACCTCTAGGCATAGACCTCTTGCTACAAGAGGTCTCTACTCTTCTAGCTCAAGGAGCTATAGAAGAGGTTCCTCTATGCCAACAAAGGTACAGGGTTTTACTCCCCCTATTTTCTCATTCCAAAAAAGACAGGGGGTTTAAGGCCAATCCTTGATCTCAGAGATCTGAACAAATATCTAGTCCGAGAGAAGTTCAAAATGCTTTCCCTCGGCTCTCTTCTGTCATACCTTCGCAGGCAAGATTGGCTATGTTCTCTAGATTTAAAAGACACCTATATGCATATCCTTATTCATGTAGATCACAGGAAATTCCTTTGGTTCCTAGTCCAGGGAAGACATTTCCAATACAGAGTCCTTCCCTTTGGGCTGGCCTCTGCTCCAAGGGTCTTCACAAAATGCATGGCAGTAGTAGCAGCATTCATGAGGACCTTGGGGATTTTTGTCTTCCCTTACTTGGACGATTGGCTCATCTAAGCGCAGTCAGCTCAAGAAGCTCATCAGGCCCTATTGCGAGCAAAACAAATACTCCAGTATTTGGGATGGGTCATAAATCTTCCAAAGTCCCAGCTCACCCCATCTCAATCCCTTCAGTTTATAGGGGCTCGCTTGGACACACAGTTTGCAAGGGCTTTCCTGCCCCAACCACGCTGTCTGCGAATCATCGAGCTAGCATCTCAAGCAGCACTGCAGACCTTCCTTACTGCTCGACAGATGATTCGCCTACTAGGTCACATGGCATCTATGGTCCATGTAATACCTTACGCTCGTCTTCACATGAGAGCGGCCCAGTGGACCTTAGCTTCCCAATGGTCCCAGGCCTCAGGAAGCCTGTCAGACAAGATCAGAGTTATCACACGCCTGATTCTGTCTCTCCGTTGGTGACAATCTCTCTGGAAAACCTTTTAATAGGCTCTCCTTTCCAGCAACCACCACCTCAGGCTATCCTAACAGATGCCTCCAAGATGGGTTGGGGAGCCCACTTGGGCAATCTATCAACGCAGGGCCTTTGGTCCTCACAGGAGGCTCTTCTACATATAAACCTACTAGAACTCAGAGCCATCTCCAATGCTATTCAAGTCTTTTGCACCCAGCTCATAAACAAAACAGTTCTGGTGCAAACAGACAATCAAGTAGCCATGTTTTACTTCAACAAACAGGGCGGAACAGGCTCTCTGCAACTATGCAACGAAGCTCTGCGACCATGGGCTTTTGCCAGAGAGCATCAGATTCATCTGCTGGCAGTCTATCTTTCAGGCGTTCAAAATGTTTGGGCAGACAGACTCAGTCGAGTACTCCTGCCACACGAGTGGTTACTCCACTCCTACCATCTTACTCGGGTTTTTCATGCCTGGGGAACACCAGACATAGACCTCTTTGCAAGTCCACAGAATGCCACACTTCTCCAGTTTTGTTCCAGACTTCCAGCACAGAACTGTCAAACCAGGGATGCATTCCTGCTCTATTGGGGTCAGGATTACCTATATGCATTTCTGCCAATCCCTCTAATCCCCAAAACCTTATTCAAACTCCAGAGGGACAAGGGACGCATGATCCTCATAGCGCCTTCCTGGCCGAGGCAAACATGGTATCCTCTTCTCTTGTGTCTCTCTCAAGCCACCCCTCTGGAGTTAGGGAGTGCTCCAGATCTTCTGTCCCAGGACAACGGATCTCTACTGCACCCCAGTCCCCAATCCCTACATCTCAAGGCCTGGTTACTGCAGGCCTAGACTTTCAAGATCTAGACCTGTCTCAACAAGTGAAGGACATTCTTCTGGCCTCCAGGAAGCCTTCCACAAGACGCTCTTATGCTTTTAAGTGGAAAAGGTTCTCTTCCTGGTGTTATCAGAGAGGACTTACTCCCTCTTTAGTACCAGTAGACTCTCTTCTAGAGTATCTCCTTCATTTGTCGGCTTCTGGTCTTCAGACCAATTCTGTTAGAGTCCATCTTAATGCTATTGCTGCATCTCATAAGCTCATAGATGGACAACCAATTTTTTCTCATCCTCTTATTTCAAGATTTATGAGAGGACGACTTCTAACGAAATCTCCCATTAAACAACCTCCAGTGGCATGGGATCTTAACCTTGTTCTAGGTGTACTCATGGAGCCACCTTTTGAGCCTTTGGCTACTTCGTATCTAAAGTTTCTTTCATGGAAAGTTCTTTTCCTAATTGCCATCACTTCTGCTAGACGCATTAGTGAACTTCAGGCTTTAATGGCTGATCCGCTTTATACAAGGTTTCATCATGATAAGGTGGTTCTTAGGACCCATCCTCATTTTCTTCCAAAGGTGGTTTCACCTTTTCATCTAAACCAGTCAGTTTATCTTCCCGTTTTCTTTCCCAGGCCTCATTCTTCCTCTGCGGAAAGGAAACTTCATACTTTGAACTGTTAAAGAGCTCTCGCTTTTTATCTCCAAAGGACCCAGCCTCACAGAAAGTCTTCTCAGCTTTTTGTGGCTTTTGACTCTAGCCATTTAGGACTTCCTGTCACTAAAAGAACCCTCTCTAAGTGGATTGCAGATTGTATTTCCTATACATACCAAAGTAAAGGAATACCTCTTGAAGGCCATGTCACAACTCATAATGTCAGAGCCATGGCAGCCTCAACAGCTAACCTTCGTTCAGTGGCTATTGAAGAAATCTGCAAAGCAGCAACTTGGGCCTCAGTACATACTTTCACTGCCCATTATTGTCTGGACAAGGACTCCCGCCGGGATGCCTTGTTTGGTTAAGCTATTCTCCAGCACCTTTTCCACTCATAGTTCAATTCCTACCCTCCATCCACTTGGATGCCTGAGGTCCCTGGGGGAAGCATGGCCCATCTACATAGATTTGCTACATGTTGGGTCTTCCCTAGGCATCTTTCAGCTGGGGAGTCCCCATATGTGAAGACTCATTCCTGCTTGTTCCTGGAGATAGCGTAGTTACACACCTGTAACAGGTGATCTCCGGGAACAGCAGGAATAAGTCTTCACAGCCCACCCGCCTCCCCTAGGAGTTGTCTTTCTCTCTCTCTTTCTCTATTTTTATCTACTTCTCTCCTTCGGTCTCAGCTTTAAACTCAACTGAAGAGAGGGAGGTAGATGGGCGGGAAGGCAGCGCGCATGCATGCTCCCAAAAGCGTTCCTATTGGACGCTGGGGAGCGTTCCTGCGCGGGCTCCATCGGTACCGACGGTACCCATATGTGAAGACTTATTCCTGCTGTTCCCGGAGATCACCTGTTACAGGTGAGTAACTACGCTTTTCCGGGGAGATAAGTAGGAGTCTTTTAGGCTTAGGGGCCCAGAGTTATTATAATCAAGTACATAACATATGTTTGATTACTTGCTTGTGCTCCTGTGAGTCTGCTTTGTCAGAAGGTTACTGGGGCTGGTAGGAGGAGCCAGCTGCCTAAGTACACTGAGGTCATCAAAAGATGACATGCTCAATCTCCAAGCTGCTGGAAAGGGAGTATCTACAGTTGAGTCACCAGAGGTGCGGGACTGGACTGGAGATACTCAAGGAACAACTATTAGCAGGTAAAGTCTAATTTCACTTTGGTCTTGAAGAATTCTATCAGTTTTCTCCAGCTTCATTTCTGTTGCCAAGTCCATATTTTCTAACCACTTTGCCTTCTTTATTGCCAACGTTTGCCTTCCAGTCACCCATGACTATCAGGATATCCTGTTTGCATGCTCTGTCAATTTCAGCTTGTATTTGTTCATAGAAGTCATAGACTTTGTCCTCTTCTGCAGCTGTTGTTGGGGCATATACTTGAATTATAGTTGTATTGATAGGCATTCCTTGTAGACAAATAGAAATTAAGCGTTCACTAATTGCATTGTATTTCATTACAGTTCTTGCAAGTTTCTTCTTACTTATACATGCAACACCATTTCTTCTTTGTCTTTCATTTCCAGCATAGTAGACCATGTGATCAAAATATGCAAAGTGCCCGGTGCAGTCCATTTAAGTTCACTGATACCCAACAGATTGAGTTGTACATGTTCCAATTTATTCTTGACCACCTCCAACGTCCCTTGGTTTATGCTTCCTATGTTCCATGTCCCAATATGTAAGAAATCTTTGCAGCTTCTGACTCTCATTTCATGTACAGCTACATCAGCAGTCAGACATCCCTAGGGCTTTGTTCCAACCACATCATTAATGCTGGCTTTATTCTGAAAAGTCTTCAGCTCCTCCCTAGTAGCCAGTTGAGTGCCTTCCGACCTGGGGGTCTCATCTTCCAACACTATAGTGTGATTGGTTTTGTTGTGACTATCCATTGGTTTTGTGTGGCAAGATACCAAAGTAGATTGCCAGGCCTTTCTTCTGTGCAGTTTAATTCTAGTGTTGTTGCTGTTGTCACAGAAATGTGATCCTCTGCCACCAACACCATCCCATTCTGCTGCTGCTCTGATGGGTGGTTTGTCTTGGTTTGGCACCTCAGCTGAGACCAGTCCATCTTGGGAGACCCTGCCAGTAGTTAAGCTACTGATAGCTTAACCATCAGCATCACTGATGCATACAAGCCTTCCCAGTACGACAAGCTGCAAACCAAGTGAGGGAGAGATGCTTAAAGAATGTTTTTTAATGGTGGACAGAAAGAATAAGAATTATGTTGAGCATAAACTTCATTACTAATCATCGAGTTAGCCAAGGGAACTTTTTTGTTGTCAGGTCTTTAGTCAAAGAGTCTAGCGATGTTGAGGAAAGCATCATGCCAAACCCAGATATTTTAGCAAATTATTATGAACATGAAGTGCAAAAAGGGAACTTGGATGTGTCAGCAGTTGTCCTCCCATGTGGTGTTGCTTATAAATGGAATAAATTTAACACTGCTGGAAAAAATAGGGAACTTGGATGTGTCAGCAGTTGTCTTCCCATGTGTGTTGCATATAAATGGAATAAATTTAACACTGCTGGAAAAAATAGTGATGGAATTGAAAATACACCGCTTTCCCTGGGACCTGTGCCTTACCAATTAGCTAAAGAAAGTGAAGTCTAATATTTCTGGTTGATTTGTTGCGAGTAAATCAATTTTCCTCGGGAACAAGCAGAAAGTCACATATGGGTAATGGTGGTGCTGATGGAACCCTCATGAAAGCATCTCCCCAGCTTTCAAAGAAAGTCTTTGGGAGATGCCACCACGCATGTGTGGTCCCCTTCCTGTCCAAGGGTGCCATCTCGTCTCAGTCTCCTTTTTTCTGTGGAGCCCACCAGACGTAGTCTGTTTCCCCCTCAAAAAAGTATCTGTGTTTCAGTTTTTTTACTCTTCTTCTCCGGTCTTGCACCAGTACTCTTCTCGCCCTGAGCAAGCTACCTCGGCATCGCATCTCAGGTCCATTTACATTTTTTCTTTTTTCGTTGGTGTGGTTTGTGTCTTTTTTACCACTGACAGAGCCTTGGGTCTTTGACCTAGCTGGGGGCTCTTTTTCCCCCCATGGCCTCAGTGGCTTTAAGAAGTGTGATTGGTGCTCAAGGGTCATGTCCCTCACAGACACGCACGACTGCTACGTCAGTTGCCTTGGGCTGGACCATGACTCTGTGGTGGGCTGGACCATGAATCTGTGGTCTGTGCAAAAAAATGTCAGCCAAGGATCTCAAGAGCTGTCAGCAGTAGCACAAGTTCTTCTCGGAGTCTCCAGCGACACCGCGCCCCAAGGCCCCTTCTGAGGCCTCGGACTCCTGTGGTGCCTCAAGTAAGTCACATGTCTTCCAAGCAGAGCTCTCCAGTCAGAGGACATAAGAAGAAAAAGAAACCCTGAGGGTCGCATCTGTGGACAGATCCGGGAAGGCGGGAGAGTCCTTAGCTAGATCCCGCAGTCCACGCCGCTCATCCGAGGGCGTGAAGCAGTAACAGCCTACCAAGGTCGCCTGAAAAGAATCCTCCGGTGATCACCCTCTGACCCCCGAGGCCATCCTCATCTAACTCCCCTTCAGGGGAACTGGTGCCAGGCTCGAGTTCCTAGGTGTCTGCGCCGATGGCTGCGGAGCTTTCTGGACTGGAGACCAAAATTGCGGCCTTGGAGTGCAGTTTGTCTGTCTTCATGGCTCAGTAGCGGACCTTGGTGCCTGACTCTGTGTGTCATCTGCTCAGACCAGCTGGCCCTCAACATCAAGGACATCGAGCTGATCCTCGAGAGCATGCAGCCTCAAGTCGATCCTAGACAGTGGTGTCGATCCTGGTCCCGTTCCACAGGACCAAGTTCTTCTCCGGCAAGTGCCCAAGGCTTCGTAGCTTGGGGCTGGATCATCTGGCCCGGTCCTCCCTCGACTCCTCCACCGATTACTCAGACTGGGAGACCGAGGACGAGGAATCCCCGGACACCCATTGCCACCGCGACTAGCCTCTGATCCATCCCCCTCAGAGACTTGACGCCAATCCCTGTTGAGGACATGGCATTTTTCTTCTTCATATAGGACATATTGAAGGTGTTGGCATTTGCCACTGAGTCTGAGGAGGAACTTGAGAACCCCCAGTACAAGGCCCTGCCGAGGGAAGCATTGACGATGCCCGTCCCATCCATTCTGGAATGGCTGCTTCTCTGCAAGTGGGAAAGACCGGCATCTGTGCCCATCTTGAGCCGATGGCTTGACTCGATCGATCGAGTATGCCGGAGCCCAGGCTTCCTGAAATCACAGATGCTGCATAACTCCATGGTGGTGGAGTTGGCCATGCATCGGCTCATGAACCAGAATACGCACTTCTCGTTGCCCCCGAGTAGGGAGACCCACACCTTGGATGCCCTTGGCAGGAAGTGCTACCGGGGCTCGATGATCATCAGCTGAATCCAGGCATACCAGCTGTACATGGGCTTGTACCTGAGGGACTTGGCGAAGGAACTCACGGGTTCTCTGCTGGTCCTTCTGAGGAGCCCCTAGAGCAGTTCCCGAGCCTGGCCAAAACCATCCGTGAGTGCTCCAGGTTTATGACTCGAGCAGTCTATGAATGCTTCGAGTCGGCAGTTAGAGTAGCCGTGGCGGGCGTCGGTGCTTGATGCCAGGCTTGGCTACAGTCTTCTGACTTGGAGCAGTGTTTTCAGGATAAATTGGTCTATGTCCCCTACCAGGGAGAGAATCTCTTTGGCAAACCTATGACCGATAAGGCTGCCGAGTTGGAGACTGAGTTCACGACTAGGATCAGGCTCTCCAAGAAGACCGCAACACCCTCCCCTGATGGAAGGGCCTGAGTAAAAAGCCCCTTTACTCGAGGAAGGGAGCTGCTTACAGAAACTACCTGCAGTATCAGTTCTTCCCAGCAGGGTCAGCAGGCCAAGGGATACGGGCATGGCCCTCGTAAGCAGAAGGCTCCCAAGCTGCAGGCACAGGCCCCGGACCAGCCTGGTGGGAGATTTTGACTCTTTGGGCATAGCCTCTCTATCCCCAGAAGGTCAGCAGCCCACAGAGGAAAGTCTGATCCACTTTACCCATCGGTGGCCAGCCGTTACCACCAACACTTGGGCACTCCAAGTGGTCAAGGAGGGTTACCTCCTAGAACTGACACAGATGCCTCCCTCTTTCTTACCAGGAGAGCCCCCCAGGACTCCCCTTCACTGGGATCTTTTACTGCAGGAACTCACGGGTCTCCTTGAGGACAGGGCGGTGGAACTAGGGCCCCAGCACCTCTGGAGCAAAGGGTTCTTCTCCAGTACTTCCTCATGCCAAAACAAACAGGGGACCTAAGGCCCATCCTAGACCTGCGGGACCTGAACAGGTTCCTGGTGAGGGAGAAATTCAAGATGCTCACCCTTGGAACATTGCTGCCTTACCTCCAGCAGGGAGACTGGCTATGTTCGTTGGATATGAAGGATGCCTATACCTACATCCTCATTCATCCCAGACACAGGCAGTATCTCAGATTCATGATGAGGGGCAGCCACTATCAGTGCAGGGTACTACCCTTCAGCCTGACTTCTGCCCCCAGAGTCTTCACCATATGCCTTGTGGTAGTTGCTGCCTACCCCCGTCTCAGGGGGCCTTTGTTTTTCCCTACCTGGACGACTGGTTCATAAAGGGAGACACGGCCGCCAAGGTGCAGCAGGCCATGGCCCATACTATCTATGTCAAGGAACATCTGGGATTCGTGATAAACTACCCTAAGTCTCACCTCCTCCTGACAGTGTCTGGAGTTCGAGGCAAGGCTGGACACAGTTCATGCCAGAGCCTTTCTCCTGCTGGAGGGTGCCGACCATCTCAGGGTACTGGCTGCAGACATTCAGCACCGACTCTCTATCTGCTCACTTCCTTCTGTGCCTACTCAGCCACATGGCCTCCACGGTCCATGTTACCCCAGACACCTGTCTTCATATGAGGATGGCACAGTGGTGCCTCCATGCTCAGTGGACACAGGTCACGGGCCGACTGCGAGACAGTGTGTCAGTGACCCATCAGCTGGCGGAGTTGTTGAACTGGTGACAGAACACACAACACCTTTGAGCGGGGATGCCCTTTCATACCCTCACCCCCCAGAAGGTCCTCACTACGGACACCACCTTGCTGGGCTGGGGAGCACATTGCAAAGAATCCTGCACTCAGGGCAATTGGTCCTAGGTGGAAACCAGCAGCAAATCAACCTCCTGGAGCCATGCACTTAGCTGTCTGAGCCTTCTGCCATCATCTGCAGCACCAGTCTGTGTTGGTCTAAACAGGCAATCAAGTGGAAATGTTCTATGTAAACAAACAAGGGGGTATGGGGTTCTGCACTCTGATATGAAGCGGTCTGCCTTCTCTGTTTTATTATTCAGTTTATACCTATAGCTACTCCATGAGGTGATCAAGTCTCACAATATCTATTACCATTTTTATGGAGGTGACATTATGCTCTGTTCCATTTATCACTACTGGTAATATTCAAGTGTCATCGATGACAACTGTTTTAATGCTATACTAGTCTGATTTGCAAAGCATAGTTTAGTGTAGACCGAGATTCACAGCCTTGAAATTTTCCTGGGTCAGAGTTTGGCTTTCCATTCTCAGGTTAGTAATGTCATCAGGAATGCCTACTACAGAATGAAAGTTGTGCCTCCACATATGTGGTTGCTTTGTGTGCCTGTTCACAAAACACCTATGTTCCATAATTATTGGCACCCTTGCATAATTATTGGCACCATTGTGGTTAACATTATTGGCATCCTTGCAGTTCAACCCCTAAATATCCAATATCTCCTAAAAAAATGGCCAGTGAAATGGCTTTGGAATATATATGCACACATATTTGACACATAAAAGAATCAAATAAAACAAGACCAATTAAAAAAGGAAATGGTAGGAAATAGTACAGAAACTGAGACATTGTCAGGACATGATTATTGGAATATTTATAAACATTTCAAATCAGTTTGAACAGAAGAACCACATTCCCATTGCAGTAAAATTAGTTGCATCTGTGATCATTTGTCAGATCTCACATGACTTGAATCAACCAATGAAAGATGGCTCTAATGTTTAAAATGGCCACATTCACTCGGTTCCATTTTCGCAATGGTGAAAGTGAGAGCTGCTTGAGACCACCAGAAAAATCATCACCACCGAACTTCAAAGGGCTACAAGGCCATCTTGAAAGACCTTGAGATTCCTCTGTTCACAATGTTATTATGAAGTTTTCTGCTTATGGAACTGCCAAGAATCTCCCAGGACACGGTGGGGAGGAAAATTAATCCAAGAAGTCTTCAAAGGTTAATGCGAACTATTGGAAAGACACCACATAAGACATTCAAAGAGCTTAAGGCTGACCTGAAGCAATCTGGAATGGTGGTTTCAACCCACACCATATACCGCATACTAAACAAAGAAGGATTAGTGGAAGAAAGAAGAGGAAGCCACTGCTCAAAGGCAGTCATAAAAAGGCACACCTGATCTTTGCCCAAACCCACCTTGAGAAACCACAATCCTTCTGGGAAAATGTTCTGTGGAAAGATGAAACCAAACTTGAGCTCTTTGGCAATGCAGACCAGCGAAACATTTACAGGTGACAAAATGAAGCTTATAAGGAAAAAACACCCTTCATACAGTTAAATATGGTGGAGGTTCCATAATGTTGTGGGGCTGTTTTGCTGCCTCAGGAACTGGAGGCTTGGAACGTATTAAAGGAATTATGAAGTCAGAGGCCTACCAAGATATTTTGGAGAAAATGTTACCTAGTGTCAGAAAGCTAGATCTGGGTCGAAGGTCATGGGTCCTCCAGCAGGACAATGACCCAAAACATACATCCAAAAGTATAAAATGGTTAAAAAGGAACAAATGGACTGTTTTAAAATAGCCAGCAATGAGTCCTGATCTCAATCCACTTGAGAATCTTTGGAAAGAGCTGAAATCTGTCATTGGTAAAAGGAATCCTGGAAAAGTTCATGAGCTGGAACAAATTGCAGTTAAACAGTGGGAAAAACTACCAGCAGACAGATGTATGAAACTTATAGATGGCTACAAGAAATGTTTGGAAGCTGGCATTACTGCCAAGGGTTGTGCAACCAAATATTAGTTAAGGGTGCCATTAATCCTGCCCAGGTTGTGTTTTGTTTTGTTTTTCTCAAAAATTACTATGTCTGAGTTGCATGAAGCATCTTTTTTTGTTGTATACCTTTGAACATATTATTAAAATATGATGACATACAGTTGGAATATTTCCAATTATGTCTCAAGATATTGTACACAACATGTCTAAAATGCAAGGGTGCCAATAATGTTGACCTGAACTGTTAGTTTACCTGGACTAGGGCATTTTCTCTTTATTCCCCAGGCTTATAGAACTCGCCAGATGATTTACATGCAGTTAAGGATTTGTAGTTGGGTAGGAAGAAACTGAAAGCGTTTTTATTGAAGAATATGGAGTTCTGTGGTCGCATATGTGTCTAAAAAGCTGTATTTGTGTTGTACTTTATATTGATCTGTTAATTGTGTTCATGGTACTATATATGTTTGTTGTTACCCTCTAAAAGTCAAGGGTGGGTAATTTTGTAAGGGGCGGCTTGTTGAAAGAAAATGCAAAGTTGGGAAAGAAAAACTGCAAAAAGCAGCAGATGCGGGGGGAGGAGTCTCTAGTCAAGATGGCGGCAGCTGCCGAATTTGTGTGAGCGCGTTTTTTCTGATGGGTAAAAAGCGTAAGGGCAAGGGGGCTTCGTCCTCCCACCCCCCTTCTACCTCAACGCCGATTTCTGCAGGTCCGATGGATTCTTTTGTTCTGCGCGCTGATCGAGCTGTGGCGCAACAAGGGGATGAGTCCCGGCTTGCAATAACGCCGGAGTCGGGTGGCTCGGCGTCTGCTTCGGGTATTTCTCTCTCCCCTCAGAGACCGGCACCGAAGGCATCCTGCGGCCATCCCTTACCGGAAGGGTTCCTGGAGCTCGGCTACCCACCAAAGGTGAAGGAAGTCAGCGGCTCGGGTGGACCGGGAATTGAGGGTTGGCGAGAGTGTGAGGCTGTGATTCTTGGGCAGCATAAGTCAACAGCTGCAGTAAAAGAGGTGCCGATTATGGAAGGACCAGTTGATCTGGAGTCTACGACTGTGGGTGGTGTCCCAACGCAAGAGGCAAGAGTGGATGTAGGACATTTGGATTCTGTTCTGGGACAAACATTTACCCTGCAACGTCCAGAGACCTTTACTTTAGAGTCAATCTGGCAGGCAATCTTCTCTTTAGGTGTGGCTTTAGTACCACGGGTAACTTCTGTTGAGAAGAAAGTGAACGACCTTGTTCTCAGTATGGAGGGTTTGGAACAAAAAGTTGAGGCCCTACAACCAGAGGTGGTTGATTTACATCGGAAGGTGGAAACCTTGGAAGAACAAGCGGATGCTTTTCGAAAGAACTTTTTGTCTACACAAGTGAGGTTGGAGCAATTGGACAATCTTTCCAGGATAAATAATCTTCGGATAATTAATTTTCCAAGAGTGATTTCTATATCTCCTAGAGAAATGTTTCGGTTATATTTAGTTGAGGTTCTGGGTGTATCCCCTGAGTTGATCCCCCCTTTGGTTAGAGTGTATTATCTGCCTAAGGCTAAATTAACCTCGGGAGAGGCTATGGTAGGGGGTGGCCTGGAACAAGAAAATGTTCTTAATTTAACTGAGTTTCTTGAGAACTCTGTGCAAGAGAATCCAATTCCCTCTACATTGTTAGTTACTTTTGCTCTGTTATCTGATAGAGAATGGCTCTTGAAGCTTTTTTTTAAGAAAAGAAATCTTTTATTTAAAGGGTTACTGGTGAGAGTGTATCCTGATTTATCTAGGGATACGCAGAAACGTCGTAAGGAGTTTCTATTGTTGCGTCCTGGCATTCTTCAGTTGGGGGGTTTGTTTTTTCTAAAGCATCCATGTAAATGTCTGGTGAAATATAAATCGTTTTCTTATATTTTTTACGAACCTTCCCAACTTACTGCCTTCATTAGTGCCAGGCGTATGGAGTTCCCACAGAAGCCATCATTAGATCTCTCATAGATTTATTTGCCATAGCTAGACAGTTGCTTCCAGTTTCTTTACACTTTTGGGTATTATTATATGGATGTGGATTTTTCCCCCCCTGTATAGTGGGCTAGTGTGGTGGATTTCTCTTAATTCATTAGGATTTGCTTTGTTAGATTTAGGTGTATGGTTGTTTCTTTGAGATATCTACTTGTTTTCTTCAAGAATGTTTTTGTAACTTTCTTGTTTATTTTGTAAAATTTCATAAATATAAAATAAAAAAAAAGAAAATGCAAAGTTGCTTTTCTGTATTCTCCATAGCAGGATTAATCAGACACACAATCTCGACCGCCTCCCCCAAATGCTGATGTTTTAAACCAGTGGTTCTCAACCTGTGGGTCGCGACCCCCATAGGGGTCGCCACAGGATTTAGCGGGGGTCGCTTAGCCTCCACCAAGTTAAAAAAAAAAAAAAATTAAGACGCTCACAAGTTGCTGCCGCTGCCGAGTCCGCTTCTCGGCTCCAGCAAACTCACCGCCGCCTTCTGCAGCCGTGGCTCCCTGCCTCTTAGGGAACCGCGGCTGTGCCTGTAAAATCGTTGCGGAGCCCTTCCTGTCTCGACGGGCTCCGTGCAGCATTGTCCTGCCTCCAAAGGAAGTTGTTTACCACCCCCTTTGGAGGTGGGACAATGCTGCATGGAGCCCGTCGAGACATGGGGCTGACTTGGAGGGAGGGAGGGGGCTGATATGGATGGATGGAGGTAGGGGGGCTGACATTGACAGATGGAAGGATGGGGGCTGACATGGAGGGAGGGAGGGAGGGGGCTGATATGCATGGATGGAGGGAGGGGGTTGACATAGACAGATGGAAGGATGGGGGGCTGACATGGAGGGAGGGAGGGGGCTGGCATGGACAAAGGGGAGAGACAGGGGGACATACTGGACAGACGGGATAAATGCTGGACAGAGGCGAGAGACTGCGGGTTAGGATTATAATGGGCTGATGAGGGAGCTAGCACTGGTAATGGGCAGATGGGGGGGCTAGGACTGGTAATAGGTTGATTAGGGAAGGCTAGGACTGGGAATGGACTTATCAAGGGGGGGGGTAGGACTGGTAATGGACTGATGGGAGGCTAGCATTGGAAATGAGCTGATCGGGAGGGGGGCTATGACTGGAAATGAGCTGATTAGTGGAGGCTAGGACTGGTAATGAGCTGATTAGGGGAGGCTATCACTGGTAATGGAGTTGAGGGGGGATTAGCACTAGAAGTGAGCTGATTGGGGGGCTTTGACTGGGAATGGGCTGATTGTGGGGAGGGGAGGATAGAGCTGCTGGCCCTGGAAGAAAACTGGGGGCTAAGGCTACAAGTGGGCTGATACAAGGGGATGGGAGAATGGAACTGGAAGGGAGTGGATCTGAGAGGGGCTGCCATGGTATTTGTACTAGAAGGGACTGGTCAGTGGGGAAGGAGAGGGACTGGAAGGGAATGGACACCAGTGGCAGTCATGGGAATGCAAGTTGACATTGGAAGGTACTGGGAGTGAGGACTGGAAAGGGGCTGATACTGGGGAGGGTTACTGGGACTGGAAATAGGCTGATGGAAAGAAGTGAAGAAAACGAAAGAGATAAGAAATGGCAGATGGACCATAGACCACAGAAAGAGAGCTAAGAGAAGACAGGAAAGCAGAAGCCTCAGATCAGGACCAGCATGATCAGAGAATAAATTGGTCAGACAACAAAGGTAGAGACAATAATTTTATTTCATATTAGTGATTTGACTACAAAATCATCATAATTTTGAAATCAAATATTATTACTTGTTGTGATTAATTATTGTGGTTTAAATACGTATTTTATAAATAAAAACATATTGCAAAGTCCTTTAATATATTAATAATTCAACAAATGATTACAGCGACAATGCGTTAATGGTAAAGGAAGAGAGACGCATTTGATTTTATCATTGGGGGTCACCACAAGTTGACCAACGTTAAAAGGGGTCACGGTACAAAAAAGGTTGAGAACCACTGTTTTAAACGAACTAAGAAGAGTGGAGGAGTGGCCTAGTGGTGGGACGAGGTACTTCAGGCCGGAAGGTCGGGGGTTCAAATCCCACTAGAGGACAGCAACCTTGAGCCGGAAGGACTGGGGTTTCTAAGTCCCACAGGTGCTCCTTGTAGTCTTGGGCAAGCCACTTAACCCTCCATAGCCCATGTTCCCTGTAAAATAGTTATCTCCAAGTTATAATGCCCTGTTCAATGTAATTTTAATTTGTTCAATGTAAACCGCACTGATGCAGAATAGCGTGGTATATAAGAGAATGTAAATAAATAAATAAATAATACGTGAGGGCGGTGCTGCAAAAACTCGGAACTTTATACTAATTCTGAGGTTTAGGACAGTCATTGTGTCCCGGTGCTGTCAGATGACATTACACACTTCTGTGCCAGATTAATCCTGCTATCTATGGAGAACAGGTGTTGCAAGTAATCAACTTTGCTTACTCCTTTGCTTTCATTTTTGCTCAACGGTAAACTAAAGAGCAGTAGATCTGGCAGCAACATGTAGGAAGTTTTCTGAGTGTGTTCCCTAAAATCCTCCACTTTTACGTAAGCTATATGGATAGCTAACAACTTATTACACTGCTGTCATCAGAACACCAATTACAGGTAAGCAATTATGCCTAATGTTGCTATATCCTACTTATTAGTGGTTGGTGGATTCAGTTTTTTTGTTTTCTTGCTGTCTTCCCTCAAGAATATATTCAAAAGTTAATAGCCTTTTCCTATTACTGTGTGGTGTACCATAAGTGTTTTGATTATCTATTTCATTTTCAGGCTAAAAATATCTCATTAGAATGAATCAGTCATGCTTTCTTGCTCTTTCTTCAATAAAATAACAGAAAAGAATAACATTATCAATGCTCCAGAACAGTAAAGACATACAAATAATGCTGCCCCATACAGTATGCTATCTCACCTGACTGAAACTTAGGATTTACTGCAGAACCAAGAAAAAGTAAAAATTCTAGTAGAGATTCTACCAGCTGACAACAACAACAAAGCCTTTGCCACAAATATGTTTGTAGTGTCACATATTTGATAGCTATTTAAGATCTGTTGGGTAGATTTTCTTTCTTTTCAGCTTCCCAGATTAAATGTTAATTTCATGCATTTTGATTAAGGGAATTGTTGGCCACCATTTTAAACTGAACACTTCTTGTTAGTGATGCAGTTAATGTACCATGTCATTCCTTTTCCATTTACCCTCTCCTCAGTTTGTATTATTCTCTTAGGACAAGCAGGACGAGTCAGCCTCAAGTGGTGACATCATCCTACGGCGCCATAGACACAAGTATTCTCAAAGGCTCTGAGCATGAGCCACAAGCCCAACCCCCTGGTCTGCCTCTAGCTATCCAGTCTTCAGTCTTCCGCCTTGCCAGCAAGATGGATCTCCTACTCTCTCTCCATTTTTAGCCACAGATTATAAAAAAAAACAAAGAAGAAGAAGAAAAGGAAAGAAGTACCTGCAATGCTGAAGCCGGGTTTCAAGAAATGCCCTAAATGCTCCAGGAAAATGAGCAACTCAGATGCTCATGAAGTCTGCCTCTGCTGCCTAGTTAAGGAGCACCACATGGCCGCAAACCTCAGTCCAGCCTATGGTCTCCATCCAGGCCCAGTGCTCCTCCCACAAACATCTGAGCTCCAACCAGCAACGGGAGAACAGCAGGACAAGCTCACCCAATCGTCGACGCAGAGACCATTGCATCAGCAGGAGCCGCAGCTGCGATGACCACAGGCATTGGCACAGACAGAGCCCTCGACCCCACCTCCGTCGGTGCTGAAGCAGATACAAGAACATCAGGGAGCCATCTCATGAGTGCAGGAGCAGCAGGGAGCCTTGGCACATACACAAACGTCTGCGCAGCTTCAGTTACTGTTCAAGCAACGGCATCCGTGGCAGCAGCCCTTTCTTGATGTACTACAGGTACGGAAGCCCCAGCACATCTCCATCCCCTGATAGGACAGACCTGCAAATAGACCTAGGGGACCAACTCGAGGGTATCCCCCTCACCCCACAGCCACCCCCAGCCTTTCCAGGGCCACCAGAGGGCCCTTCTGGAATCCTCTAGCTCCTTTCCAGCATGATGCAACAGTGGAATTCGGCTCTCTCCGCGTATATGGCAGCACATGCGGCACCCTCCCTGCCTGCCTGCTCCCCGTGCTTCATAGCTCCTGTGGCCTCCCCAGGGTCTGCGCTTCCATCCTCCCCTGCACAATCGGCAATTCCTGGTGGGGAAGAAGAACCTATTGAGCCTCAGCACACCGGAGACGTCCTCACTGCTACGACAGCTACAGAGGTCTCCTCGTCCTCACAGCCTACTCCTCTGGGGGATCTAACCTACCCAAAGTTTTTGCACAAGACCGCTGCTGCCCTATCCATTGCAACCAGTGACAGCATGGACCAGTGAGTGAAGTACAGAGTGCCCTCAAATTCATGGAAGCCCTTCCGGTTCACCAGCTTCTCTGTGACAACATGACAAAATTATGGCAACGCCCAGCCTCCAACCCTGCCTGCCCACGCAAGCTGGATGCCAAATATCTAGTTCAGCCTGCTTCGGGGTTTGAAAAACCGCAGTTTTCACACTAGTCTACTGTCGTGGAGTCAGCTCTCAAGCGGTCAAAGTCCTCTCACAACACCACAAACAACCTGCCAGGAAAGGACCACAAGCTCCTAGACGACATAGGTAAGCGGGCCTACCAAGGGGTCATGCTGAGTGCAAGGGTGGCAGCCCATCAATTTCAGCATACCTTATGCCAGGACATCCTTGTGGCCAACCTCAAGGCTTCTATCTCCATTCAGCTTCCCGAAGCACAACCAACCATCGTGGCAGCCCTCACAGATCTTGCGGACTGCACCAAACTGCTGCTTATGACGCCTTCGAGACAGTCTCCAGGACTGCTGGGACAGCCATCTTGGCACGCAGGCTGGCCTGGCTACATGCCTCCGGCCTGCGTGATGACACCCACGACAGGATCGCTGACATCCCCTGCGCTGGCGACGCTCTTTTTGCGGACAAGGTGAAGGACACAGTTAATGACATGAGGGAACATTGCACCACCCTCCAGATGCTCACTGAGGAGGGTCTGGAGCATCCCAATGCCAGCCGCAAAGGGACCCACCACCTTAAATCCTCTTCCAAATGCTATAACGCATACTGCAAGTGATAAAAACTGAGGTACAAACAGCAGTCCTACCAAATGCCCTACTGCCCAAAACCCCATCAGCGAGAGTGCATCCAGAAGAAAACTGCTTCCGTCTCAGGGAAGAGCAGCCCAAGTTTTTGACATGTTTCCCGCGGCCAACCTCCCCACCAGTGGCCGCCTTTCAGCATTTCTGCGCTCCTGGGAGACCACTATGGATCACTGGGTTCTCAAAATTATCAAGGAGGGGTACTGCAACAGGTTCTCATCCGCACCACTGCAGTGCACTCCCCCCACAAGCAACGTTCCACAGCATCACCTGCTTCCCATGATCTCAGAACGTATCTCCCTCCTATTGTCTCGGGCAATAGAAGTAGTTCCAGTCAACAAACACAATATGGGATTTTACTCTAGATACTTCCTGGTCCCCAAGAAATCTGGGGGTGTCCGCCCTATCCTCGACCTTCGGAAGCTAAACAAATTTATCATCAAAGAGAAATTCTGAATGCACTCCGTGAAGTCCATCTTGCCACTCATCCAGCCAAAGGAGCGGCTAGCCTCACTGGAACTACAGGATACCTACACACACATTCCCATTCACAAACAGCACAGGACGTTTCTGCACTTCCCAGTACTGGGGAACCACTACCAGTACTGAGTCCTCCCATTCGGACTCTCACCAGCCCCATGTGTGTTCACCAAATGTGTCGCTGTGGCGGCCGCTCACCTCCACAAGCACGGCATATGTGTCTTCCCTTATCTGGACGACTGGTTGATCTCTGCCTTATCCACGCGAGAACTGCGGGCAGCAGTCAGGATGGCCACCTCACTTCTTTCGTCTTTGGGCTTCCTGGTGAACCACACAAAGTCGCACCTCCTCCCTGCACAGCAACTGGAGTTCATTGTCGCAGACATAGACACCATTGTATCCAAGGCGTTCCTGCCACCGCACCAGAGGGGACACCAGGATCTGCCTGACCCACAGCATCTGCAACTCCACGCATTCAATGACAAGGATCCTCCTATGCCTTCTGGGCCACTTGGCAGTGTCAACGCATGTCCTCTCCCTTGTGAGATTGCACATGTGCCCCCTGCAGTGGCACCTGCGTACCCATTGGAATCAGCACTCGCAGCCCCTTTCTAGGGTGATTCCAATAGACGTGGCTGTGGCAAACTCACTGCATTGGTGGACACATGATACAAATCTTGCATAAGGCAGACCCCTCCAACAGCTCGCACACCAACTGACCATCACCCTTGATGGTGGGATGGAAGGCACACTGCCTGCAGCTCCGCACTCAAGGCACCCGATCAGCTGCAGAGAGAACTCTCCACATCAATGTGCTGGAGCTAAGAGCGATCTGATACGCCCTCATGACCTTCCAACTCCACATCTTGAGCAAAATGGTCTAGATACAGACAAACAACCAAGTGGCCATGTTCTGCGTCAACAAACAAGAAGGGACCTGTTCTGTAACGTCACACTCTCCAGCCAATACATCCTGCAGGCCTGCTACCTGCCAGGAATACACAGTGAACTAGCGGGACCATCTCAGCAGCCAGCTGAACCCGCACGAATAGACTCTCCACACAGAGGTGGCCTCCTCCCTCTTCAGGAGGTGAGGCCAACCACAGATCGATCTCTTTGCCACCGAAAAGAATACGAAGCATGCCCTGTTCTGCTCCAAGCAACCTTCGAACAACAGTGTGGCAATGGGTGCCTTCAACGTGTCCTGGGGGAGTGGTCTCTAGTGTATGTCTTCCCCCCACGCCCCTCATCTCCAGGACAATATAGTGCCTCATCAGGGACAGAGCACGAGCCATCCTCGTCGTACCACATTGGCCCAGGAAGATCTGGTTCCCCTACCTTCGTCGCCTGACCATGGAGCCCCCAGTGCATCTACCTCTGAGGCCAGACCTAATCACCCAGGATGGCAATGACCCCTTCATCCCAGCCTACAGACGCTGGCGCTGATGGCATGGAAGCTGAAAGGCTGACCTTGTCATCCCTCAGCCTACTGCCCGAGGTTCAGCAGGTCACACTGGCAGCACGATGCCGCTCAACCAGGAAGTCATACAGCTTGAAATGATGGCGTTTCAGTGCCTAGTGTGCCCTGAGCCAGCTAGATCTTTTCTCATGGCCTGGTGCCTTAGGTCCTCCAGTACCTCACCTCGCTCTCTGACCGTGGACTAAAGGTACAGACCATCAGAGTGCACTTGTCCGCCATAGCGACCTTCCACGACAGTACTGCTGACTTTTCTGTAGCTCACTTCCACTTGGCACTTGCTTCATGAAGGGCCTGACCAACCTTCGACCCACCATCCGACCATCTGTGAGACCTCAATATTGTCCTTAACCAGCTGACCAAGGAGCCCTTCGAACCTCTACGGTCCGCAGAGCTCAAGTATGCCTCCTGGAAAACACTCTTCCTCATAGCTATCACCTCAGCCAGACGCATTAGTGAACTGCATGCCCTGGTGGCACATTCCCCCTATACCATACTCCACCAGGACCTCACCATTTTCCAGACACACCCCAAATTTGTCCCCAAAGTGGCATCTGCTTTCCATATCAATCAGACCATCGAGTTCCCCTGCTTCCATCCAGGGACATATGCTCACCCGGAAGAAGAGAGGCTCCACAGTTTGGACTGTGTCAGGTCCTTGCGCAACTACCTGCATCAGACGTCTTACCATCAGAAAGAGTCACAGCTCTTCGTTTCCTACAACCCCAATAAACTAGGCCACCCAGTTTCCAAGTGGACCCTCTCCATGTGGATCTCATCTTGCATCGCCTTCTGCCTGACTCAGGCCAGAGTGCAGGCCATACCAAGAGTCAAGACCCACCATCTCCAAGCGCTAGCAGCCACAATTGCCAACCTATGCTCTGTACCAGTGCCGGACATCTGCAGGGCCACCATCTGGTCCTCCGTCCATACTTTTCAAAAACACTACTGCCTAGACCTGGTGGCACGGGACAGCACCGCCTTTGACCAGGCAGTCTTGGTCGCAATGGAGTCTTTGGTGACTCTGGACCATGAGCACCCAGCTCACACGCGTTCAGACACCCCTGACCATGCAGGATCACCCTAGCTGGCATCCTACTGAACTACCTCATAGACTCGCACAGACTTGCTCCCCATCCTTGGGGTTGTGGTTGCACAAGTTGCTTTGCATACTTGCTGTTGCACATCCTGGTCTAATATTGTTGCATTTTCATGTTTACGTTGTTACTCATGCTGATGTTATTGTGGTTTTGCACATCCCCATGTTATTGTTGCTGCTTGCTGTTTTGCACATGCTCATGCTGTTACTGTTGCTGTTACCCCTCTGGGTTTAGTACTGCGGTGGTTACCGCTGTTAAATTCAAATTTAATAAACATTCTGCACTGCTCCCTGGGAAGCATTTTCTTGCCCAGGGGTAGTGTCTCACCTCTAACTCCCCCCCCCCCCCTTCCACCTCAGCACACGATAGCTTGAGAGGCACCACTTGTGGCTGACTCATCCTGCTTGTCTTAAGAAAAAGCTAAGTTACTTACCTGTAACATGAGTTCTCTGTGGACAGCAGGATAAGTCAGCCACACATTCCCACTTGCCTCCCGGGGGGGTGGGGAGGGGGTTGCCTTCGGCTCAGAGGCCCCCCTGCCTAACTACTAGGCAAGCTCTCAGCTGAGAATGTACTGGCTAGCTAGGGGCGGCCAGGAGGTTGGGCTTGTGGCTTTGAGTACTTCTGTCTATGGCGCCGTCGGACGACATCACCACTTGTGGCTGACTTATCCTGCTGTCCACGGAGAACTCATGTTACAGGTAAGTAACTTAGCTGTATCTTCTTCATTTTTGTTCTTTTTTTATTTTTTAAATCAGAGTCCTGCCTGCTGTGCTGAATTTGAACATGAGTAAAATAATTAAGGACTTATGCAGTAAGCTGTGCTACTCATTAGTTCAGCAGTTTGTACTTGATTGTCTCACACTAGTTTTATTACTGATGCAGGAAGAAAGATAGCACAGGAAAATTGGCTTAAAATCACTGCGCTAAAGAGTAGTGCAGAGGACATTTTGCACATGCAAGAGAAATTGCTGCTGATTGTGTATGGTTAAAAAAAAAAGCTGTGCTAAAGTCTAGTGCAGATTTTATTAATTTTGTAGTGCTGAATCTTTATGCCACCACACTAGTGTAAAGATGCAGTGCAGGAACAAGAGGGTGTTCCTGAGGTTAAGTGTGGTACTTCATATGAGATCAGTGAAGTCCCCCAGATTCCCCTCTTCTCCATCTTCAACCCACAACTGACCATGGTGGCGCAAAGGGGTATTCCCTTCCGTGACAACCCCCCCCACACACACATTTCTAAGATGGGAGACAAGAGTGGTGCCCACTTGCTCCTGCCTCTGCACTGTCCTCTTGAAAAATTACAGAGACTGACCCAATGTGGTGCATCGGGATGCATCATGTGGGGTTAGCCTGTCCAAGAAGGCATAGGGATTGAATCTTTCTGGCTCCCTAAAGGGGGTTGTATACTTCTGATCCCCTTTTAAAATATATATATATTTGCATATCCTGTGTAATATTTCACCCTCTGCTACCACTTCTCAGTGCAATTCTGGAACCAGGGGAATAAGAGCAGAAGACAGAATTCAAAAATCTCCAGGAACAAGCAGGAATGTAGTCATCACATAAGGGTATCGTCGGTACCGACGGAGCCTCCACGGGAACGCTCCCCAGCGTCCAATTAGAAAGCTTTTGGGAGCATCCCACAGCGCCTGCGTGCTGCCTTCCCGCCTTTCCCAATTGCCTTTCTCCAGTTGAATTTTAAAGCTGAGACAAAGAGAGAGAGAGGGAGAGCCTTCCGCGACGCTTTACCGGTACCGCCGGTTTTTCTTTCTTTTCTTTAAAAAAAAAAAAAAAAAAAAAAATCTTTTTTCCCTTTTTTTCCAGGTGCACGCGCCATTTTGTGCCTTAGGCCCAAGATTTTTTCCACAGTGGAAAAACCCTCTTCGGGTTTTAAAAAGTGCACCAAGTGTGGTGGTACCATCTCCGTCACCGACACCCATGAGTGGTGTCTGAAATGTTTAGGTCCTGACCATTCCATCTCGGAATGTATGGCCTGTGCCATGATGTCCAAGAGAGGTTGACAGAACCGAGCTGCCAAGCTCAGAACCCTGTTTCCCTCTGTTGCAGCTTCGGTGGCATCGATGTCTTCCAGGGCTTCGTCTTCCTCCCGTGGATCTCAGGTAACTAAACACAAGTCTAGCCGTTCCTCAAAGGGAAGATCTCCTTCTAAGCATCGAGATGTCTCTGTCGTTGTCCTTGAGGATTCTGCACTGGCAAAATTGCCCCGGCGGGAGGCTTCGGCTTCCAAAGCATTATTGGGGCTCCAGGACGTTCTCGAGGCCTCAACCTCGGCAGAACTACTGGTGCCATGCTCTGGGGTACCGGCGATCTTCTCCGGTACCGACATCCAGGCATCGGCAGTGTTGATAGACCAGAGAGTCCTGACTATTGAGCACAGTCTGGCGGCTCTCCTTGCGGCATCGACGCCCTCGGAACCGCGTCAGACATTTCAACCGGTACCGGCACCGACTCCGGCATCGGTATCGGTACCGGTACCGATAGCATAGGCATCGACATCGGTGTCCACATTGCCGGCATCCAGTCATCCGATGCCTTCCGGTACCGATACTCCAGTACCGATTACTCCCGGTACCGACTTCGGTCGGTACAGGTATCAGGCTCTTCAAGAGCATCCGGACAGGCGGTACTTCGAGTTCTCAGAAGAATCTGAGGATTCTGATAGTTCTGTCGATGCAGGAATGCTTCTCCCAGAGGAGCCGCCCTCCTCTAAGCGCAGGATGTCTCCTCCAGAGGATATTTCCTTTCAGGATTTTATCAGGGAGGTGGCTCGGGGTCTGTCCATTACTGTGGCCCCTGAAACAGAGCCTAGAGCAAAGGAGTTGGAAATTTTACAATATCCCAAAGCTCCTAAGGAGGCAGCTACCCTGCCCATCCATGAGATCTTGCATGATTTCATGTTAAGAATGTGGGAGACACCTCTTACCACCTCGCCTCATTCTTGTAGACTGGATACTCTGTATCGAGTCCCTCCTTGTCCTGGTTTCCAAAAATCTCAGCTTCCTCACCACTCTATTGTAGTGGAATCAGCTATGAGAAGGATCAAGAGTGCAAAGAGGCATGCCTCTAATCCTCCAGGACGTGAGTGCAGAACTTTGGATGCTTTTGGACGTCGTGTCTTCCAAGCTTCCATGCTTTCTGCCAGGATCAGTTCCTATAGTCTATACATGGGAATGTTCCTAAAGGAAGTTACAGGTGATTTAGAGGCTTTGAGTCCTCTTCTTCCTGAGGATAGAAGGCAGGATTTTCTCACATTGGTCAAACATGCCCAAGATGTTTATAAATTTGTCAACCGTGCAGCTTTTGACTGTTTTGCGTGCATAAGCAGAACCTCTGCCATTGCCATAGGTGCACGTAGAATTGCTTGGCTCCAGGCATCTGATCTGGAGCTCTGGGTACAAGACAAACTGGGAAATATCCCTTGTACTGGTGAGAACCTGTTTGGTAAAGATTGGCAGGAAAAAGCCAATGAGTTGGATGCTGACAACTCCACCTTGGATAGATTATCCAAGTCCACAGCTGATCCTGCTAGAAAGAAATCTTTCAAGAAACCATTTTTTTCTAAAAAGAAAAGATATTATCCTGCTTATTCTCAGCAGGGACGTTCTGCAGGTCAGCTTGTCAGGAAAGGTCAGCAACCACCCAAACAAAGAAAAGCAAAGATTGCTAAGCCTAAGCCGTCCCAGCAGTCTCAGCCTCCACAAGGCCTTTGACTTTCAGCTAGAGAACTTAGCCTTCCTGGCTCTCGTTGGACCACAGCCTTCCACCATTCCAGGAAGGTTGTGTCACTTTGCCCCCAGATGGGGGCAGATAACAGCAGAGCATTGGACACGCTCCATCATAAAAGAGGGGTACAAGCTTCATTTTTCGAGCATGCCCCCTCCCACAATGATAAGGCAGTTCAATTCTTCGACCTCTCTCATCAACTGCTGCCATACCTTCAGAGTCAGGATTGGCTTTGTTCTCTAGATCTCAAAGATACACCCATGTTCTCATCCATCCAACTTACAGAAGGTTTCTTCTGTTCCTTTTTCAAGAAAAGCACTACCAATACAGGGTGCTTCCATTTGGCCTGGCCTCAGCACCAAGGGTGTTCATGAAATGCATGGCTGTGGTAGCAGCATTTCTCCGCACTCTAGGTATATTCGTCTTCCCCTACTTAGACGACTGGTTCATTCGAGCCCCAACAGAGTCAGAGGCCAGGACTTCTCTATCCTGCACAATGCGTATCCTTCAGTATTTGGGTCTGGTAATAAACATCCCAAAATCCAGTCCAACTCCCACTCAGTCTTTAGAGTTCATAGGAGCGTTGCTGGATCCCAGAAAGGCAAGGGCCTATCTCCCCCAGGCCTGTTGCCTTCGCATGGTGCAGTTAGCTTCTCAAGCAGTGCTAAAACCTCATCTCACTGCCCGAGAAATGCTACAACTACTAGGCCACATGGCATCTACTGTGCATGTGGTTCCCTATGCTCGCCTGCATATGAGGGCAGCTCCGTGGACTTTATCCACTCAATGGACCCAGGCCTCAGGATGCCTGTCAGACAAAATAGCAAATACAAGTCGCCTTATTTTGTCCCTCTAGTGGTGGAAGTCCACTCAAAACCTGTTGCTGGGGTCCCATTTTCAACAACCCTTACCCCACGCAACTCTCACAACAGATGCTTCTCCAATGGGTTGGGGAGCTCATCTGCAAGACCTCTCCACCCAGGACACCTGGTCTCCACAGTAGACTCATCTACATATCATTCTCTTGGAACTCAGAGCAATCTGCCTTTCTCTTGGAACTCAGAGCAATCTGCCTTGCTCTTGGAGTGTTCCACACCCTACTCATCTACAAGATAGTCCTCATTCATACGGACAATCAAGTAGCCATGTTCTACATGAACAAGCAGGGGGGAACAGGCTCTCTGTCGCTTTGCAACAAAGCTTTGCAACTATGGGCGCTTGCCAGAGAGCATCAGATTCATCTTCTGGCAGTGTATCTTCCAGGCATTCAAAACTCTTGGGCAGACAGACTCAGTCGAGTTCTGCTTCCACACGAGTGGTCTCTACATGCAGACCAGGTAGCCAAGATTTTTCAAATTTGAGGAACCCTGGACATAGACCTCTTTGCAAGTCCTTGGAATGCCAAACTTCCCCGGTTCTGTTCCAGAACCCCGGTTCAGGGGGCTCAGGCCAGGGATGCTTTCCTCCTTTACTGGGGTGAAGACTTCCTGTATGCCTTTCCATTCATTCCCCTAATTCCCAAAACCCTGTTAAAGCTTCAGAGAGACAGAGGTCGTATGATTCTCATAGCTCCACATTGGCCATGGCAGGTGTGGTACCCTCTGCTTCTACATCTCTCTCAAGCTCCCTTCCTAGAGTTAGGATCTGCTCCAGATCTCCTATCTCAGGAGGACGGAATGTTATGGCATCCTAATCCCTGTCTCTGCATCTCAGGGCTTGGTTGCTGAAGGCCTAGATCTCCATGATCTTAACCTCCCTCAGCAAATAAAGGATATCCTTTATTCTTCCAGGAAGCCTTCCATAAGACGCTCTTATGCTTTCAAGTGGAAAAGATTTACCATATGGTGTTCGCAGAAGGGTCTTTACCCCATTGCCATACCTCTGGAATCGTTACTGGAGTATCTCCTTCATTTATCCAATGCAGGACTTAAGACTAACTCAGTGAGGGTCCATTTGAGTGCTATCGCAGCTTCCTTCAAGCCCCTAAATGGACAACCTATTTCCTCCCATCCTCTTATAGCAAGATTTATGAGAGGCCTTCTGCTAACTAAGCCTCCCATTAAGCCACCTCCTGTGGCATGGGACTTAAATTTGTTTCTTGGTTAGCTCATGAAGCCACCTTTCGAACCCTTAGCTACTACCTCCTTGAAATTCCTTTTTTGGAAGGTTATCTTTCTCATTGCAATCACATCAGCACGTCTCATCAGTGAGTTGGAAGCACTAGTAGCTGATCCACCTTATACAAGGTTGTCCTTAGGACTCATCCACGCTTTATGCCAAAGGTGGTCTTGCCCTTTCATCTAAACCAAGCGGTCTACCTACCTGTGTTCTTTCCAAGGCCTCATGCATCAAATGCAGAAAGGAACCTTCATACTTTGGACAGTAAAAGAGCTTTAGCCTTTTACTTACAAAGAACACAGAAACATAGAAAGTCCTCTCAACTTTTTGTTGCTTTTGATTCTTCTCATTTGGGACTTCCAGTCTCCAAGAGAACACTGTCTAGCTGTATTGCTCAGTGTATTTCCTTTGCCTATCAGAGTAAGAATCTTCCTCTAGAGGGCCATGTCACAGCTCACAATGTGAGAGCCATGGCAGCTTCAGTGGCTCATCTGCACTCTGTCTATCGACGACATCTGTCGAGCAGCCACCTGGGCCTCGGTTCATACCTTCACAGCCCATTACTGCTTGGACAAGGACTTCCGCTGGGATGCCTTGTTTGGTCAGGCTGTTCTCCAATACCTGTTCCATACCTAATCAACTCCTACCCACCATCCCTGGTAGGATGCCAGAGATCCATGGGGGGAAGTGGAGCCCTTCTCAGGGACGCACAACTTCTGGGGTCTCTCCCTGGCATCTAAAGCTAGGGAGTCCCCATATGTGATGACTACATTCCTGCCTGTTCCTGGAGATAGCATAGTTACTCACCTATAACAGGTGATCTCCGGGAACAGCAGGAATTTAGTCCTCACAACCCACCCAACTCCCCTAGGAGTTGTATCTCTCTATCTATCTCTTTCCCTTTCCCTCTCTCTCTCTCTTTGTCTCAGCTTTAAAACTCAACTGGAGAGAGGCAGTTGGGAAAGGCGGGAAGGCAGCTCGCAGGCGCTGTGGGATGCTCCCAAAAGCTTTCTAATTGGATGCTGGGGAGCGTTCCCGCGCAGGCTCCGTCGGTACCCATATGTGAGGACTAAATTCCTGCTGTTCCCGGAGATTTTTATTTATTTATTCATTAACATTTTTTTATATACCGCACTATTCGTTATCAGCGCGGTTTACATGGAACAAGAGACCTCAGACAAGATACAAATATCTGGGTTTACAGATAACAGGAAAATCAACTTGGATAACAGGATAACATGAGTAACTATGTACAAGACAACTATTTACATCAGGGAGTCAGGGTATAGTAAATGTCATGTAAGACTGTTGAAGTAGTTTGATGAGCTGATGAGACATAAGGTTTACGTGTTTGGCATGTGGTTAGTTGTGTGCGAATGTGAATGTGTTTGTGCTTCTTTGTTCTCTGGGAAATATATGAGGAAAAGGTGATGTTTTAGGGCCTTCCTGAAGTGGCTGAGATGAGGGAGGGCCCTAATGTGTGATGGAAGGGTGTTCCAAAGTTTGGGGGCACACAGACTGAAGGCTTTGCTCGATGTTGTGGCGTTATATTTTATGATTTCCTTTGGGAGATCACCTGTTACAGGTGAGTAACTATGCTTTATGTTGCTTTTATTCCTCCAACAGCCTGTGTGCATCTAGAGTCCATCCATAACACAGCTTTTTATATTCTAACCCACTTTTAGGGACTGCAGTCCTTAAATTTATTTATTTATTTATTTATTTAACGATATTTCTATACCGCCTTATCATACAATCAAAGCGGTGTCTCAGCAATACAATCAATAGTGGGGAAGGGTAGTTCATGCAGTGATAAAATGTTATGTATTGCGTGTATAAGGGCAGTTTAACAGATTAGGTTGCACTAGGTACAATGTGAGCTATATTACAGCATGAGCTATGATACATTGTTCTGTACTATGTACATTGTGATCTATAATACAGTGTTCTGTGTAATTAGGGGTTAAGATATATCATGTGCCTGTGAATATTTTCTTATCACGGAAGGGAGGGTAAGGAAGGGGCTCCTGTTGGATTAGGTAACATGTCCGTAGTGTTCTATGAACAGTGTTTGGTCAGGCTTACCTTACCTTAGGCTGGAGTCCTCTTTAGCTAAATTCAGAGCTAGCCTTAAGACCTTCATTTTTTTCAAAGGTCCTTAAGGATTGGGAACTGCAGACAGGACCTTTTCTCTTGGCTTTACCCACTAGGCAGCTTCATGCTTATTTTAATTTTTCCTACCTTGTTCTGTTCTAATTGCTTGTGACCTTGTGAACTGTTGTGATGGTATATTAAGACAGGGGAATAAATAATAAACTCTTTTTTATGTTTTCCTATCTTTAATTTATTTATTTATTTATTTATTTAACATTTTTATATACCGCACTATTTATTATCAGCGCGGTTTACATAGAACTACAAAACATCAGATAAGATAAGATACATATATCTGTTTTTACATGGAACAGGAAGAAAAACTTGGAAAACAGGGGTAATTGTAACAAAGGATAATAGAACTTGAACTATATAAATACTAGAAATTCAAATGTGGGGAAGGCAAATAATACTGTTTGAAGTTACTGCTCATCTGATGTGCTTATTCTCTCCATCTGCACCCAATTCTCATCCATCCCACTGTTCAGTTATGGTACATAGACTGACTCACCAGTTAGGAGGTTGGGTTAGAATTTGGGTGGAAGGGAAAAATAAGGAAGTAATTAAGTCGTGATGAACATAAGGATTATCATACTAGGTCAGACCAAAGGTTCACCAAGCCCAAAGTCCTGTTTCAAATAATGGCCAATGGCACAAGGGCCTGGCTGAAACCCAAAAAGTAGCAAAATTCCATGCTGCTTGGGGGAAAGCAGTAGCTTTCCCTCAAGTCCAGCTTAATAATGATTGATGGACTTTTCTTCCAGGAATATTTGTGCAAAGAGGGTGTTTTGACTGGTAATATCTTAATTCTTTGAGGTAATTCTACAAGAGTTCCACCCCATGGAACTCTTCAGTATTGTCCAATCCTTAACTAATAACTCAACAAACAAACAGTCAGATGATCATAAAATTTCTCCTCCGATCCTGGCAAACCAGTACATGCAGAAACGTAAACATCAAACACCCCCCATGACGTACACTAACGAAGACCATTCCTCACACCCTAACCCCTGGTCTAACTTTCAGCCTACCTCAAAAGAGATACTCAAAAACACCATAGCCAAAATAAATACTACTACTTCTTACCTTGACCCATGTCCATTTATCTGGATAAAAGCAACAATACCTGAACTCTCATCCTTTATCCTCCCTATAATCACCCTCTCCCTCCAAAGTGGGTATTTACCTGCCTCGCTCAAACACGCTCAAATACACCCATTATTAAAAAAAACAATACGAATGATAACAAATCCCCGACATCCTACAGGCCTATTTCAAGCCTACCTTTTATGGCTAAAATAATCGAAAAAATTGTACAAGTACAACTCCAGGACCACATTGACATATTTGCTCCACTTGATGAACACCAATATGGCTTTCGTCCCTACCATGGTGTCGAAACACTCCTCACAGTCCTGTTTGATACACTTACACGTGGTATCGATAATGCCAAACAAACCTTCCTCCTCATTTTTCTGGACATTACTGCAGCTTTCGACAGCGTAAACCATAACATAATGCTCACAAGACTCAGATTGGAATACATGAAACAGTCTTCAAATGGTTCTCTTCATTCCTATCCAACAGAACACAAGAAGTAAGAATTGACCAGCAAATTTCCGCACCATACGAACAAGAACAGGGTCACCCCCAAGGATCCGCGCTATCAGCCCTGCTCTTTAATATTTACCTCCAACCCATCTGCACCATATTTAAAAGATTCCGGGTAAACTACCATATTTACGCGGATGATGATATGATTTATCTCCCATTTAACATCACAATCCCCCCAATACAATTACTCTCTGACTGTTTCTCCAAAATCCTGACCTGGCTCAAAGATCATAACCTAATGATTAACACCACAAAAACTGAAGCCATGTACGTAACCAGGAACAGCAATTCACACCTCCAACTACAATCAAACTCCATGATATAAACATCTCCATTAACACAGAAGTAAAATACTTGGGAGTAATCATAGACCACACTCTCAGTATGACACCCCACTTAAAACAAGCAACCAAAAAGATCCTGTACAAGCTAAAACTATTAAAGCAACTCCGCCCTCTTCTTCACCATGATGACTTCAGATCGGTCATCCAAGCTATCATAATGCCTCATTTTGACTATGCCAACACCACGCTACAGGATATCACAAAACAGGCATTAAGACGGTTACAAACTATCCAAAATATAACTGCTAGGGTAATTATGAACGTCAATCCATTGGAGCACATAACCCCAATGCTTTATGCACTCCATTGGCTACCAATCCAAAGCCGCATTAATTAAAAAATCTTGATCCCCACCTTCAAAGTTATAAATTACATTGCCCCTTCTTACCTATCCACCTTCATATCTAAGGAACCCAACAATAGAAATCAATGCACCCGGAACAAAAACAAGTTGGTTATTCCAACAGACTTAAGGAAAGCCAGGAAACAAACAAACAACAAAGCGTTCTCGCATGTAGCCCCAAACCTCTGGTACACCCTACCAGACAACCTCAGGGAACTACATGACCTACAAAACTTTCGCAAAAACCTTAAAACCCATCTATCCTCCCCATCCTCCCCAACTGCCTCCCCTCCTACCAACACCCCCTCCTCTTCCCCCTTCCCCCCCCACCCTCCTCACTTCGCCCTCCATTCTCTCCCCTTACCTAGCATGTGCTCTTGAGCTTCAGCACACCATCCCCTGCATTCAACCAACCCCTCTCTCTCTAAGGCAGCCCCACCCTTGCTTCCGCCGTACCGTCTCCACTTTACCATGCTCTTTACTACTCCTTCTCCTCCTCTCATCAGGCAACATCAACCCTAACCCTGGCCCCCCTCAATTTCCTTCTCACACTAACAAGAGTTCCTCACGTATCTTATCTAATCTCATCCACATCCCGCTCCTCCCCTCTTCCACCCTCCCTCATTCATCCCCCAATCTCTCATACAGAGATATCAACCCCAACCTTATCTCCAAAAAGAAATCCTCACATAACCTAACTGATACCAGCAATATCACCCCTCACTCGCCCCCATTTCCCTTCTCTCAAGTCCCTCTTGCAGGGCACACACATCCAAACATATCTACCCACACCCTGTTCCCTGTAAATCTCTGCACTTTTCTAGGAATAAAGCGTCACATTACTCTGATAAGAAATCCTCACGTAACTTATCTAACCTTATCCACATCCCTCTCCTTCCGCTCTCCCGTTCTCATGTGCCCTATGGAACGCATGCTCAGTCACTAACAAACTTCCTTTTACCCATGATATCTTTATCTCTAATGCCCTACACCTTCTCGCCCTGACTGAGACTTGGATCCCCCCCAGATGACACCGTATCCATTGCTTCTCTCTGCTATGGGGGTTACCAGTTCTCCCATACACCTCGATCTACTGGTCGTGGTGGTGGTGTTGGTCTCCTACTTTCTCCCTCCTGCCAATTTCAACCTCTCCTGCTACCTCAGTCACCCTCCCCCCCCTCTCCTTTGAAGTCTACTCCATTCGCCTCCTCCTACCACTTCCCCTCCATGTTGCTGTTATTTATCACCCACCCAACAAACCCCAATCAACCTTCCTCACCGACTTTGACTCCTGGCTCTCCACCTTTCTGGATCCCTCTTCCCCCGCTCTTATTCTTGGCGACTTCAACATTCACGTCGACAACCCCTCCGACCTCCACGCCTCAAAATTCCTTGCCCTCATCTCCTCTTACAACCTCCAACTCTGCTCCACCGCCTCCACCCACATACATGGCCACTGCCTTGACCTAATACTCTTCTCCAGTTCCGCTCCCTCAAACTTCGCAACTCAATCCTTACCTCATCTGACCATCACCTTTTAACCTTTACTCTTCAGCTTCCACCATCTCAACCTCATCCTGTCTCGTCCGACCTATTTAGAAACCTCCATAATATTGATCCCCTGACTCTCTCTTCCACCATTTCTCCATCTATCTCCTCCATTATATCCTCCAAGTCCGTCGATGAGGCACTATCTTCCTACAGTACTATACTCTCCTCAGCCCTTGACACTCTTGCCCCACCCACCCCACGTCCAGTCAAACAATCTACTCCCCAGCCCTGGCATTCGCCCACAACCCGTTATCTACACACCTGCGCATGGTCTGCCGAGCATGCTTGGCGCAAATCCCGCTTCCTGGAGGACATTCTACATTTCAAATTCATACTTGGCTCCTTCCAGTCAGCCATAGCACTTGCCAAACAAGACTATTACATCCACCTGACCAACTCCCTGGCATCTGATCCTCGTCGTCTCTTTAACACCCTCAATTCTCTCCTCAAAGTCCCCCCCGCCCCCGGTCCCGCCCTCCCTTTCTGTCCAATCCCTAGCCAAATACTTCCACGACAAGAACCACAAGATTACCCTCCAATTCCCCACCCCCTCATCTACCTCCCCCGTCCCAATTCTCCCCCCATCCATACTTCCTCTGCCAACCTCTCCTCCTTCCCTCCGATCTCTGAAGAAGAAACCGCACTCCTCCTCCAAACCCCCATCACATGTTCATCTGACCCTATCTCCACCACCATTGTACCCACCATCTCTCATATCCTCAACCTTTCACTGTCTACTGCAACTGTCCCTGTTGACTTCAAACATGCTGTTGTCACACCTCTCCTCAAGAACCCTCACTTCATCCCACATGCCCTTCTAACTATCGACCCATCTCCCTCCTTCCCTTCATATCCAGACTACTAGAACGTGCAGTCCACCACCGCTGCCTCGACTTCCTCACCTCCCAGGCCCTCCTGGACCCACTACAATCTGGCTTCCGTCCCTTACATTCCACTGAAATGGCTCTCGCAAGTGTCTCCAATGACTTCTTCCTGGCTAAATCTAAGGGCCTCTACTCTATCCTCATTCTTCTTGACCTCTCCACTGCCTTTGACACCGTTGACCACACTCTTCTCCTCACCACCCTCTCCTCCCTTGGCTTCAAGGACCTGGTACCATCCTGGTTCTCCTCCTACCTCTCCCATCGCTCATTCAGTGTATGCTCTGGCAGCTCTTCCTCCTCCCCTACCCCACTCCACGTAGGTGTACCCCAAGGATCAGTCTTGGGCCCCCTCCTTTTCTCTCTCTACACCCAAGCCCTTGGCATGCTTATCTCCTCCCACAGTTTTCAGTACCATCTTTATGTCGATGACTCCCAAATCTATCTCTCTACACCTACTATTTCTCCAGCAACCCAGTCCAAGATCTCTGCCTGCCTCTCCGACATCGCTGCCTGGATGTCTGTTTGTCAGTTGAAACTGAACATGACTAAGACTGAACTCCTTATCTTTCCCCCCAATTCCTCCCCTCCTCTTCCCCCTTTCTCAATCTTTGTGGACGGAGCTACTATCCTTCCTGTTCCCTCGGCCCGCAACCTAGGGGTTATCTTTGACTCCTCTCTCTCCTTCTCCGCACATATCCAGCATGTAGCTAAGACCTGCCATTTCTTCCTCTTCAATATTGGCAAAATCCGCCCCTTCCTCTCTGAACACACCACCAAAACGCTAATCCACTCCTTAATCTCCTCTCGCCTCAATTATTGCAACCTACTCCTTTCTGGTCTCCCCATCAGCCACCTCCTCCCCCTTCAATCTATACAAAATCACGCGGCTCGACTAATCTTCCGTCAGTCTCATCACGCCCACATTACTCCTCTTTTCAAGTCGCTTCACTGGCTCCCTGTCCAGTTCCGCATCCAATTCAAACGTCTCCTACTGACCTATAAATGCATTCACTCTGCGGCCCTTCCATACCTCTCATCTCTGATCTCTCCCTACATCCCCTCTTGGAACCTGCATTCCGCAAGCAAATTACTTCTATCTATGCCGTTCACCCGCACCGCTAACTCCTGACTTTGCTCCTTTCACCTTGCTGCACCTCACGCCTGGAACAGTCTATACGCCAGGCACCCTCCCTGGCCCTCTTCAAATCCAGGTTGAAGACTCACCTCTTCACCGTCGCTTTCAGATCCTGACTTCTATCCTTATTCTATCCTAACCCCTGTCAATTCTCACGACCATAACGTATTGACCATATTGTGCCTTGCACTATTCCGACATGCTCTGTAATGTTCTCACTAGATTGTAAGCTCCGATGAGCATGACTCTGGGCAGGGACTGTCTCTTGTATTCTGGCTAACTCTTGTAGGTTAGCTGTACAGCGCTGCGTGCGTGGCGCTCTATAAGTGATGAATAGTAGTAGTAGTAGTAGTCTCCATCCACTATGGCATACTAGCAGAACAAGATACACCCATAACTATCATCCCTGCATCTTAAATACCACACTTCAATCTGCCCAGAGATGTAAATAACCCCTGCTGCTTAGAATTCCTAAGCACATTTATGTACATAGTTTAAATTTGTATCAGACTCTATGTATATAATTCTAATAGCGTTCTCTGTAAAGGAATTTGTACTTGTTTCTGTACAATTCACAATGTAGTTATTTGTAAACCGCGCTTGATAATTTGGAAAACGTGGTATAAAAATGTTAATAAAATAAAATGAATAAATAAAAGTAGCTACACTGGATTGTACACCTCATAGTACATAAATACCTAGCTATTTTGAGGGAACATGTGGTGTTACGGAGTACCAACAAATTTGTCATTGCCTGCTAAAATTGAGCCATGGTCTTCATGTATTAATGAGAGCCCTACATTTGAGTACCAGCATCTTTTTTTCTAGGAAAAATGCACTGCATGAATGCATGTTATGATTTGAAAGGATTAGATAAATTGCTCCATCCCTCAGTTGAACAAGCAAACAGGAGTAACTATAGTAAATCGGAGTATGAAGAGTTAGTTTTCACAGTAAACAGGTTAGTTGATTATACTTCTAGGACAACTGAAGAAAAGATAGAGACTTTGGTAGCTATTTTATTCCTTTCAACAGGTACCAAAGCTCTTAACTGCAGAAGGGTGGCTGGAAAACTTCACATCACCAAAGCTGTTAGCATTGTTGCTAATTCTCCATCTCCCCAAGGGAGGGGATATCTTGGTCTGCAGTAAGGAGCCAGTTCAGTACTAAAGATGCTTGCAGGGCTGTTCCCTGAGGAAACAGGCAGTGTAACCAAGAGAGAAGGTAGTAAGTGAGAAGCATCTGTGATAATGAGATGTGCATTGTTGAAATACTTCTCGCGGCAATTAAGATGGAATATATTAGAAGAGAGTATGATGAAGCTGAACTGCGAGATAAAAGCTGGACAAAGATTACAAAAGTAAATAAAATAAGCAGCCCCCCTCCCCACCCCACTTTCACTGAAGCTGGAAGAACTGGTATGCAGCTCTGGAAATGGAAGAATAGAAACCATTCTTGGATGATGAGGATCTGGAACTTGTAACCCAAAAACAGCTGAACCAGCAACCACTGTGTCTAGGATGCAAAGGGTAGTGGTGACTCCCTTCTGAGGGGTGCAGAGGTTTCCATCTGCCAACAGAACATGTCCTGTGAAGTGTGCTGTCGGCTAGGTACCAAGATCCGAGATTTTATGGAGACAGTACTGAATTAATCAGGCTTACTAACTATAACCAATGCTGCTCACCCATATTGGCACAAATGATACTTACTGCTAGGTTACCCCCTGACATATCAAAAGCAAGTTTGTGGCTCTGGGAAAGAAAATGAAGTAGATAAAAGCAGAGAAGTTTGTACTCTGGAGGTGAATGGATGGCTGCATGAATAGCATCAGCGGAGCATGCTTGCTTCCTGGACTATGGGATTATTTTCCAAGTATTGCCAAGCAGAGATGGCATCCACTTATTGAAGAAGAGATGAGATTGGCTAACCTGCTCAGGGGGGCTTTAAATTAGTATCAGTGGGGATGGGTGGGCAAACTTGTTGAGTAAGCAAATATAAGAAAGAGGAGTTAAAAAGGCAGCATCTGGAAAACTATGTATACTAATGCTCATAGTTTAGGAAATAAGGTACCTGATTTAGAGGCTATGAAAGAGGAGGCTGACTTGATTTAGTGGTGGTCAGAGAGACATGGTAGATGGAGAACTATGGCTAGGATAAAGGTATACTGGACTATAATCTATTCAGGAAGTGCTGAATAGGGAGGAGTGGGACTGTGTATGTGTGTGTATATATATATATATATATATACACACACACACACACACACACATATATATATATATACACATATACATATATATATATATATATATACACATATACACACACATATATATATATATATATATGTGTGTGTGTTTATATGTTGGCAACAAACAAAAATGCAAGAGACTTGCCAATGAAGTTTAGCATTAAACATCCTCAGTATGCAATGTGTCAAATAAAGAAGCTCAATTGTTTTCACAATGTAAAATAGAAACTGCATTGACTTAAAATTCACCATTGCTTCTTTTAAACATTTTTGTATTTTTTTTAGCCAAAAACTGCAATTTCATCAACTTCTCTTAAGTCATGCAAAAAATTATTGCTTTAATAGTGAATATTTTAAAAAACTTTTCTTGTCAATGCCATTCATCATTCTGAGTCTTGCTCAAAATGTTATGCTCACTCTTAAGATAGAACACCATGTACCCCAACCTGGCCAAAGGTTTCATCTCCAGAGAGGACTTGGTCAGGGCAATACTGTAAAGAAATCCAGTCAATTTCAAAATCTGTATAAATTGTCATATGAGAAATACAAAAGATATTTACTCACAGTGTCTTCGAAGAGCGTAAGTATGCTTCACAATGGCAGTCTAGCAATAGAGACACTCATGCATGTGTATTCTGCACCTTGTTCAATGTAAACACAAATCAGCTAATGAGATGTGTAAGTTGTTGTTTTGTAAACCGCGCTGAAGCCGAATAGCGCGGTATAGAAGAAACTGTAATAAATAAATAAAATAAATAAATAAAAATTTAAGGGGTGGACTACAGGAGATATGTTAAGAATTTTTTATGAAAAATCATGTGAAATTTCTAAATTAAATGTACTTGAAAAGTGCCATAATCTTTAATATTAATATCCAAAGTGCCGAAGAAGACACTCTAGAAGTAAAATGTAAATTCTGGCTGCAGCTATTGATCTAACCAAAAAAACTCTCATGAACAGCTCTAAATCCAGTCCAAATGAAAGAAATGTCATTGATGTAGTGTGCCCAAATCAATATGTGTATCCAAATATGTGAGGTATACATATATTGTTCCTCAAAATTCATGACATATAAACAAGCCACTGATGGGGATGCCATGGATCCCATAGCAGTACCACAAATCTATAAATAATATTGATCTTTAATCTTGAAATAGTGTTCCTTAAGCACAAGCCGTAGTAATGAAATGAAAAGTGGTATCTTCTGAGCTGAAAAATCCTCCTGGTTTAGTCATTGTTGGATTATAGATATAACCTCATTCTGAGGAACATTGTGTATATTCTGATGGTCGGCTAGTAAGTGTATCCATTTGGCTGGAATCCCTAACATAACAGAAGTGTCGCAAGAAACACAGTTTTAAACATCCAAGATTTTCACTGCTTTCACTGGTTCCACTACATCAGCTGGGAATCGCACACAATTTAAAACTCTGTTGATTTTCTCCTTACACTATTCTTTTCTTTGTACCCTGAGACTTTGTAATCTATGCCTCCTTGCCCTTGGAAATCTTTACTTTTCTGGCTGTCAATGAGCCCTGCATTGTCCTGCTGTTCTTCCTCCCACTCCCATCACACTTGGTTTAGGTCATGTGTATATTAAAGTATACTACTCAGATGGACATGTCGGATCACAAATTTCTGATGAAGAACTTAGACTTGATAAGAATGATCGCTGGAGAAGAAACTCTGGTGTAAGGTATTATAATGCAGCTTCTGTTTTGAAGTTATTTGCCTCAGGCTCCCTGAGCTGTTATGCCCACAGGTCATGAGTGCTGGCAGAGTTAATAGAACAGGATTTACAGTAGGGAAAATTCCATATTGTCCTGCTAGACAATTCCAGACAAGTGGGTTGTTTTTCCCTACCAGCAGATGTGGAGACTGAGAAACATCCAGACTTCTTATGATATCATCATGCCATTAACACAGTGCCCCTAGGGACATACTCCAGTATTCGTACCCAAGAATACAGTCTGGAATCTCTGCTCTCAACAAGCCTTAGTGAAGATAACAAGATTCAACTGAACAGGAACCATAACTACTGTATGCACAGGATCAGCCTCACCAGAAGGCTTGTCAGACATTTATGAGTCAACCACAGAAAGTACAGCAGACCAAAACAGATTCCAGGGCCGGGTCCTGGACTGGTCTAGCAGGACTCAAAGAAACTACATTATCTGTTAAATAAATGTCACCTTTGATACCATCCTGCTAGACTAGTCCAGACAAGTGGGATGTATCAAAAGTATGACTCCAGTGGAATGGGCAGGATGACGACACTGTAGCTTTTAAGGCCTCTTAGCCAAAGGCCATGTCTGCCCAAGCATGGACATCTGAGCAGTAATGCTTGACAAAAGTGGAAAGTGATGCGCATGTTAATGGCCAACTAATGTCTGAGGGGGCGAAGAAGCTATGCTTCACCCATGTGCATGAGAACAACTGTAGTGGAGATACATCTCGTCAAGCATCTCCTGGTAGGGGCAGACAAGTCTGTACTGGTCTAGCAGGGCTCAAGGAAAGGATATTATCTGGTAAGTAAAATGCCACTTTCCCATTTGTAGATTTATTCTTCCTTTACATTATGGAATATGAAAAGTGTTGTAAAGGAAAGATGATATGGGTATTGCAGATGTGCTGGGTAGAAACAGATGCCGACAACCCAGTGATAATAGATTTGAGCACAAAATGAACCTTAGTAGAACTGATTAAAAAAAAATTATTGAGAACTGAGAAAAGAGGTTTTGATATTTTTCAAGAGTTTTTGGGGTCTGCTGCTTTAATATTTACCAAACTTCCCTCTCCTTACCTTCACAAATGTAATTCATTATGAAACAGTTCAGGTGAGTTTCTTTTTCTAGCAATAATAATCATGATTAAGAATGATAATTCTGTTTTCATTAAATCATTCTTTTTCTTGCTTCTGCTGTGCAGAACATTGATGAAAGAGACAAAACAAGTATGGGCAAAAAGCATTACTGCATCATATGATTTGACCAGATGCACACCCACTGCAAAATTATATGATATGGTTATCATCGCTGGTAAAATAACTCTGAGGCACAGTAAACAGATTAATCTGTGTCTTTCACTACTTGGGAGGACTTGTACCTTTCTAACTTTCAGGAAACCACTGTTTCAATGACAACTTGGTATGATCACTTGGTATGTAAATCGTGAATATTTTCTCTCTTGCTGTGAACTTTGTTTTATTTGAGTCTGTTATTAATGTTCTTAATGATTGTTTTTCTTACTGTAGGATAACTGGACTGCTCTTATTTCAGCAGCTAAAGAAGGGCATGTAGATGTTGTAAGAGAACTACTTAACAACAATGCTAACTTGGAGCACAGGGATATGGTATGTCTAATTTTCTTTAATTTCTTGAGTTGATTAAATTTGAAATTACTGTTTAATAATTTATTTTCACAAGATTTAAAACTACAAAAGCTTTGGAATGAAAATTGTTTCATTCTTATGTTTATTTTGATGGTAAATGTTTCCTTGGAAAGAGGTATGGCAGTATTTCATCAATATCTATCATTTATCTGCCTTGGATGTTATAAAGTTTGAGATTAAACAATCCATTAATTAGGTCTTGCAGTTATAAAGATACAGAAAATAAATAATTGCAATTTGGTAATGTGGATATTAGCAAATGTGGAGATTTTCAATGTTAAATTACAGACAATAAAACAGTACTCAAGGCTGGTTCAAGGTATTGAGTGCCATATGCAAACCTTCAGCTTTACCCCTCCCTCCTTGAGATTTTGATAATTAAGCTCAACAATCATGATCATCTGAATATCACCATTCCAATAACGATCCTGTAAAAATGCTTAATTGTGTATGCCTGCTCATTCTGCAGGTAAAATAATGTGTTGATGGCTCTTTGAGTTTGTGTGGCCATCAGAATCTATTTTGCGTTGAATGCTGCTGCTCTTTGCTGTGTCCCAGAAGCTGAAGCCCTAAAGGACTGCCTAATCTTGCTTAAATATTTGGGCTGCTTGATAGTACTATGCAGACAAGGTTAATACCGGTATTAATTCTCCAGGACCAAGCAGGAAGTCAGTCCTCACATATGGGTGACGTCGGCGCCAACGGAGCCCTCGCGGAGCAATTTTCCCCAGCTTTCAAAGAAAGCCTTTGGGAATTGCAGCGCGCATGCGCGGTCCCCTTCCCGCCCAAGGGTGCCATCTTAGCCAGTCTTCTTTTTTCCGCGGAGCCCTTCAGACGTGCCCGTCTTGTCCCCGCTGAAAAAGTTGATTTTTTCGTGTTTAATCTCATTTTTCTCTATCGGTTCGACGCCGGTCCTTTTCCTGCCTGGACTCGCGACGCTGTTGCGAGTCCTTCTCTTATTTTTCGGTTTTTCTGATTTTCTGTCAGTTTCGTTTTCGGTTTTTCACTGGCAGCCCGGTCCTTTGACCTTGCAGGGGCCCTTTTTCCCCCGATGGCTGCCAGTGGTTTCAAGCGGTGTGTTCAGTGTGACAGAAATATGTCACTCACTGACACACATGATAATTGCCTCCGCTGCCTTGGCCCGGATCACGAGGAACTGATCTGTGGGGCCTGCAGCAAGATGTCCTCCAAAGCGTTAAGGAGTCGGCGGCATCAGCGGGAACGAATCTTCGCTGATCCCGCCCGTACCCGGACCTCGTCGGAGGCCTCGGCGTCCAGAGGTTCCAGCTCTGACCATCGCCGGAGTTCCTCCGACAGAGGTTCTCCCTCCGGGGACCATCATCGGAAGGTGAAACCCGCGAGGGCGGCGTCGGTGGACGCTCCTGGTTCCGCGAGGGCCAGGTCGCATAGCCCCGATAGCCGTCCCGGGTCTTTGGAGAAGGAGCATCTGCCGAAGCGACCTCGTCTGGAGTCGGAGTTGCCTGCTCGGGTAAGTCCTGTAGTCCTCCTGGACTCGCCTCCGAGGGGTCCGACGTCGGGGCCCGAGTCAGGGGCTGCTGGGTCACCTGAGGTCGGACTCAGGTTGACGGCCTTGGAGAGCAGACTTTCTGCCTTCATGGACCAGCAGCGGGCACTGATCGCTGGCGCCGCTGCCCCGACCGCCGGGACGTTGACGTCTAAGTCGACCCCGGAGACCGAGCCGATCCTCGAGTCCATGCGGGCTCGAGTCGATCCTCGGTCGAGGTCACCCTCGGCCTCCCGTTCGGGACCGAGGTCGTCGACGCCGACTCCCTCGGCGTCGGGGCGGCCGACGCCTCCGCCCGCCCGGACCGACCCCACCGATTCCTCCTCGGAGTCGGCCTGGGAGTCTGAAGAGGAAGAGTCACCTGATTCCTTTCGGACTTGGTGTGTCCCCTCGGACTCGCCTGAGTCCGAACCTCGGAAACAGTCCCCTCCGGAGGACGCCCGGTTCTCGGACTTCGTCAGGGATATGGCCAAGGCTTTGGCCTTCCCTGCGGATCCCGAGGAGGAGCCCCGAGCCGAAGAGCTCGATGCCCTTCAGTACGACTCTCCCGCCAGGGAGCACTTTACTGTACCGGTTCCTCCCATGCTGGAACGACTACTCTTCCGCATGTGGGAGAGCCCGGCATCGTCGCCGGTGTTAAGCAAGCGGGTCGATTCCATTTATCGAGTCCGCAAGAGCCCTGGCTTCCAAAAAGCACAGCTACCGCACCATTCCATGGTGGTGGAATCGGCCATGCATAGGCTTAAGAGCCAGAAGATGCACTCCTCGGTGCTTCCTGGCAGGGAGGCCCGCAACCTGGATGGCCTAGGTAAGAAGTGTTTCCAGGGCTCTATGCTTGCTTGTCGGGTCCAGACCTACCAGCTCTACATGGGCATGTATCTCAGAGACCTGGCTAAAGAGATAGCCGGATTCTCCGCTGGGCTGTCCGAGGAACCTTTGCGGAGGTTCCTAGCCTTGACAACTGGTATTCGGGAATGCTCCAAATTCATGTCTCGAGCAGCCTATGATGGCTTTGAAGCATCGGCACAGGTGGCCGCAGCCGGCATCGGTGCCCGCCGACAGGCTTGGCTTCTTTCGTCTGACCTTGAACCCTGGATGCAGGACAAGTTGGTCGATGTCCCCTGCCGAGGTGAGAACCTCTTTGGCAAGCCCATGGCTGAAAAGGCTGCCCAAATCGAGACGGAGACTCTCACCAGAACTAGGCTTTCTAGGAAGACCTCCGCCCCTTCCCAGAAAAAGAAGGGCTCGGGAAAGAAGTCCTTTTACCCGAGAAAGGCGGCTGCCTATAAACACTACCCTCAATATCAGGCCTCCGCAGCTCCCCAACAGGGTCAGCAGGCCAAAGGACGGGGTAACGGGTCCCGTAGGCAGCAAGCCCCCAAGCCTGCACCACCCGCCCCTGCTCAGCAGGGTGGGGGCTTTTGACTTCATCAGCATAGCCTCTCCCCCTCAGCTGGTTCCTCCCAGCACAGGAGGCCGGCTGGTTCACTTTGCCCACAGGTGGTCCAATGTCACCTCAGATGCCTGGGTGCTTCAGGTGGTGAGAGAAGGCTATCTTCTCCACTTCCACCAGGTCCCTCCCTCCTATTTCCCGGGAGAACCTCCACGACTCCCTCTGCACAGGGACTTACTCCTTCAGGAGTTAGCAAGTCTTCTTCAGGAACAGGCTGTGGAACCGGTGCCCCACCACCTGAGGGGTCAAGGCTTCTATTCAAGGTATTTCCTAATACCAAAAAGAACAGGAGGCCTCAGACCCATCCTGGACTTGCGCAACCTCAACAAATTCCTTGTCAGGGAGAAGTTCAAGATGCTTACCCTTGGAATCCTTCTGCCCTACCTCCAGCAGGGAGATTGGCTATGCTCCTTGGATCTAAAGGATGCCTACACACACATCCTCATCCACCCAAGCCACCGCCAATACCTAAGGTTTGTGGTGGCAGGAAATCATTACCAGTACAGAGTACTGCCCTTTGGCCTATCCTCCGCACCACGAGTCTTCACAAAATGTCTCGCGGTGGTGGCGGCTTATCTCCGGCTTCACGGCCTTTATGTCTTTCCGTACCTAGACGACTGGCTCATCAGAGCATCGTCCTCTCCGGAAGTCACAAAAGCCACACACCGCACTGTGACTCTTCTGCAGTACTTGGGCTTTGTCATAAACTTCGCAAAGTCCACTTTGCTCCCCTCGCAAGATCTCGAGTTCATCGGCGCAAGATTGCACACTCTTCAGGCACGAGCTTTCCTGCCTCTCGACAGGGCTCAATGGCTCATGGACCTAGCCGGCCGCTTTCGCAGCCAGTCCCTGGTCTCAGCCAGGCGCTTCCTGAGACTACTCGGCCATATGGCTTCCACTGTCCACGTGACCCCCAATGCCCGCCTGAATATGCGGCCTGCTCAGTGGTGCCTTCGCAAGCAGTGGCAACAGGCCACGGGCGGCCAAGCCGACTTAGTGCGCATCTCCGACCCGCTGGCCTCTTCTCTACAGTGGTGGCTTCATCGGCCGAACCTGGTGCTCGGAATGCCTTTTCAGTCTCCTCCGCCGGCTCAAGTGCTGACGACCGATGCTTCTCTCCTGGGATGGGGAGCGCATTGCCAAGGGGCATGTACTCAAGGTCTCTGGACCACGTGGGAGTCTGCGCAGCAGATCAACTTCCTGGAGCTCAGAGCAATCCGTCTGGCTCTCAAGGCTTTCTCCCACCTGACTTCTCACCAGTCCGTCCTTGTCCAGACGGACAATCAAGTTGCCATGTTCTACGTGAACAAACAGGGAGGCACGAGCTCCTTCCTTCTCTGTCGAGAAGCACAGAGGCTCTGCTCTTGGGCCGTAAGCCACGGCATTCTTCTCAAGGCAGTTTATCTCCCAGGCCAAGAAAATTGCCTGGCGGACAAACTCAGCAGAATCCTCCAGCCGCACGAGTGGCGCCTGGATCCCTTGGTAGTTCAGAAACTTTTTCTGAAGTGGGGCCTCCCCACGATGGATCTCTTTGCCAGTCCTCTCAACCGGCAACTTCCTCGCTTCTGCTCTCGGCAGCCGCATCCCCTTCGAGTAGCGGCGGATGCTTTTCTGCTCTCATGGTCGAAAAGCCTTCTGTATGCCTTTCCTCCCATACCGCTAGTCTCCCGAACTCTTTTCAAGGTTCTCCGAGACAAAGCTTCCATGATCCTGATAGCTCCTCGCTGGCCCAGAGAGCCGTGGTTTCCACTCCTGCTGCAATTAGCGGTGGAGGATCCGTTCCCTCTGGGGTTTCAACCAGATCTCCTAAAACAGGATCAGGGGTCCCTGCTACACCCCAACCTCAGATCTCTACATCTGATGGCCTGGCTGCTGAAAGGGTAGTCCTTGCTCCCCTTCTATTGCCGGCAGAGGTGGAAGAGGTCGTCCTAGCTTCCCGGCGACCTTCTACCCGCAAATGCTACGCCCTTAAATGGCGTCGCTTTTCCGCTTGGTGTGCCCAGCAGTCTCAGGATCCCTTCTCCTGCTCGGTGTCGGTGATCTTGCAGTACTTGCTCTACCTCTCTAATCTGGGACTTAAGTCCAACTCCGTCAAAGTTCACCTCAGTGCTCTCTCAGCACATCATGTGCCGGTGGACGGCAGACCTCTTTCCAGCGACCCTCTCGTGGCGAGATTTCTCCGAGGTCTCCTTCTACTTAAACCACCTCTGCGCCCGCCAGCACCTGACTGGGATCTGAATGTGGTTTTACAGCGGATCACCTGTCCGCCTTTTGAACCTATGGCTACCTGTTCTCTACGTTTTCTTTCTTGGAAAACCTTATTCCTGATAGCCCTCACTTCCGCTAGACGCGTAAGTGAATTGCAGGCCCTCGTGTCTGATCCCCCTTACACTCGGTTCTACAAAAATAGGGTAGTCCTACGGACTCACTCAAAATTTCTTCCAAAAGTGGTCTCCCCTTTTCACATCAATCAGGAGGTGGTACTTCCGACCTTCTTTCCCAGGCCACACTCCAGCCGAGCTGAAATGGTCCTGCATACCCTGGACTGTAGAAGGGCATTGAACTTCTACCTTGACCGTACACAGGAGCACCGTAAAGCTGCTCAGCTTTTTGTATCTTTTGACCCCAATAAATTGGGGCTCCCGGTCTCCAAGCATACTCTGTCCATCTGGGTTGCTGACTGTATCGCTTGGGCTTATGGGGCAGCCGGACTCTCCTTAGAAAGTCGAGTCACGGCTCATTGTGTTCGGGCGAAGGCTACGTCAGTGGCTTACCTCCGCTCTGTTCCATTGGCAGACATCTGCCGGGCCGCTACTTGGTCTTCGAGCCAGACTTTTGCGGTCCATTACTGCCTCGAGAGGGAGTCCCGCAGGGACAGTGCTTTCGGACAGGCAGTCCTCCAAAATCTCTTCGAGGTTTGAGCAAGTCCTACCCTCCATCCCGGATGAGGGCTACCGGTGGGTAATAATTCAGCGAAGATTCCTTCCTTCTGTACTGCTGAGCTAGAGGGAGCTCATTTTGTGCTTAGGGTCTCCGGTAGCCTTAAGCTTGGGAGTCCCATATGTGAGGACTGACTTCCTGCTTGGTCCTGGAGAAAGCGTAGTTACTCACCTGTAACAGGTGTTCTCCAGGAGCAGCAGGAATCAGTCCTCACAACCCTCCCTCCTCCCCTTGGAGTTGCGATTATCTGCTTTAGTTTTTTTGCAAATTTTTGTGCTGTCTTTTAGCTATGTCATCTGACTGGCTAAGATGGCACCCTTGGGCGGGAAGGGGACCGCGCATGCGCGCTGCAATTCCCAAAGGCTTTCTTTGAAAGCTGGGGAAAATTGCTCCGCGAGGGCTCCGTCGGCGCCGACGTCACCCATATGTGAGGACTGATTCCTGCTGCTCCTGGAGAACACCTGTTACAGGTGAGTAACTACGCTTTCTTAATGAATATGTATTTAGGTTATCTTAGAACTGCTCATTTCTCTATAGATGCAGTCAGTAAAAGGTATTCTCCAGGACCAAGCAGGAAGTCAGTCCTCACATATGGGTGATGTCAGCGCCGACAGAGCCCCCGTGCGGAGCATTTCCCCAGCTTTCAAAGAAAGCCTTTGGGAATGCAGCGCGCTTGCGCGGTCCGCTTCCCGCCCAAGGGTGCCATCTTGCTCAGTCTTTCTTTTTCCGCGGAGCCCGACAGACGTGAGTTCGTGTCACCCGGGAAAAGTTGATTTTTTTCTGCGATTTTCGCGTTGTCTTATCTGGTTCAACGCTGGTTCCCCTTCCCGCCTGAGCTCGGTACACCGGTATCGAGTCCGGACTTGTGATTTTCGGTTCTTGTCCTTCGTGACTAGCGTTCGCGCTCTTTTTGTGTTTTCACTGGCAGCCCGTTCTTTTGACCTTGCAGGGGTCCTTTTTCCCCCGATGGCTGCCAGTGGATTCAAAAAGTGTGATCAGTGTATGAAACCTATGTCTCTCACCGACCCACATGACTGCTGCCTCCGATGCCTCGGGCCCGACCATGACCCGCTGGCCTGTGGCCATGCGGCAAAATGTCGTCGAAGGCGCTTTGGAGCCGTCAGCATCAACGTGAGAGAATTTTCTCTGACACCGCATCCGGCCGGGCCCGGACTTAGGCAGAGTCCTTGACATCTCGGGAGTCCGACCTCGAGTGCTGTCGGGGTCCCTCTGAAAGCTAGTTTCCCTCCCGGGAGCACCGAATGAAGAAAAAGCTTGTGAGGGCAGCGTTGGTGGAGCCTCCTGTTCCTCGAGGGCCAGGTTGCGTAGCCCTGACCACCACCCTGGGCTCTCGGAGTCGGAGAGGCCTTCCAAGCTACTTCTTGTGGAGCCAGAGTCCCCGAGTCACGTAAGTGCAGTTGTCCTCGTAGACTCTCCTCTGGGGGAGCCGATGTTGGGCGGGACGCTGTCGGGGCCTGAGTCGGGGGCTACTGAATCTCCTGAGCTTGGACTCAGGTTGACGGCCTTGGAGAGCAGCTTGGCTGCCTTCATGGAACAGCAGCGGGTGCTGATCGCCGGTCTGACCGGTGGATCTGCCCCAACCACCGGGATCTCGATATCTAAGTCGACCCCGGAGACCGAGTCGATGAAGTCTCAAGTCGATCCTCGGCCAAGGTCCCCCTCGACCTCCTGTGCGGTGCCGAGGTCATAGACACCGATACCCTCGACATCGGGGCGGGTGGCACCGAGGCCCACACGGCCGGAGCCGCTCGATTCCTCCTCGGAGGAGTCAGAGTGGGAGACGGAGGACAAGGAGTCCCCGGACACCTTCTGGACCCGGTGTGTCCCTTCAGACTCATCGGAGTCTGAGTCTCGGAGACGGTCCCCCCCAGAAGATACCTGGTTCTCGGACTTCGTGAGGGACATGGCCAAGTCCTTGGCCTTCCCTGCGGACGCCGAGGAGGAGCCTCGAGCCGAGGAGCTCGATGCCGTCCAGTATGATTTTCCTCTGAAGGAAGCCTTTACTGTACCGGTTCCTCCGATGCTGGAACGGCTGCTCTTCCGTATGTGGGAGGCACCGACCTCGACGCCGGTTCTTAGAAAACGGGTCGATTCCATTTATCAAGTCCGTAAGAGCCCTGGGTTCCAAAAGGCGCAGCTACCGCACCACTCCATGGTTGTGGAATCGGTCATGCACCGTCTGAAGAGTCAGAGGATGCACTCCTTGATGCCCCCCCCTCCCGGCCTAGAGGCCCGGAACCTGGATGCCCTCGGTAGAAAGTGCTTCCAGGGCTCTGTGCTGTCTTGCCGTGTCCAGACCTACCAGCTGTACATGGGCATGTACCTATGAGACCTGGCAAAGAAGATTGCCGGGTTCTCAGCTGGCCTCTCCGAGGAACCTTTGCAGAGGTTCAAGGCTTTGTCAACAGGGATTCGAGAGTGCTTGAAGTTTCTCTCGAGCAGCCTATGATGGCTTCAAGGATTTGGCCCGGGTAGCCGCGGCCGGCATCAGTGCACGCTGTCAGGCCTGGCTACAGTCATCAGACCTGGAGCCATGGGTTCAGGACAAGTTGGTCGATGTCCCTTGCTGAGGTGAAAACCTCTTTGGTAAGCCCATGACTGAAAAGGCTGCGGAAATTGAGACTGAGACTCTCACCAGGACAAGGCTGTCCAGGAAGACATCTGCCCCTTCTCAGAAAAAGAAGGGCTTGGGGAAGAAGCCCTTTTTCCCGAGGAAGGGTGCTGCCTACAAATCCTACCCTCAATATTTATTTATTTATTTAACATTTCTTATATACCGCGCTATTTGTCATCAGTGCGGTTTACATTGTAACAATAAAACACATTGGTCAGATAATTTGACTTTCGTTTACAGATAACAGGGAAATAACTTGGAGGTAAACCAGGGGAAACTATATACAATCTTAGTAACTATATTGTTTTCTGCCTGCGGGAGCTTGAATTCCCACAGGCAGACAACCCACATGGATGTCGCAATTGGGGCCTTTCCCTCCTGTTCTCCCTGAGGGGATCTGATCTCCGGTGGGCAGACAGAAGGAGTCTTTGCTGCGATTGCAGCTGTTCTTTTCTCTTCTGCCCATGAGAGATGGGATCCTCGCAGGTAGAACAGCAGAGGATCACAGCCTCTATGCAGTTTTCTGGCACCTGGCAGGCAAACCTTTGCTAGGGCCTGGGCGGCTCACCCTGTTCTGATGTCTATGCTCTGGTACAGGAGTTGCTTCAATACAGTTGGACGTAAGGTATCAGGCCTTTCCAGCTCCCCAACAGGGCCAGCAGGCCAAGGGGCAGGGGCATGGGCATGGGCCCCGTAGACAGAAGACCCCCAAGCCGCCAGCTCCGGCTCCTGCACAGCAGGGAGCGGGGTTTTGACTCCCACAGCATAGCCTCTTCTCCACAGCTGGCTCCACTCAGCACAGGAGGTTGGCTGACCCTACAGGTGGCCAGCCATCACAGGGGATATCTGGGTCCTCAGCATAGTCCAAAAGGGCTACATGCTCCACTTCCACCAGATACCCCCCTCCTACTTTCCAGGGGAGCCTCCAAGACTCCCTCTGCACAGAAACCTCCTCCTTCAGGAGTTGACAAGTCTTCTAAAGGAACAAGCGGTGGAACTGGTGCCTCACCACCTGAAAGTGCAAGGCTTCTACTCCAGGAACTTTCTGGTACCAGAAAGGACAGGAGGCCTTCGGCCTATCCTAGACTTGCAAGAAGTTCAAGATGCTTACCCTTGGGATACTGCTGCCCTACCTCCAGCAGGGAGACTGGCTATGCTCCTTAGACCTAAATGATGCTTATACTCACATCCTCATTCATCCAGACAACAGACAATATTTCCGATTTGTGGTGGGAGGAAACCATTTCCAGTATAGAGTACTTTCCTTTGGCCTAACTTCCGCCCCCAGGGTTTTCACCAAATGCTTGGTGGTCGTGGCGGCCTATCTCAGAAATCAGGGAATTTTTGTCCTCCCATACCTGGACGACTGGCTTATCAGAGGTCAGTCTTTCCAGGAGGACAGACAAGCCTCTCTTCGCACTGTCTCTCTTCTTCAGCACCTGGGCTTTGTCATAAACTACGCAAAGTCCACTTTGCTCCCCTCACAGAACCTAGAGTTTATAGGGGCAAGATTAGACACCCTTCAGGCAAGAACTTACTTGCCCAAGGACAGGGCCCACGGACTGATGGACTTGGCCAACCAGTTCCAAAGCAATTCTCAGGTCTCTGCCAGACACTTCCTGCGGCTCCTGGGCCACATGGCATCCACGGTACATGTGACCCCGAATGCCCGTCTGCACATGCGGGCGGCTCAGTGGTGCCTCAGAGCTCAGTGGGCGCAAGCCACAGGTGACCTCCGAGACAGAGTAAAGGTGTCCAAACCACTCTTGGACTCCTTGCAGTGGTGGCTACATCTCCCAAACCTTCTCGGGGGGGGGGGGGGGGGTACCCTTTCAGGCCACAGCACACACCAGGGTGCTGACCACCATGCTTCTTTAACGGGCTGGGGTGCACATTGCCAGGGCACGTGCACTCAAGGCTTCTGGTCTCCTTGGGAGGCCACACAGCAGATCGATCTTTTGGAGCTGTGAGCAATCCGCTTGGCTCTATGGACTTTTTCTCATGCCCTCTCTCACCAGTCTGTCTTAGTTCAGACAGACAATCAGGTAGCAATGTTCTATGTGAACAAGCAAGGGGGCACAGGGTCCAGACTCCTATGTCAGGAGGCACAGGCCCTTTGCTCCTTTGCAGTCGAAGAAGGCATGTTTCTCAAAGCAGTTTATCTACCTGGTCAGGAGAACATTTTGGCAGACAAACTAAGCAGGATTCTCCAGCTTCACAAATGGCAGTTGAATCCACTGGTGGTTCAGCAGATCTTTCTACGATGGGGACTTCCATCCATTGATCTCTTTGCAAGTCCACTGAACCGTCAGCTGCTCAGGTTTTGCTCCAGACAGCCGCATCCCCTGAGAGTGGCAGCAGATGTGTTTCTGATCTCTTGGTCTACGGGCCTCCTGTATGCGTTTCCTCCCACGCCCCTGGTGGCCCGAACTCTGTTCAAGATTCTACAGGACAAGGCCTCGTGATTCTGGTAGCCCCCAGATGGCCGAGGCAACCGTGGTTTCCACTTCTTCTGCAGTTGGCAGTGGAAACTCCATTCCCTCTGGGGTTGCAACCCGATCTCCTGTCTCAGGATCAGGGTTCCTTTCTGCACCCCAATCTCAGATCCCTCAATCTGATGGCCTGGCTGCTGAAAGGATAGTGCTAGCTCCCTTGCTTCTACCTAGGGAAGTTGAGGAGGTGATCTTGGCCTCGAGGAGGCAATCCACCCGAAAGTCCTATGCACTCAAGTGGCGCAGGTTCTCAGTGTGGTGTGCTCAGCACAATGAAGATCCTTTCTCCTGCCTGGTGCCAGTAGCGCTACCTACTTCACCTGTCAGACCTAGGCCTTAAGTCCAACTCTGTTCGGGTCCACCTCAGTGCTCTTTCTGCACACCACTCACCGGTGGAGGGACATTCGCTGTCGGTTCATCCCTTGGTGTCCCACTTCCTCAGAGGCCTGCTTTTGCTCAAGCCTCCAATTCGTCCACCTACCACTGAGTAGGACTTGAACGTGGTCTTGCAACAACTTACTCGCCCACCGTTTGAGCCGATGGCTACTTGCCCTTTATGCTTCCTTTCTTGGAAGGTGCTCTTCCTGATAGCTCTTACCTCGGCCAGACGTGTGAGTGAACTACAAGCTCTGGTTTCTGATAGACCATACACACGGTTCTATAGGAACAGGGTGGTCCTTCAGACTCATCCAAAGTTCCTTCCAAAGGTTGTCTCCTCTTTCCACCTCAACCAGGAGGTGGATCTTCCGACATTCTTTCCCAGGCCGCATACCAGCCGGGCTAAGACAGTCTTGCATACTCTGGACTGTAAGAGGACGTTGTCCTTTTATATTGAACGTACGCGGGGGCATCGAAGGGCTACTTAGCTCTTCGTCTCCTTTGACCCTAATAAATTGGGGTTACCTGTCTCCAAGCATACATTGTCCACTTGGGTAGCAGATTGTATCGCCTGGGCATACAAGGCAGCCGACCTTCCCTTGCAGGGTCAAATCACGGCCCACCGTGTCAGGGTGAAAGCTGCGTCAGTAGCTCATCTCCGCTCTGTTCTGTTGGCAGACATCTGCCGGGCTGCTACTTGGTCTTCAAGCCAGACTTTTGCGGCCCACTACTGCCTCAAGAGAGAGTCCCGAAGGGACAGTGCTTTCGGACAGGTGGTACTTCCTAATCTCTTTGAGGTTTAGGCAACTCCTACCCTCTGGCCCTTGTGTTGGGCTACTGTACGGGGGCGTTCTCATAGGATATTCTTATCACAGATGCTGAGGCTCTTGAGAGGGAGCCATTTTTTCAGCTTTGGGTTCCCGGTAGCCTAGAGCTGGGGAGTCCCATATGTGAGGACTGACTTCCTGCTTGGTCCTGGAGAAAGAGTAGTTACTCACCTGTAACAGGTGTTCTCCAGGGTTCAGCAGGAATCAGTCCTCACGACCCTCCCTCCTCCCCTGGAGTTGCAGTCATATACTTTAATTTGTTTTTTGCTGTCTTTTAGCTATGTCATCAGACTGAGCAAGATGGCACCCTTGGGCGGGAAGGGGACCGCGCAGGCGCGCTGCATTCCCAAAGGCTTTCTTTGAAAGCTGGGGAAATGCTCTGCATGGGGGCTCCGTCAGCGCTGACGTCACCCATATGTGAGGACTGATTCCTGCTGCTCCTGGAGAACACCTGTTACAGGTGAGTAACTACTCTTTCCTTAGCGTCTCTCCAGTCTATTCCCGAAACCTCTGGGGTTTTGCTCCTCCTCCAGCAGCTTGGAGACTGAGAAACGTCACTTTTGTGATGTCACTGGTACATAAGCTCCAGAACCACCTTCTTCCACCAGTTACCTCAGTCTCCAAGCAGCCGGAGGATTGGTGAGCCTAGGAGTGCGGGGCTCACTAGAGGAGCAATTAAGAAGAGTTAGGATAGTTTAGTCACATTTTAATTTGTTTTGATTAATTTTGATTGGATTTGATTTGGTTGTTAAAAAAAAAATAGTACTTTATTATTTTGTTTCATCATTTCACTGGGCCATTGGTGCTGAAGCCCTCTCTCCCCCCCTCCCCTTTCGTGGATTCTGCTTGATGGGCAGTGGACTGCTCAAGGGGAGAAGACTCCATTCTGACCTCACTAGCAGGGGAGACGAAGGAGTACAGACGAAACCTTTAGCGTGCAGAAGCAGTGCCTGCTAGCGCTACTGGGGGCCGTCGGCAAGGCAGACAGAGACAGCACATTGTTTTCCTTGCCTCACGCTGTCTGTCTCGGCACAGAGGGTTTTGACGCAGCAGCTCCCGTGCTGCAGTAGAGCCCGTGCAGAGAAAGAAGTTGTTCGCTTTAGCTGGCCGCAGGTAAGGGGGCCCTGGTGTTCGTCGTGAGAAATCAGGGCACAGGAACGGCGGCGTGCTGAGACACGGCTTCGGCGGGGCAGGCCAGGCCGCGTGGAGGAAGTGCGGGAAACGCCGGCTTGATTTTTCAGTTTTTTTTTTTTCAAAACTTTATTTAAACACCAATTCAACACAGCAAAAAACAAACAGCACTACAGCCCCCGAGCGGGGTGGGTTTCTGATCCCCACATCAAGGGGAATGAGAGAACAGACAAGTGGTGTTAATTTTTAAAATAAAGAGAAAACAGAACATCCTCCTCCTAACCCCCCCTCCCCCCCCCCCGGAGACATGGCCAACACCCATACCAAGAGCCTCTCCCAGACAAGATCAACCTAGTGTACCACTCACATTAGCAACTAATCACCCATACCGACATTCTCATGCTCCAGTATCGCCCATTGTAATACTTCATTACGACTACGGGGGCCCAACCGCTGAATGTAGGGATCCCACAGTGACTGGAAAGTAAGCCACCTCGCAGGATTACCCCGAGCGCTCCAACACTCAGCCAGCATCAATTGATGAAAATTATTCCGCCATTCCCAGTAGGACGGCGGATCTCGTTCTCGCCATCTACGAAGCAGGGGTCCCTTAGCCACCAAACAGGCCTTGCGCACCAATATCCTCCCCCACTTGCCTTTGGGCGAGGTAAGTCCCAGGCAATCCAGAGTAACAAATAAGGCGTCCCAGCCCACCCGTTGCCCCAACAAGTCTTGCATATACGTAGAAATCCGTAACCAATAAGAACGGAGTTGCCGACAGCTCCACCACATATGTAATAGGGTCGCCATCGGTGCAGAACACCTCGAGCAGCTGCCATCCTCCGTCAGATGGCTACGAAAGGCCCTCCGTGGTGAGAAATATACCCGTGTCAGCGATTTAAAATGTATTTCTCTCCATCGCACTCCCTCTGCTAAGTAAACCATACGCCGAAGGCCCCGGAGAACAGTGCCCGGGGGGACCTCTCGCTGCAACTCTGCGGCCCACGCAAGTTCCACAAGCCGGTAGTCCGGCAACTGCCGAAAACCATCTAACCGTGCCCTTAGACGACGAATGGACGGCATGAAGTCTCCTCCCAAATCGAAAAATTCAATTGTCTGCGCCGAACGATCTGCGTGGAGCTCGTCCGCCGGCAACGAAGTCACGTAATGAGAAAGCTGCAAATAGGAAAACGGGTGCACCGAAGCCAGCCCGTATTCAGTTCTAAGCGCTTGAAAGGGCTTACACCGGCCTCCAGTATCCACCACGTGCCCAATAGTTCGTATCCCCTTCGCTGCCCACGCCCGCAAAGCGGCGTTCTCCGTGCCTGGCGTGAAGTTAACATTCCCCTGGAGTGGAAGCCAGCTGGAAATTTTCCAACTTCTCTTCCAGTAACGGTTAAGCTGCCGCCAGGTCCTTCGAACGGCTCCCAGCAGCACACTGTCGGTAATATAAAGTGGAAGCAAACGGTCCTCATGGTGCAGAATGGCCAACAAGGAATACGGGGCAGCACATGTCTCCTCCACCCGCCGCGGCGTAAAGATCTCAGTCCCTCCCAGCCAATCCCCCAGGTGCCGAGCCTGACAGACCAAGGCGTAGGCCCCCAGATCTGGAAGCCCCATCCCCCCCTGCCTCCATCCCCCCCTCAGCCTCACGTACGGAATTCGGGCTCTCGCCCCCTTCCATAAGAAACCTTTCAGCATGCCTTCAAGTCGTAATAAATCCTGCCGTAGGACCCAGACTGGAAGAGTTTGTAACCAGTAAAGGATCTGAGGAAGGATGACCATTTTAATCGCAGCTATTCTGCCAGATAAAGACAAAGGGAGGGGTCCCCACTTTTGGAACTGGCCTCGTAATTTATTTATTACCCGACGTAAATTTACCTTATAGAGCTGTGCCGCACAAGGCGTCAAAATAATCCCCAGATAAATAAAGGAGTCCTCCGCCCACCTAAGAGGAAACACGCCCTGCCACGCCGCCCGGACATCCCCTGAAACATCCAACGCCTCCGATTTCTCACGATTGATACTAAAGCCCGCAAACCGACCAAAGGCCTGAAACTCCTGTAAGAGCGCCAACAACGAATCCTGGGGAGCGGACAGATGTACTAGGAGATCGTCTGCAAAGGCAGCCAGTTTAAAAACCTGCCTACCCATTGTTATACCGGATATCTCACGAGATTGTTCCACCCGGCGTATAAGAGGGTCTAAGGACAAAACAAAGAGGAGAGGGGACAAGGGGCAGCCCTGTCTAGTCCCCCTCCTGAGGGGAAATGCCTCCGAAAGCAACCCATTACACAATATCGCTGCCCTGGGGTCTGCGTATAAGCATTTCACCATTTTACAAAAAGAATCCCCCAGGCCGTATCGCGGAAGCAGGTCCTCCAAATAGGCCCAACTAACCCTATCAAAAGCTTTTTCGGCGTCAAAGCTTATTAGTAGTGTCGTTTGGGCCCTTCTTCGTGCCCATTCTAGTGACGCCACAATCCGCCGCAGATTGCACACGGCATATCGTTGCCTCACAAAACCGACCTGTGACTCATGAACCAACTAGCCAAGGACCGCGGCAAACCGCTCCGCCATGATTTTCGCTAGCAATTTAAGGTCGAAGTTGAGCAGTGATATCGGGCGATAAGACGCTGCACATAGCGGGTCCTTCCCAGGTTTCGGTATTAGTGTAACATGGGCCTGGTTACTACCCCACCGAAAAAAGCCCTGTGCAGCTCTCCGGGTGTGCACTGCCAGGAGGGTCGGAGAGACCAGATCAATCAAAATCTTATAAACCTCTGCCCCCAACCCGTCGGGGCCCGGTGACTTATAGCAACTTGCCTTGGATATAACTGCCTGCACTTCACTCACCGTAATCAGTTGGTCCAACTGTTCCCTTTGCGCCTCCGTTAATTGAGGGAGAGTCAGGTCCGCAAAATAATCTCGCCGCTCCTGAGGGGAGTCCGGCTCTGCGGAATAGAGGTTCTGAAAGAAGGATTTAAACACCGCGGCAATTTGAGGGCTAGTCCTATGCAGCTTTCCCTGATCATCCCTGATTTTTCAGTTTTACTCGGCCGTGTGAGGCATCGGGGGAGCCTTTTTTTCAATTCGGGTGCCTTGTAGCTTGCTGGGGAAGGCGCTCGGAGGCATGGGAAGTGCTTAATTTAAAAAAAAAAAAGCACGTTGAGCGTCCTTGGAGCAGTGCTCTGAGGCGGCTGTGGCCTGAGGATCAGTATCAGCGCGTTTCAGGGAGGTGTTAGGACACCTTTCCTGGGACGAGATGCCTAGGCCGCACTGTTTGCTCTGTGGGGCAAAAAGGGGCACAGTTTCAGAAGCGGGGGTCTGTAAGTGCTGCAGTCAGGAGGCTGCGGTCCTGGAACCGGGCGCAGAGGGGGTAGAGGACGCTCAGGGGAGTACCTCCATAGCCCTTCACCAGCCAGGCTCCCCAAGCCTCACATCCATAGAGCCGATTCGGCTCCTGACCCCCCCCCCCCTCTCCTCCCCCTGCCCGCAGCCCATGTTACCAGGGGGTCTGGCGGCGATATTTTTGCCGGATTTCGTTACGCTAATCCAGTATGCCTTTGGCAGTCTTTCGGGTAAGCCTTCCCCCGGGGCCACAGAGGTGATCATGGGGCTGAAACGGCCGGGGGCTCCGTTGGATACGGGAGTGGCAGGAATAGCGGCGAAAAAGTCCAGGGCCAACAGGGATCGGTCTGAGCAGTCGGTGGTATCGGAAGGTCTCCGTTTGGAAGAACCGTATCTTGATTTGGACTTGGATGAGGACCTTGAGGAAGGCGAGATTGCGGAGCAGGAAGACCAAGCCAGGGTCATGTGCGTTTTTCAGAGAGAAGAGTTACCAGTGCTTATCTCGGAAACACTAAAAGCGCTGAATATGCCCTCAGGGGGTCTGACGGAGGATTCTACCCTGGAAGACCCGTTGTTGCAGGCATTTCGAAAGACTCAGAGAGCTTTCCCAGTACACAGGGTGAGTGAGGAAATGATTCAGGAAGAATGGGATTTGCCCGAGTCCGCCCTAAAGGGGTCTCAGGTTTTGGCACGGCTATATCCGCTAATAGACCAGGATCGCGAATTGTTTAGGTCTCCCAGAGTGGATGCCGCTGTTTCGGCGGTTACTAAGAAGACTACCATTCCAGTGGAGAGTAGTGCGGCCCTCAAGGATGCCCAGGACCATAGACTGGAAGCATTGTTGAAACAGGTCTTTGATGTCAATGAGCTCTCTATGCAAGCGTCTATTTGTGGGGCTTGGGTAGCTAGAGCCTGTCTGCGATGGGTTCAGCGTATTCAGACAGAACAAGCCGAGGAGACTATGGCAGAAGCCGCCAGATTAGAGTCGGGGCGGCCTCTCTAGCTGATATTCATTATGACCTTATCCAGGGTCTTTCTAAGAGCATGGCGTTGGCTATTGCGGCTAGGCGGTATCTTTGGCCACGCAACTGGGCGGCGGGCGGCTCGTCCAAGGCAAGGTTAAGTAAGCTCCCCTTTAGGGGGAGCTATTGTTTGGAGAGGAGTTTGATAAGGATTTGGGGAGAGTCTAAGGGCGGAAGATTGCCCGAGGACAAGCAAAAGCAAGGGTGTTCGGCTCCCGGGCCTAAGAGTCAACAAAGGGAGTTTCGGCGCTTTCGTTCCCCCAGATTTGGACAAGCTCAGCGAGGGCGCTTTCCCTATAGAAACCAGGGGTTTCGGGGTTTTCGAGGAGCAGGTAGGGGATTTGCGGCTTCCTCCTCCTCTACCTCAGGTCTTAGAAAGTCACAATGAAGCTGAGGGGGCCCAAGTGGGACTGGTTCCCGTAGGTGGTCGGTTGCAGGAATTTTACCCTGCCTGGGTCCAGATCACTTCAGATCAGTGGGTGTTGGAGGTGATTCGAGAGGGTTATGCGTTGGAGTTTCAAAAGCCAGTAACAGATTCTTTCATACAGTCGCTGTGCAGAGCAAGTTTCAAGCGCAAAGCGGTGCAAGGCATGGTACGAAGGCTGTTAACCCTCAAGGCAATAGTGCCCGTTTCTCCCGACCAATGCGGCAGCGGTCGATACTCCATATATTTCATAGTGCCAAAGAAAGGGGGAACTTTTCGGCCTATTTTAGACATAAAAAGGGTGAATCGCTGTCTCAGTGTCCCATTTTCGGATGGAGACTTTGCGATCGGTCATCGTGGCGGTACAGAAAGGAGAATTTCTTATGTCCCTGGACTTGTCGGAGGCATATCTGCACATTCCAATACAGCGAGAGCATCAAAGGTTTTTCAGGTTTGCAGTTCCTGTGGAACATCTTCAATTCCAAGCGCTACCTTTCGGGCTGGCAACAGTGACGCGAACGTTCACCAAGGTGATGGTGGTAGTGGCAGCGGCTCTGCGAAAGGAGGGAGTGTTAGTGCACCCTTATCTAGACGATTGGTTGATCCGAGCGAAATTGAGAGCAGAAAGCGAAGCAGCCATGGCCAAGGTAGTAGCCTTTCTGCAGAGTCTCGGTTGGGTGGTCAACATGTCCAAGAGCAAGTTTTCTCCATCTCAGCACCTGAACTACCTGGAAGTGCGCTTCGATACGAGCTTGGGGAGAATTTTTCTTCCGCAGCAGCGAGCGCTAGGACTTGTCAAGAAACAGTCTCCCATGGCGTGGAGCTGTCTGCAGCTACTAGGGACCATGGCGGCAAAGCTCGAGTTGGTTCCGTGGGCGTGAGCGCGCATGAGACCGTTGCAGAGAGCATTGTTACAGAGGTGGTCGCACCAGAAGGATCCGTTGGGACAGCGGCTGCCCTGCCATCCGGAGACGCATGTGGCTCTGTGGTGGTGGTTGCGCCCAGGATGTCTGGAAAAAAGAAATGCCCTTGGAGGCCCCAGCATGGGTTGCGCTGATGATGGATGCCAGTCTCAGGGGCTGGGGTGCTCACTGTCAAGGCAGATTCGCTCAAGGACAATGGACGGAGCTGGAGAAGGGCTGGTCCATCAACATCTTCAGCCTTGTCTCCAGGGGAAAGCCATTCGGGTGTTTTCCGACAGTGAGACCACGGTAGCATATATCAATCGTCAAGGGGGCACCAGCAGTGTTGCACTCGAAGCAGAAGCCGAGGATTTGTTCATGTGGGCCGAGGAGAATCTTCTGGTGCTGTCGGCAGCACATGTAGCGGGAGTGGACAATGTGGAAGCCGACTTCTTAAGTCGGGTAAGAGTAGACCCAGGAGAGTGGGTTCTCCACCCGGAAGTGTTCGCAATGCTGGTGCGCCATTGGGGAACGCCGGTGATGGATCTGATGGCGTCCTTTCAGTCGGCTCAAGTCGATCGCTTCTTCAGCAGAAGAAGGGAGAGAATGTCGGAGGGCCTGGATGCTCTCATTTAAGCCTGGCCGGAAGAACAACTTCTGTACGTGTTTCCGCCCTGGGTGTTAATACGTCGAGTGTTGCAGCGCATAGAGCATCACTGGGGACAGGTAATATTGATCGCGCCGGATTGGCCAAGAAGACCATGGTATGCCGACCTGATGAGACTTCCAATCAGGAAACCGTGGCACCTTCCCCGGCGGGAAGACCACCTCTCTCAGGGGCCACTGTTCATGCCTCGAGTGGATCGATTCTTGCTTACGGCTTGGCTCTTGAGAAGGCAAGGTTGACAGCAAAGGGATATTCGACAGTGGTTATTTCCACCTTGCTGAAGGCTCGGCGTCGATCGACGTCCTTAGCCTATATCCGTGTATGGCGAGTATTTGAGGCTTGGTGTGCGGAGCGACAGGTGGCGGCGTTGAGAGTTTCGATCCCGCAGGTTCTGTCTTTCCTGCAGGATGGGTTTCAAAAAGGCTTAGCAGCCTCGTCCCTAAGAGTGCAGTTAGCGGCCCTGTCCTGTTATAGGGGAAAGATTCAGGGGGGTGTCCTTGGGAGTACATCTGGATAATAAGCGATTTTTAAAGGCAGTGGCTATGTTGCGGCCTCCCAGGAGGCCGGTGGTGCTGACATGGGATCTGCCTCTAGTGTTGGAAGCGTTGGTGCGTGAGCCCTTTGAGCCGCTGGCGAGGGCGTCGCTTAAGGACCTTACCTTTAAGGTGGTGTTCTTGGTGGCTATTGCGTCGGCACGAAGAATTTACGAGTTGCAGGCCCTGTCCTGTAGGAAGCCCTTTCTGTCTTTCGGGGAGTCTAAGGTGGTTCTGAGGCCGGTACCATCGTTTTTGCTGAAGGCCGTCTGTTTTTCATATGAATCAAGTCGTTTCTTTGCCAGTTTTCGGATCTACCACTGAGAGCTCTTCCTCAAGGCGCTTACAGTGCTTGGATGTCAGGAGAGCCTTAAAGCTCTATTTGCGTAGGACAGCCCCTTTCCGGAAGTCGGATAGGCTCTTTGTGCTCTTTGTGGGTGCAAGGAAAGGGGAAGCAGCATCTAAGGCTTCGGTCGCCCATTGGGTGAAGGAAGTGATCGCGTATGCATATGTTAAGGGAAAGCAGGTGCCAAAAGGGTTGAGAGCTCATTCTACTAGAGGGCAGGCGACGTCTTGGGCGGAGTGCAGTTTAGTGCCTGTGTGGAAATTTGTAAGGCAGCAACTTGGTCATCTCTGCATTCTTTTGTCAAACATTACTGTCTGGATGCTCAGGTGGAGAGGGATACCTGTTTTGGATCGGCGGTGCTTCAGGCAGGTCTACAGGATCCCACCCATTGAATTTTTTACTGCTCTGTTACATCCCCAGAGGTTTCGGGACTAGACTGGAGGGACGCTAAGGAAGGTGAAATTAGACTTACCTGCTAATTGTTGTTCCTTACGGAACTCCAGTCTAGTCCCGTATCCCACCCTGGGGGTTGCAGTTGTCATGCACCTGAAGCATAGGGGAGTTACAGGTAAGCAACAGGTGCAAGAGGGGACAACGTGAGTCTTTTCCTCAAGTTAGACATTCTGCAAGTTAAAGTAGGTTCCAGGTTTCCATAAGGGGGGAGAACGGGCCTAAGTACTTACGGAACAGTTTTGGGACAATGGGTGTAGTTGTAGTTTGTTGTATTAGATACAGTTTAGTCAGTTGGTATGGTTCTGGTTTGGTAGTACTTGCTACTTAATTGTTGCTCCAGTGAGTCTGCCTTGTCAATAGGTTACTGGTGGAAGAAGGCGGTTCCGGAGCTTATGTACCAGTGACATCACAAGAGTGACGTTTCTCAGTCTCCAAGCTGCTGGAGGAGGAGCAAAACCCCAGAGGTTTCGGGACTAGACTGGAGTTCCATAAGGAACAACAATTAGCAGGTAAGTCTAATTTCACCGTACTGATTTTTCCTCACTTTTGGACAATCATAAAACAATTTCCTCTTAGGTAGATGGAGAGAGATTATTCTGTTGGAATCTAGTGTCTGTTGTGGCTCTTGAGTTTAGCATGAGTGATTGCCAACTTACTTTCTTCTCTGACTGCTGGAGCGGCTTAACCATTAGGCAGACTAGATGCTCACCAAGGGTGGGAATATTGCAAATGTTATTTTGCTGTAGTTATTGCATAATAATAGGTTCTGAAAGCATTGTCAACTCAGCATATTTTTACCTGGAAGGAGGATAAGAAATTTTCAAATATCCTTTAATCAGGTAAATGGTTGGTGTGTTTTTATATGTGTATAGTTTTTCACACTCACACACTCTCAAACAAAACTACGTATGATGTTCAATTATGCTTTTTATAGAATTATTCTAGACGGTTCATTTCGGGATGGTGATAATTTTTAAATTCAATTATCAAAATGGGAGAGTGGAGCTCTAGGCGCATGCACGTTAATTGAGAAGGGCACAATGCTGAAGGTTTGCCTAGGGTGCCTAATATCACTCTACTAGCCTTTCAGACTGCCAATAATTTCTCGTGAATGGAAGAAGCTTTCATTTTTATTCCTTTTAAAATATCTGTACAAGCTAGACTTGGCCTGTTATTTTTACTCTATGTTGCCTTTTGTTCTTGCTCATAGATATTCTTTCGTTGTTGCCCTAATACATTTTCGTATTGGTTTTATGCTTTTGGAATGTCTACTATTTTATTATAAGCCACATCAGGTGTTAAAATATTACCTTCTTTGAGTGCTCTGTTCAGGTGTTTTTTGCTGTACACTATTCCATGTAATATAAGAAGTCAGCAATGCAGCATTTCTAATTACTAAGGGGAAGGGGGAAGAGAATTTGGATTTTGCTCACGCTTTTAGTGGAGGCTGAAATGAATTACATTTAGGTACAATAAGTATTTACCTGTCCCTGGAGAGCTCCCAATCTGAGCTCACACCTAAGGGCAGTGGAGGGTTAAGTGACTTGACAAGATCATAAGGAGAGTGGCAGTGGGATTTGACCCTGGCTTCTTTTGGTTCTCATCCTGCTGCTGTAACTGTTAAGCTACTGAAAAAATGTACTCTTGGACTTTCGCAGCTAGTATGATCATCTTTGCAGTTTTCTGGGTCAGGCTGTGTCTTCATAACTGGAACCGACTTTTCAGCCACCATACTGTGGCTTTCCTCAGGGTGAAGTGGTTAAGCAGTGGATGTCTGTTCTTTTATATAGTAGTCCTCAAACTGGATTGGTAGTAGTAATTTAGTCAATGATGGCAGACATTTCATCAGCCCATCTTGTCTGCCCAGTTATTTCTGTCCACACCGCAAAGATATATCCCAAATGCCAAAGAGATCGTATAAGATCTTTCCTTATTAGGACTGAGGTTTTTTTGGTCTTTGTTATCATCTTATAGAAATGTGTATACCAGTTATTTTCTAGGAACAAACAGGAAGTCAGTCCTCACATATGGATGGTGTCGGCGCTAACGGAGCCTGCCCAAGGCTGCCATCTTGCTCAGTCTCCTTTTTTCCCCAGAGCCCAACGGGCGGCTGTCCTGTTTCCCTGGAAAAAATCCTTGCTATATCCTTTAAATTTAGCTTTTCCTGGTTTGCGTACTGGTTCCTCTTCCCGCTTTGAGCCAGCGCCAGACCCGGCACTCTTCTCAGCTTTTTTCCCTTCTATTCTATCGTGGCTTGCCTTGACCAGTGTTCTTGCCTTTTTTTGCCCAGGGATCATCGACCCCAGCCGGGTATTTCCCACTATGTCTCCCAGTGGGTTCAAAAACTGTGACTGCTCCAGTCAAACCATGTCAGTAACCGACACCCATGACTGCTGCCTAGGCTGCCTGAAATCGGACCATGACAGCACCTCCTATGACCTGTGCCAAGCCATGATGCCTAAGACCAATAAAAAGAGGTCGGAGTTGCAGGAGAAACTGTTCCCAAGGTCTGACTCGGCACCGACTTCCCCGATGCTGAGCTCCAAGCCCAGCACTTCCCATGAGGCCCGAGTGTCCTTGGAGTCCTGTAGTGGCTCCTCCGAGAAGACCCCAGACCCCAAAAGAAAGAAGAAAAAATCCTCAGTCCGTTGAGGTTCCACCGGAGAAACCCGGTAAAACAGCTTGTAGGGACTTGAGCAGTTCCGAGAAGCACCCTACCAGGGTCCTCCAAAAGGATTCCTCGGCCGGCGAAGACCGTGTGAAGTTCCTAGAGACCATAGTCCTTGTCGAGGACACACTCGCGAGAGTGTTGGCGCCAGGCCTGAGATCCTCTGTGCCCGCACCAAAGGCTGCAGAGCCTTCTGGCATGGAAACCATAATGGTGGCCCTGGAGCAGAATATCACTGTTATACTGGCCATGCAGCAGGCAATGATGGCTGGTTCGTCCGCATAATCTGCCCCGACGACCGGCCCCCCGACTGCAGGGGAGTCTCCAGTTTTCGAACTGAGCTCAGATTGCTGCCAACCTTGGGTAAGCCCACCGCGCCAGTCTCGGTCCCATTCTTCCCTGGCCAGTTTCCATGACTCGGATCCCAGGTCCTCCGGAGGCCCTTGGCACTGGCCTCATGGCAAGGAGTCACGGGGCCTCGGATTCGACGTTACCCCTCGACAATGAGGCCTATGAGTTATATATAGGCATGTACTTTAAGACCCTAACCCAGGAATTGTCCATGTTTTCAGCCGGGCTTACTAGGGAAGCCCTCCAACTGTTCCAAGCCCTAACCTCCGGGATCAAGGACTGCTCCAAGTTCCTTTCCCGGGTGGCATATGATGGCTTTGAGTCAGCGGCTCAGGTAGCAGCGGCTGGCATCGGCACCTGGCGCTAAGCCGTGCTGCAGTCTTCAGACCTTGAGCAGTGGGTCCAAGACAAAGCTGCTCGACGTCCCCTATACCGGGGGGAGAACCTGTTCGGCAAGCCTATGGCCAAGATAGAGGCTGACGTGGTGACTTGACAGAGGCTCTCCAAAAAGACCTCATCCTTCCCCCGTAAGAAACCATCAGGGAAAAGGCCCCTGTTCCCAAGGTAAAAGGGACCCTTTCATCAGGGCCAGCAACAGGGTTCTCACCCTAAAAGACAAAGCCATGGGGCTCAGAAGCCAAAGGCACAGAATCACCAGGCCCCAGCTCCCATCCAGCCCTGGGGGAGCTTTTGACTCCCGGGTCAGGGCCTCCCCTCCCCCGGGAGATCTTTAACAGTCCACATGGGGCTGCCAGGCACTCTTCGCCCACAAGTGGGTCAGTGTCACTTCGGACCAATGTGGGTACTGCAGGTGGTGGTAAGGGAGGGATGATACTTCCACCTACAGCAGGTACCACCCAGGTTCTTTCCAGGAGAGCCAGCGCAACCACTCCTTCACCAGACCCTTCTGTTCTCAGAGCTCGCAGGTCTGCTCAGGGACATCTATGGGGAAAAGTCTTCTACTCCAGATACTTCCTTATCCTGAAGAGAACTGGGGCCTTGGGTCCATACTAGACCTGAGAAACGTAAACAAGTTTCTGGTGAGGGAGACGTTTGAGATGCTCTCCCTTGGAACACTGCTGCCTTACTTCCACCAAGGAGATTGGCTGGTCTCCTTAGAACTAAAGGATGCGTACACGCACATCCTGATCCATCCCTCCCACAGGTAGTACCTACAGTTCATGGTGAGAGGAGTGCACTACCAGTACAAGGTGCTACGCTTCGGCCTGGCCTCCTTGCTAAGGGTCTTTACCAAATGCCTGGCGGTGGTAGCCGCCTACCTGCGCCTACAATGGGCTTTCCTCTTCCCCTACCTGGGCGAGTGGCTCATCAGGGGCAGTACAAGCACCCACACTGCAGAGGACCCTGACCACAGATGCCTTCCTCCTGAGTTGTGGGCACATTGTGGAGACCGCCGCACATAGGGCAGCTGGTCTCAGGAGGAGCTTCTCCTACAGACCATGTTCGTGGAGTTCAGGGCAATCTTCTTGGCCCTACGAGCATCCTGCCACCACCTGTGAGACTGGCCTGCACTAATCCAGACAGACAATCAGGTCACCATGTTTTATATCAACAAGCACAGGGGCATGAGTTCGTATTCCCTCTGCCAGGAAGCGGTGGTCCTCCTCTCCTTCACAGCATGCAACAACATGCTTCTGTGATCTGTGGATCTCCTGAGCCAGGACAACTGCCTAGCGGACAGGTTGAGCAGAGTCCTTCACCCACACGACTGGTGCTTAAACCCCAGAGTAATGAAGCAGCTCTTCCACCTCTGAGACAGGTCCATGATGGACCTATTCACCTCTCCAGGCAATGTGCAGCTACCCTGCTTCTGCTCCTGTCAGCCACACCTGGAGAGAGTAGCGGCAGATGCCTTCCTGATCTCGTAGTCCGAGGGCCTACTCTATGCTTTCCCACCGACCCTCCCCCCGCCCTCCCGATCACCAGGACCCTTTTCAAGATTCAGAGTGAAAGGGTGGCCCAGGCAATCGTGGTTCCCTCTGCTGCTTTCAGTGCTGTCCCAGGAGGAGGGCTCTCTCCAGCACTCCAATCTGGGGTCACTAATGCTAACAGCGTGGCTGCTGAAAGGGTAGTGTTGGCCCCTTTCAGTTTTCCAGGAGAAGTTGAGGAGATCTTACTGGCCTCCCGAAAAGCCTCCACCAGACAGGCTTATGCCTTAAGTGGAGAATGTTCTCCACCTGATGTGCTGAAAAGGAGGAGAATCCCTTCTGCCAGGTGCAACTATTCTCCTGGAAAAATCAGAAAGTCAGTCCTCACATATGGGTGACGTCAACGCTGATGGAGCCCTTGTGGGAGCATCTCGCCAGCTTCCAAAGAAAGCCTTTGGGAGATGCCACTACGCATGCATGGTCCTATTCCTGCCCAAGGGTGCCATCTTTTTCAGTCTCCCTTTTTTCACACCCTACAGATGTCTGTCTTGTTCCCTCCAGAAAAATGTTGATTTTTTTATACACTATTGTACAACTTTGTGGAGGAGTAGCCTAGGGGTTAGAACACTGGCTTGGTGACCAAGCTACCAGGGTTCAATTCCCACTAGCACTCCTTGTGGCCTTGGGCAAGTCGCTTAACCCTCCATTGCCTTGGAAGAAAGGCCTGGCAATCTACTTCCAGTGACACTGCCAAGAAAACACAGGAGCTTCTGGGTCACCAGGAGTCAGGACTGACTCAAAGGCACACATTGCATTGCATTTGCATTGTACAACTTTCCGGCTTTTGCTGGTGCCTTTCCCACCTTCAAGGCCCACTGGCCCACTGTCCCGATGTCGGGTCTCGCAACTTAGTTTTATTTCCTGTTAGGTTCCTCCACCCTTTTCAATTGCTGACCACACCGCCGGTCTTCGACCTTGCGGGGGTCCTTTTTGCCCCAATGGCCACCAGTTTTAAGAAATCTGATCAGAGCTACAAAAACATGTCACTCACCGACACTCACGATTGTTGCCTCCAGTGTCTGGGTGACCACGACCCGGAGGAATACTCCCTGTGCAAAACAATTGTCCACCAAAGCCATACAGAGCCACTGGCAAAAGCAAGAGGACATCGTCCACAGTGCGGACTCGACCCCGGTTTCACTGGTAGCCATGCGTTCAAAGAACCCACACGGATCCTCAAAGTCGCATAAGGCCCCTTCAGTTCTCGAGCAGGCTCGCAGACATTCTGAGCAAGGGTCCCCGGAACAAGAGCTTAAGAAGAAAAAGAATACCTCGAGTACCTCATCCTAGGAGAAAGACAAGCAGGAGAAATCCCTTGCACAGTCCCTCAGCTCTCGATGGGCCTCTGAGCAGGAGTGGCCCCAGAAGGTACCCAGGACAGAAATCGAGGCTTCTGGCTTTGGTCTCCCGAAGGCTGTCCGCCAAGGACCCCCTCTCCTCCTCGACACCAGACCCGGTAACCCCGGTGTCTGTGTCTCTGACGGCTACCCCCGAGTGGGAAACTCATATGTTGGCACTTGTATGCAGCGGTTCTGTGTTCCTTGCGGCCCAACAGGCGTTGATGCCCAGCCCCACTGGTGCTCATGCCAAGACCTTAGGGACCTCGATGCAAGGATTCTCTGGGCTGCCGAAGTGATCCCTGAGAGCCAGACGCCTCGGGTAGATCCTCGACGAGGGTCTTAATCTTGCTCCCGTTCCTCGGGGGCAAGGTCTTTGCAGGTGAGTGCCTCTAGCTCCGGCCATGCCTTGGCCTTGAAGCATCAAAGACCGGAGCCAATGATGCCCTTGGAGCCATCGGGCATCGAGTCTTCCTTGGACTACTCGGCTTGGGAGTCCGATGTCTCCGGAGTCCTGGACCCACTGGGACCTCCCTTCAGATTAGTCCCTGCCGGTGGCTAGGCACCGATCCCCACCTGAGAACACCTCGTTCCTTGAGTTTGCCAGGGAGTTTGCATGAGTCCTCTCCCTAACTACGGAGTTGGACCCTCGTTTTGGGGGAGCTCGACATCCAGTACGAGACGCCATCTAAAGAGACCCTGATGGTTCCGGTCCCCTCCATCCTTAACTGGCTCCTTCTCCGGATGTGGGAGACTCCGGCCTCTGTACAGATTGTCAACCGCCGCCTGGATACGGTGTACCGGGTCCAGTATGGGCTGGGTTTCCAGAAGACCCAACTCCCCCACACCTCCATGGTAGTGGAGTTGGCCATGCATAAATAGAAGAGCTTGAAGACACATTCTTCAATGCCTCCGGGCAGGGAATCCCGCACCCTCGACACCCTCAGGCGAAAATGCTACAAGGGCTTGATGCTTGCTGCATCCAGACTTGCCAACTTTACATTGATATGTTCCTCTGAGACATGTTGAAGGAACTTGGAGGCTTTGCAGCTGGCCTCAATGGGGACCACCACTAGCGCTTCCATACGTTTACGAAGCCAATCGGGGAGTGTTCCAAGTACCTTTCCTGAGCTGCCTATGACTGCTTTGAGTCTAGTGCTAGTGGCGGCTGTGGGCGTCGGTACCTGATGCCAGGCTTGACTCCAGACATCTGATCTCAAGCAATGGGTGCAGGTGAAGCTCCTTGACATCCCATGTCTTGGGGAGTAGCTTTTCAGCAAGCCCATGGAGGGCAGGCTGCCGAGATCGAAACAGAGTACATGACTTGGACTCCACTCTCGAGGAAGACCTCCACTCTTCTGTGGAAGAAGCCTCCTTTCCATAAGAAGGGCCAACCCTATGCTCCATACCCCTCAACAGGGTCACCAGGGCAAGTTTGCGGCCCAAGGCCCACGTAAGCCCAAGGGCCCCAAGTCCTAGACTCCAGCCCAGCTTGGGTTGGGGTTTTGACACCCCCCCCCAGCATAGCCTCTCTCGCTCTGGAAGATCAGCTACCCATGGGGGGGGGGGGGAGCACCTGGTCTTCTTTGCCCACAGGTTGCCTTCCATCACCACCGACTCGTGGGCACTTCAGGTGGTCAGGGAGGGTTACCTCCTCCACCTGGACCAGCTGCCTCCACCCTTCTATCCAGGAGTGCTTCCTCAGTCTCCCCTGCACCAGGCTCTGCTCATGCAAGAACTCGCAGGCCTTCTCAGGGATAGGGCTGTGGAGCCCGTACCACACCACCTGAAAGGAATTTTACTCCAAGTACTTTCTGGTCCCAAAAAGGACAGGTGGACTAAGGCACATCGTGAACCTGAGAAACCTGAGCAAATTCCTGGTGCGGGAGAAGTTCAAGATGCTCTCTCTTGGACTATTGCTGCCCTACCTCCGGCAGGGAGATTTGCTATGCTCCTTGGACCTAAAGGATGTTTATACCCACATCCTTATCCATCCCAGTCACAGACAGTACCTCAGATTCATGGTCGGAGGCAACCATTAGCAGTGCAGGGTACTTCCCTTCGGCCTGGCCTCCACCCCACGGGTCTTCACCAAATGCCTGGCAATGGTGGCTGCCTATCTCTGTCTCCAAGGGGCCTTTGTCTTCCCTTACTTGGACGATTGGCTCATAAAAGGGGACACAGTCTCAGAGATGCTGCAGGCCACAGGCCGCACCATCAGGATCCTGCAACACCTGGAATTTGTGATAAATCACCCAAAATTCCATCTCACCCTAACTCAGGACTTGGAATTCATAGGGGCCAGACTGGACACCCTCCAGGCAGCAGCTTCCCTCCCCCAAGACAGGGTGGATCGCCTCGTGGTCCTGGCGACTGAAGTCCAGCACCATCACACGGTGTCGGCGTGGTCAGTCCTTCGCCTCCTCGGCCACATGGCCTGCACGGTCCATGTAGTCCCCGATGCCCGCCTCCACATGCGGGCAACTCAGAGATGTCTTCGCTCACAGTGGGCCCAAGCCATGGGCAGGCTCCAGGACAGGATCTTGGTGTCCCGTCAGCTGGAAGAGTCCCTCAGTTGATGGCAAGATCCACAAAACTTGTGAAGGGGCATGCCCTTCCAACTCCCAAACCCCCAGAGGGTCCTCACGCAGATGCTTCCCTGCTGGGCTGGGGTGCCCATTGCGAGGAATTGTGCACCCAGGGCATCTGATTCTTTAAGGAGAGCCAGCAGCAAATCAACCTGCTGGACCTCAGGACCGTTTTCCTTGTGCTCAAGGCTTTCAAACACCACCTGCAACCATAAGTCTGTGCTTGTTTAGATGGACAACCAGGTCACGATGTTCTATCTGAACAAACAGGGGGGTACTGGCTCCTACCACCTTTGCCAGGAGGCAGTAGCGCTCTGTTCATCCGCGACAAGACAGGGTATGCTCCTCCGGGCGGTGTACCTCCCAGGCAGGACAATGTCCTGGCGGACAAGCTGAGCGGGGTCCCCCAACAGCACAAGTGGTGCGTGGACCCTGGGGTGGCACAGCGGCTCTTCAGGTTATGGGGCACCCCGTTCCTCGACCTCTTTGTCAGCTCAACCAACGCTCAGCTGCCGCGTTTCTGCTGCCAACGCACAGCCCAGGTAGCACCGGATGCCTTCCTCATCTCGTGCTCGGAGGGCTTGTTTTATGCCTTCCCTCCCACACCTCTGATAGCGCGGACCCTTTAAAAGGTCCAGATGGACAAGGCGTCCCTGGTCCTGGTGGCCCCGAGATGGCCTAGGCAGCCTTGGTTCCCTCTCCTGCTTTGTCTCGCGGTGGAGTCCCCAGTTCCTCTTGGGAGTTCACTGGGATTTCTCACTCAGGAGGAGGGCTCAGTCCTCCACCCCAACTTGAGGTTCTTGTCCCTCACAGCATGGCTGCTGAACAGGTTGCCTTAGCACCCCTCAACCTTCCCAAGGAGATGGAGGAGATCCTCCTTGCCTCCTGCAAGATCTCCTTCAAGTGGTATCGGTTCTCCTTATGGTGCACGGAGCAACAGGTGAACCCGTTCTCCTGTCTGGTACAGGCAGTACTGCAGTACTTGCTGAAAATTATCCAGGCTTAAATCCAATTCTGTCAAAGTGCACCTGAGCGCACTCTCTGCGAATCACCACTCCATAGAGGGCAAGTCTCTTTGTGTGCAGACCCTCATCACCCGATTCATGAGGGACTAACTGCTCTCAAAGCCCCCCATCTGGTCGCCCCCAGCAGAATGGGATCTCAATGTGGTCCTGGTGCAGCTTACTAAGCCACCCTTCGAGCACTTGGCTACCTGCCACCTCCGATACCTGTCCTGGAAGGTGGCCTTCCTGGTGGCACTCACCTCTGCATGCAGAGTCAGTGAGTTACAGGCTCTGGTGGCCAAGCCATCCTACACCATGTTCTACAAGATCAGAGTCGTGCTCCGCACCCACCTGAAATTTCTTCAAAAGGTGGTATTGGAATTCCACCTCAACCAAGACATGGTACTCCCTATCTTTATTTATTTCATTTATTTATTTATTTAATGCTTTTTATATACCGCGCTCTTTAAAATCAGTGCGGTTTACAGATAACATTTTGTACAGAGCAGGAAGAGCTTGCTTTGCACTTACATTGAACGGGTAATACAACTTGGATTTAGAACAGGGGTAACTATATACAGACTATATACAGTCTAGGCAGGAAGTCGCTATGCAGTTGTATCGACATGGCTAGCCCTGAGAGCTATGTACAGGGATGTAATTTATTTACTGGGTTGTCTGTTTTTTACGGTTAAGTTGCCTATTGTGTTAGGTGAGGATGTGTTGTTGGCCGTCTTTCCATAGCGCCACACCGACAAGGCGTCGGCCGTCTTCCATAATCTGCACTGCAAAAGGGCCATATCTTTCTATCTACAGCACACTCGGAGCCACTGCAAAACCTCACAGCTTTTTGTCTCACACTACCCCAGGGTGGTGGACTGCATCAACTTCACGCACAACCGGGCTGGGCTGCTGCTGGAACGCTGGGTCTCTTCGCATAATGTCAGAGCTATGGCAACCTCTGTTGCAAGCCTCCGCTCTGTTCTCATGGCAGACATCTGCCGGGCCGCCACCTGATCTACGGTCCACAATTTTGCAGCTCACTATTGCCTGGAGGGGGAGTCCTGACGGGACAATGCCTTCGGCTGGGCCATACTCCATAATCTGTTTGGGGTTGAGGCAACTCCTGCCCTCCGACCCTTTGGTTCAGGCTACCAGAGCCATGATTCTCCAGGGACAGCAGGAATCAGGCCTCACAACCCTCCCTCCTCCCCTAGGAGTTGTCTCCCTACCTTGTTTTAGTTTTTATTGCCATCTGTTTCCTCAGGTACAAAGACATAGACCGTGAGCCCTTCGGGGACAAGGGGGAAAAAAAATATATATATAGTACCTGATTGCTTTGACTGGTAGAAAAGCGGTATATAAGCCTAGTTAAATAAATGTCATTTGACTGAGCAAGATGGCACCCTTGGGGGGGAAGGGGACCATGCATGGATGCATGTCCCAAAGGCTTTCTTTGAAAGCTGGGGAAATGCTCCACGTGGGCTCCGTCAGTGCCGACGTCACCCACATGTGAGGACTGATTCCTGCTGTCACTGGAGAACATCTGTTACAGGTGAGTAATTACTCTTTTCACACCTAGCTCCCCTCCTTTTCCATTCCACACACAAAACTTTGCAATTTAAATACTTTTCCTTGCTAGCTTGGTAATTTCCCAAACCTTCAGCCTGCTAGCTTCATTGCATAGCTTGCCAAACAGAGTCAACTACATGAACACTATAATTTTCGCTAGGATTTCACTTTTTTTTTCTGGGCTTGCAATCTCAGTCAGACTGAGCTGATAGTTGAAGTTTATCTCCTTATCATTCTGCTGGACTAATTCAGACAAGTGGGTTTTACTTCCTTGCCAGCAGGTGGAAGCAGATTTGAGCAACTTTCAGTGATGTCATCACTAGGTATATATGCTGGTGCAGCACTGAGAGAAGCCAGTATTGGTCTGCCTTCAGCAGATGGCAAGGTATGTAGACTAGTGCAGCAGTACAGATAGGCCTGTCTCCCCTAGTCCACATCACAATGCCATGGCCTGTGTGACAGAGACCTGTAGGCCCAATGTTTTGTGGAGCTCAGTTAAGCCCCTGTCTCCTTGAGTGGCAGCTGCCCAGCGTCCAGCACTGTTATTCCACAGGTTTCAGCGCTGGTGGGCTTGAGATGAGCAGAAGGACCCCACAGGGCCTCTGAAAGGGGCTGATGAGTCAGGCTGGGGCCTCCCTTCCTCATGCAGTCCTTGATCTGCCTGCTTTTTTTCGTCTCTTCCTTTTTTTCATGTTTGTTAATCTTCCTCCGTTGGTTTGCAGCTTGTCGTGCTGTGAAGGGCTAGTATGCATCAGTGATGCTGAGTGTTAAGCTATCAGTAGCTTAACTACTGGCAGGGTCTCCCAAGATGGACTTGTCTCAGTTGAGGTGCCAGACCAAGAGAAACCATCCATCTGCACAGCAGCAGAATGGGACAGTGTTGACGGCGGAGGATCACACTTCTGTGACGACACCAACACTAAAATTAAACTGCATGGAAAAAAGGCATGACAAACTACTTCTGTATCTTGCCACAAAAACCCAATGGATAGTCACAACAAATCAAATTGGATGAGACCCCAGGTCAGAAAGCACTCAACTGTCTACTGGGGAGGAGCTGAAGACTTTTCAGAGTAAAGCCAGCATTTATGATGTGGTTGGATCAAAGCCCTCGGGACGTCTGACTACTGATGTAGCTGCACATGAAATGAGAGTCAGAAGCTGCAAAGATTTCTTACATATTGGGATATGGAACGTATGACGTATGAACCAAGGGAAGTTGGAGGTGGTCAAGAATGAAATGGAACGTGTACAACTTGATCTATTGGGTGTCAGCGAACTGAAATGGACTGGCATTGGGCACTTTGAATCTGATGATCACATGGTCTACTATGCTAGAAATGAAAGACAAATGTTGCATTTATAATTAAGAAGAAACTTGCAAGAACTTTAATGAAATATAATGCAAGCAGTGAATGCTTAATTTCTATTCGTCTACAAGGAATGCCTATCAACACAACTCAAATATATGCTCCAACAATAGCTGCAGAAGAGGATGAAATTGATGAGTTCTCTGAGCAGGTACAAGCTGAAACTGACAGAACATGCAAACAGGATATCCTGATAGTCATGGGTGAATAGAATGCAGAAGTTGGCAACAAAGAAGGCGGCAAAATAGTTGGAAAATATGTATTTGGCAACAGAAATGAAGCTGGAGAAAGACTGATAGAATTCTGCAAGACCAGCCATCTATTCATCTCAAGCACCTTCTTCCAGCAACACTAGCGACAACTGTACACATGGACTTCACCCAATGGACTGTACAAAAATCAAATTGACTACATCTGTGGAAATCAATGATGGATCTTGTGTTCTTATGAAAAGCTCTATAACATCAACAAAGACAAAACCTGGGGCTGACTGTGGTATAGATAACCAACTACTAATATGCAAACTCAAGCTAAAGTTAAAAAAGAGTAAGCCACTCATGAATGCAGCAAAATATGACCTTGAGAATATACCACCGGAATTTTAAAGACTGCCTGCAAAATAGATTTGCTGCTTTAGATACAAATGACATAGCTCCAGAAGAGTTATGGGATGGCATCAAGGAGGTTGTGTTGGAAGAAAGTGAATAATCGCTACAAAAGTTGAAAAAGCAAAAACGGCCAAAATGGATGACCGAAGAAACTCTGAAAATTGCCCAGAAACGCAGAGAACTAAATGTTTGGGTCCTGACCATTTGCCATCGGAGTGTCTCCTTTGTAGAAAGATGACTAAGAGGGGCCTGCAGAATGGAACTATGAAACTCGGCACCCTCTTTGCCTCAGATGCAATGTCCGTTGCATCGACATCGTCCAGGGCTTCATCTTCCTCCCATGGATCTCAGGTAACCAAACCCAGGTCTTCCAAGACCGGCCGGTCTTCGAAGGGTAGATCTCCTTCTAAGCATTGAGATGCTGTTAGCGTTGACCTTGAGGAGAATACACCGGCCAAACAACCCCAGCGGGAGGTTCTTGCCTCCAAAGCATTAATGGGGTCCCAGGATGTTCCCAAGGCTTCCACCTCCGGAGAATTCTTGGTGCCATGTTCTGGGGTCATGGCCTGCTCAGCCGGTACCGACACCCAGACATCAGCGGGCTCTATGGATCAACGTATCCATTGAGCGCAGTCTTGCGGCTTTGTTAGTAGCCTTGGTACTGCTAAAGCCGCTGCAATCGGTTCCGCAGCCATCGGTACCAATAACGGTACCGGATGCAGCTGTAGCCACCAGTGTGCCACTCTCCATGCTTCCACCCATGTCAGCTTTTGAATTGGTGTCCGGCATGGAGGGTCTGGTATCGAGGCATTCCGATGCCGACTTCGATCGGTACCGGCGACAGGCAGTACGAGAGCACCCGGCTCGTAGATACTTTGAATCCTCCAATTCAGATAATTCTGACGATTTTGCCGGTACCGGAGTGATTCTTCCGGAGGATCCCTTTCCTTCGCCACAACGTCTGATGTCTCCCCCCAGAAGATATATCTTTATAAGACTTTATATGAGATATAGCTCGGGGCCTCTCGATCTCTGTGACTCCTGAGAAGGAACCGAGAGCTGAAGAACTAGAAATCCTTCAATATCTGGCAGCCCCAAAAGAGGCCGCAACCCTTCCCATACACCGGATTTTGCATGACCTTATGCGTAGGATGTGGAAAACACCTTTAACGGTGTCTCTACATTTTTGGAGACTCGATACAATGTACTGGGTACCGCAGTGTCCCAGGTTCCAAAAAATGCAATTACCACACCATTCTATGGTGGTAGAATCGGCAGTGCGCCGAATCAAAAGTGCTAAGATGCATTCTTCTAATCCTCCGGGCCGTGAGGCGAGGACTGTCGATGCTTTTGGTTGTCGATGTTTTCATGTCTCTGTTATCGGCCAGAATAAGCTCATACATACTCTACATGAGTATGTTTCTTCGAGAGGCTGCAAAAGATTTTGGAACTCATGGCTCCTCTTCTTCCCAATGACAAGAGGGCCAATTTCCTCATTCTTGTTAAGCATCCCCAAAATGTTTCAAAGTTCATGAACAGGGCAACCTTTGTTTATTTCAGAATGCATTAGCAGAACTTATGCTATTTCTGTCGGTGCACATCAGATTGCTTGGTTACAGGCATCTGATTTGGAACAGTGGGTGCAAGACAAGCTAGGAAATATTCCTTGCATGAGAGAAAACCTTTTTTGGCAAGGATTGGCAGGATAAAGCTTCTCAGCTTGAGTCCGAGAACACTACCTTGAATAGACTTTCCAGGACCACTGCCAACCCAGCTAAGAAAAAGGCAGTTAAGAAACCCTTTTTCCGCAAGAAGAAGAAATTCTATCCGTCTTACACCCAAACTGTCCCCTGCCCAGTCCATGCCCCCCAAAAGGGGCAGCAGCAGCCCAAGCAACAGAGGAAGGCTCAGGCCCCCAGAGCTCAACTAGCTCAGCAGGTACAGCCTCCACAAGGTCTTTGACTCCTTCCTAGGGAACCTAGTCAACCTACCTCTAAAAGGTCCAGAGCCTCTCAAAATTCCAGGCAGACTCTGTTATTTTGCCAAGAGGTGACAGCAGATAACATCAGAGTAGTGGACGCTCTCCATAGTGACAGAGGGGTACAAACTCCACTTCCACTGTATGCCCCCTCCCTCTTCTCCAAGTTCTCGGCCCCCCCTCACCACTCTCTTGTGTCAAGAGGTCACCTCTCTCCTTGCTCAGGGTGCAATAGAGGAGGTACCTCTTTGTCAACAGGGCCTGGACTTTTACTCCCCCTACATCCTCATACCAAAGAAGACAGGAGGATACAGGCCCATTCTGGACCTTAGGGAGTTGAACAAGTATCTGTTCGGAGAAAAATTCAAAATGATCTCTCTCGGAACACGTCTCCCTTACATTCAGAGCCAGGATTGGCTAGGTTCTCTAGACCTAAAGGACACATATTCACATATCCTTATTCATGCAGAACACAGAAGGTTTCTTTGATTACTCTTTCAGGGAAGACATTACCAGTACAGAGTTCTACTCTTTGGCCTGGCTTCCGCCCACTGTTCCCTCTAAGCTGTGCGCGTGTGCGCGCGCACACACCTCACCGAGCGAGCGCACATACTTTACAACAGAGCGCACAAAAATTACGGCTCTGATTCTGATAGAAAACAACACAGATGTCTTAAAATTTAAAAGTTATGATTGTAATTACTAGAAATTTCCCGCTTCATTTAGTAATCATCTAGTTTCATTTAATTTGATTAAAATCAATGTGGTGTACATACTGTATTCTGACGTGTAGTCAAATTTTAAAGTATATAATTCTGAGTGTCATTATGTGGCGCACAAAAATTTAACCTTCCTTCAAAAGTTGCACACAGCTGATATTTTATGCGCACACAGCCTACAGAAAATTAGAGGGAACATTGCTTCCGCCCCAAGAGTCTTTACAAAATGCATGGCAGTAGTAGCAGCATTTCTAAGGACTCTAGGGATATTTGTCTTCCCCTACTTAGACGACTGGCTAATCCGAGCATCAACAGCTCCAGAAGCCAGCTCGGCTCTATCCTGCACAATGCAAATCCTGCAATACTTGGGACTGGTCATAAACCTCCCAAAATCCCAGCTCGCTCCATCTCAATCACTAGAGTTCATAGGGGCTCTCCTAGACACATGACCGTCAAGGGCTTTCCTGCCACAACTCCGTTGTGCTCGGATATTGCAATTGGCTTCTCAAGCAGCTATGAAAACATTCCTGACTGCTCGAGAAATGCTTCCGTTGCTGGGGCATATGGCGTCCACTGTTCATATGGTCCCCTACGCTCGCCTACACATGCGAGCAGCCCAGTGGACCCTAGCCTCTCAGTGGGCACAGGCGTCAGGTTGTCTGGGGGACAAAATCAGAAACTCTGCACACCTCATTTCATCCCTTTAGTGGTGGCAATCACTGAAATACCTTCACATAGGGTCATCTTTTCAGCTACCTTGACGACGGATGTGTTCAAGTCAGGTTGTGGGGCTCATATGGACGATCTCTCTACTCAAGGTCTTTGGACCGAACAGGAGGCTTGTTTTTACATAAATCTACTGGAACTCAGAGCCATTTTCTATGCTCTCCGAGTATTTCAGGACCACCTGAGCTACAAGAAAGTTCTTGTCCAGACGGACAAATCAGATAGCCATGTTCTTTGTGAACAAACAGGGTGGAACAGGCTCTCAGACGTTGTGCAACGAAGCTCTATGCCTCTGGTCCTTCACAAGAGGCCTTCAGATTCATCTACTAGCGGTGTATCTTCCAGGCACACAACATCTTCTGGCAGACAAACTCAGTCGAGTACTGCTGCTACACAAGTGGTCTCTTCATCCGCAGCAAATTGCTTGAATCTTTCGGATCTGGGGAACTCCAGATATAGACCTGTTTGCAAGTCCTCAGAATGCCAAACTTCCCCGATTCTGTTCCAGAACTCTGAATCAGAACAGTTAGGCAATGGATGCTTTCCACCTCCACTGGGGTCAAGAATTCCTCTATGCCTACCCACCCATTCCCCTCATCCCCAAGATTCTGTTCAAACGTCAGAGAGACAGGGACCATACGATCCTCATAGCCCCATGTTGGCCACGACAGACGTGGTATCCACTGTTTCTACGTCTCTCTCAAGCCAGGCCTCTGGGCTTGGGATGTGCTCCAGATTTCCTATTCCAGGAGGATGGGACACTTTTGCACCCGAATCCTCAGTCCTTACACCTGATGGCGTGGCTGCTGAAAGCTTAGGGTTCCAGGATACACTGGTCAACAAATTTTTACAAAAGTCATTTTACTGAAATAAAAAGTCATTTCTTATCAATTTTATATGCTGAACACAAATATGACAGTGAAATTGCAAAGTTGGCTCTAGTTTTTTTTTTGTAATCTACAAGAATTAATGTTTACATCACGAAATGCATGTCAATAGTAAATATAATAGGCCTTTGGTTAATACCTGTAAAAAACCAAGTCATAGACTACTTCTTAGATTTTTTCGCCTGTCTCTTGTACAGCTTTTCGGGAGCTTCTCTGGGGAGTGTCCAGCAGTAGTCAGCCAGCATTGTAGTGGACCATTTTCCCTGGTATCTTTGCTCCATCGTTGCGATATCCTGGTGAAAACGTTCGCCCTGTTCGTCACTAACAGTTGTCAGGAAAGAAATCGAGATGGGAATCAAGGAAATTAATCTTTAGAGACATATTGCAGCCAAGTTTCTGATACTGCATCAGCATGTCTTCTACTAGTTCCTTGTAGTTTTCTGCCCTAACATTCCCGAGAAAGTTTGTTGACACTAGGCGAAAAGCATTCCATGCTTGTTTCGCATCATCCTGCAGCAAGTTGTTGAACCGGTCATCTTTGAAGAGCTCTCGAATCTGAGGACCCACAAAAACTCACTCTTTAATCTTTGCTTTGCTGAGTCGAGGGAATTTTTCATGCAGGTATCGGAAAGCTGACGAAGTGTGGTCCATGGCTTTCACGAAGTTTTTCATCAAACCTAGTTTGATGTGAAGGGGCGGTAGCAGGATTTTGTGAGCCTCAACCAGAGCTGGGTGCTGGATATTTCTCTCTCCAACTGTTACATTTTGTCTGCAATTCCATCCCTTGCTCGGCTATCCCACTCACATAAGAAACACATGTATTTTATATATCCCTGCTGCAGTCCCATTAAAAGGGCAACTACCTTCAAGTCACCACAGAGGTGCCAGCGCTGTACTTGTTGTAGTTAATGGAAGTCAGTAGATGCTTTAAGTTATCGTATGTCTCTTTCATGTGGACGGCATGCGCTACTGGAATAGATGGAAGACGGTTTCTATTGTTCAAAAGCACAGCCTTCAGATTCAGTTTCAAAGAGTCTATAAATAGTCTCCAGTCTTGTGGGTCATGAGTGTTTTATAAGGCATTCATGAGGCTTTTAATATCGGAACAGAATACCAGATTACTTTCCTTTCCGAATGCGTATAGTACACTGCTGACATCAGATGGTTTCAGCAGCCGTCTGGCAGTAGTATTGCATTGCATCAGAAAATGATGCAATCACTCTGGATGATGTGTGCATGCTGGTATTATACAATGTGATGCAATATTACATCATTCAAGGCTTATTTGGGATGTTGTTGATGTCCTACTGCATAAATTTACATGGTGAAACATCAAAAATGAACTACATGCAATATCTTCAAAACGAGAGCCAATAAAATTTTTTTAATGTTATATTCGTGTTCGGCTCACCAAGATACTACAGATTAGGGCCTTTTAAAGTCAGTAATGATTTCAATGTTGACCAGTGGGATATCATCCTCTCTCAACAGGTTAAGGATATCCTTTTAGCCTCTAGGAAACCTTCCACAAGGCATGCCTATGCCTTTAAGTGGAGAAGGTTCTCTATCTGGTATTCAAAAAAGGAACTTAATCCTTTTTCAGTTCCAGTGGGGGCGTTACTAGAGTATCTCCTCCATCTATCATCCTCTGGTCTTAAGACTAATTCAGTAAGGGTTCACATCAGTGCCATTGCGGCTTTCCACAAGCCCTTGGATGGACAGCCTATCTCCTCTCAACTGCTTGTAGCACGGTTTATGAGGGGTCTACTCTTGACTAGACCTCCCATTAAGCCACCACCCGTGGCATGGGACTTAAGTCTTGTCCTTGGGCAGCTTATGAAGCCGCCTTTTGAATCCTTAGCCACTACATCTCTTAAGTTTCTTTCTTGGAAGGTAATCTTCCTCATTGCCCTCACTTCTGCAAGACGCATTAGTGAGCTACAAGCTTTAGTGGCTGATCCTCCTTATACAAGGTTCCACCATGATAAAGTAGTCCTTAGGACTCATCCTCACTTTATGCCAAAGGTGGTGCCTTTTCATTTGCACCAGTCGATCTACCTTCCTGTCTTCTTCCCTAGGCCTCACACCTCTAGTGCAGAAAGGAATCTTCATACTCTGGATTGTAAAAGAGCTTTAGCTTTTTACCTTCAGTTCACATCTTTTTGTTGCCTTTGACTCCAGTCACCTGGACCTACCAGTTTCCAAGAGAACTCTCTCTAAGTGGTTTGCAGCCTGCATATCCTTTACCTATGAGAGTAAGGGACTTTCTCTCGAAGGTCATGTCACAGCTCACAATGTGAAAGCAATGGCTGCCTCTATGGCTAACCTTCGCTCAGTGTCGATTGACTACATTTCCAAAGCAGCCCCTTGGTCTTCAGTCCATACGTTTGCAGCCCATTACAGCTTGGACAAGGACTCCCGTTGGGATGCCTCGTTTGGCCAGGCTGTTCTCCAGCATCTCTTTCACACTTAGAACAACTCCTACCTGCTGTCCCAGGTTTCGATGCCAGAGATCCTTGGGAGGAAGCATGACCCACCTCAACCTGGTTTCGCAACTTCTGGGGTCATCTACCTGGCATCTCTAAGCTTGGAAGTCCCCATATGTGAAGAATATGTTCCTGCTTGTTCCTGGAGATAGCGTAGTTACTCACTTGTAATAGGTGATCTATGGGAACAGCAGGAATTGAATCTTCACAATCCACCCACCTCTCCTAGGTGTTGTATCTCTATCTCTCTTCTCTCCTTTGTCTCAGCTACAAACCCAACTGAAGAGGGAGAGTTGGAAAGGCTGGAAGGCAGCAGTGCAGGTGCAGTGGGATGCTCCCAAAAGCTTTCCTATAGGATGCTGGGGAGCGTTCCCACACGGGCTCTGTCGGTGCTGATGATACCCACATGTGAAGACTCAATTCCTGCTGTTCCCAGAGATCACCTGTTACAGGTGAGTAACTCTGCTTTTTGGAGGGGAGGACTTGCATTTATTATCACTAGACCTTTGCTTTAAGAAGGAAATAAAATGTCTCATGCAGTAACCAAACAGAAATATGGATAACCATGCAATTCTTCATGTGCCCTATGCAGTATGTTTTATTTTAAAGTGTACAGTATCCTTGAAGGATATTTACAAAAGAGTGAAGTTACAGCATCCCAACAGTGAGAAGTAACCCAGATATCCTTAAGTACAGAGCAGACAGAGCTGAAAGATTCCAAATTACCCCATCAACTGATAACCAGATTAATATGAATAAAATACAACCTCTAAAATGCCTGTATGCAAATGCTAGAAGTCTAAAAAAATAAGAGAGAATATAAAGCACTAAATGAAAGGTTAGATATAATTGGCATCTCTGAGACCTGGTGAAAGGAGGACAACCAATGGGGTATAAACTATATCGCAATGATTGCGTAGATCAAATTGGTGAAGGGGTTGCATTCTACAGTATGTTAGAGAGGGCATTGAGTTACATAGGATTAAGGTTTTGCAGGAAACAAAATATACTGTAGAATCTCTATGGATAGAAATCCCATGTAAAAAGGGGAAGGTGATGGCAGTGGGGGGTGTTATACCGACTGCTTGGCCAGAATGAACAGAAGTATGGTGAAATGCTAAAAGAAATCAGGGAAGCTAACAAAAGTTACAACACAGCAAGACATACTAGAGAGAGAAAGTTTCTAGATGAAATAAATGACTGCTTCTGAGCGCAGCTGGTTCATGAACCGACAAGAGGGAACCTAGTCCTTAGTGGCACATAGGATCTGGTGCACTTGTGGCCACTTGGCAGTAGTGATCATAGCATGATCACATTTGATTTAATAAATGGAAGAAGGATGACTTATGCATCCACAGTACTACTTTTTTAACTTTCAGAAGGAAGACTATAATAAAATAAGGAAAGTAGTTAAGAAAACACTAAAAGGAGTAGCTGCAAAGGTTAAATATTTATATTAAGCAGGGACATTGTTTAAAATTCTATCTTCCATGCTTTAAGAAAAGTGAAAGGAAGGCCAAAAAATTGCCAGCATGGTTTAAAGGTGAGGTCAGAGAGGCTGTTGTAGCCAAAAAAAGCATCTTTCAGGAAATGGAATAAGATGCCAAATGACAAAAACAGGAAACAACATAAGCACTGGCAAGTTAGATGCAAGACATTGATAATGCAGGCAAAGAGAGAATTTGAAAAGAAACTTGCTGTGGAAGCAAAAGCACATAATAACTTTTTCTAGTACATTCGTAGCAAAAAACCTGTGAGAGGGGCAGAAGGGGTGCTAATGGAGGACAAGGCCATAGCAGAGAGACTGAATGAATTCTTTGCTTTGGTCTTAACTTCCCTACATCATCTTCAGTAATCTATGCCTGAAATGGTATTTAAAGGTGATGTATTGGACGAATTGAAAGAAATGTCGATAAACTGGAAAGATATATTACAACTATTTGATAAACTGAAGAGTAGCAAATCACTTGGACCGGATGGTATACATCCAAGGATGTTGAAAGAACTGAAATATGAGATTGCAGACCTACTATTAGTAATCTGTGAACTATCATTAAAATAATCTGTAGTACCTGAAGATTGGAAAATGACCAACATAACGCCAATTTTTAAAAAGGAGGATGTACCCAGAATACACTAAATGTACCCTCAGAATATACCAGACAAATCGCATCACAAGTAATAGAGCCTTCTCTCTTTGTGCGCCTAACTTATAGAATGCCCTTCCAGAATAGTTAAAGGCCATTACTGACTTGTCCATATTCAGAAAAAAACCTTAAGACACATCTATTCATTGAGCATTTTGGTGATCGAAACATAAATGACAAGATTAATCTTTTGCAACTGTCTGATTATGATAACACCCACTACGAGTTATACTGTAATTCTTATTAATGTTATAATGTATTAGTTTTATTGTTCATTGTAAACCACTTTGATGATGTCAAAAGGCGATATAGAAAATTTTTAAATAAATAAATAAATAAAAAGAATTCCGGGTGTTATCCGGAAAACTAGAGACCTGTGAGCCTGACGTCAATATCGGGCAAAATTTATTTATTTAGCTGCATTTATATCCCACTTTTCACCAGGTCAAAATAGTAGGCACCATAATAAAGAATAAAATTACTAAACATGTAGATTGTCACAGTTTAATGGGAGAAAGCCAACATGGATTTAGCCAAGTAAAGTCTTCTCTTACTAATCTGTTATATATTTTTTGAAGGTGTGAATAAACAGGTAGACAAAGGTGAGCTGGTTGATATAGTATATCTGGATTTTCAGAAAGTCTTTGAGAAGGTCCCTCATGAGAGACTGTTGGCTAAATTAAAAAGTCATGGGATAGGAGGCAGTGTACTATTGTGGATCAGGAACTGATTAAAAGCTAGAAAGTAGAGTGGCCAATGTTTTCCATGGAGAAAGGTGAATAATGGAGTACCCTAGGGCTCTGTGCTAGGCCCACTGCTTTTTAACATATTCATAAATGACCTGAAATAGGAATAACAAGTGAGGTGATCAGATTTGCAGATGTCACAAAATTATTCATAGTTGTTAAAACATAAGAGGAGTGCGAAAAATTGCAGGAGGACCTTGATTTCTCCAGGACCAAGCAGGAAGTCAGTCCTCACATATGGGTGACGTCGGCGCCGACGGAGCCCCCATGCGGAGCATTTCCCCAGCTTTCAAAGAAAGCCTTTGGGAATGCAGCGCGCATGCGTGGTCCCCTTCCCGCCCAAGGTGCCATCTTGCTCAGTCTTCTTTTTTCCGCGGAGCCCGACGGACGTGTTTCATTTTCACCCGAGGAAAAAGTTGATTTTTCGGTGTGGACCCGTGTTTTCTTCGGTTCGACGCCGGTTTCCCTTTCCCGCCTGGGCCCGGTACACCGGTATCGAGCTCTGACTTCAGTTTTCGGTTTTTGTCCTTAGTGACTAGCGTTCGTGTCATTTTTCTATTTTTCACTGGCAGCCAGGGGGTTTAAAAAGTGTGATCGGTGAAAGAAACTTATGTCTCTCACCGACACACATGACTGCTGCCTCCGCTGCCTCTGCTGCCTCTGGCCCAATTATGACCCGATGATCTACGGCCCATGTGGGAAAATGTCCTCGAAGGCATTGAGGAGCTGGCAGCACCAAAAAGAAAGAATCTTCTCTGACTCCGTGTCCGGCCGGGCCTGGACTTCGTCAGAGGCCTCGACGTCTCGGGATTCCGATCCCAAGCATCGCCGGGGTTCCTCTGAGATGGGGTCTCCCTCGCGGGAGCATTTCAGGAAAAAGAAACCCGCGAGGGTGGCGTCGGTGGTTCCTCCAGGGCCAAGTCGCATAGCCCTGAGTGCCATCCCGGGTTTTCGGAGTCTGAGCGGCCTGCTAAACAATCTCGCATAGAGATGGAGTCCCTGGGTCACGTGAGTACTGTAGTCCTCGTGGACTCTCCTCCGGGGGAGCCGACGTCGGGCCCGATGCCATCGGGGCCCGAGTTGGGGGCTGCTGAGTCTTCTGAGCTCGGACTCAGGTTGACGGCCTTGGAGAGCAGCTTGGCTGCTTTCATGGAACAGCAGCGGGCACTGATCGCCGGTCTCACTGGTGCATCTGCCCCGACCACCGGGACATCGACGTCCAAGATGACCCCGGAGGCCAAGTCGATCCTCGAGGCCATGCGTTCTCGAGTCGATCCTCAGCCAAGGTCTCCCTCGGCCTCCCATTCGGGACCGAGGTCGTCGACGCCGGTACCCCTCGGCATCGGGGCGGATGGCATCGGTGCCTGCCCGACCGGAGCCGCTCGATTCCTCCTCCGAGGGGTCGGGCTGGGAAACGGAGGACGAGGAGTCCCCGGACACATTTCGGACCCGGTGTGTCCCTTCGGACTCACCGGAGTCCGAGCCTCGGAGACGGTCCCCCCCTGAGGAAACCCGGTTCTCGGACTTCGTGCGGGACATGGCCAAGGCCTTGGCCTTCCCCGCTGATCCCGAGGAGGAGCCTCGAGCCGAGGAGCTCGAGGCCCTGCAGTATGACTCTCCCCCCAAGGAGACCTTTACTGTACCGGTTCCTCTGATGCTGGAACGGTTGCTCTTCCGCATGTGGGAGGCACCGGCCTCGACGCCGGTTCTGAGCAAGCGGGTCGATTCCATCTATCAAGTCCGCAAGAGCCCCGTGTTCCAAAAGGCACAGCCACCGCACCACTCCATGGTTGTGGAATCGGCCATGCATCGTCTGAAGAGTCAGAAGATGCACTCCTTGGTGCCTCCAAGCCGGGAGGCCCGGAACCTGGATGCCCTCAATAGAAAGTGCTTCCAGGGCTCAATGCTTGCTTGCCATGTCCAGACCTACCAGCTGTACATGGGCATGTACCTTCGAGACCTGGCAAAGGAGATTGCTGGGTTCTCTGCTGGTCTCTCCGAGGAACCTTTGCAGAGGTTCAAGGCCCTGTCATCGGGGATCCGGGAGTGCTCGAAGTTTATCTCTCGAGCAGCCTATGATGGCTTCGATGTTTCGGCCCGAGTAGCCGCGGCTGGCATCGGTGCAAGCCATCAGGCCTGGCTACAGTCATCGGACCTCGAGCTGTGGGTTCAGGACAAGTTGGTCGATGTCCCCTGCCGAGGTGAAAACCTCTTTGGCAAGCCCATGGCTGAAAAGGCTGCAGAATTCGAGTCCGAGACTCTCACCTGGACAAGGCTGTCCAGGAAAACCTCTGCCCCTTCTCAGAAGAAGAAGGGCTCGGGGAAAAAAGACCTTTTACCCGAGGAAGTCATCTGCCTACAAATCATATCCTCACTTTCAGGCATCTGTAGCTCCCCAACAGGTTCAGCAGGCCAAGGGGCAGGGACATGGGCCCCGTAGGCAGAAAACTCCCAAGCCACCAGCTCTGGCTCCTGCACAGCAGGGAGCGGGGTTTTGACTCCAGTGGCATAGCCTCTCCTCCTCAGCTAGCCCCTCTCAGCACAGGAGGCCGGCTGACCCTGTATGCCCACAGGTGGTCAGCCGTAACAAGGGATACCTGGGTGCTAAGCATAGTCCAGAGAGGCTATCTCCTCCACTTCCACCAGGTACCTCCCTCCTACTTTCCAGGGGAGCCTCCAAGACTCCCTCTGCATAGGGACTTACTCCTGCAGGAGTTAGCAAGTCTTCTAAAGGAGCAGGCGGTGGAACCGGTGCCCCACCACCTGAGAGGTCAAGGCTTCTATTCCAGGTCCTTTCTGGTACCAAAAAGAACAGGAGGCCTCAGGCCCATCCTAGACTTGCGCAATCTCAACAAGTTCCTGGAGAGGGAAAAGTTCAAGATGCTTACCCTTGGAATCCTGCTGCCCTACCTCCAGCAGGGAGATTGGCTATGCTCCTTAGATCTAAAGGATGCTTATACTCACATCCTTATTCATCCAGACCACAGACAATATCTCCGATTTGTAGTGGGAGGAAACCATTACCAGTACAAGGTACTCCCTTTTGGCCTATCCTCCGCCCCCAGGGTTTTCACCAAGTGCCTGGCGGTGGTGGCGGCGGCGGCCTATCTCAGAGTTCAAGGACTCTTTGTCTTACCATACCTGGATGACTGGCTCATCAGGGGTCAGTCTCCATAAGAAACCAATCAAGCCACCCTCCATACTGTGTCTCTTTTCCAGCATCTGGGATTTGCTATAAACTTTGCAAAGTCCGCTTTGCGCCCCTCACAAAACAAGGAGTTCATAGGAGCAAGACTAGACACCCTTCAATCGAAGGCCTTTTTACCCGTGGACAGGGCCCACAGACTAATGCACAGATTAATGCACAGACTAATGAGCTCCAAGATGTAATGTACTAGGAATGTAAATAGTTTCCCCAAGTTGACCTCCATGTTAAATCCCTGTTCTATGTAAACGACGGCCAATTTTAACTGACCAAGTGTTATATTGTTCAATGTAAACCGCACTGATGTCAAAGAGGGCGGTATATAAGAAATGTTAAATAAATAAATAAAGGATCTGGCCAGACAGTTCCACAGCAATTCTCTAGTCTCCGCCAGACAATTCCTAAGGCTCTTAGGCCACATGGGATCCACGGTCCATGTAACTCCAAATGCCCCTCTGCACATGAGGCCCGCTCAGTGGGGCCTAAGGACTCAGTGGCTGCAGGCCACAGGAAACCTGACGGACAAAGTGAGGGTGTCCATTCTACTGGCAGATTCTCTGCAGTGGTGGCTTCATCTCCCGAATCTACTGCAAGGGGTGCCTTTTCAAGCACCTCCACACTCTCAAGTGCTGACAACCGATGCTTCTCTTCAAGGTTGGGGTGCACATTGCCAAGGAGCATGCACTCAAGGCCTGTGGTTTCCTTGGGAGGCCACACAGCAAATCAGTTTCCTAGAGCTCAGAGCGATCCGCTTAGCCCTGTGGACTTTCTCTCATGTCCTCTCTCAGCAGTCCGTCTTAGTTCAGACGGACAATCAAGTTGCTATGTTCTGTGTGAACAAGCAAGGGGGCACAGGCTCGCGACCTCTTTGTCAGGAAGCACAGGACCTGTGCTCCTGGGCAGTTAAGCATGGCATAATTCTCAAGGCGGTCTATCTCCCTGGACAGGAGAATTACTTGGCAGACAAGTTGAGCAGGATCCTACAGCCACACGAGTGGCAGTTTAATCCTCTGGTAGTTTAACAGATCTTCCTCAGATGGGGTCTTCCTACTATGGATTTGTTTGCCAGTCCACTGGACCGTCAACTGCCCAGGTTCTGCTCCAGACAACCGCATCCTCTCAGAGTAGCAGCAGATGCATTTCTCATACCATGGTCTACAGGCCTCCTATATGCGTTTCCTCCCACGCCTCTAGTGCCCAAAACACTGTTCAAAGTGATCCGGGACAAAGCCTCGGTGATCCTGGTGGCCCCCAGATGGCCAAGGCAACCGTGGTTTCCACTTCTTTTGCAACTAGCGGTGGACGCTCCTCTTCCTCTGGGGATGCAACCCGATCTCCTGTCTCAGGAGCAGGGATCTCTCTTACACCCCAATCTCCAGTCCCTCAATCTGATGGCCTGGCTGCTGAAAGGGTAGTTCTAGCACCCTTACTGCTGCCTAGGGAAGTGGAGGACGTGGTCTTGGCCTCTAGGAGGCAGTCCACTCAGAAGTCATATGCTCTTAAGTGGTGTAGGTTCTCCACCTGGTGTGCCCAGCACAAGGGGGATCCTTTCTCATGCCTGGTACCAGTGGTTCTGCAGTATTTGCTGCACCTGTCCAATCTAGGCCTTAAATCCAACTCTGTTAGGGTCCACCTCAGTGCTCTCTCAGCGCACCACTCACCGGTGGAGGGTCAGTCTCTCTCAAGCCACCCTTTGGTAGCTCGCTTCCTCAGAGGCCTGCTTGTGCTTAAGCTTCCAGTTCATCCACCTGCCCCTGAGTGGGATTTGAATGTGGTCTTGCAACAACTTACTTGCCCACCATTTGAGCCTATGGCTACTTGTCCTTTGCGCTTTCTTTCCTGGAAAGCGTTGTTTTTGGTAGCTCTTACCTCAGCAAGGCGAGTAAGTGAGCTTCAAGCCCTAGTGTCAGAGGCACCATACACTAGGTTCTATAGGATCAGAGTAGTCTTACGGACTCACCCTAAGTTCCTTCCAAAGGTTGTCTCCTCCTTCCACCTTAATCAGGAGGTGGTTCTTCCAACTTTCTTTCCCAGGCCGCATGCCGGCTGGGCTGAGATGGTCTTGCATATCCTGGACTGTAGGAGGGCGTTGTCCTTCTACCTTGACCGTACGCACGGACACCGAAGGGCTGTTCAGCTCTTCGTCTCTTTTGACCCTAATAAGTTGGGGTTACCTGTCTCCAAGTGTACCCTGCCGATTTGGGTAGCAGACTGTATCGCCTGGGCGTACAGGGCAGCCGGCCTCTCCTTGCAGGGTCGAGTCATGGCTCACTGTGTCAGGGCGAAGGCTGCGTCAGTGGCTCATCTCCGCTCTGTTCCGTTGGCAGACATCTGCCGGGCCGCTACTTGGTCTTCAAGCCAGACTTTTGCGGCCCACTACTGCCTCGAGAGGGAGTCCCGCAGGGACAGTGCTTTCGGACAGGCAGTACTCCATAATCTCTTTGAGGTATAGGCAACTCCTACCCTCCGGCCCTGGTGTTGGGCTACCGTTCGGGGGCGTTCTCAGAGAAGATTCTTTTCACACATGCTGATTCTCTAGAGGGAGCTCATTTTTTCAGCTTTGGGTCCCCGGTAGCCTTAAGCTGGGGAGTCCCATATGTGAGGACTGACTTCCTGCTTGGTCCTGGAGAAAGCATAGTTACTCACCTGTAACAGGTGTTCTCCAGGAGCAGCAGGAATCAGTCCTCACAACCCTCCCTCCTCCCCTTGGAGTTGCAGTCATATATTTATTTTGTTTTTTGCTGTCTTTTAGCTATGTCATTCAGACTGAGCAAGATGGCACCCTTGGGCAGGAAGGGAACCGTGCATGCGCGCTGCATTCCCAAAGGCTTTCTTTGAAAGCTGGGGAAATGCTCCGCATGGGGGCTCTGTCGGCGCCGTCGTCACCCATATGTGAGGACTGATTCCTGCTGCTCCTGAAGAACACCTGTTACAGGTGAGTAACTACGCTAAATTGGAAGACTGGATGTCCAAATGGCACCTGAAATTTAATACGGACAAGTGCAGAGTTATGCAACTAGTGAAGAACAACCCAAACTTCAGTTACAAGATGGAAGGTTCTCCATTAGGAACCACCACCGAAGAAAAAGATTTAGGCGTCATTTTGGATAATACGTTAAAACCCTCTGCTCAATGTGCAGCGGCAGTCAAGAAAGCAAATAGAATGCTAGGAATCATAAGGAAAGGAATGGAGAATAAAACCAAGGATATTAAAATGTCTCTGTATTGTTCCATGGTGTGACCGTACCTTGAATATTGTGTGCAACTCTGATTGCTGTATGTTAAAACGTATATAACAATTAGAAAAGGTACAGTGAAGAGCCATCCAAATGCTAAAGGGGATGGAAGGATACCCCTATGAGGAAGGGTTTAGAAGGTTAGGACTCTTCAACTTGGAAAAAAGATGACTGAGTGGAGATGTGATAGAGGTCTATAAACTAATGAGTGGAGTGGAACAGATAAGCGTAAATCGGTTGTTTATGCCATCAAAAAGTAGAACAACTAGGGGACACACAATGAAGCTGCAATGTAACCCAATTAAGACTAATAAGAAAAAATATTTTTTCACTCAACTCACTCTGAAATTCATTACTAAAGGAAGTAGTAAAAGCTGTTAGTGTAGCTGGGTTTAAAAAAGGTTTGGACAAGTTCCTGGAGGAAAGGTCTATTATTAAAGAGGACTTGGGAAATCCACTGTTTACCCCGGGATGAGCATTGTGGAACCTCTGTGCCTCTTTGGGAACATGCCAAGTACTTGTGAGTTGGATGTTGAAAACAGGTTACTGAACTTGATTTTATTTATTTATTTAACACATTTTTATACTGTTTTTCTACAAGTCAAACCAGTTTACATGGAACTGAGCTGATAAGTGAACGAATTACAAGGAACATCAAAACCCATTTACAATGAACAGGAAAATTATTTAAATGTGAACAGAGAACAATGAACCTTTTGTATATATCATTACATTTGAATCAAACTTGATGGACCTTGATCTGAACCAGTATGGCATTTCTTATGTTATTATGAGTTGGTCTTTTGTCAGTTGTTTATCTTGCTTTGTGTGCTTATCTTCTTTAGGGAGGATGGACTGCCTTAATGTGGGTATCATACAAGGGCTCAACAGATGTTGCTGAGCTGCTTCTTGCAAAAGGAGCAAATCCAAACATCACAGGCCTGGTAAGATGAAAAAGTGCTGTGAAATAATTTTAAAATTAAACGTGCTTAATATTATTATTATTATTCAGAAGTGGTATATGAAATAAAATGTCTGAGCATCTGTAGAGTTAGAAGTATATGTTCATTTGTCACAATTGTAAGACTAGTCCCTGGAAACCATCATTTATGACATTTACAATCACTTAGTTTCTACAATTTCCAGTATTTATCTAGCTCCATACTTTGGTACACATGAAGTTCACTAGATTCCAGAACCAAGTCCCAAGGATTGTCTGCAGACTTTGTTGTGGATTCTCTGAGGGAAGGGATTCTCCATGTCATAGTCCAAGAGAATATTGCTCACTAGCTCGAGATACTTCAAACATAATAGTGGCATTCCAAAATAAGTCTTAACTGATAAGTTTCTTCATAGCAAATAGTGCAGTAGTAGCAATTTAATAAAAGAAAAAATAACCTTCAGCAACACAGCATAGGACTACAAAAGCAGAACAAAGGTTTCTATAATTTATTTATATGTTTTTATAGCCCTCCAAATTGTCACATTTCCAGATGGGCTACAATAAACATAAACGTTAAAAATGACAAACAATAAATATAAATATCGTTCATTAACAATACCTCATGATAGAGAGTCATCCTGCAAGACCTTAAGTTCTTTCACTCACTCCTGGGACACTTCCTTTTCTTTTAGATTTTGGACTCCTTGACTTCCCAAGAACCCTTTTGATAACCTGATACTCTCAACTGCTTGAGTTTCTCCTTTTATTTTTAATCCTTTCTCTTTTTTCCTTTAATTTCCTTTGGTCTTCTCTATTAAACCCTGGGCAATTTTCTCCTTTTACCTTTCCTCATGGCTGGGTACCTCTGGATATGCACCTTATAATATTTCCTACTACTCCTTTGTTTTGGGTTATCTGTTTCTATAAGAGAAAGACCATCAGATTTGGGACACACTCTATTACATTGCTGTATCCCTTGGGAACTCTGCTTTAGTGGAATGTCAGAAACACCAACATAGCCCTTTGTTCCCACTACAGGAACACCAGAGATAGGAGGCAGTTTCTCTCCTTTCTTCTCCAAACTCTTTTAGAAAAATAGGTGATTGACCTTGCCTTAACTCCAGATGACTCTGATTAAAATCTCCTTATGAATCCCTGACTAACCCTTTGGACTCTATACCATTGTGGTCACTCTTGGGAGGGGGTACCGTAACAAATCTCAGTATACCATCTGCTGGGTGCAAGGGTACCAGATGATTTCAGGTAATGGACAACAATCTGAGTCAATCCTGGTTTTACTTCCTTAGAATGCAATGGAAGTAAAACTAGGACTGGCTCAGCCAGTTATCCATGACCTGGAACCTGGCTGGTAGGCACTTAGACTTTGTAAAAGAATACAGAAGTACAGGATTTTTTTTTTTTTTTGCATCCTCTGCTGTGTGGTGGAGTTTCTTTACAACACATTGCAGACAGCAGTTCAGGGAAAACAAAAGCAGCTTTACTTCTGTCCCAGCTTGTTAAACCTCCACAAACTGGTTCTCCCGGCCCTTCCTCCTGCCCCAATTGAAGTTCTCACCACAGACCTCTCTTGCATGGCTTGGCTTGGAAGGACGTTTGGCTCCATGGGCTCTCTCCTTCTTGCAGCCTGATGGGTTCTTAACCTCTCCCTCTGAGGCATGCCCTTCCAGCTCTGAACACTGGACAGCAGACTCTCTTAAAGGGGACTGTTGATAATCCCTTTGGAGAGGGACAGGTAACATTCTGTAGACCCCATCACACCTCCAATGTTCTTGCCTTCAATTCTTTCAGTTTGACAGCGTATCTAGTTATCTTGGGTGCATTTGCTGTCTCTGACAACAGAAAGAGAGACTCCTCAGTACAGATATATGGCTGACAAGGGGTCACCACAGTACTATAACGGCTGTCATCTTACCTTAGTTGGGCTTGAGTGTATTGCATTTCTAGTATACCCGAGTCTTGTCAGTCCCATTAGATAGCAGCCTTGAACGTTGTTGATGCACTCCTGTTCATCCAAATGTTGATTTCTTATTTTCAGGCATCATTTGTGGTTGTTTAAAACTTGTACTTTAAAATAAATTGTTTTGAAATCCTATTTAAATGATTTTTTTGGTTTAGAAAATCACCTGTAATTTTAAAGGGGTTTTGCATTTTCCGTAATTTTCTATAGTTTCCATGTTATTTCTTTCCATTTAGTCATGGCAGAAATACAAATCAAATTAAAAATGTAGTGGATGCGTGGAACAATCTTCCAATAAAGGTAGTGGAGACAAGGACAGTTATCTAATTCAAGAAAGCAAAGATTATTTCATTTGCCCATTTTCTCTTCCCATTGTACCACTGCTGACTACCTCCAGCTTCATTTTGGTTTCCCACCAATTAAGGATCCTCTGTGATTGTGTTCTGCTTGCATAGTGCACCTATAACTTCTGCTGCTTATCTGATTTATTGTATGATTCTTTTTCTCATACTTTGTCATTTAAGTTTTCCCTTTCTCTTCTCTGGGGTAAGGAAATTTTACCTGCTTCTTTTCTGTCCCTTTTCTCTTTAGCACTGCAACTTGTTTTTTATCCCTTTTTATACTATTATTTTTCACTTTTCATTATTTTTTTTCAGTTGAGAGCTGCTCGATTCCTTTTTCCTTACATTTTCTTACTATTCTTCTGTTTTTCCTCCCATCTATCTCCTCCTTTTTCCTGTCTGCTGCCTCCTTTCCATACTCAATTGTTCTTTCTGCCTTGTATTCCGGCTCCTACTTCTTCCCACTTTTCCTGGGCCATGTTGAAAGGAATTCTCTATGTCTGTTTCCTGTTCTGTCCTGAACCAGTTTCAGAATTAGGAAATAAGAAGACTTAGGCAGGAGATTTCTGATTTAGATCCTAAGGTAGAAGAGATGGAATGTATGCTACTTTAGTATCCTTGGTTGAAAATCTGCTTATATTTTTTTTCACCCTGTTAGAACTAGTGATCTAATGCAATTCACTTTTCACCTTGTTTACTCTTAATATACACCTTTAAACTGTTGAAGCAACTGTTCTGTTTTATGCCTCTGAGTTTGTTTTTATTCTCTGACCCAAGCAATACAGTGTTTACCCAATCATCTGGGCAGCAGGGCGCGGCCACTCTAATATTGTCCGTCTCCTACTGCACCATGGAGCTAAAGTCAACTGTTCTGACAAGGTAGGTTTATAAGGTTAAGCTTCTTATCTGCTGAAATGTAGATTGCATTGTAATAAATTTAATTCAGAATGCTTACTGTTATGAAATGAACTATATTATATATCATCCCACAATAACCAATGCGCATTATAAAGGAAATTGTTAGATGGCCTAAGGATATTATACTTCAAGCCAAAGTTTTTCTTTTCACTTTTGCTTAAACTAGTTATAACATTATATATTGTTTATATATTTTAGCTAACATTTCCTGGGATTTGTACTTCTCACTACCTCATCAATAGTACGATATCCGTTAAAGTGTAGTAGGCCACTGAAGACTCCATGTCATCTTCTCACATTAAAAATCTCGGTCACAAGGGAGCTATTTATGGAATTTCCAAAAAGATCTACATGTTTGAAATAAACTTTTATTATATTTTTGTAGTAAGATAAAGGGCTTCCTAAATTGGGACAAATGTTTTATGGGGCTCTGTCTAATGTTCACGGTATGATAAAGTAGTATAAACCAGTGGCATAGCCAGAAATTAATTTTTTGGGGGGGGGTCCCAAGTTAATATGTAGGCACTAGACATACAAGTCTGAATAGTGCTGGTTAGACTTTCGCTAACCAATGATGACTTACAGCATACCTGATAATGGATTTTTTAGTAGGCTGCAACAGTTATATATTATTGAGTTTAAAATATGCAAAAAAACATCACCAGTTATTTCAAACACTTACCAGTGCTAAACCACATAAACACATACTTAATGGAAATTGCTCAATTATATTAAAACATACCTGAATAGACAGTATCCCATACCTTAATTTAAACGTAAGCAGACACATTTCTACCTCAACACACATTCCATAGTGTGTTCTTTGCTTTTCAGAATATTGCAAATATCAGATCTAATCAAGTAATATAAAATACAGTGATATTTATTTTCAATCCCTTTTCCAGAATATTCAAGGCAAAAAACAATAAACTACAATAAAACATCAATCCTTATCATGCCTCTTGGGTCATGAATATGGAATGGAGGAGTAGCCTAATGGGAACCAAGAGACCAGGGTTTGATTCCCTCTAGCACTCTTTGTGGCCTTAGGCAAGTCACTTAACCCTCCATTGCCTCAGAAGAATCCAAGTTATCTATGTCTCTGTTTAAAGTACATTACCAAGTTTAAGTTACAATGACTGCTTTGGCTAAATGATAAAGCAGTATAAAGAAAACCTGTCAAATAAATAAATAGCATAAATAAGACGTGCAGTTGGTGCACAGAAGAACTAGGATATATCATTTTACAACCATCTGTCAAAATCACATACCACACCACTCAAACAGTATATCAAGGAAGCCGACTAAGCACCAATACAACAGTAAATATAGACACACACACACACGGGAAACCTCAGTCTAGGATGAGCTTTACAGCTATATCAATGCTGAGTGCTACTCCCGTATATTTCATTCATTGGTCTCCATACGTGCTACTAGGTCTTTTTTTCTTTATATCATTTTTTCAGTGAAAAATCTTCCAGGGATTTTATATCACAACTTGAAAAGTACTTAGCTTTAGGCAGAGTCCTGTAAAACACAGGCTCTCTCCGCTATAGAAAACAGCACCTATGGAGACCAATGAATGAAAATACGGGAGTAGCATTCAGCATTGATATAGTTGTAAAGTGTACACTGGAATGAAGTCTCCTTTGTGTGCATGTGCGTTCATATCTATATCTAAAATGTACTTTTGTATTAATGCTTAGTAGGTGTCCTTGATATATTGTTTGAGTGATGTATGATTTTGATAGTTGGTTGATTGCACACTGAGTGGTGGCGTTTTCTATATATTTTTTGTGGGACTAGCTTTACAACCCAGCATATGAAGAAATTATTTTCAAGATCTGGTGTCTCATCACTAACAGCAACACATCACTAACAGCAACACAATCCTAGCACGCCTCTCAAACAGCCCCATTTTGTATATATGTATATAGTTCATTATGTAAATAGTTCACCGATATAATCTAACGCACTGCCCCACACACTACACTTCTCAGTTCTCACACTGCATGCTACAAACCACACTTTATTATTGATTTTGATTGATGTGCCACACCGCCTTGATTTAACGATAAGGCGGTATACTAAATCCTTCTAAATAAATAAATAAAAATAAATAAACAATGTTCATCTACTGCTAGGCACTCAGAAGTAAAGCAAATTCCTACAATAAAGACAGCATAATGTAACTCCTGAGATTCAAACAGGAACAACCCTGCCTAGGAAAAGACAGCAGAATAAGGGACTACAGAGGACGTGACGTCACCGACTGGTATGGCTGCCTGAGACGAGAGCTCTCTTCGGGACGGAGAGTTAAGAGCTACTAGCAGGAGCAGTTGGCCTCTAATTATTGTCCTGTGCAACGGATCGTGGTCGGGGAGTCCTCTACAATGTCTGTGAGGAAAAAATTGGATAAATTCCGATCCTCCTATGCCCCACTGGCGTCTCAAAGTGATAGCGGTGCTGGAGTGGAGGCCGACACAGATGAGGAGCCTGACAATGCGGAGGAGCAGTGCACGAGGGGAGACCTTTGGCGCTGGTGCAAGGAGCTTACGAGAGAGGTAATCGTTGGGAAGATGGAAGTTAAAGAAGTGGTTAAAGAATTACGCCAAGACCTGCAAGCGCTGGGCCAGCGGGTTGATTATCTTGAAGAGCACGTGGATGCGGTGGTGGTGATGGCGGCGCAAAACACGCAAGCAACACTTAGCAGCTGGGAGAAAGAACGGGATGACCTGAAAGATAAGTTGGAGGATTTAGAGAATAGATCACGGCGCTGCAATATCAGGATAAGAGGGGTCCCGGAGGGCGCTAAATTTCAGAAAGCGGGACAGATTGTCAAAGATATCTGTGAGGCCCTACTGCGTGATGGGGAGGAGGGCGCGACAGCCGAGCTCCCAGACATCGGCATCGACCGGGCTCATAGAGCGCTGGGACCCCAGTTACCCAACAGACCGAGGGACATTATCGCTTGTCTGTCGAGTTACAGGCTAAAGGAAGACATCATGCGTAGGGCAGCAAAGAAGGGCAAGATGCCCTGGGGGAATACCTTCATTGAGATTTTTCAGGATCTCGCGCCCTCCACTTTGCAACGACGACGAGCCCTTCGACCTGTGACAGCCTACTTGCAGCGTGAGCACATCAAATATAAATGGCTCTTCCCTTTTGGGATTCAATTTGAAATTAGGGGATCCCCTAAGCGAGTTCGGACTGAGATGGAAGCGTGGGAGGTTTTGGAGAAGAGTAAGGCTCCCAACTTGCCGGAACGGCCTAGGCTGCCCTCTGCATCAGAACATGTGCAGGGACAAGTGCTGGACAAACTGAGATGGCAGCGCCTCCCGGAGAAGGGGCACCGATTACGGCGCTTATCGAAGGACCAGGCGAATGGATGTGACAGTGATAGCAATAGCCATCAGGCTGGAACAACGTGAACTGAGAAAGAGGAGATGTTAGATGGCTGTATGTTTGGTGGGCCCGGGGCGTATAAGGGCGCGGGGAGGTGTGGATTAAGCGCATGGTTATGATCCTACTGGGGGTTTTTCTTTCCTACTGTTTTCCTCACTATGTTTCTTTTGTGGAGGCTGGGGGGGGGGCACTTGCTAGTTAGCAATACTAAAGGGCTTAACGGGGAATGTATGAATGTTGTTCAGTTGTTATTCTGTTATAATTCATTAGAAGGGTGATAAGGGGTGATTCGGGAAGGGATGGGGGGGGTCTGGGGGTGGATTGGGGAGAACGAGAGGTTATTTACAGGTGTGGGTGGTCCCGGGAGGTGGGGGTCATGTCCTCTGAGCTAGGCGCAGCAGAAGGAGGGTCTGCTGGTGGGTTGGGGAGGGAGGGGAGGGGGGGGAGGAGGGGGGAGGGGGATGGGATATACTGGGCGGGGGGGAGGAGGGGGGTCCAACGAGGGGATACTGGGAGAAGGGCGCAGCGGGTAGGGGGAGGGCGGGGAACTGGTACGGGGGGGTTGCGTATCGGATCTTTGAATGTGCGTGGGCTAAATACTCCTCAGAAGAGGAAACTGCTATTTGCTGAGGTGCAGAGATGGCAGTGGCAAGTTGTGTTTCTTCAAGAGACACACCTGTTGCCGAAGGATGAACATCTCTTGCGCAATGGGGCTTTTCCACATTTGCTTTTTAATGCTGAGGGTACTACTAAAAAGGCAGGAGTAGCGACCTTAATACGGGGTGATGTGCCCTTTCAGCTGGGGGGGTGTTGAAAAGGGATTCAGGGAAGGGTATTGCTGGTTTGGGGGGAGCTGCAGGGCCAGGAGGTCACGTTGGTTAATATTTATGGCCCCAATGACTCTGGGATAGATTTCTGGAAGGAGGTGGGGGACTGGTTGGAGGGCAAGATACATGGGGCTTTGTTGATTGGGGGGGATTTCAATGAAGTTTTGAATCCTGGGTTGGATAGGTCTGGGGGAGGTAATAGAGGGGGGACCAAGGGGAGGGCTGGCTTATTGGAGCTGGTACAGCGCTATCAACTACAGGATTTATGGCGGACTCGGTACCCGCAGCGTAGGGACTATACATATTATTCCACGGTGCATGGTAGCTATAGTAGGATTGACCTCCTCCTGGGCGACGAGTCATGGGGGCAAAAAGTGGAGCAGGTGGAGATAGGGCCAAAAACTTGGTCTGATCATGGACCGCTGTGGGGAGATTTCCTGGGGGAGGTGGACACGGGCGGGCGCACCTTTTGGCGGCTTAATGAGAGCTTGCTGCAGGTTCCAGGGGTGCGGGAGGAGATAGAGGACGCCATTGCCCACTATCTGGAGGAGAATGACACAGATGAGGTGTCTGTGGGAATCTTATGGGATGGGTTGAAAGCTGTGCTGCGGGGGGTATTAGTGAAGTGGGGGGCTAGGAAAAAACGGGAACGTTTAACGAGGTTGAGCGCCTCACCAACTTGATCATAGAGTTAGAGCAGCAGCATATGCGGAATGGGGGGGTACGGGTTCGGCAGGCACTAGAGCGCGCCCGGGCTGAGTTGGGGGAGCTTCAATTGTCGCAAATACAATTTCAATTGAATAGGCTTAATCAATATTACTATGAGTTTAATAACAAGGCAAGCTCTTTATTGGCCAGGCGGCTGCGGGAGAGGGAGCGCCGGACCAATATCATTAAAATCAAGGGGGCGAAGGATAAAGTTCTTTATCAGGCCAGCGGTATTCGTGAGCAATTTCGGCAATTCTATCAAAGTCTCTATTCCAGTGAGACGCAGAGCTCGCTCGAGGACGTGGAAGAGTATTTGAAGGGTACGGAAGGGTTGGGACTATTGACAGAGGACGAGCGTGAGCTGTTGGATGCGCGGATCGGTCTCGGGGAAATAACTATGGTTATTAAAAATCTGGCAAATAATAAATCTCCCGGCTTGGACGGACTCCCGGCGGGCTTTTATAAAAAGTTTTGTGAGCGTCTGGCACCGGTGATGCAGAGGGTGTATAATGGCGTGCTTGAAGGGAATTGTTTAGCGCCTTCTATGTTACAGGCCGGAATATCGATCCTGGTCAAGCCCGGTCGAGACCCGGCCGTTTGTGGGTCTTATAGACCCATATCGCTCTTAAATACTGATGGCAAAATACTGGCGAAGGTCTTGGCCGCTCGGTTGGGCCGAGTTTTGCCGAAATTGGTACATCCAGACCAGACCGGCTTTGTCCAGGGCCGCTGCACGGGGGATAATGTCCGACGAGCTCTGCAGATCATATGGTCGGCCCAGACTTTAAAGCAAGAAATGTTGCTCGTAGCAGTTGACGCGCGGAGAAAGCTTTCGATCGCGTGGAGTGGGGTTTTATGTTTTCAGTACTGCATAGGGTTGGGGTGGGACCGGGCTTAATGGCATGGATCAAGGCGTTGTATGCGCAGCCAGTAGCAGCGGTGAAGATTAATGGCCGTTACTCGGAATTTTTTCCATTGCAGAGGGGGACGCGGCAGGGGTGCCCTCTATCTCCACTGCTTTTTGCCCTGGTGATGGAGCCGCTTGCGGAACGGTTGCGGAGGAATCTAGATGCATCAGGGGTGAAGATCGGGAGCGAGGAACATAAGATAGCGTTATTTGCGGATGATATTTTGCTGTTTATTACACAACCATTGTTGGCATTGCCTAATTATATGTTGGAACTGAAGCGATTTGGGCGGTTGTCCGGGTTTAAAATTAATTGGGACAAGACAGAGGCCTTGGATGTGTCCCTCCGTAGTGGTTTACAACAACATCTCCAACGGACCTTCAAGTTTCGTTGGGCTCAGAGGTCCATTAAGTATCTTGGAGTTCAGCTGCATAGGGATTTTCAGGGCCTGTATGGTGCAAACTATCCCCCTCTGATTGCTCAAATCGACAAAGATCTTCTGCGCTGGCATAAGGACGATCTGTCTTGGTTAGGGCGTATCGCAGCCTTAAAGATGGTGGTGTTGCCGCGCCTACTATATTTTTTTCAGGTGTTACCACTGAGGGTGCCGAGATTGGTGTTGCAAACCCTACAGCGGAAGATGTTTCTCTTTGTGTGGCGACATCGGCCGCCCAGGGTGGCGAGGAGGGTGTTATATGGTACCGCTACTGCAGGGGGCTTGGGTATGCCGGAGATAGGGATCTATTACATGGCGGCGCAATTGCGACAAATAATGGACTGGAGAGAGCCTGAGGGAACTAAGCGCTTTGGGAGTATTGAACAGTTCTGGGCTGGGGAGCATAATTTGCAGTTTCTTCCATGGCTGTCGCAGGGGGGGGTGCACCGGAATTGGACGGAGAATCCGTACCTTCGACATCTGTGGGAGGTGTGGCAGGCTGGGTGGCGAAGGATTAATACCAGGCCCCGAGATTCGGTCTCCATGCTGGCCCCCATTGGCTGCACTCAGGCTTTTGGGCCCGGGAGGGAAGGGATTTTCCGTCAGTGGGCGGTGAAGGGATTGGATAGATTTATACATCTGCTTGACTCCGGGGAGGTTAAATCTTTCTCTCAGCTGAAAGGGGAGTACCAATTGGGAACCCGTGATTTTTTTGCCTATTTACAACTAGTGCATTTTTTGCAAACTAAACCGAATCTGGCCGTGATTAAAGATGGTCTTAATGGGCTTGAGGGGATCTGGTGGGGACATGGTCAATCCCGGGGTCTAATTCGGGTGCTTTATGCTACTTTGAGCCTATCCAGGGCGGACGGAGAGAAATTTCGGTACATGACGGAGTGGGAGCAAGACCTGGGGGTAATCTGGGGGGAGGAGGAGTGGAGCCGGATTTTTAGGGAGATCAAGCGCTCCTCGGTCTGTACGATAATAAAGGAGAATTCGTATAAGATCCTGATGCGCTGGTATTATACTCCTGTTCGTTATAGTAAGATGGGGTTTGGGAGCGTCAGATCGGTGTTGGAGGGGCTGTGGGGCACAGGGGACTTATCTGCATATGTGGTGGGCATGTGAAATCATACAGGGCTATTGGGAGGGGATCCAAGATAAAATCTGCGAGATATTTGCTTTGGGGGCAGTTTTCCCTCTTTCTCCACCTCTCTTTCTGCTGGGAATATGGCCGGAGGATTTACCACGTTGTTGGTCTCGACCGATTCGAGCCTGCTTAATAGCGGCTCGGTGTGAAATAGCTTGGCGATGGAAACAGCCCCACCCTCCTAGCTTGGAGGCGTGGGTGACCCGGCTGCGCAGGGTCGTCCTGATGGAACGATTAACGATGCTGCGTAGAGCTAAGGAGGCCAGCTTTGATACACAGTGGAAGCCCTTATTGGAATATTTACGGAAGGAGGGGTAAGGGACGAGCATTGGGGGGGCGGGGGTGGGGGTGGAAGGGGGGATAGGAAGAACAGGGCGGGGCATGGGGGGGTTAGGTCTGAGGGGGTAGGGGAAGGTGGGGGGGGGGAGGGGAGGGGAGGAGATGGAATGAGGTTGGGAGGGGGTACTTACTTGGGTTCTGATTATATGCTTACTAGAATGTTTACTAGGGTTATATGATCGCTGGATATGTACCTTGTGATCTCTTTATAGTTGTATGATTACTATTTGAATGTGTTGTTAATTAGTACCCACTCCCCACTTGGGTGGGGAGGGGGAAAAACTTGTTTTTTCTTTCAATAAAAATAAAGTTATAAAAAAAAAAAAAAAGAATAAGGGACTACAGATAAGAAACAGAAGAACGCATACCAAAACTGAAATGGAAAGCCCAAGACGCCAGACTTTCAGAAGAGGAGTACTAAAGAGAGAGGGAATTGCGTTTTGTCCTGTACTGAGCAAAACACAAGAATATAAGAAATGCACATTCCCAAAGCTGAAGAATTCCAGTTATTAAAAACTCAAATAAAATGGGTTTTTTTGGTAGCCTGATTCCTTATTTTTGTAATGGTTGTGGGGTTTTTTTTCCATTTTTTCCTTCTTGATTTTTTCCTAAGGTCCTATTCAAAGGTCTGTTTTCTAGTTCTATTTATTTTTTCCTGTCTATTTTCTCTCCTCTGTTTCTCTCTAAAATGATCTTTCATCTTTTTCTCTATTTCTTCAGTCTGCCTGTCTGCCCACACACATCTAGATTTAACTCCTCCTTATCCTCTTTTCTTTACCCTGCATTCTTCAGTCCTCTCTCGTTTTACTTCTTATCAACCTAACAGTTTTCCATCTCCTATTTTTTTCTCCATTTTACCCTTCTGGTCTTTCATCTCTTCCCCAGACTTTAATTTCCCCTCATTTTTCACTCATGAGTTTCCTATTTCCACTTACTGTACTCTCCCTCCCCAGCTCTCATCTACCTTCCTCTGCTTCTTATCTTTTCATCAGCCCCAGCTCCTTCTAATTAACTCATCTCATCCCCTGCTTTTAGCCTATTACTCTTTATCTCCCACCCAGTGTCCCATTCTCCCTTTTACTTGCTCCATTTCTACCCTCTCTCATCCCTTCAAAACCCTATCCCCTTTGTCTGTCTTTCACTCTGTCCACAGCCTCCTGTCCTTTACTGTCTGCTGCCTCAGCCCCTCCAGGTCTTTCATACAATCTCTCCACCTTTCTTTACCGTGTGGTACATCCCACAGATCGTTCAACATTACCCCTCTTAAACTCTTAGTATTCACTCTTCCTTTGCCTAATCCCCAATTTCCTATCTTTCCACCCTACCCAATCACCACTCAATCCCTGTAATGTCTGCTCTCGATTCCTCGATCTTCTGCTTTCCTACCCAGATTTACATCCCTACCTCACTGTGAGCCCTTGCTCTACCCTCAATCCTATATCCCCAGTATCTGTTTTGCTTTCCCACTCTCTTCTCTTTTCCCCAGTATCCACTCTCCTATTTTTCTTCCAGCCCTCATTTCTTCTGCTTTTCCCTTCCCTTCCCTTCCTCAAAACCTTCCCTTTGCCCTTCTCCTCATTTTCCAGCACAAATACAAGGGGCTGAGTGCGAGTGCGACAGTCCTGCTGCTTAACATGGCGGCGGGCCCGTCCGCCCCCTCCCTTTACCACTTGGAGGGGGCTGGGATCCCGCTGGGGTCATGGCGGGAAAATCTCCCACCACAGGGAAAACCCTCGCGACGTGTCGCCAGCTCTACGCACCCGGGCAAGATCTCAGCCCCTGATAAAAGCAGATAGAGCAGAGAGATCCTCCTTTCGGATCATCTGCTTCCTCTGCTTCGGAGAAAGGAGGGTCATCTGCTTCTGAGGTGCGGCGGTGGCATTGGGCAGTTGTTGAGTTTGGCATTTTCAAGAGGAGCATCGTCTGCTTTTGAGGTGCAGCAGCAGTATTGGGGCGGTTGTTGACCTTGGTATTTTCGGCTCCTTGCCGAAGTCCTTCCTGGAGGGGACATTGGAGAACTCTGCACCAGTGCCTTCAGTCAGGTACATGAGAGGACTTGCGTTGCTCCTGCTGCTCCATTTTCGGCCCATCTGCGGAACTCAACACCCCACACCACTGCCGTCCCCAAACTTCTCAGTTTCGGGAGGCACTAGCAGAGTATCAGATTTGGGAAGCAGTGAGTCCTCCATTTCAGAAGGCGATTGGTGCAGTGCAGCCTGCTCATTTGTAGGCTGGCTGGCGATCCTGCATGCGTGAACTGCCGAGGTTCTTCTGCTCTTGTCTGCTCTATTCTGTGGCTGAGAGCCAGTCTTCAAGACTCCTGGCTAAGGAGCTTGGACACTGCCTTCCTGCTCCCGATGAAGGTTGCTGCTTCCCTGGGGACTGCTTTGTTCAGAAGATGGAGAGAGGCTAGCCCTCAGAGCATGCCAGGGCAAGAGACATACCTGATAACTGGCTCACAAGCGGCACACTTCTAGCACATGGAGGAGCAGCCTACTAGTCGGCCCTGCCCCTTAAAGGGGAAACGGACTGAGCAGCTACAGGATGAGCAGACCATCGGCGTGCCCGGAAGATGCCAGCAATGTGAAGAACTTCTTCAGGGAGCTCAATAAAGGACATTGCTGATTCCGAAGCAAAAAAGGAAGCAGAAGGAGCAACGCCAAACCCGCTGCTAAAACTGCCTGCAGTTTGGCATCGCTCCTTCTGCCGTCTGACGAAACACCTGGTGTCGGGGCTCCAGATAGTTGCCTTGATTGCTGCAGATCTTATGAATTCCATTATGCTGCCATGCTGAGCTTGCAGACTTCAGGCTAAGTTTCTTCAGTTTTTTATTGCTCTTGATATCATGATTTCTACCATGCTGCTATATTAGGCTAGTAGATTTGTGGGCACTTTTGATGGTTATGGCTGCTGATGATCTGTGAACGTTATTACCAATTTGAGCTGCTTTTTGGGGTCCTTTTCTGAACATTACTTGTTGTTTTTGCTCGGTACCCCATTAGTTTTATTTATTTATTTAACTTTCTTATATACTGCACTCTTTAATATCAGTGCGGTTTACATGTAACATATTTGTGCAGTGCAGGGGACCTGCACTGAACTTACAATATAACAGGGGGTCTTGTACAGGATTCAAACAGGGTAACTATATACAAATTAATTATTAACATATGTACATGTTATTATAGAGTTTTTTTTTCTGACCACTGATGTCTTTTTGAGCACAGTTCGATTGTTATGGCAACATTCAGTTGCTGTTCCTATTTCATTTGCCCTTTGACTGGCTCATCCTTTCTGACTATATTGGCAGGAGGGTTGACCGAGGTCTTTTTTCCTCTATACATACATATATATGCATAGCTTCAATTTGATATCTTTTCAGTGACTCTCACATCCTGTTTTTGTTTATTTTTTGAGCGTGGTTTGGAGTTTTTTCTTTTTTGATTTGTCAGTTCTTTGGCTCCTTGGGGAAAATTTTGTTATATAGTGATCTCACAAGATCAGCATCAAGCTCCATGTGCTTGCAGAGTGTCTGTGTTAGACACTTCAACTGCTGCTGCAGCCTGCTTTGCTTCTTAAGGGCTTCCTTTACACTCTAGTCTAGATTTCTTCAGCTGGCAGTGCTTTGGGATCCACCCAGCTACTGCAATGGTGCAGTGATGTGGTCTGACCACTGGCAGGGGGTAGACCCCAAGGCAGAACTGGAGAGGCCTAGTCTTCCTCGGTATGCCTTCCCCTCCCCACCCATGGTTATGTCCCTGGTGTAAACCATTGTTTCTCCAACCGGTCCTGGAATCCTCCCTAGGCATTTTTCAGGATTTCCTTAATGAATATTCACAAAGTATATTTGCCTGCAGTGGAGGTAGTGCATGCAGTCTTTCTCTCTCATACATATTTATTGTGGATATCCTAGAATTTAGACTGACTAGAGGATAGTTTAGGACTGGCTTAAGAAACACTAGAATAAACCATGCAGTTTACAATTGGTAACAGACTTGGTACAGTGTTTGCATATTATACAAAAGAAACATGTGTTAAAGGGATGAGTTTTCTTTTTGACTATTTTTGAATTTTAAAGCATTACATACCATTCAGCCAGTGAAATTGACCAACACATCCTTATAGAGCGCAGCTGCACATAAGGGAAACCACCTAACAAAAATACTCCAAAAAAAATACCCACACTTTAGAATATACTGCCAAACAACGGGACTAAAATAATAAATTTCATAATCTAAGCGCCAGTATGAAAATTGTACCCCAGTAAGAACATAAGATATGCCATACTGGGTCAGACCAAGGTCCATCAAGTCCAGTATCCTGTTTCCAACAGTGGCAAATCTAGGTCACAAGTACCTAGTAGTTTTCCCAAAAGACACAGGTTCCACAAAGCTTGTATTGGGGCAAGAAGTGAATATTCTGGGTCCCTTTAATAATGGTTTATGGACCTTTCCTCCAGGAACTTGTCCAAACCTTTTTTAAACCCAGCTACACTAACAGCTTTTTCTACATCCTCTGGTAGCAAATTCCAGAGTTTGATTACACGTTAAGTGAAAAAATATTATCTCCAGGAACAAGCAGGAATGTAGTCTTCACATGTGGGTATCATTGGTACTGACGGAGCCTGCACGGGAACGCTCCCCAGCATCCAATTAGAAAGCTTTTGGGAGCATCCCACAGCGCCTGCACGCTGCCTTCCCGCCTTTCCCAACTGCCTCTCTCCAGTTCTTTGTTTTCCGCGGAGCCAGCAGGTCGTCATTCCTGTCACCGCAGAAAATTCTGTTACAGGTGAGTAACTATGCTTTCTCTTATTAGTCTTAAATAGGTTACCCTGTAGCTTCATTGCATGCCCCTTGTCTTTCTATATTTTGATGGTGTAAACAATTGATCTATGTTTACCTGTTCCATTCCATTCATTAATTCATAGACCTGTATCATATCTCTCAGCCGTCTCTTTTCCAGGTTGAAGAGCCCTAACCTTTTTAGCTTCTCTTCATAGGGTATCCTTCCATCCCCTTTACCATTTTGGTGGCTCTTCTCTGTACCTTTTCTAAAAATGCTATATCCTTTTTAAGATACAGAATGGCACACAATATTCAAGGTGCGGTCACACCATGGAATGATACAGAGCATTATAATATCCTTTTTTTAATTCTAATATCCTTTTTTTATTCTCCATTCCTTTCCTGATGATACCTAGCATGCTATTTGCTCTCTTGGCCGCCGCTGCACATTGGGCTGAGGGTTTGAACATGTTATCCACGATGACGCCAAAATCTTTTATCTCCAGGAACAAGCAGGAATGTAGTCTTCACATATGGGTATCGTCTGTACCGACAGAGCCTGTGCGGGAACGCTCCCCAGCATCCAATAGGAAAGCCTTTGGGAGCATCCCACAGCGCCTGTGTGCTGCCTTCCCGACTTTCGCAACTGTCCCTCTCCAGTTTTTCATTTTCCGTGGAGCCGGCAGGTCGCACATCCTGTCACTGCAGAAAACATTTCCCTCTTATTCTTCTTTTTTGTGGTCGCGTCTGCTTTCCCTCGATGCTACACTGGTACTGCCGGTTCTTCTTTCTTTTTAAAAAAACAAAAAACAAAAAAACTTTTTCTGGAGTCTTTCCAGCAATTTTCTCCTCAGGTGCCATGCGCCGTTTTGGACACTAGGCCCAGCCTTTTCCTTCAAAATGGAAAAACCCGCTTCGGGTTTTAAAAAGTGTCCTAAGTGTGGCGGTACCATCTCTGTCACTGACACCCATGAGTGGTGCCTCAAATGTTTAGGGCCTGACCACTCTATTTCAGAGTGTGTTGCCTGTGGGATGATGTTGAAAACGGGCCGGCAAAACCGAGCTGCTAAGCTAGCACCCTTTATCCCTCTGATGCAGCTTCCGTGGCATCGACGTCTTCCAGGGCTTCATCTTCCTCCCATGGATCTCAGGTAACTAAAACATAAATCTAGCCAGTCCTCAAAGGGTAGATCTTCTAAACATCGAGATGCCTCTGGCATTGCCCTTGAGGGACTTTCACCGGCGAAATTGCCCTGGCGGGAGGCTTCGGCTTCCAAAGCAGCAAGGGGGCTCCAGGATGTTCTCGAGGCTTCAACCTCGACAGAACTACTGGTGCCATGCTCTGGGTTTCTGGCCGCTTCATCCGATACTGACACCCAAGCATCAGCAGCGTCGATAGACCAGAGATTCTTTGCTATTGAACGCAGTCTGGCAGCTCTTCTCACGGCCTCGATGCCTCTGAGACCACCTCGGACAATTCAACCGGTACCGGCACCGACTGCATCGACATCGGCAGGTGGTTTACCAGTACCGAGTCATGCATCTCTATCCGACATTGACAAGTCGGTACCGGACCACTCCGATGCTGACTTCGATCGATACCGGTACCGTGCCTTGCACGATCACCCGGATCGGAGATACTTTGAATCCTCAAATGAGTCTGAAGACTCTCAAAGTTCTGCCAATACCAGAGTACTTCTTACTGAGGATTCCTCTTCTCCTCAGCGTAGGATGTCTCCACCAGAGGATATGTCCTTTCAAGATTTTATCCGAGATGTGGCCCGAGGTCTTGCCATCACAGTGGCTCCTGAAAAAGAGCCTAGGGCAAAGGAATTAAAAATCCTACAATACCCTAAGGCTCCCAAGGAGGCAGCCACCTTACCTATTCATGAGATCTTGCATGATCTTATGTTAAGGATGTTGGAAACATCTCTGACCACATCTCCTCATTCTTGAAGACTCGATACCATGTATCGAGTTCCTCCTTATCCTGGGATTCAGAAGACTCAATTACCATACCATTCCATGGTTGTGGAGTCAGCCATGAGACTGATAAAGAGTGCAAAGAGGCATGCATCTAATCCTCCAGGACGTGAGTGTAGGACTCTTTACGCCTTTGGACGTCGATCCTTCCAGGCTTCTATGCTCTCTGCTAGGATCAGTTCCTGTATCTTGTATATGGGAATGTTCCTTAAAGAGGTCACAGGAGATTTAGAGCTTATGAGCCCTCTCCTTCCTGATGATAAAAGGCAGGATTATCTCGCCCTTGTCAAACATGCTCAGGATGTTTCCAAGTTTGTGAATCGTGCAGCCTTTGCTTTGAATGTATAACATAAGAACATAAGAACATAAGATATGCCATACTGGGTCAGACCAAGGTCCATCAAGCCCAGTATTCTGTTTCCAACAGTGGCCAATCTAGGTCATACGTACCTAGCAGTTTCCCCAAGGGACACAGGTTCCACAATGCTTGTATTGCTTCAAGCATTGATATCCTGGGTCCCTTCTTAATAATGGTTTATGGACCTTTCCTCCAGGAACTTGTCCAAACCTTTTTTAAACCCAGCTACACTAACAGCCTTTACTACATCCTCCGGTAACAAATTCCAGAGTTTGATTACACGTTGAGTGAAAAAATATTTTCTTTTATTAGTCTTAAATAGTTTACCCTGTAGCTTCATTGCATGTCCCCTAGTCTTTCTATATTCTGATAAGGTAAACAATCGATCTACGTTTACCTGTTCCACTCCGTTCATTAATTTATAGACTTCTATCATATCTCCCCTCAGCCGTCTCTTTTCCAGGTTAAAGAGCCCTAACCTTTGCCATTGCCATAGGTGCTCGTAGGATTGCCTGGCTCCAGGCATCTGACTTGGAAATTTGGGTACAGGACAAATTAGGGAATATTCCTTGCACGGGAGAGAATCTCTTTGGCAAGAATTGTCAGGAAAAATCTAATGAGATAGATAGATAATGACAATATCACTTTGGATAGATTGTCTAAATCTACAGCTGATCCTGCGAGGAAAAGATCCTCTATGAAACCATTCTTCAGCAAGAAGAAAAAGTTTTATTCCTCCTATACCCAGCAGGGACATCGTTTAGGTCAGTCTGCCCAAAAGGGACAGCAGCAACAACCTAGGCAGAGGAAGCCAAAAGCAGCTAAGCCTCAACCGGCTCAGCAGACTCAGCCTCCACAGGGGCTTTGACTCCTATCTATAGAACTTTGCCTTCCTGGCCCTGAACGTTCCAGAACCCTCCACCATTCCAGGAAGGTTATGTCATTTTGCCCCCAGATGGGGTCAGATAACAGCAGAAAATTGGACTCTGTCTATTGTAAGAGAGGGGTACAAGCTTCATTTCCTCAACATGCCCCCTCCTACAATAGTGAGACAGTTGAATTCTCAGACCTCTCTCAACTGGTGAGGTCAAGAGGTCACTGCTCCTTGCTCAAGGGGCAATAGAAGAGGTACCCATTCCCCAACGGGGTACAGGGTTTTACTCCCCCCTATTTCCTTATTCCAAAGAAAACAGGAGGACACAGACCCATTTTAGACCTCAGAGAATTGAACAAATTCCTGTTCAAAGAGAAGTTCAAAATGATTTCTCTAGGAACTCTGCTGCCATACCTTCAGAGTCAGGATTGGCTTTGTTCTCTAGATCGCAAGGATGCGTACACTCATGTTCTTATCCATCCAACTCATCGAATGTTCCTTCGCTTTCTGTTTCAAGGGAAGCACTACCAATACAGGGTTCTTCCTTTCGGCCTAGCCTCTGCACCAAGGGTGTTCACAACATGCATGGCTGTGGTGGTAGCATTTCTTCACACCCTGGGAATATTCATCTTCCCTTACCTAGACAACTGGCTCATTCGAGCCTTTTCAGAGCCAGAGGCCAGGGTTTCTCTCTCTCGCACAATGCACATCCTTCAGTATTTGGGACTTGTCATAAACTTCCCAAAATCCAACCTTGCTCCCACTCAGTCCCTAGAGTTTATAGGAGCTCTGCTGGATACCAGGCAGACAAGGGCCTTCCTTCCACAACCCCGCTGCCTTCGCAATGTGCAGTTAGCCTCCCAAGCAGTGCTAAAGCCTCACCTCACTGCTCGGGAAATGTTACAGTTGCTAGGCCAGATGGCATCCACCGTGCATGTGGTTCCCTATGCTCGCCTCCATATGAGGGCAGCCCAGTGGACCTTATCCACTCAGTGGACTCAGGCATCAGGTTGCCTGTCAGACAAAATAGCAATCTCAGATCGCCTTATTTTGTCCCTCCAATGGTGGCAGTCACCCCAAAACCTTTTGGTGGGGTCTCCTTTTCAGCAACCCCCACCCCAAGCCACTCTAACAAATGCTTCACAGGTGGGTTGGGGAGCCCACCTGCAAGGCCTCTCCACCCACGGTACCTGGATGCCACAGGAGGCCTATCTCCACATCAATCTCCTGGAACTCAGAGCAATCTTCCTTGCTCTTCGAGTTTTCCACATCCAGCTCAGCTACAAGACAGTCCTAGTTCAAACGAACAATCAGGTAGCCATGTTTGGCTATGTGAACAAGCTATGTGAACAAGCAGGGCAGAACAGGCTCTCTGTCGCTATGCAACGAAGCTTTGCGACTATGAGCCCTCGCCAGAGAGCATCAGATTCATCTCCTTGCAGTGTATCTTCCAGTCATTCAAAACTCTTGGGCAGACAGACTCAGTCGAGTTCTGCTTCCACACGAATGGTCTCTCCATGCATACCAGGTGGCCAAAATTTTTCAAATTTGGGGAACCCCGGACATAGACCTCTTTGCAAGTCCGCTGAATGCCAGACTTCCCCGGTTGTGTTCAAGAATTCCGGCTCAGGGTTGTCAGGCCAGGGATGTTTTCCTCCTCCATTAGGGTCAGGGCTTCCTGTATGCCTTTCCACCCATTCCCCTAATTCCCAAAACCCTGTTCAAGCTTCAGAGAGACAGAGGTCATATGATCCTCATAGCTCCACGTTGGCCAAGGCAAATGTGGTATCCTCTGCTCCTAGATCTCTCTCAAGCTCCACCTCTGGAGTTAGGATCTGCTCCAGATTTCCTTTCTCAAGAGGACGGGATGCTGTGGCATCCCAATCCCCAGTCTCTGCATCTCAGAGCCTGGTTGCTGAAAGCCTAGAACTTCACGGTCTTAACTTTTCCCAGCAGGTAAAGGATATCCTTTATGCTTCCAGGAAGCCTTCCACAAGACGCTCTTGCACATTTAAGTGGAAAAGGTTTACCATATGCTGCTCGCAGAAGGGTCTTAACCCTCTTGCGATACCTCTGGAATCATTACTAGAGTATCTCCTTCATTTGTCAAATGTAGGGCTTAAGACCAATTCAGTGAGAGTCCATTTGAGTGCTATTGCAGCTTCTTTCAAGCCTCTAAATGGACAACCTATTTCCTCTCATCCTCTCATAGCGAGATTTATGAGAGGCCTTCTTTTGACTAAGCCTCCCATTAAGCTACCACCTGTGGCATGGGATTTAAATCTGGTTCTTGGGCAGCTCATGAAACCGCCCTTTGAACCATTAGCCACTACCTCTTTAAAATTCCTTTCCTGGAAAGTTATCTTTCTCATTGCAATCACATCAGCACGTCGCATCAGTGAATTGCAAGGCTTGGTGGCTGATCCTCCTTATACAAGGTTCCATCATGACAAGGTAGTCCTTAGGACTCATCCACACTTTATGCCAAAGGTGGTGTCGCCTTTTCATCTAAACCAGGCGGTTTACCTTCCTGTATTCTTTGCAAGGCCTCACGCCTCAAATGTAGAAAGGAATCTTCATACTTTGGATTATAAAAGAGCTTTGGCCTTTTACTTGCAAAGGACACAGCAACATAGAAAGTCCTCTCAACTCTTTGTTGCTTTTGATCCTAGTCATTTGGGACTTCCAAAAGAACACTGTCCAGCTGGATTGCACAGTGTATATCTTTTGCCTATGAGAGTAAGAACCTTCCTCTTGAAGGCCATGTCACAGCTCACAATGGTGAGAGCCATGGCAGCCTCAATGGCTCATCTTCACTCTGTGTCTATCGACGACATCTGTCGAGCAGCTACTTGGGCTTCGTTTCATACCTTCACAGCCCATTACTGCTTTGACAAGGACTCCCACCGGGATGCCTTGTTTGGTCAGGCTGTTCTTCAACACCTGTTCCACACTTAATCAACTCCTACCCACCATCCCTGGTAGGATGCCAGAGATCCATGGGGGGAAGTGGAGCCTTTTCACAAGGGCACACAACTTTCTGGGGCCATCTCCCTGGCATCTGCAGCTAGGGAGTCCCCATATGTGAAGACTACATTTCTGCTTGTTCCTGGAGATAGCATAGTTACTCACCTGTAACAGGTGATCTCCGGGAACAGCAGGAATTTAGTCTTCACAACCCACCCACTTCCCCTAGGAGTTGTATCTCTCTATCTCTCTCTCTTTCTCTCTTTCCCTCTCTATTTTGTCTCAGCTTTAAACTCAACTGGAGAGGGACAATTGGGAAAGGTGGGAAGGCAGCATGCAGGCACTGTGAGATGCTCCCAAAGGCTTTCCTATTGGACTCTGGGAGCGTTCCCGCGCAGTCTCCGTCAGTATTGACGATACCCATATGTGAAGACTAAATTCCTGCTGTTCCCGGAGATCACCTGTTACAGATGAGTAACTATACTTTCCTGGGGGTGGTTCCTAATATGGAACCTTCCATCGTGTAACCATAGTTTGGGGTTTTCTTTCCTAGGTGCGCATAACCTTGCACTTGTCCACATTACATTTCATTTGCATTTGAATGCCCAGTCTTCCAATTTATCAAGATCCTCTTGTAATTTTCCCCAATCCTCTTGGGTTTTAATAATTTTGGATAGTTTTGTGTCATCTGCAAATTTGATAACTTCACTTGTTGTTCCCATTTCCAGGTCATTTCTGATTATGTTAAAAAGCAGCGGACCCAGCACAGATCCCTAGGGTACTCCATTATTTACTTTTCTCCATTGGGAAAATTGGCCATTTAGCCCTACCCTCTGCTTTCTATCTTTTAACCAGTTCCTGATCCACAATAGTACACTGACTCCTATCCGATGACATTTTATTTTCACCAAAAGTCTCTCATGGGGGACCATGTCAAATGCTTTCTGAAAATCCAGATACTTTATATCAACCGACTCATCTTTGTCTACCTGTTTATTCACACCTTCAAAAAAACATAACAGATTAATAAGACAAGATCTTCCTTGGCTAAAGCCATGTTGGCTGTCTCTCATTAAGCCATGACTATCTACATGTTCAGTAATTTTGTTCTTTATTATGGTTTCTACCATTTTTTCCAGTACTGATGTCAGGCTCTCACCGGTCTCTAGTTTCCCGGATCACCCCTGGAAGTCTTTTTAAAAATTGACGTTACATTAGCCATCCTCCGATCTTCAGGTATTACCAATGATTTTAATGATAGTCCATAGATTACTAATAGTAGGTCTGCAATCTCATATTTCAGATCTTTCAACACCCTTGGATGTATACCATCCGGTCCACTAATTTCAACCATAAAAGGCCTCAGATGAGGGAACCCGATCCCTGCCCACCCCACTGTGTGCTATGTAGACACAGGCTGCTCAATCCCCCAATTACTATCTTTCATTGGCCCACATATAAAACATAGTAATAATTTTTTTTCGTTTTTCAAGTGCATTTAAAAATTACTTAGGTGCACTGTTGCTGGTCTTTAAATCAACGAGCAGCTGCAGTAGGATGTTTATGCACCATTTGGGTTTGACATCTACGCTATTGACGTGTCCTAAAGCAGCCATATAAATGAAATTTGGCAAAACTAGAGTTGCATCCTGTGGTTAGGCATTTTCATGGAATTCTTCAATTGGCAGCTAAGTAATTTTTAAATGCATTTGAAAAATGAAAAAAATATTACTATGTTTTATATGTGGGCCAATGAAAGATAGTAATTGGAGGATTGAGTAGCCTGTGCCTACCTAGCACGCCATGAGGTGGCGAAGACCAGGCTCCCTCATCTGAGGCCTTTATGCTTGAAATAAACATTTACCTGGAGTATAATTTTCATACTGGTGCTTAGATTATGAAATTTATTATTTTGGTGCCATTGTTTGGTAGCACACAAGGGAAAGACAACTGGCCTGTTCGCCTTTGAACCATTGTATAATTTTCAATCATGGCGCTTCTTAAATTTGACCTTACTTATCTGCCATAGACAGGTGTAAAATTAGTAATTGCTTTATAATAAGATATGCTTAAAAGTCAGGTTCTGTATAAGATTTTGTTGCTCACATGTTGGTGACATCCACTGGCTGATCTCATGAAGCACAGCTAGAAGGCTAAAAGGAATACTATTGCAATGATAGGGTATGCTATGTTTCTGTAGTGTGCTGAGATATAAAAAAAGGGGGAATATCTTGAATAAAAATAAACACAACCATTGATTAAAAAATTATTAGAGAATGCCTCCAATAACATAACTAAAGGGTGTGGATCGTGTTCTCTTAGAAAAAGATTTGTGAAGATAGTTTTGACAAAGGTTATTATATTTTTTGTAAAATGATTATAATGCTCTGTGAGCAAAATTATATTTCAGAAAAACTAAAATACTTGACTCATCAGGATCTTAAGTTGAGGTCAGCTGTAATTCAAAGATGAAGGATGAAGAACTGCAAGGATTACCCTGTAATTTGTGTAAAAACATGGTAATTTTCCTTTAATTTGGGACTGTAAAGTAAGTGTTTATGAAACTTGGGACTATAATGAAGACTATCAAGGGAGCATGCAGTGTATTATTGTTTTTTAGGGAGTAACTAAGGGTAAAGTTACATTTTTCTAGCTTGTGTTATTTCTGTCCACTGTAACCGAGGTAGATGGACCCGGTGCTTGAGGCCCCACAAACTCCATCGCTTCCCCCCTCCCAGCCCCCAACCTCCCCCCACCACAAAACCACTCCACACCAAATGCTCATGGAACATAACTGGTCGCAGCTTTATTAACTTTTTAACAATTTAACAATACATTAGAATTATAAACCTTTACAATTCAATCAGCGGAGCAATGCCGCACCAGCCATACAATTAGCAAAGTGCCTTGCCACTGCTACTGCCGAAGACCTTCTCACGGCAAGCCTCCTACCCCCTTTCCCCGACTTCGCCTTTCCATTAGCAAAAGTCGGCCAGGGTTTGTCTGGGTCGGGGGCACCCCACCCCCGCCCAAGTATAACCTTAGGCTCCGGACCCTGGAAACCTTCGGGATCCCGCCCCCCCCCCCCCAAGCTGCAATGCCCCTTTCCTTTTTACCCATCCTCCCTTCTATGGGCGGGAAGCCGGCACCCCGAGCCTCCGCTGCCACGAATGCAGGAGCGGAAGGCTGCTGGCCCGACGACACCCCCCTCCATGCCCACTATGCCTTTTACTCATTGGCTCCCCCGCGATCACATTCGCGGGGAGCCAATGAATTTTAAAGATGAACTCTTCCCGCCCGGGCGACATAAGCCGCGCGCAAGGTTCCCACACTGGACCGCACGCCTGGGACGATCGGCCGCCAGGACCCTGCCCGTGGCCTCACATTAACTGAGGCAGATGGACCCGGTGCTTGAGGCCCCACAAACTCTATCGCCTCCCCCCCCCCCAGCTCCCCACCACAAAACCACTTCACACCAAATGCTCATGGAACATAACTGGTCGCAGCTTTATTAACCTTTTAACAGTTTAACAATACATTGGAATTATAAACCTTTACATTCCAATCAGAGGAGCAATGCCGCACCAGCCATACAATTAGCAAAGTGCCTTCCCACCACTACTGCCAAAGACCTGCCCACAGCAAGCCTCCTACCCTTTCCCCGACTTTGCCATTGTATTAGCAAAAATCGGCCAGGGTTTGCCGGGTCGGGGGCACATCACCCCCGCCCAAGTATAGGCTCCGGACCCCAGAAACCTCTGGGATCCCGCCACCGGCACAGATGACATTCCTGTCCCTGCGCCCCCCCCCCCCCCAAATCCCCAAGCTGCGACCAGCGAGCATCGTGAAAAAGCACATATTCCAAGACCTCTTGCCAGTCATTCAGGAGCAAATCCACACCAACCGGGGATAAGCATACTCCATCGCTCCTATATAACCCCTCACAACCAATCTCAACCCAGGAATGTATGAGTTGGTAACCCCCCTGCTCGCAGAACCAATGGCCGATCTGGCGATTAATTTTCGTCAAACCCCATGACCAACGCCGATGGCTCCTGCAAGCAGGCCTTGGAATAATGACTGACCACATTAATACTGCACCCCCAAATATTCTCAAAACCACCGCCAAATCCTTCTTCACCGCTATGACCATAAGACAAGGTCGTTGCCCCCCAAGTGTAACATCATCACACCCGGCTTTGTCTTCTCTCTTGGTGCTGTAGCAAAGGCAGCAGCTGTGTCTAGCGAAGACCACGCTCGCCCAGCCATGAACCGCCACCCTCGCAGGATCAATCCCCAGATTAGGGCCCACCGGCCTCGTCTCTGCTCGCTGTCCCGCCCAGCAGACGAAGGAATGACCAATCAACCAACATCCCAGAGGCTTCAGTCCCCCATCTGCAAGATAAATTAACAGTTAGGATCCCCTACCCTGCCAACCTCCTTCACCCTCTCAAAGCCGCACATAACCCTGAAATGACCGAGAACGCCATCTGCCACTGCTTTGGATGTCCCGCTCTGGCAATCCAGCCGCTGCCGCACTAGTTGCCGCGCCAATGCAGAAAGAGTGCATTGCAAACCGGCATGGGTCCTCGCCTATGTATCACAGCACTATCCTCAGCACTGCAGAGACTTGAAAGCGCGTCAACACCCCTGCACCCTCATGAATAAAGAAACCCCCATCCTGTGCGGGACGCACTCGCCGGTACTGCCTCAAGGCCACCACCGGGCATGCCACCAAGCCCACACACGCCCTCAAAACCACCCACAATCCTCTCCCCTGCGGGTCGGTCTTGGATTTTGCCAATAAGACTCTTAGCTGCCCCACCTCTACACGGACGTGGTGCCATTGCATACCGCCCTCGATCCCAAGCCTACTGGAATTTGATACCAACTCTCCCATCTGGAAGGCACCAAAGGCAAAGCAAAAACTGCCCGTTACAAGGTGACTTCATACTGTGATGCTGCCACACTTGGTAAGGCAGCATAGAGTCGCACCAGCAAGTCATGCGTTATTGGCTGCCGAGGGACCCGAGGCATAGGCCTCGCACGCTCCCACCCTTGAAGCAACCTGCGGGCTAAAATTCCACCCAAGGACGAGCCCCAACCCACGGCTCGTGCAAAAAAGTTAAATCCTGACGCTCTGGAGAACCCGCTGCCTTTTGCCTGAAGTATATACCGACCCATCAATTGATCAGACACCCCACCCGGCTGCCATCCTTGAGCAACCCAAGATTTGACCACCTTGTCACACCCTCGTTGGTATGCTGACCATGTCCCAGCTGACTCCGAACTCCTCGGGAGATTCAACATCTCCCTTGGCCAATGCTCCATAATTTCTCTGGGACCCCGGATCCTTCTGTGTCCGCATCTGGAGCCAAAGCCTGAAACCGCTCCCACTTGAAATGAGAAAGAGCATCAGCAATCTTTTATTTATTTATTTATTTACATTCTCTTATATACCGCGCTATTCTGCATCAGTGCGGTTTACATTGAACAAACTGAAATTACATTGAACAGGGCATTATAACTTGGAGATAACTATTTTACAGGGAACATGGGCTGTATAACCTGTTAGTATGGGCCTTTACCGACACGTTCAACTGCAAACATGCAAACACTACCTCCCTCATTAGCTCTGCTACTCGCAAACATCTAGGAGAGTAGTGATTGACTATGATGACCACTGCCGCATTATCGCACCACCAGACTACCCTACGGTTGCGAAACCTATCCGGCCACAACTCCAATGCTACCAAAATAGTAAACAGCTCCAGGAAGCTTATGTTGGCGGTCACATTCGTTTCATGCCAAAACTGCGGCCATCTATCCGCACACTGCGCACCCCCAAAATAAATTCCTAAACAGATCCCCCTGCTGCATTCATATATAGCTGCAAATCCTCACTTGATACCTCTGCCTCCATCAGAACCGAGGTCCCATTAAAGTCCTGCAAAAATCTGCTCCAGATCCGCCAATCCGTCCGTATCACCACCAAGAATCTAATCCAGTGATGCGGCTTTCGCACACCAGCTGTTGAAGGTGCCAACTGCCGCAAAAATACCCTACCCATCGGTATAACCCTGCATGCAAAATTCAATGAGCCTATTAACACCTGCATTTCTTGTAATGTTAACTTAGAGGAAGCCAAGATGTTAGCAACGAAAGCCTGCAATCTGGCTACCTTTTTGAGCGGCAAGCGAGCCACCATCTCCACCAAGTCTCACTCCACACCTAAAAAGGTTATCCTCGTCGCCGGGTCTTCTGTCTTACCCACTGCCAGTGGCATACCCAATTCTCGCGATAGCTCCACAAAACCTTCCAATAGCCCCTGACACTCCACAGACTGAGCCCCACCGACAAACAAAAAGTCATTCAAGTAATGCACCACCTTTGCACAGCCAACTTTCCATACCAGTGCCCACTGCAGGAAGGTGCTGAACTTCTCGAAGTAGACGCACGAAACTGAACATCCCATAAGCATGCATTTGTCAAATTAAAATCCCTCCTCAAAACAGAAACCCAGTAACTGAAAAGCGGACGGTTGCACTGGCAATAAACGAAAAGCAGATTTGATATCCACTTTGGCCATTAACACCTTGCGACCCACTTTCCTAACCAGCTCCGCTGCCCGATCAAACGAAGCGTACCGTACCGTACACACTCCCACGGGATGTGGTCATTTACTGATGCTCCCAGCGGAAAAGACAAATTATGAATCAGCTAAAGTTCCCCAGCTCTGTTTTAGGTACAATTCCCAATGGTGAAACCACAAGGTCTGGGAAAGGCCCGCGATTCTGCCCAAATTCAACTCCACCAGTAGCTTGTCCTTGACTATGGTTGCGAAACGCCACACCGAAGGTGAATTCCACCCTTTAGATGCTGTTACTTCACCCTGAACTGGAATTACAAAGCCAAACTGAAAACCAAACCGCAGAACATCCCTATCACCCCGTTTTGGGTACTGCTGAAGCCAGTACCGCAATGCATCCAACCGTATTGGAGTCGGGGCGTGGTCACTTACCTCATCATTACTTGGGGGGCCGACCCAGGGGCAACAGCAGACCCTTTTTTAATACATCTTGCAGCCGAGTGTCCTCTGCCATAACTGGAACAGACGTGCCCGAATTTGCAGTCCGGAAACAGGCAGGAGGACTTATTGAACCTCCAGCAAACGTCCCCGGCCCCACTTGCCCCTGCTTTCTGCTGCACAAGACTCCTCCCGCACGAAAGGACCAGCCCGTCCCCGCGGTGCCTACCGTCCCACCTCTCCCCACACCTCCACCCCTTAAACCCGCCCTGGCTGACTTTTGCGTCAGCCAAAGGTTAATATCCTGTGTGCCCCAGGACAATAATCTGTTCTCCTCAATTTTGTCCCTAAACCTTTCATCATAATTTAACCACGCCTATCCTTCGTGTGTCTGTGACGCCTCCAAAATTGAATCCGCATACTCTAGCAGCATACCGTAATACTCAGGCGAGCGATGACCCAAACGCTTGCTAAGCGTAGAAAGGATCGCGTCCAATTTACTACAGTAAGCGATAATGTAGTGATTCGGCCTGCCTACTCGTCCTCTTTTTTTCTTTTTCCTGCTCTCCCCCAATCGCTTCCTGCCTTCCAACAGCTGAAATATATCCATATATTGCCATTTTCTGATCTTGTGGCGCAGCTTCATCAGAACTTCCTCCCATAACTCAGACTATGGTAGGGGCCCCGCCCCCCGATCCAGCCCCTGTCATACCACTGCTGCTCACCCCCTGCTGCTCCACTTCAACCCCGGCCGACGAGGAGGATGACGAGGATGACTCTGAGCTATGATGTCGCCAACAAGAACACTGCCTTTCCTTGCGCGATTTTCCCCCTTTTCCATCACGTGCGCCACTCTGCTGCCACACCTCCCCTTGGTCATCCTGCAACTCACCTGCCACCAGGCTCTCCGGTGCCGATGCCTCCTGGCCTCTCCTTCCATGCCTCGCCAAAGGCTGACTCATCACTTGCACCTGTGGAGACATTAAAGAAAAAACACGGGGGGGGAGAGGCTCTGCTGGAGACCACGCATGTGGCCCGGCTCCTAACCACCCCGCTCTATACGGACCTTGCCTTCCCCCAAGCCAATGTTCCCATGGAGCTGGTCCCCTACTGGCCCATAGCCACCCTGCACCGCCGACCAAACTTCAGGATAGGAAATACCTTGCCCCTCTGGTGCTCAACCCGGATTCATCACACCCCGCTGCCTTTGTTCCCACTGCTGCCTTTCACCTGCCACCGAGTGGACGGTTACCTCCCCACTGCTAACCGCCATTCCCCCACTACTCCCCATAGACTTCACCTCTGCTACCACCTCACTCATGCTCTGTGGACTACCTGCCCGCATCCCCCTCCGCAGAGACCCCAACCCACCACCTTGTGAGCCCTCAGGTCCTCGAGCCTGTGCCCTGACCCCCAGCAACCGCGCTCCACCCCTACCCACCTTTCGTCCTACTCGGGACCCTCCATGCCACCTACCAGGCCCCAGAGTGCTTGTGGGACCTCTGCGTGCAGCCCGAGACCTTTCTGCCCCCTCACCATTTCATAGCTCTCCGCATCAAGTCTCTCTCCCCATGCTTCCTCCCCTTGCCCCCCAAAATCCACTCTTGAAGGTGTGGCACAACGCCCTGTACTGCCCTCCGAACAGACCCAGCCATCCTCTGCGTGGCGGCATCTGATTATCCTATGTCCTTTATTTATAAGTTAACTAATTTTTTTTTTTATGTGAATGATTCACCCTCCCAAATATACTGACCCCCTAGTACCCACTATTGCCCAAGGCTTATCCTCTTATCCTCTCCTCAGACTACCCCCCCCCCCCCCCCCAACAGAACTTTTCCTTTTTTTTTTTTTTTTTAAATCTAACCACCTTTCGGGCCTGGCGCCCGTAAAAACAGCCTCCCCCAGCAAAATTCCTTATCCCCTACCCAGTTACGTACCCCACACTTACCTTGCCCACAGTCGTCCTCCTTCAACTTCCCCTATCCTCTGCCACCACCGGGAAGGAGGGCCCGTGCTCCACTCCCTCGTGGCAGCGTGAAAAAATGCCATGCCCGCAGCGTCTCGCTCTTCGGGCTCCGCTTGCACCGGCCGCCCTCCTGCAGTCGCCACGGCTCTCTCCCGGTTCGTTCGCTGTGTGACCCCAGGCCTGGCTCTCCCCAGCACACGCAGCACAAGCCGGCACCCCAAGCCTCCGCTGCCACGAATGCAGGAGCGGAAGGCTGCCGGCATGACTCCCCCCCCCCCACGCCTACTATGCCTTTTACTCATTTGGCTCCCCCGCGATCGCATTCGCAGGGAGCCAATGAATTTAAAGATGAACTCTTCCCGCTTGGGTGACCTAAGCCGCGTGCAGGGTCCCCGCACCGGGCCGCGTGCCCGGTTACGATCGGCCGCCGGGACCCTACCTGCGGCCTCCCATTTCTCATATATAGTTAGTTTGTTTATTCTTTGTAATTCCTTCTTGCCCCTTTTGCACTTTCCAGCTCAATTGTAACCCTGCTGGATCTAAAAGACAATCCAGAAAAGGAGGCAAACTGCGGACCTGTTTATCTTTTTCTTAGATCCTAGCTAGTTTCATAGGAGCTGTGATTTTCTAAAAAGAAACTATTTTGGGAAAAATACGTGGCCAGTCCTTTACCTTCCTGGGCCTCTATACTAAAGGTTTTCTCTCATTTTGTGTCTCTGGAAAAGATGCTTAGTATATAGGCCGCTTGATATACGAAGTGCTAACCTCCTCCTTGCAACATCAAATTTGCTCCAATTAGAAGGCTCTGCTACCTTTTACTGGTTGCCCTGTAGTTTATAAGCATTGCCTGTCTCTAGTTTGTCCCTCCTCCATGATATCTGGCTCAGGTAGTTTCTATCACTGCATCATTTGTCTTTTGGTACCGAGAGCTCTATTTGCTCCTTCTGCAGACTAGTATTTAGGTTAAATCTGACCCTTAATGTTGAAATCCCATTTGCTTTCTGATCTTGACTGAGGTAATCCATAAAAAAATCTAGCTTAAAGATTTTGTGTGCGATAGTTGTTTAATTACCAAGAGAAATGAAGACACTGTTCATCAACTAAAATTTAAGAGCCCAATTTATCCCATAGCTGCAGAACAAGAGAAAATTCTTAGTAAATCAAACTTTAGCTATTGTTTAAGCCCATGTTTGCTTAACTGGTGTGCCACAATGGAAGCATAGGTGTACTGTAAAATCTTTCAATGAACTATAATGTACAGTCTTTTAATCTGCTCATAAAACCATCTGCAATGTTAAGTCCAAAATGCCTTCATATACTAATGCAGTAAAGTGAAGTAATATTAACATCAAGGTCGCTTTTACCTAAAGAAAAATGGGCTGCTGCTCCTAGCCCCTGCACAATGGGAGCCCAGCTGCCCTGCTGCCAATAGGTAAAAGTGGCCTTGATTGCAGGCAGAGAGCTTGCATCTGGGCTGCAATCGTGGGCATGCCTCTCTGCTGCTGAAGGGGGCATTCTCTGAAGTTTGTCCGGGACCTCGTAGGGGTTGAAGTGGTCCTGATTAAAATTATTTAAAAAAAACCCCAGTAAACAGAAATTACAAAAATTACCTTGTAAACAATTGCAGTTTATTTCCCAATCGAGAGTATCTTTAAAAAAAAAAGCAGCGTCCTCCATGGAACGACATAGAACCAAACCACATCCCTACCACTATGATTAACAGCACAGAGAAAGATATGTGCGCTGATCATGTGTAAGATGCTGAATGTTGAAAGTAATGTAATAGGAGAATGTCTAAAGGGAGCCTATGAGTAAGGAACTGAAAACCAGAGAGACTATGGGTAAAGGAACTGAAAAACCAATGAGAAGAAAAAATAATATAATAAACTACAGTCATATTAAAAGGAACTAAAATAGTTACAAAGGGAAAAATTAAAATATAGACTAAGGAACAAATGGGAAAGGCTATGGGTGGAAGGAAAAGGGGAAGAGAAGGAGGGAGAAACCAAAGAACAAAAGGAGGAAAAGGTTAAAGGAGGAAGTGGGAAGGGGAGGAAAAGGGGTAAAAGGAAAGGGGTGGGAAAATGGGGTAAGGGAAGGGAAAAAGGAATAAGGAAAAAGGATAGAAGGGAGAAAAGTGAAGGGAAGAGGAGGAAAAGGAAAGTTCAGGAAACAAGAGAAGGGGAAAGGTACGAAAAAGGGAATGGGAGGAAAAGGGAAAAAAGCAGAAGACCCAGTGGGGGGGGGGGGGGGGAACGGGACGGGACCCTACAAAAAACAACTGAAAAGTATAAAGAAACTACAACAAAGCTGTAATTGATTTATTGGTTGAAATTTACCCCAAATCAAGTAACCACACTGGCTGCAATATAATCTAAACTATACGTAAATACAATGTAGCCGCCAGCCTTTAATGGGCTCAAAAACAATATTCAACTTTATATATGAGTAGAAACCCACTAGGCATTTAACTTGAATGTATCCCATTAAGCTAAAGGGTGCTCAAAACAGGACAAATTGCCTAAACAACTAATCTTAATGCTGGTAATCCTTTGTCATCATCACTCCCAATTTCACCTCTGTTTTGATATTTTCAGTGTAAATTTCAAGATTATTGAATTAACATAAAGAAAGTCCATCAAAATACAAAAATAATATACAATTATGTTTGAAAAACTCCCCCTAAAAATATCAGTCAGTCTTCACTATGGAGCAGTACTTCAAAATAGCACTGTGAAAGAGTTGTAAAAACATTGTAGAGAAATTGTTAAAAAAAAAAGAAACTTCATTCACTCAGTCCATACTGAAAATAACTGCAGAAAAAATTCCTTCCCTATCATATTCCAAAACATTTTTTCTTTTTATCCCTCTTGAATTTATCAGCAACGATACGTCTTATAACATCAGACTACAAATGTCACTCCGCATTGAAAAAAGCCACTTAACCCCTTATAGCATCCATGGAATCTGTAAAGGCAATGAAGTAGCTGAAAACAAACACATGCCAGTATATAGATCTTCACTTGTTCTGTATTAGAGACGGTGAAAACTAGCACCTTATGAATATCCAACTATGACCATTAGTTTTGCCAAAGCTATGCTTTTTCAGCGAATCTAAGGGAGGAAAAATGTTAATGGAAAACCCAAACCTCAAGTGGGAATACAAACAATGAAACCAGAAAACAAGAGTAACAAAAGGCTCTTTCACCTCCCAAGCAACAACTGAAAAGTGTCAGAAACGCTGGAGACATTTGGGCTATTTGTCTGGTTTTGGGCTACCTTTGGCTTCATGGGATACATTCAAATTAAATGAATAGTGTTTTTTGACTCATATATAAAGTTGAATACTTTTTTTCAGCCTATTAATCTGAAATTTAAAAATACATGTTTGTTCTTCTCTTAATAGTGTGTTTTCCACATCTCTTCAGTGCCAGGAGGTGCGTATCAAAAGGATGGCCAGAAATCTTAATTCAGAAAAGGCGTGCTGCTTATCAAGACCATAAGTGGCATTTTATAAGAGACATCCAGGATGAAATATGCAAAAATCCATGAGTGGTGGGGGAGGGGGAGTGTTAGCAGGGAAGAAAGGCACGTACAAGTGCCTTCTGAAATCACTCTGTCCCTGTTGTGAGAGATGAACGCCCCTGCAGATGGGTAAGGGAGACGGGTTTGTGCATGTTTATAGCTATTTCACAACTATAGATGTCTGTGAAATGCATGTCTGCATAAATGGATACATAGACGTCCCTGGCGCTGGATTTCAAAATGGGGGCATCCATGTAGGAGGCATGTATGTCCTAGTCCCAGATCTTCGATCTGTAGACGTTCAACAGTGGGGTAGTAAGGATTGTTGCTAAACCAGTAGACATTTTCGTCTCAGTAAAAATGACTCTGGTGGCAAGACCACATTTTTCTCTACACCCTACTAGTGTTGCTGCTATAAAATGAGTTCTTTTTTGAAACTTAGTCATGGTCAAGAGCAGGTAAAGGCCATGGATGTGTCAGCAGCCAGGATCAGACAGGCGTACCACCCAGGCCATGCCTCCACAATGTCTCTTTTCTCCCTAGATGTGCTTATACATTGAAAACTGCCTCTATCAGACCTCTGATTAAGAACAACAAACTTGACCCATCAGAGATCAAATCCTACAGACCTATCTCAAGCCTCCCCTTCCTAACCAAGATCATACAAAAGATCATCTACCAATAGACCCAAGACCACATCGACTCCAACGCACCTCTAGACCAGCAACAGCATGGATTTCGCCAGCAGCACGGTGTTGAAACCCTTCTTACGACTCTCCTTGACAGATTCCACACAGGCCTGGACAAGAAGAAACAAGGCTTCATCCTCATTTTTATGGACATCGCCTCTGCTTTTGATACAGTCAACCACAACCTCCTGCTCACCCAACTATATCAAAAAGGCATAAGAAACCTGGCCTTAGACTGGTTCAAATCCTACCTATCTGACCGACAACAAGTCCGCATAGATAACCATTCATCCAGACCTTCCCACAAGATTCTTCCCTCTCAGCCCTACTCTTTAACATATATATTCAGCCAATCTGTTCTATTATTCAATCTTTCAACATTCTCCAGGACCAAGCAGGAAGTCAGTCCTCACATATGGGTGACATTGACGTCGATGAAGCCCCTGCGGAGCATTTCCCCAGCTTTCCAAGAAAGCCTTTGGGAATGTAAGCACGCATGCGCGGTTCCCTTCCCGCCTAAAGATGCCATCTTGCTCAGTCTCTCTTTTTCCGTGAAGCCCACCGGACGTGTGTCCTAGTCCTCCCGGAAAATAGTTAGATTTTTTTGGCGATTTCTTCGCTATTTTTTCTCCGGTTCGATGCCGGTTCCCCTCCCACCGGGTTCGGTACACTGGTATCGAGCCCGATCTTCTTTTTTCGGTTTTTGCCCTTCGTGGCTGGCGTTCGCGCCCTTTTTTTCTTTTTCCTTGGAAGGCTGGTCCTTTGACCTCGCGGGGACTCTTTTTTCCCCAATGGCTTCCAGTGGGTTTAAAAAGTGTGATCGGTGCAAGAAGCTAATGTCTCTCACCGACACACACAACTGCTGCCTTCAGTGCCTCAGTCCTGACCACGATCCTAAGACATGTGGACCATGTGGAAAAATGTCTTCCAAGGCACTTCGAAGTCGTCAGCACCAAAAGGAAAGGCTTTTTTCTGACTCGGCCTCTGGCTGGGCCCGGACCTCGTCTGAGGCCTCGACATCTCGGGAATCGGATCCCGAGCACCGTGGGGGCTCCTCGGACAGGGGGTCCCCCGACCGGGAATGAAAGAGGAAGAAGCGGCTCGTGAGGGCGTCGTCGGAAGAGGTCCCTGGCTCCTCGAGAGCTAGGTCTCAGACCCCCGACCGTCGCCCCGGGTCCGTGGAACAGGATAAGCCTCCCAAAGTACCTCGAGTGGAGCCGGAGTCTGCTGGACACGTAAGTCCTGTAGTCCTCGTGGACTCTCCTCCCAGAGAGCCGACGTTGGGCCTGGCGCCGCCGGGGCCCGAGTCAGGGGCTGATGAGTCTCCTGAGCTGGGTCTCAGGCTGACAGCCTTGGAGAGCAGACTGTCTGCCTTCATGGAACAGCAGCGGGCACTGATGGCCAGCCTGTCTGGTGCTTCTGCCCCGACCACCGGGACATCGACATCGAAGTCGACCCCGGAGACCGAGCTGATACTCGAGACCATAAAGGCTCGAGGGCGACCTCGGTTGCGGTCTCCCTCGACCTCCAGTTTGGGACCGAGGGTGTCGACGCCGGTGCCTTTGGCATCGGGGCGGGTGCTCACAGGCCCCGCGCGGTCGGACCCCGATTCCTCATCGGACGAGTCCGCCTGGAAGACGGAGGACGAGGAGTCCCCCGACACCTTCTGGACTCTGTGCGTTCCGTCGGACTCACCGCAGTCTGAGCCCCAGAGTAGATCCCCCCCCCCCCCCCGGAGGATACCTGGTTCTCGGAGTTCGTCCGGGATATGGCCACCGCGGAGCTCGAGGCCCTACAGTACGACTCTCCTCCGAAGGAGGCCTTTACTGTTTCATTTCCTCCGATGCTGGAACGGCTCCTCTTCCGGATGTGGGAGGCACCGGCCTCGGCACCGGTTCTAAGCAAGCGGGTCAATTCGATCTATCGACTCCGGAAGAGTCCTGGCTTTCAAAAGGTGCAGCTACCACACCATTCCATGGTGGTGGAATCAACCATGCATTGCCTGAAAAGTCAGGGAAGCCCGGAACCTGGATGGTTTTGGTAGAAAGTGCTTCCAGGGCTCGATGCTTGCTTGCCATGTCCAGTCTTAACAGCTGTACATGGGCATGTACTTGCGAGACCTGGCCAAAGAGCTGGCCGGGTTCTCTGCTGGTCTCTCCGGGGAACCCTTGCAGAAGTTCAAGTCCTTGTCCTCGGGGATCCGGGAATGCTCCAAGTTTATGTCCCACGCTGCCTACGATGGCTTCGAGGCTTTGGCCCGTGTTGCGGCAGCCGGCATTGCGGCTCGATGCCAGGCATGGCTGCAGTCATCGGACCTCGAGCCATGGGTTCAGGACAAGTTGGTCGATGTCCCTTGCCGAGGTGAGAACCTTTTTGGCAAGCCCATGACCGAGAAGGCCGCACAGCTCGAAACCGAGCACCTCACGAGGACAAGGCTATCTAGGAAGACTTCTGCCCCTTCTCACAAAAAGAAGGGCTAGGATAAAAAGCCCTTATACCCGAGGAAGGGCACTGCCTACAAACAGTACCCACAGTACCAGGCTGCCCAAGCTGCCCCTCAGGGTCAGCAAGCCAAGGGACAGGGTAATGGGCCCCGTAGGCAGAGGACCCCCAAGCCTCCGGCCCCTGCTCCCACTCAGCAGGGTGGGGTTTTTTGACTCCTTAGGCATAGCCTCTCCGTCCCTGCTCTCCCAACCCTGCACAGGACGTCGCCTCGCCCTGTTTGCCCACCAGTGGCCACTCATCACTGGAGACAGTTGGGTGTCAAGCATAGTCCACAAGGGCTATCTACTACACTTCCAACAACTGCCTCCTCCATACTTTCCAGGGGAGCCTCCAAGGCCTCCCCTGCACACAGATCTTCTCCTTCAGGAGCTCCAAGGTCTGTTGGTGGACAGGGCAGTGGAGCCTGTGCCTCCCCACTTGCAAGGTCAAGGGTTCTACTCCAGGTATTTCCTGGTACCCAAAAGAACCGGTGGCCTTCGACCTATTCTAGACCTCTGAAACCTCAACAAGTTCCTAGAGAAGGAAAAGTTCAAGATGCTTACTCTTGGAACACTTCTGCCCTACCTCCAGCAGGGAGATTGGCTATGCTCATTAGATCTAAAGGATGCGTACACTCACATCCTCATTCATCCAGACCACAGAAAGTACCTCAGGTTCATTGTGGGAGGAAACCATTATCAGTACAGAGTACTTCCTTTTGGCCTCACCTCCGCTCCCAGGGTCTTTACCAAATGTCTGGCAGTGGTGGCGGCCTACCTAAGAAATCAGGGAGTCTTTGTTTTATTTATTTATTTAGACAGTTTTGTATACCGCCTTATCCTTCAATCAAAGCGGTCACAACACAATTGGGGGATACATTTAACACGCGGTGATATGAGACACATACACTAATACTTATAGGGAACATGGGCAATGGAGGGTTAAGTGGCTTGCCCAAGACCCAAGTCTTCCCCTATCTGCACGACTGGCTCATAAGAGGTCAGACATGACAGGAGGCCTGACAGGCCACCCTCAGAACTATTGCTCTTCTTCAAAGATTGGGTTTGTAATAAACTTCGCAAAGTCCACTTTGCTCCCCTCCCAGAACTTGGAGTTCATAGGGGCGAGGTTGGACTCTGTGCTGGCAAAGGCATTCTTGCCAGAAGACAGAGCCCAAAGACTGATAAACTTAGCAAACCAGTTTCTCAGCAGGTCACTGGTCTCCGCCAGACTCTGCCTGAGGCTTCTAGGCCACATGGCTTCGACAGTACATGTGACCCCCAATGCCAGGCTCCATATGAGGCCTGCACAGTGGTGCCTTCGGACTCAGTGATCACAGGCCACAGGCAGCCTCAGAGACAGGATAGGGGTGTCCAGACAATTTCTGAACTCCCTCAGCTGGTGGCTGCACCCACCCAATCTGCTGCAAGGGGTACCTTTTCAGATGCCTGGGTTCATAGTGGTGTTGACCACGGTTGCCTCCCTGCAGGGCTGGGGAGCTCATTGTCTAGGCAAGTGCACCCAGGGCCTGTGCTCTCCCTGGGAAGCCGCACAGCAAATCAATCTCCTGGAACTCAGGGCTATTCGGTTAGCACTCAAGACTTTCTCTCCAGCCCTGACTCATCAGTCTGTCTTTGTTCAAACAGACAACCAGGTAGCCATGTTTTATGTGAACAAGCAGGGCGGAACTGGGTCCAGGCTCCTTTGTCAGGAAGCACAGGACCTTTGCTTATTTGCCCTCAAGCACAACATGCTCTTCAAGGCTGTGTACCTCCCTGGCCAGGAAAACTACCTGGCCGACAGGTTGAGCAGATTTCTGCAGCCCCACGAGTGGCAGCTCCATCCTTTGGTGGTTCAGAGGATTTTCCTGAAATGGGGACTTCCATCCATAGATCTGTTTGCCAGTCCCCTGAACAAACAGCTGCCAAAGTTCTGCTCCAGACAACCGCATCCTCTGCGGATAGCGGCAGATGCTTTTCTGATCCCATGGTCTCAGGGCCTCCTGTATGCGTTTCCTCCCACACCCTTGGTGGCCCGAACCCTGTTCAAGATTCTTCAGGACAAGGCCTCGGTCCTGCTGGTGACTCCCAGGGGGCCGAGACAGCCTTGGTTTCCACTTCTGCTTCAGCTGGCAGTGGATCCCCCACTGCCTCTGGGGTTGCAACATAAGAACATAAGAACATAAGACATGCCATACTGGGTCAGACCGAGGTCCATCAAGCCCAGTATCCTGTTTCCAACAGTGGCCAATCTAGGTCATACGTACCTAGCAGTTTCCCCAAAAGACACAAGTTCCACAATGCTTGTACGGGGTCAAGCATTGATATCCTGGGTCCCTTTTTAATAGTGGTTTATGGACCTTTCCTCCAGGAACTTGTCCAAACCTTTTTTAAACCCAGCTATACTATCAGCCCTTACCACATCCTCCGGTAACAGATTCCAGAGTTTGATTACACGTTGAGTGAAAAAATATTTTCTCTTATTTGTCTTAAATAGTTTACCCTGTAGCTTCATTACATGTCCCCTAGTCTTTCTATATTCTGATAGCGTAAACAATTGATCCACGTTTATCCGTTCCACTCCATTCATTAATTTATAGACCTCTATCATATCTCCCCTCAGCCGTCTCTTTTCCAGGCTAAAGAGCCCTAACCTTTTTAGCCTCTCTTCATAGGAGTAGCCTTCCATCCCCTTCACCAATTTGGTGGCTCTTCTCTGTACTTTTTCTAATAACGCTATGTCCTTTTTAAGATACGGTGACCAGAATTGCACACAATATTCAAGGTGCGGTCGTACCATGGAGCGATACAGAGGCATTATAATATCCTTTGTTTTATTCTCCATCCCTTTCCTTATGATACCTAGCATTCTGTTTGCTTTCTTGGCCGCCGCTGCACACTGGGCGGAGGGTTTTAACATGTTATCCACGATGACTCCTAAATCTTTTTCCTGGGTGGTGGCTTCTAATGTGGAGCCTTGCATCGAGTAACTATAGTGTGGGTTGTTCTTTCCTAGGTGCATGACTTTGCACTTGTCCACATTAAATTTCATTTGCCATTTGGATGCCCAGTCTTCCAATTTATCCAGGTCCTCCTGCAGTTTTCCACTTTCCTCTTGGGTTTTAACAGCTTTAAACAGTTTTGTGTCATCTGCAAATTTGATAACCTCACTCGTTATTCCCTTTTCCAGGTCATTTATGAATATGTCAAAAAGCAGCGGACCCAGTACAGATCCCTGGGGTACTCCACTATTCACCTTTTTCCATTGGGAATATTGGCCATTTAGCCCTACTCTCTGCTTTCTATCTTTTAACCAGTTCCCGATCCACAATAGTACACTGCCTCCTATCCCATGACTTTTTAGCTTTGCCAAAAGTCTCTGATGGGGGACCTTGTCAAAAGCTTTCTGAAAATCCAGATACACTATATCAACCGACTCACCTTTGTCTACCTGTTTATGCACACCTTCAAAAAAACATATCAGATTAGTAAGACAAGATCTTCCTTGTCTAAAGCCATGTTGGCTGTCTCCCATTAGGCCATGACTATCTACATGCTGCGTAATTTTGTTCTTTATGATGGTTTCTACCATTTTCCCTGGTACTGACGTCAGGATCGGGGTTCCCTTCTGCACCCCAATCTCAAAGCTCTCAATTTGATGGTCTGGAGGCTGCAAGGGTAGTTTTAGCTCCCTGGGGCCTACCTCAGGAAGTTGAAGAGGTTGTCCTAGCCTCTAGGAAACAGTCCACTAGGAAAACCTATGCTCTCAAATGGAAAAGGTTTTCTGTGTGGTGTCAGCTACGTACAGAGGATCCCTTCTCCTGTACTGTACCAGTAGTACTTCAGTACTTACTGCACTTATCGAATTGGACTTAAGTCCAATTCTGTTCGGGTCCACCTGTCAGCCCTAGCAGCTCACCACTCACTGGTGGAGGGACATTCTCTGTCAGTTCACCCCTTGGTGTCCCGCTTTCTCAGAGGCTTGCTTTTGCTCAAGCCTCCAATCCGTCCTCCTGCTCCTGAGTGGGAATTGAATGTGGTCTTGCAGCAACTGACTCGCCCACCTTTTGAGCCAATGGCTACTTGCCCTCTACGCTTCCTATCCTGGAAGACACTCTTCTTGATAGCCCTAACCTCGGCCAGGGAGTGAGTGAGCTTCAGGCCCTGGTCTGTGACAGGCCTTACACCCGCTTCTATAGGAACAGGGTAGTCCTTAGGACTCATCCAAAGTTCCTCCCTAAAGTTGTCTCCTCCTTCCACCTTAACCAAGAGGTGGTTCTTCCAACATTCTTCCCTAGGCCTCATGCAAGCCAGGCTGAAGCAGTTCTGCATACCCTGGACTGTAGGAGGGCCTTATCCTTCTACCTGGACCATACGCAGGGGCATGGAAGGGCTACTCAGCTCTTCATATCTTTTGACCCTAATAATTTTGGATTAGCTGTGTCCAAGCGTACCTTGTCCACCTGGGTAGCTGACTGTATCACCTGGGCTTACAGGTCAGCTGACCTTCCTTTGCAGGGTCGGGTCACGGCCCATCGTGTCAGGGCTGCCTGAGTGGCTGCCTGAGTGGCTGCCTGAGTGGCTGCCCTCCGCTCTGTACCATTGGTGGACATCTGCAGGGCTGCAACTTGGTCCTCAAGCCAGACTTTGCGGCCCATTACTGTCTGGAGAGGGAGTCCCGTAGGGACAGTGCTTTTGGCCAGGCAGTACTCCGGAATCTCTTTGAGGTTTAGGCAACTCCTGCCCTCCAGCCCTCCGTTGGGCTACCGGTGGAGGTTCTGACAGTGAAAAGCCTTTCTTCGATGCTGGGACTAGAGGGAGTTCTCTTGTTCAGCCTGGGTTCCCTGGTAGCCCAGAGCTACGGAGTCACCCATATGTGAGGACTGACTCCCTGCTTGGTCCTGGAGAAAGAGTAGTTACTCACCTGTAACAGGTGTTCTCCAGGAGCAGCAGGAATCAGTCCTCACAACCCTCCCTCCTCCCCTGGGAGTTGCAGTTGTACATAGTTTATTTTTACATTTTTGTGTGCTGGTTTTAGCTATGTCATTTGACTGAGCAAGATGGCACCTTTAGGCGGGAAGGAAACCGCGCATGCGTGCCTGCATTCCCAAAGGCTTTCTTGGAAAGCTGGGGAAATGCTCCGCAGGGGCTTCATCGACGTCGATGTCACCCATATGTGAGGACTGATTCCTGCTGCTCCTGGAGAACACCTGTTACAGGTGAGTAACTACTCTTACTCTACCACATCTATGCCGATGACGTGTTTCTGTACACCCCATTCCTCATTGACAAGCCGGACTACTCGTCCATTGTAGAATGCTTCAACACAGTCACAGATTGGCTCATGACCCACAACCTGATGGTCAACAACAATAAGTCTGAGGTCCTATTCATATCCAAAGACCCCACATTTACCCCGCCATCTCTCTTAAAATGACAGACTTCGACCTCATAACCAAACAAGAAGTCCGCTATCTGTGAATAACAATTGACGAACGCCTTTGCTGGGAGACCCACATTCAAAATATCTCCAAAGCAGTCTACCATAAGCTGAGAACCCTCCGGAATCTACATCCCCTCCTCGAGTCCTCAGATTTCCACTCGGTTGCTCAAGCCCTCATCCTTCCTCATTTGGACTATTCCAACATAATCTTCCATGGTATGTCGAAGCACACGATCCAGCCACTGCAACTAGCCATGAACACAGCTGCCCGTACAATCCTGTTTGCATCCAGATACGACCACTTCACTCCTCTACTGTTTCAGCTTCACTGGCTTCCCACAGCAAGTCGCCTGACCTACAGAGCACTGCTACTCACTTTTAAGGCCCTGCATAGAATGTTGGCAACCTCGCTCACAGAACTCATACAAAGAATGCCAGAGACCAGAACCAGGAGATCTTGCATGATAAACTCTCTTATAACCCCTTCAACAGTAAGAACCTGTACCCAATCTGCCAAGAACTGTGCTTTCTCTCTATTTGCACCAACTCAATGGGACGCACTACCCCCAGCGATACGAGCCATCCCAGATCTCGCGTCTTTTAGGAAGGCTCTAAAGACATACCTCTTCCAATTAGCCTATAACCAGCCACCCTAGAGCAGTCGTACAAGCAGCCGACTGCTCGCGCCGAACACTTATCTTTAACCCCGGACATTAACAAGCTGATGTAATTACATTCTAATGCTCACTTTCAACCATCCACATTAATGCCAGCCTAACACAATTAAGTCTTTAGCGATGCCTACTTAATGCTGTTTAATGTAAATATGTTCCTAGTTATGCCAGCCTGTTGCAACCTTGTTATATGGAACCAGTTCGATGTAAACTAGTTTATTGTTCAAATGTTATATGTAAACCGCACTGATCTGAAATAGTGCAGTATATAAAAACAAACAAACAAACATAAATAAATAAATATACCAGGGATATCTCCAGACCACCTTTCTAAAATAAGTCCATCTCTGTGCTTTGGCATCTGAATGGCATTTTCAGATATCCAGACCAAGAATAGTGCTTCTAAAATAAACCCCATAGGCTTTTCTGATTTCATACAGCTCTTGTGCTCAAGCATCCTTACTTTTAACCTTCATTTGGTTTTACCTATAGAAAAAGGAACAAGGGATCTGTACAATCTAAACAACATTCGTGGAGTTGCTGTCAAAACAATGATGTAATTTGTATGTGACATCATGTCTGGGATAAATAAACAGATCAGTGTTAAAGGATAATGAACCATAAACTACATTTCCCATATTTGTAACTACCAGTCTTGTTCACTGGGGAGAATATTTTATTTCAGTGATGTTTCCAGTAGGCTTCAACCAAGAACTCGATTCATTCATTTTTTATGAAAACATTTTGTACCTCATCTTATCCCTTTCCCACCTGCCTCACCTAGTCCCCTTCCCTTCCCTTCCCATCCTACTTCTTTCCTCTTTTTATCTCAATTTTTCTTATTTATTCATTTTTATACTGTACTTTTTTACAGTATATATATTTCACACTGCAGATACGTACTTTATCATTTCAATCTGTAGCAATTGTTTTTTGGCGTAGTACCCCTCTGTTTTTTTGTCATAATGTTATTAGATATACTTTTATATTTATATAATCTCCAGGAACAAGCAGGAATGAATCTTCACATATGGGTACGTCGGTACCGACGGAGCCTGCGCGGGAACGCTCCCCAGCTTCCCAAAAAGGAAAGCTTTTGGGAGCATCCCACAGCGCCTGCGCGCTGCCTTCCCGCCTTTCCTAACCATCTCTCCTCAGTTCTTCTTTGCCGCGGAGCCAGCAGGTTGAGCCCTGTCACCGCTGAAGAAGTTCTTTATTTTATTTTATTTCTTTGGTCGCGTGTCTGCCTTCCCCTACTCCGGACCGGTACCACCGGTCTTTTTCTCTTTCTTTGTTCAAAAAAAAAAAAAAAAAAATCTATATTTTCTTCACTTAGTGTATTTTTCCTCTTGGGCCTCAGGGCCTACAAGAAAAATTTCCTCATGGAAAAACCAGCCTCCGGGTTCAAGAAATGCACTAAGTGTAGCGGTACCATTTCTGTTACAGATAGCCATGAATGGTGCCTTAAATGTTTGGGTCCTGAACACTCCATTCCGGATTGTCCGTCCTGCTCTCTAATGTCTAAACGGGGTTTACAGAACTGAGCAGCTAAGCTCCATGTGCTGTTTCCCACTGATGCAGGGTCGGTAGCATCGACATCTTCCAGGTCTTCTTCTCCTGATGGATATCAGGTAACCAAACATAAACCTAGCAGGTCCTCGAAGGGTAGATCTCCCTCTAAGCATCGAGATGCCTCTGGGCTTGCCCTCGAGGATCCTGCACCAGCTAAACAACCCCGGCGGGAAGCTCTGGCTTCCAAAGCTCCTCCTATGGGGTTACAGATTGACATCGATGGCACGGCCTCGACCGATCACCTGTTAGAATGTTCTGGGGTACCGGCACAATCTCCCGGTACCGATTTCCAGGCATTCATGGCGTCGATGGATCAGAATTTTCTGTCCATGCAGCGGGCTATTGCGGCCTTCATTCAAGCTGCGACGCCGATGGTACCACAACAAACTCCGTTGTCGGTATCGGCTCCGGTACCGTCACCAGCGCTGATACCGGTACCGACTGCATCGACATCGACCAGGATACCGGCTGCATCGGTTCCTTGTCCAGGGCTACTTCTCGGTACCGATCCGGTACCGAGGACGCCCGATGTCGATACCGCTCAATACGCATATCGAGCGTTAGAAGAGCACCCTGACAGGCGATACTTCGATTCCTCCGGTGATTCCGATTCATCAGATGAGTCTCCTGAAGTATCCATAGCCCTTCCTGAAGAGCCTTCTTCTCCAAAAAGAAGAATGTCTCCTCCAGAGGACTTGTCCTTTCAAGACTTCATAAGAGAAGTAGCTAAAGGACTTTCTATTTCAGTAACCTCTGAATCAGAGCCTAGAGCAAAAAAATTAGATATTTTAGGATACTCTAAGGCTCCTAGAGAGGCAGTCACCTTACCAATTCATGAGATTCTTTATGAACACATGATTGATTTATGGGAGACTCCTCTCACTCTCTCTCCTCATTCTCGCAGATTGGACACTATGTATCGTGTCCCTCCTTGTCCTGGATTTCAGAAAACTCAGCTTCCTCACCATTCCATTGTGGTGCAGTCAGCTATGAAGAGGATAAAGAGTACAAAGAGACACTCTTCTGCTCCTCCAGGAAGAGAATGCAGGACATTGGATGCTTTTGGTAGGAAAATCTTCCAAGCCAGTATGCTTATTGCCAGAATCAACTCATATAGCCTTTACATGGGTATGTTTCTAAAAGAAGTTGCACAAAAACTGCATAACTTCCTCCCTTTTCTTCCAGAAGATAAAAGGGACGAATTTCTCATTTGGCTTAAGCATACTCAAGACATTTCAAAGTTTTCCAACAGGGCAGCTTTTGACTCCTTTGAAGGTGCCAGCAGAGCCTCCGGCATTGCCATAGCTGCTCGCAGAATTGCTTGGCTCCAGGCTTCTGATTTAGAACCCTGGGTTCAAGATGGCTTAGGGAATCTGCCCTGTACAGGTGAAAATCTATTTGGCAAAGAGTGGCAAATAAAAGCCACTCAAATGGATGCAGAAAACTCTGCTCTGGATAGACTTTCAAAGTCAACCTCCATTCCTGCCAAGAAAAAGACTTTCAAAAAGTCTTTTTTCAAAAAGGGCAGATTTCCTTCTACTTCTGGCCAACAATCTTCTACAGGTCGTTTTGCCACTAAGCGTCAGCAACCTAAGCAGGCCAGGCCTAAGCCTACAGGGGCTGCTGCAACTCAGCAGTCCCAAACCCCCCCCCCCCCTCAGGGTTTTTGACTTGATGCTAGAGAACCTAGCCTTTCTGGCTCTACAACAGCCAGAACCTCTCACCATTCCAGGAAGGTTAGCTCATTTTGCTCCCAGATGGGAGCAAATCACATCAGAGCAGTGGACCCTCTCCATCATAAGAGAGGGCTACAAACTTCATTTCTCAGACCTTCCTCCCCACACCATGGTGAGACACTTCAATTCTCCCACATCTCTTCTCGACCTTCTAGGTCAGGAGGTAGCTACCCTTCTTGCCCAAGGGGCAATAGAAGAAGTTCCTCTTCTTCATCAAGGGTCAGGGTTCTACTCCCCCTATTTTCTCATTCCAAAGAAGACAGGGGGATACAGACCCATCTTAGATCTCAGAGAACTGAACAAATTTCTATGCAAGGAGAAGTTCAAGATGCTTTCTCTGGGCACTCTCCTTCCATACCTTCAAAGTCAGGATTGGCTTTGTTCTCTAGATCTCAAGGATGCGTACACACATGTCCTCATCCATCCCTCTCACAGAAGATTCCTACGGTTTCTTTTCCAGGGAAAACATTACCAATACAGAGTCCTTCCTTTCGGTCTGGCCTCTGCTCCAAGAGTGTTCACCAAATGCATGGCAATAGTTGCTGCATTTCTACGCACTCTGGGAATATTTGTCTTCCCATACCTGGATGACTGGCTCATCCGAGCTCCATCTCAGACAGAGGCCCAGATTTCCCTGGACCGCACAAGGCGCATTCTGCAGTACCTGGGACTTGTGGTAAACCTCCCAAAGTCTCAGCTCACCCCTACTCAGTCCCTAGAATTCATAGGGGCCTGGTTGGATACCACTACTGCAAGGGCCTACCTTCCTCAGGCCCGTTGCCAACATCTAGTGCAGTTAGCCTCCCAGATTCAGTCAAAGAGCCACTTAACTGCCCGGGAGATGCTACAACTGCTAGGCCACATGGCTTCCACAGTACATGTGGTACCCTATGCTCGCCTACACATGAGAGCAGCTCAATGGACTTTGTCCACCCAGTGGACTCAAGCTTCAGGAGCTCTCTCAGACCAAATAGCAACCACCAAACGTCTCTTTTGGTCTCTCCAATGGTGGATGTCCACTCAGAATTTGTTGCTGGGGTCCCCCTTCCAACAGTTGTTGCCCCAAGCAACCCTCACAACAGATGCCTCCCAAACAGGTTGGGGAGCCCATCTACAGGACCTTTCCACTCAAGGCACTTGGTCCCCACAGGAAACCTCTCTTCATATCAACCACTTGGAGCTTATAGCAGTTTTTCTAGCTCTCAAGGTCTTTCATACCCTCCTCAGCTACAAGACAGTCCTCATTCATACGGACAATCAAGTAGCCATGTTTTAATAAACAAACAAGGAGGTACTGGCTGTCTGTCGCTTTGCAACGAAGCTTTAAGATTATGGGCCTTCGCCAGAGAGCATCAAATCCATCTCCTTGCAGTATACCTCCCAGGAGTCCAAAACTCTTGGGCAGACAGACTCAGTCGAGTTCTGCTTCCACACGAATGGTCCCTGCACATGGATCAGGTACTCAGAATCTTCCAAGAATGGGGAACCCCGGACATAGACCTTTTTGCAAGTCCGTGGAATGCCAAACTTCCACAGTTCTGTTCCAGAATTCCGTGTCAGGGAGTACAGGCCAAGGATGCCTTCCTCCTTCATTGGGGTCAGGGCTTCCTGTATGCCTTTCCACCCATTCCCTTGATTCCCAAGACTCTGTTCAAACTCCAGAGGGATCAAGGATCTATGATCCTCATAGCTCCACGCTGGCCACGCCAAGTGTGGTACCCTCTACTTCTACATCTCTCCCAAGCCCCCTCCCTGGACTTGGGAGCTGCTCCAGACCTTCTGTCCCAGGAGGAATGGACTTTGTGGCACCCAAATCCCAAGTTCCTACACCTCAGAGCTTGGTTACTGAAGGCCTAGACCTTCAAGACTGGAATCTTTCTCAACAAGTGAAGGATATCCTCCATGCTTCCAGAAAACCTTCCACCAGGCGTTCTTATGCTTTTAAATGGAAGAGGTTTTCCATTTGGTGTGCTGAAAAGGGTCTTGACCCTCTAGCACTACCTTTAAATTCTCTGTTAGACTATCTCCTGCATCTTTCCAATGCAGGCCTTAAAACGAATTCAGTAAGAGTCCATTTGAGTGCTATTGCAGCATCCCTTAAGCCCCTCTCATCCTCTCATTGCAAGATTCATGAGAGGCCTAACTTTAACTAAACCTCCCATTAGGCCTCCTCTGGTGGCATGGGATTTAAATTTGGTTCTTGGTCAGCTTATGAAGCCACCTTTTGAACCCTTAGCCACTACCTCCTTTAAGTTTCTTTCCTGGAAGGTTATTTTCCTCATTGCAGTCACTTCAGCTCGCCGCATCAGTGAACTGCAGTCGTTAGTGGCTAATCCACCTTATACAAGGTTCCATCATAAGGTAGTCCTTAGGACAAATCCACACTTTATGCCTAAAGTGCTCTCATCTTTTCATCTTAATCAAGAGGTATATTTACCTGTCTTTTTTCCAGCTCCTCATGCATCCAGTGCAGAGAAGAATCTTCATACTCTGGATTGTAAAAGAGCTCTTGCTTTTTACTTACAAAGGACACAGCAACATAGAAAGTCTTCCCAGCTTTTTGTTGCTTTTGATCCTTCTCATTTGGGACTTCCAGTCTCTAAGAGAACACTGTCCAATTGGATTGCTCAGTGTATTTCTTTCGCCTACCAGAGTAAGAACCTTTCTCTGGAGAGCCATGTCACAGCTCATAATGTGAGGGCCATGGCTACCTCTATGGCTCATCTAAATTCTGTGTCCATCGACCAGATCTGTCGCGCAGCCACCTGGGCCTCGGTTCATACCTTCACAGCCCATTACTGCTTGGACAAGGACTCCCGCCGGGATGGCTTGTTTGGTCAGGCTGTCCTCAAACACCTGTTCCATTCTTAAACAACTCCTACCCTCCTTCCCTGGATGGATGCCTGAGATCCATAGGAGGAAGTAGACGCCTTCCCAGGGTCTCATATCCTTGGGGATCTCCCAGGCATCTTAGCTAGGGAGTCCCCATATGTGAAGACTCATTCCTGCTTGTTCCTGGAGATAGCACAGTTACTTACCTGTAACAGGTGATCTCTGGGAACAGCAGGAATAAGTTTTCACAACCCTCCCACCTCCCCTAGGAGTTGTATCTCTTTTTCTATCTTTCCTTTCCTCTCTCTCTCTATTGTCTCAGCTTTAAACTCGAACTGAGGAGAGATGGTTAGGAAAGGCGGGAAGGCAGCGCGCAGGCGCTGTGGGATGCTCCCAAAAGCTTTCCTTTTTGGGAAGCTGGGGAGCGTTCCCGTGCAGGCTCCGTCGGTACCGACGTACCCATATGTGAAGACTTATTCCTGCTGTTCCCAGAGATCACCTGTTACAGGTAAGTAACTGTGCTTTCTTGGTTGTGGGGGAACAAAAGGGTTGATCACTTCTTTCAGTGATTTTCCTTTTTTTATATGCTGCACCCTTAATTTATTCTCTCCATTTAATAAGAAACTAAAAGACACAGGCAGAACAGAATAACTGTCAGAAAATAAATCTTTAGGCGTATGGTCAATTTTTATCTATCTATTACTCCTGCTGGTATTCTTCACACTAAGATCTGAATTATATAGCATTCTACATGCTTTGTTTTTCAAAATAGCAAAGTGTATTGGGGGACATTTTCAAAGCCATTTAGGTGATTCACAGATCTGAAAACTACCTAAAATGGCACTCAGTGTGATATTTAATGGCACTAATGCGGTTAGTAATTTGTATCTGTGTGCGCAAATGTGTGTATACACACACCGTCACACCCATCCATATACACACTGTGGCACCTATCACCACAATTTAGAAGAGAAAAACAGCTGTGTCATGCCTTGTTATTCGCTTTATGTGGGATTGTTTCTGTTGAAGCCTCCCATCAAGCCATTTTTTCTCCATGGACAAGCAGGAAATAAGTCCTCATTAATGGAGTGATGTCATCCGATGGCGTCCACATGGGAGTACTCCCCAGCTACTGTTCAAAGCTTTTGGGAGTTTCCTCTGCACATGCATGTCATCTTCCTGCCTGCTGCCGTGGTGCCATTTTACCTCTGTGGAGCCCAGCTGATGCATTTCAAGGATCTCTTTATTAGTACTTTTTTATCCCTCTCAGGAAATCTTTTCAGTCTTTGGCTGTTTTTTTGGGCATCTACTTGCCCTGCATGTCTTGGTTTAATTTCCCTATTCAGTTTTTTGACTGCTTATGGTTTTCTTTCTTTTCCGTAACACCAACAGAGAAGAATTGCCAGCAGAAAGGAAGAGGTACTAATTCCATTGTACAAGTCACTGATGAGGCCTCACTTGGAACAGTTCAGAGAAAGGCGACCAAAATGATTTGGAACCTGTGCCAGAAGACACATGAGAAGAGACTTGAAGACCTAAATATATATACTCTAGAAGAGAGGAGGGACAGGAGAGATATGATACAGACCTTTAAATACTTAGAGTTTTAATGAACAAACAAACCTTTTTCAAAGACGGGAAAGCAGTAAAATCAGAGGGCGTAACATGAAGCTGCAAGGGAGTAAATTGAAAGGCAATGTCAGGAAATACTTTTTCACTGAAAGGGTGGTGGATGCTTGGAATGCCCTCCTGATGGATGTGTTGGGGGAAAATACAGTGACGATTCAAAATAGCATGGGGCAGACACGGTGGATCTCTTTATAGCAACAGGATAAAATCAGAACAACCTTAACTGTCTCTGCTGTTTCAACAAATAGGGGTGACCTGCACAGAATGGTGGGTACACCCCTAAACAAAGGCATCAGGAGGTGTGGCCTACACGGAGTGGCGGGTGCACCTACTCTTGCTACCTTGCTGGGCAGACTAGATGGACCATGATGGTCCTTATCTGCTGTTATATACTATGTTACTGTGTATGTTACCATTGACCCCTTAGGCGTCAGTACTCTAGCCGCGAGTTTATCCTTTCGCTTTTTCAAAATTGAGTGGTTTGATTTTTCTGCGGTTGTTTTTCCAGCTGATATGTCCCGAAAACTTGCCAAGGGGTTTAAAAATGTTTCAGGTGCTCTAGGGCCCTTTCTCCCACAGATACTCATAACTTGTGCCTTCTGTGCTTGGGACTCGATCATCTGCCCTCTTCTTGTAATTTGTGTTTACAGATGACAAAAAGAGGATTCAAATGTTGAGAGCAGTGGTGTGAATTGATTTTTGACACTCATAAGTCCGATCTATCAACATCTGCATCGTCCTCGCTAGTCTCAATGGTATCGAAGGCTGCATCCAGAGTCTGGTGGTGCTTCGATATTAAGGAGTTCTCGAGCTCACTTGGAGGCGGGCACTCATAGTGCCCCAGAGTATTGGCCATTGATCAGTCTGCTTGAAGATGAGGAAAGATTCAGCTTCATTTAAATCAATGCCGATGGATGAATGCGTCGAGCATTGTGGAGACTCCAGTGCATCAATGTCTAAGCCTCTCGAAGCACAGCATCAAGAGCAAAGAGGGATTTCAAGAGTGCCCCTCTATGCTGCCCCAAAGAGATTAGAACTCATCCTTCAAGGCATCGGAGGGGCAGCACTGGCTACTGGATGCCCAGACCATGCCGCCAATACACCCTCTCAAATTCCAGGAACATTGGCCGATGTTGCTGAAGCCCCACAGCCTTCAGTGATGGCTGCCATGAAAGAACTGCCTTCTGAGGGCTCTTGAGGAATGTATTACGATGCTGCTTGCCATGCAGCATGTCAGTGCCTCGTCTGCTGCATCAGCATCGGCACCATCCAGCCAATCCTTGAGAAGCATACCTTGCCTGTGGGAGAGGTATCGACATCAGGGCATCGAAAGGCCCCAACATTGGAGCCTGCCTGGCCAATCTGAGTCGCTATTTTATTTGGGTCCAATGCTCCTTCAAGACCTAGAAGACCATCAGTGCATTGTCATTCCCGACAGAGCTCCCAATCCCCAAAGGATAGGAGAGTGATCCAGGCAGAGACTGAAGTATTTCTTTTTTCTCTCTGAGTCTAACTCAGAAGGCTGGGCCACCTATGTAGAATCAGGAGAAATGTCAGATCCTTCTCATGAGATACGGAGTCACCTCCTGATAATATGACCTTCCACGATTTTGTTAGAGATAGGGCCAAAACCATATCATTTTCTTTGGAAGCTGAGGATGAGCCCAGCGTAGAAGAATTGGAAATCCTTCAGTACTCCTCAACATCTAAGGAAGTGGTAACAGTGCCCATGCACCGCATCCTTCAGAGAGTACAGATGAGAATGTGGGAGAACCCCCTCACTCTACCTCCAGCAAGTAGAAGGCTTGACTCCATGTATAGAGTTCAAAAGGCTTATGAGTTCTAGAAGCCCCAGTTTCCTCACTATTCTTTGGTGATTGAATCCGCCCTTAAGAGGTCTAAAAGTTCCAAAGCTCACTCTTTGGTGCCCCTAGGAAGGGAGGCTCAGACATTAGACTCTTTCGGAAGAAGATTTTCCCAGAGTTGCAGGCTTATAGGCCACATGGCTTCTTACCAACTCTACATGGGCATGTTTCTAAAGGACATCATGTGTGGCCTAGCTGACCTGTCCCGGTATCTCCCCCTAGAGAAACTGGAACAGTATTGTTCTCTGGTGAGTCACGGTAAGGACTACTCAAAGTTCATGGTCCGAGCAACCTATGATATCTTCAAAATAGCATCGAGAGCTTCTGCTATTAGTATTGGCACCGGAGACTCGTCTGACCTCCAGTCCTTGGACCTAGAACAATCAGTGTAGGATAAGCTTCCTGATGTGCTGTGCCATGGAGAGAATCTCTTTGAAGGACAAGTTGAAGAAAAATCTGGCTTTATTGAAATGTGACATGTCACCTTTCAAAATCTCTCAAAGTGCATATCCTAGCTGGCCTCCTGTCGCAGGAGGTATGAAGGTGGTAGCCAGAAAAAGACCTATTAACCTTGAAGGTGTTGGTACTTTCTTGGGACTCACTATACTACTACTACTTAACATTTGTATAGCGCTACAAGACGTATTCAGTGCTGCACAGACACATGTAAAAGACAGTCCCGGCTCATAAGAGCTTTCAGTCTAGTCAAGACAGACAACACAGGAGCTGTAGACATGGGATATAGCTAGGGAGAATGGTAAGCAGCAGTGAAGAGGTGAGTTTTCAGCCTAGATTTGAAAAGGGTCAGAGAGGATGCCTGATGTACAGACTCAGATAGTTTGTTCCAGGCATAAGGAGCTGCAAGGTTAAACAGAGCAAATTCTGGAATTAGCAATAGAAGAGAGAGGCACAGATAGAAGCTATTTGCCAGAAGAGCGGAGTTCCCGAGGGGTGGGAGTGTAGGGAGAGATAAGAGAGGAAAGGTAGTGAGGAGTTGCAGAGTGAATGCATTTATAGGTCAGCAGGAGAAGTTTGAACTGGATGCGGAAATGGATAGGGAGCCAATGAAGTGACTTTAGAAGAGGAGGAATATGAGCATGATGAAGATAGTAGAAGATTAGCCACACAGCAGAGTGTTGAACAGATTGAAGGGGAGAGAGAGGATTCAAAGGGAGACCAGCAAGGAGTAGGTTGCAATAATCAAAGTGGGAAGTAATTAAGGAGTGCATAAGCGTCTTAGTAGTGTGTTCAGAAAGGAATGGGCGGATTTTGTTGATGTTATAAAGAAAGAAACGGCAGGTCATAGCTATCAGATGGATGTGTGTGGAGAAGGAGAGAGAGGACTCAGACGACCCCAAGGTTGCGAGCTGAGGAAATGGGGAGGAGTAGAGAGTTATCTACAGAGACAGAAAGGAGGAAGAGGAGAGGAGGTTTTAGGTTGAAAGATAAGCAGTTCAGTTTTGGTCATGTTCAATTTCAAGTGGCGGTGAGGCATACAAGCAGCAGTGTCAGAAAGGCAGGCAGAGATCCAGGTCTGGATTGCCGGAGAGATTTGAGATGTAGAGAGGTAGATCTGGGAGTCATCAGCATAAAGATGGTCTTGAAAGCCATGAGAAGAGATGAGCACACCAAGGGACTGGGTATAGAGAGAGAAAAGGAGTGGACTCAAGACAGACCCTTGGATGCACCAGCTGAGAGCGGCATAGCAGTAGAGGAGGATCCACCAGAACAAAATAAGTTATTCAGCTGAGAAAAAATGAACAAAAGTGCAAAAAAGGTGCATTGAGGTAAGAGAGCACACTAACAATGATAAATAAATATATAGAGAGACAAACTGGACTCAGAAAGCAAGCTGAATCACTCACAAATGGCTTCTACAGTGCATGTAACACCCTTAGCACGTCTCCAGATGAGAAAGGCTCAGTAGACTGTAGGACTCAGTGGACCCAGGCCACAAGACATCTCAAGGATCCATCTGTATGTCATCAATCCACTCATTCTGTCATTGGAGTGGTGGACAATTCATCACAATGTGCTCAAAGGTCTCCCTTTCCAAATTGCTCCACCACAAAAAATATTGATGACAGATGCCTCTAAACTGGATTGGGGAATGCATCTCGATGGGTTTCACACTCGGAGAGATTGGTCTCTCAAAGAAAGTCCTCTATTAGATCAACTTCTTGGAATTAGGAGCTTTAGCAAATGCTCTAAAGGCTTTCAGAGATCGGTTGGCCAACCAAATTGTCCTGATTCAAACCCGCAATCAAGTAGCAGTGTTCTACATCAATAAACAAAGAGAAACAGACTTGTACCTCCTGTGCTGGGAAACAGTCAGGTAGTGGAAATTTGCCATTGCCCACGGGATGGACGAGAGCCACATACCTGCCAGGCGAGCAAAACTCTCTGGCGGACTGACAGTACAAGCATTGTGGAACTTGTGTCTCTTGGGGAAACTGCTAGGTACATATGACCTAAATTGTCCACTGTTGGAAACAGAATACTGGGCTTGATGGACCTTGGTCTGACCCAGTATGGCATATCTTATGTTCTTATGTTCCAGCCATAGGAATGGATGATGGTCAAGGAAGTTGCAACTCACACCTTTTGTTAGTGGGGCACCACCTTGATAAATCTTTTCATGATTCCTCAGAATACCCAAATAGATCAGTTCTGCTCCAGAGTAAGGATGCAGAACAGACTAGCCTCTGATGCTTTCCTCCTGCATTGGGGGGAGGGTCTTCTGTATGCTGAAAACAGACAGAGGCTCAATGATTCTCTTCACCCCTACTGGCCCCGACAACCTTGATTTCCTCTCCTGCTATAACTCTCCAGTCGGGAACCACTTTGGTTAGGCTGTGTGCTGGATATGATATCGCAGAAGAATAGAAGGGTTATAGTTATATTTTATTTGCTATACCGCCGATCTGTAAACAAACTGCAGTTTACAGTAGAAAGAAAACATATTAAATAAATTAAAAAAACATAAAAAGCATAGCACAAAATAAAAGCAAAAGGGAGGAATGCCATTATATTGACAGGAAAGGGAAGAAGCATCTCAACATCAAGTCCTGGCTCTCACAGCTTGAATGTTGAGAGGCTTAGCTTATCAGAGTGCAACCTGCTGGCCAGCATAGTTGATGTCCTTTTGACCTCCAGGAGGGCCTCAACGAGAAAATCCTCTCCATGCACCCTTTGCCTGTCCCACACAAAAACTGTTGGAGTATCTTCTACACCTCTCTGAATCTGAACTTAAGTCCAACTCAGTCAGGGTTCACAGTGCAATTGAAGCTTACCATCGAGGTGTAGAGGGAAAACTGTACAGCCTTTAGTTGTTTGCTATCTCCAGGAACAAGCAGGAATAAGTCCTCACATATGGGTTCGTCGGTACCGACGGAGCCTGCGCGGGAATGCTCCCCAGCTTCCCAGGATGAAAGCTTTTGGGGCATCCCACAGCGCATGCGCGCTGCCTTCCCGCCTTTCCTACCAACTCTCCTCAGTTCTTCTTTTTCCGCGGAGCCAGCAGGTCGTGTTCCTGTCACCGCTGAAGAAGTTCTTATTTTAATTTGTTTCTTTGGTCGCGTGTCTGCCTTCCCCGACTCCGGACTGGTACCGCCGGTCTTTTTTCTTACTTTTCTTTAAAAAAAAAAAAAAAAAATCTTCTTTTCCCCACTTGGTGTATTTTCCTCTTTAGACCTCTAGGCCTGGAGAAAATTCTCCCTCATGAAGAAACCAGCTTCTGGTTTTAAAAAATCACCAAGTGTAGCGGTACCATCTCAGTTACCGACACCCATGAATGGTGTCTCAAATGTTTGAGGCCTGACCACTCCATTCCGGATTGCCAGTCCTGCTCCCTGATGTCTAAACGTGGCTTACAAAACCGAGCAGCCAAGTTTCATATGCTGTTTTCCACAGATACTCCAGCATCAACATCATCCAGGTCTTCCTCTCCTGATGGATCTCAGGTAACCAAACATTCTTCCGGCAGGTCCTCAAAGGGCAAATCTCCCTCTAAGTATCGAGATGTCCCTGGGCTTGACCCTGAGGACCATGCCCCAGCCAAACAACCCCGGCGGGAAGCTCCGGCTTCCAAAGCTCCTCCTATGGGGTTACAGGTTGACATCGATGGCACGGCCTCGACCGATCACCTGTTGGACTGCTCTGGGGTACCGGCACACTCTTCCGGTACCGACATCCAGGCAGTCGTGGCGTCTATGGATCATACTGTTCAATCCATGCAGCAGGCCATAATGGCTTTCATTAAGGCTGAGACACCCACGGTACCGCAGCAAGCGGTTCCGACTCCGGTTCCGGTACCACAACCGATACCGGTACCCAGGGCATCCACATCGACCAGGATACCGGTTCCGTTTCCCGGTTCCAGGGCTTTTCCCGGTATCGATCCAGTTCCGAGTACGCCCAATGTGGATACCGGTCGATACGCTTATCGATCCTTGGAAGCCAACAGACGATACTTCGAGTCTTCTGATGATTCCGATACATCTGATGACTCTCCTGAAGTATCTCTTACTCTTCCTGAAGAGCCCTCTTCTCCAAAGAGGAGAATGTCTCCTCCAGAGGATTTGTCCTTTCAAGACTTCATAGTAGAAGTAGCTAAAGAACTCTCTATTTCAGTAACCTCTGAAAAAGAACCTAGAGCAAAAAAATTAGATATTTTGGGATACTCTAAGGTTCCCAGAGAGGCAGTCACCTTGCCAATTCATGAAATTCTTCAAGAACATTTAATTGACTTGTGGGAGACTCCTCTCACCCTTTCTCCTCATTCTCGTAGATTGGACACTATGTACCGTGTACATCCTTCTCCTGGATTTCAAAAAACTCAGCTTCCTCACCACTCCATTGTGGTGCAGTCAGCTATGAAGAGGATAAAGAGTACCAAAAGACACTCTTCTACCCCTCCAGGAAGAGAATGCAGGACCTTGGATGCTTTTGGAAGAAAAATCTTCCAAGCTAGCATGCTTATTGCCAGAATCAATTCATACAGCCTTTATATGGGCATGTTTCTGAAGGAGGTTGCAGAAAAGCTGCACAACTTTCTCCCTTTTATTCCAGATTACAAAAGGGATGAGTTCCTTCTTTGGCTTAAGCATACTCACGACATTTCAAAGTTCTCCAACAGGGCAGACTTTGATTCTTTTGAAGGTGCCAGCAGAGCCTCAGGCATTGCCATAGCTGCTCGTAGAATTGCTTGGCTCCAGGCTTCTGATCTAGAACCCTGGGTTCAAGATGGTTTAGGAAATCTGCCCTGCACAGGTGAAAATCTCTTTGGCAAAGAGTGGCAAATTAAAGCCACTCAAATGGATGCAGAAAATGCTGCTCTGGATAGACTTTCTAAGTCTACCTCCACTCCGGCCAAGAAAAAATCTTTTAAAAAAATCTTTTTACAAGAAGGGCAGATTTCCTTCCACTTCTGGTCAACAATCTTCTACAGGTCGCTTTGCTACCAAGCGTCAGCAAACTAAACAGGCTAGGCCTAAACCTGCAGGGTCTGCTGCAACCCAGCAGTCCCAAGCCCCTCAGGGTTTTTGACTTGATTCTAGAGAACTTAACCTTTCTGGCTCTACAACAGCCAGAACCCCTTACCATTCCAGGAAGGTTAGCTCATTTTGCTCCCAGATGGGAGCAAATCACATCAGAGCAGTGGACCCTCTCCATCATCAGAGAGGGCTACAAACTTCATTTCTCAGACCTTCCTCCCTACACCATGGTGAGACATTTCAATTCTCCCACATCTCTCCTCGACCTTCTGGATCAGGAGATTTTATTTATTTATTTATTTAACATTTCTTATATACCGCCTTTCATGATATCAAGGCAGTTTACATTGAACAAACTGAAATTACATTGAACAGGGCATTATAACTTGGAGATAACTATTTTACAGGGAACATGGGCTATGGAGGGTTAAGTGGCTTGCCCAAGACCACAAGGAGCACCTGTGGGACTAGAAACCCCAGTCCTTCCGGCCCAAGGTTGCTATCCTCTAGTGGGATTTGAACCCCCGACCTTCCGGCCTGAAGTACCTTGCCCCAACCACTAGGCCCACTCCTCCACTTGCCCCAACCACTAGGCCACCTCTCTTCTGGCCCAGAGGGCCATAGAAGAAGTTCCTCTTCTTCAACAGTGGTCAGGTTTTTACTCCCCCTACTTTCTCATTCCAAAGAAAACAGGGGGATACAGACCTATTCTAGATCTCCGAGAATTGAACAAATTTCTATACAAGGAGAAGTTCAAGATGCTCTCTTTAGGCACTCTCCTTCCATATCTACAGAGTCAGGATTGGCTTTGTTCTCTAGATCTCAAGGATGCGTACACTCATATACTCATCCATCCATCCCACAGAAAATATCTACGTTTTCTGTTCCAGGGGAAACATTACCAATACAGAGTCCTTCCTTTCGGTCTGGCCTCTGCTCCAAGAGTGTTCACCAAATGCATGGCAATAGTGGCTGCATTTCTGCGCACTCTGGGAATCTTTGTCTTCCCATATCTGGACGACTGGCTCATCCAAGCTCCATCCCAGTCAGAAGCTCAAATTTCCCTGAACACCACCAGGTGCATTCTGCAGTATCTGGGACTTGTGGTAAACCTCCCAAAGTCTCAGCTCACCCCTACTCAGTCCCTAGAATTCATAGGGGCCTGGTTGGACACCACTACTGCAAGAGCCTATCTTCCCCAGGCTCGTTGCCAACGTCTAGTGCAGTTAGCCTCCCAGATTCAGTCGAAGGACCACTTAACTGCCCGGGAGATGCTACAACTACTAGGCCACATGGCTTCCACAGTACATGTGGTGCCCTATGCTCGTCTACACATGAATTCTCGGAGTCTGAATTTATCTTTCACTTTGCAATACGATTTTTCACAAATTGAGTTTTTGGATGTTACTGTATGCAAAGGATTGGACTCTTTTCAAACAACCTTGTATCGTAAGCCAGTTCAGTGGAACACGCTGTTATCCTATTCTAGTTTTCACCCTGGATCTTTAAAGAGGGGGCTTCCATATGGCCAATTCCTTCGACTTCGGCGTATTTGTTCCACTTTGAAGGATTTCATGGTTCATGCAAAAGAACTGTCAGAACGTCTTCTTCAGCGGGGATACCCCAGGAAAGTCATTTGTCAGGCCTTGCTACGGGCTCGGTACACTCATCGTGAATGGCTGTTCTCTGCGGGGACTTTGAACACTGATGATTTTCAGAAATTTGTAGCAGTTTTGCCTTACATGTCTCATGTTCAGCGGGTCAAGCAAATTCTATTTAGACATTGGCATATGTTACAACTACACCCCTGCTTTCAAAAATCTTTACAAATTGCGCACTCCCGTGGTTCTAATTTGCGGGATTTGGTGGGAGCTACCTCTTCTCCTTTAGACAGACAAGTGGACAAACCCAGAGAGGTTGGTCATAAAGCATGCAACTCTTGTTCTCACTGTTCACGGACGATTGAGGGAATCCAATGGTTGGTCCCTGCTTCTTCATTCATTCATTCACATCTCCCAATGGAACACGAGCTGCTCTACTACTTATGCAGTGTATGTATTAGTCTGCCCTTGCCACTTTCTGTATATTGGCCGTACAATTCGTGCTGTGAAGATCCGCTTGAATGAACATGCCTCTAGGGTAAAACATTCTGTACTTTCTGCTCCTTTGGTCCAACATTGTTTGGACTGTCATCATGTTTTTGAGGATTTTTCGTGGAGAGTCTTGGATCATGTGCCTGCACACCCCAGAGGGGGTGATCGTGAACAACTGCTTCAATTATTAGAGCAACAGCGGATTTTCCGCTGGTCCACTGTACAGCCTTCTGGTTTAAACAAGGAATTGGAGTGGTCTAGCATACTTTGATTTTGTGTGTTTACAATCATTTCTGCTGTTTTTGAATTTTTGTCTGCTTATGGCATTGGCTATTTAAACTGTGTTCCTGCAATGTGACTCAGATCGCTATTGAGCATGCGCTGGCGTCTCACTCTTTTTTGATCAGCAACGACGAAGAATGTCGATTTAGCTGGGAGCGTTGAAACAGGGCGTATGAGTTTTGTTCGCCCGAAACGCAGTGCTGTGTCTGCTGATTTGCTACCTTCAAGAACTGATTTACAATTGCTGATTTGCTATTTTCAAGAACTGATCTACAATTTTGGCTCCTTGAGAATTGTCCAAGGGGAGCTTTTGGATTGTTCGGTTGGAGTGGGGCAGTGGCTGCAATATCGGGAGAATTCAGATAAGTACCTCTCCTCTTTGCAGTGGTTTTTTGTCCGGACTCCTCAAATTTTAAGCACAATTTTCACGTGTTTTTACAAATTTTAAGCACAATTTTCACGTGTTTTTATAAGGATATATTGTTTATTGGTGCTACTTTGATGTGGTGTTGCACCTTACTTATTGTAAGCTCTAATATGGGCTCAATGAAATATTTGAGTGAAATGGAAAGATAGCTTCAAGAGTCCAATCCTTTCTATGTCTCATGGCTATACTTCCGACATTCATAGGATGATACACGTCAGAGCTTGACTACTTTCACATATTTCTCTATTTAGTTTTTGGATTGTATAGTGTGGAGAAATTTTTTGTTAGGTTGTTATTTTGGATCATCTACACATGAGAGCAGCTCAATGGACTTTGTCCACCCAGTGGACTCAAGCTTCAGGAGCTCTCTCAGACCAAATAACAAACTCCAAACGTCTCTTTTGGTCTCTCCAATGGTGGATATCCACTCAGAATCTGTTGCTGGGGTCCCCCTTCCAGCCTTTGTTGCCCCAAGCAATCCTCACAACAGATGCCTCCCAAACAGGTTGGGGAGCTCATCTTCAGGACCTATCCACCCAAGGCACTTGGTCCCCACAGGAGACCTCCCTTCATATCAACCTCTTGGAACTTCGAGCAGTGTACCTAGCTCTCAAGGTCTTTCATACCCTCCTCAGCTACCAGACAGTCCTCATTCAAACAGACAATCAGGTAGCCATGTTTTACATAAACAAGCAAGGAGGAACTGGCTCTCTGTCGCTTTGCAACGAAGCTCTAAGATTATGGGCCTTCGCCAGAGAGCATCAAATCCATCTCCTGGCAGTATACCTCCCAGGAATTCAAAACTCTTGGGCAGACAGACTCAGCCGAGTTCTGCTTCCACACGAATGGTCCCTGCACATGGATCAGGTACTCAGAATCTTTCAGGAATGGGGTACCCCGGACATAGACCTATTTGCAAGTCCGTGGAATGCCAAACTTCCCCGGTTCTGTTCCAGAATTCCGTGTCAGGGAGTTCAGGCCAAGGATACCTGCCTCCTTCACTGGGGTCAGGACTTCCTGTATGCCTTTCCACCCATTCCTTTGATCCCCAAGACTCTTTTCAAACTTCAGAGGGATCAAGGATCTATGATCCTCATAGCTCCACGCTGGCCACGCCAAGTGTGGTACCCTCTACTTCTGCATCTCTCCCAAGCCCTCTCCCTGGACTTGGGAGCTGCTCCAGACCTTCTGTCTCAGGAGGAGTGGACCTTGTGGCATCCAAACCCCAAGTCCCTTCACCTCAGAGCTTGGTTGCTGAAGGCCTAGACCTTCAAGACTTCAATCTTTCGCAGCAAGTGAAGGATATCCTTCATGCTTCCAGGAAACCTTCCACTAGGCGTTCCTATGCTTTTAAATGGAAGAGATTTTCCATTTGGTGTGCTCAAAAGGGTCTTGACCCTCTGGCACTTCCTCTGAATTCTCTATTAGAATATCTCCTGCATCTTTCCAATGCGGGCCTTAAGACTAATTCAGTAAGGGTCCATTTAAGTGCTATTGCAGCATCCCTTAAACCTATCAATGGACAACCTGTTTCCTCTCATCCTCTTATTGCAAGATTCATGAGAGGCCTAACCTTAACTAAACCTCCCATTCGACCTCCTCCGGTGGCATGGGATTTAAATTTTGGTTCTTGTTCAGCTTATGAAGCCACCTTTTGAACCCCTAGCCACTACTTCCTTGAAATTTCTTTCCTGGAAGGTTATTTTCCTTATTGCAGTCACTTCTGCTCGCCGCATCAGTGAACTGCAGGCCTTAGTGGCTAATCCACCTTATACAAGGTTCCATCATGATAAGGTAGTCCTTAGGACAAATCCTCACTTTATGCCTAAAGTGGTCTCACCTTTTCATCTTAATCAAGAGGTATATTTACCTGTCTTTTTTCCAGCTCCTCATGCATCCAGTGCAGAGAGGAACCTTCATACTCTAGATTGTAAAAGAGCTCTTGCTTTTTACTTACACAGGACACAGCAACATAGAAAGTCTTCCCAGCTTTTTGTTGCTTTTGATCCTTCTCATTTAGGACTTCCAGTCTCTAAAAGAACACTGTCCAATTGGATTGCTCAGTGTATTTCTTTTGCTTACCAGAGTAAGAACCTATCTCTGGAGGGCCATGTCACAGCTTACAATGTGAGGGCCATGGCCACCTCTATGGCTCATCTTCACTCTGTGTCCATCGATCAGATCTGTCGAGCAGCCACCTGGGCCTCGGTTCATACCTTCACAGCCCATTACTGTTTGAACAAGGACTCCCGCCGGGATGCCTTGTTTGGTCAGGCTGTCCTCAGACACCTGTTCTATTCTTAAACAACTCCTGCCCTCCTTCCCTGAATGGATGCCTGAGATCCATAGGAAGACGAGGAGCCCTTCAGGGTCTCATACCCTTGGGGATCTCCCAGGCATCTTAGCTAGGGAGTCCCCATATGTGAGGACTTATTCCTGCTTGTTCCTGGAGATAGCACAGTTACTTACCTGTAACAGGTGATCTCTGGGAACAGCAGGAATTAGTCCTCACAACCCACCCACCTCCCCTAGGAGTTGTATCTCTCTCTTTGTCTTTCCTTTACTCTCTCTCTCTGTTGTCTCAGCTTTAAACCAGAACTGAGGAGAGTTGGTAGGAAAGGCGGGAAGGCAGCGCGCATGCGCTGTGGGATGCCCCAAAAGCTTTCATCCTGGGAAGCTGGGGAGCATTCCCGCGCAGGCTCCGTCGGTGCCGACGTACCCATATGTGAGGACTAATTCCTGCTGTTCCCAGAGATCACCTGTTACAGGTAAGTAACTGTGCTTTATGTGAGGTTTGCGTCTCTTGAAGCCTCCTTACAACCACCCACAGTGTCTTGAGACCTCAATGTGGTTTTTGTGCAGCTAATAAAAGCTCCTTTTGAGCCAGTCAAATCTTGCCCTCTGAAGTTTTTTTTTTCTAACCTGGAAAGTTGTTTGTTTTTGGTGGCAGTTTCTTCAGCATGCAGAGTGAGCAAGCTTCAGGCTCTTGTCATTCATCCGCCTTACACTAAATTCCATCATAATAGAGTGGTCCTCCATACTCATCCCAAAGGTTTTCCAAAAGTGATATGGGATTTCCATCTTAATCAGTCAGTTGTTCTACCAACATTTTTCCCAAAACCACATGTTCATAAAGGGGAAACTGCGCTGCACATGTTGGACTGTAAATGAGCCTTAGCCTTCTACTTGGAATGGACAAAAGCGCTATAGAAAGTCCATCCAGCTTTTTGTTTCTTTTGACCCCAATAAGCTAAGGGTTGCCATCTCCAAGCTCTCAGTTTCATTTTGGATAGTAGACTGCATCTCTTTCGCTTATGCCCAGGTAGGTCAGAGTCGAGAGTAAATCTATGGCTCATAATGTCAGAGTCACGGCTGTGTTGATGGCCCACTTGCGCTCAGTCTCCATGGAAGAGATTTGCAAAGCTGCTACATGGACATCAGACTACACATTTACATCTCACTATTGTCTGGAGGGGGATTCCTGAGGCGACAGCAACTTCAGCCAGTCAGTACTATGGAATCTGTTTGGGGAATTGAATTGAACTCTATCCCCCCTAGGCCTATTATTTTCTGTTCAAGCTACTTTTTAAAAAAATAGAATGCGAAAAGCTTGTTGCCAACAAACACAGAATTGTTCGTCCCTGTTGGGTAACACTCAACTCCCTTTGTTTTGTTAAGGTAGCCTGTTGCTAGGGAGTCCCATACATGAGGACTTATTTCTTGCTTGTCCATGGAGGAAAAGTAGTTACTTCTAGCAGATGTTCTCCGTGGACATCAGGAAAAAGTCTTCACAGCCCTCCCACCTCCTCTAGGAGTTGTATTTTACTATAGCTGTAGTATCAGACAGAGATAAAATGGCACTGTGGCAGCAGGCGCAGAGGAAGCTCCCAAAAGCTTTGAGTAGTAGCTGGGAAGTTACTCCCATGCGGACTTTGTTAGATGATGTCACCCCATACGTGAGGAGATTTTCCTGCTGTCCACAGAGAACACCTGCTACAGGTGAGTAACTACCTTTTTCAGCCTCTATTAGGGGTGAACTTATAAAGGTTGCACAGTCATTATGAAGTTTAATTGCCATGTTTATTTGGGAAACATTCCTATCATTCCAAGTGCCTTTAAGAAAGAGTTTGATGTTTGCTGATTTCTGAAAGTGTGTTAAGATAGGATGCTCCATCTTACATAGTTCCTGCTTTCAGTATAAAGATTAAAGGGGGGGGGGATATTCAGTGGTGATGGCGGCTAGTACAATTACAGCAGCTAACTGTTGCCACTGAAATTAACACCCAGATATTCAATGCCGGTGCCATATTCGGCCACCGATATTGAATATCTGAATTAACTGAAGAAGCATGAAGCTACCATCGGGGTGTTTCATGGGTGGAGCGGAGGCGGCACCAGCAATAACCAGGAAGTGGCAATATTCAGCCACTGACTGGTTAGCTTCTGTAGCAAAGGTTAGGCCACCCTTTCAGGTGATGATAAACCGAGCAGTTCAATATCGTTGCTGCCCGGTTATCAATGGGTGCCGCCTCCGCTCCACCCATAGAATGCCTTGATGCTAGCCAGCTAGCTTCGGGGCATGCAGTGGTGACACCCAGGGATATTCAGTGGCACTAACCATGTTAGTACTGTTGAATATCCTGGTGACTGCAATTAACGCGGTTAGCAGGTCTGCTAAGCACATTAATTGCATTGAATATCCTCCCCCAAAGTTAATTTGCACAGTAAAAAGGTAACAAAGTATGAGGGGAAGGTGCTATAGCAGCTTCGTTTCAAATGTTTTATACATCAAAATGTAAGAAAGTATATCATTGTGTTTGCTTTTTAGTATGGCACTACTCCATTGATTTGGGCTGCAAGGAAGGGTCATTTGGAGTGTGTTAAGTATCTTTTGCAGATGGGAGCTGATGTTGATCAAGAAGGAGCTGTAAGTAGTTTTCTTACTTGCAATAGGATTTTACTTCATGGTGGCAGTATTCACTCAAATCATATTGCCTGCTGGGGAGGCTTCATCTGTCAGTAAGGGGCATGTTTACTAAAGGCAAATGCGCATTGTTAAAATTAAGGCGCATTACGCGTTGTACCCATAAAATTAAAAAGGCTGTGGGCACTTAAGGTGCATTAACATCATTAACGTACATTGAAACTTTTAGTAAACATGCCCCTTAGTCTTTCTCTCTGTCCATATACATAAGCTTGTGATTTTCTACCCCCCCCCCCACACCCCCCATGTGCCACCATCCTTCAGAGAAATAGAACCAAACTCAAAAACAAAATTTTACCCCTATCTAAAATATCTATTTTGTTGGAACAGGCTGGAGGCGACTGAAAGAACAGCACAGCCGCGCCAGACAGCCAGTTCCTTTTTAATCAAACCAAAGAAATATGGTACTTATCCAAGTAGTATCCCAGTGAAGTGCAGTAGTATCCAACAAAATCATTCATCTGGCAAAATCCTTATATCTTCTTCATTTTTATGTTTATAGCGGTCAAAAGCAGCTTATCCACCGCTATAAACATAAAAATGAAGAAGATATAAGGATTTTGCCAGATGAATGATTTTGTTGGATACTACTGCACTTCACTGGGATACTACTTGGATAAGTACCATATTTCTTTGGTTTGATTAAAAAGGAACTGGCTGTCTGGTGCGGCTGTGCTGTTCTTTCATTCGCCTCCAGCCTGTTCCAACAAAATAGATATTTTAGATAGGGGTAAAATTTTGTTTTTGGGTTTGGTTCTGTTTTTGTGATTGTCTGTTGCCGAACCAGGGGATTCTTTTGACTTTTACCATCCTTCAGAGATGCATATACCCTTACACTCTCTCCATATAGACACAAGTATACACATTAGAGAGCTTACATACCCTAATAACCCTACCAAGGTAGTTTATTTTATGTCTTTCCACCAAGTTTCTTACACAGACATGCCTACGTTTGCAAATAGTGGAACAGGAAATGTGTCATTGTATTGTGCTACAAATGGCATGTTTCAACTAAAGTTACATCTTAGCTGCTAATAAGTTTTGCTATATGAAGCTAATATATTGTTGCCCATGAGGAGAATGGAGAACCCTCTTTATAGTTCAAGGTGCTAAACTGCCTTTTTGCCTTTGTCAAAAACATCAGAGTAAATGTACAGACTGTCATCTCTTACATGTCGCTGTACAGTGCTGCATATGCCTTGTAGTGCTATATAAATGATCAGTAGTAGTAGTAGTAGTACAGAGGGATAACCTTGTTAGTTTTCAGGAGCAAAAATGAGAAGGAAGCTGATGGTATCTTGGGGGTAATTTTATAAAAGGTTTAAGACGCAAGAAATGCCTTTTATAAAATTGTGCATGGTTTGTTCCATGCCAAGGCATGCCCAGAGGAGTGGAATTGTAATGTACATACATATTTTATAAAATACTCAGGTACATACACAGAGTATGCACACACACATTAACACACCTTTGGAACAGTGTGTATGTATGTATCAGCATTTGCTTGCTATTTGGGCTGGCTCTGGGTGCTCATATTGCTACACATTAATTAACTGCCCCCTTAGCACAACCTTGTGAACAGCATCAACATTCATTTCAGCAGCTGAGGTGGAGAGTTATTGATCACGTCCCTCTGCTGTGATGGAGGAGGGGGGGGGGGAGTGATCACCAAACTTTATTGAATCAGAGAGAGCAGCATTGAATTCTCAGTTGAATATGGTCTCCCCTTGTGGTTTGAATGCTAAATTGGAATGGATGACGGTAATCTGAGTAAAGGACATGATTGGTTTGTAACATCACTTGACCAACTTTAAATATGGAGGCTGAATAATGCTTGGTAGACACTGTGGAAAAATGTTTCTCCAGGAACAAGCAGGAATGTAGTCTTCACATATGGGTATCATTGGTACCGACGGAAACTGTGCGGGAACGCTCCCCAGTGTCCAATTGGAACACTTTTGGGAGCACCCCACAGCGCATGCGTGCTGCCTTCCCGCCTCTTTACCTCTCATTTCAGTTCTTTGTTTTCAGCGGAGCCGACAGGACGTTTACCTTGTCACCGCAGAAAATTTCCTTTTATTCTTTGTTTTTTTGTGGTCGCATCTGCCTTCATTCGATGCCTACCGGTTTCGCCAGTTCTTCTTTCTTTTAAAAAAAAACACCTTATTTTTCTTCAGGGGTCTTTCCCCTGTTTCTGGTGCTAGGTGCCATTTTGGGCACTAGGCCCACTTTTCTTCAAGCATGGAGAAACCAGCTAGTGGTTTCAAAAAATGCTCAAAGTGTGACGGTACCATTTCCGTCACCGACACCCATGATTGGTGTCTAAAATGTTTAGATCCTGAACATTGTCCAATGGAGTGTTTCTCTTGCATGAGGATGACCAAAAGGGGCCTGCAGAATAGAGCTTCAAAACTCTGCACCCTTTTGGCCACGGATACGATGTCACTTGCATCGATGTCCTCCAGGGCTTCATCTTCCTCCCATGGATCTCAGGTAACTAAACTTAAGTCTTCTAAGACTGGCCGGTCATGAAGGGTAAATCTCCTTCAAAGTATCGAGATGCCACTGGCGTTGCCCTCGAGGATAGTTCACCGGCAAAACAGCCCCGGCGGGAGTCTTCGGGCTCCAAAGCATTAATGGGGCTCCAGGATGTTCTAGAGCAGGGGTGTCAAACTCAAATACACAGTGGGCCAAAATGTAAAACTTGAACAAAGTCGCGGGCCAGCATTGAACAAATGAACCTTTTAATATGGACCCAAACAAGATTTGCTTTAACATTGAATATGAAGCAACACTTATTACTATACAATTTATAACTTAATAGTTCAGATATGCAAAAACCAATTTCAAATAAAAAAAACCATCAATGACATTCATTTATTAAATAAGATTTAAATAATAATAAATAATAATTTTTAAAATAAAATAACAATAATAAAATTAATCAACCATTCAAGCCCATGTCTTGGAGTAGCAAGAAAAAGTGCATAAAGAAAACGTTAATTATTGCTCAGTTTGCTGCACACTGATCTAATCTGATGTGCCCAAGCCAGATACCTGGCATCTCTTCTTGGATGATAGTTCATCAATGTCTGGGCTCAGGCTTTGAGCTGAGGAAATCCTCAGTATCGAGCGAAGGTGTTCATCAGTCAGACGTCTCCTGTGAGATGTTTTGGTCATCTTCATCGAGGAGAAAAGTTGCTCACATAGATAAGTGCTGCCGAACATGGAGAGCATCTGAGCAGCTTGGGTGCGGAGCTGAGGCATTGTGTCAGGGATGAACTGTGGAAACTGGGCGGCGCCCACAGCATCATACTTTGACTTCAGCGTGTCATTACACTGGAGTTCAATTAGCTCCATTTGGAGGTTGGTTGGTGCGTTTTCCACATTAACTGCAAAGGGATTACTGAGCAGTTCAAACCTACATTTCTGGACATCAAAGTCGGCAAATCGCCGGCTAAACTCAGCGCCGAGTACACTGAGTTTTTCAGCAAACTGTGCGCATGGGAACAAGTTGGTAAAGAACTGCGTTTTCATGGTTTGGCAGCAGGGAAAATGGCCAAGGTTTCCTTGCAGCATCTGATTCTCCCACAGGCACAGTTTAGTTTTAAAAGCCCTCACTGCAGCGTACATGTCTGTGATGATGCGCCCCGCCCCTGAAGCTGCAGGTTCAGCGCATCGAGATGGCTCGAGATGTCACACAGAAAGGCCAGCTCACACAGAAACCTTTTCTCCCGAAGCTCTGCTGTGTCCTTCCCTTTGCTTTCCAGAAACTGACATATTTCCTCATGTAGCTCAAAACATCTATTCAGTACTTTTCCTCGGCTTAACCATCTCACCTCTGTGTGATACGGCACGTCTGCGTATTCCGAACCACACTCCTCCAGAAAAGACTTAAACTGGCGGTGATTCAGACCTTTGGCTCTTATAAAGTTAACTACTTGTGTTACTGTGGTCATAACATGTTCCATCTTTAGGGCTTTGCCACACAATGATTCCTGATGTATGATGCAGTGATAAACAGTTAGTTCACCTGCACAGTTCTCTTCCTGCATCTTCTCCCGGACCCTGCCCACCAGTCCACTTGTTTTACCGCACATCGCTGGCGCACCATCTGTCGTTAATCCCACGAGTTTATCCCACGGCAGCTTTATTTCAGTTACGCATTTGGAAACCACCTCAAAAATTTCCTTTCCTGTGGTTGTGCCATGCATTGATTTGAATTCCAATAGCTCCTCCGTAACACACATATTTGAGTCCACTCCACGGATGAAGACTGACAGCTGAGCAGTATCAGATGTGTCGCTGCTCTCATCCACAGCAAGGGAGAATGCAACGAAATCTTTTCCCTTTTCCAAAAGCTGGTCATACAGATTGGTGGCAAGATCACATGTGCGATCAGCTACTGTGTTTCTGCTCAGGCTCACGTTTGAAAAGGCTTGCTTTTTCTCTGGGCACACGATGTCACAAACTTTCAACATGCACTTTTTCACAAACTCTCCCTCATTAAAGGGCCGGGCTGATTTTGCGATCTCTGCTGCCACAATATAACTAGCCTTTACAGCAGCCTCACTTTGTGATGTGGCTTTTTTGAACATATTCTGTTGTGAAACCAAACTTCTTTTCATCTCCTCCACTTTCTGGCTCCTTTGAGTCATGTCCAGGTCCTTGTACTTGTCATGGTGTTTTGTTTCATAGTGTCGTCGAATGTTATACTCCTTAGTTATAGCCACGTTGACTCCACAAATCAGACAAACAGGTCTGTCTTTTACATATGTAAACAAATATTCTGTCTCCCACCTGTCCAGAAAGTTCCTGTTGTCTGCCTTTCTTTTTGCCATTTTTGGGAAGGGGTTCCACAGTGACAGTTGTAGCTTGAGATCGCTATGACTTCTGTCACACAGGAGAGGGCGTTTCTGGGACCTGTCCTGATTGACGCGCCAAAACAACAGCAAGGCATTATGGGATTTGTAGTATTAGCGATGAATGAATGCGCTGTATAATACCGGCGGGCTAGCTCTAGTAGTCATTTGGTATAGCCTCGCGGGCCAAATATAATTACACTACGGGCCAAATTTGGCCCGCGGGCCAGAGTTTGACACCTATGTTCTAGAGGCTTCCACCTCTGCAGAACTACTGGTGCCATGTTCTGGAGTCGTAACCACTTCCACCGGTACCGACACCCAGGCATCGGCAGGAGCGATGGATAAAAGAATCCTTGCTATTGAACGCAGTCTAGCGTCCCTCTTAGCAGCTTCGGTACCGCTAAGACCGCTACAGACGGTTCAACAGGTATTGGTACCGACATCACCTGCTTCGACAGGACTGCTTCCCCCCATGCTGAGCCTTGAGTCTATCTCGGGTATTGGGGATCAGGAACCGAGACATTTCGGTACCGACTTCGAGCGGTACCGATACCATGTGTTTCGGAAGCCGGTACAGAGCGTCTTTGAGTCTTCCGATTCCGATGACCCCGACGATTCTACCGGTATCAGAGCGAACCTACTAGAGGATTCAACTCCTTCTCCTCAACGCAGGATGTCTCCTCCAGAAGATATGTACTTCCAGGATTTCATACGTGATTTAGCAAAGGGCCTTGCAATCACTGTGATTCCAGAAAAGGAACCTAGGGCAGAAGAATTAAGAATTCTACAATACCCTATGGCTCCCAAGGAGGCACCTATGCTTCCCATTCACAAGATCTTACATGATCTGATGTTGAGAATGTGGGAAACTCCTTTAACGATATCTTCACATTCCCGATGCCTTGACACTATGTACCGAGTGCCAAGTTGTCCTGGTTTTCAAAAAACTCAGTTACCACACCATTCATTGGTAGTGGAATCAGCCATGCGACAGATCAAGAGTGCTAAAACACATTCTTCTAATCCTCCAGGCCGGGAATCCAGGACACTCGTTGCCTTTGGCCGTCGATGCTTTCAATTCTCCATGCTATCAGCCAGGATCAGTTCCTATATTCTTTATATGGGAATGTTTCTGGAAGAAGTCACAAAAGGCTTAGAGCTCATTAGCCCTTGCTTCTCTGAGGAAAAAAGAGCAGACTGCCTTATTCTGGTCAAGCACGCCCAGAATGTCTCTAAATTCATGAACCGTGCTACCTTTGATTGCTTTGAATGTATTAGCAGAACCTCTGCTATATCCATAGGAGCACGTCATATTGCTTGGCTTCAAGCATCAAACTTGGAACAGTGGGTGCAAGAAAAGCTGGGAAACAATCCTTGTACAGGAGAAAATCTCTTTGGCAAGGACTGGCAGGACAAGGCTAATCAGCTTGACTCTGAAAATACTACCTTGAACAGACTATCAAAGTCTACAGTCAACCCAGCAAAGAAGAAAACATTCAAAAAAACCTTTTTCAGCAAGAAAAAGAAGCCTTACCCATCTTACACACATCAAAGCCACTGTCCGCTTCATGTTCCCCAGAAGAGGCAAAAACAGAATAGACAGCAAAGAAAGCCGCAAGCTCAAAGAGCTCAACCGGCCCAATAGACCCAGCCCCTTCAGGGTCTTTGACTTCTACCTAGAGAACTTAGTCATTCTGCCCCTGAAAGGTCCAGAACCCTTAATCTTTCCAGGAAGACTATGCTATTTTGCCAAAAGATGGTAACAAATAACATCAGAAAACTGGACTCTGTCAATTGTACGACTGGGGTACAAGCTTAATTTTCTCAACTTGCCCCCACCTACAATAATAAAACAGTTAAATTCTCAAGTCCCTGCCACCAACCTCTTGTGGCAGGAGGTCACGTCACTTCTCACTCAAGGAGCAATCGAAGAAGTACCCATATCCCAACAGGGTTTGGGGTTTTACTCCCCCTATTTTCTTATTCCAAAGAAGACTGGGGTACACAGGCCTATTCTAAACCTCAGAGAATTAAACAAATCTTTGTTCCGAGAAAAGTTCAAAATGATCTCCCTCGGGACACTCCTTCTATACCTTCAAAGTCAGGATTGGCTATGTTCTCTAGATCTAAGAGATGCGTACACGCATATTCTCATCCACTCAGATCACAGGAAGTTCCTTTGATTCCAGGGTCCAAGGAAGACACTTCCAGTACAGAGTTCTTCCTTTTGTACTGGCCTCTGCTCCAAGAGTCTTCACAAAATGCATGGCAGTGGTAGCAGCATTTATGAGGACTCTGGGAATATTTGTTTCCCTTACTTGGATGATTGGCTCATTTGAGCATCGACAGCTCCAGAGGCCAGTTTCGCTCTTTCTTGAGCAATGAGCATTCTTCAATACATAAAATCTCATCTCACCCCTCTCAATCTCTCGGATTCATAGGGGCTCGTCTAGACACACGTCAGTCAAAGGCTTTCCTGCCACAGCCACGCTGTCTAAAGATAATGCAACTAGCATCTCAAGCATCTATGAAGGTGTTCCTTACTGCTCGAGAGATGCTTCAACTTCTGGGACATATGGCATCCACTGTCCATGTGATTCCCTATGCTCGCCTCCACATGCGAACAGCCCAGTGGACCCTATCCTCTCAATGATCACAGGTCTCGGGTCAGCTAATGGACAAGATCAGAAACACCATACGTCTAATTTCGTCCCTGCAATGGTGGCAGTCTCTGGAAAACCTCCTTGTAGGCTCTCCTTTCCAGCAGCCTCTATACCAGGCCACCCTAACAACAGATGCGTCCAAGATTGGTTGGGGGCCCTACGTGCATTATCTGTCCACTCAAGGTCTCTGGACCCCACTGGAGGTTTCCCTTCACATAAACCTCCTAGAGCTAAGAGCCGTCTTCAGTGCTATTCAAGTCTTTCAGGCCTGTCTCAGCAAAAAGACAGTTCTGGTCCAAACCGACAATCAGGTAGCTATGTTCTATGTGAACAAGCAAGGCAGAACAGGCTCTCTGTCGCAATGCAACAAAGCTTTGCGACTATGGGCCCTTGCCAGAGTTGCAAATTCACCTGTTTGCGGTATACCTTCCAGGCACTCAAAACTTATGGGCAGACAGACTCAGTCGAATACTGCTGCCACACGAGTGGTCCCTCCACTCAGACCAGCTTGCTCGAGTGTTTCAAATCTGGGGAACACCTGATATAGTCCACAGAATACCAAACTTCCCCGATTCTGTTCCAGAATCCTGTCTCACAAATGTCAGGCAAGAGATGTTTTCCTACTCCACTGGTGTCAGGACTTCCTCTATGCCTTCCCACCAATTCCCCTCATTCCCAAAACTTTAGTCAAACTTCAGAGAGACAGAGGTCGTATGATACTAATAGCTCCACGTTGGCCACGACAAACGTGGTAGCCTCTCCTGCGTCTCTCTCAAACCACTCCCCTGGAATTGGGGAATGCTCCAGATCTTCTGTCTCAGGAGGACAGATACTTACTGCATCCCAATCCCTTGTCCCTACATCTCAGGGCCTGGTTACTGAAAGCCTAGAATTCCAGGATATTGACCTCTCTCATCAAGTAAAGTATATCCTTCTCCAGGACCAAGCAGGAAGTCAGTCCTCACATATGGGTGACGTCGGCGCCGATAGAGCCCTCGTGCGGAGCATTTCCCCAGCTTTCAAAGAAAGCCTTTGCGAATGCAGCGCGCATGCGCGGTCCCCTTCCCGCCCAAGGGTGCCATCTTGCTCAGTCGTCTTTTTTACGCGGAGCCTGACAGACATGTGTCATTGTCACCCGGTAAAAAGTTGATTTTCGTGCGTGGATTCGTGTTTTTGCCCGGTTCTACGCTGGATCCCTTTCCCGCCTGAGCCCGGTACACCGGTATCGAGCCCGGAGTTACGTTTTTCGTTTTTTGTCCTTCGTGACTAGCGTTCCCGTTTTTTTTCTCTTTTTCACTGGCAGTCCGGTCTTTTGACCTTGCAAGGGTCCTTTTTCCCCCGATGGCTGCCAGCGGGTTCAAGAAGTGTGATCGGTGTAAGAAGCTGATGTCTCTCACCGACACACATGACTGCTGCTTCTGGTGCCTCGGACCCGACCATGACCCAGTGGTCTGTGTCCCGTGCGACAAAATGTCCTCTAAGGCGCTGAGGAGCCATCAACATAAGCGTGAAAGACTCTTTTCTGACTCCGTGTCCGGCTGGGCCCGGACTTCGTCAGAGGCCTCGACATCTCTGGAGTCCGACCCCGAGCACCGTCAAGGCTCCTTTGAAAGGGGGTCTCCTTCAAGGGAACACAGAAGGAAGAAGAAACCCGCGAGGGCGGCGTCGGTGGATGCTCTTGTCTCCTCGAGGGCCAGGTTGCATAGCTCTGACCGCCGTCCCGGGTCCTCGGAGTCGGAGAGGCCTGCCAAGTTGCCTCAAGTGGAGCCGGAGTCCCCGAGTCATGTGAGTGCTGTTGTCCTCGGACACTCCCCTCCAGGGGAGCCGCTGTCGGGGCCCGAGTCGGGGGCTGCCGAGTCTCCTGAGCTGAGTCTCAGGTTGATGGCCTTGGAGAGCAGCTTGGCTGCCTTCATGGAGCAGTAGCGGGTACTGATCGCCGGTTTGACCGGTGCATCTGCCCCGACCACTGGGACCTTGACATCCAAGTCGACCCGGGAGGCCGAGCCGATCCTCGAGTCGATCCTCGGCCAAGGTCCCCCTCGGCCTCCCGCTCGGGGCTGAGGTCGTCGACGCCGGTGCCCTCGGCGTCGGGGCGGATGGCATCGGTGCCCGCCCGGTCGGAGACGCTCGATTCCTTCTCGGAGGGGTGAGAGTGGGAGACGGAGGACGAGGAGTCCCCGGATACTTTCCGGACCCGGTGCGTCCCATCGGATTCCCCGGAGTCCGAGCCTCAGACGGTCCCCACAGGAGGATACCCGGTTCTCGGACTTCGTGCGGGACATGGCCAAAGCCTTGGCCTTCCCCGCGGATCCCGAGGAGGAGCCTCGAAACGAAGAGCTCGAGGCCCTCCAGTATGACTCTCTGCCTAAGGAGGCCTTTACTATACCGGTTCCTCCATGCTGGAACGGCTGCTCTTCCGCATGTGGGCGTCGGCGTCGATTCCATTTATCGAGTCCATAAGAGCCCTGGGTTCCAGTAGGCACAGCTACCGCACCCACTCCATGGTTGTGGAATCGGCCATGCATCGTCTGAAGAGTCAGAAGATGCACTCCTTGGTGCCCCCCGGCCGGGAGGCCCGGAACCTGGATGCCCTCGGTAGAAAGTGCTTCCAGGGCTCTATGCTGGCATGCCGTGTCCAGACTTACCAGCTGTACATGGGCATGTACCTTCGGGACCTGGCAAAGGAGATTGCCGGGTTCTCAGCTGGCCTTTCCGAGGAACCTTTGCAGAGGTTTAAGTCTTTCTCATTTGGGATTCGGGTGTGCTCCATGTTTATCTCTCGAGCAGCCTATGATGGCTTCGAGGCTTCAGCCCGAGTAGCCGCGGCCGGCATCTGTGCACGCCGTCAGGCCTGGCTACAGTCATCGGACATGAAGCGATGGGTACAGGACAAGTTGGTCGATGTCCCCTGTTGAGGTGAGAACCTTTTTGGCAAACCCATGGCTGAAAAGGCTGCAGAACTCGAGTCTGAGACTCTCACCAGGACAAGGCTGTCCAGAAAAACTTCTGCCCCTTCTCAGAAGAAGAAGGGCTCGGGGAAAAAGCCCTTTTACCCGAGAAAGGCTACTGCCTACAAATCCTACCCTCAATTTCAGGCCTCTACAGCTCCCCTTTAGGGTCAGCAGGCCAAGGGGCAGGGACATGGGCCCTGTAGGCAGGAAAACCCCAAGCCATCAGCTCCGGTTCCTGCACAGCAGGGAGCGGGGTTTTGACTCCCATTGCATAGCCTCTTCTCCTCAGCTGGCTCCTCTCAGCACAGGAGGCCGGCTGACACTGTATGCCCACAGGTGGTCAACCATAACAGGGGATACCTGGGTGCTGAGCATAGTCCAAAATGGCTATTTGCTCCACTTCAACCAGTTACCCCCCTCCTATTTTCCAGGGGAGCCTCCAAGACTCCCTCTTCACAGGAACCTCCTCCTTCAGGAGTTGGCAAGTCTTCTAAAGAAGTAGGCGGTGGAACCGGTGCCTCACCACCTGAGAGGCCAAGGCTTCTATTCAAGGTACTTTCTGGTACCAAAAAGGACAGGAGGCCTCAGGCCTATCCTAGACTTGCGAAATCTCAACACGTTCTTGGAGAGGGAAAAGTTCAAGATGCTTACCCTTGGGATACTGCTGCCCTACCTCCAGCAGGGAGATTGGCTATGCTCCTTAGACCTAAAGGATGCTTATACTCACATCCTCATTCATCCAGACCACAGACAATATCTCAGATTTCTAGTGTGAGGAAATCATTTTCAGTACAGGGTACTTCCCTTTGGCCTAACCTCTGCTTCCCGGGTTTTCACCAAGTGCCTGGCGGTGGTGGCGGCCTATCTCACAAACCAGGGCATCTTTGTCTTCCCATACCTGGACGACTGGCTCATCAGGGGTCAATCTCCACGGGAGACCAGACAAGCCACCCTTCGCACTGTATCTCTTCTCCAGCATCTAGGCTTTGTCATAAACTTTGCAAAGTCCACTTTGCTCCCCTCACAGAACATAGAGTTCATAGGGGTGAGACTAGATACCCTTCAGGCAAAGACTTATTTGCCTGAGGACAGGGCCCACAGACTGATAGCGTTGGCCAATCAGTTCCAGAGTGGTTATCTGGTGTCCGCCAGAAACTTCCTAAAGCTCTTGGGCCTCATGGCACTCACGATCATGTAACTCCGAATGCCCGCCTGCACATGCGACCTGCTCAGTGGTGCCTCAGAGCTCAGTGGGTGCAAGCCACAGGCAACTTGAAAGACAAGATAAGGGTGTCCAAACTGCTGACAGCCTCCCTATGGTGGTGGCTGCATCTCCCAAACCTGGTTCAGGGGGTGCCTTTTCAGGCGCCTCCCCACACACAGGTGCTGACAACTGATGCTTCCCTTCAGGGCTGGGATGCACATTGCCAGGGGGCTTGCACTCAGGGTCTCTGGTCTCCTGGGGAGTCCACACAGCAGATCAATCTATTGGAGTTGCGAGCTATCCGCTTAGCTCTACAAACTTTCTCTCATGTCCTCTCTCACCAGTCTGTCTTAGTTCAGACAGACAATCAAGTGGCAATGTTCTACGTGAACAAGCAAGGGGGCACAGGCTCAATGCTTCTGTGTCGGGAGGCACAGGCCCTGTGCTCCTTGGCAATCAAACACAACATGTTTCTCTAGGCAGTTTACCTGCCTGGCTAGGAAAATTGCCTGGCAGACAGATTGAGCAGGATTCTACAGCCTCACGAATGGCAGTTGAATCCTCTGGTGGTCCAAGGGATCTTCCTAAGATGGGGTCTTCCAACCATTGATCTCTTTGCGAGTCCACTGAACCGTCAGCTACCCAGGTTCTGTTCCAGACAACCGCATCCTCTGCAAATAGCAGCAGATGCGTTTCTAATCTCTTGGTCTACGGGCCTACTGTATGTGTTTCCTCCCACACCTCTAGTGGCCTGAACCTTGTTCAAGGTTCTTCAGGACAAGGCCTCGTTGATTCTGGTAGCTCCCAGATGGCCGAGGCAGCCGTGGTTTCCACTCCTTCTGCAGTTGGCGGTGGACACTCCACTCCCTCTGGGGGTGCATCATGACCTCCTGTCTCAGGACCAGGGATCTCTCCTGCACCCCAACCTCAGATCCCTCAACCTGATGGCCTGGCTGCTGAAAGGGTAGTTCTAGCCTCCTTACATCTGCCTAAGGAGGTGGAAGAGGTGGTTTTGGCCTTTAGGAGGCAATCCACCCGGAAATCTTATGCCCTCAAGTGGCATAGGTTCTCCACCTGGTGTGCTCAGCGCCAGGAGGATCCTTTTTCGTGCCTGGTTCCAGTGGTGCTGCAGTACCTGCTCCAGCTCTCGGACCTAGGCCTTAAGTCCAACTCTGTTCAGGTCCACCTCAGTGCTCTATTGGCACACCACTCACAGGTAGAGGGCCAGTCTCTGTCAGGCCACCCCTTGGTGTCCCATTTCCTCAGAGGCCTGCTTCTACTCAAGCCTCCGATCCGTCCACTAGCCCCTGAGTGGCATTTAAATGTGGTCTTGCAACAACTTACTTGCCCACCGTTTGAGCTGATGGCTACCTGTCCTTTACGCTTCCTTTCCTGGAAGGCCTTGTTCTTGGTGGCTCTTACCTTGGCCAGGTGTGTGAGTGAACTACAACTCTGGTTTCTGATAGACCGTACACATGGTTCTATAAGAACAGGGTGGTCTTGTGGACTCACCCTAAGTTCGTTCCGAAGGTTGTCTCCTCCTTCCACCTCAGTCAGGAGGTGGTTCTTCCAACATTCTTCCCCAGGCCGCATGCCAGTCTGGCTGAAACAGTCCTGCATACTCTGGACTGTAGAAGGGCGTTGTCCTTTTACATAGACCGTACGCAGGGGCATCGAAGGGCTGCTCAGCTCTTCGTATCTTTTGACCCTAATAAACTGGGGTTGCCTGTCTCAAAGCGTACGTTGTCCCTTTGGGTAGCGGATTATATCGCCTGGGCGTACAGAGCAGCCGGCCTCTCATTGCAGGGTCGAGTCACGGCCCACCGTGTCAGGGCAAATGCCGCTTCAGTAGCCCACCTCCGCTCTGTTCCATTGGCAGACATCTGCCGGGCTGCTACCTGGTCTTCAAGCCAGACTTTTGCGGCTCACTACTGCCTCGAGAGGGAGTCCTGTAGGGACAGTGCTTTCGGACAGGCGGTACTCCGTAATCTCTTTGAGGTTTAGGCAACTCCTACCCTCCGGAATTTTGTGTTGGGCTACCATACGGGGGCGTTCTCGGAAAGGATTCTTTCATGGATGCTGACGCTCTAGAGGGAGCTTCTTTTTTCAGCTTGGGTTCCTGGTAGCCCTAAGCTGGCGAGTCCCATGTGTGAGGACTGACTTCCTGCTTGGTCCTGGAGAAAGAGTAGTTCTCACCTGTAACAGGTGTTCTCCAGGAGCAGCAGGAATCAGTCCTCATGACCCTCCCTCCTCCCCTTGGAGTTGCAGTCATATGATTCATTTTGTTGTTTTGCTGTCTTTTAGCTATGTTATCAGACTGAGCAAGATGGCACACTTGGGCGGGAAGGGGACTGCGCATGCGCGCTGAATTCCCAAAGGCTTTCTTTGGAAGCTGGGGAAATGCTCTGCACGAGGGTTCCGTCGGCACCGACGTCGCCCATATGTGAGGACTGATTCCTGCTGCTCCTGGAGAACACCTGTTACAGGTGAGTAACTACTCTTTCTGGCTTCCAGAAAACCTTCCACAGGACATTCCTACGCTTTTAAGTGGAAAAGGTTCTCTATCTGGTGTTCACAAAAGGGACTTAACCCCCTTTTGATGCCTGTAGAGTCGCTACTAGAGTATCTCCTCCAATTATCAACTTCTGGTCTGAAGACCAATTCAGTGAGAGTCCATCTTAGTGCTATTGCTGCTTTTCATAAACCTTTCGATGGACAGCCTATTTCCTCTCATTCACTTGTATCAAGATTTATGAGAGGTCTACCCTTAACAAAACCTCCCATTAAACCACCACCTGTGCCATGGGATCTGAATCTTGTTCTTGGTCATCTTATGAAACCGCCCTTTGAACCTTTAGCCACTTCAGACCTAAAGTTTCTTTCATGGAAAGTCATTTTCCTAATTGCCATCACTTCTGCAAGACGCATTAGTGAACTACAGGTGTTAGTAGCTGACCCTCCTTATAAAAGGTTTCACCATGATAAAGTAGTCCTCAGGACTTATCCTCACTTTCTGCCAAAGGTGGTTTCGCCTTTTCATTTAAACCAGTCGGTTTATCTTCCTATATTCTTCCCTAAGCCTCATGCCTCTAGTGCGGAATGAAATCTTCACACATTGGATTGTGAAAGATCCTTAGCCTTTTATCTCCAAAGAACTAAGCCACATAGAAAATCTTCTCAGCTTTTTGTGGCTTTTGACTCTAGTCATTTGGGACTTCCATTTTCCAAAAGAACTCTGTCATATTGGATTGCAGATTGCATATCCTATACTTATCAGAGTAAACAACTTTCTCTCGAGGGCCATGTCACCGCTCACAATTATCTAACCTTCGTTCTGTGTCTGTTGATGACATCTGCAGAGTAGCCACTTGGGCTTCGGTACACACCTTTACAGCCCACTACTGCTTAGACAAGGACTTCCATCGGGATGCCTCGTTTGGCCAGGCTGTTCTCCAGCATCTCTTCCATACTTAATACAACTCCTACCCACCATCCATGGATTGGATGCCAGAGGTCCATGGGAGGAAGCATGACCTATCTCACTTGGGTTCGCAGCTTGCTGGGGTCACCCCTTGGCATCTTTCAGCTGGGGAGTCCCTGTATGTGAAGACTACATTCCTGCTTGTTACTGGAGATAGTGTAGTTACTCACCTGTAACAGGTGATCTCCGGGAACAACAGGAATTTAGTCTTCACAACCCACCCACCTCCCCTAGGAGTTGTCTCTATCTCTTTTTTCTTCTTCTCTCCTTTGGTCTCAGCTATAAACTCAATTGAAGTGAGAGAGGTACAGAGGCACGAAGGCAGCATGCATGCGCTGTGGGGTGCTCCCAAAAGCCTTCCTATTGGATGCTGGGGAGCATTTCCGCACGGGCTCCGTCGGTACTGACGATACTCATATGTGAAGACTAAATTCCTGCTTTTCCCAGAGGTCACAGGTGAGTAACTACACTTTGTTTGGAGAGAGATGAAAGATTGCTATGGTGTACGGATGTTGTTCGCTAGCCCCCTGAAGCAGAACTGGGTTATTGCCTGTGTTCGAAACCCAATGCTGAATCTGAGATGAATATTGGCATGGCACCAGTTAAACTTTCAGATAAGGACTGTGTAACAGAATCTTTGTTCCTGGGTATTGACTGTTATTTCCTAATTGCTTATAACTAGAAAGTATGGAAAATGGTGGTTATTCTCATTAAACTTTGCTTTTGTGAATTAGGAGATTGATATTTGTGAAATTTACATATTCCCATTGTTAAAACAGGCTTACTTGTGCATTTTTGTTCACATCAAATAAAAAAATACAACATATAATATTCAATTATATTTAAGTTATTCAGGAAAGACCATAAAACATTTAGAAGTGAGTAGATTTTTGACATTTATGATTATATTGTAAATCACTTTTACGAATAAGCCCCCAGATATAGTCTCTCATCATATTCTTATTATACTGTCCTTAGTAGCGGCGTTCAAATTCCAGTGTATCATGGTGGAATCATTAGCCTTGCTCCTCAGAGTACGCTCCCATGTTCCCCTTGAATTTATCAAGATGAGCATCAAGGATATGGACTCTGAGAGACATCCTGCAGTCCATTTTGCCATAATTCTTAACCAGAGTCTCAACCAGCTCTACATAGTTTTTGACCTTGTGATTTCCCAAAAAGCCACAAACCACTGCAACAAAGCTGTTCCAAGCCACTTTCTCCTTCCTAGTAAGCAGCTTGGGAAATTCCATGCACTCAATAATTTATTTTTTTATTTGTGGTCCAACAAAGACACCAGCTTTGACCTTTGCCTCAGACAGTTAGTTTAGGGAAGAAGTCTTGAAGGTACTTGAAGGCTGTTGACTCTTCCTCTAGAGCTGTGAAAAATTATTTCATAAGGCCCAATTTAATGTGTAGTGGTGGCATCAGCACCTTCTGTAGTTCCACCAGTGGCTCCCACTTTACGTCCTTTGTCCCAACAGAAAATGCAGTTTGCTGTGGCCAGTCCTGCCTGTTGTGGTGCGCTGCGGTATCCCTGCTGTCCCAAAGACAAAGATAGCAGGGAAACTTGGTAAAACCTCTTTGGAGACCCATCAGAAATGCTACTATTTTAAAGTCTCTGATCACTTCCCAGCTGTACTCGTCATACTTCAAGGCTTCTAGCACTGCTGTCATCTTCTTTGAGGCTCACTGAGTGAGCTAGGGGAAGAGACACGAGTACTTGTTTCCGTTATGTAGCAGCATGGCTTTGAGACTCCTGGAAAGAGCTATCAATGATCAGGCACCACTCCTTCGGGTTACATGCAATTCTAATAGTGTCGAACAGACCGGTCACATTGTGGCAAAAGCTGAGTCCAACTTGACTAGTGAAGAAGCTAAAAGAAAGTGTGGTGACGCTTCTTCTGACCTGTGACTTACACACTTTCATCCAACAAGTTCTGCTGCTTGAACCTGGACGTCAAAAGCTCGACATTGGATTTGGTGAGACCAAGATCTCTGACCAAGTCGTTGATGTCATTTTGGTTCAGGTAGTAAGGGTTTCTCTCCTCAGCTCCACCTCTGATATTGTAATCTAGATCTGCAGTGTCTTCTTCGTTTTGTGAATTGCTGCTTTCTTCTGAAGACAGCTGCTTTCTCTTGAGGAGGAGTGAGTACAAGAAGCTCTGGGCAGTGTGGCATCAGGGCAATGGATGAAGGAATGCTCCAATACATGACAGAAGGAGCATTCTTACCATTCCGACATTTGGAAGGATCCACCATGCAGAAGTAGCAATTGCTCAAGGGGTCAGTGGGTTCCCGCCAAATTCTTGGGATAGCGAACTTCATAATGCTCTTTTCCCCTCTGTACCATCCTGCCAAAGGAACAATAAACATGTGAAAATAAAAAAATAATTATATATATATAATTATGATGATAAAATTAATTTGAATTAATGATCTTGCTAAGTATTTCATACATTAAGTAAAAATTCAGTAACAATAAACATTTTATAACATAAAATGCTAGTCTAAGCCAGCATCAATTGTCCATCTTACCTTCCAGAGTTTTCTTGTAGTGCTTGCAAAGTAAAATGAAATGCCCAAGGTTTGTCCTGATTCCCAACAGACATGCCGAAATATGCCTTGTAAGCTTCACACATCTTGGCAGATGCTTCCACAGAGTGCTTTTTTGCTCTTGTCTTGATAAAATCGCCACAGACATAGCAAAATACGTCTGCCGGATGCTTATAGCCTGTTGATGCCATGTCAGTCCACTCAAAAAGCTAGAATGAAAATAAACTGGTGAGCTTAAGGACACGTGGTGTTGCTCGCTTCTAGGTTTCCAGTTGGTAAGGAGGCTGCTGAACAACTGTGCTCAGTCTGTGCAAATCCGTTGTTTATATAGACATGAGGCGGAAGTGACGTTATACCTGTCACCAAAAGGCTTTTATTAAAAGTTCTCAAAAGCTATACAAAGTTCCAAAAGTTTTTCAAAGTTCTGGAAAGCTCTAGAAAGTTCTAGAATTTTCCAAAAGGTACCCCAAGTTTAGTTTGCACTAAATCTATCTAGAATGTCCTGCAAAAAGCAATGTTTGTGGGCCATAATTGCCATTTCCTTTGGTTTTGAGACATAAGATATCAGAAAATTAACACTTATTACCCAGGAACAAGAAAAAAGTAAAATGTTACACAGTGTTATTGATACACAGTGTTATTGATGTTCATTATGTGGTATTGAACTTTATGCAGTTGCTATAAATGCCTCAGTAATATGGACCATATAGGGGTGCTGTTTCTTTTATAATTATCGACACGGGAATAAGTCTGGTCCTACATTTATAACATAAAGTTTTTTCATAAGCAATCCTTGAATAGTATTGGGGGTTTGATTCTGTTTATTGACCTTATAGGTCAAATTAGGTACAAAATATACACATTAGGTACAAAATTAGGTACAAAATATACACATATGTGGTTTTTCTGTTTGGGCACTCTAACAAGATTGCTTTCAAAGGCACACAAGTGGTAGATATGACCATTTTCACAACTATATTCTTTCAGAGATTTCTGAAGAAGACAAAAAGCTTTCTACTGCCCATATGTAGTTCCATGCTGGAGCAGCTCTGCGGCTCTCCTCAGTGAGATGTATTTTTTTCTTCCTGTATTCACATGTAACTTGGGAAGTTCTTCTATTTTTGTCTGATTTGTCTTTCAAAACCAAGTAGTTTTGCACTTGTTAAGGTCATATGGTACTTTATTTTCTTACATGTTACTTTTGCTGAGCTGGTGTGCAGGTTTTACTTTCGCACAGCTACACCAGTAGGCCAGTTGGTCAAAATTTTTATCTTTGGACCCAAGAGGTAAAATCTTTTGTTAGATTTTGCCTTGTCAGTTTTCTACATGGTGTGTCAGAAGCAGACCAGCAGCTTCAAATTTCTATTCTAAGTACAAACAAAAAATATTTATAATGGAGCATCATAAAGTTTGCTACAGATGTTTGGGGTAAAAACCGAAAATGCTTTTCATCCAGGCCCTGTCTGTCTGTGACCCCCCTTGTATGTGCATTACATACAATGAACTGAACTGATCAAGCTAGCAGCATTTCCAATTTATCCTGCTAGACCAGTCCATACCAATGGGTTTAGCTCCCCTTACCAGCAGATGTTGGAGACAGAAAAATACCAGAAGCTTGTTTGGCTGAGCCCTGGTAGATATATAGCTGCACCCCTAGAGGTCGCCTTCAATATTTTCTCTGACTCCAGCAGATGATGGTGTTTTTGTGTTTTTTCTTTTCTGGTTTTCCTTTAATTTGATAATTTCAGCTGGGTGTTTTCAGGGCGCACAGGAGGTGCCCCTCTGGAATTTTCCAGCTCAATTCCTTGGAGATCTGGTTGTGCTCCTGGTCAAGAGGACTAGTCGAACTCTCGTTAAGCAAGGAGGAGGTCGCCTTCTGGACACAAGGTCCTTGTAGGCTGGCAGTAGGGGGAGCCTTCAGTGCTCTTATAGAGCTTATTTACATCAGCAGTTTTGGTCAGCCTTCTACAGCATCTGCTTTGGCTCCCCTGCTCAACTACTTCTGCGATCGCATCGGGCACAGTGAATTTTTCCTCCCCCCTCACCCCCCCGCTCATCTTTACCTTCCTGGGATACGGAGACTCTGGCGGTCGCTCGTACAGCGGGGTTTTTTTATCTGGCTCAAAACCGTGGCTATTGGGAAATCTAGTCCCGCCTCTAGTCTGGTTAACGGGCAGATTTTCCACGGCGGCCATTTTTTCTTCCTCTCAGCCATGTGGGCACTGCTGCGGCAGCCAGTTTTAGGAGGGACGCTATGCTAGCGGTCTGATAGTGCAGACAAGCTTCTGCTGTTGCACCGGCTCCTTCCTCAGTGTCTGAAAGTGCAGCGGTCATCTTTCTTTCCTTCTGGGCACGCAATTGAGGCAAGCGGTCTGATAGTGCTGGCAGGCTTCGACGATTGTACCGGCTCCTCCTTGTCAGTCTCTCCTGCTGTTGAGCCCCAGAGCTGCTTCTCTTGGCCGGCAACGCGCCTTTTACAGGAAGCCTGCCTTCTTGCAGAGATGCATCATGTGCAGCAGAAAACACAAAGATCTGAGGGACTGGGTGTGTTTGGCATGCTCTGCTCACCCAGGGGAGATCTCCAATACTGTTCTCACGTCCAACTGTAACAGAGAGGGCTCATCTGCACTATCTGTCTCTGCAGACCCCAGAACCAGTGCACCAGCAGAGGATGCAATGGACCCACCGCTTCTGCTGACCCACCCTTCCATATAGATGCTTCTGACCCAGGAGGCTCCTCCTCAGGAACAGGATTTCCATTTCCTAGCCCCCTTCTGGCAGGCTTGGACCCTATGTTGTTCGGACCCCACCATGGCTGTCTCGGAGTCTGTCTCCACCCACAAAACAGCGATGCATTCTGTGTCAGGATCCCGGAAACACACTTAACTGGATGCTGCCCTTAAGGACGGCAGCCACCCTCTCAAAGAGGTGTCTTGGGTCTCAGGTGCTTGGTCATCTGTTGTCCCAGAGGAGGAAGTTTTTTCTAAGCCAATGAGAGTTTTGGAAGCCTCTGACCACGAGGATGGTGAATGGTCCCCCTTAGAGGCCTCAGCCAATGACCAGGATGGTACACAGAATATCCGTCTATTACACAAGGACGGGCTACTGGTGCTCTTTGCCCAAGTGATGGATGCCTTACGCCTCGCTGATCCTCCCAAATAGCAGCAGCCCCAGGTGCCGACTCAGGCTGATCCCATCCTGCAGGGCATTCGGAAGCCCTCAGGACCTTTCCTTTCCAACCAGAACTTCAACAGATGGTGTCTCGGGAGTGGACTCTCTTGATGTCTCCTTACACACAGCTCACTGTTTGGGTCAACACCATCTGGTCACCAGCAGATATGGACAATTGGCTCGCATATCCAAGAGTGGATGCTCTGGTGGTGGGAGTTACTAGATACAACACCAGTCCAGTAGAAGATGGAGCAGCGCTTCGGGATCAGCAGGACTGGAAGGTCAAGGTTCTCCTCAGGACAGCCTTCTCATCATCTATGCTGACACTCCAAGCTTCAGTTTGTGGTGGTCTGGCAATCCCGTGCCCTTTTTGCGCTGGATTCAGCACTTACCCGAGGATCTGGCGTTGGCATACTTGGAATTGGTCACAGCCTTCTTGGCGGATGCCTTTTATGATTTGCTTCGCCTCTCAGCATGCTTGGTGTCTGCAGTCAATGTAACTCATCGCTGGTTCTGGCTGCATCAGTGGTTGGCGGATACCACCTTCAAAGACGCACCTCTCTAAGCTTCCCTTTAAGGGTAAGCTTCTCTTTGGCGCAGACCTTGACAAGCTGGTCAACGACCTGGGAGAAGTGAAGCCCCAGTGTCTGCTGGAAGACAAGCAGAAGTCATCCACGCGCTGCTCTTTGCTGTCCACACGACGTACCAGATTTTGCGGCTACTGGCCCAGCAAGTTGTCTACTTCTGCTTCGTCCAGCCATTTTGGTCAGAAATTACAGCCCTTTCGAGGCGTCTGAGAAGGAAAGGATTTCTATGCAGCCCCGGCCAAGTTCTCTGGCACTGCCTGGTCCCCCCCGCTGATGAGGCGGGGAGCCCATCTGGGACGCTACCACCAGTAGAAAGGCAGTCGGCGCTATTTTCCCGGCAGTGGGTCCTCGACGTCGTCTCCCGGGGCTATGCTCTCAAGTGCCAGCTACCCATTCGCGATGCCTTCCTTGTTTCTCCCTGCGGTGTGCCCCGGAAAAGGGAGGCCATTTGGTCCACCGTCCAACGCCTACTTCTTCTATGAGCTATCCGACCAGTTCCTCCTTCAGAGAGAGGTTCCTGTCATTACTCCATCTAGTTCATGGTGCCAAAGGAGGACAACTCCTTTTATCCAATTCTCGACCTCAAGGAAGTCAATCGGAGCCTTCGAGAACCTCATTTTTGAATGGAGATGCCTCACCTCGCTCGACCTGGTGGAAGCATATTTCCACATCCCCATCTATGAAGTTAGCACCGTTTTCTGTGCTTCACCATCCTGGGACATCACTTTCAGTTCTGTGCGCTGCTGTTCGGCCTGGCCTTGGCTCCACAAACCTTCAAAGTCACGGTAGTGACAGCAGCAGTCTTGCGCAAACAAGGCATCCATGTACACCCTTACCTGGACGACTGGCTCATTCATGCAGATTTCCTTTTGGAGGCCCACAAGACAGTTTCCCAGGTGGTAGTCAATCATTCCAAGATTTGTCTGCAGCCGTCTCAGTGGCTGGAGTTGCTGGGGGTGTTGTTTGACACCTGTTAGGTGAGGGTCTTCCTGACGTGGGAGTGCTTTCTCAAGCTCTCTACTCAGCTCAGAATGTTTCTTCTGCAGAGCTGCCCACGTGTCTGGGACAATCTTCAGATCCTAGGGTCCATCATCAATGTCGTCCCGTGGGCCAGAGCACACATGAGGAATCTGCATCAGTCTCTGCTCTCCTGCTGGTCTCCAGTGACCGAGGGCTACGATCGTGACTTCCACTACCTCCATCGATGCGCCACAGCCTTCGTTGGTGGCGCTCGCCAGCCTGTCTCCTCCAGGGCATCCCCTTGGAGGCTCCCCGCAGGATTTTGCTGACCACAGATTCGGGTTGGGGAGCTTTCTGCCTGAACCAGTTGGCTCAGGGCACCTGGACACTATGGGAGGCGCACTGGACAATTGACCACCTGGAGTCCCAGGCAGTTTGCCTAGCCTTGTTGAGCTTCCTGATGCTCCTCCGTGCCCAAGCGTTCTTTCAGACAATGTGACGACCTTGGCCTATCTAAACTGCCAAGACGGTACAAAGTGTCCAGGTGTGACCAGGGAAATGGCTCTTCCTTTCCCCTGGGCAGAATGTCTTTTACAGGCTCTTTCGGCCCAACACATCGCAGGGATGGACAACATCCAAGCGGATTTCCTCAGTCGTCATGCTCTAGATCCCGTAGAGTGGGAACTTGCTCGTTGGACATTTCGGTGGATAGTACAGACGTGGGGACTTCCTCTTTGGACTTTTTCAGTAGGAGGACGGAGCACGCGTCACAAGGTCTGGACGCGTTGGTCCAGCTGTGGCTGGCATCAACTCTCTTGTACGTCTTCCCCCCCTTGGGTGCTGATCGGGGGAGTTCCTCGATGCATCGAGGCACACCTGGGAGCAGTGATCCTGGTGGTTCCCAACTGGCCTCAGATACCATGGTATGCCGACCTCGTGCGATTAACCCGATCGCCCCCTCTACCTCTCGGAGCTCACAAAGGTCTTTTGCTTCAGGGTCTAATCACCATGAATGACGCCGCTCTCTACTCGCTTACGGCCTGGCTCTTGAATGCCGGCAATTGAGTCACGGGTTATTCTCATTGAGTAGTGGCTACCCTGCTAATGGCACAGCATCCCTCTACGTCATTAACATATATGCAGGTGTGGCATATATTTGAGTCATGGTGCTCCAGGCACCGCCTCTCCCCGTGGTGGGCACAAATCCTCGAGATCCTAGCCTTCCTGCAGGAGGGACTCTACATAGGCCTGACCCTCTGTTCTCTCCAAATCCACATCTCTGCTCTAACTTGTTTCCATGGTTCCCTCAAGGGATGCTCGATTGCTTCTCATGCAGATGTGGCCAGGTTCCTCAGAAGTACAAGAATGCTACGCCCTCCGGTCCGTCCGGTCGTTCCACCCTGGGATCTCGCCTTGGTCCTCGGGGTTCTTTTGGGAAGCGCTGCTCAAGTGTATATTTCAGTTTGTTCAATGTAAACCGCCTTGATATCATGAAAGGCGATATATAAGAAATGTTAAATAAAAATATTACTCCGGGACTTGTCCCTTATGATGGTGTTCCCCGCAGCCATAACCTCGACCAGAAGGGTCTCTGAGTTGCAGGCTCCTTCGTGCTGAGACCCTTTTCTCTCCTACTTGATGGAAGGTGTATTCCTTAGGGGGGTACCTTCCTTCCTGCCAAAGATCCTTACGGCCTTTCGCCCGAACCAGCATATATCGCTCATATATTGCTTCCGGCCTTCTCTTAGGGCCAATGTACAAGCCCTAATAAAGGGCTTCGGGTTGTGGATCTCAGCAGAGTACTCCGCCATTCTCACTGGCTCTGCCAGACTATTGAATCAGCCTGCATAATCCAGGGTAAGCCTGTGCTCCCTGGACTCCGAGTACACTCTACTCAGGGTCAAGTGACATCATGGGCAGAATGCTCGTGGGTTGCTCTCCTCGACATTCGTAGGGTGGTCACCTGGTCTTCCAAGTCCACATTCACGCGTCACTATCGTCTCGATTTCCAGGCTCGAGAGGCGGCATAGTTTGGGGCCAGCGTAGTTACCGCAGCTACCTCTTCCTGCCCTAGGGTCAGTTAGCTTGGGTACTTCCCACTTGTCTGGACTGGTCTAGCAGGATGAATTGGAAGGAGAAATTTCACTTCCAGTTAATTTCCTTTCCTGGAATCCTGCTAGACCAGTCCAGGACCCACCCATTTCTGTATCCTCAAGAAGCTTCTTTGCGAGGGAACCAAGGCTCACATTTCAAGGCAGTGGCCCAGCTGTTGCTCCTTAAGAAGGGATGCTCCGTGTACATACGTAGTTTCTGTTCCATGTCATGGCATGATGTTATCGTGCTGGTTATACAGTGGCCATACCTTTTGCTTCGTCAGAGTATACTGAAGACGACCTCTAGGGATGCAGCTATATATCTACCAGGGCTCAGCTAATCAAGCTTCTGATATTTTTTTTTCTGTCTCCAACATCTGCTGTTAGGGGGAGCTAAACCCACTTGTCTGGACTGGTCTAGCAGGACTCCAGGAAAGGAAAATAACGGTAAGTGAAATTTCTCCATTATTGCATTCGCAGGGCAATGGTCATGATCATAATGGGCCAGTAGGGAGACTCAGCATAGCTGCGAGCAGGTAAACTTGAATCCTGTTAACCTGACCATTGGGGGACGTTGGTGTGACCAATGGGGGAAGTTGGTGTGGAAGGAGATCAGGATTACAAGGGAGTACTACAGGCATGCAGTTACGGAGGAAGTAATGTCTCACAGGGCTGGGGAGAAGGCATATCCTGCCAAAAAAATGCTGTTACTTCTCCATGCAGTCCCTCTGGAAATGGAACCTTTTCAACTTGCTTATTTTCTAGGGCTAGTGTAAATGTCCACGCCTTAACTTAAAGTGTGATGTCTGCCACTAATGCTTGTATTTTATAATAAGTATATTCCTACTTGTTTTTATGAAATAGGCTTAGCATGAGTGCCTTAAATAGAGTTTTAACTAGGCATCCCCTTAAAAGTTTTCTCAATATACTTAAACAGTGGAATGTATCAGAAGCCTAAATGTTTCTAAGTATGTCTTTTCTTGAATAGGAGATATCATTTCTATAATAAGTACTGTGTCTCTACTGTAAGTTAACTATCATTATGACCGAATCTCATTTGACTCCAGTAGGATTGTCCAGTTTATTTATATTTTAGTTGTGAAGTTAGAGTTAATTGCATATGTTTTGGTTGAATATGGCATGAAGGACTTGCTGGGTTATGTGTCTGGACAGTCTAAGTCAGCACTCTGTCTCAGTTTAAATTGTTTTTAAGTTGGCATCGTGATCCTCTTGAGCAAATAAGATCCCACAAATGGTTACAATTGTATAAGAAATACATCTCTGTAGAGATCTATGTTTGAAACTGATAGTCTTCTCCTACTTTGGGCTTCTAGCTCAAGTGTTGCTGGCTTTTATTGAGACTAGGATGCTTTGAGCCTTCATTTGCAACAAATCAACTTTGTTTGGCTAGTCTTTTTGAAACCTTATTGGATGAGCTCACAGTTCAAAACAGTACTTCATACTTTAGTGGTAGTGTTGGTTGATTATTGCATGTAGGCTTACCCTTGAAATCACTATAGTACATAGTCTACAGTTATTAAATATAGTGACCAGGCTAGTTTTGGGTTATAGTTTGAAGGCTTGCATTTCCTCAGTTTTTTAAAGTTTTTCATAGACTGAGTATTTTCTTCATCTCACTAACTTTCAAAACATTAACTATCCTAGGACCTGAGTATTTAGCAAGTGAACTTAATAAATGTACTTCAGGGCGTAACCTGTGCCTAATAACGTTTTTAAACCCCGCATTCAAATCAAAGAGTGTAGGCGTTTTTGCACTTGAAGACAAGTTTTTTTTCATGCATTGATCTTGTCTTTTGGAATGCACTTCCTAAGGAATTATGCCATGAAAATAAATATTTGAGATTCAGGCAATTCTTGGAGGACTGCTTTATGTAAGAAAACCTTTAAAGTCTTATGTATTTAGAGAAGCCTGTAGCTGTGTTTAGGAGCAATCTGGCCTAATGGTTTAACATTAACGTTGCCACTTTTATAATTTAATCAATTGACATTTCTGTATGGATCAACGTTTTAGTTTATGGTTAAGAATTTGTATTTTTAAACCATGGAATTTTATATTATTTTTACTATTTGTCATGGATGTAGAGTTTATTATTTTTTCTACATCACTTTGAGCATATGAGATAGGAATTCATTAAGGGACCTATTTTTTTAAAATGTAGTAAGGTTTTGCAATTATTGTGCAATAGGGGAGATATGATTCAGACCTTTAAATACTTAAGGAGAAATAATGAACAAACAAACCTCTTCCAAAGACGGGAAAGCTGTAAAACGAGAGGGCATAACATGAAGCTGCAAGGTGGAAAATTGAAAGGCAATATCAGGAAATACTTTTTCACTGAGAGGTTGGTGGATGCTTGGAATGCCCTCCCGATGGAGGTGGTGGGGGCAAATATGGTGGCAGAATTCAAATGGCATGGGACAGACACAATGGATCCATTTATAGCAACAGAATAAAATCAAAATAAACTGAACCATCTAACTTCTCAACAAATAGGGGTGTCCTGCATGGAACGGTGGGTTCACCCCTAAACAAAGACATGGGGAGAGGTGGCCTGAGGGGCAGCCTGCACAGAGTGGCACCTACTCCTGCCATCTTACTCCGGCCTTCTTACTGGGCAGACTAGATGGACCATACTGGTCTTTATCTGCCGTCATTTACTATGTTACTATGTGACTATGTTAATTGCCATCTAAGCTCCAGATGGAATCTTTTGGCGCAGTGCAAGTATTGAGAAGAACACTAGCAGTTAATCTGAGAGGCTGAGATTGAATGATGTTCACTGTTGTCATGATATGTACAAATCAAGTCCCTTTAGGAGACGCTGTTTGTACCTCCAAATATAATAGTTGGAAATAGGATGAGCTTCTTTAAAAGAGGCAATTTTCAAAGGGATTTCTGCAGGTGTAGAAGGAATCCCCATTTAAAAATCGCTCTGAGTCTTCCGCGGGGAGAAAGAAGCGGTGCTTAGATGTATGTGCTGTAGAGGCCCAACAAAGCAAGCTCAAGATTTAATTTAAACCATCCTGCTGCCAGCTTGCCTTTTACGGGTTTCATACAAATAATTTGCATCTGCAAAATGTGTGAGTCAGTTCTCTGTGGTCACTGGCTATTACAGATTTTCAAATGAAAACTCCACAGGAATTTTCCTTTGAAAAACAGCTCATAGCTCTGTGGCCACTAAAAATTATCTTCACTATGATTAAAATGGCTAGAATGGTGTTACAGCCAGTGGCCGTTTATATAATTGTTAAAGATAAAATAGCCCCTTTTCCTCACAACACCACTATGGGGTATGTTTACTAAACTGCAGTAATGTTACCCGTGGTAGGTTCTGCAGTAATGGTACGGATACCCATATAAAGGAGTGGGTGGTGCATCGTTAAAGCAAGCTGTGTCAGGTAACACGCGGTACAAGGTGATAACGCGTGGTACAGTGCGCCATGGACCCATTGCGCGTGAACACCACAGTGGACGGAAAGCAGCCACAATCTAAGGTGCGCTGACAGTAGAAGACTTGCTGAGGGATGTGCAGACATGGTGCCACATGAGAAAAGGAGCCTTAGTTGTACGGCCATGGACCACAAGCAGCTGATAACGCTGTCTGGAATGGGGACGTGAGCCACAGGTAACCACAGGCACACTCACCATGAAATGGTGTGCAGTGAAACAGCATGCAGAAGAGTAAGCAAATATAACGGAAAGGGCATCAGGGGTCAGTCTGAAGGACCAGCTGTGTGGACGGTGTGAGTAGAAGGGCAAAATGGGCAGGGAATCCAAAAAGGAGTAAGAGGGAATTGAACCTAGGGAAGAACAACCCAAACTATGGTTACACGATGCAAGGTTCCACATTAGGAACCACCACCCAGGAAAAAGATTTAGGCGTCATTGTGGATAACATGTTAAAACCATCGGCCCAGTGTGCAGCGGCGGCCAAGAGAGCAAATAGAATGCTAGGTATCATAAGTAAAGGAATGGAAAATAAAACAAAGGATGATATAATGCCTCTATATCGTTCCATGGTGAGACCTCACCTTGAATATTGTGTGCAATTCTGGTCGCCGTATCTTAAAAAGGATATAGTGATTTTAGAAAAGGTTCAGAGAAGAGCCAACAAAATGGTAAAGGGGATGGAAGGATACTCCTATGAAGAAAGGCTAAAAAAGTTAGGGCTCTTTAATCTGGAAAAGAGACGGCTGAGGGGAGATATGATAGAAGTCTATAAATTAATGAATGGAGTGGAACGGGTAAACGTAGATTGTTTGTTTACATTATCAGAATATAGAAAGACTAGGGGACATGCAATGAAGCTACAGGGTAAACTATTTAAGACTAATAAAAGAAAATACTTTTTCACTCAATGTGTAATCAAACTCTGGAATTTGTTACTGGAGGATGTAGTAAAGGCTGTTAGTGTAGCTGGGTTTAAAAAAGGTTTGGACAAGTTCCTGGAGGAAAGGTCCATAAACCATTATTAAGAAGGGACCCAGGATATCAATGCTTGACCCAGTACAAGCATTGTGGAACCTGTGTCTTTTGGGGAAACTGCTAGGTACATATGACCTAGATTGGCCACTGTTGGAAACAGGATACTGGGCTTGATGGACCTTGGTCTGACCCAGTATGGCATATCTTATGTTCTTATGAACCGGTAGACTGAAGAGCTCAAACACAGCTCACTGACACCAATACCAAAACACTGAGCCATTCAAACATCCCAAAGAAAGGGAGCAAATGTATCAACTAGCATGTGATGAATAGGTAGCATGGAGGGGACACTGCAGTGTACAGTGAAGAAGAAGGGTCTGTGGATAAGGGACAAAGCTGGAGCCATTGTATGTGAAGGGGAGCAGAACAAATAAGAAAGGAAAAGGAGCCTGTAGGACCCAAACCCACATCCCATGTTGGCGCCACGCACGGCTGCTACCACTATCCCAAAAAACCACAACGAGCACAATGCAAATATGTTCCACCAAGTGGCCATCATGTCTGCTAGATTATCATGCAATAGTGCGTCAGACGCGTGTGACCGTACAGAGCTACCTAGGCGCCTTAGCATATGTGGTCAGATTACGGTACGTAACAATGCACGACCCAAACAGATGACACGTGCACAAGATGAAACACGCATACGTTGCAATACTGCACACTACCTGTCCATTGCCCCGCCATCCCCAGTGCTAGGACGACAGCTGTACCCCAGCCCCCAACCATGGTCTGACATTCACCAGCAGCAAGCACAGGCTGCCTGTACCTGCTACACCATGCCAGGTGTCCCAGCCATGCACGAACTAACTGCGGGCACTCCGCTAGCCAGTCTATCCTGCATGTTCACAGTGGAAATGTGCGCACCCAGACCTGGGTTGTATGGCACAGGCACCCGGCAGTTGCCCCAGTGACTGGCCCCCCTGAACGGGGGCACACATATATCACCTGAGACAGCTGCTATGTAGCACTATATGGGAACATAGCCATGCCATGGTCACTGTTTGGTCAGTGTGAGAGTGCTCTAACAGCAAGATGTGCTGTGGCCACCTTAACCATGCAGGTGGTGGTTATCACTGCAATGTCCCAGACATTGCCCTACACCCTCTGCAGATGCATCCTGCCCAGTCCGCCCTGCCCGGGCCATACCCACAGTACCTTGCTCCTCATTATGCACATTTGCAGGCTAACGCTGATAATAGTGGAACATTGTGAGCCCAGAGATGTGTAGGCAGTCAGGAAACAATGGAGAGACATACACACACACACACACACACACACCTACTGCAGCATTGTGCAAAGATAGGGCTGGTTGGCATCCCTGCACGCCACACTGGTCATGATCACAGTGCCAACATTACCAAACTGTGCGGGAGGTAGTAATAGTGCTCTGGCGATAACTGCAGCTCAGTACTGGGGCCAACAGCCTGACTCTCCATAGAGCTTTGGATAGTGGAGCCTGTGTGAGTGGGTGTTTGCACCCCTGTTGGCCGCTGCTGTGGGGAGTGCACATGTTGCTGTTGTATCTACATTGTGGTGTAAAATATAGGGATGTGCTCTGCAGGAGCCACAGCTGGGACCTGAACCTGTGACCCTCTGCTCCGGGACACACTGGCTGTGTGTACTTCACCACACTGTTGCCACAGGAGCACAGCAGTCCCTGGGGCTACCTTTGTCTCCTCAGCCAGACCTTTTCTGTTGTACTGCACACCATGTACTGGTACAGGGCATTGCCTGGGTGCACTGCAGGCAGGTGCCACTGCCCCCTCCAGCACCAGCACATGCTCCCCTGCCATGCTGCCTGGGCATATGCTGTCAGTGCTGGTAGTGCGCAGTCCCAGGCCATCCACTATGCAGATAGGCGGTCGCCTAGGGAGCGGGTTCTGGGGTGGGGAGGCATACATGGACATCCGGACATCCTCACATCCCCCCCATCACTGCCTACCAATATTATGTCCCTTCCACATGGGGGAGGGATGGCTGGGGGGATGTCGGGTCAGTGCCCTAGCAACTATTGACTAGGGTGGACATGGTAGATGTAGATTGTGTTTGGCCTTGGTCAGCTGCTGTCTTGCTGATTTCCAGTTTCTATGTTCCTAGGCGCCAGCCTAGTCCGCCCTGTGCCCCAGCTGCCCCCACTACATGTCCAGCCTGCAGCCCCCTATGCCCCATTTGCACCATCGCTATAGTGGCCGTTCATACTTGGCCACTATGCTGTTTCTGCATATGGAGTACTACTATCACGTTTCTTGGGCTCCCTGCTTATGTTGTACATTGCTGGCGCTGAAATGGTTTCACCCTCCTGCATATCTGCAGCTAACGACAGGTTTTCATTCCTGGTAATGTTCAGCCCTTCAGTACCTCGCATTAGTGCCGCGGGAGCTTCCCCCTGCCCATTGACCTCTTCTCACCGCCCTTGCTCCGCCCTCTGTGGGATTTACCGCGGACGGAGGCGTTAACGTGCGTTAGGTACACTTAACACGCATTAGGTACCCTTAACGTTACCTAATGCGCATTAACGTAGCCGCTGCTATGTTAAAGCGGTTTAGTAAACATACCCCTATGGCAATTTGACTGATAAAGAAGAAATATATCCAACATAAAATATAAAAACATATGGCAAAATACATTATCATATGACTTATCTGCACCTCTCCACTTAAAACACTCACCACATAAATAGAATCATAGATTAGTTCAACCTTACATATATACTCTCAAGAATCAAACCAAGAACACATACATCTCTCCTCTATTGCAGATATAGTTCAATAACAACCCCCCAATGATTTTGCCATAGCTAAAATACACTCAAGTTGATTAAAAATATACCCTCTGTATATAGGTAACATGTTTATAGTTAACCTCTTGTTCTGTGTTGCACTTTGTTTTCAAGTTTTAATGTAACTTTCCAGTTCAATGTTCATTGTAAACCGCCCTTGATCGCTGGAAGGGGCAGTATAAAAAAAGCTGTTCAATAAATAAATAAACAAACCCTTGAGCACATTAAGCACTTACCTGCGCATCGTGTTTGTCTGTCTGCCTGTGCTCATTTCACCATTGCATAGCATATCCCTGTGTCATTAATTTGACTTGCTGCAAAAACATACATGAGAAGTACAGTATAGGAGGTGAAGTACTTCTGTGCACTAAAGAAGAGCGGGATCTGAGGGTGATCATATCTGATGAAGTTAAGGTGGCCAAATAACCGCCACTGATCTCTGGAAGTGGCGGTATATAAAAGATGTATAAATAAATAAATAAATAAAATAAATAAATAAATAAGTTGAAGGTGATAATGCTTCTGTATAAGTTCTAGTGAGACCATATTTGGAGTACTATGTTTAGTTCTGGATATTGCACCTTCAAAAATATAAACAGGATGAAATTAGTGCAGAGGGCAGCTACTAAAATGATCTATGACTAAGATCACTGACCATTTGGGGAGGGATTTAAAGATCTCAGTATGTACTGTCACGCCCCAGCCCTCTGCCTAAGGCTTAGAGGGGTAGGGTTGCCATTAACTTCTCTTATAAAAGGTTGAATAAACTTTTTTTCTCCAGTGAAACATGCTGGGAGTTGTAGTTTTTGGCCTTCTAAGATGAAGTGTAGTCATGAAACCGAAAGTAAAGGCAAATGACAAAATTTATTCCCCAAACGCAAACAAAGTCCATGTAGACTGTAACAGGATACTTCTCCATTCATTCGCTCAAGGTTATTTACAACTTAGGCTGGATGAGCTTCACAGTCATTAATTATAGGCAGCTGTTTATCAATATAACGGATAAAGAAAACACAGCTTCTTCATTCAACAAAGTAAAAATATCTTCGTTTTACCTTTGTCTTCATTAAGCATTCAAATGTACATGCAACAGGTATCTTCCCATTAAAAGAGCAAGTTCCTACCTTCAGTTCAGGCTAGGTTTCAGTACTCTACTTTTCAGGAGACTTTATCTTTTCAGCTATTCTTTAGCAAAGGGACTCAATGCTAACAACTTGACATAGAGTACAGTCCATGAGTATTTCTGGAGGCAATAAATCCTGCTCAATAGGCTCAACCTGCATTTCTTCTGGCTCCGGTAGTGCAGTGCCCTGCTCTGAGCTTTTAACGTATGTCTCAGGGTATACTCTCTGAGGATCCCTGTCTCTCTTGAGCACAGCTCTACCTGGTAAGGATAAATTGTACCTGAAGCTGTGGACCCTTCTCCCTGGCTGTGTTCACCAGTCTCCCTCCAGCTTCTGGGAAACAGTCTTGGTTCACTTCCCTGAGTTCCTTCCTGGAGCTCTGCCACGGCTCCCTGTTCCAGGCTTGGCTCCTTTGACTCCTGTGCTGAGTCCTGGGCTCCCACCTCTGAACTCTCTGAACCTTCTGATGAGGAACTGGGGTTTGAAGCCTTCTCTGCTCTCTCCTTCTGTGCTCTCTCCCTCCGGGCTCTCCTCCTCCGGGCTTTCCTTTCTGCTTTCTCTCTAGCCAAGGTTTATATCCCTGCTTCCCGGGCAGTATCTCTCCCTCTCTGGACAGGTGCTTGCAATTATCTTCCAAGCCTGCAACTACGTCAGCAGAGCTTGGGTGTGGCAGCCTAAGTTTGGTTTCTCTCTGCTTGCTTTCTTTATGCTAACGCTGAAACCTGTGCACTGCAGGGATGTCACTTTTCTTAAAAGCAAAATCATTAGTTTCTCCTATTTCCATAGGCTCACTACAAGCTTCCTTATCACAGTACACTTTGGAAAAAAGAAGGGAGAGGGGAGATATGATAGAGGCATTTGAATACCTCCATGGCATAAGCACATGGGAAGCAGGTTTCTTTCAACTAAAAGAAAGCTCTGAAACGAGAGGACATAAGATGGAGGTGAAAGGCGATAGACTCTGTAGTAATCTAAGGAAATATTTCTTTATGCAAAGGGTGTTGGGTGCATAGAACAGCTGCAAAGCAGAGGTGGTAGAGACTAGGACTGTATCCAAATTCAAGAAAGCATGGGACAAATACAAGAGATTTCTAATGGAGAAGAAGAGATTATAGGGTTTAGTAGTTGGTATATAGAGGAGTAATTGGAGTGGGGGGAGTAGCCTAGTGGTTAAGGCAGCAGCCTGGAACCAGAAATCCCACTGGTACACTTTGTGGCCTTGGGCAAGTCATTTAACCCTCCACTGCCTCAGGTGTCAGCTTAGATTGTAAGCCCTCTGGGGACATGGAAATGCCTACTGTACCTGAATGTAACTCACCTTGAACTACTAATAAATTAATGAATGCATGCATGTATGGCATACTGGATAAGCCGTATGGTCTGCCGTTATTCTCCATGTTTCTATTGTTGGTCTTTTAAAAAAGAAAATAGATGCAGTTGTAATGGTAAACATTTTTGCATACCTTATGATGCTTGTTTTCTGTTCTCACCATTTTACAGTGATTTCACCAACACACAGTAATTTATTCCTTGTTTGTTTCTGGTGAAAACGAGAGGGAGAGAATTGTCATTTGTAATTTATTTTCAGAGCTCTGACTTCATAGTTGCTTTGGAGTGGTAAGTTGTCCAATATCTAGAGAGAAGGTATGACATGAATCACAATACATCCAAAAAACTCCTGCTTGAATACAAAGGAAAAGCTTTGTTTTGTTTTTCTGATTTGCACTGTGTACTTGAATTTGTCTTATAATAATATGCAAGATCTGTTCTTTTCTTTAAGAATTCCATGACTGCGCTTATTGTAGCAGTAAAAGGAGGATACACAGATACAGTGAAGGAGCTTCTGAAAAGGAACCCAAATGTAAATTTAACAGATAAAGATGGAAATACAGCTTTGACAATTGCAGCAAAAGAGGGGCATACTGAAATTGTACAGGATTTGCTTGATGCGGGTACATATGTGAACATACCTGACAGGGTTAGTAGTCATTCTCTATTATTCTTTATTTGTGGGATTTGATATACCGCCCTTGCGGGAGTGTCAGAGCGGTGTACAATAAAGCACTATTGGCTACAGAAAATCGAAAAGAACGCCATTAATTGGACAGGAAAGAGGAGCAAAGTAAAGGAGTGTGACAAGAAAAATACAGAGGGGGAGAGAAGACGTAAGAAGGGCGAAAGTGGGGATGGAGGGAGGGGAGCTGCAGAAATGGGAGCGGAGAGTGTTATTCTGATACTGATGTTGGGGATCCCGACAAGGGAGGGTCAGAGCCACCAGCGGGAGCAGGAAGATTGTAGGCCTGGTGAAAGAGGTGTGTTTTAAGAAGTGCTCTGAAACGTGTGAGAGATAGCTCAGTGCGGAGAGGGTGAGGGAGAGAGTTCCAAAGAGCAGGACTAAGGTAAAAGAAAGCAGAATGACGAGTGAGTTCAAGATGGGCCTGGGCCTGGGCAGGGGAGGGGAGAAAGAGGCGATTTCCATGGGCAGAATTCTGTTTGTATTACAGCAGTGCTTCAGTTTCATGTGAACTCAATAGTAGATACTGCATCAGCACAGTATGTATATATTTGATTATTGATATTCAGAACAAATAAAATCTCTCATCCTTTCTCTTCCCTCTGGTATGTTGTATTTTCAGAATGGAGACACTGTACTGATTGGAGCTGTTAGAGGTGGCCATATTGAAATCGTGAGGGCCCTTCTACATAAGTATGCTGACATAGACATTAGAGGACAGGTATGTGTTTTATTAAAGGCAGCATTATGCCTCCCTCAAACGGAGATTACAGTGTTGCTGTACTATGTGATGTTGAAACTCATGCCATGGCAAGGAAAACATTTGGTTTCACCTTTCAGTCAACATGTACACGAAATCCCAAAATATTTTATATGAGATAACGACAGCTCTTTTCTATCTCTGTTCTGACTCGCGTGATGGAGTTCCTGTCTCTCATTTTAATATTATTTTTATTTTAAACCACTTTGGTTTTTAGAAAGGCGGTGTGTTAAATGTGCAAATAAACATAAACACAGCAGACCACCTGCAGTGATGAGAGAAGCAGTGTTAAGTAAACTACAAAGAATGAATCTTCAAATCCAATGAGGAGTTAAGTGATTAACCGATTATGTGGAAAAAATGGTTTTCAATTTTTTTTCTTCCAAGTTTTCATATTTCTGTGCACTGCTAAGGTATATTAAGGTGCATCTCTGTGTTGAATATATAGAACATACACATTTATCTTTTTATTTATATAGATATTGTAAGCTGCACTGAGGCATTGTCCACTAGGGCAGCATATCAAGTGTTTAATAAAGATAAACATTCATAGTGATTTATTACATTCAAGACAAATTTAGATACTATGTAAGTAACATAAACGTCTTAAGTAAAATTTCTCATCTTTAGCTACTGTGACAATTCTGGTCACTACATCTCAAAAAAGATATAGTACAATTAGAAAAGTTGCAGAGAAGGGCGACCAGAATGATAAAGGGGATAAAATGACTCCTTAATAAAGAAAGGTTAAAGAGGTTAGGGCTTTTCAGCTTGAGCAGAGATGACTGAGGGGGAAATATATTGGAAGAAGGACTGGCCCAAGAGTTTGTGCCACCCCCCATGTACTGCACCCCCCGCTGCCGCTGATTCCATAGGCAGAGTTGGTGAGGGGGGATGGCAGGCCATGTGCTTCGTCACACATGGCCTGCGGCTTCTGATCCACCTCCAACACAACTTCCCGTTGGAGGTGGGTCAGAAGTGTCAGGCCATGTGTGCCATACCATGCTGCCCACAGAGGTCTGCTGGGAGTGGAGGAGTAGCCTAGTGGTTAGGGCACTGGCTAAGTAACCAAGAGACCAGTGTTTAATCTCATTAGCATTCCTTGTGGCCTTGGGCAAGTCACTTAGCCCTTCATTGCCTCAGAAGAAAGGCCTGGCACTCTGCTTCTGGTCACACTGCCAAGAAAACCCAGGAGCTGCTGGGTTGCCAGGAGTCAGCACTGACTCAACAATACTATATTTCTAATGGGCTTCTAGGATAGACTAATGGTTAGAATAGTGGGTTAGGAACTTGAAGGTAGTCTTGAAGGGCTACCAAAAGGGACTGCTACTACTGGAAAAAAATCTGCACTTGTAAGTATTTACTTCTGGGAAATTCTCTACATCTTAGGGAAAAGGGAATTCTTTGGGTTAAAACTGATAAATCTGTGTATTTTAGAATCCAGTTTAAATTCAAACCCAGCAGAAAGCTTTTAGGTTAAATTTAAAACCCAGCAGAGAGCTTTTAGTTTACTTTTAAAACCAGCAGAGAGCTCTTAGTTTACATTTAAAACTCAGTCAGGGCCTAGTATCAGCACAGAGCTTTTAAATTAAATTAAATCAAATCAGATTATAGCTGAGCATAGAAGGAAGAATAGGGTAAAATATTCTTTGAGTTGAAAGAAATAAATTGTTTTTAGATACCTTTACAAAGAGGCCTTTCACTTAGGAGGCAAGAGATCTGGGAATTTGTTTTAAATAGGTGTTAAAGCCAAGTGAAAGGTCAAAGGGGCAATTTGAAAGGCTCCCTCTATCAAACCAAGGGCTGTGTGAATCACCCAGGAAATTAACAGATTATCTTAGAGGCACCAGTCTGGAACCTGTGTAGCAAACCAGCCTTTACTAAGCGTTAGTTCCCTCCCACCCACTCACCCCGACTCCAGTCCATCTCGGGCATAATCTTAGCTTTATAGGCTCTTAAACCTATTAAAGGGGGAAGGGTGGTCAAAGTCACTTTCAGGTTCAGCTGGTTATCACCACCAGGAATAGATTAAGGCCGTAAAGTTAATCTTGAGGTGAACAATGGTAGTTGGTGTAGTTGTAGCAATACAAGTATCCCTAGCAACGTTACGTAAATAACTTAAATAGCTAAACAAAACCTTAAAACTAAGATGCAGACAGCAGTCCAACAGTGAGTTGGGGACTGTCCAATCTTTTGCACTAAGTGTCACATATAGGATTTTCTCCCAGTTGGTGAGGTGTCTTACACGTGCACTGGGTGCAAGGTGCTCTTTGTCCTCAGGGAATGAGTCCGATCTCTGGAGGCTAGACTAGCAGACTTTGAGGACATAAGGAAGACAGAGAGGTACATAGATAAGACCTACCGAGAAGTAGTACTGAAGTCCCACCTCCAGTCTGGCAGCCTCTCGGTGCCATGGAGGAGAGAGGTCACGTGAAAGGAGAGTATCTCCTTGGTGTGGCAGGAAATGATCCTGTAGCTAGGACCTGTCCTCCAGGAGATGAAAAACTCGCACCAGGGCCATGTGCCCATGAGAGAAGGGTTAGGCCAGCTGTTATAGTTGGCAATTCTATCATTAGGCATGTAGATAGCTGGGTGGCTGGTGGACGTGAGTACTGCCTGGTAACATGCCTGCCTGGTGCGAAGGTAGCAGACCTCATGAGCCACCTAGACAAGGTTTTAGATAGTGCTGGGGAGGAACCTGCTGTCTTGGTACATCTTTGTACCAGTGACATAGAAAAAGATGGGGAAGAGTTTCTGGAGGCCAAATTTAGGCTTTTAGGTATGCTTCCCGTTCCATGCGCAGGACCCAAAAGGCAGGCGGGCAGAGCTCTGGAGTCTCAATGTGTGGATGAGACAGTGGTGCAAAGAAGAGGGGTTTGGATTTGTAAGGAAATGGGCAACATTCTGGGGAAGAGAAGGGCTCTTCCAAAGGGATGGGCTCCACCTTAACTAGGATTAAACCAGGCTGCTAGCACTAAACTTTAAAAAGGAGATAGAGCAGCTTTTAATCTTGTTAGTGGGAGAAAGCTGACAGTCACCCAGGAGCGCATGGTTCAGAAGGACGTATCCTTGAAGGATACTAGGAAAACAGGGAAGTTAGGGCATCCTGACAGAGAGATTCCAACAAAAATAAAAGTAACCCAGAAGATTCCAAATTACACCTGTCAACTGATAACCAGATTAATATGAACAAAATATTGCCTCTTAAATGGGTGATGTAAATTACTCGGGTGTTGACTGGGTCAATGTCAATGCAGGACATGCTAGAGAGATAAAGTTTCTAGATAAAATAAATGACTGCTTTTTGGAGCAGCTGGTTCAGGAATTGACAAGAGGGGAAGCTGTTTTGGACCTAGTTCTTAGTGAAACATAGTATTTGGTGCAAGAGATAAGGGTATTGGGGCTACTTGGCAATTGTGATCATACCATGATCACGTTTAATTTAATAAGTGGAAAAAAGATGGCAAAGAAATCCACAGTTGTTAAGTGCCATCGAGTTGGTGTCGACTCATGGCGACCCTCTGGATAGTTATCCCAAATTGTGTTCGGTCTTCAATCAGGCAGCTCATTGTTGACAGACTGGCACCCGTAGCTGCTGTTACTGTATTGATCCATCTCATTGCTGGCCTTCCTCTTTTGTGTTGACCTATCTTGCCAAGCATGATGTCTTTTTCTAATGATCTCTCTCTTCGCGTGATGTGTCCAAAGTATTAAAGTTGAAGTCTTGTCATCTGAGCTTCTAAAGAAAGCTTAGGTTTGATCTTCTCTAGTACTGACTGGTTTGTTCGTCGGGCAGTCTATGGTATACTCGGTATTCGCCTCCAGCACCATAATTCAAAGGCATTAATTTTCTTCCTGTCTATCTTTTTCATTGTCCAACTTTCACATCCATATAATGTTATTAAAAATACCATGGCTTGAATGAGTTGAATTTTTATATGGAGAGAGACATCTCTGCTCTTCAGAATCTTGTCTAGGTCCTTCATAGCCTTTCTGCCAGGAGCAATGCATCGTCAGATTTCATAACTATTTGTTGCTTCTTTATTGATAGTTGATCCAAGTAGGTTAAAGTTGTCCACGATTTCAATTTCTTCTCAATCATCAATGAACTTATTAATTTTGCCAGTTGTCATGATCTTTGTCTTCTTTACATTAAGGTGCAGGCCCATTTTAAGACTGTGTTCCTTGATCATGAGAAGCAAATGTGTCAGATCATCTTCACTTTCAGCCAGTAATGTGGTATCATCAGCATAGCGAAGGTTGTTGGTGAGTCTTCCACCAATCTTCACACCTCTGTTGTCGTCATACAATCCTGCTTCTCTGATGATTTGTTCTGAATATAAATTAAACAGGTAGAGGGGAAGTATGCAGCCTTGTCGTAAACCTATGCTGATTTTAAACCATTCTGTTTCTACTTGTTCCGTTCAAACTGTTGCTTCTTGATCAATGTACAGATTGTGCAAGAGCACGATCAGGTGTTCTGGTATACCCATGATTCTTAATGTGGCCCAGAGTTTCTCATGGTTTACACAGTCAAAAGCCTTGCTGTAGTCAATAAAGCACAAATAGATATCCTTTTGGTATTCTTTAGTCTTTTCAAGGATCCATCTCGCATCCACGATGATGTCTCTCGTTTCTCGCCCTTTCCTGAGCCCTGCTTGCACGTCCGGTAGTTCTTCCTCCAGGTATGGTTGTAGTCTGTTGAATAATCTTCAGTAGAATCTTGCTGGCATATGAGATCAGAGCGATTGTGCGATAATTTCCACAGTCAGTTATATCACCTTTCTTTAGTATTTGTATAAACACAGATCTTTTCCAGTCAGTTGGCCATGATGTTGTCTTCCAAATTTCCTGGCAGAGCCTTGTAAGTATGGTAACAGCTGTATCAGATTGCTTTAATACTTCTATGGGAATGCCATCAATGCTTGGTGCTTTGTTGTTTGATAAGGCTTTCAATGCTGCTTCGACTTCTTCTTTCATCACCAGTGGTTCCAGATCATAAGGTACAGGTTGAAACTGCTGTTGGTCCACTTGATCTTTATCATATAAAAACTCTGTATATTCTTTCCATCTTTTCTTGATCTTCTCAGCATCATTCAATATCGATCCTTGAGCATCTTGTAACATTCCATTTTGAGACTGGAATTTTTTCTTTAACTCTTGTAGTTTTAGGAAAGCCGATCTTGTTCTTCCTCTAATAGTTTCTTCTTCTATTTCCTTGCATGCATCATTGTAGTACTTTTCCTTGACCTGTCTTGCTGCATGTTGGAACGCTCTGTTGAATTCTGAGATTGCCTCTCTTTCTCCTCTGGATTTAGCTTCTCTGCATTTCTGGGCAATTTTCAGAGTTTCTTTGGTCATCCATTTTGGCCGTTTTTGCTTTTTCGCCCTTTGTAGAGACTTCTTACTTTCTTCCAACACAACCTTCTTGATGTCATTCCATAACTCTTCTGGAGCACTGTCATTTGTATCTAAAGCAGCAAATCGATTTTGCAGGCAGTCTTTAACCCTTTGAAGGTCTACTTTAAAATTTTAATCCACATTCTGCAGCCGGGTTAATTTTTGCATATTTCAGGAAAATTGTACCCGTCTTATTCAATATGTTCTAATAGTGATTTTCCTTCTGCTATGGTCATGTATTATATACCATTTGATAGGAATATTTAGTCAGAAGTTTGGATCCCGAGAGTTTTGGGCTCGGCCTGGAAAGGGTTAAATTCCAGTGGTATATTCTCAAGGTCCTACTTTGCTACATTCGTGAGTGGCTTGCTCTTTTTCAACTTTAGCTTGCGTTTGCATACTAATAGTTGGTGATCTGTACCACAGTCAGCTCCAGGTTTTGTCTTTGTTGATATTATAGAGCTTTTCCATCGTTCACCTCCACAGATTAGTGAATTTGATTTTTGTACAATCCATTGGGTGAAGTCCATGTGTACAGTCACCGCTTGTGTTGCTGGAAGAAGGTGTTTGAGTTGAATAGATAGTTGGTCTTGCAGAATTCTATCAATCTTTCTCCAGCTTCATTTCTGTTGCCAAATACATATTTTGCAGCCATTTTGCCGCCTTCTTTGTTGCCAACCTTTGCGTTCCAGTCACCCATGACTATCACGATATCCTGTTTGCATGTTCTGTCAATTTCAGCTGTACTTGTTCATAGAACTCATCAATTTCATCCTCTTCTGCAGCTGATGTTGGGGCATATATTTGAATTCCTCATAGACGAATAGAGATTAAGCGTTCACTGACTGCATTGTATTTCATTACAGTTCTTGCAAGTTTCTTCTTCATTATAAATGCAACACCATTTCTTCTTTGTCTTTCATTTCCAACATAGTAGACCATGTGATCATCTGATGCAAAGTGCCCGATGCCAGTCCATTTCAGTTCGCTGACACCCAACAGATCAAGTTGTACACATTCCATTTCATTCTTGGACACTTCCAACTTCCCTTGGTTCATGTTTCGTATGTTCCATGTCCCAATATGTAAGACATCTTTGCAGCTTCTGACTCTCATTTTATGCACAGCTACATCAGCAGTCAGACGTCCCGAGGGCTTTTATCCAACCTCATCATAAATGCTGGCTTTACTCTGAAAAGTGATAAGCTCCTCCCCAGTAGCTAGTTGAGGGCCTTCCGACCTGGGGGACTCATCTTCCAGCACTATAGTGCAATTTGTTTTGTTGTGACTATCCATTGGGTTTTCATGGCAAGATACAGAAGTAGATTGCCAGGCCTTTCCTCAGAGCAGTTTAAGTTTAGTGTTGTTTCCGTTGTCACAGAAATGTGATCCTCCACTGCCAACACTGTCCCATTCTGCTACTGCCCAGATGGGTGGTTTGTCTTGGCCTGTCACCTCAGCTGAGACCTGTCCATCTTGGGAGAACCTGCCAGTAGTTAAACTACCAATAGCTTAGCCCTCAGCATCACTGATGCACACAAGCCCTCACAGCACGACAAGCTGCACACCCAGTGAGGGGAAATCCACAGTACTACCTTTTAACTTTCAGAAGGGAGACAATGATAAAATGAGGAAAATACTTAAGAAAAAAGTAAAAGGAGCAGCTGCAAAGATTAAAGATTTACCTCAAGCATGGGCGTTTTTTAAAAATACTATATTGGAAGCCCAGACCAGATGTATTCCACGCTTTAAGAAAAGTGGAAGGAAGGCCAGAAAACTGCCAGCATAAAGGCGAGGTCAGAGAGGCTGTTCTTGCCAAAAAAAAAAAAAGCATCCTTCATGAAATGGCAAAAAGGAGCCTAATTTTGAACACTGGAAGCAACATAAGCATTTTCAAGTTAGATGCAAAGCATTGGTAAGGCAGGCAAAAGATAATTTGAAAAGAAGCTTGCTGTGGAAGCAAAAATGCATAATAAAAACTTTTTCACGTGGATTTGTAGCAAAATCCTGAGAGAGAGTCAGTTGGACCATTGGATGACAGAGAGGTTAAAGGAGCGCTAAAGGAAGACAAGGCCATAGTGGAGACTGAATGAATTCTTTGCATCAATCTTTACTGAAGAAGATTTAGAAAATTACCCATGCCTAAAATGGTATATAAAGATGATGTAGCAGAAGAATTGTTTTCTGTGTTCGGTTTTGGAGACCATATCTCACAAAAGCTATAGAGACTTGCAAAGATTCAGAGGAAAGGGACCAAAATGATTTGGAGTTCGTGCCAGAAGGCATATGAGAAAAGACGAAGACCTAAATATGTGTACCCTAGAGGAGAGGAGGGACAGGGGAGATAAGATACAGATCTTTAAATACCTAAAGGGTATCATTGAACAAACAAACTTTTTTCAGAGAAGGGGAAGCTGTAAAACTAGAGGGTTTACGATGAAGCTGCAAGCAATAAACTTAAAAGCAACATCAGGAAATACTTTTTCACTGAAAGGGTGGTGGATGCTTGGCATTCCCTCCTGATGGAGGTGGTGGGTGCCAAATACAGTGACTGAATTCAAATGGCATGGGATAGGCACAGGGGAGATCCCTTTATAGCAAGAGGATGAAATCAGAGCAAACTTAACTATCTTTTATACTTCAATAAATAGAGCGGGGCTGAACTGCATGGAGCAGCAGGTACAACCCTAAACATAGGCATAGAAGGGGTGACCTGCATGGAGCTGCAGTTATAACCACTCTAGCCACCTTACTGTGTAGACTAGATGGACCATACTGGTTTTTATCTGCCATCATACTATGTATCTCCAGGAACAAGCAGGAATAAGTCCTCACATATGGGTACGTCGGTACCGACGGAGCCTGCGCGGGAAAGCGATGAAAGGCTTTTGGGGCCTCCCACTGCACATGCGCGCTGCCTTCCCGCCTTCCTGACCAGCTCTCCTCAGTTTCTCTTTTTCCGCAGAGCCAGCAGGTCGTGTTCCTGTCACCGCTGAAGAAATTGTGAAATTTGTTTGTTTCTTTAGACCGCGTACCTGCCTTCCCCATACCGAAACCGGTACCGCCGGTCTCTCTTTCTTTCTTTATAAAAAAAAAAAAAAAGACTTTTTTATTTTCTTCAGCACAGCTTGGTAACTTTTGTTAGGCCTTAAGGCCTACACAAATTCTCCTCATGGAGAAGCCAGTCCCTGGTTTTAAAAAGTGTACCAAGTGCAGTGCTGTCATTTCTGTCACAGACACCCATGAATGGTGTCTTAAATGTTTGGGACCTGACCACTCCATACCGGACTGCCCATCCACAGAAAATATCTTCGCTTTCTGTTCCAAGGAAAACATTTCCAGTACAGAGTACTACCCTTCGGTCTGGCCTCTGCTCCAAGAGTCTTCACAAAATGCATGGCAGTCGTAGCCGCATTTCTAAGAGGCATGGGAATCTTCGTGTTCCCATATCTGGACGACTGGCTCATCCGAGCTCCATCTCAGTCACAAGCCCAGATTTCTCTGTACCGCACAAGGCGTATTCTTCAATATCTGGGACTGGTGATAAACGTTCCCAAGTCCCAACTCATCCCTACTCAGTCCCTGGAATTCATAGGGGCCCAATTGGACTCCACCATGGCAAGGGCCTACCTCCGTCTGGTCCGAGGCCAAAGGCTAATAAGCTTGGCCTTCCAGGCTCAGTCCAGAAGTCACTTGTCAGCCAGAGAAATGCTGCAACTTCTGGGCCACATGGCCTCCACTGTCCATGTGGTGCCCTACGCTCGTCTTCATATGAGGGCAGCTCAATGGCTTTTGGCCACCCAGTGGTCTCAAGCATCAGGACTGCTCTCAGACCAAATACTCACCTCAAAACGACTGTTTTGGTCTCTCCAGTGGTGGACATCCTCCAAAAATCTGTTGTTGGGGATTCCCTTCCAACCTTCGTTGCCCCAAGCAACCCTCACAACAGATGCTTCCCAAACAGGGTGGGGAGCTCATCTCCAACACCTCTCCACTCAGGGCACCTGGTCTCCTCAGGAGACCACCCTTCACATCAACCTTCTGGAACTGCGAGCAATCTTCCTTGCCCTCACAGTCTTCCACACCCTCCTTGTCAACCTGACTGTCCTAGTCCAGACAGACAATCAAGTAGCCATGTTCTATGTCAACAAACAAGGAGGGACGGGCTCTCTGTCGCTTTGCAACGAAGCTCTCAGATTATGGGCCTTCGCCAGAGAGCATCAAATTCATCTTCTGGCAGTATATCTTCCAGGAGTTCAAAACTCTCGGGCAGACAGACTCAGTCGAGTTCTGCTCCCACACGAATGGTCCCTGCATATGGACCAGATACGCAGAATCTTTCAGGAATGGGGGACCCCGGACATAGACCTCTTTGCAAGTCCGTGGAATGCCAAACTTCCCCGGTTCTGTTCCAGGACTCAGTGTCAGGGAGCTCAGGCCAACAATGCCTTTCTCCTACATTGGGGTCAGGAATTCCTGTACGCTTTTCCACCCATTCCTTTGATTCCCAAGACTTTGTTCAAATTACAGAGGGATCACGGATCCATGATCCTCATAGCTCCACGCTGGCCACGCCAAGTGTGGTTCCCTCTACTTCTGCATCTCTCCCAGGGACCCTCCCTGGACCTGGGAGCTGCGCCAGACCTTCTGTCTCAGGAGCAGGGGACTTTGTGGCATCCAAACCCCAAGTCCCTACATCTCCGAGCTTGGTTACTGAAGGCTTAAGCCTTCATGAGTTTAATCTTTCCCAACCAGTGAAAGATATCCTTCATGCCTCTAGGAAACCCTCTACTAGGCGTTCCTATGCTTTCAAATGGAAACGTTTTTCAATTTGGTGTGCGCAACAGGGTCTTGACCCTCTAGCACTTCCTTTGAATTCTCTACTGGACTATCTCCTGCATCTTTCCAATGCAGGCCTCAAGACAAATTCAGTACGAGTCCATTTAAGTGCTATTGCAGCATCCTTAAAACCTATAAATGGACAACCTGTCTCCTCTCATCCTCTTATTGCAAGATTCATGAGAGGCCTGACCCTCACTAAGCCTCCCATCCGACCTCCTCCGGTAGCATGGGACTTGAATTTAGTTCTGGGTCAACTTATGAAGCCACCTTTTGAACCGTTGGTATCTACCTCCCTGAAATTTCTTTCCTGGAAGGTTCTTTTCCTTATTGCAGTCACTTCGGCTCGCCGCATCAGTGAACTGCAGGCTTTGGTGGCTACTCCACCTTATACCAGATTTCATCATGATAAGGTGGTCCTTAGGACGAATCCCCACTTTATGCCTAAAGTGGTCTCGCCTTTTCATCTTAATCAAGAGGTATATCTACCTGTTTTTTTCCCGGCTCCTCATGCATCCAGTGCAGAGAGGAACCTTCATACTCTTGACTGTAAAAGAGCTCTCGCCTTTTACCTCAACAGGACTCAGCCACATCGAAAGTCTTCCCAACTTTTCGTGGCTTTTGATCCTTCTCATTTGGGACTTCCAGTCACCAAACGTACACTTTCCAATTGGATTGCTCAGTGTATTTCTTTTGCTTACCAGAGTAAGAACATTTCTCTGGAAGGCCATGTCACAGCTCACAATGTGAGAGCCATGGCTACTTCTATGGCTCATCTTCACTCTGTGTCCATAGATCAGATCTGTCGAGCAGCCACTTGGGCCTCAGTTCATACCTTCACAGCCCATTACTGCTTGGACAAGGACTCCCGCCGGGATGCCTTGTTTGGTCAGGCTGTCCTCAAACACCTGTTCCATACTTAAACAACTCCTGCCCACCTTCCCTGGATGGATGCCTGAGATCCATACGAAGATGGTTTACCCTTGGAGGGGGATCTCCCAGGCATCTTAGCTAGGGAGTCCCCATATGTGAGGACTTATTCCTGCTTGTTCCTGGAGATAGCACAGTTACTTACCTGTAACAGGTGATCTCTGGGAACAGCAGGAATTAGTCCTCACAACCCACCCTCCTCCCCTAGGAGTTGTATCTTCTATCTATCTTCCTTTCCTCTCTCTATTGTCTCAGCTATAAACTCGAACTGAGGAGAGCTGGTCAGGAAGGCGGGAAGGCAGCGCGCATGTGCAGTGGGAGGCCCCAAAAGCCTTTCATCTGAAAGGCTGGGGAGCTTTCCCGCGCAGGCTCCGTCGGTACCGACGTACCCATATGTGAGGACTAATTCCTGCTGTTCCCAGAGATCACCTGTTACAGGTAAGTAACTGTGCTTACTATGCCCTTGGACGAGCTGGCCCTGGTTGGAAGTCTGTAAAATCTTGAGTGAAGTGAATGCAGATTGGTGGTTTATTCTTTCAAAAAGTACAAAACTAGGGGACAAGTCATACTAAGTAGTACATTTAAAACGTAATTCAGTTCTGGAATTTGTTACTGGAGGATGTGGTAATAACAGTAAGCATAGCTAGTTTTATAAAATGTTTGGACAAATTCTCTGTGGACAAGCAGAAAACAAATCCTCACAGATGGATGACTTCATCTGACAGAGCCCAGCGTGAAAACATTCCCAGCTTCTAGAAGCTTTTGGAAGCCACACTGCACATGCACACATTTTCCTGCCGGCTGCCACGGTGCCATCTTACACTTAGTCTGTTTTTTTTTCTGCAGAGCCCATTGGCTGCAGTTTTCTCAAGCGCTCATGAGTTTCCTTTTTTCTACAATTTCATTGAGATTTTTCTTACCATTTTCTACTTGCATTTGCAGTTCTCTGCTTTGTCCCTTAGTTCCACCTTAGTTTAATGTTTTTGGTCATTTAAACTATCCTTTCTGTATCGTCCTGCTAGACCAGCCCAGACAAGTGGGTTGTGCTTCTCTACCAGCAAATTGGTGGAGACAAAGAACTGATAAAAACCCCAGGTTTCAATGACATTGCTCCCATGCCTCTATTCGCCTCAAGTCACCCGAGGTCCCTTCAGTATTTTTGTCTCCAGCAGATGGTGGATGGATTTTCTCCTCTCTGAAGAAAATTCTGAAGATTTTAGAGGAAAACATTGATTTAAAACACTTGTAAACAACAGCTTGTGGGATGATCTCTCTTGGGTGTGACTTGGGATGATCCAATAGACTGCAGTATTTTTGGTAGCCATAGGAGGAGGGAAAATTGGTTCACCTCCGCACTCTTACTCTGGACAAGAGCCAGAAATTGGAAGGATCTGGAAGAGTACAATTGCCACACACGACTTCAATTCCCCCTCCCTCCCTCCTCTGTTACCCCCCCCCCCCATCTCTCTCCCAAAGATTGCAGAAGTGATCTGCCTGCTAGCCACCTTAGATGCAGTGCTGCAAAGCCAGAGAAACAGTTTCAGGGGAGTAGAGCTGAGCCCAGCATGGATTCTCTTCCTGGGGCTCTCTGGGAATGAATCCAAGGCTTGACCTCGTCATGGTCCTTTTTGGGGGCTCCTGATTCCATCTTCCTGTGATGCAATTCTGGGTGGACTGCTGGCAACTGTGGCACAGTCTGGGGGTTTCCCACTGTTTTCTGCATGCGTGAGTAGCGTTTTTACCTATTGTGCACCTGGTGGTCATGTGGTCCTAATGCATGTTCTGCCCAAGTGGCTCCAATGCGCATTCCTTTCCTAGTGCTTGTAACGCGTGTTGCTCAAAAAGCGCAGTTAATACATGCCACAGTAAATGCACAGTTAACGGGGTGGATCGCTGGTGATCATTGGTGCAGTGTAGGGGGTTTCTTGCCATTTCTGCACATGTTGGTAGCGTTTTCTCCTATTGTGCACCTGGTGGCTACAAGGTTTGTACACGCTTTTCACCCAAACTGCTACAATGTGTGTTCCTATACTAAGTACCTGTAACACACTCTGCAGTAAAAGCGCAGTTAATGCATGCCCTTGGGCCACCATGGCCTTAGCACGTTGTTGTGATACTTGCCTTAACTCTGTCATCTTCCAGGAAGAGTTTGATCTGTGGCAAGTGAGGTGCCTCTTCTCCGGATTCTGGACTCTGCTGTTCTTGCATGGCAGCTTCTGAATTGTCCTTGGAGGGCCTGCTCCCCCTCTTTCAGCTTGTGGATGCAGTTAGTCCTGCCTTGCCTGCCTCAGGGCAGGAGGTGATGAATGGGACAATGGATAAGGATATCCAGCCAGCCAGAGGGTCTAGCAACCATGCTGTGAGTTGCTTCTCATCCTCCAGAGGATCTGCGGCGGCTGTGTCCCCTGGTGTTGGGGGATTATTTCTGAGAGGAGAGCTTCCGGACTCCGGATTGTCCTCCCTTGAAATCTTTTCTTTATTGCAGCAGGCCAGATCCTTCTGGCATGAAAATTCAGACTCTGAGTCCTCTGGGTGCCCCCGGGTGCCATCTCATGTGGGATAGGCTGAGAGTGGAATCTAAGCCTCCCCAGCGAGGGGTGCCCCCTGGAGATGGGAACAGCTGGGAGCTGTCAGATTTTGACTATGGCTGTGATTCAAATGGCTTGGTATTGGGTATCTTACAAGCATTTAGAAGTATCAGAAGATTAAGAGGCCAGAGTGATCCGACTATTTCAGGAGGAGGAGCTGGTGACTTTGACTGCCAGGATCTGATCCGCCTTGAACTTGACGGATGCTTTTGGCACAGAGCAGGAGCCAAAGGTTTTCCCGCTCCTTCAAAGGGTGCAGAAATCCACTGTCTTCCCTTTCCCAGATGTGATCAAGAATATGATCTGATGAGAGTGGGACTCTCCCGACTCCCTGCCTAAGGGATTTAGGGTGTGTAAGAAAGTATACACTCTCCTGGAGGAGGTATGCATTGAGTGGTTTGGTATTCCCCAGGTGGATGCGCAAATCACGGCGGTTACCAGACGGACCGTCATTCCTGTGGAAGGTGGTTCAGCCTTAATAGATTTTCTGCACCGTAAGGTGTATTCGTTGTCGAAGAGCCAGTTCACCATGAAGGTTGCTATTTTGCAGCTGGCAGTATGTGCCAGTCTGATGTCTTGAGCCCTGCTGCAGTGGATTCATTCTCTTCCACCGGATGATACTACTTCTCTTTTGGAGTCTGCTGCACCTTCCTTTCTGATACCTGGTTCGTTTGGCGTCCAGGGATGGTGCCCTAACAACGGTGTCATGACATTGGATTTGGCTCTGGCACTGGGCAGTGGGCTCATCTTCCAGTGCCCTGTTGGCCCATCTGGCTTTTAAAAGGTGTGTTGATGTTGGGTGCTCAGTTTTTTCTTAAATTTCCCTCAAAATGTATTATCAAAATGACTTCCGCTATATATGTTTTCTATGATCCTTCCCAGTTGCTTGCCTTCATTAATGCCCGTCGTCCCTCTGATACAGTGTAGGTGTCATTGCAATTGATAGTACCTGACTGTTTCCCTCCAGCGTTATTTCCTCACTTATAATGTAATATTCTTTTTCTTAGTTGGATTCTCCCTCTCTTTGTGGGCTGTGGTAGGAACAGGTTTTTGTTTTGATTTCCTGTTATATTAATTACATGTGGGGTTGGATGTTTGCTGACCTATGTAACCTGTTTCCTTTATTTTCCATTCAAGTGTGTTTTGCTTGGATTTTTTGTAAAAATCAATAAATAGAAAATTTAAAAAAAAAAAAAAAAAAAAGGAAGTTTCTTTTTGGAGCTGATTTGGAGATGCTGGTGAAAGACCTTTGTGAAACAAAATCTTACCTCCTTCCAGAAGACAGGTTTAGGGGGACCTGTTAAATGGGCTGGTGTCCTTTCTCATCAGCCTCCAACTGTCCATCAAGGACGTGCTTGCTGGATCCTTAGGGGTCTCGGGACGTTCGTTGTTACTGACCTGAGTAGCATTGCTATGGGGAGCCAGTGAAGCTGAATTAGAATGGGAGTGATGTGGTCGTGTCTGGATGCAGCTAGGATTGTGCGAGCAGCTGTGTTCATTGCGAGTTGTAGTGGCTGGAGGGTATGCTTCGGCATACCATGAAGGATGATGTTGGAATAATCTAGATGAGGGAGGATGAGCACTTGAGCAACCGAGCAGAAGTCTGAGGTCTCAAGGAGAGGTCGTAAGTGCCGGAGGGTTCTTAGTTTATAGTAGACTGTTTTGGGGATATTTTGAGTGTGGGTCTCCCATGACAGGTGTTGGTCGATTGTTACTCCTAGATATCGTACCTCTTGCTTGGTTATGAGGTCGAGGTCTTTCACTTTGAGGGAGGTCGGTGGGGTAAAAGTGGGGTCTTTGGATATGAACAAGACCACAGTCTTACTGGTATTGACCTTCAGGTTGTGTGTCATGAGCCAGTCTGAGACTATGTTGAAACATTCAACTATGGATGAGTAGTCTGGCTTCTCGGTGGTGAATGGAGTGTATAGTAGGAAACAAGGGGAGGAGCGTACCTCTTGCAGAACAAGGGAGGAACACACGAAGCAAGAGATGTAGGTTTGAACCAGACTGCTTTATTGGAAAATAGTCCCTACGCGTTTCGGCTTACGCCTTCTTCGGGGGACATACAGCTACCATAAAATAAATAAATCAATAAACAATGTTAAAATAAGATTGAAAAACAATGTGTAATACAATATATTGATAATACATCATAAAAAGAATATATAAAGAATAAATTAAAAAACATTAAATAAAAAATGCTAAAAGACAGAAGGACCGAGACAAAAACCAAACAGTTATATCCAACATTAAGGACTATATAACTGAATTAAAATTGATATACAATGTACATGTAAATATAATAATAAGAATAATAAGAATGATGACAATAAAAAGAAATAAATAACGGTCATGCATACATAACCCAGACCAAGGAGGAGGCAAGTTAAAATAATTAAACTGCTCAAGAGGTGTTGACTGTGCGAAATAAAAAAATAATAATTAATAAATAAGTAAAAAATGATCAAAAATTAATAATAAAATATATAAATAAACAAAATCGTGAATAAAAAGAATAAATAAATATATTAAAAGATGTAAAGTAAAAAATGATAAAAAAATAAATAATGATGAGACATTAATAATAAAAGGTGAAGAGTAATACAAGTAAACTCATACATGTAAAAACCTACCAGTGCTGTGTCAAATGGAGTGTCTCATTAAGACAGTTTTTTCGAATCACTATATAACAACTAAAAAAGAAAAAACTAAAAGCTTAGGACAAATGTATAATATCATGTAAGACCAATAAATAATAATCCAATATTAAACAATGCGTAAAAATACAAATGTAAAAGGAAGTGGATTAAAAGAATAACAAAATAAAATAAAATAAAATAAAATGCAAAAATAATACAAAAAATAATACAAAAGATCAACACATTAATGCTTATAAGGGAGACCAATGGTGGTGGAGAATAAATTTGTATATAAGGGATAAAGGGCTATATATGTGTATATGTAAGACTAAAACATTATATCACTATCTAGAGATAAATACATTACTAAAGTATCCCAGAGAGATAAAAGACAATTAAAAGTGATGGTACTATGCAGAAAACTATAAACAAAACATTTGTAGAGGAGACCTACTGATTGAAACACATGATAAGTGGAAAGAGATGTATATTAGACCGGTGCTATGAAAAAAACAATGACACACCAATTTTCCAGTGATGAAATTGAATGTCTGTAAGACTGAAGTGAAACCACAAAGATAACAGGGGCTAACCTAATTGTGGGAGTCAAGTGTACTATTATATAGACAGAAATGAGGGGAATGAAAGTGTTGAATGAAAACCAAAATTGTGATGATGGATCGAGTGAACAAAAAATACGGATTAAACTGAAAGTGATACGATGCCAAAAGTGTGAACAATCAAAGGGTTAAGCTCATCAAATATTATGCAACATAAAAAAGATCATGAATGACATAGTGTACAATAATAAAATTATCATATTATAGAGCTAATTGAATCACTATAAAGTAACAATGTGAGGGAAAACAAAAACTAAAGATTATAGTAATGCACGGCATGATACTTAGAGCTGTACAAGTCGTGGTAGAAAACCCGGATGGTAAGCCCTGTGCTAAAAATAAAACCGTTATATGGCCAGTGTGCAAGAAGTGCATGTGAACAATAGTAAAATCATCAAAAAAGTGAATTTATTCAATAAAAAGTACACGGGACATAATAATTCATTGAGTATGTGAAAAAATGAGTTGATTGTAATGTAAAAAATATAGACAGGGCACGATGCTTCATTGAGCCCAAAAAAAAGTTAATTACACACAATGTGTGTTTGATGGAATACGTGAGGAGAGGAAGTGTAAGAAAGACAGTACAAGCAAGTCTGTGATAGAACTAATTTTTTGACGAAACGCTAAGGAAGTGCAGTGTAAACAATCTAGCAAAGACTCACTTTTGATCGATGAGCAGACGTGTGTAAATCGTTTAAAAACGCAAATAACACCTGTATGCTGAATCTAAGCACAGCGTATTGCCAGTGGAAAGAGAAACCTCGGAATGACCAACAGTTAATATAGACGCCGTTTTTCGCGCCTTCTGAAATGACGTGACCAAAAGTGGGCGGAGTTATAATTGCAATGTGAAAGGGGAATAAAATAAAATCAAATAAAACATAAAACTAACCAGTTGAGAAAAAGTAAAACATCAGAACAAAGAAAGAAGAAGAAGGAAGTCTTTCTAGTGTCGTTAATGTAGAAAAAGGGAAATGCCACGATGTACTGAACAAATCACTAGAAAAGCATGGCTTGAAAGCGTGAAGGGGAAGGAAGAAATATACAACAGACATGACTCGTCTGGATAAATAATGCTATGTTGATCATATAAAATCAATCATTATATTAAAATTAAGTAAACATAAATCAGGATGTAAGATGACCCGGATTAAAATGATAAAAAATGAATGAATAAAAAATAAATAATACTATGTTAATCATGTAAAATACATCATTATATAAAACCTAAGTAAACATAAATAAGGATGTAAAATGACCTGGATTAAAATAAAAAATAAAAAATAAAAAATAAATAAATAAAAAATAAAAAATATCAATAATAAATAATAAATAAAAAATAAAAATACATAATATCATGAATAATATGTAAAAAAAGAGAGCTGAGTAAAACCATAATATTTTAAATACTCCACTTATTACAAATGTAACCTGGATAACAAATAAAAAATAATAAATACTATATAATAAATAATAAATAATAATGAAAATTAAAATAAAAAGTTAATAAAAATTAAAATTAAAAAATAGCATAATATAATAAAAATAAAAAATAATAAAAATAAATATAAATAAATAAGAAATGTGCAAGAACAATTCATAAGAAAACAGAGAGGTCACTCTCTTGGTTAAGACCAGACGGTCCCAGGCTATTAAGCTCAAAAATGTATCGTTGTTCTAACTTGAGAAGAGTGTTATTAATATCACCTCCACGCCAATGTGGAATGGCAGTCTTAATGACCAAAAATTTAAGGTCACTAACCTTATGGCCCTTTTCTAACCAATGCGAGACTAATGGCTTATCAACAAGTTGTCTCTGAATATTACTCCTGTGTTCAATTATGCGTGTCCGTACTTGTCGTAGAGTTTTACCAATATAAATCATGTTACAAGGACATAAAATAAGATAAATAACATTGATAGTTTTGCAGTTAGAATAATGATTTATGATAATTTTATAACCCGTGGATTTATGTATGAAACAATCTTTGGTTATGATAGCATGAAGACAGACAGAACAATTGTCGCAACTATAATGACCTCTCACTTTGAGAGTGGGCCGGGGAGCAGTCAGAGCAGAGGGGACTAAAAAATGACTCAAGTTGAATGCCCGTTTATAGGATATCATTAGCCGTTTTGATTGAAAAGCAGGTAAACCGGAAATAAGATTCCATTCCTGTTTCAGGATGTCCGTGATAGTCTTAGAGTATGATGAAAAGGTGAGAGGGCAAGTGACTCTATCCGTTTGTGACCGTACCTTGTTCTGTAAAAGTGTTGGACGGTCTGTAGCCGATGCTCTCTTGTATGCTCTATGAATGCAATTATTGGGATAACCACGCTGTTCAAACCGCCGGTATAGATCCGTGGCATGTTTCTCAAAATCAATATTGTTGGTACATAGCCGCTTAATTCTAAGGAATTGGCTGACAGGAAGATTCTGTTTAAAGGCAGTGTTGTGGCAACTATCATATGTGAGAAAGGTATTTCTGTCAGTAGATTTCCTGTACAAATCAGTGACAAAGCCCTTATCTGATTTTTTAATCATAATATCAAGGTATGGAATAGATTCTGAACTATATGTTCCCTCAAATTGTAGATTAGAATCTAATGTGTTAAGCCAAATATGAAAAGAATGTAAAATGTCTTTAGGGCCATCCCAAACAACAAGCACGTCATCAATATAACGTTTCCAGAGACAAATGTGTTTCTTATATGGATGAAAAGATAAAAATTTATTCTCAAATTCGGATACGTAAAGATTTGCAATGTCAGGAGCCATGGGCGAACCCATGGCAACACCTTTTACCTGTTTGTAGAAAAGACCTCTAAAGATAAAATAATTCTCTGACATAACTAAGGAAGCCAACTATGTGAGAAAAAAGGTAGGGATGCGAACCGGTTTTGGTCTTTGGATTAATACATTTGCAAGCACTTCCAATGCTGCTTGTTGTGGGATGTTTGTATAAAGTGAATTAATATCCAATGTCAATAAAATAAGACCATCATGGTAACCTTGAAAACCATTCAGAATATTAATGATATGAGTGGAGTCCCTGACATAGGAAGGCGCTTGTGAAACAAATGGACGCAGAAATAAATCCAAGAATTTGGACAGAGGTTCAAACAGTGAGCCATTGGCTGAAACAATTGGTCGGCCAGGAGGATTTTGCATGGGTTTGTGTACTTTTGGAAGCATGTAAATAGTCTGTATTACAGGGTGGGTGACAGTGAGAAAAGTAATTTCTTTAGGTGTTAGGTACCCTGCCTCTTTACCAATGTATAGCAAATTGTCTACTTTCTGTGATAACATGCTCGTAGGATCATCAAAAATCTTTTGATAAAATGTGGTGTCGTTCAATTGACGATTGACCTCTGCTATATACGCGGTTCTATCCTGTACCACAATGGCTCCACCTTTATCCGCAGGCTTTATTATTATATCCTGATTAGACTGAAGGTCCTTTAATGCTGATTTCTGTAAGGCTGTGAGATTATAGTATGATTTCTTTTGTTTGGTATTATATAATGCATTAACTCTAGAGAGAACCATGTTTTCATAGGCAGTGATCATGGGATCTGGATTAGACGGAGGTAACCAAGTGGATGGTTTCTTAACTACGGAATGATCGACAGCGAGAGAGGGTTTTTTTTCGAAATAATCTATAATTTTGAGCTTGCGAAAGAACTTATAAAGTTCCACATGTGTTAAAAACTTATCATGACGTTTGGTGGGAACGAAGGAGAGACCCTTGTTTAAGACTATCTTTTTTATGTTGCATAATATTTGATGAGCTTAACCCTTTGATTGTTCACACTTTTGGCATTGTATCACTTTCAGTTTAATCCGTGTTTTTTGTTCACTCGATCCATCATCACAATTTTGGTTTTCATTCAACACTTTCATTCCCCTCATTTCTGTCTATATAATAGTACACTTGACTCCCACAATTAGGTTAGCCCCTGTTATCTTTGTGGTTTCACTTCAGTCTTACAGACATTCAATTTCATCACTGGAAAATTGGTGTGTCATTGTTTTTTTCATAGCACCGGTCTAATATACATCTCTTTCCACTTATCATGTGTTTCAATCAGTAAGTCTCCTCTACAGATGTTTTGTTTATAGTTTTCTGCATAGTACCATCACTTTTAATTGTCTTTTATCTCTCTGGGATACTTTAGTAATGTATTTATCTCTAGATAGTGATATAATGTTTTAGTCTTACATATACACATATATAGCCCTTTATCCCATATACAAATTTATTCTCCACCACCATTGGTCTCCCTTATAAGCATTAATGTGTTGATTTTTTGTATTATTTTTGCAATTTATTTTGTTATTCTTTTAATCCACTTCCTTTTACATTTGTATTTTTACGCATTGTTTAATATTGGATTATTATTTATTGGTCTTACATGATATTATACATTTGTCCTAAGCTTTTAGTTTTTTCTTTTTTAGTTGTTATATAGTGATTCGAAAAAACTGTCTTAATGAGACACTCCATTTGACACAGCACTGGTAGGTTTTTACATGTATGAGTTTACTTGTATTACTCTTCACCTTTTATTATTAATGTCTCATCATTATTTATTTTTTATCATTTTTTACTTTACATCTTTTAATATATTTATTTATTCTTTTTATTCACGATTTTGTTTATATATTTTATTATTAATTTTTGATCATTTTTTACTTATTTATTAATTATTATTTTTTTATTTCGCACAGTCAACACCTCTTGAGCAGTTTAATTATTTTAACTTGCCTCCTCCTTGGTCTGGGTTATGTATGCATGACCGTTATTTATTTCTTTTTATTGTCCTCATTCTTATTATTATTATTATTCTTATTATTATATTTACATGTACATTGTATATCAATTTTAATTCAGTTATATAGTCCTTAATGTTGGATATAACTGTTTGGTTTTTGTCTCGGTCCTTCTGTCTTTTAGCATTTTTTATTTAATGTTTTTTAATTTATTCTTTATATATTCTTTTTATGATGTATTATCAATATATTGTATTACACATTGTTTTTCAATCTTATTTTAACATTGTTTATTGATTTATTTATTTTATGGTAGCTGTATGTCCCCCGAAGAAGGCGTAGTCTGGTTCAAACCTACATCTCTTGCTTCGTGTGTTCCTCCATGGAGCGTATAGTAGAACATCATCGGCATAGATGTGGTAGAGTATGTTGAATGATTGAATGATGGCACATATTGGCTGTATGTAGATGTTGAAGAGTAGGGATGAGAGGGAAGATCCTTGGGGGACTCCTTGTGTTTGTTGGAAAGGCCTGGATGCCTGGTTGACTATTCGGACTTCTTGTTGTCGGTCAGATAGGTAGGATTTGAACCATTCTAAGGCTAAGCTTCTTACACCTTTTGATAGAGCTGGTTGAGCAAAAGGTTGTGGTTGAGTGTCAAATGATGAGGCGATGTCCATAAATATGAGGATGAAGCCTTGTTTTTTCTTGTCGAGGCCTGTGTGGAGTCTGTCGAGAAGCGTCGTGAGAAGGGTTTCCACACCATGTTGCTGCCGAAATCCGTGTTGCTGCTGGTCTAGGGGTGTGTAGGAGTCTATGTGGTCCTGGGTCTGTTGGTATACGATCTTTTCTATGATCTTGGTTAGGAAGGGGAGGCTGGAGATGGGTCTGTAGGATTTAATGTCTGATGGGTCAAGCTTATTATTTTTGATCAGGGGTCTGATGGCCGCTGTTTTCAATGGAGGCGGAAGGGTGCCTTCAGCTAATGATATGTTGGCGATTCTAGCTATGATTGGGCTGAGAAAGGTTTTTGCTTGTTTGATCCAGAAGGGTGGACAAGGGTCCGTTGGGGAGGTCGTGGTGTTGATCCCACTGATGACTCTTTCTATTTGATCAGGAGGGTATGGATAGAAGGATTCCAGAGTCGGTGAGGGAGAGCCGGTGGGGTTGAGGGGGGGGGGGTCTTGGGTAGTTCAAGCTTCGCTGGATGGGTTGTTGACAATGTGGTTTTCCTTTTGAAGTAGGTGGCAAATTCATCTGGGCTTGGAGTGTTTATTGGTTGTTTTGTGGATGGATCTTTTGTGAGTGATTTGACAAGGTTGAAGAGCTCACGGGGTTTGTTAAGAGAGCGCATGAGGGTGTTGGTGTGATGTTCCTTTCTCTTGTTGTTGATCATTCTTCGATGCTGTTGTAGTTTGTTCAGGTAGGCATCTTTGTCATTGGTCAGTTTGGAGCGTTGCCAGCGGCGTTCAAGCTTCCTAAGTTGCACTAGTGATTCACGCAGGTCAGCGGTGAACCATACTGCAGTGTGATTTTTATGAGCAGGTTTTGTGGATGGTGGGCGAAGTGCAGCTTCGGAAAGGCGGTTGTTCCAGTTGTCCAGTAGATTGCCCAGGTCATTATTGTCGGGGTTGAGGTGATGTAGTGTGTTAATGAGGAAGGTTTCCTTATCGAAATGCTTGAATCGGTAGTGCACATGTGTGCTTGGTGCAGGAGATTGCTGTTCTGTGTTATCGCGTGGAATATCAAAGAGGATGGCCTTGTGGTCAGACCATGGCACTGGATGTACCTGAGGAGAGTACTGATTGTCAGGGGTGTTGTGATGCTGCGGGGCGAAAATGAGATCCAAGGTGTTGCCTCTAGTGTGGGTAGGGGTGTGAACGATTTGGTGGTATCCCATTGTGGTCATTGTGTCCAAGAATGCTGTGGAGTGTTTGGCATGGAGAGAGGGCAGATTGAAGTCACCAAGAATCCAGAGCTGCTTTCGATGGATGTTGTTGTTGCATCTTAGGGCCTATTGCGGCAGGGACCATTTGTCCCGGAGGAGCCGCTTCCCTTCTTGCTTACGGCTTGGCTCTTGAAAGGAGACGGCTAGCGCATAAGGGCTACTTTCTAGTGGAGCAGAGTTTGGAGGCGGTGTACCAAGCTAGCATACATGCAGATCTGATGCCTCTTTGAGCGATGGTGTGGCGTTCGGAAGTTGGCTCCAGAGGTGGCCAAGGGGGCATCTGTGTTGGCCTTTCTACAGGATGGCCTGGAGAAGGGCCTTTCCCTTAGGCCCCTGATAGTTCCATTGGCAGCTTTGGCCTTTTTCTGAGGTCCAGTGGCTGATAGGTCTCTAGCCTTGCACCCTGATGTCTCACACTTTCTCCAGGGGGTTTAGTGTCCGAGTCCTCCCCTCTGGTCTGTGATCCCTTCCTGAGATCTGTGTCTGGTGCTCAGGGCCCTGATGGCGAAGCCCTTTGAGCCATTGAAGTGTGCTACTTTGAAGGATTTGATGCTCAAGACAGTTTTCTTGGTTGTGATTTGTTCCGCAAGGCGGATATCTGAGTTGCAGACTCTATCTTGCTGAGATTCTTATCTGTCCTTTTCAAAGGAGGCCATTTCTATTCGGCCTGTGCCTTCGTTCTTATCTAAAGTGCTTTCTCCCTTTCATATGAACCAGGCGGTCTACCTGCCCTCCTCGAAGGAGCAGTTTTGGGGGAAGGATAAGGATCTTCGCTTTGTGGATGTCTGGAGGGTGCTTTTCTGATATTTGGAGGTTACAAATTCCTTAAGTCCAACCATCTTTTTTTTGCTGCTTGCTGGCCCGTGCAAGAGTGACACAGCCGCCAAGTTGAATTTGGACTGCTGTATTAAGGAGACCATTGCCTCGGCATATCTGTTGCGGAACCAGCCGGTTCCGGAGGATTTATGCACCCATGTTACCTGAGTGCAGGCATCCTTGTGAGTGGAGAGGAGCTCGGCAGCCCTGTAGAGATTTTTTGGTCAGCAACATGGGTGTCATTTTCCACTTTTGTCAGGCATTACCACTTGGATTTCCACACGAAGAGGACATGACATTTGACTCAATGGTTTTGCTAGCCGCTGTATCTTCTTCCTGCTCATTGGAGTTGTAGCTTTGGTAATCTCACTTGTCTGGACTGGTCTAGCAGGATGATATGGAAGGTGACATTTTGATTACCCGTTAATGTCCTTTCCCTTAATGTCCGTTAATGTCCTTTCCCTGAGTCCTGCTAGACCAGTCCAGGGCCTGCCCCTGCCAGTCCAGGGCCTGTCCCTGAAACTATAAAGCTCTGTTCTGCTGCTACAGTACCCTTGGATCCACTATGATTTTTATACTGACAATCTTTGTGTATGCTTTCCTGTACATAGTTCTGTACTGTTAATTACATGTTGTTGCCCATAGTTGAGGTTGTGTGACGCTTGCCATGTTTCTCCCATATGCTTTGGGATGCATACTGAAGAGACCTCTGGTGTCTGAGGTGAATAGAGGCATAGCAGTGATGTCATTGAAATGTGAGCTTTTCATTGGTTCTTTGACGCCAATTTCCGGGTGTCCAGAATCTGGACGGGCCTGCGTTGCACCAGATTCTGCACCCGTGGGAACAGAATCGGATTCAACCAGCCAGACATGCAGGCCATGCCCCAATTCTGGGCACCCGGATGTCCAGCCCACTACCCAGCTAGCCCAGCCAGGCTCCTACATGGAGCCAAAGTGCCATGGCATCCCATTTCCAAGCAGGAGCCACAATCCCCAGCAGCCACAGCAAAGTTCTTTTCCCCGTAGCCTGACCCCCGATTGGGCTGCCATGGCAGTGTCGGGCTGCAGGGAACCCCCTGAATCCCCTCACCTTCCTTTCTGGCCCTGGATCCATCATCCTCCTCTGTCTACGGGGGCTTATTCCACTTCGGAGGTGGAAGACCCTGGACGTACAGGGCCAACCCCAGAATCGGCCCTGTATGTCTGGGTCAGGTTTCCACTCACTCCCTGCCCTCGCTTCTCCTCTGGCCCACCCCCTCCCGCCCACGAACAGAGCTCCCCACACAACTTGCCTATATGTGCGAGGAGCTCTCTATTCTATATTGGCAACCCGGCATTTAGCAAGTCTGGACGTCCAGATTGGACATTTAGGCCGCTAAATGCGAGTCAGAATGACCCCCTTTGTCTCCACCATTCTGCTGGTAGGGGAACACAACCCACTTGTCTGGACTGGTCTAGCAGGACTTGAGGAAAGGACATTAATTGGTAAGTAAAATGTCACCTTACTCACCTGTAACAGGTGATCTCCAGGAACAAGCAGGAATGAGTCTTCACATATGGGTACGTCGGTACCGACGGAGCCTGCGCGGGAACACTCCCCAGCTTCCCAAAAAGGAAAGCTTTTGGGAGCATCCCACAGCGCCTGCGCGCTGCCTTCCCGCCTTTCCTAACCGCCTCTCCTCAGTTCTTCTTTGCCGCGGAGCCAGCAGATCGGGTTCCTGTCACCGCTGAAGAAGTTCTTTGTTTTGTTTTATTTCTTTGGTCGCGCGTCTGCCCCCGACTTCGGACCGGTACCGCCGGTCTTTTCTTTCTTTTCTTATAAAAAAAAAATATATATATATAGTTTTTCCCTCACTTAGTGTGTTTTTCTTCTTTGGGCCTTAGGCCTCACAAAGAATTTTTTCCTCATGGAAAAACAAGCCTCCGGGTTTAAAAAATGCACTAAGTGCAGCGGTACTATTTCTGTTACTCACACCCATGAATGGTGTCTTAAATGTTTGGGTCCTGAACACTCCATTCCGGATTGTCCATCCTGTTCTTTGATGTCTAAACGAGATTTACAGAACCGAGCAGTCAAGCTCCATATGCTGTTTCCCTCTGATGCAGCTTCAGTGGCATCGACGTCTTCCAGGGCTGCTTCTTCCTCCCATGGATCTCAGGTAACCAAACATAAATCCAGCCGGTCCTCGAAGGGTAGATCTCCTTCCAAGCATCGAGATGCCTCCAGGCTTGCCCTCGAGGATCCTGCACCGGCAAAACAACCCTGGCGGGAAGCTCCGGCTTCCAAAGCTCCACCTATGGGGTTACAGGTTGACATCGATGGCACGGCCTCGACCGATCACCTGTTAGAATGCTCTGGGTACCGGCGCAACCTTCCGGTACCGAATTCCAGGCATTCATGGCGTCGATGGATCACAATGTTCTATCCATGCAGCAGGCTATCACGGCCTTCATTCAAGCTGCGACGCCGCTGATACCACAACAAACTCCGTTGTTGGTATCGGCTCCGGTACCGGCACCAGCGCCGGTACCGGTACCGACTGCATCGACATCGACCAGGATGCCGACTGCAGCAGTTCCCTGTCCAGGGATGCTCATCGGTACCGAGCCGGTACCGACGACGCCCGATGTCGATACCGCTCGATACGCGTACCGAGCTTTAGAAGACCCACCCTGACAGGCGATATTTTGATTCCTCTGATGATTCTGATACATCAGAGGAGTCTGCTGAAGTATCCATAGCCCTTCCTGAAGAACCTTCTTCTCCAAAAAGAAGAATGTCTCCTCCAGAGGGCTTATCCTTTCAAGACTTCATAAGAGAAGTGGCTAAAGGACTTTCTATTTCAGTAACCTCTGAATCAGAGCCTAGAGCTAAAAAAAATGGATATTTTAGGTTATTCTAGGGCTCCTAAGGAGGCAGTCACCTTGCCAATTCATGAGATTCTTTATGAGCACATGATTGACTTATGGGAGACTCCTCTCACTATCTCTCCTCATTCTCGTAGATTGGACACTATGTACCGTGTCCCTCCTTGTCCTGGTTTTCATAAAACACAGCTTCCTCACCATTCTATTGTGGTGCAGTCAGCTATGAAAAGGATAAAAAGTGCAAAAAGACACTCTTCTGCCCCTCCAGGAAGAGAATGAAGGACCTTGGATGCTTTTGGCAGGAAATTCTTCCAGGCCAGTATGCTCATTGCCAGAATCAATTCCTATAGTCTTTACATGGGTATGTTTCTAAAAGAAGTTGCAGATAAACTGCACACTTTCCTCCCTTTTCTTCCAGAGTATAAAAGGGAGGAATTCCTTCTTTGGCTCAAGCATACTCAAGACATTTCAAAGTTTTCCAACCGTGCAGCTTTTGACTCCTTTGAAGGTGCCAGCAGAGCTTCGGCCATTGCCATAGCTGCTCGCAGAATTGCTTGGCTCCAAGCTTCTGATTTAGAACATTGGGTCCAGGATGGTTTGGGAAATCTCCCCTGTACAGGTGAAAATCTGTTTGGCAAAGAGTGGCAAATAAAGGCCACTCAAATGGATGCAGAAAATTCTGCTCTGGATAGACTTTCAAAGTCAACCTCCATTCCTGCCAAGAAAAAACCTTTCAGGAAGTCTTTTTTCAAAAAGGGCAGATTCCCTTCTACTTCTGGCCAACAATCATCTACAGGTCGCTTTGCTACTAAGCGTCAGCAACCTAAACAGGCCAGGCCTAAGTCTACAGGGGCTGCTGCAACTCAGCAGTCCCAACCTCCTCAGGGTTTTTGACTTGATGCTAGAGAACTTAGCCTTTCTGGCTCTAAAACAGCCAGAGCCTCTCACCATTCCAGGAAGGTTAGCTCATTTTGTTCCCAGATGGGAGCAAATTACAACAGAGCAGTGGACCCCCTGCATCATAAGGGAGGGCTACAAGCTTCATTTCTCAAACCTTCCTCCTCACACCATGGTGAGACACTTCAATTCTCCAACATCTCTTCTCGACCTTCTAGGTCAGGAGGTGGCTACCCTTCTTGCCCAAGGGGCAATAGAAGAAGTACCTCTTCTTCAACAAGGGTCAGGGTTTTACTCCCTCTATTTTCTCATCCCAAAGAAGACAGGGGGCTACAGACCCATATTAGATCTCAGAGAATTGAACAAATTTCTATGCAAAGAGAAATTCAAGATGCTTTCTCTGGGCACTCTCCTTCCATACCTTCAGAGTCAGGATTGGCTTTGTTCTCTAGATCTCAAGGGTCCGTACACACATGTCCTCATCCATCCTTCTCACAGAAGCTTCCTCCATTTCCTTTTCCAAGGAAAGCATTACCAATACAGGGTACTTCCTTTCGATCTGGCCTCTGCTCCAAGAGTGTTCACCAAATGCATGGCAGTAGTAGCTGCATTTCTACGCACTCTGGGAATTTTTGTATTCCCATACCTGGACGACTGGCTCATCCGAGCTCCATCCCAGTCAGAGGCCCAGACTGCCCTAGACTGCACAAGGTACATTCTGCAGTATCTGGGACTTGTGGTAAATCTCCCAAAATCCCAGCTCACCCCTACTCAATCCCTAGAGTTCATAGGGGCCTGGCTAGATACTACCACTGCAAGGGCCTATCTTCCTCAGGCCCGTTGCCTACGCCTGGTGCAGTTAGCCTCCCAGATTCAGTCAAAGAGCCATTTAACTGCCTGGGAGATGCTGCAACTGCTAGGCCACATGGCATCCACAGTGCATGTGGTCCCCTATGCTCGCCTTCACATGAGAGCAGCTCAATGGAATTTGTCCACCCAGTGGACTCAAGCATCAGGTGCTCTGTCAGACAAAATAGCAACCTCCAGGCGCCTCTTTTGGTCTCTCCAGTGGTGGAAGTCCACCCAAAATCTGTTGCTGGGGTCCCCCTTCCAACAGTTGTTACCCCAAGCAACCCTCACAACAGATGCCTCCCAAACAGGTTGGGGAGCTCATCTGCAAGACCTCTCCACTCAAGGCACTTGGTCTCCACAGGAGACCTATCTCCATATCAACCACTTGGAGCTCCGAGCAGTTTTTCTAGCTCTCAAGGTCTTCCATACCCTGCTCAGCTACAAGACAGTCCTCATTCATACGGACAATCAAGTAGCAATGTTTTACATAAACAAGCAAGGAGGAACTGGCTCTCTGTCGCTTTGCAACAAAGCTTTAAGATTGAGGGCCTTCGCCAGAGAGCATCAAATCCATCTCCTGGCCGTATACCTTCCAGGAATCCAAAACTCTTGGGCAGACAGACTCAGTCGAGTTCTGCTTCCACACGAATGGTCCCTGCACATGGACCAAGTACTCAGAATCTTTCAAGAGTGGGGAACCCCGGACATAGACTTCTTTGCAAGTCCGTGGAATGCCAAACTTCCCGGGTTTTGTTCCAGAATTCCGTGTCAGGGAGTTCAGGCCAAGGATGCCTTCCTCCTTCACTGGGGTCAAGACTTCCTGTATGCCTTTCCACCCATTCCTTTAATTCCCAAGACTCTGTTCAAACTTCAGAGGGATCAAGGATCTATGATCCTCATAGCTCCACGCTGGCCACGCCAAGTGTGGTAACCTCTACTTCTACATCTCTCTCAAGCTCCCTCCCTAGACTTGGGAGCTGCTCCAGACCTACTGTCTCAGGAGGAGGGGACTTTGTGGCACCCAAACCCCAAGTCCCTTCACCTCAGAGCTTGGTTGCTGAAGGCCTAGACCTTCAGGATTGGAATCTTTCTCAGCAGGTGAAGGATATCCTTCATGCTTCCAGGAAACCTTCTACTAGACGTTCCTATGCTTTTAAATGGAAAAGGTTTTCCATTTGGTGTACTAAGAAGGGTCTTGACCCTCTAGCACTACCTTTGAATTCTCTGTTGGAATATCTCCTGCATCTTTCCAATGCAGGCCTTAAGAAGAATTCAGTAAGGGTCCATTTGAGTGCTATTGCAGCATCCCTTAAGCCCATCAATGGACACCCAATTTCCTCTCATCCTCTTATTGCAAGATTCATGAGAGGCCTAACTTTAACTAAACCTCCCATTAGACCTCCTCCGGTGGCATGGGACTTAAATCTGGTTCTTGGTCAGCTTATGAAGCCACCTTTTGAACCCTTAGCCACTACCTCCCTGAAAATTCTTTCCTGGAAGGTTATTTTCCTCATTGCAGTCACCTCAGCTCGCCGCATCAGTGAACTGCAGGCCTTAGTGGCTAATCCACCTTATACAAGATTCCATCATGATAAGGTAGTCCTTAGGACCAATCCACACTTTATGCCTAAAGTGGTCTCACCTTTTCATCTTAATCAAGAGGTATATTTACCTGTCTTTTTTCCAGCTCCTCATGCATCAAGTGCAGAGAGGAATCTTCATACTCTGGATTGTAAGAGAGCTCTTGCTTTTTACTTACAAAGGACAAAGCAACATACAAAGTCTTCTCAACTCTTTGTTGCTTTTGATCCCTCTCATTTTGGACTTGCAGTCTCTAAGAGAACACTGTCCAATTGGATTGCTCAGTGTATTTCTTTCGCCTACCAGAGTAAGAACCTTTATTTATTTATTTATTTATTTTAGTTTCTTGTATACCGCACTATTTAGTATCAGCGCGGTTTACATGGAACAGCGAACCATAATGAACAAACGTTAGGTTTTACAGAGAACAGGGTAATACAACTTGGATAACTTAGGGGAAACATGCACATCAACTATTTACATATGTAACAGAAAGCTTTGAATCATGGATTATGGACCTACGGAAAGATATTAAGAATAGGAACTAATATACAAAGGTTTCTAGAGGAAGAGGTGTGGCTATGGTGGAGTATGGTTGATCTGGTAATGTTGAATAAATAAGTAGTGTTTTAGTGCCTTCCTGAATTGTGTGAGATCGGTAATTCTTGGCCCTCCTTTCTCTGGAGGGCCATGTCACAGCTGATAATGTGAGGGCCATGGCCACCTCTATGGCTCATCTAAATTCTGTGTCCATCGACCAAATCTATCGAGCGGCCACCTGGGCCTTGGTTCATACCTTCACAGCCCATTACTGCTTGGACAAGGACTCCCGCCGGGATGCTTTGTTTGGTCAGGCTGTTCTCAAGCACCTGTTCCATTCTTAATCAACTCCTGCCCTCCTTCCCAGAATGGATGCCTGAGGTCCATAGGGGGAGGTAGAGCCCTTCCCAGGGTCTCATAACCTCAGGGATCTCCTAGGCATCTATAGCTAGGGAGTCCCCATATGTGAAGACTCATTCCTGCTTGTTCATGGAGATAGCACAGTTACTTACCTGTAACAGGAGATCTCTGGGAACAGCAGGAATAAGTCTTCACAACCCACCCACCTCCCCTAGGAGTTGTATCTCTCTATCTGTCTTTCCTTTCCTCTCACTCTCTTTGTCTCAGCTTTAAAAGCGAACTGAGGAGAGGCGGTTAGGAAAGGCGGGAAGGCAGCGCGCAGGCGCTGTGGGATGCTCCCAAAAGCTTTCCTTTTTGGGAAGCTGGGGAGCGTTCCCGCGCAGGCTCCGTCGGTACCTACGTACCCATATGTGAAGACTTATTCCTGCTGTTCCCAGAGATCTCCTGTTACAGGTAAATAACTGTGCTTTTTCTGTGGACAGCAGGCAAAGTCCTCACAATCCTCCTACCTCCACTCTTTAATTAGACTGAATGTAAAATGGTTCCATTGGAGTGGAGGAGTAGCCTAATGGTTATAGCAACAGCCTACTACCTTGGAGATCTTGGTTTGATTTCCTTCTTGCACTCCTTGTGGCCTTGGGGAAGTCACTTTACCCTCCATTGCCTCAGAAGAAAAGGCATGGCAATCTATTTCCGGTCATACCTTGCCAAGAAAACCCAGGAGTCAGCATTGACTTGAAGGCACTTAAAGGTTCTGCAGCGGCAGGTGGGAAGGCGTTCTAATGTATGATGTGGCTTCCAAAAGCTTCTAGAAGTAGCTGGGTATGCTGCGTGCTAGGTTCCTTTGATAGATGGCATCCATATGTCCAGGGAGAACACCTGCTACAAGTGAGTAACTACCTTTTCTTGGAAAAAAAAAAAGTCCATAAGCCCATTAAAGTTGACATGGCGAAAACTATTGCATATCTCTGGAGTAAGTAGCCTGCAATCTTTCTTCTTTTTTTAATCCTGCCAGAGGCTTGTGACCTGGATTGGCGACTGTTGTACACAAGATATTGGGCTCAATGGATCTTTGTTCTGACTCAATATGGCATATCCTTATTCTAGTTTTTTGGGAGATGATGGAAAGTGTTCAAAGCATACCTTTGTCTATTGTTTGTTCTAAAACAAACATGATATATATATTTATATTTATATTTAAGTTTCAATTGTATTCACTTTTATTCTTTGTAGGATAACAAAACTGCTTTGTATTGGGCTGTAGAAAAAGGAAATGCTACAATGGTTCGAGACATCTTGCAATGCAATCCTGATACTGAAATCTGTACAAAGGTAAAAAATCAGTTTTAAATATTTCTAGATAGTTTTATCATATTATTGGTAATGAAACTTTCTATACTAAATTGAAACAAACAGGAACTCACAGATATTGCGTGAAGTGAAATGTTATAGCAACAATGAAATCTCTATTTGTCTTGTTTCTGAAAATGAAAGTGCTATAGGCGCTAAAATTTACAAGAGGGAAAAGCATACAGAGCTTGACTCATGGAATTCTTTCCAACTCCTCTGTATGTATGTGCATGCTTCTGTGTTTGTGTCTACATTGCCTGTCTGTTTTGTCTGCATTTTGCACATATAGTTTGTGTTTATCTCTGTTTTGTATGTTAATCTCTTCGGTTTATGTGTTTGTGTGCGTGTATCTGTATCTTTGGTGGTTTTCTGTATGTCTGTGTTTGAGAGACTAGCTGAGAGTGGAGGGCAGTTTTGAATGGTGCAATTCCTTAATCACTATGTTAGTGAATCGGTGTATGTATGCTGCAGGTGTTGGAATTGCTTCTTCCATAGAAATATAGTGGGGCATTTTTGGGGAAGGGGATCATTTTTCTTCCACTCTCCACTTCATGCAGAAACTTCACTTTTACAGCACTTGAACTTCCCCCAGCTCACCACCTCCCTTCCTGTGACTAAAACAGTCTTCCAGTTCTCTGCTTACTCAGCTTTCCTATTGGCTGTTCATAGACACAGTGTGCTGCTAGTTATACTAGAAGCAGGCAGGGCAGGTTCACTCACATGGTGGAAAGCATTAGAGAATTGCAGATAAAGGTTTTAAAATCAGAACAGGATCCAACACATTAGCCATCATTCTACCCTCTGGACATTAATGCAAAGTTCTGTTGAATCTTTAAAAAAGATAAAAAAAAAAAACAAGAGTAAGAAAAAGCTAGTGTGGCAAAATTCTCTTGCACATAAATTTCAAAGAATATGTTTTAAATATGAACCCGTTTTTAATAAACCTATTTCACATATAGATACACTCATATAAGTCTTTACATATATATAAAATGAAACAGATAAGTAAAAGATACATTATAAATGAGTACAGTATAATAATAAGTGTTCTAAACAAAAATGTTAATTATTCACATATACAGCAAATGCAGGGGATATAGAAATAGAACATATGTAAATTGGCTCCATAGACCAGTGAGGCTATTCTTAGAATATGGAATTTAAAATGGGTGAAAGTAATTAAAAGGTTGGGAGCTATGATACCCTGACCGCTTCGCAGCTACAGGATATGGAAGCTATCAAGCCAGCTGTTCTTTCAGTTCTCCTTGAACAAACAGGAAATAAGTCCTCACATATGGGTGACATCACTGATGGAGCCCCGAATTGAATGCTCCCCAGCTTCCAAATGAAGCTTTCGGGAAGTACACTGCTTGCCGCGGTGCCATATTCTCCAGTCTTCTTTTTTCCATGGAGCCCCTATGACGTGTTCCTGCAGTCCAGAAAAAAGATTTCTGGCCCTCTTGGCTGGGATTGTTTGCGTTTATTTTTCCCACCAGTCATCAGTTAGCTGTTTTTTGCATTTTTCAATGTTTGTATGTGTTTTTTCCCCCTTTTTCAGTTTGACTTTGCCGAGGTGGTCTTTTTAGGCATGTCAAAGCCAGCTAGTGGTTTTAAGAAATGCTCCAAATGTGGCAAACCTATCTCTGTCACAGACTACCATAATTGGTGCATGCAATGCCTTGGTCCTGACCACGAGCCAGCGTCTTGCGAACTCTGCTTGTAGATGATGTGCAGAAGGCTGAATGGTTGGGAAAAGCAGGAGGAGTTCCTCTTCAGCTTATCTGATTCAATATCCTCGGTTCTGACCCCCTCGTCTATGCCTGCAAAAGGTTTGGAGGCAGCCAAGAAGAAGGAGCAGTGTGCTCTGTCGGAGCTGAAGAGTCCAAGTGGCTAGGGGAGGCTCCCTGCAGAGACTCCATTAATGTCAAAGGGTGAGCACCGGGAGAAGCTCCGGGTGCAGTGCCCCCTCAGCCCTTCTCTTTGAGATGCAGAAAGCAATGGCCGAAAGTCCTATGCCCTCAAGTGGCGTAGGTTCTCAATATGCTGTGCTCAGCGCAATGAAGATCCTTTCTCCTGCCTTGTGCCAGTAGTACTACAATACTTACTTCACCTGTCAGACCTAGGCATTAAGTCCAACTCTGTTCGGGTCCACCCCATTGCTCTGTCAGCACACCACTCACCGGTGGAGGGTCAGTCTCTGTCGGTTCACCCCTTGGTGTCCCGCTTCCCGTGTTGAAAGAACTGAAATATGAGATTGCAGACCTGCTATTAGTAATCTGTGAATTTTCATTAAAATCATCTGTAATACCTGAAGATTGGAGGATCGCCAATGTAACGCCAATTTTTAAAAAGGGTTCCAGGGGTGATCCGGGAAACTACAGACTGGTGAGCCTGACGTCAGTACTGGAAAAAATGGTAGAAACCATCATAAAGTACAAAATTACTCAGCATGTAGATAGTCATGGCCTAATGGGAGACAGTCAACATGACTTTAGACAAGGAAGATCTTGTCTTACTAATCTGTTATGTTTTTTTGAAGGTGTGAATAAACAGGTGACAAAGGTGGATCAGGAACTGGTTAAAAGATAGAAAGCAAAGGTTAGGGCTAAATGGCCAATTTTCCCAATGGAGAAAGATGAATAGTGGTGTACCCCAGGGATCTGTGCTGGGTCTGCTGCTTTTTGACATATTCATAAATGACCTGGAAAGGGGAATAACGAGTGAGGTTATCGAATTTGCAGATGACACAAAACTATTTAAAGTTGTTAAAACTCAAGAGGATTGTGGAAAATTGCAAGAGGATCTTGATAAATAGGAAGACTAGGCATCCAAATGGCATATGAAATTTAATGTGGACAAGTGCAAAGTTATGCACCTAGGGAAGAAGAACCCAAACTATGGTTACACGATTCTAGGTTCCACATTAGGAACCACCACCCAGGAAAAAGATTTAGGTGTCATTGTGGATAACATGTTAAAACCATCAGCTCAGTGTGCAGCGGCGGCAGCCAAGAGAGCAAATAGAATGCTAGGTATCATAAGGAAAGGAATGGAAAATAAAACAAAAGATATTATAATGCCTCTATATCGTTCCATGGTGAGACCGCACCTTGAATATTGTGTGTAATTCTGGTCGCCGTATCTTAAAAAGGATATAGCGTTATTAGAAAAGGTTCAGAGAAGAGCCACCAAAATGGTAAAGGGGATGAAAGGATACTCCTATGAAAAAAGGCTAAAAAGGTTAGGGCTCTTTAACCTGGAAAAGAGACGGCTGAGGGGAGATATGATAGAAGTCTATAAATTAATGAACGGAGTGGAACGGGTAAACGTAGATCGATTGTTTACATTATCAGAATATAGAAAGACTAGGGGACATGCAATGAAGCTACAGGGTAAACTATTTAAGACTAATAAAAGAAAATATTTTTTTCAATCAACATGTAATCAAACTCTGGAATTTGTTACCGGAGGATGTAGTAAAGGCTGTTAGTGTAGCTGGGTTTAAAAAAGGTTTGGACAAGTTCCTGGTCCATAAACCATTATTAAGAAGGGACCCAGGATATCAATGCTTGACCCAGTACAAGCATTGTGGAACCTGTGTCTTTTGAGGAAACTGCTAGGTACGTATGACCTAAATTGGCCACTGTTGGAAACAGGATACTGGGCTTGATGGACCTTAGTCTGACCCACTATGGCATATCTTATGTTCTTATGTTCCTCAGAGGCCTGCTTCTGCTCAAGCCTCCGATTTGTCCACCAGCCACTGAGTGGGATTTGAATGTGGTCTTGCAGCAACTTACTCGCCCACCATTTGAGCCAATGGCTACTTGCCATTTACGCTTCCTTTCTTGGAAGGCGCTCTTCCTGGTAGCTCTTACCTCATCCAGACTTGTGAGTGAACTACAAGCTCTGGTTTCTGATAGACTGTACACACGGTTTTATAGGAACAGGGTGGTCCTATGGACCCATCCGAAGTTCCTTCAAAAAGTTGTCGTCTCCTTCCACCTCTACCAGGAGGTGATTCTTCCGACATTCTTTCCCAGGCCGCATACCAGCCGGGCTGAAACAGTCTTGCATACCCTGGACTGTAAGAGGGCATTGTCCTTTTACATAGAACGTACATGAGGCCACTGAAGGGCTACTCAGCTCTTCGTTTCCTTTGACCCTAATAAACTGGGGTTGCCTGTCTCCAAGCGTACCTTGTCCACTTGGGTAGCAGATTGTATCGCCTGGGCATACAAGGCAGCCAGCCTCTCCTTGCAAGGTCGAGTCACGGCCCACCATGTCAGCGCGAAAGCCACGTCAGTAGCTCATCTCCGCTCTGTTCCGTTGGCAGACATCTGCCAGGCCGCTACTTGGTCTTCAGGCCAGACCTTTGCGGCCTACTACTACTGCCTTGAGAGAGAGTCCCGAAGGGAAAGTGCTTTCGGACAGGCAGTACTCCGTAATCTCTTTGAGGGTTAGGCAACTCCTACACTCTGGCCCTTGTGTTGGGCTACCGTACAGGGGCGTTCTCAGAAGATATTCTTATCACGGATGCTGAGGCTCTGTAGAAGGAGCCATTTTTCAGCTTTGGGTTCCCAGTAACCTAGAGCTGGGGAGTCCCATATGTGAGGACTGACTTCCTGCTTGGTCCTGGAGAAAGAGTAGTTACTCACCTGTAACAGGTGTTCTCCAGGAGCAGCAGGAATCAGTCCTCACGACCCTCCCTCCTCCCCTGGAGTTGCAGTCATATACTTCATTTTGTTTTTTGCTGTCTTTTAGCTGTGTCATCAGACTGAGTAAGATGGCACCCTTGGGCGGGAAGGGGACCGCGCATGCACGCTGCATTCCCAAAGGCTTTCCTTGAAAGCTGGGGAAATGCTCCACACGAGGGTTCCGTTGGCGCCGACGTCACCCATATGTGCGGACTGATTCCTGCTGCTCCTGGAGAACACCTGTTACAGGTGAGTAACTACTCTTGATCCGGGAAACTAAAGACCGGAGAGCCTGACGTCAGTACTGGGAAAAATGCTAACAGCTGTCCAACACAGGGCAAATTATCACGTGATAGAGGCACACAGTCCAAAGCGTGATAAGGTGGAAAAACACTTTATTTGAAAACTCAGACCTAGCAACCCGACACAGACCGTGTTTCGGAGACCTTCATCAGGGGTTGTCTACATAGGTACTAAAGACATAGAAACAAACAATATTAAAAAATCAAATAATAGTGAAAGAACAAATACTCACAGATATTCAATTAACTCTATTATACAGAAATAGAAATAAATATATAATATAATAAATAATAAAATGTATATTAAATAGTAAAAAATAAATAAAATCTAAATAATACTCTCATATAAATAATTAAAAATAAAAATAATAAATAATATATAATATATAATAAAACTCAAATGCTTGGAACACGATACACAAATAAAATATAAATATTAAAATTGTGTGATAGAAAATACAACAAAATAAACCACAACTGAATCCATATAGACACATAAAATGCAGTAATTGCGTAGATGATCAACATCACACTTGTATTATTACTACCTTATTTGTAGAGATGACATGCAAACCTCACAGGAGGAACACAGCTTCTATGTAGAAACGATGGCACACAGTAAATGCAAGAAGTAAAAAACTAAAATGAAGAAGACATAAGAAAAAGCATATGTATACCATTGGAGATAACTTGTGTGTATTTTAGGAGCATAAATTACTGGGAACTAAAAACTAAAACGCAAAGGGGAACGCAGCAGGCATTCGTATAGGTCGGATGTGGGAGGAGTACAAACAGAGAGAGACACAATTGCTAATTAGCCATCTATCACAATGGGAAAGAAAAGGGGGAAAGTAGAATTAATTCCAACTTCTGTCTAACAATGTTAATGAAGAATTAAGTCGTACTAATAAAAACAGTATGGAGTAGGGCCAAGTTTACATCGCAGGATCAAAGGCGCCAAACTCATTAGCTAAAAGTATGAATTGTATCCATGCAATTATCAACCATCAAACTCTTACTATATTCTTTAAAAAGACAGTGGGGCCAGAGGAGAGTCTGGATACTCAGGAAACAAATAAAAAAAGAAAAAAGATCTAATGCACTATTCTTCCTATTTATCGAAGGCTTGTGGAAGATGTGATTTCCAAGAACAAAATTAAAAGGAGGTTTAAAAAACGCTATTCTCCTACTTATTACTGTTACTTAAACGACGGCTCATAAAGACAGATGGACCAAGGAATAAAACAAAAAACACTTTGTAGTTTCTAAAAAACAGTACGAAGAGAAGATCATCCAAATTTCCAGGAGAATAATCTGCTACCTTGTTACTCCCACTTTTATCGGAGGTTCATTGTGTGTTAGATTGTCAAAACCCGATTCAGAAAAAGGAAGTGTGCAGAATCGCTGCTCTCCTGCTTTCTACCCATGAGATCGGAGGCTACAAACATGTATATACCATCATCTTAATGATTATTGGACTTACCTATCTAAATCGCCGACAGAAACCGAATCTTACGAACTGTAAATAAACTGAGAGAAATTCTTCAGACTCTCAGCGTAATTCGCTACAAAAAACGCCGACACATGCGCAAGCCTTTTAATGGTCTCAGAAGCGGGAAAACAAGGGGGCGTGGCCAGACCCGAAAAAACTCCAAAGAGCCAAACGTAAAGACTATTATAATACTTGTGAACATCTGCACCAAACTTAAAAGAAAATAGCGCTATCGTTAAAACCGCACAAGGGAAATGTTTGAGGTTAAAAAAGAATGTTTAGTACCGATTTCTTTATATAAGGACCTTCAAAACATCAGATCGTCAGTGAACACTTAATTGTAAATATACAATATAACAATTAGAAATGTATTGGTATTTTGTCCTCATGTTCTTAAAAACTCTAAAACATTAATTAAATATTCTTTGCTAAAAGAAACAAATAAAAAATATAAAAAAATATATAATATAATAAAATAAAATAAAACTACATCTTGGTCACATAGACCCAACTAAAGGAAAAAAATAATAATTTAATATCAAAGCTTGTAAGCTGATTTTTAATGGTCCTTATGATATTAATAATTAAAACAAAAACATAGTAAAATCCAAATAAACTAAACAATAAAATGAAATAAAATAAATTGGTAAAAACTACATCAGAAAATTCATAAAAAATATATGTATGTGTATACTATAATATTAATATAGTAATGATAAATAAAAATAGAATCCTAATGGAACTATACTAAAAATATGTAAATACTCAACTAATAAAATAATACAAAAATAAAAATCTTATTGTTAAAAATAAAAGATATATATTTATATTAATTCAATCAAAATATAATAAATATGTAACAAATTAAAATGAAAATATATATATGTGAAAAAAATAATAATATAATAAAATAATATAATATAATAAAAACAAAATATAATAAAAACACTAAAATTAATAATTAAAATATAAAATAAAAATTTTTAATAAATAATAAAAATATATATAATAAAAATAAAAATATTTAAAAAATATATAATAAAATAATAAAATAAGTAAATAAAAAATAGATGATAAATAATATAATAAATAAAATGAAATAAACCCCACTCTAGGCAAATGGGATGAGGAACAAAAAAACAATGTCCAATCGTTACCGAAACTACTAATTAGAGTATGAGAATGTACTGACTATAGGAAAACGGAGAAATCTTGATCTAAATTGAGACCATTCGGAGCCAGAGTATTTAGGAGAAAAATGTATCTCTGCTCGAGCTGAAGGATGGTCTTATTTACGTCTCCCCCTCGCCAGTTGGTTTTGACTTGTTTAATCACAAAAAACTTTAGATCAGTGACTTTATGCTTAAGCGTCTGCCAATGGGAAACTAGGGGTTTGTCTTCTACGTTCCTCTTGATACAGCTCTTGTGCTCCATAATCCTAATCTTGATCTTACGGGTGGTTTTTCCTACATAGAGCAATTTACAGGGGCATTGTATCACATAGATTACATTATGTGTTTCACAATTAGCAAAATCATTGATTGGAAACTTCTTATGTGTGGTTGGATGGATAAAAGAATTTCTAACGGGTAAAACATTCAAACAAACAGCACATCTACCACACTGAAATTGGCCCTTGTATTGCGTTAGGAGTCTCTTCTCTGTGAGTGCAGATGGCACTAGTAAATTGCGTAAATTGATATTTCGTTTGTGTGCGACAATAAGATTTTGGTCTTGAAAGGCCGGCAGGGACTGGAGAATATGCCATTCTTTCTTAAGAATAGTAGCTATCTTAGCAGAAAACTGAGAGTACAGTAAAGGACAAACTAACCCTTTGCTGGGTTTCTTTTCTTTTGGTTTCAAAAGTAGATTACGCGATGTATTCTTGGCTCTTTTATATGCGGAATCAACGTATCTGATCGGGTATCCTTTCTCAAAAAAACTCTTCTTCATATTAACTGCCTCTCTTTCAAAATCCTGTATATCTGAACATACCCTCCTAACCCTGAGAAATTGACTTACGGGAAGATTATTTTTCAAAGATAAATTGTGAAAGCTGTTATAATGCAGGAAATGATTCTTGTCTGTAGGCTTCTTATAAAGGGTTGTAGAGAACCCAACATTCTCCTTACGGATCAAGAGATCTAAGTAAGGGATTTTATGGAAATCGTAAGTCAACTGAAATCGTAGATTATTATCTAACTGATTAATCCATATGTTAAATTGCCTTAAAAGGTCTTCGGTACCTTTCCAAAGTATTAAAACGTCATCTATATATCTTATCCATAAAACCACATTGTTATGAAATGGATGTTCTTTCAAAAAACTCTCTTCAAAATTGTACACATATAAATTTGCAACATCAGGGGCCATGGCTGACCCCATGGCCACCCCCTTGATCTGCTTATAAAATAACTCTCTAAAACAGAAGAAATTTTCAAAAAGTGCAATCTGTGCTAAGGAGAGAAGGAAGGTGGTAGGAATGCGTCGTTCTGTATGTTTCAAAAGATAATCCGTAATGATATCTAAAGCTTCTTTCTGTGGTATATTTGTATACAGTGACTCGACATCTAGAGTCACTAAGATAATATCGATGGTGCAAATATCAAAAGTAGATAAAATCGCAATAACATGCGCCGAATCGCGTACATACGACCACATTTCTTTAATAAATGGACGTAAAAATATGTCTAAGAATTTTGAAAGAGGTTCAAGGATGGAGCCAATGGATGATACAATAGGTCGCCCAGGTGGTTTCTCAAGGCATTTATGAATCTTGGGCAAAATATAAATAGTAGGAGTCACAGGTGTATCAACTATCAAAAAATCTCTTTCTTTCTTTGTAATGTAGCCTATTTCGAACCCAGACATAACAAGATTATCTATTGTTTTTTTGATATCAATGGTAGGGTCTTTATCTAATCTCTGATAAAAGGTCTTATCATTTAACTGTCTTGTCACTTCATTTATATAATCATACTTATCTAAAACCACAATAGCTCCACCCTTGTCAGCAGGTTTTATGATAATCTGGTTATTCTTCTGAAGAGATACAATAGCCGATCTCTCTCCTTGAGAAATGTTCTGATAAGAAGATGGAACATCTTTAGTAATCTGTGAAACTTGTTTAAGGACTATTTTTTCAAATGTTTCTAAAATCTGATCTGTTTTAGGCGGTGGCATCCAAGATGATTTTCTGCTAATGACCGAGAAATCGCACGGTCCTTGTGGAAATTCCGAAAAATATTGTTTAATCTTTAGTTTCCTAAAGAATTTATACAGGTCTACTTGTATTTCAAATGTATCAGCCTTATTTTTAGGAATGAATGTTAATCCTCTGCTGAGAATAGATTCCTCATCTTTAGTAAGTTTATAATGGGAGATGTTAACCACATTATTAATTGTACTAGACTCATCATGGTTTATTAATATCTCCTCTCTTCTGATTGGTCTGTGTTCCAATGACCCCTCCCTCTCCCTCTGCCTCGACCTCGGCCTCTGTAAAATTGGCCGTGGCCTCTGCGATATGAAACTTGGCCGTACTGCTCCCCATACTCCTGTTCTGTGTCTGTCTGTTTTCTTTTTCCCTTGGCGAGATCGCGAATTCTCTCGACCTCCTCCCTTCCATAGAGCATCCATGTTGAAAAAAGGTTCCGGGCATTGTTCCTCTCTATCTTTATTTACTCTTTGGGACCTGTTGGACTCTTTTGTGGAAAAGAGTGAAGCAGAATTGTCAAATTCTCCCGACCCGCTCCTGCTGCGTTTCTTCCTTTGTTCTAAGGGGATATCACTATTGCCTTCCTCTGCTACACTTTCTTTTCGATCGAAAGTGGTGGTCCTTCTTTTGAACCAAAGTCTATCATTGTCAATTTTCTTGCTCCAATGGTATACATAGCCCACCCTATAGTCTTCCTCATCTCTTTTAAATTTTTCTATCTTGACATTCTTAATGTCTTGTTTAAAATGTTGTATATTCCTCTGATGGTCTGCAAGGATTTTGTCAAATTGTTTATTTATTTATTTATTTACATTCTCTTATATACCGCGCTATTCTGCATCAGTGCGGTTTACATTGAACAAACTGAACTTACATTGAACAGGGCATTATAACTTGGAGATAACTATTTTACAGGGAACATGGGCTATGGAGGGTTAAGTGGCTTGCCCAAGACCACAAGGAGCACCTGTGGGACTAGAAACCCCAGTCCTTCCAGCTCAAGGTTGCTGTCCTCTAGTGGGATTTGAACCTCTGACCTTCCGGCCTGAAGTACCTTGCCCCAACCACTAGGCCACTCCACTCCTCCACAGGCCACTCCTCCACTCCACTATCACATCCTTTAAGTGTAGTCAACTTCTCATCTATTTCTGATTTGAGAATCTCTGACTTCTTGTTGGCAGTCGTGATGAGAAGGATCATAAGATCCAAAGAGCATTTATTGAGTATCGCATTCCAGCATTTGATAAAACCTTCTTCTGTAGTATAGAGTCCTGGTGCTTTGTTCATTCGTAATCCTCTTGGGATGATCTTAGATCTGCAACATTCTAACAGATAGGCCGAATGCATTTGTTCTTTCACCATCTTTTTTGTGAGCTCAACCACTTCTTCCCATTTATTCCATGTATCGTCTGGTTCTTCATCATTCGAGTCTATCAGGGATTCTTGTGGTGCGAGCTTCTCAAGAGCATCTTCCCCAAAGCTCAAGACGTCTTTCCACGGGGTAAACATGCCTAAAGCCAACGGCTGTCCAACACAGGGCAAATTATCACGTGATAGAGGCACACAGTCCAAAGCGTGATAAGGTGGAAAAACACTTTATTTGAAAACTCAGACCTAGCAACCCGACACAGGCCGTGTTTCGGAGACCTTCATCAGGGGTTGTCTACATAGGTACTAAAGACATAGAAACAAACAATATTAAAAAATCAAATAATAGTGAAAGAACAAATACTCACAGATATTCAATTAACTCTATTATACAGAAATAGAAATAAATATATAATATAATAAATAATAAAATGTATATTAAATAGTAAAAAATAAATAAAATCTAAATAATAATACTCTCATATAAATAATTAAAAATAAAAATAATAAATAATATATAATAAAACTCAAATGCTTGGAACACGATACACAAATAAAATATAAATATTAAAATTGTGTGATAGAAAATACAACAAAATGAACCACAACTAAATCCATATAGACACATAAAATGCAGTAATTGCGTAGATGATCAACATCACACTTGTATTATTACTACCTTATTTGTAGAGATGACATGCAAACCTCACAGGAGGAACACAGCTTCTATGTAGAAACGATGGCACACAGTAAATGCAAGAAGTAAAAAACTAAAATGAAGAAGACATAAGAAAAAGCATATGTATACCATTGGAGATATCTTGTGTGTATTTTAGGAGCATAAATTACTGGGAACTAAAAACTAAAACGCAAAGGGGAACGCAGCAGGCATTCGTATAGGTCGGATGTGAGAGGAGTACAAACAGAGAGAGACACAATTGCTAATTAGCCATCTATCACAATGGGAAAGAAAAGGGGGAAAGTAGAATTAATTCCAACTTCTGTCTAACAATGTTAATGAAGAATTAAGTCGTACTAATAAAACAGTACGGAGTAGGGCCAAGTTTACATCGCAGGATCAAAGGCGCCAAACTCATTAGCTAAAAGTATGAATTGTATCCATGCAATTATCAACCATCAAACTCTTACTATATTCTTTAAAAAGACAGTGGGGCCAGAGGAGGGTCTGGATACTCAGGAAACAAATAAAAAAAGAAAAAAGATCTAATGCACTATTCTTCCTATTTATCGGAGGCTTGTAGAAGATGTGATTTCCAAGAACAAAATTAAAAGGAGGTTTAAAAAACGCTATTCTCCTACTTATTACTGTTACTTAAACGACGGCTCATAAAGACAGATGGACCAAGGAATAAAACAAAAAACACTTTGTAGTTTCTAAAAAACAGTACGAAGAGAAGATCATCCAAATTTCCAGGAGAATAATCTGCTACCTTGTTACTCCCACTTTTATCGGAGGTTCATTGTGTGTTAGATTGTCAAAACCCGATTCAGAAAAAGGAAGTGTGCAGAATCGCTGCTCTCCTGCTTTCTACCCATGAGATCGGAGGCTACAAACATGTATATACCATCATCTTAATGATTATTGGACTTACCAATCTAAATCGCCGACGTTACCCATATGTGAGGACTGATTCCTGCTGCTCCTGGAGAACACCTGTTACAGGTGAGTAACTACTCTTGATCCGGGAAACTAAAGACCGGAGAGCCTGACGTCAGTACCGGGAAAAATGCTAGACACCATCATAAAGAATAAAATTACTGAACATGTGTGGGAGACAGCCAACATGGCTTTAGACAAGGAAGATCTTGTCTTACTAATCTGTTATGTTTTTTTGAAGATGTGAATAAAGAGATAGACAAAGGTGAGTCGGTTGATATAGTGTATCTGGACTTTCAGAAAACCTTTGACAAGGTCCCTCATCAGAGACTTTTTGCAAAACTAAAAAGTCATGGCATAGGAGGAGATTTACTATTGTGGATCAGGAACTGATTAAAAGATAGAAAGCAGAGGCTAGTAGGTAGGGCTAAATGGCCAGTTTTCCCATTGGAGAAAGGTGAATAGTGGAGTACCGCACTGATCTGTGCTGGGTTCGCTGCTTTTTGACATATTCATAAATGACCTGGAAAAGGGAATAACGAGTGAGGTTATCAAATTTGCATATGACACAAAACTAAAGTTGTTAAAACCCATGAGGATTGTAGAAAATTGCAAGAGGATCTTGATAAGTTGGAAGACTGGGCATCCAAATGGCATATGAAATTTAATGTGGACAAGTGCAAAGTTATGCACCTAGGAAAGAACAATCGAAACAATGGATCTCCAGGAACAAGCAGGAATGAGTCTTCACATATGGGTACGTCGGCACCGATGGAGCCTGCGCGGGAACGCTCCCCAGCATCCAATCAGAAAGCTTTAGGGAGCATCCCACAGCGCCTGCGTGCTGCCTTTCCAACTGTCTCTCCTCAGTTGTTCTTTTTCCGCGGAGCCAGTAGGTCGTGTTCCTGTCACCGCAGAAGAATTTCATTATTTTTTCTTTATTTCTTTTCTGTTGCGTCTGCCTTCCTCGACGCTATACCGGTACCGCCAGTTCTTATTCTTTTCTTTAAAAAAAAAAAACCAAGACCTTTTTTCCATTATTTTTCTTCAGGTGTACTTCAGTTTTTGGGCCTTAGGCCCAAAACCTTTTTCCTTAAATATGGAAAAACCTGCCTCAGGATTTAAGAAGTGCACAAAATGTGTCGGTACTATCTCCGTCACCGACACCCATGACTGGTGTCTAAAGTGTTTAGGCCCTGACCATTCCATTAAAGATTGTGTGTCCTGTTCCATGATGTCTAAGAGAGGTCGACAGAACCGAGCTGCCAAGCTCAGTACCCTGTTTCCCTCTGATGCAGCTTCGGTGGCATCAACGTCTTCTAGGGCTGCTTCTTCCTCACATGGATCTCAGGTAACTAAACATAAATCCAGCCGTTTCTCGAAGGGCAAATCTCCTTCTAAGCATCGAGATGCCCCTGGCCTTGCCCTCGAGGATTCTGCACCGGCAAAATTACCCCGGCGGGAGGCTTCGGCTTCTAAAGCTTCATCATCGGGGTTCCAGGATGATCTAGATGGCATGGCCTCGACAGATCTCCTGGTGCCATGCTCTGGGGTACCGGTGGCCTCCACCGGTACCGACATCCAGGCATTGGCGGCGTCGATGGATCAGAGGAGTCTGTCCATCGAACGCAGTCTGGCGGCTTTCCTTGTGGCATCGATGCCCGTGGTACCGCAACAGACTACTCCGCCGGTACCAGCTCCAGTATCGCCATCTGCACCGATTCCGGTACCGGTGGCATCGACATCGGCATCGGTGTCAGCTATGCCGGTACTCTGCCCTCTGCAGCCCTCCGGTACCGATACCCCGGTACCGGTGATTCCCGATACCGATCCCAGTCAGTACGGGTATCGGGCTTTGCAAGAGCATCCCGACAGACGATACTTCGATTCCTCTGATGACTCTGAGGATTCTGAAGAGTCTGTCGATGCAGCGATGCTTCTTCCACAGGAGGAGTCCTCTCCTAAACGAAGGATGTCTCCTCCAGAGGACTTGTCTTTTCAAGACTTTATCAGAGAGGTGGCTCGGGGCCTCTCTATTACAGTAGCCCCAGAGTCAGAGCCTAGAGCTAAGGAGTTAGATATTCTACAATATCCCAAAACTCCTAAAAAGGCAGCTACCTTGCCTATTCATGAGATTCTGTATGATCTCATGTTAAGGATGTGAGAAGCACCTCTGACCACCTCTTCTCATTCTCGCAGGTTGGACACCATGTATCGTGTTCCTCCTTGTCCTGGTTTCCATAAAACTCAGCTTCCTCACCACTCTATTGAGGTTGAGTCTTGTCGCGTCCTCCCGACCGGGCCAATGGCCGATGAGCAAGAGGGCTCACCTTAATTGCCCTTCTGAATACTGTCCCCAATATGGCTGCCAGCATGGACTGCTGGGATATGTAGTTTCAGCTATTTTTGAACAAGCAGTGTGACCACACGGTTTGTTTGGCGAAAACAGAGATTTATTTTTCAGGGTTTCCCCCTCGCATCAAATTTGTTGCACTAAACACAGGTAAGGATAATTTCTCCCAAAGGCAAAGGATAAATAAACTCCAACAGGCTTAACTCAAACAGACAGGAATTTCTTCTTCACATTGTCAACTCTTAGCTTCTTTCTGGTAACTACCTTCTAAAGCTAAGGCTGTTGACCATATCAAAGTAACTTTAACTTTCAACAAGTTACTTTTCTTTCAAGGCTTCCATAGAAAAGAGGTTATACCTGTTTTTAAACTTCCAGCAAGTTTCTTTTCTTTCACACCATATAGAAACAAGCTTATAATTGCTTTAAACAAACCACTCTTTCACATGGGCTTGAGCTTAGCACATGTTCAGTTCGTTTGCCTTGCAATAAGAGCATTGCATTTCTTCAGTATCACTTTCACAGGGGCTTTCACACAATTCTATTTCCATTTCATGCGTAGACTCACTAGAGCTATCTTCCTGTGGACGGGTATCATACGATTTATGATTTACACCCTGCAGCAGCTCATCCAGCTTTAGCAGCAAGCGTTCTCTTTGATCTGTAGCAACGGGCTTTAAAGACTGAGTTTCTCTCTCCCTTATCAGCCTTTCAATATCTCTCACTGCTGAATCACGGCAGTCACTGGCACTCTTCTTATTTCTGTCTGAAGCTGGCTTTACAGCTTTCTGGCTAACACAGCGTCTGGCACTTTTTCTTAGCTCTCTAACCACTTCTTCAGAAAGAGCTTTGCTAGGAACTTCAGGCAACTTATTCTCTCTACCCCCAGGGCTCAACTGGCTTCCCGAGCTGTTTCCCCACCTGGGAATTGACTCCTCCAGCTTCCTTTCTCTGAGGTACCTTGAAACACGTTTCTGCCTTGATTCCAGGGCTCTCTGCTGCTCAGCTCCCAGCTGCTTCGGACTCTCTTGCTGCGTGCTTTCCTGCAAGTTCTGCCGTGTCTGCTGCTGCCTGTTTTGCTTCTCACCTTCTCTCCTTCTATCAAACACTGAAGCAGTTTTAAACTGGTGCTTCTTAGGCACCACGCCTTTCTCCCTGCACACGTGAGAGCTGTTAGGGCTCAACCTAGCTCTAACGTCATTAAGTGGGCGGGGCTTAGTACTAGCTGTAGTCTGCCCCGGAGGCTTGTGGTTACTATGGGAACTCTGTTGATCTCTGCTTTTAAAGGCACAGGTCTCACTTCCCATTCCATCCCTTCTATACAGCTCTCCTTACCACAGTCTGCAATGAGAAAGATTAGAAGTGCCAAGAGACATGCCTCTAATCCTCCAGGACGTGAATGTAGAACCCTGGATGCTTTTGGTAGAAGAGTCTTCCAAGCTTCCATGCTTGCTGCGAGAAAAGGAAAGAATTTCTCACTGGGCTCAAACATGCCCAGGATATCTAAATTCTCCAACCGTGCAGCTTTCGACTCCTTTGAATGTGTCAGCAGAGCCTCAGCTATAGCTATAGGTGCACGTAGGATTGCTTGGCTTCAAGCATCTGATTTGGAGATCTGGGTCCAAGATGAATTGGGAAATATCCCTTGTACAGGTGAGAATCTGTTTGGTAAAGATTGGCAAGCAAAAGCCAATCAGATGGATGCTGAAAATTCTGCTTTGGATAGACTATCCAAATCTACAGCTGCTCCTGCTAAGAAAAGGTTGTTCAAGAAAACACCTTTTTCTAAAAAGGGAAGATCCTATCCTGCTTATAGTCAGAGAGCATCTTCTGCAGCTCAGTTCCCTTCCAAACGTCAGCAATCCTCCAAACAGACCAAGGCAAAGGCTGCGAGGCCTGCTCCAGCCCAGCAATCTCAGCCCCTTCAGGGCCTTTGACTTTCTGCTAGAGAACTTAGCCTTCCTGGCTCTAGAAGGACCATAGCCCTCCACCATTCCAGGAAGGTTCTGTCACTTTGCTCCCAGATGGGAGCAAATCACAGCAGCGCAGTGGACGCTCTCCATCATAAGAGAGGGGTACAAGCTTCATTTTTCCAGCTTGCCCCCTCTCACAGGAGTGCACCAGTTCAATTCTCCAACCTCCCTCCTCAGCCTGTTAGGGCAGGAGGTTGCCACTCTTCTAGCCCAGGGGGCAATAGAGGAAGTGCCTTCTCAACAACAGGGCACAGGGTTCTACTCCCCCTTTTTTCTGATGCCAAAGAAAACAGGGGGCTTCAGATCCATTTTAGATCTCAGAGAGTTGAACAGATTCCTAGTCAAAGAAAAATTCAAGATGGTTTCTCTAGGAACTCTGCTGCCATACCTTCAGAGTCAGGATTGGCTTTGTTCTCTAGATCTCAAGGATGCGTACACTCATGTTCTTATCCATCCAACTCACAGAAGATCCCTTCGGTTCCTATTCAAGGAGAAGCACTATCAATACAGAGTGCTCCCCTTTGGCCTGGCCTCTGCACCAAGGGTGTTCACGAAATGCATGGCAGTGGTTGCTGCTTTTCTGCGCACCCTGGGAATATTTGTCTTCCCTTATCTGGACGACTGGCTCATTCAAGCTTCCACTCAATCAGAGGCCAAGACTGCTCTAACCTGCACAATGCGTATCCTTCAATATTTAGGGCTGGTAATAAACATCCCAAAATCCAATTTGATCCCTACTCAGTCCCTGGAGTTTATAGGAGCATTGCTGGATACCACAAGGACAAGGGCCTATCTTCCTCAGGCCCGTTGCCTTCGCTTGATGCAGTTAGCTTCTCAAGCAGAGTCAAAACCCCTGTTAACTGCTCGAGAAATGTTACAGTTGCTAGGCCACATGGCATCCACCGTTCATGTGGTACCATATGCTCGCCTTCACATGAGAGCAGCTCAGTGGACTTTATCCACCCAATGGACCCAGGCATTAGGCTGCCTGTCAGACAAAATAGTAAACACAAGTCGCATCATTTTGTCCCTCCAGTGGTGGAAGTCCCCTCAAAACCTGTTGCTGGGGTCTCCCTTTCAACAGCCTCTACCCCAGGCAACTCTTACAACAGATGCTTCTCCAATGGGCTGGGGAGCTCATCTTCAGGACCTCTCCACCCAAGGCATCTGGTCCCCACAGGAGACTTGTCTACATATCAATTTCTTGGAACTCAGAGCAATCTTCCTTGCTCTGTGAGTTTTCCACACTCTGCTCAGCCACAAGACGGTCCTTATCCACACTGACAATCAGGTAGCCATGTTCTATATAAACAAGCAGTGGGGAACTGGCTCTCTGTCGCTTTGCAACGAAGCTCTGCGACTGTGGGCCCTCGCCAGAGAGCATCACATTCATCTTTTGGCAGTCTATCTTCCAGGTGTTCAAAACTCTTGGGCAGACAGACTCAGTCGAGTTCTGCTTCCACACGAGTGGTCCCTACATATGGACCAGGTATCCAAGATTTTTCAAATTCGGGGAACCCCGGACATAGACCTCTTTGCAAGTCCGTGGAATGCCAAACTTCCCCGGTTCTGTTCCAGAACTCCGGCTCAGGCAAGGGATGCTTTCCTCCTTCATTGGGGTCAAGACTTCCTGTATGCCTTTTCACCCATTCCCCTAATTCCCAAAACCCTGTTGAAGCTTCAGAGAGACAGAGGCCACATGATTCTCATAGCTCCACGTTGGCCACACCAAGTGTGGTACCCTCTGCTTCTACATCTCTCTCAAGCTCCCTCCCTAGAGTTAGGGTCTGCTCCAGACCTCCTCTCTCAGGAGGACGGAAAGTTGTGGCATCCCAATCCCCAGTCTGCATCTCAGGGCTTGGTTGCTGAAGGCCTAGATCTCCAGGATCTTCCTCTTTCTCAACAAGTGAAAGATGTTCTTTATGCTTCCAGAAAATCTTCCACTAGACGTTCTTATGCCTTCAAGTGGAAAAGGTTTACCATCTGGTGTTCTGAGAAGGGTGTTAACCCCCGTGCCATACCTCTGGAATCGTTGCTGGAGTATCTCCTTCATCTGTCTAATGCAGGCGTTAAGCCAAATTCAGTAAGAGTCCATCTGAGTGCTATTGCAGCTTCCCTCAAGCCTCTAAATGGACAACCTGTTTCCTCTCATCCCCTTGTAGCAAGGTTCATGAGAGGCCTCTTTTTAACAAAGCCTCCCATTAGACCACCACCGGTGACATGGGACTTAAATTTGGTTCTTGGTCAGCTTATGCAGCCGCCTTTTGAACCTTTAGCTGCTACCTCCTTGAAATACCTTTCTTGGAAGGTTATCTTTCTCCTTGCAATCACATCAGCACGCCGCATCAGTGAATTGCAAGCACTAGTAGCTAATCCACCTTATACAAGTTTCCATCATGACAAGGTGATCCTTAGGACTAATCCACACTTTATGCCTAAGGTGGTCTCGCCTTTTCACCTCAACCAAGAGGTCTACCTATCTGTCATTTTTCCAGGACCTCATGCATCAAGTGCAGAGAGGATTCTTCATACCCTGGACTGTAAAAGAGCTCTAGCTTTTTACTTAGAGGACACAGCAACATAGAAAGTCTTCCCAACTCTTTGTTGCTTTTGATCCTTCTCATTTGGGACAACCAGTCTCCAAGAGAACTCTTTCCAACTGGATTGCCCAATGTATTTCTTTCGCCTATCAGAGCAAGAACATTTCTCTGGAGGGCCATGTCACAGCTCACAATGTGAGAGCCATGGCAGCCTCAATGGCTCATCTGAACTCTGTGTCTATCGACAACATCTGTCGAGCGGCCACTTGGGCCTCGGTTCATACCTTCACAGCCCATTACTGCTTGGACAAGGACTCCCGCCGGGATGCCTTGTTTGGTCAGGCTGTTCTCAAACACCTGTTCCATACTTAATCCTACCCGCCATCCCTCATGGGATGCCAGAGATCCAGGTGGGAAGTGCAGCCCTGTCCCAGGGACACACAACTTCTGGGCTCTCTCCCTGGCATCAAAAGCTAGGGAGTCCCCATATGTGAAGACTCATTCCTGCTTGTTCCTGGAGATAGCACAGTTACTTACCTGTAACAGGTGATCTCTGGGAACAGCAGGAATAAGTCTTCACAACCCACCCACCTCCCCTAGGAGTTGTCTCTCTCTATCTTTCTTCCTTTCCCTCTCTCTCGCTCTTTGTCTCAGCTATGAAATTCAACTGAGGAGAGACGGTTGGAAAGGCGGGAAGGCAGCACGCAGGTGCTGTGGGATGCTCCCAAAAGCTTTCTGATTGGGTGCTGGGGAGCGTTCCCACGCAGGCTCCGTCGGTGCCGACGTACCCATATGTGAAGACTTATTCCTGATGTTCCCAGAGATCACCTGTTACAGGTAAGTAACTGTGCTTTATACGATTTAAGGTTCCACATTAGGAACCAGCACCCAGGAAAAAGGTTTAGGCGTCATCATGGATAACATGTTAAAACCCTCCGCTCAGTGTGCAGCGGCAGCCAAGAGAGCAAATAGAATGCTAGGGTATCATAAGGAAAGGAATGGAAAATAAAACAAAGGATATTATAATGCCTCTGTATCGTTCCATGGTGTGACCGCACCTTGAATATTGTGTGCTATTCTGGTCGCCATATCTTAAAAAGGATAAAGGCTAAAAAGATTAGGACTCTTTAACCTGGAAAAGAGACGGCTAAGGGGAGATATGATAGAGGTATATAAATTAATGAATGGAGTGGAACGGGTAAACGTAGATCGATTGTTTACGTCATCAGCATATAGAAAGACTAGGGGACATGCAATGAAGGTACAGGGTAAACTATTTAAGACTAATAAGAGAAAATATTTTTTCACTCAACGTGTAATCAAACTCTGGAATTTGTTACTGGAGGTTGTAGTAAAAGCTGTTAGTGTAGCTGGGTTTAAAAAAGGTTTGGACAAGTTCCTGGAGGAAAGGTCTATAAACCATTATTAAAAGGGACCCAGGATATCACTGCTTGATCCAATACAAGCTTTGTGGAACCTGTGTCTTTTGGGGAAACTGCTAGATACTTATGACCTAGATTGGCCACTGTTGGAAACAGGATACTGGGCTTGATGGACCTTAGGATACTGGGCTTGATGGATACAGGATACTGGGCTTGATGGATATGCCATTGTTCTTATTCACGCAGAACCCAGAAGGTTCCTGTGTTCCAGGGGAAGCATTATCATTGCAGAGTCCTGCATTTCGGCCTCGCCTCTGCCCCAAGAGTCTTTACAAAGTGCATGGCAGTGGTAGCTGCATTCCTAAGGACTCTAATGATATTTGTCTTCCCCTACTGAGATGACTGGCCCATTCGAGCAAGCACATCTCTAGAGGCCAATCTTTCCCTCTTGCGCACCATGCAGGTGCTGCAACACTTTGGATTTGTAATAAATCTTCCAAAGTCCCAGCTCGTTCCCTCTCAAACTCTTAGAGTACATAGGGGCTCTCCTAGACACTCAGCAATCAAGGGATTTTCTGCCCCAAGCCCGCTTTGCTCGACTCATTCAGCTTGCATCTCAAGCATGCCTCAAGACCTTTCTCACTGCTCGAGAAATGCTGCAACTTCTGGGTCATATGGCATCAACAGTACATGTTGTTCCATATGCTCGTCTGCATATGTGCACAGCTCAATGGACCCTGCTTCCCAGTGGTCTCAGGCATCTCGTCACCTGGGAGACAGAATAATTCTCTCTACACATCTCATCTCGTCTCTCCAGTGCTGGCAATCCCCAGAAAACTTGCTAGTAGGGTCACCTTTTTAGATGCCTCCACATCAATGTACCCTGACGACGGATGCGTCCAAATTGAGCTGGGGAGCTCATCTGGATAATCTCTCCACTCAGGGTCTTTGGTATTAATTAATTAATTAATTTATTTATTTACATTCTCTTATATACCGCGCTATTCTGCATCAGTGCGGTTTACATTGAACAAACTGAAATTACATTGAACAGGGCATTATAACTTGGAGATAACTATTTTACTGGGAACATGGGCTATGGAGGGTTAAGTGGCTTGCCCAAGACCACAAGGAGCACCTGTGGGACTAGAAACCCCAGTCCTTCCGGCCCAAGGTTGCTGTCCTCTAGTGGGATTTGAACCCCCAACCTTCCGGCCTGAAGTACCTTGCCCCAACCACTAGGCCACTCCTCCACTCCATTAAAAGGAGTCTCAATTCCACATAAATCTGCTGGAACTCTGAGCCATCCACAATGCTCTCAAGGTGTTCCAGGACCATCTTCGGTTCCGTACAATTCTAGTCCAGATGGACAATCAAGTATCCATGTTCTACTTGAACAAGCAGGGTGGAACAGGCTCTTGGACGCTTTGCAACGAAGCCCTACACCTGTGGCCCTTTGCCATACAGCATCAAATTCACCTACTTGCAGTGTATCTTCCAGGCAAGCAGAATCTCCTGGCGGACAAACTCAGGCAAGTCCTGCTTCCCCATGAGTGGTCTCTCCATGCGGACAAGGTCGCTCACATTTTCCATATCTAGGGAACCTCAGACATAGACCTGTTCGCAAGTCTTCAGAATGCCAAACTTCCCCGCTTCTGTTCGAGAACTCCTGTTCAGAACAACCAGGGGGTAGATGCTTTTCACCTTCACTGGGGTCAAGGCATCCTATATGCCTTCCCTCCCATTCCCCTCATTCCCAAATCTCTTTTCATACTCCAGAGAGACAGGGGCTACATGATTCTTATAGACCCACGTTGGCCACGACAACCATGGTATCCTCTGCTTCTACGTCTGTTGTCAGCTCAGCCAGTATATTTGGGGTCTGCTCCAGATCTCCTCTCGCAGGAGGACGGGACACTGCTACATCACAATCCGCAGTCCCTGCATCTTAAAGCATGACTTCTGAAGGCATAGCCTCCCAGGACATTCAACCTCTCTCAGCAGGTGAAAGCTATCCTTTTAGCTTCTTGGAAACCTTCCACCAGGCACTTCTGTGCCTTCAAGTGGTGTAAATTTTCTCTCTGGTGTTCTGAAAGGGATCTTAACCCCTTCTCAGCTTCAGTGGATGCATTACTTGAATATCTTCTCCACCTCTCTTGTGGACTCAAAACCAATTCGGTAAGAGTACACCTAAGTGCAATTGTGGCTTCTCACATGCCCTTAGATGGTCAACCTATCCCAGTGGCATGGGATCTCAATGTTTTAGGACAGCTGCTAAAGCTGCCCTTTGAACCTCCAGCCACTAGTTCTGTGAAGTTTCTCACCTGGAAGGTCTTCTTTCTAATTGCCCTCTCTTCAGCAAGACGCATTTGTAAGCTTCAGGCTTTTATGGTTGGTTCTCCTTATACACTATTCCACCATGATAAGGTAGTCCTTAGGACTCATCCCCACTTTATGCCAAAGGTGGTCTCGCCCTTCCATTTAAACCAGTCGGTTTACCTCCCTATCTTTTTCCCTAGACCTCATTCCTGTAGGGCAGAAGCAACCCTTCACACTCTGGATTGCAAATGTGCTTTGGCTTTTTATCTCTAGAGAACTCGGGAGCACAGAAAAGCTTCCCAACTATCCATCGCCTTTGACTCGAGTCACCTGGGACTGCCAGTATCCAAGCAAACTCTCTCTTGATGGATAGCAAATTGTATCTCCTTTGCTTACATAAGTGCAGGACTCTCTTTCTCGGGTCACATCACTGCACATAATGTTCGGGCCATGGCTATCTCTATGGCAAATCTATGCTCTGTAGCGATTGATGAGATATGCAAGGCGCAGCAACCTGGTCCTCTGTCCATACTTTTGCTGCCCACAATTGCCTGGACAAGGTCTCCCGCCAGGATGCTTCATTTGGCCAAGCTATTCTCCAGCATCTCTTTCAGACTTGGATCAACTCCTACCCCCTGTCCCGGGTTTCGATACCAGACATCCTTGGAGAATATATGACCTACTTACTTAGGCCTGTGTTCCACAGCTCACTCTGAAGTCATCTCTCTGGCATCTCCAACTAGGGAGTCCCATATGTAAAGACTGCATTCTTGCGTGTTCCTGGAGATAGCGTAGTTATTCACCTGTAACAGGTAATCTCCAGGAACGGCAGGAATTTAGTCCTCACAACCCACCCTCCTCCCCTAGGAGTTGTATGTTTCCTCTTCTTCTCCTCTCCTTTTATCTCAGCTACAAACTTAACTGAGGATGGAGAGATGGAAAGGCAGGAAGGCAGCTACGCAGGAACAGTGGGATGCTCCCAAAGGCTTTCCAACATCACCCATATGTGAAGACTAAATTTCTGCTGTTTCTGGAGATCACCTGTTACAGGTGAATAACTACACTTTCTCTTCTGATCTTTTTCCCGAGACCTCATTCTTCTCAGGTGGAAGCATCTATCTAGATAGAGCTAAGAGTCATCACCAGTCTTCACAGCTCTTTGTCCCCTTGGACCCTAGTCATCTAGATCTCCCAGTTTCCAAACGGACCCTTTCTAACTGGATTTCTCACTGTATATCTTTTGCGTCCCTCACTTGGTTTGCAGCTTGTCGTGCTGTGAGGGCTTATGTGCATCAGTGATGCTGAGAGCTAAACTATCCGTAGTTTAACTACTGGCAGGGTCTCCCAAGATGGACAGGTCTCAGCTGAGGTGCCAGGCCAAGACAAACCACCCATCTGGGCAGCAGCAGAATGGGATAGTGTTGACAGCGGAGGATCACATTTCTGTGACAACGACAACAACACCAAACTTAAACTGCGTGGAAGAAAGGCCCGGCAATCTACTTCTGTATCTTGCCATGAAAACCCAATGGATAGTTACAACAAAACAAATTGTGCTATAGTGCTGGAAGATGAGACCCCAGGTCGGAAGGCACTCAACTAGCTGAAGACTAGCTCAAGAGCTGAAGATATTTCAGAGTAAACAAAACAAATTGTGCTATAGTGCTGGAAGATGAGACCCCCAGGTCGGAAGGTACTCAACTAGCTGAAGACTAGCTCAAGAGCTCAAGACCTTTCATAGTAAAGCCAGCATTTATGATGTGGTTGGATCAAAGCCCTCAGGACATCTGACTGCTGATGTAGCTGCGCATGAAATGAGAGTCAGAAGGAGTAAAGATGTCTTACACATTGGAACATGGAACGTACGAAGCATTAACCAAGGGAAGTTGGAGGTGGTCAAGAATGAAATGGAAGGTGTACAACTTCATCTGTTGGGTGTCAGCGAACTGAAATGGACTGGCATCGGGCACTTTGCATTAGAAGATCACATGGTCTACTATGCTGGATATGAAAGACAAAGAAGAAATGGTGTTGCATTTATAATAAAGAAGAAACTTGCAAGAACAGTAATGAACTAAAATGCAGTCAGCTAGCGCTTAATCTCTATTCGTCTACGAGGAATGCCTATCGACACAACTATAATTCAAGTATATGCCCCAACAACAGCTGCAGAAGAGAATGAAATTAAAGAATTCTATGAACAAGTACAAGCTGAAATTGACAGAACATGCAAACAGGATATCCTGATAGTCATGGGTGACTGGAATGCAAACGTTGGCAACAAAGAAGAAGATAAAGTAGTTGGAAAATATGGACTTGGCAACAGAAATGAAGCTGCAGAAAGACTGATAGAATTCTGCAAGACCAACGATCTATTCATCTCAAACACCTTCTTCCAGCAAAACAAGCGGCGACTGTACACATGGACTTCACCCAATGGATTGTATAAAAATCAAATTGACTACATCTGTGGAAGTCAATGATGGAAAAGCTCTATAACATCAACAAAGACAAAACCTGGCGCTAACTGTGGTACAGATCATCAACTACTAGTATGCAAACTCAAGCTAAAGTTGAAAACGACCACTCATGAATGCAGCAAAATATGACCTTGAGAATATACCGCTGGAATTTAAAGACTGCCTGCAAAATCGATTTGCTGCTTTAGATACAAATGACAGAGCTCCAGAAGAGTTATGGAATGACATCAAGAAGGTTGTGTTGGAAGAAAGCGAAAAGTCTCTACAAAAGGTGAAAAAGAAAAACAGCCAAAATGGATGACGGTAGAAACTCTGAAAATTGCCCAGAAACGCAGAGAAGCTAAAGCCAGAGGAGAAAGACAATCACAGAACTCAACAGAGATTTCCAACGTGCAGCAAGACAGGACAAGGAAAAGTACTACAATGATGCATGCAAGGAAATAGAAGCAGAAACTATTAGAGGAAGAACAAGATCGGCTTTCCTAAAGCTACGAGAGTTAAAGAAAAAGTTCCTGCCTCGAATTGGAATGTCACAAGGTGCTCAAGGTTCTATGTTGAATGATGCTGAGAAGATCAAGAAAAGGTGGAAGGAATATACAGAGTTTTTATATGATAAAGATCAAGTGGACCAACAGCCGTTTCAACCTGTACCTTATGATCGGGAACCATTGGTGATGAAAGAAGAAGTTGAAGCAGCATTGAAAGCCTTATCAAAGAACAAAGCACCAGGCATCGATAGCATTCCCATAGAAGTATTACAGCAATCTGATGCAGCTGTTACCGTACTTACAAGGCTCTGCCAAGAAATATGGAAGACAACATCATGGCCAACTGACTGGAAAAGATCTGTGTTTATACCAATACTAAAGAAAGGTGATCCAACTGACTGGAAATTATCGCACAATCGCTCTGATCCCACATGCCAGCAAGATTCTACTGAAGATTATTCAAAAGAGACTACAACCATACCTGGAACAAGAGCTACCTGAAGTGCAAGCAGGGCTCAGGAAAGGGCGAGGAACGAGAGACGACATTGCGGATGTGAGATGGATCCTTGAAAAGACTAAAGAATACCAAAAGGATATCTATTTGTGCTTTATCGACTATAGCAAAGCTTTTAACTGTGTAAACCATGAAAAACTCTGGGCCACATAAAGAAGCATGGGTATACCAGAACACCTGATCATACTCTTGCACAGTCTGTACATTGATCAAGAAGCAACAGTTCGAACGGAACAAGGAGAAACGGAATGGTTTAAAATAAGCAAAGGTGTAAGACAAGGCTGCATACTTTCTCCCTACCTGTTTAATTTATATGCAGAACAAATCATTAGAGAAGCAGGATTGTATGAAGACAACAGAAGTGTAAAGATTGGTGGAAGACTCATCAACAACCTTCGCTATGCTGATGATACCACATTACTAGCTGAAAGTGAAGATGATGTGAAACATTTGCTTCTCACAATCATAGTCTCAAAATGGGCCTGAACCTTAATGTAAAGAAGACAAAGATCATGACAACTGGCATAATCAACAGGTTCATCGTTGAAGGAGAAGAAATTGAAATCGTGAACAACTTTAACCTACTTGGATCAACTATCAATAAAGAAGCAACAAGCAGTCAAGAAATCAGATGACGCATTGCTCTTGGCAGAATGGCTATGAAAGACCTAGATAAGATTCTCAAGAGCAGAGATGTCTCTCTCCATACAAAGATGCGACTTGTTCAAGCCATGGTATTTTCAATAACATCATGTGGATGTGAAAGCTGGACAGTGAAAAAGACAGACAGGAAGAAAATTGATGCCTTTGAATTATGGTGCTAGCGGCGAATACTGTATACCATGGACTGCCCGAAGAACAAAGCAGTCTGTACTAGAGGAGATGAAACCTAAGCTTTCTTTAGAAGCTCAGATGACAAGACTTCGACTTTCATACTTTGGACACATCATGCGAAGAGAGAGATCATTAGAGAAAGACATCATGCTTGGCAAGATAGGTCAACGTAAAAGAGGAAGGCCAGCAATGAGATGGATCGATACAATAACAGCAGCTATGGGTACCAGTCTGTCAACAATGAGCCGCCTGACTGAAGACCGAACACAATTTAGGATAGCTATCCAGAGGGTCACCATGAGTCGACTCCGACTCGATTGCACTTAAGAAGAAGAACAACAACAACAACATCTTTTGTGTACACAACAAGCAAGGCCATGTCGCAGCCCAGAAGGTCCGAGCTATGGCCGCCACATAGACACTGGATTTTAGAACTTGCAGGGTAACATCAAACAACTTCGAGACCTGCTTATATAGCCTTGGTTCTTTGTATGGCTAGACAGGAAGAATGGTTGTTAAAATAAAGAAAACACAGGTGCTTGGAATTGGTTATATAAAATCTTAGGCCAAAGAGGAAACGGACAAAGAGAGTGCTGAAAGTGCGACTTCTCCCTTTTTGTTTCAGCTTGTTACTCCTTCAGTTGGCCCTTTTATTGAAGTATTTGCATAAATCAGCACAAACAGAAATCTATGAAGAGAAACAAGTCCTGGTAACAAATTATAACATCTGTATAAGCCTTGATCTGTTCTCAGGATAGTAATTCATATGCATAGTGACACCTAGTCAAACTCTCTGGCACCCATTCAAAGCAAATGAACAACAACATACTTTCACATTTCTGGTTAAGATAACTTACTTCCTCCCTAAAGGAGGCATTGGCTATCAGTCAATTTACAGCCTGCACACAGCAGTGAGCACAGTACATAATATTACTGATACAAACTTATACTATCCATCTATAACTACAGAAATAATTCATAATATTCTAGTAAGCTGCCAAGGAGGGTCCATGCTTGTCTCTTCATAGCCATCCTACGCTCTGTCTCCATTTCAGAGATTTGCCGAGCAGCCACTTGGTCTTCTCTACATACCTTTGCTGCCCATTACTGTCTCGACAAGAATTCTGGTCGAGATGCACAATTTGGCCAATCAGTCTTATGACACCTTTATGGAGTTTAACTACACCTCCTTCCGCCATTCTTGGTCGACTACCTGGAGAGTGTGCCAAAGGGGCTGAGTCTGACAGATCCCTGCTTTACCCTCTGGGTGCTTCAGGTTCCCTCCCCGTTGGCATGAGCTTAATATCTCCTTCATAATAGTCGGGAGCTTGGGAGTCCCATATGTGAAGACTGCATTTCTGCTTGTTCTGGAGATAGTGTAGTTACTCACCTGTAACAGGTGATCTCCGGGAACAGCAGTAATCAGTCCTCACAACCCGCCCACTTCCCCTCGGAATTGTCACTGGGACTAATTTTTTTTTGTATTTTTCTTTTCGGTTTTCCTATGGTGTTTTCTTTTGCTACAGTATATACCTGACTGAGGAGAATTGTTGGGAAGACAGGCTCGCATGCATGGAGGAATTCTCTCAAAAGCATTCCTATTGGATGCTGGGGAGTATTCCTGCACGAGGCTCCATCGATGCTGACGTCACCCATATGTGAAGACTGATTCCTGATGTTCCCGGAGATCATCTGTTACAGGTGAGTAACTAAGCTCTTTATACAATAAATCGCAAGAATATCATTTTGTTCAGAAATTGGAAGAGGGTCTCACAACAAAACAAGAAGAAAAACAGGATAACACCATCTTTAGGAAAATAAAATGTGTGGTTTCATTTTATTATTTATTTTACAAACTCAACAGAATGTACTACTTCCTTCTTACAGCCTCTCTGCTTCCCTCTTTTCCAAGTCATAGACAGACACAGACAGTACAAATATACACACATGCAGAGGGTTTGGAAAGAATTCCACGAGCCATGCTGCACATGCTTTCCTCTCTTATTTGAGTGAAATTTTACCACAGAGTGTTTTCAGTTAATGTCTGTTAATACATCTGTTTATCTTCTTAGTTCTGAAAACTGAAGGAAATAAATGTGTATTGACTGAGTGGTAATACATGTAGTTGTATTTGTGGGATTTTAAAGAAATGTCTGCTGTATTTACAAAATGTATTTGAGCAGTTTAGAAATAAAAGAAATATTTTACTTGTAGAAATCCTAGTATTTACAGATTTACTGGTCAATGCCAATAGCTTTCAGAAAAGGAACACATTACATTAATGAAGGGTTTAGTATTTTGATCTGCCATTCAAGAACAGAGTTAATTCATTGCCAACCATTGCTTTATCTCCTTCAACTTAACCTCTTGTTAAACTCATTTTATTTTAAAATTGTTTATGGCTTTACAAGTAAATTCCACTATTGTAATCCAGCCTACAGTTTTTGTATGTTTGTAGAACATCCTCCTTCTGCACTGGAGAAGGTAGACCACAGTGTATTGAGGTGGAGGCCAATTCAGATTGGTGCACGTCCGGGCCTTTTGGATGGCGAAAATTGGACGGGCCAAACATGTACCAGATTCTGCAACCGTGGGGGCTATATGTTCCTTCGGTTGCAGAATCGGGCATTTAGATGGGCTGGATGTGCCCTGATTCTGCCGCAGTTGATGTCCTTCCCCCTACCTGTCCAGCTCACCCTATGCTCTTGCTGGAGCACTGGTGCTGAGGCATCCCATTGCTATGGCACCAGGATTCCCAGCAGGAAAACAGTCAGCCTGATATCAGTTCCACCCTTCTTTCCCTTCCGCCCGGCCTTCCGCAGGGGCAGCCAGGGCCAGGATCGGGCAGCGGAGGCTTCCCTCTACCTTCCCTGCAACTTTGCTGTATCTCTGTGCCCCGATCGCTGCAGCACCTGGGACTTATTCCACTTCTGAGGTGGAATAAGTCCCATATCCATTTTACAAGCACCGGATGTACAGGGCTGTGACCTGAATAGGCTCTGTACGTCCAGGTTGTGCGGCCTGCCCCTGCTCCGCCCTCTCACCACTTCCAGATCTCCCCCGTCCAGTGCTTCCCGCACAAACTCTCTATATCTGCGAGTAGCACTGTGTAGGGAATCACGTTCAGAGCCTGAACAGGGGTTGGACATCCACCCCGGACGTCTAGCCTCTCTATTCGGGAGTTAGAATGACCCTATAATCTAATAACTGATTTGACCATTTTATATTTAAATTGAAAATGTTCTTCTTTCTTTTACTATTAGGATGGTGAAACTCCTTTAATAAAAGCAACCAAGACGAGGAGTATTGAAATTGTCGAACTGTTGCTGGATAAGGGTGCTAAAGTTTCTGCTGTAGACAAGGTAATAACTCAACTACTTAAATAACTGGCTATTAAATTGAAATTGATAAAGTAGATATTTACTGTGACCTGGAAATACAGCTCTTTAAGAGCAGTTTTCATATTGTCTGTTTATCTGCAAAGTCGATGGGTACTTCTTACCTGACTTTGCATTAGTCTTCAGAATGGAATTACGTGCAGACTTTAATTTTGAAAAATGGCAAAGTACCTGCAGGCACTTGCAAGCAGGGCTGGCCCAACCTCTAGGCAAGGCTAGGTGGATGTCTCGAGCAGCGAAGAGCAGCAGCAGTCAAAGCAATAGATCTTGACAACCATACTGCACATTCTTTTACCTGCAAATTAAGTGGGTGCACACATACATTCAAAGCAAAGTTTAATATTTAAAAGTATGATGTCCAATTATGCATTTTTTACAGGATTGTTGTGGGGAGGAGTGGTGTTATTCTGATCATGATTAAAGTATCAAAATCTTGGAGGGTGTGGGGCAAAATGTTGAAGACTTACCTGGGGTGTCCAATACCCTTGTGTGGCCCTGGTTGCAAGTCCTTTTTCTGCAGGTAGTATTTCTTACCAAATACAAAAATACACGCATTTCAATACTGCCCTAGTCCCAGCCTAATTAATGTTTCCATTAAGTGTGGATAATTTGCATATAGCCCATGTCCATGGGTAAAGCATTTTTAATGTGGAATCAACTTTTGAAAATCATTCTTGCTATTAGACTTTGGGATCAAACTCTCACTCAGTTTACTTGATTTCTCTCTGGCTGCTCTTTTCAGGTGTCTGTGGATGCTAGCACTTCAGCCCCTCTACCTCTTATCTGCAGAGTTCCCCAAGGCTCCATACTCTCTCCCCTTCTTTCCAGTATCTTTCTTAGTCCCTTGGATGCATTTATTCAAGAGACACGGGCACCTGCACGTATTATTTTACAGTTGATATTTTTTTACTCTTTATGAATTCTTGCTGCTCAGATGCGAATCACTATCTTCTGAAAGACACCACCTGGATCCAGACCAACTGCCTGAAACTAAATATGGATAAAATCACTGCTACTTGGCTCACTGGCAGCTCTTAACTTCCAATTCATCCTGCTAGCCAGTCCAGACAAGTGGGTTTAGCTCCCCCTATCAGCAGATGTTGGAGACAGAGAAAAAATACCAGAGGCTTGATTGGCTGAGCCCTGGTAGATATATAGCTGCACCCCTAGAGGTCTCCTCCAGTATTTTCTCTGTCTCAAGCAGATGCTGGTGTTTTCCTGTTTGATTTGCTAATATCAGCTGGATGTTTTCAGGGGGCACAGGAGGTGCCCCTATGAAATTTCCCAGCTCATCTTCTTGGGGATCTGGTTGAGCTCCTGGTCAAGAGGACTAGTCGAGCTTCCATTAAGTGAGAGGAAGGCCACCTCCTGGTCACAAGGACCTGGTAGGCTGGCAGCAGTGGGAGCCTTTAGTGCTCTTATGGAGCTTAGCTACAGCAGCAGTTTTTTTAGCCTTCTTGCAGCATCTGCCTTGGATCACCTGCTCTATTACACCTGTGATCACATCGGGCACAGTGAGTATGTTTGCCCCCCCCAGGTCTGCCATTCTTTTTGACCTTCCTGGGACACGGAGACTCCAGTTGCTCGTACATTTGGGTATTTTTATCTCCAGGAACAAGCAGGAATGTAGTCATCACATATGGGTATCATCGGTACCGACGGAGCCTGCGCAGGAACGCTCCCCAGCGTCCAATTAGAAAGCTTTTATTTATTTATTTAACAGTATTTTTATACCGCCTTCTCCTTCAATCAAGGCGGTCTCACAGCAAGCAATCAAAAAGTGGACAAGTGTTTTCATGCAGTGATGCGTGTTGAGTGTTTGTGTTGGTGAGCATTTGATTTAAATTGTGCTTTCTACATTGTGCGCTATTGTACATTGTGAGCTATTATACATTGTGTGCTATTATACAGTTTTATATACAAGGTTGGGGGGGGAGGGTCCATAGTTCTGGCTTGGTTAGTAGATCAAATGGTATGTCCATAGTGTTCCATGAATAGAGTTGTTTTCAGTTGTTTACGGAAGTCCTTGAGGTCTGTGGTTTGTCTTAGTTCAAATGGGAGGGTGTTCCAGATTGATGGAGCAGCCAGTGAGAGTGATCGTTCTGCGGTGTCCTTGCGGGACTTGACGAAGTCTATTGGGGTGTTTACTCGGTTGGTTGTGCCTCTTCTCCTTGGTCGTGTGCTTGTGTCTGGTTGAATGAGTGTGTGTAGGCTTATGGCTGAGGAGAGTTGTTTGATCTTGAATATGTTTATGATTGTTTTGTATTTGATGCGTGCGCTGATTGGGAGCCAGTGCAGGTCTTTCAGTATTGGTGTGATGTGCTCTTGTCTTGGAGTACTGGATATTATGCGGGCGGCTGTATTCTGTGCTAGCTGTAGTGGTCTGAGTGTCTACTTTGGTAGCCCAAGGTTGATTGGGTTGCTGAAGTCTAGTATTGGTGTTATTAGAGCCTGGCAGACTGTGCAAAAGTGCTCTGTGGCGAGGAGGGGCTTAAGTCTTCTGATGAGTCTCATTCTGTTGTATGCGCTTTTGGTTGTTTTGCTTATGTGTGAGTGGAGGTTCAGCTCCTTGTCCAAGGTCACTCCGAGGTACTTTACCTCTGTTTTTATGTGCCTTTATCTTGATGTTGGGTGGTGGGTCGAAGTCCGAATTTCGCGTGATGATCATGGCCTCTGTCTTGTTGTAGTTTATTGCGAGGTTGTTATTTTGAAACCAGCTTATCATTTGTATGAGGCAGTTTGTTATTTTGGAGTAGTCCGGGTTGTCGACTGAGATAGGTGTGTATATCATGATGTCATCCGCGTAGATTGTATATTGTATTTTGTGTTCTTTCATGACATCGCATATTGGCTGGATGTAGAGGTTGAATAATAGTGCTGATAAGGCTGATCCTTGTGGTACTCCTTGAGTGACTTTTACGGGTCGGAAGGTGTTGTGTCCTATCTTGACCTGTATCTGTCTGTCGGTCAGGTACGAGTGAAACCATTTCAGGATGGGCCCATGTAGTCCAATATTCTGTAGTCTATCCAGTAGAGTCCTATGGTCAACTGTGTCAAATGCTGGCGAGATGTCTATGAAGATCATTATGATTCCTTTCTTGGTGTTGTCTATGAGGTGGAGGATGCTGTCGAAGAGGTATAGCAGTAGTGTTTCTACCCCATGGTTGGGGCGAAAGCCGTGTTGGTTGCCGTCCAGTAGAGCGTGGGTGTCAATGTGATCTTGTAATTGGTGTTGTACTGCTTTTTCAATTATTTTTGCAAGTAGGGGTATGCTGGAGATGGGTCTGTATGCTGCTGGATTGTTTTTGTCGAGTGTGGATTTCTTCGGGATAGGTCTTATTGTGGCGAGCTTTAGTTGGTTTGTCATGAATCCTTGTTTTAAGGAGCTGTGCACCATTTTGTGTACGGTGTGGATGAAGCTTGATTTGGTGGCCTTGATCCAGGTCACTGGGCAAGGGTCTGTAGGGGCTGTGCTTGTCTTGATTGCTGTGATGATGTGGGATAGTTGCTCTGTGGATGGGGTGCTGAACGTGCCCCAGGTTTTTGGGGAAGAGTTAGTCTTTTGGGAGCATCCCACAGCGCCTGCGTGCTGCTTTCCCAACTGCCTCTCTCCAGTTCTTCGTTTTCCGCGGAGCCAGCAGGTCGTGTTCCTGTCACTGCAGAAAATTGTCCTTCTTTTTTGTGGTCGCGTCTGCCTTCCTCGACGCTTTACCGGTACCGCCGTTTTTTCTTTCTTTCTTTCTTTTCTTTAAAAAAAATAATAAAATTTCTTAGTACTTTTTTCCCATTTTTTTTTCCAGGTGCACGCACCATTTTGGGCCTTAGGCCCAAGATTTTTTCTGCAATGGAAAAACCCTCTTCGGGTTTTAAAAAGTGCACCAAGTGTGGCGGTACCATCTCCGTCACTGACACCCATGAGTGGTGTCTGAAATGTTTAGGTCCTGACCATTCCATCTCGGAATGTATGGCCTGTGCCATGATGTCCAAGAGAGGTCGACAGAACCGAGCTGCCAAGCTCAGTACCCTGTTTCCCTCTGATACAGCTTCGGTGGCATCGACGTCTTCCAGGGCTTCGTCTTCCTCCTGTGGATCTTGGGTAACTAAACACAAGTCTAGCCGGTCCTCAAAGGGTAGATCTCCTTCTAAGCATCGAGATGCCTCTGTCGTTGCCCTTGAGGATTCTGCACCAGCAAAATTGCCCCGGCGGGAGGCTTCGGCTTCCAAAGCATTATCGGGGCTCCAGGACGTTCTCGAGGCCTCAACATCAGCAGAACTACTGGTGCCATGCTCTGGGGTACCGGCGATCCTCTCTGGTACCGACATCCAGGCATCGGCAGCATCGATAGACCAGAGAGTCCTGGCTATTGAGCGCAGTCTGGCGGCTCTCCTTGCGGCATCGACGCCCTCGGAACCACGTCAGACATTTCAACCGGTACCGGCACCGACATCAGCACCGGTACCGATAGCATCGACAATGACAACGGTGTCCGCATTGCCGGCACCCAGTCATCCGATGCCTTCCAGTACTGATACTCTGGTATCGATTACTCCCGGTACCGACTTCGGTCGGTACGGGTATTGGGCTCTTCAAGAGCATCCGGACAGGCGGTACTTCGAGTCCTCAGAAGAATCTGAGGATTCTGATAGTTCTGTTGATGCAGGAATGCTTCTCCCAGAGGAGCCCTCCACCCCTAAGCGCAGGATGTCTCCTCCAGAGGATATTTCCTTTCAGGATTCTATCAGGGAGGTGGCTCGGGGTCTATCCATTACTGTGGCCCCTGAAACAGAGCCTAGGGCAAAGGAGTTGGAAATTTTACAATATCCCAAAGCTCCTAAGGAGGCAGCTACCCTGCCCATACATGAGATCTTGCATGATCTCATGTTGAGAATGTGGGAGACACCTCTTACCACTTCGCCTCATTCTCGTAGACTGGATACTCTGTATCGAGTCCCTCCTTGTCCTGGTTTCCAAATAACTCAGCTTCCTCACCACTCTATTGTAGTGGAATCAGCTATGAGAAGGATCAAGAGTGAAAAGAAACATGCCTCTAATCCTCCAGGACGTGAGTGCAGAACTTTGGATACTTTTGGACGTTGTGTCTTCCAAGCTTCCATGCTTTCTGCCAGGATCAGTTCTTATAGTCTATACATGGGAATGTTCCTAAAGGAAGTCACAGGTGATTTAGAGGCTTTGAGTCCTCTTCTTCCTGAGGACAGAAGGCAGGATTTTCTCACATTGGTCAAACATGCCCAAGATGTTTCCAAATTTGTCAACCGTGCAGCTTTTGACTGTTTTGAGTGCATAAGCAGAACCTCTGCCATTGCCATAGGTGCATGTAGAATTGCTCGGCTCCAGCATCTGATCTGGAGCTTTGGGTACAAGACAAACTGGGAAATATCCCTTGTACTGGTGAGAACCTGTTTGGTAAAGATTGGCAGGAAAAAGCCAATGAGTTGGATGCTGACAACTCCACCTTGGATAGATTATCCAAGTCCACAGCTGACCCTGCTAGAAAGAAATCTTTCAAGAAACCATTCTTTTCTAAAAAGAAAAGATATTATCCTGCTTATTCTCAGCAGGGACGTTCTGCAGGTCCAGCTTGTCAGGAAAGGTCAGCAACCACCCAAACAAAGAAATGCAAAGACTGCTGAGCCTCAGCCGTCCCAGCAGTCTCAGCCTCCACAAGGCCTTTGACTTTCAGCTAGAGAACTTAGCCTTCCTGGCTCTCGTTGGACCAGAGCCTTCCACCATTCCAGGAAGGTTGTGTCACTTTGCCCCCAGATGGGGGTAGATAACAGCAGAGCATTGGACACTCTCCATCATAAAAGAGGGGGGTACAAGCTTCATTTTTCGAGCATGCCCCCTCCCACAATGATAAGACAGTTCAATTCTCCGACCTCCCTCATCAACCCGTTAGGTCAGGAGGTCACTATCCTCCTTGCCCAAGGGGCAATAGAAGAAGTACCCATCCATCAGCAGGGTACAGGGTTTTACTCCCCCTATTTCCTTATCCCAAAGAAAACAGGGGGATACAGACCTATTCTGGACCTCAGAGAATTGAACAAATTCCTTGTCAAAGAGAAATTCAAGATGATTTCTCTTGGAACTCTGCTGCCATACCTTCAGAGTCAGGATTGGCTTTGTTCTCTAGATCTCAAGGATGCGTACACACATGTTCTCATCCATCCAACTCACAGAAAGTTCCTTCGGTTCCTTTTTCAAGAAAAGCACTACCAATACAGGGTGCTTCCTTTTGACCTGGCCTCAGCACCAAGGGTGTTCACGAAATGCATGGCTGTGGTAGCAGCATTTCTCCGCACTCTAGGGATATTCGTCTTCCCCTACTTAGACGACTGGCTCATTCGAGCCCCAACAGAGTCAGAGGCCAGGACTTCTCTATCCTGCACGATGCGTATCCTTCAGTATTTGGGTCTGGTAATAAACATCCCAAAATCCAGTCTAACTCCCACTCAGTCTTTAGAGTTCATAGGAGCGTTGCTGGATACCAGAAAGGCAAGGGCCTATCTCCCCCAGGCCCGTTTCCTTCGCATGGTGAAGTTAGCTTCTCAAGCAGTGCTAAAACCTCATCTCACTGCCCAAGAAATGCTACAACTACTAGGCCACATGGCATCTACTGTGCATGTGGTTCCCTATGCTCGCCTCCATATGAGGGCAGCTCAGTGGACTTTATCCACTCAATGGACCCAGGCATCAGGATGCCTGTCATACAAAATAGCAAACACAAGTCGCCTTATTTTGTCCCTCCAGTAGTGGAAGTCCACTCAAAACCTGTTGCTGGGGTCCCCTTTTCAACAACCCTTACCCCAGGCAACTCTCACAACAGATGCTTCTCCGATGGGTTGGGGAGCTCATCTGCAAGACCTCTCCACCCAAGGCACCTGGTCTCCACAGGATACTCATCTACATATCAATCTCTTGGAGCTCAGAGCAATCTTCCTTGCTCTTCGAGTGTTCCACACCCTGCTCACCTACAAGACAGTCCTCATCCATACGGACAATCAAGTAGCCATGTTCTACGTGAACAAGCAGGAAGGAACAAACTCTGTCGCTTTGCAACGAAGCTTTTCGACTATGGGCCCTCGCCAGAGAGCATCAGATTCATCTCCTGGCGGTGTGTCTTCCAGGCATACAAAACTCTTGGGCAGACAGACTCAGTCGAGTTCTGCTTCCACACAAGTGGTCTCTGCATGCAGACCAGGTAGCCAAGATATTTCAAATTTGGGGAACCCCGGACATAGACCTCTTTGCAAGTCCGCTGAATGCCAAACTTCCCCGGTTCTGTTCCAGAACCCCAGCTCAGGGGGCTCAGGCCAGGGATTCTTTCCTCCTTTACTGGGGTCAAGGCTTCCTGTATGCCTTTCCACCCATTCCCTTAATTCCCAAAACCCTGTTCAAGCTTCAGAGAGATAGAGGCCGTATGATTCTCATAGCTCCACATTGGCCACGTCAAGTGTGGTACCCTCTGCTTTTACATCTCTCTCAAGCTCCCTCCCTAGAGTTAGGGTCTGCTCCAGATCTCCTGTCTCAGGAGGACGGAATGTTATGGCATCCCAATCCCCAGTCTCTGCATCTCAGGGCTTGGTTGCTGAAGGCCTAGATCTTCATGATCTTAACCTTCCTCAGCAAGTAAAGGATATCCTTTATGCTTCCAGGAAGCCTTCCACAAGACGCTCTTATGCTTTCAAGTGGAAAAGGTTTACCATATGGTGTTCGCAGAAGGGTCTTAACCCCCTTGCGATACCTCTGGAATCATTACTGGAGTATCTCCTTCATTTATCCAATACAGGACTTAAAACTAACTCAGTAAGAGTCCATTTGAGTGCTATTGCAGCTTCTTTCAAGCCTCTAAATGGACAACCTATTTCCTCCCATCCTCTCATAGCAAGATTTATGAGAGGCCTTCTTCTAACTAAGCCTCCCATTAGGCCACCACCGGTGGCATGGGATTTAAATCTGGTTCTTGGTCAGCTCATGAAGCCACCTTTCGAACCCTTAGCTACTACCTCATTGAAATTCCTTTCTTTGAAGGTTATCTTTCTCATTGCAATCACATCAGCACATTGCATCAGTGAGTTGCAGGCATTAGTAGCTGATCCACCTTATACAAGGTTCCATCATGACAAGGTAGTCCTTAGGATACATCCACGCTTTATGCCAAAGGTGGTCTTGCCTTTTCATCTAAACCAAGCGGTCTACCTAACTCTGTTCTTTCCAAGGCCTCATGCATCAAATGCAGAAAGGAACCTTCATACTTTGGACTGTAGAAGAGCTTTAGCCTTTTACTTACAAAGAACACAGCAACATAGAAAGTCCTCTCAACTCTTTGTTGCTTTTGATCCTTCTCATTTGGGACTTCCAGTCTCCAAGAGAACACTATCTAACTGGATTGCTCAGTGTATATCCTTTGCATATCAGAGTAAGAATCTTCCTCTGGAGGGCCATGTCACAGCTCACAATGTGAGAGCCATGGCAGCTTCAATGGCTCATCTGCACTCTGTGTCTATCGACGACATCTGTCGAGCAGCCACCTGGGCCTCGGTTCATACCTTCACAGCCCATTACTGCTTGCCCGCCTGGATGCCTTGTTTGGTCAGGCTGTTCTCCAACACCTGTTCCATACCTAATCAACTCCTACCCACCATCCCTGGTAGGATACCAGAGATCCATGGGAGGAAGTGAAGCTCTTCTCAGGGATGCACAACTTCTGGGGTCTCTCCCTGGCATCTAAAGCTAGGGAGTCCCCATATGTGATGACTTCATTCCTGCTTGTTCCTGGAGATAGCATAGTTACTCACCTGTAACAGGTGATCTCCGGGAACAGCAGGAATTTAGTCCTCACAACCCACCCACCTCCCCTAGGAGTTGTATCTCTCTATTTATCTTTCCCTTTCCCTCTCTCTCTCTTTGTCTCAGCTTTAAAACTCAACTGGAGAGAGGCAGTTGGGAAAGGCGGGAAGGCAGCACACAAGCGCTGTGGGATGCTCCCAAAAGCTTTCTAATTGGACGCTGGGGAGCGTTCCTGCGCAGGCTCCGTCAATACCGACGATATCCATATGTGAGGACTAAATTCCTGCTGTTCCCGGAGATCACCTGTTACAGGTGAGTAACTTTGCTTTATCCGGCTCAAAGCTGTGGCTATTGAGAGATCTGTTCCTGCCTCTAGTCTGGTTACCGTGCGGGGTTTCCCCAGCAGCAGAAAGTGTGGCGGCCATCTTTTCCTTCCCCTCAGCCACGTGGGCCCTGCTGCAGTGACCAGTTGTAGGAGGGAAGCTACACAAGTGGTCTGATAGCGCAGATGAGCTTCTGCAAAATGCGGCAGTCATCTTTCTTTCCTCCGAGGCACGCAATTGGGGCAAGCGGTCTGATAGTGCTGGCAGACTTCGGTTGTACCAGCTACTCCCTGTCAGTCTCTAATGCTGTTGAGCTATGGAGCTGCTTCTGGCCGCCAACGCTCCTTTTACTGGATGCCTTCCTTCTTGCAGAGATGCATTGTGGGCAGCATAAAGCACAATGATCTGAGGGACCAGGGGTGTTCAGCTTGCTCTGCTTACCCAGGAAAGATCTTCAATACTGTTCCCATGTACAACTCTAACAGAGAGTCCTCCTCTTCACTACCTGCCCTGCAGATCCCAGGACAAATGTGCCAGCAGAGGAAGCAATGGACCCACTGCTCCTGCTGCCCAAGCCTGCAGTCCCTTCCATATAGACGCTTCTGACCCAGGAGACTCCTCTTCAAGAACAGGATTTCCTTTTCTTAGCGCTCTTCAGGCAGGCTTGGACCTTAGCGCATTCGGACCTTACCATGGCTGTCTTCGAGTCTGTCTCCACCCATAAAACAGCAATGTGCTCAGCATCAGGATCCTTGAAGCACACATGACTGGATGCTGCTCATAAGGACGGCAGCCACCCTCCCAAGGGGGGATGTCTTGGGTCTCAAGTGATTGGTCATCTGTGGTCCCAGAGGAGGAAGTTTTTTCTCAGCCAAAGAGTTTGGAAGCCTCCAACCACAAGGATGGTGAATGGTCGGGGGGGTGGAGCCTGATGTCCAGCGGGATGGACGCTTAACGCTGAAGCTCCCGAGTGGCCTACTCAGACTCCTGACTTTAATACAACTTATCTTTTCAATTGGGCTCTGATCCTACCGGGGTGCCTCGGGGAGATGGAGGGGCACAAGCCAGCGCGTCTAGAATTCGGCTCTTCAACGAACTCACATGGCAAACGCTCTAAAACTGAGCCGCCGTCCCCACAGAAGATGGTTCCACTCCGGGAGGGTCCCGCGATGCAGCAGGAGATCTTAGATGAGATCCGCGGCGTGAAAGAACTTGTGCAATCCAACGGTGAAGCACTCAGATCCATGCGGGAAGACTTCGGCAAGCTACAGGACAGGCTAGAGGGGTTATCGCTGAGACAGGACAAAATGGAGGGTACTCTTGACTCGCATGCGGTCCGCTTGGCAAAATTGGACAAGGTCGAACGACAAATGCAGGCACTTCAGAAGGAGCTGGAGGACAGTAACAACCGAGCCCGTCGCAACAATATACGGCTCGTGGGAATTCCGGAGGGAGCAGAATCAGGAGATATGAAAGAGTTCCTCTCTAAATTGCTTCCCTCCTTGCTTAAAACAACGTTCACCAAGGATTTGGAGATTGATCGGGCCCATTGAGTACCCACGACTTTGGCGCTCAACCGGAAAACCCCTCGGCCCATCATTTTCCGGTTGTTGAGATATCAGCAAGTTGAACAAATTCTAAACGCTGCCCGTGCAAACCCCCGGCTGGATTATGAGAGCCATCGGATTTCATTCTTCCCCGACCTGGCGAAGCCCACAGTGGACCGCAGGAAAAGACTCCTTGAATTTCGACCGCGTTTGCAGCAGCTTCAAGCGCGCTATGGCCTAATGTACCCGGCGAAACTTAGAGTTACTCTTCATAATCAAACCAGGACTTTTGAGGATCCGGACGTGCTTGCGGCCTATCTGGAAGCCAAAGAAGCGGACCAAATGCGCTGAACCAGGGGCCTTTCATTTGCCCATCGATTTGGAACTGATCGCCTTTTGTGTCGTCGACGCTGCACATGCAGCCTGGATCGGAGGCCCTGCGGCCTAGCTTATCGTGGCCTGCTGACCGTCGGACTCTCCTGTGAGAGACCTTTCCATAGCATGCACCTCGGTGGGCTCCGGAGCCTATGTAGCTATTACAGTTAATATGTAGAATGTTTGGCCCTCGTTGGGGCTTCCTCCCGCAGACATATGGTCACCATTAATCATTGGGGTTATGCTTCTTCTCTACTACACTTCGGTGTTTACTTTTGGTTTGGGGGAATACCAGATATAGTGCTTATTGTATATGATTTGGTTAGGTCTTCTCTGAATCAAGCAGTCAAGATGGGGGATAATGGAAATTGTGTGCATTATGATATTTTTGTCATGAATAGACTCAGCTATTTCTATGGCCCCATGTAAGATTTTATCATTGAACGTCAAAGGTATTAATAATCCGATAAAAAGGAAGAAAATCCTTGGCTACTTAAGTCACGAAAATGCTGATTTGGTTTTTCTCCAAGAAACGCATCTAAATGCCAAGGAGACACTGAAACTCAATGTTAAACCCTACATGGTGGCCGCCTACTCTCCCGCTATAGCGAAGAGATGTGGGGTAGCCATCTTGATTAGGAAATCCTTACAAGCCACTGTTATCGATAGCAGTTCTGATACTGAGGGTCGGTGGTCCCGAGTCCACCTTAAAGTGGGTAATCTTGAACTGACATGTATATGTTTATATGCTCCTAATGTGGATGATCCTATTTTCTTTGCTAACCTTGCCCAGGTTGCACAAGCTTCTGCCAATACTTCGTTAGTAATAGGAGGCGACTTTAACCAGGTGGTTGATCCATTGGTAGATAGGCGACCACCCAGAACGAGTGGTCCCACCAAGAGTCACCTCACGCTAGCGTCTTTGATTAAAGATCTAGCTTTAGTAGACCTGTGGAGGCTGCTACACCCTTCGGACTTAGAATTCACGTTTTTCTCCCCCCCACATCAGTCACAATCTAGGATAGATTTTTTCCTCGTATCCAAAGCATTAATCTCCAGCACGGATACAGCTAAGATACACTCTCTGCACATCTCAGACCATGCTGCTATCTCCTTCCTTTTGAACACTAGTGCACAGAGGGATAATCCACGGGATTGGTATTTTGATCGGACCCTGCTTGAACAGCAGGATTTTCAGGCTGACATACGGGCTGCCATACAAGATTACTTCCACTTTAATTCACCCCATGATACAATGAACTGGGCATGGTGGGAGGGCTTTAAAGCGTCTATCCGTGCAACCATCACTAGCTATCAAATCCGTTTAGGGAAGCAGCGTAAACGGCAACTCTTAGCACTAGAGCAGCAGATCAAGGCCGGTGAACGTGTTCTTACCTCTCGTACTGACCCATGTGTGTTGATTCGCTTGCAACGCTTGCGTTTCCAATATAACTCGCTCTTAACGACTGCAGCGGCCAAAAATATTGAACTACAGCAAGGGACGTACTATCGGGAAAGCAATCGTGCCGGTAAACTCTTAGCTAACGCTCTGAAAGGTCAAAAAGAAGCCAAACGCGTAGCGGCCCTGCGTAGTCCAACGGGGGGGAATTTAGTCACAAATGATACAGAGATAGTAGAGCTTTTTCGGGATTTCTACACCCGCCTCTATCAATCAGAATGTGAATTTGACCCAGAGGCTTTTGACCGGCTATTAGCTGGTATACAACGACCGACCTTTCTGTAGAGGACAAGGAGTCACTAGATCATTCATTTACTCTTTCAGAAATTCAATTCGCACTCAAGCGATGTGCATCGGGTCGGGCTGCCGGCCCAGATGGCCTCCCGGCAGAATTTTTCAAAACTTTCAGCGCTGATTTGGCCCCATTCCTACAACTCTATTTCTCTGCTTTGGCCAAAGATAGCTCCTTTACAGGATCTTTCTCGACGGCAAATGTTGTAGTCTTTGAGAAAGAGGGGAGAGACCCGATGCTGACTGCAAATTACCGTCCAATTTCCCTTCTTAATGCTGATTACAAGATATTTGCAACCATTCTGGCCACTAGATTATCCGATAAAATGCCTGCTCTAATTCACCCAGACCAATGTGGTTTCATATCTGGTAGGTCCACTGCTGATAATGCCAGGACCTTGTGTCATATACTAGCTGCAGCAGCGCATCATGATCAACCCCTCGTCGGCCTCTCTCTTGATGCCGAAAAGGCATTTGACCGCTTAGAATGGCCCTTTCTATATGCGGTTCTCCGCTGGTATGGGTTTGGGGAAGGCTTTCTCCGATACCTTCAAACTCTGTATGCACATCCGACAGCCACTATTTCTGTCAATGCCACAAAGTCTCAACCGTTCAATCTTCATAGGGGCACTCGGCAAGGATGTCCCTTATCTCCTCTGCTCTTTGATCTAGCACTTGAGCCCCTAGCCCTCCTCATCCGACAGGCCACAGATATCCATGGAGCCCCCTTTCAACATAGAGATATTAAAATTTCTGCATATGCAGATGATCTCATGCTTTTTGTATCCTTGGACTCCGTCCCTGCTGTTTTAAAAAAGATTGATAGCTATTCCCTACTCTCGGGATACAAGATTAACTGGACTAAATCTGTTGCCTTCCCTTTGAATCATCGAGTCCATGCTGCAGACATGCAGGCTTTCCCCTTTGTATGGCAGCCCCGTATGGTCAAATACCTGGGGGTTCATTATTGTTATCCATTAGAAGATACTCTTAGCCATAATGCTAAAGAGCTAATCTCCAAAGCGCGCGATCTTACCAACCGGTGGTCTCCTTTAACACTCACATGGTGGGGCCGACTGGAAACAATCAAAATGATGATAGTTCCCAAAATAAATTATATCCTAGAAATGCTACCATGCCTCCTGCCTGCACACATATACAAAGATATAGAAGGTCTCCTGATTCGTTATTTGTGGCATGGCAAACCACCAAGGATAGCTAAGCGTAAGTTACAGGCGGACAAAGAAAAGGGAGGGGTCCGGTTCCCAGATTTTCTTAAATATCATAAGGCGTTCCTTCTTAAACAGGGTGCCCGTTGGTTAGATCCCCCGGTAGAAGGTAGGCCAGTCTGGCTCGACATTGAGGAGGAACTCTGTAGGCCCATTCCTCTTACCTACCTTCCCGGCATGACCTTCCAACTAGATTCCCACCATCCACCAATGGTTGTGGATACACTGCTTGCCTTTAACACTTTCATTCAGTCTCAGGGACCACAACAGTGCCCGCCATATAGACTCCCGCTATGGCATAACTTGCGCCTTCAAATACAAAATAAACCGATAGCATGGACCCCCTGGTATTCCAAAGGGATATGGATGCCTTACCAATTGATTGCCAGTGAGCGCTGGAAAACTTTTAAAGAATTGCAAGAGGAATTTGGTTTACTAGCAAGAAATTATTTCCAGTGGGTGCAGCTTCAGCACTGCCTTAGGAGTGTTCGGATTCTTCCACTAACTGAAACTAATGATGAAGGTCTAGCAGAGATAATTCGCTCTATTGGGAGTCAATCTGGCGTAGCCTCTAACTTTTATAAAATGTTAAGCAATCATGAGAACAGTAGCATTCCCGCAGTCCAACAAACATGGGAACGGGAACTACAAATCACACTGACTCCTGAGCAATGGAGCCTCTTCTGGAGTAAAGTTGTTCGGGTCTCTCGGTCAGCATCGATAACCCAGACACTTTTCTATTTTGCACATAGAAGTTTCTATACGCCTGTGAAGCTTGCCAAATGGAATGCCAATGTTAATGACAGGTGTTGGAATTGCCACACCGCCATAGGCACACTAGCTCATATAATGTATGAATGTTCTACACTACAGCAATTCTGGAGTCGGGTCTGGGGTCGTATTCAACTCATTTTACAGTTTCACGAGCCTCTCTCTTGGCGGATAGTGGGACTTCGCTCTGCGGCGGGGATCCCCTCTCTTCCAAAGTCGGGCCGCTTTTTGCTAAATTTCTTGATGGGTATAGCTATATCTTTAATCACGAAACACTGGAAAAATAGCTCCCATCTAAGTCCCCATGCGTGGTGGACTCTTGTATGTTTATATAGTAAATATGAACAGATACCACGCCGAATGGCTCCCCACGCTCAAACCTTGCATCATGTTTCTAAATGGAATATGCTCAATGATTATGTGCAAACTGCCAAATGCTCTCATCTAACTGTTTAACTCCATTTATCATGTACACTCATTTATTATGATCTTCACTTGCTCTATACTGGTTCACAAAGAATGAGAATTAATCATTGATTACCCGAACGTTGTATTCCTTTCCTAGAGAAGAAGCATGGGGGTGGGGGGAAATATGGGGTTGCTTTTATATGTATGGTTTTGTATTTGTATCTTTCTGTATGTCTTTTACTTTGGTTGTGTTATAAATGGAAAATAAAACTAAAAAAAAAAAAAAAAAAAAAAAAAAGGATGGTGAATGGTCCCTCAGAGGCCTTAGCCGATGTCCCAGGATGGTGCACAGAATATCCGTCTATTCTGCAAGGACTGGCTACCGGTGCTCTTTGCCCAAGTGGGGAATGCTTTTAGCCTTGCTGATCCTCCCAAATAGCAGCAGCCCCAGGCACAGTCTCAGGCTGATTCCATCCTGCAGGGCATTCGGAAGTCCTCTAGGGCCTTTCCTTTCTCACCAGATCTCCAACAGATGGTATTTCAAGCATGACTCACTTGATGTCTCCTTATGCACAGCTCACCATTTGGGTCACCACCATCTGGTCACCAGCACACATGGATATTTGGTTCGCATTTCCAAGAGTGGAGGCTCAGGTGGCAGGTTTTTCTGGACACAACACCACACCGTTCCGGTAGAAGGTGGTGCAGCACTTCACGATCAGCAGGACTGGAAGGTTGAGGTTCTCCTCAGAAAGGCCTTCTCATTATCTACGCTGACACTCCAAGCTTCAGTTTGGGGTGGTCTGGCAACCCATTTTCTTTTTGCGCTGTATTCAGTGCTTACCTGTAGATCCGGCGTTGGCATGCTCGGAATCAGTCACAGCCTTCTTGGCGGATGCTGTTTATGTTGTGCTTCGCCTCTTGGCATGTTCAGTGTCCGCAGTCACCGTAACCCATCGCTGGCTCTGGCTGCATCAGTGGTCGGTGTTTTCTGCCTCCAAGAGGCGCCTCTCTAAGCTTCCCTTTAAGGGTAAGCTCCTTGGTGAACACCTTGAGAAGCTGCTCGAAGTCTTGGGAAAAGTCAAGTCCCAGTGTCTACCGGAAGACAAGCCAAAGTCATCCACATGCTGTTCTTTACAGCACAGCTATTTGCTGTCCACACGACGTGCCAGATGTGGTGACTCCCTGCGCTACCCTACGTCAGCTTTGTCTGGCCGTTTTGGCCAGAAATCACAGCCCTTTCTAGGTGACCAAGATGGAAAGGATTTTTATGCAGCCCCGTCCGAGTTCTCTGGTCCTTCTTGGTCCTCCCACTGTCGAGGCAGGGAGCCCATCTGGGATGGCACCACCAGTAGGGTAGTTGGTGCTATTTTCACAGCGGGAGGTCCTCGGCATCATCTCCCAGGGCTATGCTCTCAAGTGCCTGCTACCCATTTGCAATGCTTTCCTTGTTTTGCCCTGTGGTGTGCCCCAGAAAAAGGGAGACATTTTAGTCCACCATCCCGTGCCTACTTCTTCTATGAGCCATCCAAACAGTTCCTCCTTCAGAGAGAGGTTCCAGTCAATACTGCATCTACTTCGTGGTACCCAAGAACAACGGCTCCTTTCTTCCAATTTTCGACCTCAAGGAAGTAAATCGGAGCCTTCAAGTACCTCATTTTTGAATGGACATGCCTCGCTTTACTCGACCTGGCGGAAGTGTCTTTCCACATCCTCATCTGGGAAGTCGGCACCGTTTTCTGCACTTCGCCATCCTGAGACAGCACTTTCAGTTCTGTGCACAGCCATTCTGCTTGGCCTTGCCTCCACAAACCACCTCCAAAGTCATGATAGTGGCAGCAGCAGCCTTGCGCATACAGGGCATTCGTGCACACACCTACCTGGACGACTGGCTCGGCCCACAAGTCAGTGTTCCAGGTGGTCTTCTTCCTAGAGGGCCTCAGCTGGGTAGTCTACCATTCCAGGATTTGTCTGCAGCCGTCTCAGCGGCTGGGGTAGTTGAGAGCGCTGTTTGACTCCTGTCAGGGCAGGATCTTCCTGACGTGGGAGCCCTTCCTCAAGCTCTCGTCTCAGCTCAGAATGTTTCTGCAGAGCTGCCCACATCTCTGGGACTATCTTCAGATCCTAAGGTCCATTGATGTCGCTCTTGGGCCAGAGCGTATATGAGGAATCTGCAGCAGTCTCTGCTCTCCTGGTCTCCGGTGACTGAGAGCTACAACCGCGACTTCCATTACCTCCATCAGTGCGCCATAGCCTTTGTTGGTGGCTCTTGCCAGCCCATTTCCTCCAAGGCGTCCCCTTGGAGGCTCCCCGCTGGATTTTGCTGACCACAGATGCGAGCCTTTTGGGTTGGGGAGCACTCTGTCTGAACCAGTTGGCTCACGGCACCTGGACACTACGGAAGGCATGCTGGACCCTCAACTGGCTGGAGTCCCAGGCAGTTTGCCTAGCCTCGCGGTGCTTCCTGCTGCTTGTCTGTAGCCTATCTAAACTGCCAGGGCGGTACGAAGTGTCCAAGGTGACCATGGGAATGGCTTCTCCTTTCCCCTTTGCAAATAAATATCGCTACACCTGGAAGATATATTACAACTATTTGATAAACTGAATAGTAGCAAATCACCTGGACCGGATGGTATACATCCCAGAGTGTTGAAAGAACTGAAATATGAGATTGCAGACCTGCTATTGGTAATCTGTGAGCTTTCATTAAAATCATCTGTAATACCTGAAGATTGGAGGGTCGCCAACGTAACACCAATTTTTAAAAAGGGTTCCAGGGGTGACCCGTAAAATTACAGACCGGTGAGCCTGACGTCAGTACCAGGGAAAATGGTAGAAACCATCATAAAGAACAAAATTACACAGCATGTAGATAGTCATGGCCTAATGGGAGACAGCCAACATGGCTTTAGACAAGGAAGATCTTGTCTTACTAATCTGATATGTATTTTTGAAGGTGTGCATAAACAGGTAGACAAAGGTGAGTCGGTTGATATAGTGTATCTGGACTTTCAGAAAGCTTTTGACAAGGTCCCCCATCAGAGACTTTTGGCGAAGCTAAAAAGTCATGGGATAGGAGGCAGGTGTACTATTGTGGATCGGGAACTGGTTAAAAGATAGAAAGCAGAGGGTAGGGCTAAATGGCCAATATTCCCAATGGAAAAAGGTGAATAGTGGAGTACCCGAGGGATCTGTACTGGGTCCGCTACTTTTTGACATATTCATAAATGACCTGGAAGAGGGAATAACTAGTGAGGTTATCAAATTTGCAGATGACACAAAACTGTTTAAAGTTGTTAAAACCCAAGTGGATTGTGGAAAACTGCAGGAGGATCTGGATAAATTGGAAGACTGGGCATCCAAATGGCAGATGAAATTTAATGTGGACAAGTGCAAAGTTATGCACCTAGGAAAGAACAACCCATACTATAGTTACACGATGCAAGGCTCCACATTAGAAACCACCACCCAGGAAAAAGATTTAGGAGTCATCGTGGATAACATGTTAAAACCCTCCACACAGTGTGCAGCGGCGGCCAAGAAAGCAAATAGAATGCTAGGTATCATAAGGAAAGGGATGGAGAATAAAACAAAGGATATTATAATGCCTCTGTATTGCTCCATGGTACGACCGCACCTTGAATATTGTGTGCAATTCTGCTCACCGTATCTTAAAAAGGACATAGCGTTATTAGAAAAAGTACAGAGAAGAGCAACCAAATTGGTGAAGGGGATGGAAGGCTACTCCTATGAAGAGAGGCTAAAAAGGTTAGGGCTCTTTAACCTGGAAAAGAGACGGCTGAGGGGAGATATGATAGAGGTCTATAAATTAATGAATGGAGTGGAACGGATAAACGTGGATCAATTGTTTACGCTATCAGAATATAGGAAGACTAGGGGACATGTAATGAAGCTACAGGGTAAACTATTTAAGACAAATAAGAGAAAATATTTTTTCACTCAACGTGTAATCAAACTCTGGAATCTGTTACCGGAGGATGTAGTAAGGGCTGTTAGTATAGCTGGGTTTAAAAAAGGTTTGGACAAGTTCCTGGAGGAAAGGTCCATAAACCACTATTAAAAAGGGACCCAGGATATCAATGCTTGACCCAGTACAAGCATTGTGGAACCTGTGTCTTTTGGGGATATTGCTAGGTATGTATGACCTAGATTGGCCACTGTTGGAAACAGGATACTGGGCTTGATGGACCTCGGTCTGACCCAGTATGGCATGTCTTATGTTCTTATGTAAATTGTCTTTTGCAGATCCTGTTGGCCTAACACATTGCAAGGGTGGTCAACATCCAAGCGGACTTCCTCAGTCGTCATGCTGTCGAACCCAGAGAGCGGGAACTTGCTCCTTGGGTATGTCTGTGGATAGGGCAGATGTGGGGTCTTCCTCGATGGACCTCATGGCATCGGCGAGGAACGCCAAGGCAATCTCCTTTTTCAGTCAGAGGACAGAGCACGGGTCGTGAAGTCTGGATGCCTTGGTCCAGCCGTGGCTGGCATCAGCTCTCTTGTCTGTCTTTCCCTTTGGTTGCTGATCGGGAGAGTTCCTCGACATATCGAGGCACACCAGAGGGCAGGGATTCTGGTCCCAACTAGCCTCGGAGACCATGGTACGCCGACCTCATGCAATTAGCCCAGTCACCCCTTCTCGGGGTTCATAAAGTTCTCCTGCATCAGGGTCTAACCACCATGAACGACCCCATTCCCTACTCACTTTATAGCCTGGCTCTTCAATGCCGAAGTTTGAGTCACACAGGTTTTTCTCATCGAGTAGTGGCTACCCTGCTTCCCTCTGTCATTAGCATTTAGCTGGGTGTGGTGTAAATCTTTTATTTTATTTTTTATTTATTTTTTCTATACCGCACTATTCACCATCAGCGCGGTTCACAGGGAACATATTTGTGCAGTGTAGAGGACTACAAATGCACTTATAATAAACAGGGTGCTTGAACAATGAACTTACAATAAACAGGGTGCTTGAACAGGGTTAACAGGTAAAAAGCTATTTACAAATAGGTAGGCGAGATTCTGCATGCATCTCATCAGTATGTACAGAACATACAGCAAGGAAATTTTGGCTGAGTCATTGTGCTCCAAGCACTGACTCTCACTGTGGCGGGCACAAATTCCTGAGATCCTAGTCTTTCTGCAAGAGGGGTTCGACAAGGGCCTGGCCCTCTGCTCTCTCTGAGTCCACACCTCTGCTCTCTCTGAGTCCACACCTCTGCTCTTACTTGCTTCTGTGAGTGGAGGCTCGATTGCCTCTTATACGGATGTGGCCAGATTTCTCAGAGGTGCAAGCAGGCTATGTCCTCTGGTCCATCCGGTAGTCCCACCCTGGGATCTTGTCTTGGTCCTCAGGGGTCTTTTCAGAAGCGCCTCTCAAGTGTATATCACTGTGGGACTTGTTCCTTAAGATGGCGTTCCTCATAGCTATAACCTTGGCTAAAGGGTCTCTGAGTTACAGGCTCCATCATGCTGATACCCTTTTCTCTCCTCCTTGACGAAAGGCATATCCCTGCAGGAGGGGGGGGGGGTACCTTCCTTCCTGACAAAGGTCCTTATGGCCTTTGCCTGAACTGGCATATATCGTTTATATATTGCTCCCGGCCTTCTCTATGGATCAAGGTACAAGCCCTAATAAAGGGCTTCAGGCTATGGATCTCAGCAGAGTACTCAGCCATTCTCACTGGCTCCGCCAGACTTTTTTCTATCGGCATCCATAATCCAGTGTAAGCCTGTGCCCCCTGGGCTCCGAGCGCACTCCACTCGGGGTCAAACAACTTCATGGGCAGAACGCTCGCAGGTCGCTCCCTTCCACATTTGTAGGGCGGCCACTTGGGTCTTCTCTATCCACATTCATGCATCACTATCGTCTCGATCTCCAGGCTCGAGAGATGGCACAGTTGGGGGTCAGCGTAGTTACAGTGGCTGCCTCTTCCCGCCCTAGGGTCCGTTGGCTTGGGTACTTCCCACTTGTCTGAACTGGTCTAGCAGGATGAATTGGAAGGAGAAATTTCACTTACCGTTAATTTCCTTTCCTGGAATCCTGCTAGACCAGTCCAGGACCCACCCATTTCTATATCTTCAAGCAGCTTCCTTGCGAAGGAACCAAGGCTCACATTTCGAGGCAGCGGCCCAGCAGCTGTTCCTCTAGAATGGTTGAACTGTGAACATAACTTCATGCCATGACATGGAACATAAACTATTGTGCCGGTGCTACAGTAGCCATATCTTTTGCTTAGTCAGCGTATACTGAAAGAGACCCATAGGGGTGCAGCTATATATCTACCAGGGCTCAGCCAATGAAGCCTCTGGTATTTTTTCTCTGTCTCCAACATCTGCTGATAGGGGGAGCTAAACCCACTTGTCTGGACTGGTCTAGCAGGATTCCAGGAAAGGAAATTATCGGTAAGTGAAATTTCTCCTTCCACTCTTTCTCCGCTCTTAGATGGTTCTCCCGTTAAGCTTACCTTTAACTACTTAGGGATTCTACTTGATACTGAACTTTCCTCTCACAGTCCGTTTATTGCCATTGTCAGGAGTTTTATTGTCCTTGGCTAGTTCTGTGTCATCTGTTATTTCCTTGATGTTACTATCCAAAAGGCTTTAATATTCAACTTTATTTCTCGTCTTGATTACTATAGCCTTACCTCAGTGGTGGGAAAAGTAAAGGAGGAGCTCCTGAAAGAGCGAATAGTGAACTTTCTCAAAACCAGCAGGTTACAAGATCCGAGACAACATCGTTTTACCGAGGGACGATCTTGCCAAACAAATCTGAGTTCTTTGACTGGGTGACCAGAGAACTGGATCAAGGACATGCGATGGATGTCATCTACCTGGATTTCAGCAAAGCCTTTGATACTGTCCCTCAGAGGAGGCTTATCAATAAACTCAGTAGTTTGGGGATGGGTCCCAAGGTGGTAAACTGGATCAGAAATTGGTTGACTGACAGGCAACAGAAGGTGATGGTAAATGGAGCTCACTCAGATGAAAGGAAGGTGATTAGCGGGGTGCCTCAGGGTTCGGTCCTGGGCCCGGCACTGTTCAAGGTATTTGTGAGTGATATTGCTGAAGGACTGAATGGAAAGGTCTGTCTTTTTGCAGATGACACGAAAATTTGCGACAGAGTGGACTCCCCCGAAGGAGTGCTTAACATGAGGAAAGATTTACAAAAGCTGGAAGAATGGTCTCATGCTTGGCAATTAAAATTTAATGCGAAGAAGTGCAGTGTCATGCAATTGGGTAGCAGAAATCAAAGGGTAATGTACACAATAGGGGCGAGAGGTTGGTGTGCACGGAGCAGGAGAAAGACCTCGGTGTGATTATTTCTGTAGATCTCAAGGTGGCAAAACAGTGTGACAAGGCGGTGGCAAAAGCCAGGAGGACGTTGGGCTGCATCCGAAGAGGAATTACCAGCAGAAAGGAAGGGGTACTAGTGCCACTGTATAAGTCTCTGGTGAGGCCTCATTTGGAATACATGTTCAGTTTTGGAGACCGTATCTTGCAAAGGATGTAAAAAGAATGGAAGCTGTTCAGAGAAAGGTGACCAAAATGATTTGGAGCCTGCGTCAGAAGCCTTATGAGAAGAGACTTGAAGACCTAAATATGTACACTTTGGAGGAGAGGAGGGATAGGGGAGATATGATTCAGACCTTTAAATACTTAAAGAGAAATAAATGAATGAACAAACAAACCTCTTCCACAGACGGGGAAGCTGTAAAGCTAGACAGCATGACATGAAGCTGCAAGGTGGTAAATTGAAAGGCAATGTCAGGAAATACTTTTTCACTGAAAGGGTGGTGGATGCTTGGAATGCCCTCCCGATGGAAGTGGTTGGGGCAAACACAGTGACAGAATTCAAAGTGGCCTGGGACAGACACAGTGGATCACTTTACAGCAACAAGTCTAAATTAAAATAAACTGAACCATCTAATTTCTCAACAAATAGGGGTGTCCTACATGGAGCGATGGGGGGGAGGAGCGGTGGGTTCACCCCTAAACAAAGATATGGGGCGGGGTGAAGACATGAGGAGGGGTGCACCTGCTCCTGGTGGGTGCACCCCTAAACAAAGAGGGGTGCACCTACTCCCTAAAAACATGGGAAGGGGTGCACCTACTCCTGCCATATTGCTAGGCAGACTAGATGGACCATACTGTTCTTTATCTGTCATCATTTACTATGTTACTATAACCCCATCTACACATTCTCCCTGCTTACGAAATAAAATAGTTAAGAGCTGTACTGAGGTATTTTGAACATGATATATCTCATTCTTGTAAATTTGACCATGTTACCCCCCCCCCTCCTGATACAATATCATTGGCTTTTTAGTCCTCTATTATATAGTTTATAAAATCGTGACACGAGTTCACAAGGCACAAGGCTCTATATACTTGAACACCAGGATAATCCTCTCTTATCACGTTATACCCTAGCACACGTTACACAGGTACACTAAAAAACATTTTTTTAAACTGCCTCTAATGTTTCGATTGATTTTTACGTTTTTTGGTGCGCTGAATCCAAATCTGGTAACCAATTTGCTCCATCACGTACAGATTTTTTGCTACATTGGGTTAGCAGTTGGAGGTGAACGTTTCAGATTGAGTGCGATCGAGATAAAAGTTTCTTGGATGAATTCTTTATACTAATTGTTTAGTAGTTATTCAAATAAGAATAAAGAAAATTGTAACAAGGCAGTATATAAGAATAGAGTAATGTCAACAAAACACACTGTGATGGTAGCAAAATTGTCTGCACTTAAAACAGCCACATACATGTGCACAAACATTGAGCATATAAGAGCGAGGTTAGACACAAAGCAAAGCAAAGAAATGTGCAAAAAATGTTGTACAGGTATGTATGTAAGAATAGAAAACGCAAACCGCACCATTGCAATACATGAAGACAAACACCCGATAGTGTGAAAATAAAATTCTAATAAATGAGGTCCGACACTGTGGTAATAACTAGCAAATTTTTATTTCAAAGTTTAGTTAAAACACGATATTTGTCAACACAGTTTAGATTTTAAAGTCATTCTTGGGTCATTCAATCTCCTGGTGGGCCCGTTTCTTCTTCCCCCGAATGCTTCTCTTGGTGCGCTGCTTGGTGTATTTTTCATCTGGGGTTTCCCGCAGCAGCAACCAGCAGAAATCAGCCATCATAGTGGTGTTCCATCTTCCTTGGTACCTTCTCTCTGCGTCCTTGATGTCCTGGTGAAACCTTTCACCTTGTTCTTCACTGTACGCCCCCAAGTTTTCGGGAAAGTAGTTCACATGGGAGTGCAAAAATGGACTTTCAGGCTCATGTTACAGCCTTGTTCTTTGAAGGCATTGAGCATCCTGGCAACAATATCCTTATAGTTCTCATCCCGCCTGTTCCCCAAGAATTTGAGAACAACATCCTTGAAGGAATCCCAGGCTTCTTTTTCCTTCTCAGACATCGTTTCAGCGAAAGCTCCATCTGAAATGAGTTTCCTTATATCAGGGCCAACAAACACTCCTTCCTTTAGCTTTGCTTCAGAAAGTCGGGGGAACTTTGAGCAAAGGTACCGAGAGCACTCACCATCTTTTGGAAGGGACTTGATGAATTGCTTAATGAGACCCAACTTAATGTGGAGAGGTGGTAATAGAATTTTATCACGAGGTACCAAGCTCTCATGAAGAACATTTTTCTCACCGGGTCTCAAATACTCCCGAATTGGCCAGTCTTTTTTCCCCCAGTGTAGGTCGCGGGCCCGGCTATCCCACAAGCAAAGGAAGCAGGGATATTTGGTGAAACCGGATTGCTGCCCTAATAGCATGGATAGAATTTGAAAGTCTCCACAAATCATCCACTTATGCTCATCATAACGAATCTTCTGAAGAATCAGGGCCAAATTCTCGTATTTTTCTTGGAGAATAACAGAGTGAGCAATAGGAACTGAAGCGAATGTGTTGCCATTATGAAGAAGAACACCTTTTATGCTGTCTTTTGACGAATCAATGAACAGCCGCCATTCAGCAGGATCATACTTGAGTTTAAACTTTTCCATCACTCCGTATATATCGTTGCAAAATACCAAATCTTCCTCTTTGCTGAAATACTTCAAAAATTGTGTCTCACGGTTGCGGTACCAATAAAAAGTTGTTCCTGGTGACAATAGATTTTTCTGTTTAAGCTGAGAACCTAGCAGTTGGGCAGCATCTTTTGGGAGTCCTAAATCCCAGACTAAATCATTCAATTCAGCTTGAGAGAAAAGTTCAGGTTTCGGATCTGGTTCAGTTTCAAACTCGGAAGTACTGGACTCATCGGGAAAAGCCATCTGATGAGTCTCATCATGATCAGAACCGTCCACACAAATATGATCCAAAGATTTTGGTGGTTCAGGCACAGGTACTTCGTTGCTATGAGGCATAGGCCTAATTGCTGAGGGAAGGTTGGGGTAACTTATTACGTTCTTATTTTTTAAGTTGTATCCCTTCACAATGCAAGAGCAAAAATAGCAGTCACTGCTGTGGTCTCTTTGTTCACGCCACATCATAGGTATTCCGAAACGAAATGCTTGTTTTTTACCTTTCATCCATAAGCGTAGATCTTCCTCACATGTCTTGCACACTTTGTGAGGAGCCCACGGTTTGTCTTGATCGCCTAACTTCAAACCGAAATAGGCGAAATATACTTTTTTAATAAATGCAGAAATGTTCCTCTGCCGCTTTTTCACGGTATATTCCCCACAAATAAAACAAAAACTGTCCGGAGAGTTGACGCAACCTCTGGCTCTGTGAGCCATCACAAATACACAGCACTGCAAACTACAACTGTAGTGAACCACTTCGGAATAAAGCTGGATTACGACTGAGCAAACAAAAGGTAATAATGAACTTGCAAGAAACTGAAATTTGACAGGAACGTTCATGTCGCAACCACCGTGTTTGAGCGAGCGAACTAGGCGAGGCGAACAGGAAAGAACATGCGCCAGCGCGAGTACTGGATTTAGCCCCCCGCCTCCCAATTCTCCTGTTAATGTATAAAATGAATACAAAACACTCTAAAATATCATGAGGGAGTGTTTCTAGTTAGTTAACCATTACAACCTCTATTTTGGGCCAAGAAAATAAACTGCAGTCGGCTAAAAAGAAATTATGTGAACATTCCTTATATGGGTAAGAAATCTAATTTTGCAAGAAAACGTGACGTGATGGAACATTTTGGCTATTTTTCCTGGATTCAGCACCCCAAAATCTATAGGAATCAGTTGCAAAACTGGAGGCAGTTTTTTGGTAGTGTACCTGTGTTATTTGTTTCCTTCATGGGAACGATTTACATCTCCCCTCCTCCTCATTCCAGTCTTGAGTCTACTTTTTTATTTTTTTTAAGGGTCCATTCCTCTGGAATAATCTTCCCTTACATCTGCTCCTTAAACCACCTTTTTGAACTCGCTTTTGATGATCTCCAAGGGGTCTGGGCCCTGAGGTTTGTAATTGTCTTACCTAGAGAAATACCTCCCTCTTCTCTTTCATAACATTGGGGTTCCCTTCCTTTTTAAAATACTTTCTATTGTAAGCTGCTTTTTTTTATTTTGAAAAGCAGTATATTAAGCACTAATAAACATAAACCATCTTTAAGCGTTAGAGATATGAGATTTGACATAAATAATAGCATACATGTCCTTTAAACAAAAAAAAATTCTCTTTAGACAGGTGGGATATAATTCACAAGTGGGTATCATCCTGGTGGTGCCAGTTTGGTAGGGCCGGCTCAAGAGGTTATAGCACCCTGAGCCAATCTTTGCTTTTGCGCCCTTTCCACTTGGGTCCAGTCTTGCAGTGGAAACTGTGGAAACAGGATTAAATTTTCAGCACACTGGCTCATTAAATGCCACCCTCCCATTTAATGTAATCTGTGTTTTCTATGTCACTATCTTTATAGATTGCACGCTGAATATACAGAGAGTGATGGTGTGTTATCTGTTTAGGCTAGGCCTGATATTCCATAGACCTAAACAAAATGTGTAATTTACCTGAATAAGGGCTGAATATTGCCACTATCTGGATAATTTTCTCGCCTTCCCTTGCTTCTCCCCTAACATATCTCATGAGTATACAGATAATATATGACTATTCTGCAATTTAAAAGCCTGATATCTGCATATGTTTTGAAAATACACGGTTAGGATAATTATGCATTTGCCAGCAAACGCCTAATTGTCTTTGAACATCAGTCTGTTCTCCAGGACCAAGCAGGAAGTCAGTCCTCACATATGGGTGACGTCGGCGCCGACGGAGCCCTCGCGGAGCAATTTTCCCCAGCTTTCAAAGAAAGCCTTTGGGAATTGCAGCGCGCATGCGCGGTCCCCTTCCCGCCCAAAGGTGCCATCTTGGCCAGTCTTCTTTTTTCCGCGGAGCCCTAAAGACGTTGTCTACCAGTCACCGCTGAAAAGTTGATTTTTCTTTCTTATTTTAAGTATTTCTTCGGTTCGACGCCGGTCCTTTTTCCGTCCGGCCTCGTGACGCCGGTTGCGAGGCCTCCCCTTCTTTTTCGGTTTTTTCTGTCCTTCGTGACAAATTCGCGCTTTTTTCACTTTTCCCTGGCGGCCCGCTCGTTCGACCTCGCAGGGGCCCTTTTTCCCCTGATGGCCGCCAGTGGCTTTAAAAAGTGTGTTAAGTGTAAGAAACTGATGTCTCTTACTGACACACATGATTGCTGCCTCCGTTGCCTGGGCCCAGATCATGAAGAAATGATCTGTGGGGCCTGTAGCAAGATGTCCGCGAAATCTTTGCGGAGTCGGCAGCATCAGCGGGAGAGAATCTTCTCTGACCCCAGCCGTACCCGGACCTTGTCAGAAGCTTCGGTGTCCAGAGAATCTGGCTCTGAACACCGTCGGAGCTCCTCTGAGAGGGGGTCCCCTACCCGGGAACATCAGCGGAAGAAGAAACCCGCGAGGGCGGCGTCGCTGGACGCTCCTGGCTCCTCGAGGGCCAGGTCGCATAGCCCCGACAGCCGTCCCGGGTCTTTGGAGCTGGAGCGGCCATCCAAACAGCCTCGTCTGGAGATGGACTCCTCTGCTCACGTAAGTGCTGTTGTCTTCGTGGACTCGCCTCCGAGGGGTCCGACGTCGGGCCCGACGCCGTCGGGGCCCGAGTCGGGGGCTGCTGGGTCTCCTGAGTTCGGACTCAGGTTGACGGCCTTGGAGAGCAGCCTGGCTGCCTTCATGGACCAGCAGCGGGCATTGATCGCTGGCCTCGCTGGCGCTTCTGCCCTGACCGCTGGGACGTCGACGTCTAAGTCGACCCCGGAGACCGAGCCGATCCTTGAGTCCATGCGGGCTCGAGTCGATCCTCGGTCACGGTCGCCTTCGGCCTCCCGTTCGGGGCCGAGGTCGTCGACGCCGACCCCCTCGGCGTCGGGGCGGACGGCGTCTGTGCCCGCCCAGCCGGAGCCGCTCGACTCCTCCTCCGAGGAGTCCGCCTGGGAATCCGAGGTGGATGAGTCGCCTGATTCTTTTCGGACTCGGTGTGTCCCTTCGGACTCCCCCGAGTCCGAACCTCGGAGACAGTCCCTTCCGGAGGATGCCCGGTTCTCGGACTTCGTGAGGGATGTGGCCAAGGCCTTGGCCTTCCCTGCGGATCCCGAGGAGGAGCCTCGAGCCGAAGAGCTCGATGCCCTCCAGTATGACTCTCCTGCAAAGGAGCATTTTACTGTACCGATTCCTCCGATGCTGGAACGACTTCTCTTCCGCATGTGGGAGAGTCTGGCGGCGTCGCCGGTGTTAAGCAAGCGGGTCGATGCCATCTATCGAGTCTGCAAGAGCCCTGGCTTCCAAAAAGCACAGCTGCCGCACCATTCCATGGTGGTGGAATCGGCCATGCATCGGCTCAAGAGCCAGAAGATGCACTCCTCGGTGCCTCCCGGCAGGGAAGCCCGCAGCCTGGATGGCATCGGTAAGAAGTGTTTTCAGGGCTCTATGCTTGCTTGTCGGGTCCAGACTTACCAGCTCTACATGGGCATGTATCTCCGAGACCTGGCTAAAGAAATAGCCGGATTCTCTGCTGGTCTCTCCGAGGAACCTTTGCGGAGGTTCCTGGCCTTGTCCACTGGTATTCGTGAGTGCTCCAAGTTCATCTCTCGAGCAGCCTATGATGGCTTCGAGGCAGCGGCTCGAGTAGCCGCAGCCGGCATCGGGGCCTGCCGACAGGCTTTGCTTCAGTCATCCGACCTCGAGCCCTGGGTGCAGGACAAGTTGGTCGATGTCCCCTGCAGAGGTGAAAACCTCTTTGGCAAACCTATGGACGAGAAGGCTGCACAGCTCGAGACAGAGACTCTCACCAGGACTCGGCTCTCCAGGAAAACCTCTGCCCCTTCCCAGAAGAAGAAGGGCTCGGGGAAAAAGCCCTTTTACCCGAGGAAGGCGGCTGCCTATAAACACTACCCTCATTATCAGGCCTCAGCAGCTCCCCAACAGGGTCAGCAGGCCAAGGGACGGGGTAACGGGTCCCGTAGGCAGCAAGCCCCCAAGCCTGCACCACCGGCCCCTGCTCCGCAGGGTGGGGGCTTTTGACTCTTTCAGCATAGCCTCTCCCCCTCCGCTGGTGTCTCTCAGCACGGGAGGCCGGCTGGTCCACTTTGCCCACAGGTGGTCCAACATCACGTCAGATACCTGGGTGCTCCACATAATCCGAGAGGGCTATCTTCTGCACTTCCACCAGGTACCTCCCCCCTACTTTCCAGGGGAGCCTCTGCGACCCCCTCTTCACCGGGACTTACTCCTTCAAGAGTTGGCAAGTCTTCTTCAGGAACAGGCGGTGGAGCCGGTGCCCCACCACCTGAGAGGTCAAGGCTTCTATTCCAGGTACTTCCTGATACCAAAGCGCACTGGAGGCCTCAGACCCATCCTGGACTTGCGGAACCTCAACAAGTTCCTGGAAAGGGAAAAGTTCAGGATGCTTACCCTTGGAATCCTGCTGCCCTACCTCCAGCAGGGAGATTGGCTATGCTCCTTGGATCTAAAGGATGCCTATACTCACATCCTCATCCACCCAAGCCACCGACAATACCTAAGGTTTGTGGTGGCAGGCAATCATTACCAGTACAGGGTACTGCCCTTTGGCCTATCCTCCGCACCACGAGTCTTCACAAAATGTCTCGTAGTGGTGACGGCTTATCTCCGGCTTCAAGGCCTCTTTGTCTTCCCTTACCTAGACGACTGGCTCATCAGAGCTCTGTCCTCCACGGAGGCCACTCACGCCACGCAACGTACTGTGACTCTGCTCCAGTACCTGGGCTTTGTCATAAACTTCGAAAAGTCCACTTTGCTCCCCTCTCAGGATCTCGAGTTCATCGGCGCCAGGTTAAACACGCTTCATGCGCGCGCCTTTCTGCCGCTCGACAGGGCGCAGCGGCTCATGGCTCTAGCCAGCCGCTTCCGCAGCCATTCCCGGGTCTCGGCCAGGCACTTTCTGAAACTGCTCGGCCATATGGCTTCCACGGTCCATGTGACCCCCAATGCCCGCCTGAATATGCGGCCTGCTCAATGGTGCCTTCGCTCACAATGGCGTCAGGCCTCGGGGAGACTGGCGGACTCCGTACGAATCTCCAGCCCGCTGGTCTCTTCTCTACGGTGGTGGCTTCATCTGCCCAACCTAGTGCTCGGAATGCCCTTTCAGTCTCCTCCGCCTGTTCAGGTACTGACGACCGACGCTTCTCTCCTGGGTTGGGGAGCGCATTGCCAAGGGACATGTACTCAGGGTCTCTGGACCCCGTGGGAATCTGCCCAGCAGATCAACTTCCTGGAGCTCAGAGCGATCCGCCTGGCTCTCCGGGCCTTCTCCCACCTTACCGCTCGCCAGTCCGTCCTCGTCCAGACGGACAATCAAGTGGCCATGTTCTACGTGAACAAGCAGGGGGGCACGGGCTCCCTCCTTCTCTGTCGGGAAGCACAAAAGCTCTGCGCTTGGGCCGTCAGCCGAGGAATCCTCCTCAAAGCTGTCTATCTCCCAGGTCACGAAAACTACCTGGCAGACAAACTGAGCAGAATCCTCCAACCACACGAGTGGCGATTGGACCCGTTGGTGGTTCAAAGGATCTTCCTCCTGTGGGGCCTCCCCAAGCTAGATCTCTTTGCCAGTCCTCTGAACAGGCAACTTCCTCGGTTCTGCTCTCGGGAACCGCATCCCCTCCGAGTAGCGGCGGATGCTTTTCTGCTCTCATGGTCCACGGGCCTTCTGTATGCCTTTCCTCCCATGCCGCTGGTGTCCCGGACACTTTTCAAGGTTCTCCAGGACAAGGCTTCGCTGATCCTGATAGCTCCCCGGTGGCCCAGGCAACCGTGGTTCCCGCTTCTGATGCAACTGGCGGTAGATACTCCGTTGCCTCTGGGGTTTCAGCCCGATCTCCTGACCCAGGATCAGGGGTCTCTCCTACACCCCAACGTCAGATCTCTTCATCTGATGGCCTGGCTGCTGAAAGGGTAGTCCTTGCTCCCCTCCTGCTGCCTCCAGAGGTAGAAGAGGTCGTGCTAGCTTCCAGGCGACCCTCTACCCGGAAATCCTACGCCCTTAAATGGCGTCGCTTCTCCACCTGGTGTACGCAACAGTCTCAAGACCCCTTCTCCTGCTCGGTGTCGGTAGTCTTGCAGTACTTGCTTTCCCTCTCCGATCTTGGACTAAAGTCCAACTCGGTCAAGGTTCACCTCAGTGCTATTTCTGCACATCATGTGCCGGTGGAAGGCAGGCCTCTTTCCGGCCACCCTCTCGTGGCACGGTTCTCCCGAGGTCTCCTTCTCCTTAAACCGCCTTTGCGCCCCCCAGCCCCCGACTGGGACCTTAACGTGGTTTTACAGCGGATCACCTGTCCGTCCTTCGAACCCATGGCTACCTGTCCTCTCCGTTTTCTTTCTTGGAAAACCTTATTCCTGGTAGCCCTCACTTCCGCTAGATGCATTAGTGAACTGCAGGCCCTAGTGTCTGATCCCCCTTACACTAGGTTCTACAAGAACAGGGTAGTCCTGCGGACTCACCCTAAGTTTCTTCCAAAAGTGGTCTCCCCTTTTCACATCAATCAGGAGGTGGTGCTTCCGACCTTCTTTCCCAGGCCACACTCCAGCCGAGCTGAGATGGTCTTGCATACCATGGACTGTAGAAGGGCGCTGAACTTCTACCTTGATCGTACGCGGGAGCACCGTAAGACTGTTCAGCTCTTCCTGTCTTACGACCCTAATAAATTGGGGCTCCCTGTCTCCAAGCGTACTCTGTCCATCTGGGTAGCTGACTGTATCGCTTGGACTTATGGGGCGGCAGGCCTCTCATTGGAAAGTCGAGTCACGGCTCATCGGGTTAGGGCGAAGGCTGCGTCAGTGGCTTACCTCCGCTCTGTTCCATTGACAGACATCTGCCGGGCCGCTACTTGGTCTTCGAGCCAGACTTTTGCAACCCATTACTGCCTCGAGAGGGAGTCCCGCAGGGACAGTGCTTTCGGACAGGCAGTCCTCCGTAATCTCTTCGAGGTTTAAGCAACTCCTACCCTCCATCCCGGATGTTGGGCTACCGGTTGGAGATTAGTCAGAGAAGATTCCTTCCTTCTGTGCTGCTGAGCTAGAGGGAGCTCATTTTTGTGCTTAGGGTCTCCGGTAGCCTTAAGCTTGGGAGTCCCATATGTGAGGACTGACTTCCTGCTTGGTCCTGGAGAAAGCGTAGTTACTCACCTGTAACAGGTGTTCTCCAGGAGCAGCAGGAATCAGTCCTCACAACCCTCCCTCCTCCCCGTGGAGTTGCAGTCATATGCTTTAGTTTTTGCAAATTTTTTGCTGTCTTTTTGCTATGTCATCAGACTGGCCAAGATGGCACCTTTGGACGGGAAGGGGACCGCGCATGCGCGCTGCAATTCCCAAAGGCTTTCTTTGAAAGCTGGGGAAAATTGCTCCGCGAGGGCTCCGTCGGCGCCGACGTCACCCATATGTGAGGACTGATTCCTGCTGCTCCTGGAGAACACCTGTTACAGGTGAGTAACTATGCTATAGAGTATAATTGTTCATTCATATGGAACACTCACAGACTCACCAATTATTCTCCAGGACCAAAGCAGGAAGTCAGTACTCACATATGGGTGACGTCGGCGCCGATGGAGCCCCCGTGTGGAGCATTTCCCCAGCTTTCAAAGAAAGCCTTTGGGAATGCACGCGCCTGCGCGGTCCCCTTCCCACCCAAGGGTGCCATCTTGCTCAATCTTTCTTTTTCCGCAGAGCCCGACGGACGTGAGTTCATGTCACCCAGGAAAAGTTGATTTTTTTTTCTGCAATTTTCATGTTGTCTTATCCAGTTCGACGTCGGTTCCCCTTCCCGCCTGGGCTCGGTACACCGGTATCGAGTCCGGAGTTGTGATTTTCGGTTTTTGTCCTTCGTGACTAGCGTTCGCGCTCTTTTTGTGTTTTCACTGGCAGCCCGGTCTTCTGACCTTGCAGGGGCCCTTTTTCCCCCGATGGCTGCCAGCAGGTTCAAAAAGTGTGATTGGTGCAAGAAACTTATGTCTCTCACCAACACACATGACTGCTGCCTCCGATGCCTAGGGCCCGACCATGACCCGCTGGCCTGTGGCCCATGCGGCAAAATGTCATCGAAGGCGCTTCGGAGCCGTCAGCATCAACGTGAGAGAGTTTTCTCTGACTCTGAGTCCGGCCGGGCCCGTACTTCATCAGAGGCCTCGAACATCTTGGGAGTCCGACCCCGAGCGCCGTCAGGGTTCCTCTGAAAGGGAGTCTCCCTCCCGGGAGCACCGAAGGAAGAAAAAGCTTACGAGGGCGGCATCGGTGGAGGCTCCTGGTTCCTCGAGGGCCAGGTCGCGTAGCCCTGACCGCCGCCCCGGGCTCTTGGAGTCGGAGAGGCTGTCCAAGCTACCTCATGTGGAGCCGGACTCCCCGAGTCACGTAAGTGCAGTTGTCCTCATAGACTCTCCTCCGGGGGAGCCGACGTTGGGCCCGACGCTGTCGGGGCCCGAGTCGGGGGCTGCTGATTCTCCTGAGCTTGGACTCAGGTTGACGGCCTTGGAGAGCAGCTTGGCTGCCTTCATGGAACAGCAGCGGGTGCTGATCGCTGGTCTGACTTGTGCATCTGCCCCGACCACCGGGACCTCAACATCTAAGTCGACCCCGGAGATGGAGCCGATCCTAGAGTCGATGAAGTCTTGAGTCGATCCTCGGTCAAGGTTCCCCTTGACCTCCCGTGCAGGGCCGAGGTCCCCAGGGCAGGTGGCACCGAGGCCCACACAGCTGGAGCCGCTCGATTTCTCCTTGGAGGTGTTGGAGTGGGAGACGGAGGACGAGGAGTCCCCGGACACCTTCCGGACCCGGTGCGTCCCTTCAGACTCACCGGAGTCTGAGCCTCAGAGACGGTCCCCCCTCGAGGATACCCGGTTCTCGGACTTCGTGAGGGACATGGCCAAGGCCTAGGCCTTGGCCTTCCCTGCAGATGCGGAGGAGAAGCCTCGAGCCGAGGAGCTCGATGCCCTCCAGTATGACTTTCCTCCGAAGGAAGCCTTTACTGTACCGGTTCCTCCGATGCTGGAATGGCTACTCTTCCATATGTGGAAGGCACTAGCCTCGACGCCGGTTCTTAGCAAACAGGTCAATTCCATTTATCGAATCCGTAAGAGCCCTGGGTTCCAAAAGGCGCAGCTACCGCACCACTCCATGGTTGTGGAATCGGCCATGCACCGTCTGAAGAGTCAGAAGATGCACTCCTTGGTGCCCCCCATCCGGGAGGCCCGGAACCTGGATGCCCTCGGTAGAAAATGCTTCCAGGGCTCTATGCTGTCTTGCCGTGTCCAGACCTACCAGCTGTACGTGGGCATATACCTACGAGACCTGGCAAAGGAGATTGCCGGGTTCTCAGCTGGCCTCTCCGAGGAACCTTTGCAGAGGTTCAAGGCTTTGTCAACAGGGATTCAAGAGTGCTCAAAGTTTATCTCTCGAGCAGCCTATGATGGCTTTGAGGCTTCAGCCCGGGTAGTTGCGGCCGGCATCGGTGCATGACATCAGACCTGGCTACAATCATTAGACCTGGAGCCATGGATACAGGACAAGTTGGTTGATGTCCCTTGCCGAGGTGAAAACCTCTTTGGTAAGCCCATGACTGAAAAGGCTGCGGAAATCGAGACTGAGACTCTCACCAGGACAAGGCTGTCCAGGAAGACTTCTGCCCCTTCTCAGAAAAAGAAGGGCTCGGGGAAGAAGCCCTTTTTCCCGAGGAAGGGTGCTGCCTACAAATCCTACCCTCAATATCAGGCCTCTCCAGCTCCCCAACAGGGCCAGCAGGCCAAGGGGCAGGGGCATGGGCCCCGTAGGCAGAAGACGCCCAAGCCGCCAGCTCCGGCTCCTGCACAGCAGGGAGCAGGGTTTTGACTCCCACAGCATAGCCTCTTCTCCACAGCTGGCTCCACTCAGCACAGGAGGTCGGCTGACCCTGTACGCCTACAGGTGGCCAGCCATCACAGGGGATACCTGGGTCCTCAGCATAGTCCAAAAGGGCTACATGCTCCACTTCCACCAGATACCTCCCTCCTACTTTCCAGGGGAGCCTCCAAGACTCCCTCTGCACAGAAACCTCCTCCTTCAGGAGCTGGCAAGTCTTCGAAAGGAACAGGTGGTAGAACTGGTTTCTCACCACCTGGAAGGGCAAGGCTTCTATTCCAGGTACTTTCTGGTACCAAAAAGGACAGGAGACCTCCGGCTTATCATAGACTTGCGAAACCCAAACAAGTTTCTGGAGAGGGAAAAGTTCAAGATGCTTACCCTTGGGATACTGCTGCCCTACCTCCAGCAGGGAGATTGGCTATGCTTCTTAGACCTAAAGGATGCTTATAACCACATTCTCATCCATCCAGACCACAGACAATATCTCAGATTTGTGGTGGAAGGAAACCATTTTCAGTACAGGGTACTCCCCTTTGGCCTAACTTCCGCCCCCAGTGTTTTCACCAAATGCTTGGCTGTGGTGGCGGCCTATCTCAGAAATCAGGGAATCTTTGTCTTCCCATACCTGGACGACTGGCTCATCAGGGTTCAGTCCCTCCAGGAGGCCAGACAAGCCACTCTTTGCACTGTCTCTCTTTTTCAGTATCTAGGCTTTGTCATCAACTACGCAAAGTTCACTTTGCTCCCCTCACAGAACCTAGAGTTTATAGGGGCAAGATTAGACACCCTGCAGGCAAGAGCTTACTTGCCCGAGGACAGGGCCCACAGGCTGATGGACTTGGCCAGCCAGTTCCAAAGCAATTCTCAGGTCTCTGCCAGACACTTCCTGCGTCTCCTGGGTCACATGGTATCCACGGTAGATGTGACCCCGAATGCCCATCTGCACATGCGGGCGGCTCAGTGGTGGCTCAGAGCTCAGTGGGCGCAAGCCACAGGTGACCTCCGAGACAGAGTAAAGGTGTCCAAACCACTTTTGGACTCCTTACAGTGGTGGCTACATCTCCCAAACCTTTTCATGGGGGTACCCTTTCAGGCCCCAGCACACACAAGGGTGCTGACGACCGATGCTTCCTTAAAGGGCTGGGGTGCACATTGCCAGGGCAGGTGCACTCAAGGCCTCTGGTCTCCTCAGGAGGCCACACAGCAGATCAATCTTTTGGAGCTGTGGGCAATCCGCTTGGCTCTACAGACTTTCTCATGCCCTCCCTCACCAATCTGTCTTAGTTCAGACAGACAATCAGGTAGCAATGTTCTATGTGAACAAGGGGGCATAGGGTCCAGACTCCTGTGTCAGGAGGCGCAGGCCCTTTGCTCCTTTGCAGTCAAACAAGGCATGTTTCTCAAAGCAGTTTATCTACCTGGTCCGGAGAACCTCTTAGCAGACAAACTAAGCAGGATTCTCCTGCCTCACGAATGGCAGTTGAATCCACTGGTGGTCCAGCAGATCTTTCTACGATGGGTGCTTCCATCCATCGATCTCTTTGCAAGTCCACTGAACCATCGGCTGCCCAGGTTTTGCTCCAGACAGCCGCATCCCCTGAGAATGGCAGCAGATGCGTTTCTGATCTCTTAGTCTACGGGCCTCCTGTATGCGGTTCCTCCCATGCCCCTGGTGGCCCGAACTCTGTTCAAGATTCTATGGGAAAGGGCCTCGGTCATTCTGGTAGCCCCCAGATGGCCGAGGCAGCCGTGGCTTCCACTTCTTCTGCAGTTGGCAGTGGAAACTCCATTCCCTCTGGGGTTGCAACCCGGTCTCCTGTCTCAGGATCAGGGTTCCCTTCTGCACCCCAATCTCACATCCCTCAATCTGATGGCCTGCCTGCTGAAAGGATAGTGTTAGCTCCCTTACTTCTACCTAGGTAAGTTGAGGAGGTGGTCTTGGCCTCGAGGAGGCAATCCACTAGAAAGTCCTGTGCCCCCACGTGGCACAGGTTCTCAGTGTGGTGTGCTCAGCACAATGAAGATCCTTTCTCCTGCCTTGTGCCAGTAGTGCTACAATACCTACTTCACCTGTCAGACCTAGGCCTTAAGTCCAACTCTGTTCGGGTCCACCTCAGTGCTCTTTCAGCACACCACTCACCGGTGGAGGGACAGTCGCTGTCGGTTCACCCCTTGGTGTCCCGCTTCCTCAGAGGCCTGCTTTTGCTCAAGCCTCCAATTCGTCCACCTGCCACTGAGTGGGATTTGAATGAGGTCTTGCAAGAACTTACTCACCCACCGTTTGAGCCGATGGCTACTTGCCATTTACGCTTCCTTTCTTGGAAGGCGCTCTTCCTGGTAGCTCTTACCTTGGCCAGACGTGTGAGTGAACTACAAGCTCTGGTTTCTGATAGACCATACACACGGTTCTATAGGAACAGGGTGGTCATTCGGACTCATCCGAAGTTCCTTCCAAAAGTTGTCTCCTCTTTCCACCTCAACCAGGAGGTGGTTCTTCTGACATTCTTTCCCAGGCCGCATACCAGCCGGGCTGAGACAGTCTTGCATTCTCTGGACTGTAAGAGGGCGTTGTCCTTTTACATTGAATGTACGCGGGGGCATCGAAGGGCTACTCAGTTCTTCGTCTCCTTTGACCCTAATAAATTGGGGTTACTTGTCTCCAAGCGTACGTTGTCCACTTGGGTAGCAGATTGTATCGCCTGGGCATACAAGGCAGCCGACCTTCCCTTGCAGGGTCGAGTCATGGCCCACCATGTCAGGGCGAAAGCCGCGTCCTTAGCTCATCTCCGCTCTGTTCCATTGGCAGACATCTGCCGGGCTGCAACTTGGTCTTCAAGCCAGACTTTTGCAGCCCACTACTGCCTCGAGAGAGAGTCCCGAAGGAACAGTGCTTTCGGACAGGCGGTACTCCGTAATCCCTTTGAGGTTTAGGCAACTCCTACCCTCCGGCCCTTGTGTTGGGCTACCGTGCAGGGGCGTTCTCAGAGGATATTCTTATCACAGATGCTGAGGCTCTTGAGAGGGAGCCATTTTTTCAGCTTTGGTTTCCCAGTAGCCTAGAGCTGGGGAGTCCCATATGTGAGGACTGATTTCCTACTTGGTCCTGGAGAAAGAGTAGTTACTCACCTGTAACAGGTGTTCTCCAGGAGCAGCAGGAATCAGTCCTCACGACTCTCCCTCCTCCCCTGGAGTTGCAGTCATATCCTTTATTTTGATTTTTGCTGTCTTTTAGCTATGCCATCAGACTGTGCAAGGTGGCACCTTTGGGCGAGAAGGGGACCGCGCATGCATGCTGCATTCCCAAAGACTTTCTTTGAAAGCTGGTGAAATGCTCCGCACGGGGGCTCCGTCGGCGCCGACGTCACCCATATGTGAGGACTGATTCTTGCTGCTCCTGGAGAACACCTGTTACAGGTGAGTAACTACTCTAACTCTCCCAACAACAGATGCAGAGCAGAACTAGAGTGTTCTACTTTACATCTCAACATACAAAAAAATTATATTCAAATTCTAGTCTCAGCAGTAACAATGCCACTAACCTCTCTGCTGAGACTCCTTGAAGGGTGGTGTATAAAATAATAGACCATAACCATAACTCCCTTCATAGCTGGACATTGAGCATCAAAACCAAAACTCTACAAATGGACACTCCACACCAGCATCAAGAACTTAAATTGCACCAACCCTACCTATGGAAAATCAGCACTGCAAATATTCTAGAACACCAGTAACCCCCAGTTGGAAAATGGAACAAGCTGAACTACTACAGATTTCTAGAGGGAACCTACATGTTAACAAAATCCCTTATCTCGGCTGCACCTGGAAAAAACACCATCACCTATTAAAGAATAAGAAACTACAAAAGACAAAAATTGAAATGGAAAACCCCAAAATCAGACACCAAGCTGTGAAACATGGAAGAAAGAGAATCAGAAATGCATTTCCTCCTGTAATTAACTGTAAGACATGCATATTTTCAAAGCTGACATATTTTATTCTCTGAAAACTGACACTCTTTAGTACTTTTCTTGTCTGATCATCTTATTTTTCCAGTTGGGTTGGTCCTAGTCTCTCTTTTCTATTTCTTCTTGTTGATTGTCTTATAAGTCCTTTCCAAGATCCCATTTCATGTTCTGTTTTTTCACACTCCCTGACTTTTGTCCTTTCCTTTGCTACATCTCTCTCTGACATTGACACTTCTGTTTCTCTCCTTTGGCTTTTAGTTAACTATAGCTTCATTCCATTCCTCTTTCTCCTTCCTACAATTTTCTGTCTTCCTCTTTTCACTGTTCACCTACTTACCATCTTTCCATTTCCTAATCTTACTTCCCTACTCCTTCCATTCTACATCTACCTCATTCCTTTGCCAGCATCCTACCACCCTCCACCCTGTCTTTCACCCACTTTGGTCCACCATTTCCTCCCTCTGTATTCATCTCCTCCCCAGTCTCATTTACCACCTTCTGCTCTCATCCCTTTACCAGCCCCAGCTCATTCCCTAACACTTATCACCTCTCCACCTCCAGGCCCTTTCTTATGTCTTACCCCCATCCAGGCTTCCATTTCTCCTTTTATTCTCCTCTCTACACTCTTTCACCTTTTTCAAGTAAGACCTTGCCCTTCCTGTGGCTCTCATCCACTCCATAGCACTCTGTCCTTTTCAACTGCCCCCAACCTCTCCAGGTCCTTCAAACCACCTCCCCACCCCCATATTTTTGCACTTGGTCTCACAGCCTTACTCATACCGCTCACCAAATCATCTTGTCCCCACTGTCCTCTTAATCTCTTGTCAATTTCTTAGTCCCCACTATCCTCCCAAACAACTCCAAGTTCCCACTCAAAATCCTACTCAAGCCCATAGTCCCCACTTAACATCCCAATACCCAGCCGATCTTAGTCTTTCTTTTGTTTTGTCACATAATCTTAGCCTCCACCATCAGAGTCCCTGCTTTCCCACATCCTATGTCCCTAGTACCTGCCCCTCTGCTGCCTCCTCCTCTTCCCCAGCACCCACACTTCTCCAATATTCATTAACCTTGTCTTTCCTTCTTCTTCCCCCAGCATGTGTACTTATTTATTTATTTAGACAGTTTTGTATACCGCCTTATCCTTCAATCAAAGCGGTCACAACACAATTGGGGGATACATTTAACACGTGGGGATATGAGACACATACACTAATACTTACAGGGAACATGGGCAATGGAGGGTTAAGTGGCTTGCCCAAGACCACAAGGAGCATCTGTGGGACTAGAAACCCCAGTCCTTCCGGCCCAAGGTTGCTGTCCTCTAGTGGGATTTGAACCCCCGACCTTCCGGCCTGAAGTACCTTGCCCCAACCACTAGGCTACTCCTCCCTCACTTATACTCCTCCCTCTCAACCTTCCCTTGGTTAATTTTGCTTCTTTCCTACTCCCCACAATATCTTTTCTCCTCTCCCTTCTCACTCTCCCAGTCTCTCACTTTTTCCTATTCTGACCTAACATTTGCCAGCATTAGCTCTCTTTCAATCCCAGGACCCCAGTCCTAGAATTAGCTCCCTTCCAGTCCCAGCCCTTTTCTAGTCCCATCTCCCCAGACCTAGTATCAGCCCATTTCCAGCCGCCCAGTCCCAATATTGGCCCATTTCCAGTACCAGCCTCCGGCCCTGTATCAGCCCATTTCCAATTCCCCCAGCACCAGTATCAGCCCATTTCCAGTCCTAGCCCCTATTCCCAGTATTTGCCCATTGCCATTATCAGTCAGCTCCCCTAGCCCCTGTATCAGCCAATTTCCAATTCCCTGAATCCCAGTATCAGCCCCCACAGTATCAGTCAGCCCCTCCAGCCCGTTTCAGCCTATTTCCAGTCCTTCCAGCCCCAATATCTGCCGATCTCCAGTTCCAGTCTCCCAATCCCAGTATTAGTCAGCCCCCCAGCCCCTATATCGGTGCATTTCTAGTCCCCCCTCCAGTCCCAGTATTAGCCTATTTCCAGTCCCAATTCCCCATTCCCAGTATCAGCCCATTCCCAGTCCATTCCCCCCCCCTCAGGCCTGAGTATCAGCCCATTTCCAATCCTAGTCCCCCATTCCCAGCATCAGCTCATTGCCAGTATCAGACAGACCTCCTCCCCATTCCCTGTTCTAGTCCATTGCCAGTCCCCCCAGCCCCAGTCTCAGCCCTCCCCCACAGCCTCAGTATCAGCCATCCCTCCACTCCCCTACAGCAAAACATCAGTAGGAACATTTGCTTTTGCTCCTGCAGTTGTATTAAACATTAATAAAGCTGCAGAAGCAAAAGACAATGCTCTCCCAGGTATATTGAATGTAGCATTAATACAGTAGTGGGAGCATTTGCTTTTGCTCCCATGGCTGCATTATATGCGATAACTAACACACGCTCCCTCAACGCAAGCAACCCTCAAACATAAATTAGGAGAATTCTAAAACTTTCAAAATACCTCACAGAAAGGCAAAACGACCTCAGGGTGACTGATACCCAACATGCAGCGAGAAACTCACTGTAGGGAATAGCTGATGCTCACATCATAGGTCTCTTAGCCTTATCAGTTTCCTCCAAAATAGACAAAAGTCTAAACCTAGAACCCACACAACAACAATTTCACCCTGGGATCCTTTAGACGAAAGACTACAGTAATCTCAATATACATACAAACACAATCACTCATTCAACATTCACATTCACTTTATTTCTTTGTTTCCATGTTTAATTTTTTGTATTTAGTATCGTTTTGTGCAGTGAGAAGGGGATTGTATGGTATGTTTGGGAGAAGGGTTGTCTAGGCTATTGCCGTTGGTGATTGGCTGTTGGACGCTTTAAAAGTGACGTCAGACGCCGTCCTTCGGGATGGTGGGTTTGGTAAATCTGTGATGTAGATGTTGCAGTTAAACCCCTGAAGAAGCCTATTTTTGGCGAAATAAAAGCTTTTGTAGGGTTATGTAGTTATAAGGAGTTGTAATCTTCCCGTCCTGCCAAGTTTGCTTCGGGGAGCGCTTCATTGCTGCGGGGTTACCCAGCTGCTTGTTGCCGCTTTCGGTCGTTGTTGAAGCTACTATTTGAAGCTACTACTGCAAGATTGGGCGTGACTGAGCAGTGCTGGAAACGGCTACGGAGTGGAATATTGGTGGCACATTTGATCTGCTAAAGATAAGTTTTGGAGAGCTACTGTGCTCTTAATTTTTGAAGTATGGAGATTGATTATATTTTCTTATCTCTGTAGGTCTTCCTGTGCCGGGCTGTTTTCCTGTTTACATTATATTATAATGAACTCTGATGCTTCATGGTAGCTTTGCAATAGAGTGAGTGTGAATGTGAATGTGAATGTTGAATGAGTGATTGTGTTTGTATGTATATTGAGATTACTGTAGTCTTTCGTCTAAAGGATCCCAGGGTGAAATTGTTGTTGTGTGGGTTCTAGGTTTAGACTTTTGTCTATTTTGGAGGAAACTGATAAGGCTAAGACCTATGATGTGAGCAACAGCTATTCCCTACAGTGAGTTTCTCGCTGCATGTGGGGTATCAGCCACCCTGAGGTCGTTTTGCCTTTCTGTGAGGTATTTTGAAAGTTTTAGAATTCTCCTAATTTATGTTTGAGGGTTGCTTGCGTTGAGGGAGCGTGTGTTAGTTATTGTCATTAGGATTTGCTCCTGTACAGCTTGTTTAGTTGCATTATATGTGAGCCACCAGCTCCGTGACTCAAGTATAGCACAGTCGTGGGAACAAAAGCAAATGCTTCTGCGGCTGTGTTAATGCTGCAGCTGGGGAAGCAGAGGGCAGGTTGGAAGCAAGCCAGCGAGGCAGGCTTCCTGCACCTCTTTTGTGGTGCACCCTGAGCCAGTCCTAACTGGCTCACCTCTTAAGCCAGCCTTAAATTGTGGATCTGTCTTTTCAGACCCCAGAAAAGCTTTAAAGCTCTCTTGGCATACTCATTGCTCCATCCTGCCCAGTCACTGCTTCTCCCCCTCAGTCTTCTTCATACACTTGAGAAAGAACATCGGATTTGCGCTCTCTCTGTCCTCAAAGTAATACTTAAAAGGAAAAACTAAGCAAGCAAAGATGAGAGGAACATGGCACCCCCCCCATAGGCCCAAAGCGATACCGAAGAATGATTTGACCAAAAGAAAAAGATGGCTTCTATGATGAAACTGTCCCAAGAGGTCCACTCTTATACCTGCAGGGTTTTGATACTGAATGTAACGCATACAGCCAGTACCTAATTGCCAAAACTGCATAAAGATGCAGAAAGTAATTTATTTGGGCGAATTAAAATTCTTCTCAGGGACCTAAGCTGGGTACCTGAGGGAGCAGCCAGTACTATAAAATGTTCCAAGGACCATGTGGACTTTATTCATGCACTGTGGTCTTTACTATCTCCATGAGTATTAAGTATATATATAAGTTAAAGAATATTCAATATATTTTCCTGAAGTCTCTTCTGTATCAAATTGGCATCCCACAAACCCATATACTGAGATCTTCAAGCAAATAACTGAGTTCAGAGGGCTTTATCGTTCATGCACCAACTCTATTTATGCAAGATTGGGAGACGATGCTTCATCCCAACGTAAAATCCCTAGCCCTCACAGTTTGGATGTTGAAAGGCTGACTTTGTCCTCTCACAACTTGCCAGTTGGTGTTAATGAGCTTACAGAAGGGATTACACTAGGAGGTCTTATGGTTTCAAGTGGAAGAGTTTTGCCATCTGGTGTGAGGGAAAAGCCTTAGATCCTTTCTCATGCCCCACACAAAAACTGCTTAAGTACCTTCTACACTTGTCTGAATTGGGTTTGAAACCCAACTCTGTAATGGTTCACCTCGATGCAGTTGAAGCTGATCGCTACCATGTAGGAGATAAACCCATCTCTTTACAACCCAATTAGTTTAGTTTATGCAGGGCTTGCTTCCCCTGAAGTCCTCCCTTGGAGATTTGGGATCTTAATGTGGTCTTAATGCAGCTGAAGAAAGTTCCTTTTGAGCTGCTGAATTACCTGTACCCTGAGGTTTTTGGTCTTGTTCTTCAACATGCAGAGTTAGCGAGTTCCAGGCCCTAGTAGGTAATCTACCCTTCACAAAGTTTTTCAACAATAGGGTGGTTTCACAAACACATCATAAATTCTTTGCAAAGGTTTTGTCTGATTTCCACCTTAGTCAGTTGTCTTACCAACTTTTTCCCCATGACTCCATGCTCACAAGGGGGAAAGTTTGCTCCACATGTTGGACTATACATTGGACTGTAAGAGCCTTGACCTTCTATTTGAGTGAACTAATACTCATGGAACAAGGGACAAGCAGCATGGAATCTGTGTACCTTTTGGGAACCTGACAGGTACTTGCGATCTGGATTGGCCACTGTTGGAAACAGGATATTGGGCTTGATGGATCCTTGGTCTGACCCAGTATGACATACCTTATGTTCTTATATAAAGTCTGCTCAACGTTTTGTTTCATTTGACCCAAGCAAGTTAAGTACTGCCATTTCCAAAACACACTTTCAGTTTGACTCATAGATTGCATCTCTTTAGCTTATGCTCAGGCAGACTTGAGACTTGAGGGGATGTCATAGCTTGTAACACCCAATTCACGGCTGCGTCGTTGGCCCACTTGTACTCAGTCTCCATAAAGGAGATTTGAAAAACTGAAACTTGGACTTTGGTTCACACATTCACATCTCACTACTGTCCAGATGGGAATTTCCAGTGTGACAGCAGATTCGGCAAGCAGTACTTCAAAATTTGTTTGGGGACTAGAATCCAACTCCATCCTCCCTCGGCCCATTTCTTTCTCTTTGGGCTGCCTCAAAATAAAAAGTCCTTAAAAGGACTGTTGCCACTAAAAGCAACTGTTTGTTATATGCTTACTGTTCAGGCACAATGTTCAGGACCATACCTAGCCCTGTGTGAGCGGTGCAGCCGCACAGGGGGCAAAGGCTTAGGGAGCACATTTCGGCTGCCTGCTGTTGCTCTGCCGCCGCTGCCACTTTTTCTTCTCTCAATGGCGGCAGGGCAACAGCAGACAGTCGAAATGCGCCCGCTAAGCCATTTCGCGGCACTTTAAGCGAGTCGGTCCCTCCCTCCTCTGACGTGATGTCAGAGCAGGGAGGGACAGATCTGCTTAAAGTGCCGGTGACTTGCACATCGGGCATGCACCCTCTCCTCCATCTCTATCCAGCCGCTTTCTGCTCTTTCCCTGCTGCCGGGGCCACCGTGGAGTAAACAGAGGGTGGCAGCAGGGCAAGAGCAGGCAGCGGCTGGACAGAGGTATGGGGAGGAGGGGAGCGCACGCCTGATGTGCAAGTCACACAGGTTGCAATTCTAGCTCGGTATGGCCCTGACTGTTTATTTTCATTTCTGTTTTGAGGCAGCCTGTAGCTAGGGATTACCATACATGAGGACTTTATCCTGCTTGTCCATGGAGAAAATGAGGATCTCCAGGAACAAGCAGGAATGAGTCCTCACATATGGGTACGTCGGTACCGACGGAGCCTGCGTGGGAATGCTCCCCAGCTGCCCAAAAAGGAAAGCTTTTGGGAGCATCCCACAGCGCCTGCGTGCTACCTTCCCGCCTTTCCTAACCAACTCTCCTCAGTTCTTCTTTTCCGCGGAGCCAGCAGGTCGTGTTCCTGTCACCGCTGAAGAAGTTCTTTATTTTAATTTATTTCTTTGGTCACGTGTCTGCCTTCCCCGACACCGGACCGGTACCGCCGGTCTTTTCTTTTCTTTCTAAAAAAAAAAATATATATATATTTTTTTTTCTCACTTGGTGTATTTTTCTTCTTAGGCCTCCAGGCCCACAAGAAACTGTAGCAGTACAATTTCTGTTACAGATACCCATGAATGGTGTCCTAAATGTTTGGGTCCTGAACACTCCATTCCGGATTGCCAGTCCTGCTCTCTAATGTCTAAACGAGGGTTACAGAACCGAGCAGCCAAGCTCCATGTGCTGTTTCCCACGGATGCACCGGCGGTGGCATCGACATCTTCCAGGTCTTCCTCTCCTGATGGGTCTCAGGTAACCAAACATAATCCTAGCAGGTCCTCGAAGGGCAAATCTCCCTCTAAGCATCGAGATGCCTCCGGGCTTGCCCTCGAGGATCCTGCCCCAGCCAAACAACCCCGGCGGGAAGCTCCGGCTTCCAAAGCTCCTCCTATGGGGTTACAGGTTGACATCGATGGCACGGCCTCGACCGATCACCTGTTAGACTGCTCTGGGGTACCAGCACTTTCTCCCGGTACCGACATCCAGGCAGTCGTGGCGTCCATGGATCACACTGTTCAATCCATGCAGCAGGCTATAATGGCTTTTATTAAAGCTGCGACACCGACGGTACCGCAACGAGTCCCGTTGTCGGTACCGGCGCCAGTACCGGTACCGACTGCATCGACATCGGCCAGGATACCGACTCCGGCTCCTTGTCCAGGGCTATTTCTCGGTACCGATCCGTTACCGGGGACACCCGATGTCGGTACCAATCGATACGCGTATCGATCTTTGGAAGCGGACAGACGATACTTCGATTCCTCTGATGATTCTGATTCATCAGATGAGTCTCCTGAAGTATCCATTACCCTTCCTGAGGAGCCTACTTCTCCAAAAAGGAGAATGTCTCCTCCAGAGGATTTGTCCTTTCAAGACTTCATAATAGAAGTTGCTAAAGGACTCTCTATTTCAGTAACCTCTGAAACAGAGCCTAGAGCAAAAAACTTAGATATTTTAGGATACTCTAAGGCTCCCAGAGAGGCAGTCACCTTGCCAATTCATGAAATTCTTTATGAACATATGATTGACTTATGGGAGACTCCTCTCACCCTTTCTCCTCATTCTCGCAGATTGGACACTATGTACCGTGTCCCTCCTTGTCCTGGATTTCAGAAAACTCAGCTTCCTCACCACTCCATTGTGGTGCAGTCAGCTATGAAAAGGATAAAGAGTACCAAAAGACACTCTTCTGCTCCTCCAGGAAGAGAATGCAGGACCTTGGATGCTTTTGGTAGGAAAATCTTCCAAGCCAGCATGCTTATTGCCAGAATCAACTCATATAGCCTTTATATGGGTATGTTTCTAAAGGAAGTTGCACAAAAGCTGCACAACTTTCTCCCTTTTATTCCAGAGGATAGAAGGGATGAGTTCCTCCTTTGGCTTAAGCATACTCAAGACATTTCAAAGTTTTCCAACAGGGCAGCCTTTGACTCCTTTGAAGGTGCCAGCAGAGCCTCAGGCATTGCCATAGCTGCTTGTAGAATTGCTTGGCTCCAGGCTTCTGATCTAGAACCCTGGGTTCAGGATGGCTTAGGAAATCTGCCCTGTACGGGTGAAAATCTCTTTGGCAAAGAGTGGCAAATAAAAGCCACTCAAATGGATGCAGAGAATTCTGCTTTGGATAGACTTTCCAAGTCAACCTCCATTCCAGCCAAGAAAAAACCTTTCAAAAAGACTTTTTACAAAAGGAGCAGATTTCCTTCCACTTCTGGCCAACAATCTTCTACAGGTCGCTTTGCTACTAAGCATCAGCAACCTGAACAGGCCAGGCCTAAACCTGCAGGGGCTGCTACAACTCAGCAGTCCCAACCCCCTCAGGGTTTTTGACTTGATACTAGAGAACTTAACCTTTCTGGCTCTACAACAGCCAGAACCTCTCACCATTCCAGGAAGGTTAGCTCATTTTGCTCCCAGATGGGAGCAAATCACATCAGAGCAGTGGACCCTCTCCATCATCAGAGAGGGCTACAAACTTCATTTCTCAGACCTTCCTCCCTACACCATGGTGAGACACTTCAATTCTCCCACATCCCTCCTCGACCTTCTGGATCAGGAGGTGACTACCCTTCTGGCCCAGAGGGCCATAGAAGAAGTTCCTCTTCTTCAACAGGGGTCAGGGTTTTACTCCCCCTATTTTCTCATTCCAAAGAAAACAGGGGGATACAGACCCATTCTAGATCTCAGAGAATTGAACAAATTCCTATGCAAGGAGAAGTTCAAGATGCTTTCTCTAGGCACTCTCCTTCCATACCTGCAGAGTCAGGATTGGCTTTGTTCTCTAGATCTCAAGGATGCGTACTGTGACAACGCACCGCCTAGCCTGTGGCGTAAGCAGGCCAAGGGGATGTGAGCCACACAGTGGGGTGAGTTTAAAAGAGTCCTTGTTAGTGCTGAAGCCTTCCTACTGTAGTTGTGGAGTGAGTGACGACAGCCAAGGTTGGGTTTCCAAAGTAAGTAATGCTTTATTCATGCATAAGGTATTTGCACAAAGTATAGCAAAGTACACCGTACAGGACTTACTCCCCCGCCACAGAAGTATAATGGTAACCTTCTGTACCAAATAAAAGTTCAAGTGTTTATATAGCTTCTCCTGATACTTTTCAGGGATACATAAAATATTTACAAGCTTTCATCATTCTTCCAGCTTCATTACTACAACAGGGCTTCAATCTTCTAATACTGCTTTCTCAGTATCTATTGGTAATAAAGAATCTTTCTCCTGTTGTACTTCTTTCTAGTGTCAAACAGCTTCCCATAGAAATGGCAATCTCCACAACTCTGGCTTATTAATGACTGTCTTCTTGTGTAGGAGCAGTTTCTCTATATTGCCTTCTATTCACAGCTGTACCACATGAAGCTTTGATTCATTCCATTCACTAGAACGCTGCTGTCTCTCATGCAGGTTCTAGAACATTTGCTTAAGGCTTCTCAGCACTCAATCATCAATTAGGAATACTTATAGTTCTTCACTCTAGCATACAAATTCCACACTCCATTTCTGACTCACTGAAACTAGATAATGGAGCCCCCAATTCCATTGCTTCCTCTTGGTCCTCAAAGGGTTCCCTTAGCTCTCTGCACGATTGCTGCCAATTAGCCTCTTGCTGACAAGCAGGTGTGTGCTCCTCTGAACTAGAGCTTAGGTCACGCTGTCTATACCATGGAAATGTTTGTAGCTTTCTAACAGGGACTTTTCTATAGCCCCTCTTCCTTCTATTAACTTCAGGTATATATTCAGGGTCTGGTTTACCCCTGCCTCTTTTAGCAAGCAGTCTATTGTCAGTTCCTATAGACTGACTTCTCTCAAAGCTATTTACTTTACAAGGCTTAGAAGAGTTTGCTCTGACCTGTTTTTTGCAGCGCCTGCCTCTGGGGAACTCCCCTGACTCCAAGTCAGTATTCCAGGCTTCTGAATCCAGCTCTAGGTCACCTCCAGGGTTTTCTCTCTCATGGAGCTGAGGTCTGCCTGTCCCTCTTCCAGGACCACCTGCAGGAACTCTCCCTTCCCTGGTTCTCTCCTTAGTTCCTCTGGGCTCAGCCTTTCTGCTTGCACTGCTCTGTAACCAGTTCCTCTCCTCCTTGATTCCTCTCTCGAGTCTGGATCTCTCTCTGCCTCCGAATCAGAATCTGAATTTACTGCTAACTGCTGCTTCCCGGTTATGAGTGCAGAGTGGCCCAATCCGGTCTGACTCCGCCCACCTCCCTGATTGGCTATGTCTCTGGGTTAGCCTAGAGCTAGGGTGTGGTTCTTTCCCTGCTCTTCTCTGCAGAGAATGTTTGTGTGCAGGAAACTTAACCCCTTCCTGTCCTGCCTCTCCAAGCCTCTGAGGTGACAGAAAGTGATTTAAACCCATTTTCTCCTGTTTCTGAGCCTCTGCCTTGTCACAGTACACTCATGTCCTCATCCATCCATCTCACAGAAAATTCCTACGTTTTCTGTTCCAGGGAAAACATTACCAATACAGAGTGCTTCCTTTCGGTCTAGCCTCTGCTCCAAGAGTGTTCACCAAATGCATGGCAATAGTTTGTCTTCCCATATCTGGACAACTGGCTCATCCGAGATCCAACCCAGTCGGAGGCTCAGATCTCTCTGAACCGCACCAGGCGCATTCTGCAATACCTGGGACTTGTGGTAAACCTCCCAAAGTCCCAGCTCACCCCTACTCAGTCCCTGGAATTCATAGGGGCTTGGTTGGACACCACTTCTGCAAGGGCCTACCTTCCTCAGGCCCGTTGTCAACGTCTAGTGCAGTTAGCCTCCCAGATTCAGTCAAAGAGCCACTTAACTGCCAGGGAGATGCTACAGCTGCTAGGCCATATGGCTTCCACAGTACATGTGGTACCCTATGCTCGCCTACACATGAGAGCAGCTCAATGGACTTTGTCCACCCAGTGGACTCAAGCTTCAGGAGCTCTCTCAGACCAAATAGCAACCTCCAAACGTCTTTTTTGGTCTCTCCAATGGTGGATGTCCACTCAAAATCTGTTGCTGGGGTCCCCCTTCCAACCTTTGTTGCCCCAAGCAACCCTCACAACAGATGCCTCCCAAACAGGTTGGGGAGCTCATCTACAAGACCTCTCCACCCAAGGCACTTGGTCCCCACAGGAGACCTCTCTTCATATCAACCACTTGGAACTTCGAGCAGTGTTCCTAGCTCTCAAGGTCTTTCATACCTTCCTCAGCTACAAGACAGTCCTCATTCATATGGACAATCAAGTAGCCATGTTTTACATAAACAAGCAAGGAGGAACTGGCTCTCTGTCACTTTGCAACGAAGCTCTAAGATTATGGGCCTTCGCCAGAGAGCATCAAATCCATCTCCTGGCAGTATACCTCCCAGGAATCCAAAACTCTTGGGCAGACAGACTCAGTCGAGTTCTGCTTCCACACGAATGGTCCCTGCACATGGATCAGGTACTCAGAATCTTCCAGGAATGGGGAACCCCGGACATAGACCTCTTTGCAAGTCCGTGGAATGCCAAACTTCCCCGGTTCTGTTCCAGAATCCCGTGTCAGGGAGCTCAGGCCAAGGATGCCTTCCTCCATTGGGGTCAGGGCTTCCTGTATGCCTTTCCACCCATTCCTTTGATTCCCAAGACTCTGTTCAAACTCCAGAGGGATCAAGGATCTATGATCCTCATAGCTCCACGCTGTCCACGCCAAGTGTGGTACCCTCTCCTTCTGCATCTCTCCCAAGCCCCCTCCCTGGACTTGGGAGCTGCACCAGACCTTCTGTCCCAGGAGGAAGGGACTTTGTGGCATCCAAATCCCAAGTCCCTTCACCTCAGAGCTTGGTTACTGAAGGCCTAGACCTTCAAGACTTCAATCTTTCTCAGCAAGTGAAGGATATCCTCCATGCTTCCAGAAAACCTTCCACTAGGCGTTCCTATGCTTTTAAGTGGAAAAGATTTTCCATTTGGTGTGCTCAAAAGGGTGTTGACCCTCTGGCACTTCCTGTGAATTCTCTATTGGAATATCTCCTGCATCTCTCCAATGCAGGCCTTAAAACGAATTCAGTAAGGGTCCATTTGAGTGCTATTGCAGCATCCCTTAAGCCTCTCAATGGACAACCTATTTCCTCTCATCCTCTTATTGCAAGATTCATGAGAGGCCTAACTTTAACTAAACCTCCCATTCGACCTCCTCCGGTGGCATGGGACTTAAACTTGGTTCTTGGTCAGCTTATGAAGCCACCTTTTGAACCCTTAGCCACTACCTCCTTGAAATTTCTTTCCTGGAAGGTTATTTTCCTTATTGCAATCACTTCTGCTCGCCGCATCAGTGAACTGCAGGCCTTAGTGGCTAATCCACCTTATACAAGGTTCCATCATGATAAGGTAGTCCTTAGGACAAATCCTCACTTTATGCCTAAAGTGGTCTCACCTTTTCATCTTAATCAAGAGGTATATTTACCTGTCTTTTTTCCAGCTCCTCATGTATCCAGTGCAGAGAGGAACCTTCATACTCTAGATTGTGAAAGAGCTCTTGCTTTTTACTTACACAGGACACAGCAACATAGAAAGTCTTCTCAGCTTTTTGTTGCTTTTGATCCTTCTCATTTAGGACTTCCAGTCTCTAAAAGAACACTGTCCAATTGGATTGCTCAGTGTATTTCTTTTGCTTACCAGAGTAAGAACCTTTCTCTGGAGGGCCATGTCACAGCTCACAATGTGAGGGCCATGGCCACCTCTATGGCTCATCTTCATTCTGTGTCCATCGACCAGATCTGTCGAGCAGCCACCTGGGCCTCGGTTCATACCTTCACAGCCCATTACTGTTTGGACAAGGACTCCCGCCAGGATGCCTTGATTGGTCAGGCTGTCCTCAGACACCTGTTCCATTCTTGAACAACTCCTGCCCTCCTTCCCTGAATTGATGCCTGAGATCCATAGGAAGACGAGGAACCCTTCAGGGTCTCATACCCTTGGGGATCTCCCAGGCATCTTAGCTAGGGAGTCCCCATATGTGAGGACTCGTTCCTGCTTGTTCCTGGAGACAGCACAGTTGCTTACCTGTAACAGGTGATCTCTGGGAACAGCAGGAATTAGTCCTCACAACCCTCCCACCTCCCCTAGGAGTTGTATCTCTCTCTGTCTTTCCTTTCCTCTCTCTCTCTATTGTCTCAGCTTTAAACTTGAACTGAGGAGAGTTGGTTAGGAAAGGCGCGAAGGCAGCGCGCAGGCGCTGTGGGATGCTCCCAAAAGTTTTCCTTTTTGGGAAGCTGGGGAGCGTTCCCGCGCAGGCTCCGTCGGTACATAATTCCTGCTGTTCCCAGAGATCACCTGTTACAGGTAAGTAACTGTGCTTTCCTTATCGTCCCTCCAGTTCAGTCCCTCATCTCTGGGTAGTGCACTTCCTCCCGCAACATGGAGACTGGGCATGTCAAACTTATGATATCAGTGCCCATATTCTGCTGGCACCCCTACCAGCTCCCAGTGTGCTCAGTCCTTCATGCAGCAGGAGGTAGTTAGCCTAGGTGCTGGGCTCACTAAGAGGAGCAGATAAGGAGCTTTAGACAGGTTGGATAGGGCATTTAGCTTTCTTTTCTCTATATAACATTTTTTACTTTGGTTTGTAGTTTAAAGTTCTTTAAAAAAAAACAAACCAAGGTCTGTGAGGGGATCGTGGGTAATCAGAAGAGGCTGCTTTCTCCTTCCCGTTTGCTTCTGTCCCCCCTTTTGCCTGCCCTCCCCTCCTTGTTTGCACGGAGGGGAGTTGTTAGCAGGTTTTCATCTTCTGACCAGCTCAGTTTCTGTTCTGCCGATTCCTGTCAGAAACTTGTGTCGGGGTTTTCTCTCTGCTTCTGCAGCCAGCTGAAAGGATTTCTCAGTGGTGCTGTTTACAGACTGCCCTTTGGAGTCTCCAGGGTACAGAGAGGATCTGAAGGGCCCCGAGGCAAAGGTGAGTGTTCCGATCACTTTTATTAGTGTCAGGGGAGTGTTTGGAGCCTGCAACCGCATGGGAGACACGTTTTTAGCAGTTTGCAGTGCTGAGGAGCTTCGCGGGCCGTTTTTCCTATGTTTTTTTTTCATGGAGCTGTTTTTTCTTCTCAGACAGGTGTAATTGCTTAAACGATTTGGTGTTTTGTCAAAGTTAAGTTATTTTTGATTGATTTTGATTAGTTTGAATGGTTTTGGAGAGATTCTTTAATTTTTTTCTCAGTGCTTTGAGCTCTTAAAGGGCCAGTACAAAAATAAAAGAGAGAATGAATGAATGAATAAATAAATAAATAAATCATAAAGAAAAAGATCACTCACGGTACTTTGGTGCCCCTTTTGGTGATCTGCGAGATCTTATTTATTTTTATTACTCGGTCTCTGGGTTCCAGTAGCTCTGATGCCTTGTTTGTGGTGCCCGTAGGAGCTCGGTCTCGGACGCGGGGGTGTGTTGTGGCTGCGCATCTGAAGTGCTAACTATGGACCAAGAAATGCAGGATCGGTCTAAGGAGGGGACTCCTTTGGAGGCGCAGAGTACAGGTGCCTCAGCGGAAGGGGAGGCTTTGCTAGAAGGGTCTTCCGCTTCTCCTACTACAAGCTTGGCATTGCCCGGTAATTCAACCGTTCCGATGGTGGCTGGAGCAGCGCTTGGAGGTTTCTCCCCGGATTTTGTGCTGCTGATGCATCAGGCCTACTGTTTGCAGCAATAGGGGGCAGTCGGGGATGCCTCGCTTCTTGGGGCTGCAGGGAGGCCAAGCGGCCACAGATAGGTTGGGAAGTAGTGATGGTAAATCGGTTAAGAGGGCTCGGTCAGTGGAGGATCAGCCTCTTGGTTCGGACTGGCCGGAAGGTGAGGACATTGATATGGAGCCAGAAGCTGGGATAGAGGAGCTAGAAGAAGGTGAGATTCAGGAACTTGAGGATCAGGCGAGGATTACACAGGTGCACTACCAAAAAACTGCCTCCAGTTTTGCAACTGATTCCTATAGATTTTGGGGTGCTGAATCCAGGAAAAATAGCCAAAATGTTCCATCACGTCACGTTTTCTTGCAAAATTAGATTTCTTACCCATATAAGGAATGTTCACATAATTTCTTTTTAGCCGACTGCAGTTTATTTTCTTGGCCCAAAATAGAGGTTGTAATGGTTAACTAACTAGAAACACTCCCTCATGATATTTTAGAGTGTTTTGTATTCATTTTATATATTAACAGGACAATTGGGAGGCGGGGAGCTAAATCCAGTACTCGCGCTGGCGCATGTTCTTTCCTGTTCGCCTCGCCTCGTTCGCTCGCTCAAACACGGTGGTTGCGACATGAACGTTCCTGTCAAATTTCAGTTTCTTGCAAGTTCATTATTACCTTTTGTTTGCTCAGTCGTAATCCAGCTTTATTCCGAAGTGGTTCACTACAGTTGTAGTTTGCAGTGCTGTGTATTTGTGATGGCTCACAGAGCCAGAGGTTGCGTCAACTCTCCGGACAGTTTTTGTTTTATTTGTGGGGAATATACCGTGAAAAAGCGGCAGAGGAACATTTCTGCATTTATTAAAAAAGTATATTTCGCCTATTTCGGTTTGAAGTTAGGCGATCAAGACAAACCGTGGGCTCCTCACAAAGTGTGCAAGACATGTGAGGGGAAGATCTACGCTTATGGATGAAAGGTAAAAAACAAGCATTTCGTTTCGGAATACCTATGATGTGGCTTGAACAAAGAGACCACAGCAGTGACTGCTATTTTTGCTCTTGCATTGTGAAGGGATACAACTTAAAAAATAAGAACGTAATAAGTTACCCCAACCTTCCCTCAGCAATTAGGCCTATGCCTCATAGCAACGAAGTACCTGTGCCTGAACCACCAAAATCTTTGGATCATATTTGTGTGGACGGTTCTGATCATGATGAGACTCATCAGATGGCTTTTCCCGATGAGTCCAGTACTTCCGAGTTTGAAACTGAACCAGATCTGAAACCTGAACTTTTCTCTCAAGCTGAATTGAATGATTTAGTCCGGGATTTAGGACTCCCAAAAGATGCTGCCCAACTGCTAGGTTCTCGGCTTAAACAGAAAAATCTATTGTCACAAGGAACAACTTTTTATTGGTACTGCAACCGCGAGACACAATTTTTGAAGTATTTCAGCAAAGAGGAAGATTTGGTATTTTGCAACGATATATACGGAGTGATGGAAAAGTTTAAACTCAAGTATGATCCTGCTGAATGGCGGCTGTTCATTGATTCGTCAAAAGACAGCATAAAAGGTGTTCTTCTTCATAATGGCAACACATTCGCTTCAGTTCCTATTGCTCACTCTGTTATTCTCCAAGAAAAATACGAGAATTTGGCCCTGATTCTTCAGAAGATTCGTTATGATGAGCATAAGTGGATGATTTGTGGAGACTTTAAAATTCTATCCATGCTATTAGGGCAGCAATCCGGTTTCACCAAATATCCCTGCTTCCTTTGCTTGTGGGATAGCCGAGCCCGCGACCTACACTGGGGGAAAAAAAGACTGGCCAATTCGGGAGTATTTGAGACCCGGTGAGAAAAATGTTCTTCATGAGAGCTTGGTACCTCGTGATAAAATTCTATTACCACCTCTCCACATTAAGTTGGGTCTCATTAAGCAATTCATCAAGTCCCTTCCAAAAGATGGTGAGTGCTTTCGGTACCTTTGCTCAAAGTTCCCCCGACTTTCTGAAGCAAAGCTAAAGGAAGGAGTGTTTGTTGGCCCTGATATAAGGAAACTCATTTCAGATGGAGCATTCGCTGAAACGATGTCTGAGAAGGAAAAAGAAGCCTGGGATTCCTTCAAGGATGTTGTTCTCAAATTCTTGGGGAACAGGCGGGATGAGAACTATAAGGATATTGTTGCCAGGATGCTCAATGCCTTCAAAGAACAAGGCTGTAACATGAGCCTGAAAGTCCATTTCTTGCACTCCCATGTGAACTACTTTCCCGAAAACTTGGGGGCGTACAGTGAAGAACAAGGTGAAAGGTTTCACCAGGACATCAAGGACGCAGAGAGAAGGTACCAAGGAAGATGGAACACCACTATGATGGCTGATTTCTGCTGGTTGCTGCTGCGGGAAACCCCAGATGAAAAATACGCCAAGCAGCGCACCAAGAGAAGCATTCGGGGGAAGAAGAAACGGGCCCACCAGGAGATTGATTGACCCAAGAATGACTTTAAAATCTAAACTGTGTTGACAAATATCGTGTTTTTACTAAACTTTGAAATAAAAATTTGCTAGTTATTACCACAGTGTCGGATCTCATTATTAGAATTTTATTTTCACACCATCGGGTGTTTGTCTTCATGTATTGCAATGGTGCGGTTTGCGTTTTCTATTCTTACATACATACCTGTACAACATTTTTTGCACATTTCTTTGCTTTGCTTTGTGTCTAACCTCGCTTGTATATGCTCAATGTTTGTGCACATGTATGTGGCTGTTTTAAGTGCAGACAATTTTGCTACCATCACAGTGTGTTTTGTTGACATTACTCTATTCTTATGTGCTGCCTTGTTACAATTTTCTTTATTCTTATTTGAATAACTACTAAACAATTAGTATAAAGAATTCATCCAAGAAACTTTTATCTCGATCGCACTCAATCTGAAACGTTCACCTCAAACTGCTAACCCAATGTAGCAAAAAATCTGTACGTGATGGAGCAAATTGGTTACCAGATTTGGATTCAGCGCACCAAAAAACGTAAAAATCAATCGAAACATTAGAGGCAGTTTAAAAAAACTTTTTTTTAGTGTACCTGTGTTATCAGAGTTTTTCAGAGAGAGGAGCTGCCAGCGCTCATTACGGAGTCCCTACAGGCTCTCAACCTTTCATCTAGGGTACCGGCAGAGGATGAAGGTTTGGCGGATCCTCTCATCCAAGCGGTACGGAAGACTCAGGCTGTTTTTCCAGTTCACTGTGTGGTTAAGCAGATGATTCAGGATGAGTGGGATGTACCGGAGGCAGGATTGCGTGGTGTGAGGTCCATGAATCGTCTTTATCCCTTGGCGGATCAGGAACAGGAAGTGTTTCGTTCTCTGCATATAGATGCAGTTGTTTCGGCGGTCATGAAGAAGACTACCATTCCAGTTGAAGGAAGTGCGGCTTTAAAGGATGCACAGTATCGGAAGGTGGACGCATTATTGAAGCAAGCTTTCGAGGTTAATGCTCTGTCTCTTCAAGCATCTATTTGTGGAGCTTGGGTGGCGAGAGCATGCCTTCGTTAGTTGCAGCTTTTGCAGCAGCCAGCGCAGCAAACGCAGGAGCAGTTAGCGGATGTGACAAGGCTAAAGTCAGGTTCAGCTTATTTAGCCGATATCCACTATGATCTTATTAGAGGTTTGGCGAACAGCATGGCTTCCTTGGTAGCCACCCATCACTATCTTTGGCTGAGGAATTGGGCGGCAGTCAGTTTCTCCATGTCACATCTTAGCAAATTTCCTTTTAAGGGGAAGCTGCTGTTTGGAGAGGATCTTGACAAGCTGCTCATAGATCTGAGGGAATCTAAAGGAGGTCACTTGCTGGAGAATAAGCCGAAGAAGGGTCGGACTCCTTTACTGTCGAGGGGTCAATCTCGGGATTTCAGGCGTTTTCGTACCTCTCGGTTGGGAGGCTTTCAGAGAGGAAGGTTTTCCTCGCGTGCGCAAAGCTTTTGGGGATTCCGGGGAGCGGGCAGAGGATTTGCTAGTTCCGCTTCCTCGGGATTTAGGAAAGCGCAATGAAGCGAGGAGGACCCAGGCAGGAATTCGGACGATAGGTGGTCGACTTCAGGAGTTTCTTCCTGCCTGGATCCAGATAACATCCAATCAGTGGGTGTTGGAGGTAATTCGCGAAGGTTATTCTCTCGAATTTGCCCGTCCGGTAGTCGACTCCTTTGTCATGTTGCCTTGCAGGAGGCCAGAAAAGACAACAGTGGTACGGGAGACTCTGTCTCGTCTGTTGCAGCTGGGGACAGTGGTTCCGGTGCCGCGAGAGCATTATGGTATCGGTTGATACTCCATTTATTTCATGGTGCCAAAGAAAGATGGAGTCTTCCGCCCAATTCTGGATCTCAAGGGGGTAAATCGCTGTCTGCGGGTTGCTCATTTTCGAATGGAAACTTTACGTTCCGTTATTGTAGCAGTTTGGCAAGGGGAGTTCCTGACGTCTCTCGATCTCACCGAGGCATATTTACACATTCCAATCAGGCCCGATCATCAAAGGTTTCTAAGGTTTGCACTACCGTGGGGGCATTTCCAGTTCCAGGCATTGCCCTTCGGTCTAGCGACAGCTCTGTGTATTTTCACCAAGGTTATGGTGGTGTTGGCAGCAGCCCTTTCAAAGGAGGGGAATATTGGTCCATCCCTATCTCGACGACTGGTTGATTCAGGCATCCAGGGTCGAGAGTGTATGGGTGACGGGCAGAGTGGTGGAGCTCCTACAGAGTCTCGGTTGGGTAGTCAATACGACCAAGAGCAGGTTGGTTCCTTCGCAAGTTCTGGAGTACTTGGGAGTTCGCTTCAACACATGATTGGGAGCAGTGTTTCTGTCGCATCTCCGAGCCCAGGGCCTTCGGCTCTTAATGCGCAATTTTTTGAGCAGTCCTGCACCTTCGGCCTGGCACTATCTCCGCGTTTTAGGTACAATGGTGGTGACTGGAAGTCGTGCCGTGGGCCAGAGCTCACATGCGTCCCTTACAGAGGTCACTGCTTTGTTGCTGGTCCAGCCAGAACGATGCTCCGTCCAAGTGTCTTCTTTGTCCAGGGCAAGTCAGGGCATCCGTGCAGTGGTGGCTTCATCTGCAGAATCTCGAAGTGGGCATGCCTCTTGAACAGCCGCAGTGGATTCCAGTCTTAACGGATGCCAGTCTCGCTGGTTGGGGAGCTCATTGTGGAGAGCTCTTCGCTCAGGGCTGTTGGACCAAGCAGGAAACCAAATGGTTGTTAAATTGGCTGGAGTTGCGAGCAGTAGCTCTAGCGCTTCGGGCCTTCGAGTTCACCTTACGGGGTCAAACGGTCGGGTGCTTTCGGACAATTCCGCGACTGTGGCATACCTCAATCGTCAGGGGGGCACGGGAAGCGCGGCTATGGAGCTAGAGGCGGAAAGCCTGTTCAATTGGGTAGAGCCTCGACTTCAGGCTCTGTCGGCGGCGCACATTGCGGGAACGGACAATGTGATGGCGGACTTTCTCAGCCAGGTCCAGGTGGATCCGGGGGAATGGGAGCTTCATCTAGATGTGTTTGCGCACATAGTCCGCAAATGTGAAGCTCCTGTGATGGATCTCATGGTGACCTTTCGGTTGGTCAAGGTGAGTCGTTTTTACAGCAGAAGACGAGAAAGAATGTCAGAAGGCCTGGATACCTTGATGCAGCAATGGCCCACACACTGTCTCCTCTACATGTTCCCCCCTTGGGCTCTCATAGGTCGGGTGGTTCAGCGCATCAAAGCCCATCAGGGGAGAGTAGTTCTGGTGGCTCCAAATTGGCTTCGCCAACCGTGATATGCCAACCTGGTCTGTCTTCTCGATGGGAAACCATGGCAGTTGCCGACCAGGGAGGATCTTCTGCTACAAGGTCCTCTGCAAATGCCTCAGGTGGATCGGTTCTCGCTTACGGCTTGGCCATTGAAAGGGCTAGGTTAAAGAAGAAAGGTTATTCTAGTGCGGTGATTGCCACCTTACTTTTGGCTAGAAAAAGATCAACGTCCTTAGCTTATGTGCGGGTCTGTCATATTTGTGAGCAAAGGCAGGTTCGTCAGTGTTGAGTTTCTTGCAGGATGGTTTCGATAAGGGGTTAGCGGCCAGTTTGTTATGGGTTCAGCTGGCAGCTATTTCTTGTTATCGAGGAAAGGTTCAAGGAGTCGCCTTGGGCTCCCATGCCGATGTACTACGTTTCTTGAGAGCGGTGTCCCATCTACGTCCTTCGCGTAGGTTGGTTTCTCTTCCGTGGGATTTCAACCTGGTTTTAGGAGCCTTGACTAGGGAGCCCTTTGAGCCTTTGCATCATGCTTCGCTAAAATATTTGACCTTAAAGACAGTATTTTTGGTAGCCATTTACTCTGCACAACGAATCTCGGAGTTGCAGGCATTGTCTTGTCGAGAACCATTTCTGGTGTTCTCAAGGGAAAAAGTGGTGTTGCATCCTGTTCCATCTTTCCTGCCAAAGGTAGTTTCGCCATTTCATGTAAATCAGTCTATCTTCTTGCCAGTGTTGGGCGTTTTGGATGAGAACGCGTCGGATCGTAGTTTGCATTTATTAGATATAAAGAGGTCTCTTCGTTGATACTTCAAGGTTTCCAAGTCCTTCTGCAAGTCAGATCGTTTGTTTGTTCTCTTTGGAGGTCCACATAAGGGTGAAGCGGCAGCCAAAGCTTAGATTTCTAGATGGGTGGGGAAGTAATAGCATCGGCTTATATCTTGCAGGGCTGCCAGGTACCTGTAGGGCTGCAGGCTCATTCTACTAGAGTGCAGGCAACTTCCTGGGTGGAACATAGCTTGGTTCCTCCGACTGAGATTTGCAGAGCAGCCACCTGGTCTTCTTTGCCTGCTTTCAGTAAACCATTATTGTCTAGAATAGATGTTCAGGCATCGGGAGATGCCTGTTTCGGGTCTGCGGTTTTGTGGTCCGGGTGGACAGGTCCCTCCCAGTAATTTACTGCTCTATACACATCCCAGAGGTGAGGGACTTAACTGGAGGGACGATAAGGAAAGAGAAATTAGACTTACCTGCTAATTGTTCCTTGAGGAGCTCCATTTCAGTTCCGATTCCCGCCCTGGGAGGAGTTGTCACATTTAGCAGAGTCTGTTTGGTCTCTGCTGAAACAGCAGCCAGGCAGTAGGATTTCAGCAAAATTTCTTTCTGTACTCAGACAATGCATGTTCTATACTCTTTCTCTCATTCTCCTTTCTGTTCTATTTCTTTCAAGCGGGAGAGGGGACCGTTGGCCTCTTATTTATGAAATCATTTTTATTGTAAACACAGCACTCCACTCTTGTACAAAGAAACTGCTAGAGTACATTACACACTGAGATGACAGCAACCACAAGATTCAGATAACAGCAACAGGATTAATCCCAAAACTAGTCCCCAGGCACCCCCACCCCCCCGCCGTCTATCAACACTGCCTAGTACAACACAGGGCGCTGGCTAACTGCACATAGAAACTCAGAGTAGCACACGGTGTGTTTCATCCGCTGCGTATCCCCTGCCCTGCCCCCCACCCACCCCACCCTCTCTTCCTTACACCCCTCCCCCCCTCCAACCCCCCCCCCCACCCCGCTGATCTACACTTTCCGTCTGACCTAGCTCGGAGATACTGGTCGCCATGGGCTCTCGCACTCTACTCCCCCCCCCTCCCCGTTGTCTTCGTCATGGACAGGGTTCCAAATTTCCAAAAATTGCTCCCAAGGCTTCCCTCCAAGAGTTTTGGCAGAGCGCCTTTCCATCACTTTTAAGTCCCTCATCGCTCGTACCCATTCCCCCACTGTAGGCACTGCATCATCCAGCCAGTGGCGAAGAATGACTTGCTTGACTACCACAAATCCCTTGGTACACAGCCTCCGTGCCGCGCAACTTAGAGGGGGTTCACGCTCACAAGTATCAAAAAGGCACCACTCGGGACACATTTCTAAATCCTCCTGCAACCACCTCCCCAACACCCGTCCAATGTCCCCCCAAAAGCCCTGTATGTGAGGGTGAGCCCAAAAGCGATGCGCCAGTCCCCCTTGTTCCACTCTACAGAGGTTACACACATCTGTCTCCGCCAGGCCCATTTTGGCCGCCCAGATATTGTGGACATATGCCCTCCAAAGAAATTTGTATTGGATCTCCTGCAGCTGCATGGTTTCGGAGATGTGCTTAATGGCCGTAAACGCTGACAACAACCGCTCCACCGTTCCCTGCAAGATACCATCGCCTTGCCACTTTGCCGATAAGGCCTCAATGCGGGAAATGTCTCCTGCCGGGCATAGTTCTCTCATCAGGGCCCCCCCATGTTATTTTGCCCTCCAACCTAATAAACAGCTCCAGCATCCCCCCCCTGCCCTATAAAGTATCCAGGCTCCTTACTGAGCCCGAGGTAGTAGTGGCGAGCCTGGAGATAGAAAAATAGATCATGCGCATCAAGGGTGTACGTCTTCTGTAATGAGGCAAAGGAATCAACCTGCGCACTCCCCTCCCCCCGAAGTTGCCCCAAGTAGGAAAGCCCCTTGGCCGCCCACCGCTTGGCCACCGCTGAACCCTGCCCAGGCAGAAATGCCTTATTGCCCATCAAAGGGACACAATCCGTCTTGCGCCATGGGACTCCTCTGCTGCGACAGAGGGCTCTCCATGCCTGCCCCGCCGCTCGCCAGAAGGTCGACCGCTTGCAAGACTCCGAGGCGACACCCCTGGCCTCTTGCAAGATTGCCAGTCAGTGGTAAGGGGCCGCCATCGCATCCAAAATACTGAGTGGCGTCATCTCCGAACTACCCTCCACCATGTCCCGGAAGACCCGGACCCAGCACACCATGTTGTATCCTCCAATCGAGAGCAGGCCTGCTCCCCCCAGTTCTTTGGGTTGGAACAAGACAGCCAGCGCTATACGCGCTCGACGTCCCCGCCACAAAAACCGCAACAGATGGCGCTGTAATAGCCTGGTCTCCTGCCGCCGCAGCCAAACCGGCAGGTGCCGTAGAACATACGTCCAGCGGGGGAACTCAACCATATTGAACAAGGCAATTCTACCGTGGAGAGACAGCGGTAACGGGCTCCATCTCCGCAGCCTCTCCAACGTCCCTGTCAGGAGGGACTGGATATTTAACTGGTAAAGCTGATCTGGGCTCTCTGGGATCTGGACCCCCAGGTATTGAAGTTTCCCCACCGCCCAACTTAAGGGAAAGGCTCCTCGCCACCCCGCTCTGCAACGGCCACCCACATCTAAAGCTAAGGACTTGGCGGCGTTTATTTTCAGACCCGAGAAGGACCCAAAAGAGCCAATAGTCGCGAGCGCTCTTTCTAATGAGTGTTGCGGGTTCGTCAAGCAGAGGAGCATATCATCTGCAAAAACGCTAAGCTTAATCGTGCTCATCAGCCAAGTCACTCCCAACACCGCCGCCTGTTGCGTCAGCTTTATCAGTAAAGGTTCCAGATGTACGATAAAAAGAAGATGCGAGAGGGGGCATCCCTGCCTAGTCCCCCTATGCAGCACAAAGGGTTCTGACCTTTCTCCGCCCATGACGATAAACGCACGCGGTTCTGTGTACAGCGCGCGGACCCAGCCCACATAATGACCTATGAAAACAAAGCGCCGCAGGGCTTCAAACATGTAGTCCCAGGAGACCCGATCAAACGCCTTCTCGGCATCCAGGCTAGCTAACAACAGAGGCTGCTCGCGCTGGAGGCAGGCCTCCATGCTGAGTAGGACTTTTGCGATGTTGCACGCGGCTCCTCTGCCCCTAACAAAACCCGCTTGATAGTCCCCAATTAAGCGGCCCAACACCTGCTGTGCGCGCTCCACCAGAATGGAAGCCAGTATTTTCATATCGAAGTTGATAAGTGAAATCGGCCTATACGAGGCGGGATCTTCCGGATCCTTCCCTGTCTTGTGTATGAGCGAGATAGAGGCCGTGCACATGTCCCGCGGGAAGGACCCCGTTTCTAAGACTTCTGCGTACACTCCAACTAAGACCAGTAGCACCTGCTCACCAAGAATTTTGTAGAATTCAGCCCCATAGCCATCTGGGCCAGGAGCCTTGTGTATTTTCCCCCTCTTGATTGCCCACTGAATCTCCGCCCCTGTAATTGGGCCATTTAAGGCTTCTAGCTCCTGTGGGGGGGAGATAGAGTCCAAGAAACAGCGTTCCGTATCACGATCCTCCTGCTCCGGCTCGTAGAGTTTACTATAGAATCTCCGGAACTCTTGCACAATAGCCGCTGAGTCCGTAACCCTGTGTCTTAAGGGCTGTTATCAACTTCGAACCGCGCTCGTCCCTCACCAGCCGAGCCAACAGGGCACCGGAGCGATTACCAAAACGAAACAATTGATGACGGTAGTACTGTATATCAAAAATCGCTCTATCTTGTAAAATAGTATTCAGCTGCTTCTGAGTCTCAAAGTACTTCCGCAGCCCTCCCTTCTGGGGCTGTAGCACCGAGGCCCGCTTCGCCTCCTGCAGCTCCTGCGCCAACCGCACTACCTCCGCATTCACTCTTTTTCGCTCTACAGCCATATAGGCCATTAACTGGCCCCTAAGCACCGCCTTCCCTGCCTCCCACGGAGTGGCCTCTGAGTTCACACTACCCTCATTATCCGCCAGGTATTCCCCCCATTTCTTTCGCACAAACTCTCGAAAACTCGGCCGGTTCCAAAGATGACATGGGAAGGCCCAGCGGCCCCCAAGGGGGAAACGACCTCGCCAATACATACTGACCATCGCATGGTCAGAAACGTGTATGGGGCCAATTTCCGCGGTGCGCACCCTACCAAAGTCAGCCTGAGTCACCAATACATAATCGATTCGAGACCAGGTTTGATGAGCTCGAGACAGATGGGTGTAGTCTCTCTCCCCGCCATGTAACACTCTCCATACATCCACCAGCCCCCCCCCCCGCCTGACACAAGTAAGAGACACCCCGAGTTTTCCAGCTTTCACCTCTCGGAGGGACCACCGATTTATCTAGCAGGGGATCATGCGCACAGTTAAAATCACCCGCTAGGATAACAGGCAATCTAGGGGAAGTGACCAGTCTCCGTCCCAGGGACTCAAAGAACCCATGGTTATAAGAATTGGGGGCATAGACACTGGCCAACAGTAGTTCTTCGCCATTGACCTTCACATGCACCCTAGATGGAGCACCCGTCCGGGTCCTGTTCCTCCCGAATCAATTCTACTTTAAGGTTTCGGTGGAAACAGATGGCCACCCCCCGCTTCCTACCCCCAGGGCTCGCCGCTGCATAGACCTGCCCCACCCAGGCTCTCTTCAGTTTTGCATGCTCCCTATCACTGAGATGTGTTTCTTGCAGGAGCGCTATATGGGCCCCCTGCTTTCGCAAGGCTTGGAGCACTTTAGTGCATTTTATTGGGGAGCCAAGCCCCCCCACGTTCCAAGATATGAAACACAGGTCAGTTCCCATCAGCCATCACTTTGCTTCGGCGCCTGCCTGGGCCATATCTCATACTCAGGGAAGGTAACTGCGGGCTGCCCAGCCCCAGCCCCCAGCGCCTCCCCCCCCTAGTCTGCTTCAGAGGGAAGAGCCCCCCCAGCATCCGTACCCAAGTTATTGTGCGATCAGCAACCCTCCCTCCCCATACCCTCCCCTCCCCAGCCCCCCCCTCTCCCCCCCTGAATTTCCCCCCACCTCCCCCTCCCTGCCTCCCGCCTAGTTCCCTCTGCTCTGCCCCCTCCCCCCCTCCCCCAAAACCCCCACCCTTCCACTATCATACTCCCCCTCCCCCTTAAAAACACTATCCAAGCTACTGCCGGCCCCCTCTACCCGGCTCGTGTCCCACCACCGTGCACAACAGGGCGACCCCACTCCCCCTTCCAAAAGGTACCGCTGTCGGGAGGAAACTCCCCACAGCGAGCCCATAGCTCAGCAGCACCGGGTTCAAGACCCCCCTCCCACCAACCCTTGTGTCCAGCATACCCCCCCAGATCCACGATGTCTCCCCAATATCAAAAAGAAGAAAAACAGAGCACAACACAACATATCAAACCATACCTTAAAATATAGAAATACTGAATGCCTTCTCCTCTGATACAATCCTCACAAGCCCACTGTCCACATAGAGGCGCAGCCCAACAGGGGCCCGTGCCGCAGAAACAGAGTCTTCAGTCTGGGGACCCATCTTGAGCCCAGTCTGGCAGAGCGACCGGTAGCCCAGCCTGTCCTTGGGCTCCCAAATCCCACTCGGGCTCACAGAGGACGACAACCAGTGGAGTCAGCAAAAACACAGGCTCAACACCGCCGCTCAGGTCGCCCTTCTGTTGTCCATCTCAGCTTTCTCCAGATCCTCCAGAAATTTTCGTGCCGCTGCCGCCGTCGCCAAAACATGATTCTTGCCGTCGGCGAGCACGCGGAGCATGGCCGGAAAGGCCAGGGTGAAGCGTAGTTGTTTCTTGAAGAGCGCTGAACAGATCGGGGTGAATTCCTTGCGCTTTGCGGCCACCGCGGCAGAGTAATCTTGGAAAAGTAGCACTTTTTGATCGTCAATCATCAAAGTCCGCTGTTTCCGGTAAGCTTGTAGCAGTCTCCACTTATGGTGGAAGTTCAGGATACGAGCTATAACTACTCGGGGCCTGTGAATATTCTCTTGCTTAGGCCCGAGGCGGTGCACTCGTTCCACCTTGAGGTCTCCCACGAGGTCTTCCAGCCCAAGTTCTCTGGGAAGCCAACTCTCCACCAAAGGGAGGAGCATTGCATCGGAGCGCGACTCCGGGACTCCCACCAAACGCAGATTGTTCCGGCGGGAGCGATTTTCCAGGTCATCGATTTTGTCGCACAACATCTCAATCGTTTTTTGCATCTTGGCCTGCACTCTGGTTTGGCTGCCCTCCGAGTCCTCCAGTGCTGAGACTCGATGTTCAAGCTCGTCGACTCGATGCCCGAATTCTGTCAGAGTCTCTCCCATTGATTCTAGCTTAGCAAGTATCATATCGAACTTCGGCTCCAAAATTTTTGCCACTTCGCGTGCGAGCTCCTCTGCGCCCGACTCTACGCTCTCCGCCCCCGGCGAGGCAGGCTGTGTTTCTCCGGGCGGCTGCTTCCCCACAGAGGTAGGCCCACTCCTTGGTGCCTTCTCCCGCTCTTTGCACGTTGCCAGGGGCATGCTGGCTTTAGATTTTGGAGTTGCCACTGCTAGAGAGGGAGACCCTTCTACCCGTAGTCTTATATTTGCAAATCTGTCAAAAGGCTCTTAGAAAAGATTACTGAAGAGTCGGGTCGCCCTGGAGCGATCAGAGAGACCTCTTACTCGCTCATGTGTCACGTGGGATCTGTCTTGGCCTCTTATTTAATGGGGATTTAGTTCAGTTCAACAGTTAATTTTTAGTAGTTAATACTATAGCTACTTATTTGTTGCTCCTTTGAGTCTGCTTTGTCATTAAGTCACTGGAAGCTGGTGGGGGTGCCAGCAGGATATGTGCAGTGATGTCACAAGTTTGGCATGCCCAGTCTCCATGCTGCGGAAGGAAGTGCACTACCCAGAGGTGAGGGACTGAACTGGAGTTCCTCAAGGAACAACAATTAGCAGGTAAGTCTAATTTCTCTTTACTTCTCTTTAGCAGGTGTTTTCCGTGGACAGCAGGATAAGTCCTCATAACCCGACCACATCCCCTGGAGTTGTATTTTAATTCAGCATGTTACATGACTGTGGCAAAATTGTGTGGCGACAGCAGGCGGGAAGACACGTGCATGTGCAGTGAAGCCTTTCCAATATTTATTTATTTATATATTTATTTTTATTTCTTATATACCGCGCTCTTTTAATCAGTGCGGTTTACAAATGAACAAAATGTAAACACAATGACACAGTCAGCATTGTTTTTTTACAATGAACAGGGAACAAAAACTTGGCAGAAAAACAGGGTTAACTATATACAGACAAGAGGCATAAAATAGAGTAAACTATGTACATGGCATTTTGGTTGATTAACATGGTAGTGGTAAATAGCTACAATTAAAAATACAGTATAATTACAGTATGGATGGTGAGCTTCTAGAAGCTTCTAGAAGGAGATGGAGCAGGCTGTTCTGTGAGGGTTCTATCAATGATTTCATCTGTACATGAGGACTTATCCTGCTGTCCATGTAGAATACCTGCTATAGGTGAGTAATTTTGTTCACTCCATAGGTTTTCCCTTTGAAAATTTGAACAGTTTATAGGAAATTGGTAGCTTTGTACCCATATACCTTGCATTGGAAATGGATGCAAAAGTACTTCACTGTCTCATCCCACCCTTTCCCTCTTAACGACACCTACTTTCAGCACAGTGAATGTGTCTCCACTGTCATCGTGCACACATACTTTTAGCTGTGTGCACTGGGAGCAGTAATCAAACCCTGTTTTTATGCATAAGTTTACACGTGTAAAAATGTTTGACATTGCTCTCAAGATTTGTATTAATTGACTGAGAAGGGCAATGACTCCTTTGAAAAATTGCTTTTATTACTGATTTTATATTTTTGGCTTATCACAGAAAGGAGATACTCCTCTTCATATTGCAATCCGCGGAAGAAGCCGAAAACTGGCAGAATTGCTTTTAAGAAATCCAAAGGATGGACGACTGCTCTACAGGCCCAACAAAGCAGGGGAGACACCTTACAACATTGATTGTAGTCATCAAAAAAGCATTTTAACTCAAATATTTGGTGCCAGTAAGTTATAGATTTTAAATATTTTCCTGAGTACAGTACTTGAAGACTCTTTGGGGCTGATTCTATAAAGGGTGTGTAGAAAGTTACATGCTATTTACGCACATAAGTCCCTATTCTAATGTTTGTGAATGAACATTTACATGCACACTTTAGAAAGTTGCTATTCTGTAAGTATGTGCATTAATCCCATCGCATATGCTTTCATATTGGGCGTGTATATGGTGGAGTGCATGTGGGGCCTAAATTTACGCACATTAGTTGTAAAATAGTATAAGTTATGTGTGGTGTTGACCATTCTAGATATGAGCATTTACACCTGCACTAGAAAAGGTGTAACTGCCACGACTAGGTTCAGGTGCGTCAGCGCCCCTGTTCGATAAAGGAAAGTACACTCATGTTTTACTTTGATAGGATAGTCCCCACATACATGCGTGGCAATGTGTGTTAGCTATGCAGGAGTTTATAGAATGAACTCTAAGTGTAAAGACATACTTTTCTGACAGCTGGGGCAGTGATCCACACACACACAGGTCACCTGACTGTCTTGTGCCTCTCTGATAAATCGTCCACAACTTTTTAAGGAGCTGTTCTCCAGGAACAAGCAGTCCTCACATATGGGTGACATTGGTGCTGACGGAGCCCTGCGCGGAAGCATCACCCCAGCTTTCAAAGAAAGCCCTTGGGAGATGCATCATGCATGCATGGTCCCTTTCCTGCCAAGGGTGCCATCTTGCTCAATCTCCATTTTTCCACGGAGCCCACCGGATGATATTCCCAGAAAAAGCAGTTAATTTTCATCCTATAGTGTTTTGTTTTTCTCCGGCTGCGACTGGTTCCTTTCCTGTCTTCGAGTTTGCTTGCTTCAGCATTGCATCTCAGACCGTCCTTTATTCCCTATTTAAGTTCTTTTTCATTTCCTGGCGTGGCTTCGTGTCTTTTTTCTGCCGACTGGCAGTTCCTCAGATCTTCAATCTCGCCGGGGTACTTTTTCCTCCAATGGCCAGTGGCTTTAAGAAGTGTGGTTTGTGCTCTAAAACTATGTCCCTCACTGACACACACAATTGCTGCCTCTGTTTTCTTGGTCCTGACCATGACCTCGGAGGTTTGTGGCCTCTGCAAGCAGATATTCACTAAAGATATCAAACTCCGTCAGCAGAAGCATGACCACATTTTCTCCAGGTCAGACTCTGCCCCAGAGTCCCCAGTGACCCCACGATCCAGGGCCCTGTCTGAGACCCTGGAGTCGCATAGTGACCCTGCGGTGACCGACCAGGCACATGGGTCCTCCTACAGGGGTACCCGGACCAGGAACGCAAGAGGAAGAAGAAATGCTCAAGAACCTCTTTGTGGGACTCGGTGAAGGTGGACAAGCCCTGTGCCAGATCCCTCAGCCCCCGAAGAAGGCTGTCAGACGGCTGCCTAGGGTGAGAACTTACACAATCTTGACGATGCATATATTCATATGATTCTTGCAAGGTATTGTGGGTATTGTAGTTCATTCACTCCCAAACACAGCTGATGACAATAATTTGAGTTGTGAAACCAAGTGGTAAGATCAATAAAATACTTCTTTTATTGATGGGGTTTAATTCACCCAGCACATGTATGCTTGATAGCACTATAAATGAGGTTACTTGCTTGCAGTGTTTAAAATGGATAACAAAAAGTCACAAAGTAAACCAGAAAACAACCTTCAGCTTGTCAGGCAATTAGCTAATGTTTTCTTAGCAAATAATTACCAAATACAAAGGCACAAAGTAAAGAATAAACTTTGCTGGTTAGGTTAACTTCTGCTTATTTTCCACGCCGATCTCAGCAGTGATTCTCCCTTGCTCACACACACAATCAGGTGCAGCCCTAATTACTATCAATGGACCAGCTGAAAGCCTTTAGCTGGCTGGCTGCTACTGTGTGAGCCCAAATCCTGCTTTAAGAGCTGTTTGCAGTGGAAATAAAGAACAAAGTTAGGTTTCTTTGTGATGGCTGATGTGTTTGCTCACGGAAAACTAGCAATAGCATTTAGATAGAGAACAGTCCATATAAATAGTTTCATCTGCTGTATCTCCCCCTTCATCAACAATCATAGGGTCAATATCATACATTGGCACAGATGAGTCTTTCATTAAGGCACTATCATGAGAATGCTTATTCCCTTGCTGCCATTCTCTATTATAGATAGGGTCTGGATCAGTGTTCATACCTGAGCCTCTCCTGCCATCATAATTCCTCTCTGTAAAGCCTGGCCAATATGTAATCCAATTCTGATGTCCAGCCTTCCAATCTTGATCCCTGGACACTGGATCTCCTCTCACATACCTTCTGGCCTTGGTCTGAAAGTCCCTTCCACATGCAGTCTTCTCTCTTCCAGGTAGCCACTGGTGATTCCTATCTCTGCCAATCCATTCCTCTGGCTGAATCCAGTCCAATGGACTCTGCTGGCATTTGGAATACCTCCCAGTATGGGTACTGCCTTGGAATCTCCCAGACCTTCCAATGGGCTTTCTTCTCTTCCTTCCAGAGAGTTTCCTTCTTTCTCTATCCGCTTGGCTTGGCTTCTGTTTCTCCAGGTGATACTGGTGCTTGAGCTTGTAGCCGTTGCTGTCTCTGTATCTCTTTCTGAAGCTGTTCTTGTAGCTCTCCCTGAAGCTGTTATGTGAAGAATAAGCTCTATTCTTATCCTTTCCTAATGTGTGCTGCTCCCTAACACAGCGCAGCTGTCTTGAATCAGGCCCTGCCCTTTGAGATGAGTGCTTAGGGATTACCTCATAGCTCTCTTGATTGCACACACATTCTCTCACTTCAGCCCCTCTCATGGCTGCTGGAAACCTGGTGCATTCTGGGACTGGTAGTCTTTTATGTGAAAACTCTGTTTTCTTGCTTCTACCAGAACTGACAGGTTGCTTGTTCAGAGTCACATCATCTTTTCTATAGCTCCTACCTGAGCTATGATAAGCTTCCTTATCACATACCCCCCTGCTTAAGTTATTACGGACTGGTTTTACTGGTAAAACGTCTTCTCTACAGTCCGTAATACGGGAAAGTGCATCCGCATTCTTGTGTAACTTCCCGGCACGATGTTCAACCTGAAAATCAAACGCCTGTAAGGCCATGTACCAGCGTGTCAACCTGGCATTGTGGTTCTTCATTTGCTGCAACCACTTAAGTGGGGCATGGTCCGTGACCAACTGGAACTTTCTCCCTGTAAGGTAAAACCTTAACGCTTCCACTGACCACTTGATAGCCAAACACTCTTTTTCTATCGTGGAATACTTTTGTTCAGCCAGTGACAACTTCCTGCTCAGGTACATCACAGGATGCTCCTCTCCATCATGGCACTGGGATAGGACTGCTCCTAGCCCTACATCCGATGCATCGGTTTGAACCAGAAAGGGTTTCTTGAAGTCTACTCCTTTCAGTACCGGTCCTGTACACAATTTTTCTTTTAATACTGAAAACGCTTTTTCAGCTTCTGGTGTCCACTTTATCTGGTTTGGACAATTCTTTCGCAGCATATCCGTGAAAATGGCACTTTTCTCTGCGAATTGCGGTATAAACCGGCGGTAGTATCCAATAAGTCCTAAGAAACTTCTTAGTTGTTTCTTGGTTGTTGGAGGAGGAAAATTCCTGATGCTATCTATTTTGCTTAATAGAGGTTTAATTTTTCCTCTTCCCACTAGGTGGCCTAGGTATTTTACCTCCCTATTTGCAAAGGCACACTTCTTCGGGTTTAAAGTGATTCCCGCTTGCTTCATAGAGCACAAGACTGCCCTGATCCTCTTCAAATGCTCCGCCCAGGTGTTACTATGGATTATGACATCATCCATGTATGCAAAAGCATAACTTTGGTGGGGTCGAAGTACCTGATCCACTAACCTTTGGCAGGTAGCCGCTGCTCCATGCAGTCCGAAAGGCATCCTCTTGAACTGGAAAAGGCCAACGGGGGTGCTGAACGCAGTCTTCGGCTTCGACTCCCTGGTGAGAGGGATTTGCCAATATCCTTTTGTCATATCAAGGGTGGTTAAGTATTGAGCCTGTCCCAGCTGGTCCAACAGCTCCTCAATTCTTGGCATTGGATATGCATCAAAAACTGATATGGCGTTTACCTGCCGGAAGTCAATACAAAATCTTAAGGATCCATCAGGCTTCGGCACCAGGACTATGGGGCTATTCCAGGGACTCTTTGACTCCTCTATTACCCCCATGTCCAACATCTCCTGGACTTGTGCCACTACCTCCTGTCTTTTGGCTTCAGGCAAGCGGTATGGCCTTTGACGAACCAATTTCCCAGGTGGAGTTATTATTTCATGGGCCACCAAATGGGTCTCCCCAGGTATGGGTGTCAACACATCTGGGAATTCCTTAAGCAACTTCCTAATTTCTTCCTGTTGTACCATTGTCAGGTCCTCACCTATTTGGGGCTCTGATTTTTCTTTACAATCAGATACCTGGGGTCCCAAATCTTCCTCTTCACTCACCTCCCTCTCTCGGGCACAGGTGGCAGCTAAGCTTTTAACCCCTTTGACATCAGTAGAACCAAAGCCTTTGGCTCCACGTTCAGAATTCTCTAGGGATGTGACCTCCTCCACAGGTGGAAAACCCAGCCTCTCACAAATCAATTGGGCAATTTTGTCTCCTGTCTTCACATGATACTCATTCTGTCCAAAGTTAAACAACAGAACTTTAATATTGCCCCTGTAATCGGGATCAATTACTCCCGCACCCACATCGATGAAATATTTAAGGGCTAATCCGGACCTTGGGGCTACTCTCCCATAACATCCAATTGGTATTTCCACTTGGAGACCGGTGTCAACCAGGGCTCTCCCTTGGCTAGGTACAGTCACATTTTCTATGCTGCATAGGTCAAACCCAGCAGACTGAGGGGTTGCCCGCTTAGGAGCTTGGGCCTTCTCAGAGACCTTATGGTACTTTAGGACGAATATCTGCTTTGGGGTAGCTTGGTCTTCTGGACGCTTAACCATCTTTTTAGCTGGGGTCTGAGGACTTCCAAATAAAGGCCCGGGAGCTACTACCATTAAACCTTCTCCCTCCTTTTTTCCTAGTCCTTCCACTAGACCCTGCTTAAATCTTGGCCAGTCTCTTCCTAGAACCAAATCAAAGGGTAGCCTAGGCACCACTGCTAATAGGACTTCCTCTTGTTTCCCTAGGCACTTAACCTTTAGCCTATAGGTGGGATATGATGATGCAGCACCATGAATGCATCTGATGTGAACTTGGCTTTCAGGGGTTCTAGGCACAAATCTTTCTTGGACCTCTATCCTCTTCCAAAGCCTTTTTGACATCATACTCTGGTCTGCCCCAGAGTCTAATAATGCATTTGTGGTAATTCCTTGCACATCAACCATCAAAAGAAATCCTTCCTTGGGCTGTTTTAAATCCAGACCCATTAAACTAGTGTGTGTCTGGCACCTCTTCTCTAAGTGTCCCACTTTTCCACACTTGAAACATTTCTTTCTATTCCACTGTGTCATCTGGTTTGATACAGTACATTCATTTTCAGAAACATTCTTAATTATTCCCTTTTCTGATACAGCACATTTAGCCTCAGCATCCATCTTTAGAGGGCCACCCATTCTATGGCAAGCCTGCGTGGCTTCCAAGAATCTCTCTGCTAGCATGGTTGCCTCTCCAAGATTTTGGCAATTTTGCTGTATAAGAAAAACATTCAAATCTTTAGGTACCCCAAGCATAAACTGTTCCAGCATTATAATATCTAATAACATTTCTACTGTCTTTTGCTCAGGCTCCAACCATTTTACAGCTAGACTTCTAATTCTCTGACTCAGAGCCCTGGGTGTCTCACCCACTTTCAATGTAACAGCTCTAAACATTCGCCTATACTCTGAAATAGACAACCCTAGGCGATCTCTAATAGCTGCCTTTACATCCTTATAAATCAAAGCCTGGGCTGCTGGCATTGCTCTGTAAGCTGCTAGTGCCTCACCAGTTAATGAGGCTGCCAGCCTTACTGCCCACTGGGTCTCTGGCCATGCTAAAGCCTGTGCCACTCTTTCAAAAGACTCTAGAAAATCATCAACATTATCTTCTGGAGTTAATTTCCCAAAATTAAATGCCCCAATCCCTTGATTGAGTCCCACATTGTCCACATGTGGTGCACCAGTACTAACTGCTGGTCTTGCATCTGTTCCACTTTGGCTCTGCAGCTGAACTAGAGCTTGCACCAGATCAAGCACTGGTTTCTGCTGTTCCATTAAGGCCTTCATAGCAGTGTCCTGGGCCTGCTGTGATAGCTCCTGCTGCTTGCAAAATTGGGCTGCCATCCACTGAGCCATCTCCCTCGGATCCATCTTGACCCCTGCAAGAGATAAAGAAAAAAGAAAAACCCAAGAGCAGCACCTTCCAACCAGGTGTGGGTTTTTTTTTTTTTTTCCAACTTTTTTTTCAATTACCCCCTGTGCTTACACACATCCACCACTAGACATGCCCAGGTACATATTACCTTGTCTCAGTGATGAATCCAGCTTTGCACAGGGTCTTTTCCTCTGGGACAGCTTCCTGGAACAACCACTTTTCTTCCAAAGTGCAGATGAGGGAAAGAATCTTCTTACAGCTTTAAACTTGACTTTTATTTGTAATCCACAACAAGTAAATCCTCTTGGTGCAAGAGCAATCCGAAAAACTACGCCATTTGTCAGACGGCTGCCTAGGGTGAGAACTTACACAATCTTGACGATGCATATATTCATATGATTCTTGCAAGGTATTGTGGGTATTGTAGTTCATTCACTCCCAAACACAGCTGATGACAATAATTTGATTTGTGAAACCAAGTGGTAAGATCAATAAAATACTTCTTTTATTGATGGGGTTTAATTCACCCAGCACATGTATGCTTGATAGCACTATAAATGAGGTTACTTGCTTGCAGTGTTTAAAATGGATAACAAAAAGTCACAAAGTAAACCAGAAAACAACCTTCAGCTTGTCAGGCAATTAGCTAATGTTTTCTTAGCAAATAATTACCAAATACAAAGGCACAAAGTAAAGAATAAACTTTGCTGGTTAGGTTAACTTCTGCTTATTTTCCACGCCGATCTCAGCAGTGATTCTCCCTTGCTCACACACACAATCAGGTGCAGCCCTAATTACTATCAATGGACCAGCTGAAAGCCTTTAGCTGGCTGGCTGCTACTGTGTGAGCCCAAATCCTGCTTTAAGAGCTGTTTGCAGTGGAAATAAAGAACAAAGTTAGGTTTCTTTGTGATGGCTGATGTGTTTGCTCACGGAAAACTAGCAATAGCATTTAGATAGAGAACAGTCCATATAAATAGTTTCATCTGCTGTATCTCCCCCTTCATCAACAATCATAGGGTCAATATCATACATTGGCACAGATGAGTCTTTCATTAAGGCACTATCATGAGAATGCTTATTCCCTTGCTGCCATTCTCTATTATAGATAGGGTCTGGATCAGTGTTCATACCTGAGCCTCTCCTGTCATCATAATTCCTCTCTGTAAAGCCTGGCCAATATGTAATCCAATTCTGATGTCCAGCCTTCCAATCTTGATCCCTGGACACTGGATCTCCTCTCACATACCTTCTGGCCTTGGTCTGAAAGTCCCTTCCACATGCAGTCTTCTCTCTTCCAGGTAGCCACTGGTGATTCCTATCTCTGCCAATCCATTCCTCTGGCTGAATCCAGTCCAATGGACTCTGCTGGCATTTGGAATACCTCCCAGTATGGGTACTGCCTTGGAATCTCCCAGACCTTCCAATGGGCTTTCTTCTCTTCCTTCCAGAGAGTTTCCTTCTTTCTCTATCCGCTTGGCTTGGCTTGGCTTCTGTTTCTCCAGGTGATACTGGTGCTTGAGCTTGTAGCCGTTGCTGTCTCTGTATCTCTTTCTGAAGCTGTTCTTGTAGCTCTCCCTGAAGCTGTTATGTGAAGAATAAGCTCTATTCTTATCCTTTCCTAATGTGTGCTGCTCCCTAACACAGCGCAGCTGTCTTGAATCAGGCCCTGCCCTTTGAGATGAGTGCTTAGGGATTACCTCATAGCTCTCTTGATTGCACACACATTCTCTCACTTCAGCCCCTCTCATGGCTGCTGGAAACCTGGTGCATTCTGGGACTGGTAGTCTTTTATGTGAAAACTCTGTTTTCTTGCTTCTACCAGAACTGACAGGTTGCTTGTTCAGAGTCACATCATCTTTTCTATAGCTCCTACCTGAGCTATGATAAGCTTCCTTATCACAAGGCCCAAGGTGTCAGAGCGGGAACAGCCGTCCAAGGTCCCCAGGAAGGAATTGTCAGCCCCCGGCGATCAGCCTTGGACCTCTGAGGCTATCCTCGTTGAGGACTTCCCCTCCTCTCTGGCGCCGGATTCTGCTATCCTGGTGTCCGCCCCAAAGACTGCGGTACCATCTGGACGAAAGTCCAGGATGGAGTCCCTGGAGTGCAGTCTGACTGCCTTCCTGGCAACGCAGCAGGTGCAGTTGTCTGGCTCTGCCAGTTCATTTGCCCAGACCACCGGGATCTCGACTTCTAGGACTTCCCTGGTTGTTGAGCTGACAGCCTCGAGTCTATTCTCGACAGCGGTCTTGATCATGGTCCCATTCCTCGGGCCGTTAATCATCTTTGACCAGTGCTCGTGGCTCCAGCCACCTAGCCTTGAAGGCCTATGGACCACTGGCCCCAGGTCCATCAATGGCCATCGAGTCCTCCGCTGAGTACTCCAACTGGGAGTCCGAGGCCGAGACATTCCTGGACACTCGCAAGCACCGCAACGTGCCGTCAAACCCGTCTCCACCTGAGGCCAGGTGCCAGTCACCATCCGAGGACACAGCTTTCCTCAAATTTGTGTGGGACATGTCAAAGGCATTGGCATTCCCCACTGACTTGGAGGAAGTTCCTCATACGGAGGAGCTCGAGAACGTACGATATGAGTCCCTGCCAAAGGAGTCACTCATGGTGCTCATCCCAGCTATTATGGAAAGGCTAATTCTCCGAATGTGAGAGTCACCGGCCTTAGTGCCCATATTCAGCCATTGACTTGACTCCATGTACTGAGTCCACCGGGGCCTGGGCTTCAGGAAGACTCAGGTCTCGTACAACTCTATAGTGGTGGAGTCCACTATGCATTGGCTTAAAACTATAAGACACATTCCTTGGTGCCCCCAAGCAGGAAGGCCAGGACCTTCGACGCCCTTGGTAGAAAGTGCTACCAGGGCTTGATGCTGGCCTGTTGGATCCAGGCATACCAACTATATATGGGTATGTATCTGAGGGACCTGGAGAAGGAGCTTGCCGGGTTCTCAGCTGGCCTCTCGGAGGAACCCCTCCAATGGTTACAGAACCTGGTCAAAGGCGTCGTTGACTGCTCTAAGGGGTCTGTTTACTAAACGGCGCACTTGTACGGGGCGCACATGAGCGCTCTAAAAGAGGTATTTAAGTGCTCTTAAGCGCCCCGTACGAGTGCGCGGCACATTAACGGGTCCCGCAAGCGTGCGCCGACAACGCGCACATTTGCGGGACGGTAATGTGCGAAACAGGCGTGGAAAGGAGAAATGAGGGCGGAGGAAGGCCCCCTAGGGGCGGAGAGACGGGGTCAGTGGGCGGAATGTGGGAGGGGGGAGACTCGCCGCACAGGAGCGTGCCCGAATCTCCAAAGAAATATACCGCGAGTCCAACAGTCGCGTTAGAGGTGCTGGGAAGGGAAAGGAAACCGTTTCCGTCAGCAATGTGCAGCACAATACTGGAAAGCCCAAATCCGTGAGCAGTGTGTCCCATGTGCACAGATCAACCTCGTTAATTGCACAGGGCACTAACCACACGGGCGCCGCGCACCTCCGCGCATCTGTCACTCACAGCTTCCCGACGGAACGCCCACTCCTTCTACGGCACCCGCTCTGCACCGCGGACCGCACACCACCGGCCTTTAGTAAACAGACCCCTAAGTTTGTCTCGAGCAGCCTATGATGGCTTTGAGTCCACAGCCTGGATGGCTGCAGCGGGCATCAGTGCCTGACACCAGGCCTGTCTCCAATTCTCAGACCTGGAGCAATGGGTCCAAGACAAACTTGTCAATGTCCCGTGCCAAGGGAATAACCTCTTTGGTAAGCCCATGTCAGACAAGGCTGTGGAGCTCGAGTCTGAGTTCCTGATAAGAACTTGACTTTCTAAGAAGACCAACGCTCTGCCCAAGTGGAAGGCCTCGGGGGAAAAAACACCCTACCCGAGGAAGGGACCGGCTTACCGAGGCTATCAGCAGTACCAGCCTTCCCAAGCTCCACAGCAGGGACAGCATGCCAAGGGGCATACACAGGGCACCCACAAGCAGAGAAATTCTAAGGCCCTGATGCCCTCTCTGGCCCTGTCTGGGGGGAGTATTTGACCCCCTTGGGTATAGCCCCTCTACCCTCATGAGGTCAGCTGCCAACAGGGGAACGCCTGGACCACTTTGCCCACCGGTGGCCAAACATCACCACCGATGCCTGGGCCCTCTAGATAGTCAAGGAGGGTTACCTCCTCCACCTGGACCAGACGTCCCCCTCTTTCTTTCTAGGAGAGCCCTCCAGGACTCCCCTTCACCAGACACTGCTCCGACAGGAGCTCACAGGTCTACTCGAGGACAGGGCCATGGAACCGATGCCCCACTGCCAAAAGGCCAAGGGGTTCTACTCCCAGTACTTCCTCATGCCAAAAAGAACTGGAAGCCTCAGGCTTGTCCTAGACCTGCAGAACATGAACAAGTTCCTGGTGTGGGAGAAGTTCAGGATGCTCTCCCTTGGAACATTGCTGCCCTACTTCCAGCAGGGAGACTAGCTATGCTCCTTTGTTCTATAGTATGCTTACATACACATCCTCATCCATCCCAGTCACAGTCAGTACCTGAGATTCCTGGTTGAGGGTGACCATTACCAGTATAGAATGCTGCCCTTTGGACTTGCCTCTGCACCCAGGGTCTTCACCAAATGCCTGGAAGTGGTAGCTGCTTATCTCCACCTCCAAGGGGCCTTCGTCTTCTCCTATCTGGATGACTGGCTCATAAAAGGAGAAACAGCCACCGAGGTACAGCAGGCCGCAGGCTGCACCATCAGTGCCCTGGAACACCTGGGCTTCATAATAAACCGCACCAAGTGTCACTTCACTCCTATGCAAAGCTTGAAGTTCATAGGAGCACAATTGGATACCCGCCAGGCCAAAGCCTTCCTTCCCCTAGACAGGGCTCTGGTCGCAGTGGTACAGCGCTGATGCTTAGTGATGGCTCGCACCAAGCTCCACCTGCTCGGCCACATGGCATCCTTGGTGCATTTTACACTGGACGCTTGCCTCCACATGAGGGCGACCGAATGGTGCCTCCAATCCCAGTGGATGCAGGCCATCGACTGCCACTGGTGGAGTCGCTCAACTGATCACAAGTGACAGCACCTATGGACAGGCATGCCCTTCCAGACCCCATCCCTCAGCAGGTCCTCACCACGGATGCCTCTCGGCTGGGTTGGCGAGCTCACTGCGGAGGCCTCCGCATGCAGGGCACATGGTTCAGTGCAGAAAGCCAACAGCAGATCAACCTCTTGGAGCTCAGGGCCATATTTCTGGCCTATGCCATTGCCTACAGCACTAGCCAGTACAGGTCCAGATGGACAACCAGGTTGCCATGTTCTACCTGAATAAGCAAGGGGGTACAGAGTCGTACACCCTCTGCTAGGAAGCAGTAGCCCTCTGCTCATATGCGATCAGCCAGGGAATGCTCCTGAGAGCAGTTTACCTGCCGGGTCAGGATAAATACCCTTGCGGAAAGGGTGAGCTGGGTTCTCCAGCCATACGAATGGCGGCTAGACCCCAGAGTAGCCCAACGTCTGTTTAGACTCTGGGGAACCTCTTGGATGGGAGCTCCTTGCCAATCCAGCCAGTGCTCAGTTGACATTATTCTGTAACTGCCAGCCTTATCCTTCCCGGGAGGCAGCGGATGCCTTCCTCATCCCATGGTCGGAGGTCCTCCTATATGCCTTTCTGCCCATGTCATTGGTTGCCAAGACCCTTTTCAAGGTCGCTGGAACAAAGCATCACTAATTCTGGTGGCCCCCTGGTGGCCCAAGCAGCCGTGGTTCCCGCAGCTGCTCCACTTAGCAATGGAGCCTCCAGTCCCTCTTGGGAACTCTCCGGGGCTACTGACTCAGGAAGATGGTGCTCTCCTCCACCTCAATCTGGGGTCTTTGGCACTATCAGCTTGGCTGCTGTATGGGTAGCTTTGGCCCCCTTCAACCTTTCGGGGGTAAGTAGAGGAGATCCTCCTGGCTTCCTGCAAGGCCTCCATGAGGTGTGCCTATGCTTTCAGATGGCACACATTCTCTGTGTGGTGCTCAGAGAGATGGGTCAACTCGTTCGGCACAATGCAGATGGGTGCTGCAGTACCTGCTTCAACTTTCACAGGCTGGACTCAAGTCCAAATCTGTCAGGGTGCACCTCAGTGCTCTCTCAGTGCACCACCTCCCTCTCAAGGGCAAGCCTCTTTTGGCCCTTGTCATCTGCTTCCTACAGGGCCTGCTACTCTCCAAGTCTCAATCTTCCCACCTCCAGTAGAGTGGGATCTCAGCATGGTGCTAGCGCGGCTCATTCTGCCGCCATTTGAGCCACTGGCTACTTGCCATCTGCGGCACCTCTCCTGGAAGGTTGCCTTCCTGGTGGTGCTCACCTCTGCCCGCAGAGTCAGCGAGCTTCAGGCCCTGGTGGCAGAGCCATCCTATACCAGGTTCTAGAAGAACAGGGTCATGCTATGCACGCACCCCAAATTCCTTCCGAAGGTGGTGTCTTCATTTCACCTTGATCAGTAGGTTGTGCTCCCCACCTTCTTTCCATGGCTTCATGCTAACAGGACGGAGACTGTCCTTCATACTCTAGACTGTAAGAGAGCCCTGTCCTTTTACTTACAGCATACCCAGAGACACTGCAAAGCCTCCCAGCTTTTTGTCTTCTATGACGCCTGTCATTTGGGGGAGGCAGTGACCAAGCGGACTCCGTCTACCTGGGTGACAGACTGCATCGCCCTTGCCTATGAACAGACCCCTAAACAAAAGCATGGGGAGAAGTGACCTGCATGGAGTGGCAGGTGCACCTATTTTTGCTGCCTTGCTGTGCAGACTAGATGGACCATACTGGTCTTTATCTGCCATCATATACTATGTTACTATTTCACGGTGCACAATATCCAGGCCATGGCGACCTCAGTGGCGAACTTGCACTCTGTCCCAATGGCAGACATCTGCCGGGCCGCCACCTGGTCTTCAGTCCATACCTTTGCAGCTCACTACTGCCTGGAGAGGGAGTCCCAACAGAACAGCGCCTTCTTCCAGGCTGTACTCCGTAATCTCTTCAGGGTCTAGGCAGCTCCTACCCTCTGACCCTTCTGTGTTCAGGCTACCGGAGTGAGGGTTCTCACTGGGCACTGGGGTCCTTCCACAGTCTGTCCTTCGGACTCACTTGCTGCTGCTCATGACTTGCTGTGGTTTTCTACGGGTTCTCGGTAGCCTGTAGCTAGAGAGTCCCATATGTGTGGACTGACTTCCTGCTTGTTCCTGGAGAAAGCGTAGTTATTCACCTGTAACTCGTGTTCTCCGGGGACAGCAAGAATCAGTCCTTATAACCTTCCCTCCTCCCCATAGAGTTGCCTTAGTTGTACCATTTTTGCTGTCTTAGCTATGCATTGACTGAGCAAGATGGCACCCTTGGACTGGAAGGGGACCACTCATGTGTGGTGGCATCTTCCAAAGGCTTTCTTTGAAAGCTGGAGGGATGCTTCCCTGAGGGCTCTGTCGGCGCCGACATCACCCATATGTGAGGACCAATTCCTGCTGTCCCCGGAGAACACCCGTTACAGGTGAGTAACTACGCTTTCCTCATTCTCTTTTCATTTCTGTTGTCTGAAGACCTGCTGAACTGTTGCCACTTGTTATTTTGCATTTATTTTCCTTTTTGATACTTTGAAGATTTCGCTTCTAGGCAGGCTTTTCCATTTTCCTCCTTAGTCTTCCACAATTGTGTTAGAGAAAACTTTAAAAAGACAAAAATCTAACTACTCCTGTCATTTGCAGTATTCCAGTAAAAATTAGGCAGAAGAGTTATGAAGGCATTCAACTGATGCTTTGGGCATGCCAAGATACTTGTATTTGGCATTTGAACTCTAATGAATTGCTTCCTTCAGTGCGTAATGTTACCCAGCTGGCCAGATTTCCAACTCATCCATAACCAGTGGAGGAGTCCAAGTCTAAGGATACTTTGATCTTTTAGGATTAACATTTTATAAAGAGAGGATCTGAAAAGAAAGTGCTGTAAGGATAGCTGAGGTTTGAACCAGTAGTCCCAGAATCATCACTATGGGAACCATCCTGTCGATCCATAGAGCTTCTGAGGAGCACTTACTGTGCTGGGGCAGGGTCCTGATAGGAGGCTGAATAAAAAACCCCAACAACTGCAAGGCTCTTTGTTGATGAAAACAGTTTCCTGGGAGTTTTCCTAAGTCTTTCTCAACCACTTTGTTTGTGAACCTTGTGTTTGGATTTAGTTTGTATTTTACCTAACCCGGTTTACTATAGATATTTGCCTGTGGTTGTGTACCTCTTGTCTAGTTTTTTTTGCTAGTGACTTGCCTGACTCTCCAGCTATTTCTTGGATTGCATACTCTGTTCAGGCCTTATCATAGATTAGCAGGCTCCCCCTTAATCAGGACTTAAGGGACCATTTGTTATTGCCTTGACTACTCATGTTCTAGCTAGTCAACTAACATTTGCAGGTCTCAGGTCACTCCTCCATGGCCTTCTGACATACTTGAATACATTTGCTTGCCATCCTTTCCTAAGGTCTTCATGAGAACAGCACTAGAATATCACCATATGGTGCCTCCTGTTTAAAAAGAGGATGGACACTTTGTATTATGTCCATGGACACTTTGTATTATGTCCTGGATTTAACTGCATCTAGCTCCCACAGTAAAGCAAAATGGCTGGATTGTCTCTTAGGAGGTCTCGCCACAAGGTCATGAGCCTAGGAAATGGGTTTTCCAAAACATTGTACTGTCCTCCCACATGCTATATACCAGGTCTTCATGACCAATTATAATTATTTGTATAACTTGTGTAGTGTGGTACTTACTAGTTTGGCTGTTACCTTCACTGGGAGACTACCACTCTTTACGTAACGAAATGGTTTTGCATATTACTTCTTAATTTATCTCCTTTCACCTTCATCTTATGCCCCCTCGCTGCAGCGCTTTCTTTCAGTTGAAACAGACTGTCCTCCTGTACATTTATGCCACAGAGGTATTTAAATGTCTCTATCATATCTCCTCTCTCCTGTCTTTCCTCCAGAGTATACATATTGAGATCTTTAAGTCTGTTCCCATATGCCTTATGATGAAGCCCACTGACCATTTTGGTAGCCACCCTCTTCACTGACTCCATCCTGTTTATATCCTTTTGAAGGTGTAGTCTCCAGAATTGCACACAGTACTCCAAACAAGGTCTCACCAAAGCCTTATACAGAGGTACTATCACCTCCTCCTTCCTGCTGGCCATTCCTCTCCCTGTGCACCCAAGCATCCTTCTGGCTTTTGCCTTCACCTTTTCTACCTGTTTAGCCACCTTAAGATCATGCACAGGTCCCTCTCATCTTTCATGGACATAAGTACTGTCAGACGGCTGCCTGGGTGAGAATCTTCACAGTCTTGACAATGCATATATTTATATGATTTTTGCAAGGTATTGTGGGTAATGTAGTTCATTCACACCAGACACAGCTGCTGACAATAATTTAGTTGTGCACAAGTGTTAAAGCCAATAAGATACTTCTTTATTTATGGGGTTATTTCTCCCAGCACAGATATGCTTGGTAGCACATAAATTAGATTACTTGCTTGCAGTGCTTAACTTGGTAAAACAAAGTCAAAAATCAAAATCAGGAAAACAACCTTCAAACTTGTCAGGCAATCAGCCAATGTTTTCTTAGCATATCTGTAACAAACGAAAAGCCACAAAGAAAGAAATAAACTGTTCTTGTAAGGTTAACATCTGATTACTTTCCACACAGATCCAGAAGTAATTCTCTCCTAGCTCACAAGCAATTAGGTGCAGCTCAATTGCTATCAGTTATCCAGCTGAAACCCTTTGGCTGAATGGCTTCCTACTGTGTGAGTCAAATCCTGCTTCAGGAGCTTTTCTTAGTGGAATAAAGAACAAATTTATATTTCTTTGTGATGGCTGCTGTGTTTTATCACAGAAAGTTACCAACGGAGTTTGGATAGAGAGCAGTCCATATAAACAATATCTTGATCTGCTATTATTTCCCCTTCATCAACAAGCATAGGGTCACTATCATGAATTGGCACAGATGAATCTTTCAATGGAGCACTTTCAGGAGAACACTTATTTCCCTGCTGTCTTTCAAGTTTATAGCTAGGGCATAGATCAGTGTTCATACCTGAGCTTCCATTGTTGCTATAGTTCCTCTCTATATAGCCTGGCCAGTATGTAGTCCAGTTCTTATGTCCAGCCTTCCAGTCCTGATCCCTGGACACTGGATCTCTCTTCACATACCTTCTGGCATAGGTCTTAGAGTCCCTTCCACGTGCAGCCGTCTCCCTCACTGGTGATTCCTTGTTCTGCAGCACCATTCCTCTGGCTTTCCCCAGTCCAATGGTCTATGCTGGCCCTTGGAATACCTCCCAGTATACGTACTGCCTTGGACTCTTCTAGACCTCTCAAAGGCTTTTCTCCTCTTCCTTCCAGAGGGTTTCTTTCCTTCTCTATCCGTCCGGATTGGCTTCTGCTTCTGCTGATCCTTCAGATGAAACTGATGATCAAACTCAAGCTGATTCTCAGGATACTGAGGACAATTCTCTGAATATCCAAGGTGATCATGAAGCTGGTCATCTGTAGAATAAACTCTACTCTTATTCTGCTTAGATGAGTGCTCCTCCCTAACACAGCACAGCTGTGCTGAATCAGGCCCTGCCCTTTGAGATGAGTGCTTAGGGATTACCTCATACACACGTTTCCCCACTTCAGCTCCTCTAATGGCTGTTGGAAACCTGGTGCATTCTGGGACTAGTAGTCTTTTATGGCAAAATTCTGTTTTCTCATTTCTACCAGCACTGACAGGTTGCTTGTTCAGAGACACTTCACCTTTTCTATAGCCCCTTCCTGAGCTATGATAAGCTTCCTTATCACAGTACTTCACCCCCTATATTGTACTGCTCTCTTGGACTTTTGCAGCCTAAATGCATGATACTGCATTTTTTAGCATTATTTCTCAACTGCCAAATTCTCAACTATTCTTCAAGCTTAGCTAGATCCCTCTCATGTTATCTACATATTGCTGAGTGTCTACACTATTGCAGATTTTGGTGGTATCTGCAAAGAGGCGAACCTTACCTGACAGCTCTTCCACAATATCATTAACAAAAAAATTGAAAAGGAATCGGACCCTGTGGCCTTCTCCTCAGAGTGAGCTCTGTTTACTTGTACCCTTTGTCGCCTCCCACTCAATCAGTTTCTAAATCAGTCAGTCACTTTAGGGTCCATTCCTAGAATGCTCAATTTATTTATAAGTTGCCTGTGCGGAACGGTGTCAAAGGCTTTACTGAATTCTAAGTACACCACATCTATGGGGCTTCCTTGGTCCAGCTCTCTTGTCACACAGTCAAAGAAATTGATTTGATTTCTCTGACAAAACCTGCCTCTAGGAAAACTACTGCCTTGGATCCTGCAATCCATTGGACTCCAGAAATCTCATTATCCTCTGTTTTAGCAATGTTTCCATTAGTTTACTCCCCACATAGGTCAGACTAACTGGCCAGTAGTTCTCAACCTCATCCTTATTTCCTCTCTTATATAAAGGGACCATATGCGCCTTTCTCTAGTCCTCTGGGACCCCTCCCAACTCTAAAGAAGAATTGAAAATGTCAGACAGTGGAGCAGCTAGATCTTTCCCAAGTTCCTACAGTACTCTTGGATGTGTCCGATCCGGACCCATTGCTTTGTCTACTTTTAGTTTTAGCTAGTTCCTTATGAACACAGTCTTCTGAAAATTGCACAATATCCTCATCACTTATGTTCCTATTTGTGAGTGTTTTCTGAGGTCCTGCTCATGGCCCTTCATCTGTGAACACAGAACAAAAATATTTTTGAAGCAATTTCACTTTATCCTTATCAACTTCTACATATTCCACTGAGTTTAACAATATCACTTTTGTACTTCCTCTTCTTAATAACGTACTTGAAAAATGTCTTGTCCCTCCATTTTACTGCATTGGCTATTTTTTCTTCCATTTGTATCTTTGCTTTCCTGACAACTTTCATAGCTTCTCAAAGTTTTTCCAAATATTGATGCTTATCTTCCTCTTTCTGTGATCTCTTGTATTTTATGAAGGCCACTTTCTTTTTCTTCACCCTTTCAGCTACTTCTTTCAAGAACTATAGTGGTCTACTTTTCCTAAGAAAAAAATGTGTTGCCCTTAAAATACCCCCTTTCAGTTTTGCCCATTGCTTTTCTACATCCCTGAGCTGTTCCCATCCCGCTAATAATTCCTTGAGGTATTGTCCCATCTCGGCAAAGTGAGTTTTCCTAACGTCTATGACCCTCACTTTTGAATGGACTTTTATCAGCCCTAGTCCTAATACTGAACCACACCATCTGCTGATCACTAGATGTGAGATGTTTTCCCACTATAACATCAGAGACACTTTCTTCATTGGTAAGCACCAATCTCCAGGAATGAGCAGGAATGTAGTCCTCACGTACGGGGGACATCAGGTACCGATGGAGCCCACATGGGAAGACCCCCACCTACCAATAGGAAAGTCTTTGGGAGCAGTCCACTGCGCCTGCGCTGCTGCCTTCCCACTCTTCAAACGGACTCTCCTCGGTTCTCTTTTTTCTGCGGAGCTGACAAGATCATTCCTGTACCCGCTGAAGAACTGCTGCCTTTACCCGTATCATCGATACTACTTGTTTATTACTGATCTTTCTATTTCTAATACTTCTATCTCGATAAAATTAAAAAAAACAAGAAAAGAAAAAAAAAAGCTTTCCTTGGAACTTTTCTCCGAGCTTTCCTTTTCCTCTGAGGCCCTTACCAGGCCTACCGTCTGAGGCACCATGGAAAAATCAGCCAGTGGTTTTAAAAAATTTACAAAGTGCTCCGGCACAATATCAGTAACCGACAAACATGGCTGGCACCTAAAATGCCTCGGCCCCGCTCATGTTCCCACAGACTGTGCACTTTGCAAACAGATGACAAAACGAGGCCTTGGGAATTGAGCAGAAAAGTTTGAAGAGCTCTTCCCAGCAGACACACTCGCCTTGGCCTCCACCTCCTCGAGGGCTTCCTCTGGCTCCAGAGATTTGAAAGACTCCGGTCATGGTGAGAAAGGATCCTCTCCTTCCCGCACTCACAAGGAGAATTCGCTGCCCCGGGAACCCTTGGAGATTCGTAAGGATCAAGGCAAGAAGTCGAAGGACCACTCTGGTAGGTCAAAGACATCAAGGGAGCAGTCGACAGACAGGTCCTGGGAGTGTTCCCGCGCTCACTGAGAATCGTTCTGGACATCATCTGATTCCAGTAACAAGTCAAGGCATCGCCGGCGGGAGGTTTCCTCCAAAGCCAAAGTGGGAAGTCAAGAGGTACCCTGAGCGCCCACCTCCACGGAGCCTCCGACGCTATGCCCAGGTCTGGTGGCAGCTGACCCCGCTCCATCAGATGACCAGGCATCGGAGACGTTGTTGTATCAACACATGCTAACTCTGAAATTCACTCTAGCAGCCCTACTTACGGCCTCAGTGCACCTACACCATCGGCCCTGATGTCAGTGCAGGCTACATCGGCACCAACATCAGGAACACAAGCCAGCTCGATGCCGATATCTGTGCTGCCATCAACCCCGGTGACGATTCCATCTACGATGCCGCTCTCTGCCCCGATGCCTGTACAGTCACCAAGTGCCCTCGCCGATGCCGATACCTTCTCTGATGCCTGGACCTTCCTCGGTACCGATAGCTTCGTCGATGCCAGGACCTCCATCGATGTCAGTGCATGCACTGCTGCCTCCGGTGGATCCATCCTCTTCCATTTGGAACCGGAAAACATTGACCTGCGCCGCTACTCTAAACACCAACGATACTCTACAGGATCTGACTCAGAATCCTCCTACTCCGACCACAGATCCCTAGATTCAGACAACCTCAGAGATGTAGTCTCCGAACCTTCACCGCTGCAGGCCAGTACCAGAAGAAAATTCCCACCAGAAGATATGTTTTTCCAAGAATTTATAAAAGACAAGGCGGCAGGTCTCTCCATTTCTGCTTCTTTGGAGCCAGAGCCCAGAGTGGAAGAACACAAGATGTTGCAATATCCCACTGCACCGAAAGAAGCAATCATCTTACTGATGCACCGCATACTTCAAAATCTGATGCTTCGAATGTGGGAAACACTGTTATCTGTCGCTCCCATCAGTCGATATCATGTACCGGGTTCCTGAGTGCCCTGGCTTCCAGAAACAGCAACTCCTCCACCACTCCATCGTGGTAGAATCAGCAATGCATTGGATAAAGAGTGCCAAGAGCCATGCCTTGGTTCCTCCTGGACGTGAATCAAGAATCCTCAATTCCTTCATGAGGTGCACTTTCCAGGCCTCCATGCTCGCTAGCAGAATCAAGTCATACATTCTGTAAATGGGGATGTTCCTCAAAAAGTTGAACAAAGACTGGGAGGGCTTCCTGCCTTTCCTCCCTGAAGAGAAGCACCCTGCTTTTCAGGAAGTCCTCACCCACAGCCAAAACGCCTCTAAGTTCTTCAACAGAGCTGCTTTTGATGCCTTCGAATTGAATAGTAGAACCTCCTCCATAGCCATAGGGGTGAAATGGTTGGCTTGGTTCCAGGCATTGGACTTAGAATAGTGGGCACAGGACAAGTTGGCCAACATTCCACGTACAGGTGAAAACCTCTTTGGAAAGAACTGGAGGGAAAAGGCAGGAGAACTTGAAACCGATGACACCACCCTCGAGGTTGTCACATAAAACTTTGGATCCCTCCAAAAGGAAGGCTCAAACAAAGAAAGCCTACTATCCAACCTACTCCCAACCAGCCTACCCTCCACAACATAAGTAACCGGGATTAGCTCCCTCGGTACCGATACCTTCGATGCCAGGGCCTCCATCGATGTCAATGCATGCACTGCTGCCTCCGGTGGATCCATCCTCTTCCATGCACCGTGCAGAACCGGAAGACATTGACCTGCGCCGCTACTCTAAACACCGGCGATACTCTACAGGATCTGACTCAGAATCCTCTGACTCCGACCACAGATCCCTAGACTCAGACGACCTTAGAGATGTCGTCTCCGAACCTTCACCGCTGCAGGCCAGTATCAGAAGAAAATCCCTGCCAGAAGATATATTTTTCCAAGAATTTATAAAAGACAATGCGGCAGACAAGCCAAAAAGCCAAGGTTGACTAAGCAAGCATCTCAACTTCAACCAGCTGCCTCTGCACCATCCTTTTGACTCTTATGCGGGGAGCATGGCAGTCCCATCCATTCCATTCCAGGGAGGTTCTCAAGGTTCATCTCTCAATGGAGCGATACCCTCTCAACTTCAGAGAACTTCCCCCTCATCCATTCAAAGGAGAAGCCCTGTCCAAAAACTCTCTCGACCCCCTTTTACATCACGAGGTCTCCTCACTCCTCTCTCAAGGGGCCTTCGAACAAGTTCCCCTACAAGAACATCGCAGGGGATTCTACTCTCCCTTCTTCCTCATTCCAAAGAAATCAGGAGGCCTCAGACCTATCCTAGACCTCCAAGATCTAAACAAGTTCCTCATAAAAGAAAGTTCAAAATGATCTCCTTGGGGACCCTCCTTCCCCACTTGCAGCAAAATGACTGGCTTTGATCCCTAGACCTCAAAGAGGCCTACACTCACATTCTAATTCATCCTCGTTCTCACAGGCAGTATCTCCGATTTGTCTGCCAGGAGAGTCATTATCAATACAGAGTGCTCCCCTTCGGCCTCACCTCAGTGCCTAGAGTCTTCATAAAGTGCATGGCCGTCGTGGCGACTCATCTTCAGATCAACCGTGTCTGTCTTCCCCTACTTGGACGATTGACTCATAAAGGCCGACTCTCCTGGGGAGCTCTCCTTGGTACAACATAAAACCATAGACTTTCTACAGTCCCTGGGCTTTGTAATCAACTTTCCATAATCACAGCTGACTCCAACACAAAGACTAGAGTTCATAGGAGCCATCCTGGACACCATCCATTGCAAGGCTTTTCTTCCACAAGACCGTATGCAGAAGCTCATACTCCTAGCACAGACCAGTCGGCTCCGGCACGATCCTTTCTATAGCTGCTGGGTCACATGGCCTCCACGGTACGTGTAGTTCCGAATGCCATGCTTCACATGCGCCAGACACAGTGGTCTCTGTCAACCCAGTGGACACAAGCCACCGAAGATCTGCATGCATCCATTACCATCTCACCACACATGGCACAGTCACTCCAGTGGTGGACAACCGCCAACAATCTCTTCAAAGGATCTCCATTCTGCCCCCCCTCCAGCCCCAACATACCCTAACAATGGATGCATCCAAATTCAGCTGGGGAGTGCAGTTGAACGCTCTCTCCACACAAGGCCACTGGACTACCCTTGAATCCTCACAACAGATAAACCTCTTGGAACTTCGAGCCATGTCGAGGGCTCTCAAGTTCTTCAAGAATCTTCTCGCCAACAGTTCTGTCCATGTAAGAACAGACAATCAAGTGGCCATAATCTATATCAAAAAACAAGGGGGTATGGGTTGTCTTCCCCTCAGCACAGAGGCGTGCTAGATCTGGGACCTGGCCATTCAGCATCACATACTGCTCAGAGCAATCTACATTCCAGGTCAGGACAACCCGCAGGCGGACAAGCTCAGCAGACTGCTCCACCCTCAAGATTGGGCTCTGGACCAGACGGTGGCCAACCACCTGTTCAAAACTTGGGGAACTCCGTGGATAGACTTATTTGCTATGCAGCACAATGCCAAACTTCCCCGTTTTTGCTCGAAACTGCCAACAAACCTCAGTCTGTCCAATGACGCCTTCATCATTCCTTGGAATCGCGGGCTTCTCTTTGCGTTTCTGCCAATGCCCCTGATCCTGAAAACACATCTCAAACTCCGAGAGGACAAGGAATACTTGATTCAGTCTGGGTTTTGTTCAGGTCACAGTGTTGAAACTATCCTCCTTGCTTTCACCAACGCCTTGCATGTAGCACACGATCGTGGTGACATCTCGGTGGCGGTTGCTTTGGATCTCTCGGCTGCCTTTGACTTAGTTGACCATTCTCTTCTTCTTCACCGGCTTCGGGATGCTGGTCTCTGCAGCACTGTACTCCACTGGTTCCACTCTTTTCTATCTTCCAGGTCCTGCGCGGTTCTTTCACCTTCCCCCTCCTCCCCTTCTTCTGATCCCTACACTCTCTCTTGTGGGGTTCCTCAGGGTTCTGCTCTTGCTCCTCTCCTTTTTAACCTCTTCCTAGCTCCTCTTGCGTCCCTGATCCAGCAGTTTGGTATATCTACTTTCCTATATGCGGATAACATTCTACTGCTCCATCACACTTCCCCTTCCTGTCCTGATCTCTCTGTTCTTGATTCTTGTCTCAATGCTGTTGCTGATTGGCTATCGGCTAATTGTCTCCACTTGAATCTTGCTAAAACTATTGCTATCTGGTTTTCTCACGGTGGTCCTTCCCCCACCTTGGCTCCTTCTTTTTCTGGCTCCCCTGTACCCCTGGTCTCCACCTTCCGGTACCTCGGTGTACTTTTTGACTCTGATCTGTCCTTTCACTCTCACATTTCGCATGTTACTAACACATCTTTCTTCTTTCTCCGCCAGATTCGGTCTATTCGTCCTTTTCTTTCCCCTTCAGCCCTAGTCACTCTGGTTCTATCCTTAGTCATGTCTCGGGTGGACTTTGCCAATTCCCTCTTTATCGGTCTACCAAAATGTCAACTTACCCGTTTTCGTCGCATTCAGAACACTGCTGCGCGCCTGGTCACTTGCTCCTCTCCCCGAGATCACATAACTCCTTTGCTTTTTCACCTTCACTGGTTGCCTATACCTTTCCAGACCACCTTCAAGCTTCTGATTCTGACTCATAAAGCTTTCCATACTAGCACTCCCCAATATCTAACGGACCTCCTTTTCTTCCATTCTCCCAGATACACTCCCCGCTCCTTTCATCTCAACCGTCTTACCCTTCCCTCACCCTCCCGTGCTCACTTGCAATCTACCCGCTCCTCCGCTTTCTTTTTTGCCGCTCCTGCCCTTTGGAACGCCCTCCCTCCCGCCCTCCATCTTGATCCACAATTCACCAGCTTCAAACAACAGTTAAAAACACACCTGTTCTCCTTAGCGTTTAATGTTCCCTCTCCTTTTGTATGATACCTCTCTGCCCTCCTCATGTTCCTCCCAGCTTACTCCTTGTCTATGTCCTGTCCTCTCTCTCTTGATTTTAGCTGTCCTGTCAACCATTGTACATTTCTTTTCTTTTTTCGTTGGCCTTGGCCTTCTTTTATTGCATTTTAAATGTACACCGCTTTGCTTCCAGTGAAAGGCGGTTTTTATCAAGTATAATAAACATAAACATTCTCATAGCCCGTTTCTGGCCTGCCAACCCTGGTTCCCCCTCCTCTTTCAACATTCTCAAACGCAACCAATCCCGCTGGGATCTTCATCGGTTCTCTTCTCCCAGAACGACAGAAAACTTCTCCATCCCAACCTTCGATCCCTTCGCCTAAAAGCATAGCTTCTGAAAGCCTAGCATTGCGTCATCTTCCTCTCTCCATGGAGGTCAAAAATATTCTCCTCTGCTCCAGGAAACCTTCCACAAGAAAGGCGTATTTGCTAAAGGGGTGCAGATATGACACATGATGTTCACAAAATGCGCACAATCCTTTTCAGACATTGGTTGTGACCCTACTCCACTACCTCTGGCACCTCTCTTCTCAAGACCTCAAATCATCCTCGATAAGAGTCCACCTAAGTGCAATCTCTGCTTTCCGTGACCTGGTGAATAGTAAATTAATCTCCTCCGACCCCTTAGTCACATAGTTCATGAGCTGTCTCTTGCTTATCAAGCCGCCCATCTGCCCACCCCCAGTGGCATGGGATCTCAATGTCATTTTAGCTCAACTGCTCAAACCACCCTTCGAACCATTAGCCACTGCTCAACTCTGCTAGGTCTCTGGAAGGTTCTCTTCCTCATCGCCTTAACTTCAGCCAGACGTGTCAGTGAGTTACAGGCATTGGTGGCCCACGCCTCCTACACATGTTTCTACCATGACAAGGTGATTCTGCAAATTCTCCCCCACTTCCTCCCGAAAGTGGTCTCTGTCTTCCATATCAATCAATCAGTCATCCTTCCAGTATTCCTTCCCAGGCTGCATGCCTCCTGGGCGGAAGTCTCTCTGCATACTCTGGACTGCAAAAGAGCTCTGGCTTTCTACATACAAAGAACGGAGTCCATCAAGAAGTCATCTCAACTTTTTGTCTCCTTTGATCAAGCTCATCTGGGACTTCCAGTTTCTAAATGGATAACGGACTGCATCGTGGATAACAGACTGCATCTCCTTTTGCTACAACAATGCAGGATTATCCCTTACTGGGCACGTCACTGTACACAACGTTCAAGCAATGTCCACCTCAGTGGTAAACCTCCGCGCAGTACCGATCGCTGAAATTTGTTGAGCTGCTACGTAATCCTCCATCCATACCTTCGCAGCACACTACTGCTTGGACAAGAACTTCCGCCTGGATGCGGCCTTCGGCCAACCGGCCCTTGGCATCTCTTTGGAACATAACACAACTCCTACCCACTGCAATCCAGGTCTCCATGCCGGGGAAGTCCAGGTCAAGCGAACCTATCCAAGTCATAACCCACACATGATCTGGGAGCTAGGGAGTCCCATACGTGAGGACCACACTCCTACTTGTTCCTGGAGATAGTGTAGTTACTCACCTGTAGCAGGTGATCTCCAGGAGCAGCAGGAATTTAGTCCTCACAATCCGCTCAGCTCCCTGAGGAGTTCTAGGGCTCTTTCCTTTTTTCTGCTCTCCCTTCTTTTCAGCTGTACACTCAACTGAGGAGAGTCCTTTGGAACAGCAGGAAGGCAGCAGCGCAGGCACAGTGGACTGCTCCCAAAGGCTTTCTTATTGGTAGCTGGGGGGCTTCCCCCATGGGCTCTGTCGGTACCCGATGTCACCAGTACGTGAGGACTAAATTCCTGATATTCCTGGAGATCATCTGCTACAGGTGAGTAACTACGCTTTCCAGTATGGCCACTTCACTTATGGGTTCTGTTACCAGTTGCCAGAATAATTCTCCCTGTTGAGAATCCATGATCTTCTCACTTCTAGATGACCTTGCAGCATGGATGTGCCAGTAAACATCCAGCATATTGATGTCACTTATCAATATCACTTCTCTCAAGGGAATATTGCAAATGTCTTCAATGAAATATCTATCTACCTCTTCTGTCTATGAAAGAGCTCACACCAATGCAAAATAGATTTCCCATTCTCTCTTTCTAGTTTAACCCACAGTGCCACCTCCTTCCCTTGTAAGCCCTTTAATTCTGTAGTTTTAATATTATTTTTTTACATATAGTGCCATCCTCCTTCTTGAAGAAAGTATAGTCTGGTGTAATTGCATCTCAGACATGTCTCCGTAACCACAGCTAAATCCTTGTCAGCCCATTCCATTAAAGCCTCAATATCTGGGATCTTGTTTCCCATATTATTGGCATTAATACACACTGCTTTCCAGATGTTTTATCTTTTACCCTTCTCTACAGAAGTATTTAATAGTTTACTTGGCTTTGGGCTTCAGAAAATAATGTAAAGGACAACGCTGCTGATGTTCTAGGCTTGGGAGATGATCTCTTTAGATCATAATGGAGACTGTGGGTCTCATCAAGAGCCATTACACTATTCTTTAAATATGTTCACTTCCATAACTAAGCTACATTTTACCCTTCAGAAATCAGAGTAGGTTTGAGGAAGTTGTTTTTAACTCACACAGAACAAGGTAACTCATGTCAAAGGACAAGGCTGAAAAGATGGCTAGAGCATGCAAAATAGTTTGAACTACTTCATAACAACTTGGTGACAACCAGGATTTAGTGTTTGACCTGGGTCTAAAAAAATTAACCAGTCTGCCAGGCCTAGTGCTGGAAGATCTTCTCATAGGGGGAGGCTAAGATTTTCACAAGCTATTGCTTAGATTTAAGATTGCTGGATCCTTCATGTCATTGAAGATAGTTACACTTTCTAGAAATCCCATTAAATTATTCTCCTGAAAGGGTACATTAACTATTTCTCCACCAGGACCCACTAAGTTTGGCAATCTCCTCACTTTTGTAGGATCAAGTGCTGCAGGAGAGAAGGCAGAGATACCATGAGAACTTTTTTGTTTGCAGAAAAACTAGGGGGCCAATATTAAGCTGCGGCAGCTAGCATTATTACAGTGGCTAGCCATCACTGCTGAATGCTAAACCTGGATATTCAATGCCAGGGCCATATCTGGCCACCGGCATTGAATATCTGGGACAGCCGACTAACCAGGAAGATAACCGGGCAGCGGCAGTATTCAGCTGCTGCCCAGTTAGCTTTAGCAGTGAAAGTTAGGACAGCCTTTAATGTGTCTAACTTTCGCTGCTGAGGGATAACCAGTCAGTGGCTGAATTTCATTGCTTACCGGTTAGCCCCGGGTGCTGCCCACAGAACACTCTGATGCTAACTGGTTAGTATCAGGGCGTGTAGTGGCAGTACCCATGGATATTCTGCAGCACTAACTGTGTTTGCAAGTGTGCAAAACATGTAAATGCTTTTGAATATTGTGCCCTTGGAAATTTTGACCTTAGCCTTTCTAAGGACCTGAACCTGTACTCAAAAAGAGCCAAAGTTTAAGATAGCACTAGTTGTCACCTTTAAAATGAAGGAGACTAGTTGTGTTCTGGTTGTCAGGTTTAGATGGAACTTGCTTCACTTTAAATATCCTTTTAAGCCTCCTTCACTGTCACCAAAAATACTGTTTTTAAAAAGTTGAAGAAAGCCTCCTTTTGAAATTCATGAGTTCAGGTATCTGGCTAAAGGGTTGTGAGAAATAGTTCAAAAGGATTTTTGGTGCAGTTTTTAGCTCACCATCGAGGGATCATCAAGCTCATTTGGAATAGGGCATTCATAGAGTCCATCGGGAGCTGTCATCTACCGATTCCCTCCGGCCCAAAGAAAGGGAAGGTTTGGTCCTGGTCATTTGCATCAAGAACTCAAAATGCCAAATGTTGACTGAAGGCTGATGTGCATCAGTGTCCGTTCTCATCAGAACATGATTTCATGAACATTGAAGCATCATAAGACCTAAGGATATTGAAGTATCCCTGATGTGAGGAACGCTCATCATCTTGGTACTGAAAAGGCCTCGACAATCTCTGTGGGGCTAGAACCAACCTGACAATACCCCCCAACTGGTTCCTCAGACATCGGCCAAATCTTCTGTAGCCGCTCCACTTTTATCATTGGCAGCCCTCAAGAAGCGTCGTCTTGAAGAATTTTGAGAACAGGATGGAAGTCATTTTTGCATAGTGTTAGGCAGCTGATTCAATTGCATTGAGGCCGGTGTTTGGAGACATTGAGCAGGTCCTTGAGGTTCACAGACTGCCTAAGGGGGGGAGGGGAATTTGTACACATCAAGACCTCAAAGGGCCTCGACACCAATTATTGCCTGGCCATTGTCCATTTCCAATGCATTGGGAGGGTGATTGCTGTCCTAAGCATCAGAAGGCAGTGGTGTAACAGCATTCTGACCTGAAGCCCGCAGTCTAAGAGGAGCAGAGGTCAGCGCAGGCATTAACCCAAATGTCTTTTGAGTGTGATTCTTGGCCTGAATCAGAACTTTCCTGGTACTCTTGAGTATGGTTCAGAGTACTCCTTGGAGGAGAGGTCTCTTGAATTGCTCTCAAACCACTCACTTCCTCATGAGAGAAGAAAATAGCCTCTAGAGGAGCTGTCCTTTATTGAATTTGTACAGGAAATGGCTGTCAATTCCATTTAAGTTAGAGATGTAGAAGGAGCCCAAGGCTTGAAGCATTGGAAATCCCTCCTATTCCTTGATTCCCCTAAGGGGAACTGTGACAGTGCCCTGTTCACAGAATCCGGAAAGATGTGCATGACCCACAAGACTGGAGACTATTTATAGACTCTTCGAAACTGAGTCTGAAGGCTGTGCCTTTGAACAATGGAAACCGTCTTCCATCTATTCCAGTAGCGCATGCCGTTCACATTAAAGAGAGATACAATAACTTAAAGCATCTACTGACTTCCATTAACTATAACAAGTACAGCTGGCACCTCTGTGGTGACTTGAAGGTAGTTGCCCTTTTAATGGGACTGCAGCAGGGATATATAAAATACATATGTTTCTTATGTGAGCGGGATAGCCGAGCAAGGGATTGGCACTACTTGCGGAAGGAATGGAATCGCAGACAAAATGTAGCAGTTGGAGAGAGGAGTATCCAGCACCCAGCTCTGGTTGAAGCTCACAAAATCCTGCTACCACCCCTTCACATCAAACTAGGTTTGATGAAAAACCTCGTGAAATCCATGGACTGCACTTCGCCAGCTTTCCGATACCTGCATGAAAAATTCCCTCGACTCAGCGAAGCAAAGATTAAAGAGGGAGTTTTTGTGGGTCCTCAGATTTGAGAGCTCTTCAGAGATGACCGGTTCAACAACTTGCTGCAGGGTGATGCAAAACAAGCATGGAATGCTTTTCACCTAGTGTCAACAAACTTTCTCGGGAATGTTAGGGCAGAAAACTACAAGGAGCTAGTAGAAGACATGCTGATGCAGTATCAGAAACTTTGCTGCAGTATGTCTCTAAAGATCTATTTCCTTGATTCCCATCTCGATTTCTTTCCTGACAACTGTGGTATGGTTAGTGATGAACAGGGCAAATGTTTTCACCAGGATATCGCAACGATGGAGCAAAGATACCAGAGAAAATGGTCCACTACAATGCTGGCTGACTACTGCTGGACATCCCCCAGAGAATACCAGATTACTTTCCTTTCCGACAGAGAAGCTCCCAAACAGTTATACAAGAGACAGGCGAAAAAATCTAAGAAGTAGTCTATGACTATGTTTTTTACAGGAATTAACCGAAGGCCTTTTATATTTACTATCGACATGCATTTCGTGATGTAAACATTAATTCTTGTAGATTACAAAAAAGCTAGAGCCAACTTTGCAATTTCACTGTCATATTCATGTTCAGCATACAAAAATTGCAATGCAATGTGTGCCTTCGAGTCAGTCCTGAATCCTGGCGACCCAGAAGCTCCTGGGTTTTCTTGGCAGTGTCACCGGAAGTAGATTGCCAGGCCTTTCTTCCGAGGCAATGGAGGGTTAAGTGACTTTTTATGTGAGACAAGCGAAAGAGTCTAGGGCCCTTCTATCACACCAGATGACAAACCTTTTCCATTCAAAATCATATGATCTCCTAGTGGAATTTCTCCTGGAAGCCATGAGGATGTTGGCTACAGTAACCGGCAGATGCAAAGAGGAAAATGTTAGCCCTTGAAGCTATGAGGCCGAGACTTGATGCTGCGATATTGCAGTATCCTCCGATCCTGCATATTTTGGATTGGTGAAGCGCCTAGCTGAAATTGGCTCTCTAACCAAGAGGTCTAGAAGAAGAGGAAGCCATGACATCTCACAGCTAGTAAGGTGCCAGGAGAATCACTGTGCCTCTGTCGTGTCTGATTTTAAGAAGAGTTTTCCCTAAGAGAAGTATTGGAGAATACATATATGGAAGATCCTCCCCTAAATTGAGATGGAAGGTATTTGAGGCTAATCATGTGTCCCCATCCTGGAGCAGAACCGAAGTGTCTGTATGTCCTGAGAAGTGGCAAACTGATCTATCGAGGGGGTGCCTCATTCCTGAAAGATGCTTAGAGCAACCTCTCTGTTCATTCATGAGGTTGATGGACACGGCTCAGTTTGTCTACCAGAGCATTGCTTTCACAAGCCAGATATGTGGCTCTGAGGGCCATCCCATGAGACATGGCACAGATTCCACATTCTATTTCCCAACACAGGAGGTATGATCTGTTCTTTCCTGCTTGCTGATGTAGTGCATGGATACTTGGTTGTCCATTTGAATCATTAGAATTTGGTTGGCCAACCGATCTCTGAAAGCCTTTAGGGAGTTCCAAATTGCTCTCAGCTCCAGGAAACTTATCTAATGAAGGCTCTCCTTGGAGGACCACAGATAATTACATAAGCTTCCCAACCTAGCTTGGATGCATCTGTCATGAGTACTTTTTGGTAGGAAGGAATTTGGAAAGAAATGCCTTTGGTCAGGAAGGAATGAATCCCAGCATGGAACTGTGGCAGATATGACATCTCGGAGCATGTGAATATGCTCAAGATTCTATGAGCTTGCCTCAAACTGAGATGTGCCAAGGGTGTAATGTGCACCGTTTAGGTCATATAGGCACTGGTCAACACATTTTTACAAATGTCATGTTACTGAAATAAAAATAGGCATTTATCAATGACATAAAAATATGGGAGGGAGGTTCTGGAAGCCAAATTTAGGCTTTTAGGTAGGAAGCTGAAATCCTGAACTTCTAGGGTAGCATTCTCAGAAATGCTGCCTGTTCCACACGCAGGACCCAGAAGGCAGGCCGATCTTTATTTGTAAATTTGATATACTGCCCTTTACACCAGCAATAGGGCAGTTTACAATAAAACGTGGCTGCTAGGAGCAGGAAAAAAGAAAGGAACGCCAATTGCAAGACAGGACAGGAAAGAGGAGATACAAAGTAGGTAAATGATAGATGTGCAGGACATGAGGGGAGGGATTATTCAGTGGATGGCGGAAAGTTAAAAGCAAGGGAAAACAAATGAGTTTTTAACATGGTCATACATTTCTGGAAGGATGGCTCAAGGCGAAGGTCTGGAAGGATGATAATCCAAAGGGCAGGACCAGGCAAAAGAAAGCAGAGGAGCGAGTGGATTGCAAAAGTGCTTGTGAGACAGAGAAGATACAATCTGTTCACATGTACTGAGCCAGAAGACACAGTGGGAGCAGTGAAGACGGATGAGGTTGAAGAGGTACTGAGGAGAACCAGTGTAAATGACTTTGTGAACTAACGTGAAAATCTTGTACTGAATACAGAATCGAATGGGGAGCCAGTGAAGGTGAGTGAGTATGGGTGTGATGTGATCTGTATGGGACATTCGAGTGCCTATGCGGGCAGCAGTATTTTGAAGAAGCTGAAGACAGTGAATTTGATACAGTGGAAGCCCCACTAGGGCAACATTGCAGTAATCGAACCAGGATGTGATGAGAGAGAGAACCAGAGTAATAAAAGATGAAGTGGACAAGAAGGGTCGTACCCCTCGGCTTTGATGCAAAACAGAGAAGGAATGGTGGATAGGTGAAGAGAGGTGATCTTGGAAGGACAAAGAGGAATCAAGAGTAACACCTAGATAATGGAGGGTGGACACCAGGGGGGGGGGGGGATAGGGGCGGACAAGGGGCACAGAGTACACAAGGGATCTGTACTGAGTCCACTGCTTCTTAACATATTCATAAATGACCTGGAAATGGGAATAATGAACTAGGTCAGCGATGGCGAACCTATGGCACGCGTGCCAGCTGTGGCACGCGAAGGCCTTGCAGCTGGCACGCGTGAAGGTCCGCAAAAAAAGAAAAAGCTGGCTCTGACTGCTGCCGCGGACGCAGCAAGGGCAGAATGCAGCGTCCCGCGGGGCCCCCTCCGCCCGCTAAGCCCCTCTGCAAGGGCTTTCAGATTCGCGAGGGAGAGCGTCTCCCTCGCGTCTCTGTTAAGCCCGCAGGGGCTAATGGGAAATTTCCCATCAGCCCCTTTAGACGCGAGGGACTGATGGGAAATTTCCCATTAGCCCCTGCGGGCTTAACAGAGACGCGAGGGAGATGCTCTCCCTCGCGAATCTGAAAGCCCTTGCAGCGGGGTTTTGCGGGTGGTGGGGGCCCCGCGGGACTTTGCAATCTGCCGCTGCAGCAGACAGAGCCTGCTTTTTTTTTTTAAAAAATTTGCCCGGGGGGTTTAGTACTGCTAATGGGCAGGGAGGAGGAGGGGGGTTAGGACTGCTAATGGGCAGGGAGGAGGAGGGGGGGTTAGGACTGCTAATGGGCAGGGAGGAGGAGGGGAGGAGGAGGAGGGGGGGGGGTTAGGACTGCTAATGGGCAGGGAGGGGGGTTAGGACTGCTAATGGGCAGGGAGGAGGAGGGTGGGGGTTAGGACTGCTAATGGGCAGGGCAGGGCAGGGCAGGGAGGGAGGGAGGGAGGGAGGGGGGGTTAGGACTGCTAATGGGCAGGGAGGGAGGGGAGGGGGGGTTAGGACTGCTAATGGGCAGGGAGGGGGGGTTAGGACTGCTAATGGGCAGGGAGGGGGGGTTAGGACTGCTAATGGGCAGGGAGGGAGGGAGGGAGGGGGGGTTAGGACTGCTAATGGGGAGGGAGGGAGGGGGGGGGGGGTTAGGACTGCTAATGGGCAGGGAGGGAGGGAGGGGGGGGTTAGGACTGCTAATGGGCAGGGAGGGAGGGGGGGTTAGGACTGCTAATGGGCAGGGAGGGAGGGGAGGGGGGGGTTAGGACTGATAATGGGCAGGGAGGGGGGGGTTAGGACTGCTAATGGGCAGGGAGGGAGGGAGGGGGGGGTTAGGGCTGCTAATGGGCAGGGCAGGGAGGGAGGGAGGGAAGGGGGGGTTAGGACTGCTAATGGGCAGGGAGGGAGGGGGGGTTAGGACTGCTAATGGGCAGGGGGGGGCGGGCGGGCGGGGGGGTAGGACTGCTAATGGGCTGGGGAGGTAGGACTGCTAATGGGCTGTGGGCTGATGGGGGCTGTCTGGAAATGGGGTGATGGGGGTTAGGACTGGTAATGGGTTATAGGGGGGGCTTAAACTGAAAATGGGTGATGGGGGTTTAGGACTGGAAGTGGGTTGATGGGGGGGGGCTAGGACTGGTATTGGGTTGGGGGGTTGCTAGGACTGGAAATGGGCTGATGGGGGGCTAGGACTGGAAATGGGCTGATGCAGGGACTAGAAGGGAATGGATGCTGGGTGAGGCTGGAACTAGAAGGGAGCTGCTGTTGGGGGAGGATTAGAATGGGATGGGGCTGGGAGAGTAAAATGGAGAGGGGAAAAATATTTTGTTTGGGAGGGATACAAAATCTACAATTGGCCGGGTATTGGGAGAGTAAGTGGGGATTGAGGATGGAGGGGTAAAATTTGAGTGGATGAAATAGGAATGAGGAAAGAGCAAAAGGAGAAAGATTAGTATGTTAAAGCGGATGTAGAGAGAGAGAATGGAAAAAAAAACTAGAAGAGAGAAGAAAGGACAAATGGACAGCAGATGATGGAGAGTTAGCAGAAGACATGAAGAAACCAGAAGAAAGTGGCTGGAGCAATTGCAACTGTGTAACTGAGCTGAGGTATTCTGTTTATGTAATTCCTTTTTGACATTGCCACTTGTTCTCTTTCCCCAGTAGGTCATGTATTGTTATTGTCTGAAATGTATTGGTTTAATATTTGCAGTGTTGCCTTTTGATAGGTATGGTGTGGTGCTTTGTGAGTCCTGGTAGTGCTGTTAGGATACGGCGGGTTTGCTATTGGTTCTAAATGGGCAGTGTTTGTAGTAGTTCCTAATGTGCCTGGCGGTTGGCACTGGATTATAGTAATGTAGAAATCTTTTAGTCTGTCTTTATCCATACACTCATTAAGAGACATGTTTACTAAAAGTTAGTGTATGTTAGCATTATGCAAATATTTATGCAAATTGACGTGCTGGCACTTTGAGGAAATTCTTTGGTTTTGTGCGGCAGTTTGGGCACTCGGGCTCAAAAAGGTTAGCCATCACTGAACTAGGTAATCAAATCTGCAGATGACACAAAATTATTCAAAGTTGTTAAAACCCAAAAGGATTGTGAAAAATTGCAAGAGGACCTTGATAAATTGGAAGACTGGACATTTAAATAGCAGAGGAAATTGAATGTGGACAAGCGCAAGGTCGTGCACCTAAGAAAGAACAACCCAAACTATGGTTACATGATGCAATGTTCCACATTAGGAACCATCACCCAGGAAAAAAATGTATGCATCATCATGGATAACATGTTGAAACCCTCCGCCCAGTGTGCAGTCTCAATGCGTGGATAAGACGATGGTGCAAGGAAGAGGCTTTTGGATTTGCTGGTAACTGGACAACATTCTGGAGAAGGGAAGAGGGGGTATTTCCAAAAGGATAGGCTCCACCTTAACTGGGGTAGAACCAGGCTGCTGGCATTAACCCTTAACAAGGGGGTAGAGCAGCTATTAAACTAGATAATAGGGGAAAGCCGACAGTTGCCCAAGAGCATTGTTCGGAAGGATGCATCCTTGAAGGATACTAGCAAAAGAGGGACGTTAGAGAGGTTCAAATAAAGGGAAGGTTAGGGAGGTTCCAACAAAGATAAAAGTAACTCAGATGCCTTTAATGCAGAGCAGACAGAGCTAAAAGATTCAAAATTACCCCTGTCAACTGATAACCAGATTGTTAATATGAATAAACTACATCCTCTAAAATGCCTGTATGCAAATGCTAGAAGTCTAAAAAATAACATGTGGGAGCTAGAATATATAGCACTAAATTAAAGGTTAGATATAATTGGCATCTCAGAGGACCGGGTGGAAGGAGGACAACCAATGAGATACCATGATACCTAGGTACAAACTATATTGCAATGATAGGGTAGATCAAATTGGAGGAGGTGTTGCGCTCTATGTTAGAGAGGGACTTGAGTCACAGAGGATTACAATTTTTCAGGAAACAAAATACACTGTAGAATCTCTGTGGATAGACATTCCATGTAAAAAGGGGAAGGCAATGGCAGTGGGGGTGTACTACCATCCACCTGGTCTGAATGGATGATGAAATGCTCAAAGAAATCAGGGAAGCTAACACACATAGGGGCTTGTTTACAAAGCCGCGGTAGCGGTTTGCGATCGTAATCGGAGCCGCGGCCCCATTGATTTCAATGGGGCCGCGGTTGCGATCGCGATCGCGAACCACTACCGCGGCTTTGTAAACAAGCCCCATAGTAATAATAATGAGTGATTTCAATTACCCCGGTATTGACTGGATCAATGTCACAGTAAGACATTCTAGGGAGATAACGTTTCTAGATTAAATAAATGACTGCTTGTTGGAGCAGCTGGTTCATGAACTAACGGGAAGGGAAGCTATTGTGGATCTAGTCCTTAGTGGAACACACGATCTGGTGTAAGAGATAATGGTGTTGGGGCCACTTTTCAATAGTAATCATAGCATGATCACAATTGATTTAATAAATGGAGGGAGGGCAGCAAGGAAATCCACAGTACAACCTTTTTACTTTCAAAAGGGAGACTATGATAAAATGAAGAAAATACTTAAGAAAAAACTAAAATGAGCAGCTGCAAAGGGTAAAGGTTTACATCAAGCATGGGTGGTGTTTAAGAATATTATCTTGGAAGCCCAGACCAGCAGTATTCCACTCTTTAAGAAAGGTGAAAGGAAGGCCAAAAAACTAACAGCATGGTTTAAAAGTAGGGTCAGAGAGGCTGTTGTAACTAAAAAAGCATCTTTCAGGAAATGAAGAAAGGAGCCAAATGACAAAAACAGGAAATATAAGCACTGACAAGTTAGATGCAAGGCATTGATAAGGCAGGCAAAGAGAGAATTTGAAAAAGAGCTTGCTGTGGAAGCAAAAACGCACAGTAAAAACTTTTTCAAATACATAAATAGCCAAAAACCTGTGAGCGAGTTAGTTGGACCATTAGATGATAGAGGGGTAAAAGGAGTGCTAAGGGAGGACAAGGCCATAGGGGAGAGACTGAATGAATTATTTGCTTTGGTCTTTAATGAAGAAGATGTAGAAAGTTACCCATGCCTGAAAATAGTATTTAAAGGTGATGTATCGGAAGAATGAAAGAAATATTGATAAACCGGGAAGATGTATTACAACTATTTGATAAACTAAAGAGTAGCAAATTGTCTGGACTGGATATATAATCTGAGGCTGCTGAAAGAACTGTAAACTATCATTAAAATCATCTGTAGTATGTGAAGATAGGAGAATGGCCAATTTAATGCCAATTTTTAAAAAGGGTTTCAGGGGTGATCTGGGAAATTGCAACCCGGTGAGCCTGATGTCAGTACTGTGCAAATGGTAGAAACCATTATAAAGACTAAAATTACTGAACACGTAGATAGTTTTGGTTTAATATGAAGAAAGCTAACATGGATTTAGCCAAGGAAGGTCTTTTCTTATTAATCTGTTCTCTTTCTTTGACGCTGTGAATAAACAGGTAGATAAATGTGAGCCGGTTGATTATAGCATATCTGTGTTTTCAGAAAGTCTTTGACAAGGTCCCTTATGAGAGACTCTTGATGAAATTACAAAGTCATGGGATAGGAGGCAGTATACTTTTGTGGATCAGGAACTGGTTAAAAGATAGAAAGCAGAAAGTAGGGCTAAATGGCCAATTTTCTCCATGGAGAAACGTGAAAAGTGGATTACTCCAGGGATCTGTGCTGGACCTGCTGCTATTTAATATATTTATAAATGACCTGGAAATGGGAATAATGAGTGAGGTGATCAAATTTGCAGAGGACATAAAATTATTCAGTTGTTATAACTTAAGAGAATTGTGAAAAATTGCAAGAGGACCTGGATAAACTGGAAGACTGGACATCCAAATGGCAAATGAAATTTAATGTGGACATGTGCAAAGTTAATGCATTTAGGGAAGAACGATCCAAACTACAGTTACATAATGCAAGGTTCCACATTAGGATCCAACACTCAGGAAAAGGATTTTGGCGTCATCATAGATAATACATTGAAACCCTCTGCCCAGTGTGCAGTGTTGGCCAAGAAAGCAAATAGAAGGCTAGGAATCATAAGGAAAGGAATGAAGAATAAAATCAAGGATGATATTATGTGTCTGTATCGTTGTGTGGGGCAACCGCATCTTGAATATTGTGTGCAATGCTGGTCCATATCTTAAAAAGGATATAGCAGAATTAGAAAAGGTACAGAGAAGAGCCACCAAAATGGTAAAGAGGATGAAAGGATACCCCTATGAGGAAAGGCTTAAAAGGAAAGGGCTCTTCAACTTGGAAAAGAGATGGCTGAGGGGAGATATGTTAGAGATCTGTAAATTAATGAATGGAATGGACCGGGTAAATGTAGATTGGTTGTTTACTCCATCAAAAAGTCAAAAGACTAGGGAGCATGCAATGAATTCATTACCAGAAGATGTACTAAAAGCTGTTAGTATAGCTGGGTTTAAAAAAGGTTTGGACAAGTTCCTGGAGGAAAGGTTCATAAACCATTACACAGGTCTGCAAAAAATTTTTTTTCGAGAGCTGTTTTGGTTATTCCACGTAATCTTTGTTTTTTGGTGCGCTGAATCCGAAAATGACCTCCATTTTGTCATAGGACATCACGTTTCCTGACAATTTAGGTAACTATGTTAAATAAGGCAATACCTCAAAATAAATGGAAATAGACTTATAAAATTAAAGTTTTATTGCAATATTTTCATGAAAATCCTTTTTTGAACTGAAATGAGCTCACCTACACACACTCTCCCACCATCTAGACTCTACTAACTATCTTCACCCACGCCAATCAGGTTTCCGGCCAGGTCACAGCGTCGAAACTATCCTTCTTGCCTTCACTAACTCTTTGCATGTAGCACACGATCGGGGCGATATCTCGGTTGCGGTGGCACTTGATCTTTCTGCGGCTTTCGATCTGGTTGATCACTCTCTTCTTCTAGCCCGTCTCAGTCAAGCCGGTGTTCACGGCACTGTCTTTAAATGGTTTCATTCTTTTCTTCACGCCCGGTCTGCCTCTGTACTACCCACGTCCCCCTCTTCTCCACCTTCTGCCCCCTTCCCTTTACCATGTGGGGTTCCCCAGGGTTCTGTCCTAGCTCCCCTTCTCTTTAATCTTTTCCTGGTACCCCTCACACTTATCATTCAACAATTTGGGATCTCTGCTTTTTACTACGCCGACGACATCCTTCTTCTTCATCACACCTCCCCACTTTCTCCTGATCTGACTCCCCTTAACAACTGCCTCACTGCTGTCACCTACTGGTTTAACCCAAAACTGCCTTCACCTGAATCTGGCCAAAAACCACTGCTATTTGGTTCCCTCACAGTCACCCCTCCCCCTCGTTAGCTCCTTCCTTGTCTAACACTCCCATATCCTTAGTCACTAACCTTCCGCTATCTTGGTGTTCTCTTTGATTCAGATCTTTCCTTTCACGCCCATATCTCACATATTACTAAAACTTCCTTCTATTTCCTGCGTCAAATCCGTGCTGCTGTCCGTCCTTTTCTTTCTCCTTCTGCCCTATCTACCCTCCTTCTCTCTCTTTTCATGTCCAGGGTTGATTTCGCTAAATCAAACCTTATATGCCTGCCTTCTTCTCATTTACACCGCCTTCAAAGAATCCAGCATACCGCAGCCCGCCTTCTTTCACACTCTTCTCATTCGCACCATATAACTCCTCTTCTTATCCATCTACACTGGTTGCCTCTTCCCTTCCGCTCTCAATACAAACTACTTACTTTGGTTCACAAGGCCCTCCACACCAACTCCCCACAATACCTAGCCGATTTAATTCACTTCCACACTCCCAGATATACCCCCCGTTCATTTCACTTAAACTGGCTTACCCTTCCCCCCCCTCTGTCGCCCACTTGCAATCCACCCGCTCTTCAGCTTTTTTCTTTATAGGCCCCGCACTATGGAACTCCCTTCCCTCCTCTATCCGTTTAGAACCCTCCCACTCAGCATTTAAACAGCAGCTACAAACCTACCTCTTTTCCCTAGCCTTTAACCTCCCTACTTCTCCCCCCTCTCTCTCATCTCTCTCCTCTCCTCCCACTTTCTCCTGCCCTTTCTGTTCTTCCTCTTTCTTTTTATGAAATGTAACTTCTTTTCCTTTTACCGGCCTTGCGCCCTATTTTAAAGGTTTTTATATGTTGTAAACCGCTCTGATTTTATTGTGAAGGGCGGTCTATCAAGTTTTATTAAACATAAACATAAACATAAACTCGATTCTTCTTCCTTGTGAGGCTTCTCTTGGTGCATTTACGCTTGTGAGTAGCATCTGCAATGTCTCTCTGAAGCATCCAACAGTAGTCTGCCATCATTGTAATGCTCCATTTTCCCTGGTATCTCCTTTCCATCTCTTTAATGTCTTGGTGGAATTGTTCACCTTGTTCCTCACTCACAGCTCTCCCAAATGTTCAGGAAAGTAGTCAAGGTGGGACTGGAGGAAATGCACTTTCAAACTCATCAGGCAACCTAAAGCTTGAAATGCTTTCAGCATTCGTCCGACGATCTTTTTGTAGTGAGGATCTTTGTTATTGCCTAAAAATTTCTGTACGACTTGTGATAAGGAAGCTTATCATAGCTCAGGAAGGAGCTATAGAAAAGGTGAAGTGACTCTGAACAAGCAACCTGTCAGTTCTGGTAGAAATAAGAAAACCAGAATTTTCCCATAAAAGACTATCAGTCCCAGAATGCACCAGGTTTCCAACAGCCATTAGAGGAACTGAAGTGGGGAAACGTGTGTTCAATCAGGAGGGGCTATGAGGTAATCCCTAAGCACTCATCTCAAAGGGCAGGGTCTGATTCAGCACAGCTGCGCTGTATTAGGGGGAGCAGCACTCATCTAGGCAGAATAAAAGGTAGAGTTTATTCTACAGAGAAGCAGCTTGAGCTTGATCATCTTCATCATCAGGAGGATCATCAGAAGCAGAAGCCAAACCGGACGGACAGAGAGGGAAAGAAACCCTTTGGAAGAAAGAAAGAGGAGAAAAGCCTTTGAGAGGTCTAGAAGAGTCCAGAGCAGTACGTATACTGGGAGGCATTCCAAGGGCCAGCATACACCATTGGACTGGGGAAAGCCAGAGGAATGGTGCTGCAGAGCTAGGAATCTCCAGACGGTACCTGTGAGGGAGACGGCTGCACATGGAAGGGACCCTAAGACCCGTGCCAGAAGGTATGTGAAGAGAGATCCAGTGTCCAGGGATCTGGATTGGAAGTCTGGACATAAGAACTGGACTACATACTGGCCAGGCTATATAGAGAGGAACTCTAACAGCAATGGAAGCTCAGGTATGAACACTGATCTATGCCCTAGCTATAACCTTGAAAGACAGCAGGGAAACAAGTATTCTCCTGAAAGTGCTCCATTGGGAGATTCATCTGTGCCAATCCATGATATTGAACCCATGCTTGTTGAAGAAGAGGGGGTGATAGCAGATGAAGAATCTGTTTACATGGACTGCTCTCTGTCTAAACTCCTTTGGTGATTTTCTGTTATAAAGTACAGCAACCATCACAAAGAAATACAAACTTGTTCTTTAATCTACTCAGAAAAGCTCATGAGTAGGATTTTTAGCCATGCAGTAGAAAGCAAGCCAGCTAAGGGGTTTCAGCTGGATAACTGCTAGCAATTGAGCCTTACCTAATTGCTTGTGAGCTCTAAGAGAATCACTTCTGAATCTATGTGGGAAGATATAAGAAGTTTACCTGAAAAGAACAGTTTTTTTTTCCTTCTTTGTGGCTGTTGGTTTGTTGTTTGATACATGCTAAGAAAATATTAGCTAAGCCTACAGAAAAGACCAGTTTTGTATCAACCAGGTCTTATTTCTTTTGCTTTGATTGCCCGATAAGTTAAAATGTTGTTTTCCTGATTTTGTTTTTCCAAGTTTAACACTGAAAGCAAGTAACCTGATTTATGTGCTACCAAGCATATCTGTGTTGGGAGAAATAACCCCATAAATAAATATCTTATTGGCTTTACCCAAAAGCACAGCTAATTTTTGTGAGCAGCTGTGTCTGGTGTGAATGAACTGCATTGCCCACAATCCCTTGCAAATCATATAGATATATGCACTTGCCAAGACTGTGAAGATTCTCACCCAGGCAGCCGTCTGACAGACTTCTTTAAATGCAATCCACCCTTCTTTTTGAGGATCCGTCGTGGTATTGACAAACTCTTGATCAACTATAAGCCTTCTGATGTCTGGTCCGATGAACACACCTTCCTTCAATTTTGCCTCCGACAGGCCTGGAAACTTGGTGACCAAGTATTTGAAGCATTCTCCATCTCTTGGAAGTGATTTTGCGAATTGCTTCATCAATCCCAATTTTATGTGGAGAGGTGGTAGAAGAACTCTATGGGAAGGTACCAAAGTTTCTTGGAGGACATTTTTTTCACCGACTGTTAGCACCCTTGGCTGCCAACTCTTCTTGGTCCAGTGATTTTGTTGGTCTCGACTGTCCCATAGACACAGAAAACAAGGATATTTGGTATACCCAGCTTGTTGCCCAAGCAGCATGCACAAGACCTTCAAGTCCCCCACACACTTGCCAACCATGGTCTTCATATTTAAGTTTACGAAGAACCAATTCCAAGTTCTCGTAGGTTTCCTTCAAGTGTACGGAATGACCTATAGGTATGGAAGCGTAAAAACCGTTGTGGAGTAAAACTGCTTTGAGACTTCTTTTTGAAGAATCTATGAAAAGATGCTATTGCTCTGAATCATATTGAGTTTTAAATTGACCCATCAGACCTTCGACATCGATGCAATAAACCAACTTGTCTTCCTGGGCGAAGTAAGGAACGAACTCCTTTTCACGATGTCTGAACCATGAAGATGACACTCCTGGCAACAATAAATTCCTGCTTTTCAGCCTTGATCCGAGTAACTCAGCGGCATCTTTGGGAAGATTCAAGTCTCTTACCAAATCATTCATCTCCTCCTGAGAAAACAATTTTGGTCTTGTATCATCTTCAAAGTCAGAACATAACGGTTGAAGAATGACGAGCTAACACGAATTGTGATGAAAAAGTGTGAACAGCCTAGAACCAAGAACCTGATGATGATTCGTGCACAAGTTGGCATGCAGGAGAGAGCAGCTCTGTGTCTGTACACGAGACGTCATAGTGCTGGCCACACCCCCCTGCACTGACCGGAGCTGCTGCTATCTGCCCTGTCTCCCTCCCACTGGATTCTTCAGGAAAGATTAACCCCTTCTACCATTAGAAACACAGACTTAAAACTTGCTTAGCTTATGTATATATTGCTGACCATCAGATTTACAGTGCTATATATTTTTTTACATAACTCGGACAACCCCTTTAAGGTTTTTTTGGCATCTTATATCTTAAATGCACTTATGTGAATTAATTAATAGTAATTTGAAAAAAATTGATAAATTTGAAGACAATTTTGCATGTTGTGGCAAATCATGACGTCTAGGAGTTTTTTCAATATTTTATTTGTTTTCAGCACACCAAAATACATGGAAATTAGATGAAAATAATCAAACAGCTTTTTAGTCGCAGACCTCAAAGGGGACCATAAAAATCCACTGCTTACCCTGGGACAAGCATTGTGGAACCTATGTACCTTTTTGGGAACCTGACAGGTGCTTGTGGCCAGGATTGGTCACTGTTGGAAATAGAATACTGGGCTTGATGGACTTTGATCTGATCCAATATGGCATTTCTTGTGTTCCTGTACTGTCAACAAAGAAAAGCTGTTTCTGTCAGCTGGTTGCGATGCTGGTTGCTTCCTCTTTTTCTTCTGAGGTAGCCTGTAGCTAGGGATTCCCACACATGAGGACATTATCCTGCTTGTCCATGTAGGGAAGAGTTACTCACCTGTAGTAAATGTTCTCCATGGACAGCAGAATAAGTCCTCACAACTCTCCTGCCTCCCCTTGGAGTTATTTTCAGCTTCAGCTAGTAACTAGACTGGAGATATCCCGCACTGTGGCATATGTACTACAAGCCCCTCCCTGTGAAAGCCCCTTCTCATTGTGGGTAAAGTTAGGCATGTAGTGGCACCATGCATGAAAGTGTACTTGTACATAGAAAGGACAGCAATATTAAAGCTGCTGAAATGCAGGGGGGGACTTGGGGAAAAGAAGCGCTGTGGATTGTGTTGGAAAGAGGAGATGGCACTATTATCCATACTGGTGTAGTCTACAGGCCTCCAACTCAAACCGAAGAAATGGATAGAGACTTGATTATTGATATTGCTACTGTAGCCATGAAGGGGGAAGTGGTCATATTGGGTGACTTTAATGTACCTGATGTGGATTGGAGTATTCCTACTGCAAATCTGGAAAGAAGTAAAAAAAAAATTGTGAATGCCTTCCAAGATGCATTGCTAAAACAAATGGTGATAGAACCGACCAGTGAAAGTTTGATGCTGGCTTTAGTACTCGCCAACAGAGATAGCGTGTCGAATGTCTGGGTGGGTGCCCATGTGAGCAGCAGTGGTCATTACACGGTGTGGTTTGAGATAGAAATCAAGGCAGAGTCGAATCACAGCAAGTTCAAAGTCCTAGAATTCAAAATGGCTGACTTCAGTAAAATGGCCAAGTGCCTGAAGGAGGAGAGATGGCAGGGTCGGAGGAGGTAAGGGAAGTGGAATTGCAGTGTGCTAAACTAAAGGAGGCAATAAAAGGGGCAACAGATACATATGTAAGGAAAGTATATAAAAACCAGAGGAAAAGAAAACCTATTTGGTTCTCCAAAGAAATAGCTGCACAAATTAAGACAAAAAAACTAAATTATGAAGTTCACAAACAGAGGAACACAGAACAGAATACAGGATAAAGCTAAAAGAGACAAAAAGAGAAATAAGGATAGCAAAACCAAAGGCAGAAGAAAAGATAGCTAAAGATCTGAAGCATGGAGGCAAAACCTTTTTCAGGTATATTCGGGAGAAGAGGAAGATCAGAGGTGGACTCAAGACTCAAAAAGTGCCGAGAACGGATTCATGGAAAGTGACATTGAAAAAGCAAAAATGCCAAACAAATGCTTCTCTTCTGTTTTTACTAAAGAAAATCCTGGAGAAAGGCAACCTGTGATTGACAAATATACAAATGGAAATGGAGTAGATAACTATACCATTCACAGAAGATGATGTGTTTGAACAGCTTGCAAAACTGAAAGTGGACCAGATGGAATACATCCCAGGATACTGAAAGAGCTCAGAGAGGTTCTTGCAGTACTTTTAAAGGATGTTTCTAATAAGTCCTTGGAGATGGAGAAGTTCCATAGGACTGGAGAAGGGCTGATGTGGTACCTCTTCACAAAAGTGGCAATAGGGAAGAAGTGACAAACTGTAGGCCAGTAAGCCATATCTCGGTGGTGGGAAAAGTAATGGAGACATTCATGAACGAGAGAATAGTGTACTTTCTTGAAACCAATAGGTTGCATAGTCTGAGGCAACATGGTTTTACCAAAGGACAATCATGCCAAATTAATCTGATTGAGTTCTTTGACTGGTGACCAGAGAACTAGATCAAGGGCATGCAGTGGATGTGATCTACCTAGATTTCAGCAAAGCCTTTGATACTGTTCCTCACAGGAGGCTTATCAATAAACTGAACAGCCTGGGGATAGGTCCCAAGGTGATGAACTGGATCAGAAATTGGTTGACTGACAGATAACAGAAGGTGATGGTAAACAGAACTCACTTGGATGAAAGGAAGGTGATTAGCAGCATGCCCCAGGGATCGATCCTGGGACCACTACTGTTCAATGTATTTTTGAGTGGTGTTGCAGAAGGACTGAATGTGAAAGTCTGTGTTTTTGCAGATGACATGAAAATTTGCAACAGAGTGGACTCCCCTGAGGAAGTGGGTAACATAAGGAAAGATCTACAAAAACTGGAAGAATGGTCTAAAGCTTGGCAGTTATGATTTAATGTGAAGAAGTGCAGTGTCATGCACTTGGGATGCAGAAATCCAAGGGAATTGTATGCGTTAGGGAGTGAGAAGTTGGTGAGCATGGACCAGGAGAAGGAGTGATTGTTTCTGAGAACCTAAAGGTGATAAAACAGTGTGACAAGGCGGTAGCCAAAGCCAGAAGAATGCTAGGTTGCATACAGAAAGGGAGTTATCAGCAGAAAAGAGGAAGTACTAATGCCACTGTACTAGTCGCTGGTGAGGTCTCACTTGGAATATTGTTTTCAGTTTTCAAGACCATATTTCGCAAAGGATATAAAAAGACGAAATGGATCCGAGGAAGGCGACCAAAATGATTTGAAGCCTGTACCAGAAGATGTATGAGAAGAGGCTTGAAGACTTAAATATGTATACGCCTTTCTGGACTGTCTCAATTGGGTGGTCAATTATGCCAAAAGCAATCTCTGCGCATTTCAGTCTCTGGAATTCCTCGGCTCCCACTTCAACATAGTAACATAGTAAATGACGGCAGATAAAACATAGGAGTGGGTCGCGTCTTCCTCTCTTACAACAAATGCAAGAAGCTCTGCATTCAAATCCGTGCCTTCTGGCAGCTCCCATTGCCTGGGATTACCTACAACTCCTTGGCACCATGTCTTCTGCTGTCATTGTAGTCCCCTGGGCCCTTGCTCACATGTGTCTGCTTCAGTACTCTCTCCTGTCGCGCTGGTCTTCATCCACCCAGAGCTATCAGATTTGTCTACCCCTCTTCAGTGGTTTGCCACAGACATCGCTGGTGGCTTTGTCCTCATCACTTGTTGAAGGGTGTCCCCTTGGAAATTCCTTGTTGGGTAGTGGTCACCATGGACACTAGCCTTACAGGTTGGGGGAGCACACTGCCAGGGACAGGCAGCGCAGGGACCATCAATCGCCTCAAAGCCTGGGCTTTCATCTGGCTCTACTCTTCATTCAATCTTACCTCTAGGGTTGAGCAGTCCGAGTACTTTCCGACTATTCCACCACTGTGACTTATCTCAACAGACAGGGTGGGGCCAAATGTTCCGCAGTGGCCCTGGAAATGAGTCTTCTATTGCTCTGGGCAGAATACAACCTCCTAGCTCTTTCTGCATAGCACATTGCGGGAATGGAGAACATTCAAGTGGATTTCCTGAGTTGTCATATCCTGGACCCCGGCGAGTGGGAGCTAGCTCTGTCAGTGATTGCAAACATTGTGCATCAGTGGGGTCATCTGACTCTAGACCTAATAACCACCTCTTCCAGTGCCAAGACGTCAATCTTTTTAAGTTGTTGAAAGGAACCAAACTCTCATGGCTTAGATGCTCTGGTTCAGACCTGGCCCTCAAACCAGCTTCTCTACATCTTTCCTCTTTGGCCACTAATTGGCTGTGTACTCCATCGGATAGAGTCACATTCCGGACGGGTAGTGCTGGTGGCCCTGGATTAGCTTCATCTGTGTTATGCCAATCTCCTCCGCATCCTGCAGGAGGCACCCCTACCCCTTTGGGTCCAGAGAGGTCTCCTGTTTCAGGGGCCAGTTCTCATGGATGACCCTGCTCCTTACTCACTTATTATTGGCTTGGCTATTGAGTGGCATTGCTTGCATTGCAAAAGTTACTTGTCACAAGTAGTGGCCACTCTGCTACGGGCTCGATGGTCTTCTGCCTCACGTGCCTATGCTCGGATCTGGTGTCTTTTTTCTTCTTGGTGTTCTAAGAGATCCCTCTTCCCTCGGTGAGTTGATATTCCAGACATTCTGTCCTTCCTTCCTTCAAGACAGATTTGATCAGAGTCTTTTCCTTAATTCTTTAAAGGTGCATATTGCGGCCTTGACATACTTTCGGGGGCCTCTCCATGGGTGGTCTCTTGCTTCTCATGTAGATGTTTCCCATTTTCTGCACGGCGTTCATTCCCTGAGGTCCCCCATTCGTCCTATCGTCCCTTCTTGGGATCTGTCCTTAGTGCTTCGCACGCTCACCCATGCCCTGTTTGAGCCTCTCTGTAGAGCATCTCTCAAAGATTTGACTCTGAAAACTGTTTTTTTATAGCAGTCACTTCAGCACGGTACCTTTCGGAGTTCCAGGTACTTTCTTGCTGGAATCCTTTTCTGTCTTTTCCCCCCCAGGGGATTATCATTCGAACAGTGCCTTCTTTTCTGCCTAAGGTCCTTTTCAGATTTTTATGACAACCAATCAGTTATGCTTCCTTTCTTTTTTAAGGAGCAGTCTTCGGGTAACAACAGAGTCCTTCACCTGTTGGATGTTGATAGGGTGTTACGCCATTACCTCAAACTCACTAATATGTTTCGTCTCTCTGATCGCAGGAAGGCTACCTGGTCCTCCCTCTACTTTTGCACGTCACTATCGCTTGGATGTCCAAGCTCGAGAAGCAGCTTGCTTCGGAGCTTCTGTCTTGGCTGCAGCTGTTTCTTCCCGCCCTGGAGTGGTTTAACTATGGTACTTCCCACTAGTCTGGACTGGTCTAGCAGGATGTATTTGGAAGGAGAAATTTTGCTTACCAATAATTTCCTTTCCTGGAATCTTGCTAGACCAGTCCAGGACCTGCTCCTCTAAACTGTTTAGTCCATCGCCTAGCTAAGACCATCTTTATAAATCGGTGACATTGCTGTACCTCGCCATGTACATACTTCCTTGGCCTGCGGGTCCTGTTTCACATTGTTCAATTTAGCTTGTTATAAGAATTATTCATTAATGAACTCATGTTTGGTCTGGTTTTGTGCTTCCTTGACTGTTTGAATACCTGTTGCTTGTTATGGTTATACTGAATCTCTCCTTGGGGGATGGGATTTTACCAAGGGTAATGTCACGAAGCTTCGGGAATTTTTCTCTGTCTCACCATCTGCTGGCAGGAGGACACAACCCCACTAATCTGGACTGGTCTAGCAGGATTCCAGGAAAGGAAATTATCAGTAAGCAAAATGTCTGTTTCAGGCGGTGTTGTCTGTCATTTGGCTGTGCCATTGTGGTGGTGATGGGTTTGCCATCTTCTACCTTACTAGTGCTACAGTTGGCGCAGAATGCAGCGGTGAGGGCAGTTTTGGACAAATCATGGTTTGACCATATTACTTTTTGTTTGTGTTCTTTACATTGGCTGCCTATCTGGCAGCAGATTATGTTTAAGGTTCTTTATATGCTATTGAAAATATGGTTGGGTCTATTTGCATCTTGTTTGGGGGAATTGCTGTTGTGGTATACTTCTGCTTATCCAGTTCATTGTGCCCTTTATGATACCCTTATTTTGTCTCCCTCTTTTCGGATTAGTTTGCATATTACATGTTCTCGTACTTTTGCTTTGGCTGTGCCTAGCTTGTGGAATAGTTTGCCTGACTCCTTGCAGGCTGTTGTGATCTGCTGTCCTTCCATAGACATTTGAAGGGTCACCTGTTTCCTCATGTGTTTGCTTGATTTTGTATTTGCTTCTGTGTTTTGTTTGTCTTTTATTTTATTGTTTGTGTTTTGTGCCGCCTTGAACTGTGTGACTAGGCGGCTTATAAATGCTATAAATAAATAAATAAAATAAATCATACAGACTCTGTTGTCTTGCTCCAAGCCACAATCCTGATCATTGTTTTCTGCGTGGTGATGTCTATCACTTACTGCAGAGACCATGTAGCTGAGCTGTGTCATTAATAATACCAACTCAGAGTTCCTCTTTGTGAGAGATTTTAACAGAGGGCGCAGGTTGCTCAGGGATTGTCTGACTCTCTGTGCAATGACAGATATCTCCTCTTTGCCCTACTCCTAAGATCGATCATCTGAGACTTATTTATTTATTTATATATATGGCTATTCTTTTATACCAGTCTTCCACAGGTCAGAGCGGTTTACAATTAACAACAACTTGGTTTTTACATCAAACAGGGTACAGTACAACTTGGACCACTAAACATAAAGATGAAGTTGCGTTTGCTATATACAAGTTGGGTAATAAAGCAACTTATCTATATACAATTTATGGGTGCGTATATAAGTGACCATATGATGGAGCCTATATGGAGATTGTGTGGAGCCTGAAGATTGTTTCTTTTTTCATCAGGAGTAATAAAGTAAACTTGCTTCTTTAACGTTCCATTCTCTGGTTGGCCAAATCTCTCACTTTGGATGCTCTGGCTTTTCGTTATGGGCGAAGAGGTTTTTCAAGGACCTTTGCTTTAAGCCTGCATGGTGGTTAATCAACTTTATAATGCTCCAGAATATGTATGCAGGGTTGGCCTGTCTACTAGGCGAGCTGGGCAGCAGCAGCGGCACACATGAGCAACTACGCCACCCCCCCCCCCCCCAAGCTGCTGCCAATTCTGTTTAGGGGTGGGGAGGCGGACAGTGGCAGTATTTCCAAAAGCGGCAGCAAAAAGATGCTGCTTTTGAAAATTCCGCCATTGCACACCCCTCCCTCCCTCCCGAGACGGAATCGGCAGCAGCTGGGAGAAGGGGGGTGGTAGCGGTGGCGACAGCAGCAGCTGGTGTGAGGAGTGGCATCAGCTAGGGAGAGAGGCGTCAGCAGGGGGTGCGGCGAGGCTGGGGTTTCTGCCTATGGCGGCAGAAACCCTTGGGCCATCCCTGTATGTATGCTATCTTTCAGAAAGTCTAAGGGGCATGTTTACTAAGCCATGATAGGCTTTTGCAGCTAACGTGGTGGATTAATGCAAAGAGTGCTATGTTACTTGCAAAAGCTACATGTTATCTGTTGGGAGCATTCACAGCATTTTCCCAGCAGATAGCACTGCAGAAATGCAGAGATTACCCATGCTATCTGCATTTGACCCATATTAGCTGTTACCTGCAGCATGCTTTTCCCTTATCACCATGTTATCAGCTAATGCACATTAGTAAGCATGCCCTTACGTTTTTCTTGTTAAGCCTCTGGTTAGCGAACGTAGTAGCAGAGTCTGATAAGTATGGCACTCATCTTATATGAACTCCGTATGATGTATTTCCCCATATTCTTCCATTTCTGCTTCTGACATTATGGTCGCAGCCATGAGCTTCTGCTAGGGTGGGTATGGGCACTCAGAATTGGCAGATGTTTCTGGTAAAGGAAGTCCTTGTTTAAGAATAAACTGCTGGAAATAGTCATTCTCCAGGACCAAGCAGGAAGTCAGTCCTCACATATGGGTGACGGCGTCGATGGAGCCCTCGTGCGGAGCATTCCCCCAGCTTTCAAAGAAAGCCTTTGGGAATGTAGCGCACATGCGCGGTCCCCTTCCTGCCCAAGGGTGCCATCTTGCTCAGTCTTCTTTTTTCCGCGGAGCCCGACGGACGTGTGTCCTAGTCACCCGGTTAAAAGTTGATTTTTCCTTCGAAGATTCGTGTTTTTTTGCCGATTCAACGCCGGTTCCCCTTCCTGCCTGGGCACGGTACACCGGTATCAAGACCGGAGCTGTTTTTTTGGTTTTTGTCCTTCGAGACTAGCGTTCGCGCTCTTTTTCTTTTTCACTGGCAGCCCGGTCGTTTGACCTTGCAGGGGCCCTTTTTCCCCCGATGGCTGCCAGCGGGTTCAAGAAGTGTGATCGGTGTAAGAAACTGATGTCTCTCACCGACACACACGACTGCTGCCTCCGGTGCCTCAGGCCCGATCATGACCCGATGATCTGTGGCCTGGGTGGCAAAATGTCCTCGAAGGCGTTGAGGAGCCGTCAGCATCAGCGAAAAAGGATCTTCTCTGACTCCGCGTCCGGCTGGGCCCGGACTTCGTCAGAGGCCTCGACATCTCGGGAGTCCGACCCTGAGCATCGTTGGGGCTCCTCTGAGCGAGGGTTTCCCTTATGGGAGCACAAAAGGAAGAAGAAACCCACGAGGGCGGCGTCGGTGGATGCTCTTGGTTCCTCAAGGGCCAGGTCGCATAGCCCTTACCGCCGTCCTGGGTCCTCGGAGCCGGAGAGACTTGAAAAATTGCCTCGTGTGGAGCTGGAGTCCCCAAGTCACGTGAGTGCTGTAGTCCTCGTGGACTCTCCTCTGGGGGAGCCGATGTCGGCCCTGACACCTTCGGGGGCTGCTGAGTCTCCTGAGCTCGGACTCAGGTTGATGGCCTTGGAGAGCAGTTTGGCTGCCTTCATGGAACAGCAGCGGGTGATGATCACCGGTCTGACCGGTGCATCTGCCCCGACCACTGGGACCTCGACGTCCAAGTCAACCCCGGAGGCTGAGCCGATCCTCGATTCCATGCGGTCTAGAGTTGATCCTCGGCCAAGGTCTCTCTCGGCCTCCCGTATGGGGCTGAGGTCATCGACGCCGGTACCCTCGGCATCGGGGCGGATGGCATCGGTGCCCGCCCAGCCAGAGCTGCTCAATTCCTCCTCGGAGGGGTCGGGGTGGGAGATGGAGGACGAGGAGTCCCCAGACACTTTTCAGACCCGGTGCGTCCCATCGGACTCACCGGAGTCCGAGCCTCGGAGAAGGTCCCCCCCCCGGAGGATACCCGGTTCTCGGACTTCATGAGGGATATGGCCAATGCCTTGGCCTTCCCCGCGAATCCCGAGGAGGAGCCTCGAGCCGAAGAGCTCGAGCCCCTCCAGTATGACTCTCCCCCGAAGGAGGCCTTTACTGTACCAGTTCCTCCGATGCTGGAATGGCTGCTCTTCCGCATGTGGGAGGCACTGGCCTCGGCACCGGTTCTCAGCAAACGGGTTGATTCCATTTATCGAGTCCGTAAGAGCCCTGGGTTCCAGAAGGCACAGCTACTGCACCACTCCATGGTTGTGGAATCGGCCATGCATTGTCTGAAGAGTCAGAAGATGCACTCCTCGGTGCCCCCCGGCTGGGAGGCCCAGAACCTGGATGCCCTCGGTAGAAAGTGCTTCCAGGGCTCGATGCTGGCGTGCAGTGTCCAGACTTACCAGCTGTACATGGGCATGTACCTCCGAGACCTGGCAAAGGAGATTGCCGGGTTCTCTGCTGGCCTCTCCGAGGAACCTTTGCAGAGGTTCAAGGCTTTGTCATCAGGGATTCGAGAGTGCTCGAAGTTTATATCTCGAGAAGCCTATGATGGCTTCGAGGGTTCGGCCCGAGTAGCAGCGGCCGGCATCGGTGCACGCCATCAGGCCTGGCTACAGTCATCGGACCTCAAGCCATGGGTTCAGGACAAGTTGATCGATGTCCCTTGCCGGGATGAGAACCTTTTTGGCAAACCCATGGCTGGAAAGGCTGCAGAAATCGAGACTGAGACTCTCACCAGGACAGGGCTGTCCAGAAAGACTTCTGCCCCTTCTCAGAAGAAGGAGGGCTCGGGGAAAAAGCCCTTTTACCCGAGGAAGGCCTCTGCCTACAAATCCTACCCTCAATTCCAGGCCTCTACAGCTCCCCAACAGGGTCAGCAGGCCAAGGGGCAGGGACATGGGCCCCGTAGGCAGAAAACCCCCAAGCCGCCAGCTCCGGCTCCTGCACAGCAGGGAGCGGGGTTTTGACTCCCACTGCATAGCCTCTCCCCCACAGCTGGCTCCACTCAGCACAGGGGGCCGGCTGACAATGTACGCCCACAGATGGTCAGCTATACTTGCTCCACTTCAACCAGTTACCTCCCTCCTATTTTCCAGGGGAGCCTCCAAGATTCCCTCTGCACAGGAACCTCCTCCTTCAGGAGTTGGCAAGTGTTCTACAGGAGCAGGCGGTGGAACCGGCTCACCACTTAATAGGAAGAGGCTTCTATTCCAGGTACTTTCTGGTACCAAAAAGAACAGGAGGCCTCAGGCCCATCCTAGACTTGCGAAATCTCAACAAGTTCTTGGAGAGGGAAAGGTTCAAGATGCTTACTCTTGGAATACTGCTGCCCTACCTCCAGCAGGGAGATTGGCTATGCTCCTTAGACCTAAAGGATGCTTATACTCACATCCTCATTCATCCAGACCACAGACAATATCTCAGATATGTAGTGGGAGGAAATCATTTTCAGTACAGGGTACTTCCATTTGGCCTAACCTCCGCACCCAGGGTTTTCACCAAATGCCTGGCGGCGGCGGCGGCCTATCTCAGAAACCAGGACATCTTTGTCTTTCCATACCTGGATGACTGGCTCTTCAGGGCTCAATCTCCACAGGAGACCAGACAAGCCACTCTTCACACTGTCTCTCTTCTCCAGCACCTGGGCTTCGTCATAAACTTCGCAAAGTCCACTTTGCTCCCCTCGCAGGACATAGAGTTCATAGGGGCAAGGTTGGATACCTTACAAGCAATGGCCTATTTGCCCAGGAACAGGGCTCTCAGACTGATGGCTCTGGCCCAGCAGTTTCACAGTGGATCTTTGGTCTCTGCCAGACATTTCCTGAGGCTTTTGGGCCACATGGCATCCACGGTCCATGTAACTCCAGATGCTCGTCTGCATATGCGGCCTGCTCAATGGTGCCTCAGAGCTCAGTGGATACAGGCCACAGGAGACTTAAGAGAGAGAGTAAGAGTGTCCAAACTATTGGAGGCCTCCCTGCAATGGTGGCTGCATCTCCCAAACCTGATCAAAGGGGTGCCTTTCCAGGCACCACCACCACACACAGGTGCTGACGACAGATGCTTCTCTTCAAGGTTGGGGTGCACATTGCCAGGGGGCATGCACTCAGGGCCTCTGGTCCCCTTAGGAGGCCACACAGCAGATCAATCTGCTGGAGTTGCAAGCTGTTCGATTGGCTCTGCAAACTTTCTCTCATGTCCTCTCTCACCAGTCTGTCTTGATTCAGACAGACAACCAAGTAGCAATGTTCTATGTGAACAAACAAGGGGGCACAGGATCCAGGCTTCTGTGTCAGGAAGCACAGGCCCTGTGCGCCTTTGCAGTCAAACAAGGCATGTTTCTCAAGTTAGTTTATCTACCTGGCCAAGAGAAATACATGGCAGACAGGTTGAGCAGGATTCTACAGCCTCACGAATGGCATTTGAATCCCCTAGTGGTCCAGCAGATCTTCCTAAAATGGGGTCTTCCAACCATCGATCTCTTTGCCAGTCCACTGAACCGTCAGCTGCCCAGTTTCTTTTCCAGACAACTGCATCCTCTGCGAATAGCAGCAGATGCCTTCCTAATCTCTTGGTCTACGGGTCTGCTGTATTCGCTTCCTCCAACGCCTCTAGTGGCCCGAACCCTATTCAAGGTTCTTCGGGACAGGGCCTCGCTGATCCTGGTAGCCCCCAGATGGCCGAGGCAACCGTGGTTTCCATTCCTTCTGCAGTTGGCAGTGGACACCCCACTCCCTCTGGGGGTGCAACCCGATCTCCTGTCTCAGGATCAGGGATCTCTCCTGCACCCCAACCTCCAGTCCCTCCATTTGATGGCCTGGCTGCTGAAAGGGTAGTTCTAGCCCCCTTACTTCTACCTAGGGAAGTGGAGGAGGTAGTTTTGGCCTCTAGGAGACAATCCACCCGGAAATCGTGTGCCCTCAAGTGACGTAGGGTCTCCACCTGGTGTGCTCAGCGCCAAGAGGATTCGTTTTCATGCCTGGTACCAGTGGTGCTGCAGTATCTGCTTCACCTGTCGGACCTAGGCCTTAAATCCAACTCTGTTCGGGTCCACCTCAGTTCTCTGTCAGCGCACCACTCGCCGGTGGAGTGCCAGTCTCTGTCGGTCCACCCCTTAGTGGCCCGCTTCCTCAGAGGCCTGCTTTTGCTCAAGCCTCCGATTCGTCCACCAGCCCCTGAGTGGGATTTAAATGTGGTCTTGCAACAACTTACTCGCCCACCGTTTGAGACGATGGCTACCTGTCATTTACGCTTCCTTTCCTGGAAGGCATTGTTCTTGGTGGCTCTTACCTCGGCCAGGCGTGTGAGTGAACTACACGCTCTGGTTTCTGATAGACCGTTCTATAGGAACAGGGTGGTCTTACGGACTCATCCTAAGTTCCTTCCAAAGGTTGTCTCCTCTTTCCACCTCAATCAGGAGGTGGTTCTTCCGACCTTCTTTCCCAGGCCACATGCCAGCCGGACTGAAATGGTCTTGCATACCCTGGACTGTAGGAGGGCGTTGTCTTTCTACATTGACCATACGCAGGGGCATCGAAGGGCTGTTCAGCTCTTCATATCTTTTGACCCTAATAAGCTGGGTTACCTGTGTCCAAGCGTACCCTATCCATTTGGGTAGCAGATTGTATCGCCTGGGCGTATAGGGCAGCCGGTCTTGCCTTGCATGGTCGAGTCACGGGCCACCGTGTCAGGGCGAAGGCTGCGTCAGTAGCTCATCTCCGCTCTGTTCTATTGGCAGACATTTGCCGGGCCGCTACTTGGTCTTCAAGCCAGACTTTTGCGGCCCATTACTGCCTCAAGAGGGAGTCCCGCAGGGACAGTGCTTTCGGACAGGCAGTACTCCGTAATCTCTTTGAGGTTTAGGCAACTCCTACTCTCCGGCCCTTGTGTTGGGCTACCATTCGGGGGCGTTCTCAGAGAAGATTCTTATCTCGCATGCTGAGGCTCTAGAGGGAGCTTATTTTTCAGCTTTGGGTTCTCGGTAGCCTAGAGCTGGGGAGTCCCATATGTGAGGACTGACTTCCTGCTTGGTCCTGGAGAAAGCGTAGTTACTCACCTGTAACAGGGGTTCTCCAGGAGCAGCAGGGATCAGTCCTCACGACCCTCCCTCCTCCCCTTGGAGTTGCAGTCCTATATATTTAATATTATTTTTTGCTGTCTTTTAGCTATGTCATCAGACTGAGCAAGATGGCACCCTTGGGCGGGAAGGGGACCGTGCATGCACGTTGCATTCCCAAAGGCTTTCTTTGAAAGCTGGGGAAATGCTCCGCGCGAGGGCTCCGTCGACGTCACCCATATGTGCTCCTGGAGAAACCTGTTACAGGTGAGTAACTACGCTATATTTACATTTAGCATCAATCTGTGCTGTTGTCTTTCTCCTGAGTTCTTGGGTTCCACTCACTACCTCCATGAAGTCTGTACTAATTTTAAGATTCCTAACTCAAGAGAAAGGCTATCTTAATGCAGTCTTAACATCTCTGCATGCCATCAGCAGTTTTTCTGCTCTTAGATTACTGAAGTTTTTTTCAAGACATTTTATGAAGGGCCAAGAGGCAGGACCACAGAAAACACCGATAAAAAGGAACAGAAGTGAGGCGGATCTTGAAAGATTTTGAGAAAGCTGTTCATGAGAAGCTAGCTAACCTAAAAGTAGAAAAAGCTATGGGGCCAGATAGGATGCATCCTAGAGTATTGAAGGAACATAGGGAAGTTCTAGCGGTTCCACTGTCTGACTCTTTCAGTGCCTCTTTATAAGCAGGCATGGTTCCAGAGGACTGTAGAAGAGTGCATGTAGTCCCTTTACAAAAAAGTGGAATTAAGGATGAAGTTGGGAACTACAAACTAATTAGTCTGACCTCTATAATGGGTAAACTGATGAAAATGCTGCTAAAACAAAGTATAGTGAGGTTTCTGGAATACAGTGGATTGCAGGATCTAAGGCAGCATGGTTTTACGAAAGTCAGGTCTTATCAGACAAAACTCATTAATTTCTTTGACTGGGTGACCAGAGAGTTGGACTGATGGAGAGCTCTAGATGTGGTGTACTTGGATATCAGTAAAGCCTTTGACACTGTTCCGCACAGGTGACTCATAGAGTGTCCTAAGGATGGAACCTAAAGTGACTGACTAGGTTAGAAATTGGTTGAGTGGAAGGCAACAAAAAGTACAAGTAAATGGAGCGCAGTCTGAGGGGAAGGATTTTATCAGCGGTGCGCTGCACAGATCTATCCTTCTGGAAGAGCTATCGGGTAAGGTTTCCTTCTTTGCGGATGATACCAAAATATGCAATAGAGTAGACACCCAGGAAGGTGTACATAATATGAGGAGAGGTCTAGCAAAGCTTGAAGAATGGTTGAGAATATGGCAGCTGAGATCTAATGCTAAAAAATGCAGGGTCATGCATTTGTACAGCAAAAATCCAAGGGAGTATGGTACAGTATAGGGGATAAAGTGCTTCTATCCATAAAAGAAAGGGACCTAGAGGTGATTGTTTCTTATGATCTTAAGGTGACTAAACAGTTAGGAAAGGCAACAGCGTAAGCCAGAAGGATGCTTGGGTGCATAGGGAGTGGAATGGCCAACAGAAAGAAGGAGGGGATAAATGCCTTTGTATATGGCGAGACCTAGAGTATTGTACGCAATTCTGGAGACCACACCTTTAGAAGGATATAAATAGGATGGAGTCAGTGCAGATGGTGGCTACCAAACTTGGGCTTCTCCTCCCCAAACATAACCCAGTGCCCGCTATCTCTCCATACACAAAGAATTTTATTTAGATATTTCCTAACCAACCCATCTTTGAATGCTCACTAACTTGTTCATGTATATAGTTAAATGTCTATTATACCACTGTAAATAGTTCTACATTGTTCATTGTAAATGAGTATATAATTGTTCTATATTACTCAAATTTTTGTAACCTGTAAACCGTGATTGATCTTCTGGAAACCATGGTATAGAAATTTTAATAAAATAAATAAAGCATACTGGGACATATTTAAAGATCTTCATATGTATGCTTTAGAGGAAAGGCGGGACAGAGGAGATATAACAGAGATGTTTAAATGCCTCCATAGCATAAATACACAGGAGGAAGAGCCTCTTTCAGTTAAAAGAAAGCTCTGCAACTAGGGGGCATAGGGTGAGGTTAAAGGAGATAGACTCAGGACTAATTTGCGTAAAGCGTGGTAGATGCATTGAATAGTCTTCCAGTGGATATAGTAGAGACAGAGACTGTATCTGAATTCAAGAAAGCATGGGAGAAACACAGGAGATCTCTAAAGGTAATAAAGGGACTGTAGACTTTAATAATTAGTATGGAAGGGGCAGACTGGATAGGCTGTATGGTCTTTATTTGACTTCATTTTTCTATGTTGGTACCAATGACATAGGAAAGTGTGGCGGTTCTGGAGACCAAATTTAGGCTTTTAGGTAAGAAGTTGAAATCCAGAACTTCCAAGCTAGCATTCTCCGAAATGCTTCCCATTCCACGCACAGGACCCAAAGGCAGGCAGAGCTCCGGAGTCTCAATGCATGGATGAGATGATGGTGCAAGGAAGAGGGTTTTGGATTTGTTAGGAACTGGGCAACATTCTGGGGAAAGGAGGGGCTTTTCCGAAGGGATGGGCTCCACCTTAATCTGGATGGAACCAGGCTGCTTGCATTAACCTTTAAAAAGGAGATAGAGCAACTTTTAAACTAGATAATAGGGGAAAGCCAGCAGTTGCACAAGAACGCATGGTTCGTAACAAGGTATCCTTGAAGGATACTGCGAAAAGATTGAAGTTAGGGCATATTGACAGAGAGGTTCCAATAAAGACAAAAGTAACCCAAATGCCCTTACGTACAGAGCAGACAGAGCTTAAGGATTCCAAATTACCCCAGCCTACCGATAACCAGATTAAAATGAATAAAATACAGCCTCTAAAATGCTTGTATACAAATGCTAGACGTCTCAAAAATAAGATGGGAGAGTTAGAATATATAGCACTAAATGAGAGGTTAGATATGATTGATATCTTAGAGACATGGTGGAAGGAGGACAATCAGTCGGACACTGTGATACCTGGGTACAAACTATATCATAATGATAGAGCAGATCAAATTGGTGGAGGGGTTGCACTCTATTAGAGAGGGCATTGAGTCATAAAGGATCAAAGTCTTGCAGGAAACAGAATACACTGTAGAATTTCTATGGATTGAAATTCCAAGTAAAAAGGGGAAAGCGATGACAATGGGTGTGTACTATCAACCACCTGGCCAGAATGAACAAATGGATGATAAAATGCTCAAAGAAATCGGGGAAGCTAACAAAAGTTACAGCACATTAATAATTTATTTATTTACATTCTCTTATATATCGCGCTATTCTGCATCAGTGCGGTTTACATTGAACAAACTGAAATTATATTGAACAGGGCATTATAACTTGGAGATAACTATTTTACAGGGAACATGGCCTATGGAGGGTTAAGTGGCTTGCCCAAGACCACAAGGAGCACCTGTGGGACTAGAAACCCCAGTCCTTCCAGCCCAAGGTTGATGTCCTCTAGTGGGATTTGAACCTCCGACCTTCCGGCCTGAAGTACCTTGCCCCAACCACTAGGCCACTCCTCCCCTTCAATAATAATGAGTGATTTCAATTACCCCGGTATCGACTGGGTCAGTGTCACGGCAGGACATGCCAGGGAGAGAAAGTTTCTAGATGAAATAAATGACTGCTTCTTGGAGCAGCTGGTTCATGAACCGACAAGAGGGGAAGCCATTTTGGACCTAGTCCTTAGTGGAACACAAGATCTGGTGCAAAAGATAAGTGTGTTGGAGCCACCTGGCAATAATGATCATAGCATGATCATGTTTGATTTAATAAATGGAGGAAGGACGGCAAAGAAATCCACAGTACTACCTTTTAACTTTCAAAAGGGAGACTATGATAAAATGAGGAAAATAGTTAAGAAAAAACTAAAGGGAGCAGTTGCAAAGGTTAAAGATTTACATCAAGCACGAGTGTTGTTTAAAATACTATCTTGGAAGCCCAGACCAGCTGTATTCAGTGCTTTAAGAAAAGTGAAAGGAAGTCCGAAAAACTGCCTGTATGGTTTAAAGGTGAGGTCAGAGAAGCTGCTATTGCCAAAAAATCATCTCTCAGGAAATGGAAAAAGGAGCCAAATGATGAAAACTGGAAACAACATAAGCACTGGCAAGTTAGATGCAAGATATTGATAGGATAGGCAAAGAGAGAATTTATTGTGAACTGCCTAGTGCTACATTAAACAACAAATTTGAGAAGAAGCTTGCTGTGGAAGCAAAAACGCATAATAAGGACTTTTTCAAGTACATTCATAGTAAAAAAAAAACCTGTGAGAGAGTCAGTTGGACCATTAGATGATAGAAGGGTAAAAGGGGCATTAAGAGGGGACAAGGCCATAGCGAAGAGACGGAATGAATTCTTTGCTTTGGTCTTTACTGAGGGAAGATATAGGGATATTACCCATGACTGAAATGGTATTTAAAGGTGATGCCACAGAAGAATTGAAAGAAATATCGATATGCTGGGAAGATGTATTACAACTATTTGAAAAACTGACGAGTAGCAAATCACCTGGATCGGATGGTATACATCCAAGGGTGTTGAAAGAACTGAAATATGAGATTTCAGACATACTATTAGTAATCTATGAACTATCATTAAAATAATCTATAATACCTGAAGATTGGAGGATGGCTAGTGTAACGCCAATTTTTAAAAAGGGTTCCAAGGGTGATCCAGCAAACTATAAACCGGTGAACCTGACGTCAAGCCGGGAAAAATAGTAGAAACCATTATAAAGAACAAAATTACTGAACATGTAGATGGTCATGGCTTAATGGGTGACAGCCAACATGGCTTTAGACAAGGAAGAGCTTGTCTTACTAATCTGTTGTTTTTGAAGGTGTGTATAAATAGGAAGACAATGTGGAGTCAGTTGATATAGTGTATCTGGATTTTCAGAAAGCCTTTGACAAGGTCCCTCATGAGAGACTTTTGGCAAAATTAAAAAGTCATGGGATAGGAGACAGTGCACTATTGTGGATCAGGAACTGGTTAAAAGATAGAAAGCAGAGGGTAGGGTTAAATGACCAATTTTCCCAATGGAGAAAGGTGAATAGTGGAGTACCCCAGGGATCTGTGCTGCGTCCGCTGCTTTTTGACATATTCATAAATGACCATGAAATGGGAATAACGAGTGAATAATCAAAATTGCAGATGACATAAAATTATTCAAAGTTGTTAAAACCCAAGAGGAATGTAAAAAATTGCAAGAAGACCTTGATAAATTGAAGACTGGATGTTCAAATGGCAAATGAAATTTAATTTACAGAAGTGCAAAGTTATGCACCTAGGAAAGAACAACCCAAACTATGGTTACATAATGCAAGGTTCCTTATTAGGAACCACCACCCAGGAAAAAGATTTAGGTGTCATTGTGGATAGCACATTGAAACCCTCCGCCCAGTGTGCAGCGGCGGCCAAGAAAGCAAATAGAATGCTAGGAATCATAAGGAAAGGAATGGAGGATATAATAATGCCTCCAAATCGTTCCATGGTACGAACGCACCTTGAATATTGTGTGCAGTTCTGATCGCCGAATCTTAAAAAGGATATAGCGTTATTAGAAAAGGTACAGAGAATTGCCACGTAAATGGTAAAGAGGATGGAAGGATACCCCTGTGAGGAGAGGCTAAAAAGGTTAGGGCTCTTCAATCTGGAAAAAAGACGGCTGATGAGAGATATGATAGAGGTCTATAAATTAATGAATGGAGTGGAACGGGTAAAATGTAGATCGATTGTTTACACCATCAAAATATAGAAAGACTAGGGGACATGTAATGAAGCTACAGTGTAACTTATTTAATACTAATAAGATAAGATATTTTTTCACTCCACATAATCAAACTCTGGAATTTGATACTGGAGGATGTATTAAAAGCTGTTTGTGTAGCTGGGTTTAAAAAAGATTTGGACAACTTCCTGGAGAAAAGGTCCATAAACCATTATTAAAGGGGACCCACAAGTACACTGCTTGCCCCAGTACAAGCATTGTGGAACCTGTGTCCTTTGGGGAAACTGCTAGGTACTTGTGATCTAGATTGGCCACTGTTGGAAATAGGATACTGGGCTTGATGGACCTTGGTCTGACCCAGAATGGCATATCTTATGTTCTCATGTTTCTATCTGCTGCCAGGAAACAATCTACTAATGTCCTGACTTGGCGGTATGTCAAGTGTACAGTACTAATAAAGATACTGGGTACTCAGACATTTTTAAATTCAAATAGTTTATATTTGGTGTTTTACTAATGACCTCCATCCTACAGTATGTATGCTAATGCCCTTTTTGCAATATTTATGCCACTTTTTTCCTCGAGGATGCCAAACATCTTCTATTAGGGTGCATCTCAGCGTTCTCTAGGCCTATTGGGATGCATTAAGTAGCCCTCTTGTATCTCATTGTCATCTCATGTTTCATAAAGAATTTTCTGCAGTCTAGATATCTGTTGCAAAAGCTCCATGTGCCTTGGGACCTTATTCTGGCGTCAACTTCTCTACTGCACCTGTTTTTGGGACCTTTGGAGCCCACTCTTAGTTTCTTTACAGGGAAGGCACTTTCCTAATTCCTCTTACCTCGATCAGCAGAAATTTGAGCTTCAGGCTGTATCTATCTACAATCCTAATACTTAAGTGTTGTCATAATGACCTTGTTATTGTGTAAGTCAAGAAAATAGCTCTAGTGAATTACTTAATAATACTATATCTCCAGGAACAAGCAGGAATGAGTCTTCACATATGGGTACGTCGGTACCGACGGAGCCTGCGCGGGAACGCTCCCCAGCTTCCCAAAGAGGAAAGCTTTTGGGAGCATCCCACAGCGCCTGCGCGCTGCCTTCCCGCCTTTCCTAACCGCCTCTCCTCAGTTCTTCTTTGCCGCGGAGCCAGCAGGTCGTGTTCCTGTCACCGCTGAAGAAGTTCTTTGTTTTATTTTATTTCTTTGGTCGCGCGTCGGCCCCCGACTTCGGACCTGTACCGCCGGTCTTTTCTTTCTTTTCTTATAAAAAAAAAAATATATATATATAGTTTTTCCCTCACTTAGTGTGTTTTTCTTCTTTGGGCCTTAGGCCTCACGAAGAATTTTTTCCTCATGGAAAAACAAGCCTCCGGGTTTAAAAAATGCACTAAGTGCAGCGGTACTATTTCTGTTACTGACACCCATGAATGGTGTCTTAAATGTTTGGGTCCTGAACACTCCATTCCGGATTGTCCATCCTGTTCTTTGATGTCTAAACGAGGTTTACAGAACCGAGCAGCCAAGCTCCATATGCTGTTTCCCTCTGATGCAGCTTCAGTGGCATCGACGTCTTCCAGGGCTTCTTCTTCCTCCCATGGATCTCAGGTAACCAAACATAAATCCAGCCGGTCCTCGAAGGGTAGATCTCCTTCCAAGCATCGAGATGCCTCCGGGCTTGCCCTCGAGGATCCTGCACCGGCAAAACAACCCCGGCGGGAAGCTCCGGCTTCCAAAGCTCCACCTATGGGGTTACAGGTTGACATCGATGGCACGGCCTCGACCGATCACCTGTTAGAATGCTCTGGGGTACCGGCGCAACCTTCCGGTACCAAATTACAGGCATTCATGGCGTCGATGGATCACAATGTTCTATCCATGCAGCAGGCTATCACGACCTTCATTCAAGCTGCGATGCCGCTGATACCACAACAAACTCCGTTGTTGGTATTGGCTCCGGTACCGGCACCAGCGCCGGTATCGACATCGACCAGGATGCCGACTGCAGTGGTTTCCTGTCCAGGGATGCTCATCGGTACCGAGCTGGTACCGACGACTCCCGATGTCGATACCGCTCGATACGCGTACCGAGCTTTAGAAGACCACCCTGACAGGCGATATTTTGATTCCTCTGATGATTCTGATACATCAGAGGAGTCTGCTGAAGTATCCATAGCCCTTCCTGAAGAGCCTTCTTCTCCAAAAAGAAGAATGTCTCCTCCAGAGGACTTATCCTTTCAAGACTTCATAAGAGAAGTGGCTAAAGGACTTTCTATTTCAGTAACCTCTGAATCAGAGCCTAGAGCTAAAAAATTGGATATTTTAGGTTAGTCTAAGGCTCCTAAGGAGGCAGTCACCTTGCCAATTCATGAGATTCTTTATGAGCACATGATTGACTTATGGGAGACTCCTCTCACTATCTCTCCTCATTCTCGTAGATTGGACACTATGTACATTGTCCCTCCTTGTCCTGGTTTTCATAAAACACAGCTTCCTCACCATTCTATTGTGGTGCAGTCATCTATGAAAAGGATAAAGAGTGCAAAAAGACACTCTTCTGCCGCTCCAGGAAGAGAATGCAGGACCTTGGATGCTTTTGGCAGGAAAATCTTCCAGGCCAGTATGCTCATTGCCAGAATCAATTCCTATAGTCTTTACATGGGTATGTTTCTAAAAGAAGTTGCAGATAAACTGCACTCTTTCCTCCCTTTTCTTCCAGAGGATAAAAGGGAGGAATTCCTTCTTTGGCTCAAGCATACTCAAGACATTTCAAAGTTTTCCAACTGTGCAGCTTTTGACTCCTTTGAAGGTGCCAGCAGAGCTTCGGCCATTGCCATAGCTGCTCGCAGAATTGCTTGACTCCAAGCTTCTGATTTAGAACATTGGGTCCAGGATGGTTTGGGAAATCTCCCCTGTACAGGTGAAAATCTGTTTGGCAAAGAGTGGCAAATAAAGGCCACTCAAATGGATTCAGAAAATTCTGCTCTGGATAGACTTTCAAAGTCAACCTCCATTCCTGCCAAGAATGGAGGTTGACTTTGAAAGTCTTCAAGAAGTCTTTTTTCAAAAAGGGCAGATTCCCTTCTACTTCTGGCCAACAATCATCTACAGGTCGCTTTGCTACTAAGCGTCAGCAACCTAAACAGGCCAGGCCTAAGTCTACAGGGGCTGCTGCAACTCAGCAGTCCCAACCTCCTCAGGGTTTCTGACTTGATGCTAGAGAACTTAGCCTTTCTGGCTCTAAAACAGCCAGAGCCTCTCACCATTCCAGGAAGGTTAGCTTGTTTTGTTCCCAGATGGGAGCAAATTACAACAGAGCAGTGGACCCTCTCCATCATAAGGGAGGGCTACAAGCTTCATTTCTCAAACCTTCCTCCTCACACCATGGTGAGACACTTCAATTCTCCAACATCTCTTCTCGACCTTCTAGGTCAGGAGGTGGCTACCCTTCTTGCCCAAGGGGCAATAGAAGAAGTACCTCTTCTTCAACAAGGGTCAGGGTTTTACTCCCCCTATTTTCTCATCCCAAAGAAGACAGGGGGCTACAGACCCATACTAGATCTCAGAGAATTGAACAAATTTCTATGCAAGGAGAAATTCAAGATGCTTTCTCTGGGCACTCTCCTTCCATACCTTCAGAGTCAGGATTGGCTTTGTTCTCTAGATCTCAAGGATGCGTACACACATGTCCTCATCCATCCTTCTCACAGAAGGTTCCTCCGTTTCCTTTTCCAAGGAAAGCATTACCAATACAGGGTACTTCCTTTCGGTCTGGCCTCTGCTCCAAGAGTGTTCACCAAATGCATGGCAGTAGTAGCTGCATTTCTACGCACTCTGGGAATTTTTGTATTCCCATACCTGGACGACTGGCTCATCCGAGCTCCATCCCAGTCAGAGGCCCAGACTGCCCTAGACTGCACAAGGCGCATTCTGCAGTATCTGGGACTTGTGGTAAATCTCCCAAAATCCCAGCTCACCCCTACTCAATCCCTAGAGTTCATAGGGGCCTGGCTAGATACTACCACTGCAAGGGCCTATCTTCCTCAGGCCCGTTGCCTACGCCTAGTGCAGTTAGCCTCCCAGATTCAGTCAAAGAGCCATTTAACTGCCCGGGAGATGCTGCAACTGCTAGGCCACATGGCATCCACAGTGCATGTGGTCCCCTATGCTCGCCTTCACATGAGAGCAGCTCAATGGAATTTGTCCACCCAGTGGACTCAAGCATCAGGTGCTCTTTCAGACAAAATAGCAACCTCCAGGCGCCTCTTTTGGTCTCTCCAGTGGTGGAAGTCCACCCAAAATCTGTTGCTGGGGTCCCCCTTCCAACAGTTGTTACCCCAAGCAACCCTCACAACAGATGCCTCCCAAACAGGTTGGGGAGCTCATCTGCAAGACCTCTCCACTCAAGGCACTTGGTCTCCACAGGAGACCTATCTCCATATCAACCACTTGGAGCTCCGAGCAGTTTTTCTAGCTCTCAAGGTCTTCCATACCCTGCTCAGCTACAAGACAGTCCTCATTCATACGGACAATCAAGTAGCAATGTTTTACATAAACAAGCAAGGATGAACTGGCTCTCTGTCGCTTTGCAACGAAGCTTTAAGATTGTGGGCCTTCGCCAGAGAGCATCAAATCCATCTCCTGGCCGTATACCTTCCAGGAATCCAAAACTCTTGGGCAGACAGACTCAGTCGAGTTCTGCTTCCACACGAATGGTCCCTGCACATGGACCAAGTACTCAGAATCTTTCAAGATTGGGGAACCCCGGACATAGACCTCTTTGCAAGTCCGTGGCATGCCAAACTTCCCCGGTTCTGTTCCAGAATTCCGTGTCAGGGAGTTCAGGCCAAGGATGCCTTCCTCCTTCACTGGGGTCAAGACTTCCTGTATGCCTTTCCACCCATTCCTTTAATTCCCAAGACTCTGTTCAAACTCCAGAGGGATCAAGGATCTATGATCCTCATAGCTCCACGCTGGCCATGCCAAGTGTGGTACCCTCTACTTCTACATCTCTCTCAAGCTCCCTCCCTAGACTTGGGAGCTGCTCCAGACCTACTGTCTCAGGAGGAGGAGACTTTGTGGCACCCAAACCCCAGGTCCCTTCACCTCAGAGCTTTGTTGCTGAAGGCCTAGACCTTCAGGATTGGAATCTTTCTCAGCAGGTGAAGGATATCCTTCATGCTTCCAGGAAACCTTCTACTAGACGTTCCTATGCTTTTAAATGGAAAAGGTTTTCCATTTGGTGTACTAAGGAGGGTCTTGACCCTCTAGCACTACCTTTGAATTCTCTATTGGAATATCTCCTGCATCTTTCCAATGCAGGCCTTAAGAAGAATTCAGTAAGGGTCCATTTGAGTGCTATTGCAGCATCCCTTAAGCCCATCAATGGACACCCAATTTCCTCTCATCCTCTTATTGCAAGATTCATGAGAGGCCTAACTTTAACTAAACCTCCCATTAGACCTCCTCCGATGGCATGGGACTTAAATCTGGTTCTTGGTCAGCTTATGAAGCCACCTTTTGAACCCTTAGCCACTACCTCCCTGAAATTTCTTTCCTGGAAAGTTATTTTCCTCATTGCAGTCACCTCAGCTCGCCGCATCAGAGAACTGCAGGCCTTAGTGGCTAATCCACCTTATACAATATTCCATCATGATAAGGTAGTCCTTAGGACCAATCCACACTTTATGCCTAAAGTGGTCTCACCTTTTCATCTTAATCAAGAGGTATATTTACCTGTCTTTTTTCCAGCTCCTCATGCATCAAGTGTAGAGAGGAATCTTCATACTCTGGATTGTAAGAGAGCTCTTGCTTTTTACTTACAAAGGACACAGCAACATAGAAAGTCTTCTCAACTCTTTGTTGCTTTTGATCCCTCTCATTTGGGACTTCCAGTCTCTAAGAGAACACTGTCCAATTGGATTGCTCAGTGTATTTCTCGCCTACCAGAGTAAGAAACTTTCTTTGGAGGGCCATGTCATAGCTCATAATGTGAGGGCCATGGCCACCTCTATGGCTCATCTAAATTCTGTGCCCATCGACCAAATCTGTCGAGCGGCCACCTGGGCCTCGGTTCATACCTTCACAGCCCATTACTGCTTGGACAAGGACTCCCGCCGGGATGCCTTGTTTGGTCAGGCTGTTCTCAAACACCTGTTCCATTCTTAATCAACTCCTGCCCTCCTTCCCAGAGTGGATGTCTGAGGTCCATAAGGGGAGGTAGAGCCCTTCCCAGGGTCTCATAACCTCAGGGATCTCCCAGGAATCTCTAGCTAGGGAGTCCCCATATGTGAAGACTCATTCCTGCTTGTTCCTGGAGATAGCACAGTTACTTACCTGTAACAGGTGATCTCTGGGAACAGCAGGAATAAGTCTTCACAACCCACCCACCTCCCCTAGGAGTTGTATCTCTCTATCTGTCTTTCCTTTCCTCTCTCTCTCTTTGTCTCAGCTTTAAAACCGAACTGAGGAGAGGCGGTTAGGAAAGGCGGGAAGGCAGCGCGCAGGCGCTGTGGGATGCTCCCAAAAGCTTTCCTTTTTGGGAAGCTGGGGAGCGTTCCCGCGCAGGCTCCATCGGTACTGACGTACCCATATGTGAAGACTTATTCCTGCTGTTCCCAGAGATCACCTGTTACAGGTAAGTAACTGTGCTTTCCAGTTCTTTGTGAACAAGATCTTGCTTATCTCAGTTCCAAAGTGAACTATAATCAGGCTAAAACTATTATGTTGTCTACTTTTTTCCTAAAGTGTGTATCACTAGATACTGTTTGTAAAACATCAGTATTATCCTTTTATTTATTTACATTCTCTCATATACCGCGCTATTCTGCATCAGTGCGGTTTACATTGAACAAACTGAAATTACATTGAACAGGGCATTATAACTTGGAGATAACTATTTTACAGGGAACATGGGCTATGGAGGGTTAAGTGGCTTGCCCAAGACCACAAGGAGCACCTGTGGGACTAGAAACCCCAGTCCTTCCGGCCCAAGGTTGCTGTCCTCTAGTGGGATTTGAACCCCAGACCTTCCGGCCTGAAGTACCTTGCCCCAACCACTAGGCCACTCCTCCACTCCTTGCTTCATATTTCTAGGTCTCGCTGCTACCTGAGCCTACTGTCAGGACAGAACAATCCTTTTTATTTAGCTTGTGTTTGCCAATATATCTGTGTAAACTGGCAACTCTCCCATTCTGTAATGGCAGGCTGCTCTTCATAATGAAGCAGTGCAAAGAGAACGAGTAGCGTAAGCGTTGGACATACCTATTTGTGTGTCTGATTCAATCCTGCTTATCAATAGGAAAAGCAATGTTTACCTATAGCAGGTGTTTTCTGTAAGCCTACCTCCTTGAGAGTTGTCTATTTTCTTGAGTTTTGGAACAAACTGAGACCGCTATGCACTAGAAAGGCCGCACTTGTGCTTAGAACTTTACACTGTTCTGAACTGAAAAAGAGCAGCTCCATCGGGGCACTATCAGATAACGTCGCCCACTTGTGTGCCTTATCAATCAATCCTGTTGTCTATGAAAATGACAAATGAGGAAGTGGGTGAGTTATGTGAATATTCTCCCTGCTATCATCATAGGATGATTACAGATAAGTTATTTGTTTTTCTATAACAACATAACAGTGATCCATATGGTTCGGTCACATGACTCCTTCTTGTGCCAACAGTGTTGCCTAAGCCTTGTTGGTACTATATAAAATTATGTGACTCATCTATTTGGATCATTGTTATGCTGTTATCATAGAAAAAATAGTTATAGATAAGCAAACATCCTTTCTAGGATACCTAATTTTTAACTTTTGCATTTCACTTTGTTGAAAGAGCTCTTGAATAAGTTGATAACATAACAGGTACATTATAGATTTGATATGTTTCCATTTTAGGACACCTGTCGCCTACAGAAACTGATGGAGATATGCTAGGTTATGACCTTTACAGCAGTGCTCTAGCTGACATACTTAGTGAACCAACCATGCAACCTCCAATCTGTGTTGGATTGTATGCCCAGTGGGGAAGTGGGAAGTCTTTTTTGCTCAAAAAGCTGGAAGGTAAATATTTTAGCTGCTTTGTATATATTTGGATATCAAAATAGTTCAGACTTGTTAAATATTTGCTGTTGGTAGCTTAAAATATTTGCTGTTGGTAGCTTAAAATATTGCAATGGATTGCAGACGTTTTAAAAGCTTCTTTGCACATTCAGAGCCTTGATATTTGTAAAGAGGCACTCTGATGCTTGTGTGGATATTCACTGTTCCCCAAATAAATTTTGTGAGGCACACTCTGAAAACCAAACCAGCAACAGCCACTACTCAAAAACAAATCGTAGATTTCAACATTTTGTCAAAGAAGCATTTATCAAAGAAGTGATACTACAGCTGAACTTAGAAACAAACAATACTGAAACACTACTAAATAATTGGAACAAGATATAGGGGAAGTGGCCTCATCATCTCAAACAACTAGAAACAAAAGGAAACACCTGGGTGCTATATGGTATACCAGAGAACTGAGGGATATTAAATGTCAATTTAGAAAAATGGAACAAACTACCACACAAAGCTAATGATCTCATTCAACTGCCCAATAGAACTACTTAACATAGTAAATCCCCTAATCAAAGTTCCCAACCAAGATAAAATAGATGGCACCCCAAGCTTGCAAACCCTAGCAACATTTTTTCAAAGCAAATATACAAACTCGAATACAAAAGCAATAACAATGCAAAATGCCACATCAACCCACATCTTCTGGAAGTCATTCAGCACCACCACCCCGAAAAGCATAGAAAGCGTAATCACCCATCTGAACACAGCAACTTGTCTGCTCTCAAATCATCCCCAGTGAGCTGGATCAAGTTAGCTAGAACCGAGCTTGGTCCCTAACTCAGATATATGCCCGCTGGCTTAAAGATGGCCTCTGTACGCCCTATACTAAATAACTCTACGCTAGATACAAATAACCCAGCCACATACGGACACATATCTAGTCTACTCTTCCTAGTAAAGATCATTCAAAAAGTAATACAACTCCAAGATCATATCAACTCATCCCACTGGACCCACATCAATATGATTTTAGACCCCATCATGGACTTGAAACACTTTTAACATCTCTCATGGACAGGCTCATAAAAGGCACTGAAAAACATAAACACGGATCCATACTAATATTCTTGGACATTACGGCAGCATTTGACTCCGTCTGCCATAACATCCTATTGTCACGACTTCAAGCCACAACACTAGAATGGTTCCACTCCTACTTAACAGACCGCCAGCAGCAAGTGAAAATAGGCCCAAACAAATTTGCACCATACTCTCAAAAACGAGTTCCACAGGGCTCAGCAGTATCATTCCTAAAGTTCAACCTATACATACAACCAACATGCACAATTATGCAGTCTCACAAAGTTTATTGCCATATATATGCAGATGACATCATGCTATCAACATGGAGAAGCGCTAGTACACTGCAATAATAAACTGCTTTAATGAAGTTGCACATTGATTATCAGATCATTGTCTTATCAATAAACTACAAAAAGACAGAAGTACTATACATCACCAGAAATAAAGCTTTTATCCCACCAGTAACACTACGAATTAATGATGCCAATTTGGAAGTAAAACCGGAGGTAAGATATGTAGGAATAACACTTGAACAGTGACCGAATCTACACTCCCATATCTTTATTTTTATTTATTTATTTATTTGTAACATTTTTATATACCGCCCCTTCCAGCAATCAGGTGTGGTTGACATTGAGCAAATAGTTGGGATAATAACCAAATAACTATTTACAATTCAACTATAATACATTTGAACATCATTAAGGATAGGAGAGGAAGTAAAGGATAACTGTGTCATGCATACTGTACAGTAGAGTGAATGGAGGTATATATAGTGGTACTGATGTAGGAGGGGGTTAGATTGGAGGGTTGATAGGGGTAGAATGTTGTGTGGACAGGGTGATGTTGGAATTTTGATTGCATTAGGGATTGAGGTTGCTGTAGTGTTCTGTGAATAGAAAAGTTTTTAATTCCTTATGGAAAGTTTGGAGATCTCTGATTTCTCTTAAGACTTCAGGGAGGGTGTTTCATAGGGTGGGGGCGACATATGTGTATGTCCTGTTACTCGTTATTTGTTTTGTCCTGCGGAATGATGTTGGTACAGAGAGTATTTTGATTAGTTATCAGCACACTCATCACTCCACACTTCGACTATTGTAATAGTCTACTTATCGGCCTCCCTCTCACAAATACCAATATACTCCAACGAGCTCAAAACATCTGTGCTCGAGTAACAGCAAAAGCTTGCCTCACTGACCACATAACTCCCATCCTTGCCGAACTACACTGGCTTCCCATAAATAGTAGAATATCGTACAAAATACTCTTAACCACATTTAAACTTATCAACGGCATCTCACCCTCACATCTAGCCACTCTGATACATGCTCCAAAAGAACTTAGAACCCGCAGGCAAAACGCAACCCACTCTCTAGACATAAAAAAATCCCTCCGAAAAACAAAAAAAAACACAAGCTCAAGAGCCTTCTCATATGCAGCCCCCACCCTGTGGAATAAACTTCCGCTAAGCCTCCGCAAAATAAAAGATCTCCATATATTCCGGAAAGAACTAAAAACATATCTGTTTATAGAACACTTTATAAATCTTAATGAATCCCCTCCATCCCACACACTACACCTCCATAACAATCCTCCTTAACCACAGATCAAAAAGCCTCAAACCTCAATACACTTAAGAAAAAAAGCAACTCTTACAAACTACGATTAATAACACAGGTACACTACCAAAAAACTGCCTCCAGTTTTGCAACTGATTCCTATAGATTTTGGGGTGCTGAATCCAGGAAAAATAGCCAAAATGTTCCATCACGTCACGTTTTCTTGCAAAATTAGATTTCTTACCCATATAAGGAATGTTCACATAATTTCTTTTTAGCCGACTGCAGTTTATTTTCTTGGCCCAAAATAGAGGTTGTAATGGTTAACTAACTAGAAACACTCCCTCATGATATTTTAGAGTGTTTTGTATTCATTTTATACATTAACAGGACAATTGGGAGGCAGGGGGCTAAATCCAGTACTCGCGCTGGCGCATGTTCTTTCCTGTTCGCCTCGTTCGCTCGCTCAAACACGGTGGTTGCGACATGAACGTTCCTGTCAAATTTCAGTTTCTTGCAAGTTCATTATTACCTTTTGTTTGCTCAGTCGTAATCCAGCTTTATTCCGAAGTGGTTCACTACAGTTGTAGTTTGCAGTGCTGTGTATTTGTGATGGCTCACAGAGCCAGAGGTTGCGTCAACTCTCCGGACAGTTTTTGTTTTATTTGTGGGGAATATACCGTGAAAAAGCGGCAGAGGAACATTTCTGCATTTATTAAAAAAGTATATTTCGCCTATTTCGGTTTGAAGTTAGGCGATCAAGACAAACCGTGGGCTCCTCACAAAGTGTGCAAGACATGTGAGGAAGATCTACGCTTATGGATGAAAGGTAAAAAACAAGCATTTCGTTTCAGAATACCTATGATGTGGCGTGAACAAAGAGACCACAGCAGTGACTGCTATTTTTGCTCTTGCATTGTGAAGGGATACAACTTAAAAAATAAGAACGTAATAAGTTACCCCAACCTTCCCTCAGCAATTAGGCCTATGCCTCATAGCAACGAAGTACCTGTGCCTGAACCACCAAAATCTTTGGATCATATTTGTGTGGACGGTTCTGATCATGATGAGACTCATCAGATGGCTTTTCCCGATGAGTCCAGTACTTCCGAGTTTGAAACTGAACCAGATCCGAAACCTGAACTTTTCTCTCAAGCTGAATTGAATGATTTAGTCCGGGATTTAGGACTCCCAAAAGATGCTGCCCAACTGCTAGGTTCTCGGCTTAAACAGAAAAATCTATTGTCACCAGGAACAACTTTTATTGGTACCGCAACCGCGAGACACAATTTTTGAAGTATTTCAGCAAAGAGGAAGATTTGGTATTTTGCAACGATATATACGGAGTGATGGAAAAGTTTAAACTCAAGTATGATCCTGCTGAATGGCGGCTGTTCATTGATTCGTCAAAAGACAGCATAAAAGGTGTTCTTCTTCATAATGGCAACACATTCGCTTCAGTTCCTATTGCTCACTCTGTTATTCTCCAAGAAAAATATGAGAATTTGGCCCTGATTCTTCAGAAGATTCGTTATGATGAGCATAAGTGGATGATTTGTGGAGACTTTAAAATTCTATCCATGCTATTAGGGCAGCAATCCGGTTTCACCAAATATCACTGCTTCCTTTGCTTGTGGGATAGCCGGGCCCGCGACCTACACTGGGGGAAAAAAGACTGGCCAATTCGGGAGTATTTGAGACCCGGTGAGAAAAATGTTCTTCATGAGAGCTTGGTACCTCGTGATAAAATTCTATTACCACCTCTCCACATTAAGTTGGGTCTCATTAAGCAATTCATCAAGTCCCTTCCAAAAGATGGTGAGTGCTTTCGGTACCTTTGCTCAAAGTTCCCCCGACGTTTTGAAGCAAAGCTAAAGGAAGGAGTGTTTGTTGGCCCTGATATAAGGAAACTCATTTCAGATGGAGCATTCGCTGAAACGATGTCTGAGAAGGAAAAAGAAGCCTGGGATTCCTTCAAGGATGTTGTTCTCAAATTCTTGGGGAACAGGCGGGATGAGAACTATAAGGATATTGTTGCCAGGATGCTCAATGCCTTCAAAGAACAAGGCTGTAACATGAGCCTGAAAATCCATTTCTTGCACTCCCATGTGAACTACTTTCCCGAAAACGTGGGGGTGTACAGTGAAGAACAAGGTGAAAGGTTTCACCAGGACATCAAGGACGCAGAGAGAAGATACCAAGGAAGATGGAACACCACTATGATGGCTGATTTCTGCTGGTTGCTGCTGCGGGAAACCCCAGATGAAAAATACGCCAAGTAGCGCACCAAGAGAAGCATTCGGGGAAGAAGAAACGGGCCCACCAGGAGATTGATTGACCCAAGAATGACTTTAAAATCTAAACTGTGTTGACAAATATTGTGTTTTTACTAAACTTTGAAATAAAAATTTGCTAGTTATTACCACAGTGTCGGATCTCATTTATTAGAATTTTATTTTCACACCATCGGGTGTTTGTCTTCATGTATTGCAGTGGTGCGGTTTGCGTTTTCTATTCTTACATACATACCTGTACAACATTTTTTGCACATTTCTTTGCTTTGCTTTGTGTCTAACCTCGCTCTTATATGCTCAATGTTTGTGCACATGTATGTGGCTGTTTTAAGTGAAGACAATTTTGCTACCATCACAGTGTGTTTTGTTGACATTACTCTATTCTTATGTGCTGCCTTGTTACAATTTTCTTTATTCTTATTTAAATAACTACTAAACAATTAGTATAAAGAATTCATCCAAGAAACTTTTATCTCGATCGCACTCAATCTGAAACGTTCACCTCAAACTGCTAACCCAATGTAGCAAAAGATCTGTACGTGATGGAGCAAATTGGTTACCAGATTTGGATTCAGCGCACCAAAAAATGTAAAAATCAATCGAAACATTAGAGGCAGTTTAAAAAAAATTTTTTTTAGTGTACCTGTGTAATGAATGATTAATGTAAATGGTTACAGCATTACTAGCCAATGTTAATTGTATATAGTTATGAAAAAACACTGTTCCATGTTATTGTTCATGAAAAGTTAATTGTACATAGTTATGAAAAACGCTGTTCCATGTAAAACCATGTTCATTATATGTTAAGTGTAAACCGCCTTTGATCTCTGGAAAAAGCGGTATAAAAGAAAAGTATAAATAAATAAATAAATAGTTCTTCTGGACCTGGTGTCTTGGTAGCTGTGGATCAGGGATGTGAGGTAAGAGTTTGCTATATTATTAAGTTTGAACGTGATCATTATGGTTTTGTATTTTATTCTACTTGTAGTTGGGAGCCAGTGAAGTTGGTATAGGATGAGTATGATGTGGTTTGATAGGCGAGCCTTAAAAATAATTCTGGCTGTGGCATTTTGGGCCATTTGTAATATATTTATGTTCTTTTTGGTTGTTCCTTGTTAATATGCTTTTGCAGTAGTCGAAGTGTGGTGTGATGAGGGCTTGGACTACTGTTCTAAAGTCATTCAAGTCAGTCAGTGGCCTGAGCTGTTAAATTAATCCTTAGTTTGAAAAATATGGTTCTGGCCATCTGTCTTATGTGTGATGTCATGTTTATGGTTTTATCATATCAAAAAAACTACCAAAATGATATACAACAAAATAAGAACTCTGCAAAATCTTCGCCCACTATGTGAACTACATAACTTCCACTCTGTATTCCAGGCATAAATCTTCCCACACTTTGACTCCTGCAACAACTTCTTCAATGGTATACCAAAATACACCCTACACTCACTTATAAATGGCACAACACATGGCAGTCCATATCATCCAGGGAGCAAGAAGATTTGAGCATATCACACCAGTTCTGAAGCAACTACATTGGCTTCCCATAAGTAGAATCAAATATAAAGTACTGCTAACAGTATTCAAAATAAGGCACAACTTTAATCATCCACATACTTGAAATCACTACTACATACCATACAGCCCCAGTGAAGGGGAGTGAAGTCAGCTCTTGGGGTTTTTTTCTTTCTCCATCTGCTGGAAGAGGGACATAACCAATTTGTCTGGACTGCTCTGGCAGAACTTAATGGAAATTAACAGGTAGGTTTAAATTTTACCTTGTTTTTTCTCCTTTCTCCCTCATCATATTTCTCTCTCTGTTGCTCTTCATTACCCTTTTCCTTCCCAGCCAATGGGATTAACACAGCAAGTCTGCTAACTGCATTAATTCCTTTAAATATTGGGCCCATTATGTTTAGCTATAAACTGTATTATCTGCTGAATATTAAAGACAATATTTTTGTTTCTATTAAAGACAGGCTTATTTTGTCTCTGATGGCTGCCCTACCTTTCTGAGATACCTCAGAGCAGCCTGTATGTTATGACAGCAGAGGAATCATTGGTGTCCGTTAATTCCCCACTGCCCTCTAAAAGGGTGGGAAAGCTAACATCACTAGAGCCAATACTGCCTGCCCAAAGTTATAGCATTAGGAACTTCATTTTTAAGATAGGACTGCCAGAAAAGTATTTGAATTCAAGATGTATTTTTCACACAGGGACTCTCACCTGGTTGGAGAGTAAACCATTTTATCTCCAGGAACAAGTAGGAATGAGCCTTCACATATGGGTATCGTCGGTACCGACGGAGCCTGCGCGGGATCGCTCCCCAGCGTCCAGTAAGAAAGCTTTTAGAAGCATCTCACAGCTCCTGCGCACTGCTTTCCCGCCTTTCCCAACTGCCTCTCTCCAGTTCTTCTTTTCCGCGGAGCCAGCAGGTCGTGTTCCTGTCACCGCTGAAGAATTTCTTTATTTTTTTCTAGTTCTTTGGTCTCGCGTCTGCCTTCTTCGACGTCGGACCGGTACCGCCGGTCTTTTCTTTCTTTCTTCTTAAAAAAAACAACAAAAAAAAAACCTACCTTTTCCCATTTCTGTGCAATTTTTTTCTTCGGCCTTAGGCCTAGGAAATTTTTTCCTCATGGAAAAGCCCGCCTCCGGGTTTAAAAAGTGCATGAAGTGTAGCGGTACTATTTCTGTCACCGACACCCATGACTGGTGTCTAAAATGTTTGGGTCCTGACCATTCCATCACGGATTGTGCGTCCTGTTCCATGATGTCTAAAAGAGGTCGACAGAACCGAGCGGCTAAGCTCAGTACCCTGTTTCCCTCTGATGCAGCTTCGGTGGCATCGACGTCTTCCAGGGCTTCTTCTTCCTCTCATGGATCTCAGGTAACCAAACATAAGTCCAGCCGGTCCTCGAAGGGTAGATCTCCCTCTAAGCATTGAGATGCCTCCGGGCTTGCCCTCGAGGATTCTACACCAGCAAAATTACCCCGGCGGGAAGCCCCGGCTTCCAAAGCTTCATCTATGGGGTCACAGGTTGACATCGATGGCGTGGCCTCGACCGATCACCTGTTGCCATGTTCTAGGGTACCAGTGGTTTCCACTGGTATCGACATCCAGACATTGGTGGCATCGATGGATCAGAATATTCTGACCATGCAGTGTGCCATTACGGCATTCATACAGGCTGTGACGCCTCCGGTACCGCAACAAACTCAGTTGTCGGTACCGGGACCGCTTGCATCGACATCAGCTTTGGTGTCGACTGCAGCGGTACCCTGTTCTATGATGCCCATCGGTACCGAACCGGTATCGATCACTCCCGATGTTGATACCACTCGGTACGCGTATCGGGCTCTGCAGGAGCATCCAGACAGGCGATACTTCGATTCCTCTGAGGACTCTGATGAATCAGAGGCTTCTGTCGAAGCATCGGTACTCCTTCCTCAGGAGCCTTCTTCTCCAAAAAGGAGAATGTCTCCTCCAGAAGACTTGTCTTTCCAAGACTTCATTAGGGAAGTGGCCAGGGGCCTCTCCATTTCTGTGGCCCCTGAGTCAGAGCCTAGAGCCAAACAATTGGATATTTTACAATATCCTAAGGCTCCTAAGGAGGCAGCTACTTTACCAATTCATGAGATCCTTTATGATCACATGTTGGGCATATGGGAGACTCCTCTCACCACCTCCCCTCATTCTCGCAGGTTGGACACCATGTATTGTGTTCTTCCCTGTCCTGGCTTTCATAAGACTCAACTTCCTCACCACTCTATTGTGGTGGAGTCTGCCATGAATAAGTTAAAGAGTGCAAAAAGGCACTCATCTAATCCTCCAGGAAGAGAATGCAGAACCTTAGATGCTTTTGGCCGGAGAATTTTCCAGGCCTACATGCTTACTGCCAGAATCAACTCCTATAGACTCTATATGGGGATGTTTCTAAAAGAAGTTACAGATCATCTGCAGACTTTAGCCCCTTTTATTTCACAAGATAAAAGGGAGGAGTTTCTCACCTGGCTTAAACACGCCCAGGATGTTTCCAAATTTTCCAACCGTGCAGCCTTTGACTCTTTTGAGTGTGCCAGCAGAGCCTCGGCTATTGCCATAGGTGCACGCAGAGTTGCTTGGTTACAAGCTTCTGATTTGGAACCCTGGGTCCAAGATGGATTAGGAAATCTTCCTTGTACAGGTGAAAACCTTTTTGGAAAGGATTGGCAAGCAAAGGCCACTCAGATGGATGCTGAAAATTCTGCTTTAGATAGACTTTCAAAGTCTACTTCTGCTCCTGTTAAAAAAAGGTTGTTCAAAAAGGCTTTTTATCCCAAAAAAGGGAGATATTATCCTGTTTGTGGTCAGCAGACATCTTCTGCAGGTCGTTTTTGCTGCAAAGCGTCAGCAACAACCTAAACAGGCCAAGCCTAAGGCTGCAAGGACTGCTACGGCCCAACAGCCTCAGCCTCCTCAGGGCCTTTGACTTACAACTAGAGAACTTAGACTTTCTGGCTCTAGAATAACCAGAGCCTCTCACTATTCCAGGAAGGTTAGCTCACTTTGTTCCCAGATGGGAACAAATCACAGCAGAGCAATGGACCCCCTCTCCATCATAAGGGAGGGGTACAAGCTTCATTTCTTAAACCTTCCTCCTCACACCATGGTGAGACAGTTCAATTCTCCAACATCTCTCCTCGACCTTCTGCGTCAGGAGATTGCTACCCTTCTTGCCCAAACAGCAATAGAAGAAGTACCCCTTCTTCAACAGGGCTCAGGGTTCTACTCCCCCTATTTTCTTATCCCAAAGAAAACAGGGGGCTACAGACCCATTTTAGATCTCAGAGAATTGAACAAGTTTCTGTGCAAGGAGAAATTCAAGATGATTTCTCTCGGTGCTCTCCTTCCATACCTTCAGAGTCAGGATTGGCTTTGTTCTCTAGATCTCAAGGATGCGTACACCCATATACTCATCCATCCAACACACAGAAGGTTTCTTCGGTTCCTTTATCAAGGAAAGCACTACCAATACAGAGTGCTTCCTTTCGGTCTGGCCTCTGCACCAAGAGTGTTCACAAAATGCATGGCAGTAGTAGCTGCATTTCTACGCACTCTAGGAATATTCGTATTCCCATATCTGGACGACTGGCTCATCCGAGCTCCATCCCAGTCAGAGGCCCAGACTTCCCTAGCCTGCACAAGGCGTGTTCTTCAGTATCTGGGACTTGTAATAAACATCCCAAAATCCCATCTCACCCCTACTCAGTCACTAGAGTTCATAGGGGCCTTGCTGGATACCACAACTGCAAGAGCCTATCTTCCCCAGGCCCGTTGCCTACGCTTGGTGCAGTTAGCCTCCCAGATTCAGTTAAAGTCCCATTTAACTGCTCGAGAGATGTTACAACTGTTAGACCACATGGCATCCACCGTGCATGTGGTTACTTTACGCTCGCCTTCACATGAGGGCAGCTCAATGGACCCCAAGCAACCCTTACAACAGATGCCTCTCCAAGGGGTTGGGGAGCTCATCTACAAGATCTCTCCACCCAGGGCATCTGTTCTCCACAGGAGACTTCTCTACATATCAACCTCTTGGAGCTCAGAGCAATTTTTCTAGCTCTCAGAGTCTTCCACACCCTGCTCAGCTGCAAGACAGTTCTCATCCACACGGACAACCAAGTAGTCATGTTCTACGTGAACAAGCAGGGCAGGACTGGCTCTCTGTCGCTTTGCAACGAAGCTTTGAGATTGTGGGCCTTTGCCAGAGAGCATCAAATTCATCTTCTGGCAGTATATCTTCCAGGCGTTCAAAACTCTTGGGCAGACACACTCAGTCAAGTTCTGCTTCCACACGAGTGGTCCCTCCATATGGACCAGATAGCCAGAATCTTTCAGATTTGGGGAACCCCAGACATAGACCTCTTTGCAAGTCCGTGGAATGCCAAACTTCCCCGGTTCTGTTCCAGAATTCAGCGTCAGGGAGTTCAGGCCAAGGATGCCTTCCTCCTTCACTCGGGTCAAGGCTTCCTTTACGCCTTTCCACCCATTCCCCTAATTCCCAAAACTCTCTTCAAGCTTCAGAGAGATCGAGGGTCTATGATCCTCATAGCACCACGTTGGCCACGCCAAGTGTGGTACCCTCTACTTCTGCATCTCTCTCAAGCTCCTTCCCTGGACTTGGGATCTGCTCCAGACCTCCTGTCCCAGGAGGAGGGAATGTTATGCCATCCAAATCCCCAGTCTCTCCATCTCAGGGCCTGGTTGCTGAAGGCCTAGACCTTCAAGATGTGCATCTTTCTCAGCAGGTGAAGGATATCCTTCATGCTTCCAGAAAGCCTTCCCCTAGACGTTCCTATGCTTTCAAATGGAAAAGGTTTAACATTTGGTGTGCAAAGAAGGGTCTTAACCCCCTTGCAATACCTCTGAATTCTTTACTAGAGTATTTGCTGCATTTATCCCATGCAGGCCTTAAAACAAATTCAGTAAGAGTCCATTTCAGTGCTATTTCAGCATCCCTCAAGCCTCTCAATGGACAGCCTATTTCCTCTCATCCTCTTATTGCAAGATTCATGAGAGGCCTTCTTTTAACTAAACCTCCCATTAGACCACCTCCAGTGGCATGGGATTTGAATCTAGTTCTTGGTCAGCTTATGAAGCCACCCTTTGAACCCTTAGCCACTACCTCCTTGAAATTCCTTTCCTGGAAGGTTATTTTTCTCATTGCAGTCACCTCAGCTCGCCGCATCAGTGAGCTGCAAGCCTTGGTGGCTAATCCTCTTTATACAAGGTTCCATCATGACAAGGTAGTCCTCAGGACCAATCCACACTTTATGCCTAAAGTGGTCTCACCTTTTCATCTGAACCAGGTGGTGTATTTACCTGTCTTTTTTCCAGGACCTCATGCATCAAGTGCAGAGAGGAATCTCCATACCCTGGATTGTAAGAGAGCGCTCGCTTTTTACTTACAAAGGACACAGCAACATAGAAAGTCCTCTCAACTCTTCGTTGCTTTTGATCCCTCTCATTTAGGACTTCCAGTCTCTAAGAGAACACTGTCAAATTGGATTGCTCAGTGTATTTCTTTCGCCTACCAGAGTAAGAACCTTTCTCTGGAGGGCCATGTCACAGCTCACAATGTGAGAGCCATGGCAGCCTCTATGGCTCATCTAAATTCTGTATCCATCGACCAAATCTGTCGAGTAGCCACCTGGGCCTCGGTTCATACCTTTACAGCCCATTACTGCTTGGACAAGGACTCCCGCCGGGATGCCTTGTTTGGTCAGGCTGTTCTCAAACACCTGTTCCATACCTAATCAACTCCTACCCCCCATCCCTGGTTGGATGCCCGAGATCCATGTGGGAAGGTAGAGCCCTTCTCAGGGACTCACAACCTTGTGGATCTCCCTGGCATCTCCAGCTGGGGAGTCCCCATATGTGAAGACTCATTCCTGCTTGTTCCTGGAGATAGCACAGTTACTTACCTGTAACAGGTGATCTCTGGGAACAGCAGGAATAAGTCTTCACAACCCACCCACCTCCCCTAGGAGTTGTATCTCTCTATCTATCTTTCCTTTCCTCTCTCTCTCTCTTTGTCTCAGCTTTAAAACTCGAACTGTAGAGAGGCGGTTGGGAAAGGTGGGAAGGCAGCGCGCAGTCGCTGTGGGATGCTCCCAAAAGCTTTCATACTGGACGCTGGGGAGCGTTCCCGCACAGGCTCCGTCGGTATCGACGATACCCATATGTGAAGACTTATTCCTGCTGTTCCCAGAGATCACCTGTTACAGGTAAGTGACTGTGCTTTATTTTGACATGAAAATTGTTCAACATCCTCGTATGTTAGGAATGTCTTCATATATTCTTTTGTTTTTCTCTTTTAGATGAAATGAAAACATTTGCTGGACAACAGATTGAGCCCCTCTTCCAGTTCTCCTGGTTGATTGTATTTCTGACCCTCTTATTATGTGGGGGTTTGGGCCTGCTACTTGTTTTCACTGTGGATCCAAAGCTTGGAATAGCAGTGGCACTGAGCTTGCTAGCTGTCCTGTATATATTTTTTAGTGAGTACTTTAAATTTTATTAAGAACACATTCTTTTAGACATGGCAGAATTGTAGTATTTAGTGTTTTATGCCCTCTGTATAGAAAATATCATTTATTAGTTTTAGCACTGCTAATACAAAAAAATGGAATAAGCCTTAGGTGCATGTTTGCTAAAGGTTAACATATGTTAATGAAAATTAAAGTGTTAAATACTGTATTAAATACTATAAAACAGTATTAAATACTGTTCCATATCATTCTGCTAGACCAGTCCAGACAAGTGGGTTGTGTTTCCCTACCAGCAGATTGGTGGAGAAAAGGAATGAATGAAAAGCCCAGGCTTCAATGTCATCACTCCTGTGCATCTATCTGCCTCATGCACCAGAGGGTCCCTTCTGTATTTCTTTGTCTTCAGCAGATGGTGGATGGATTTTCTCCTCTCTGTAGAAAATCGAAAGACTGAAAGGAAAAGAGATTGATTAAACGCTCCTGAATGACCACCTTAAGCCCTAAAAAAGTGACACACACTTGAGCATGACATGAGAGGCTCCACTAGATTGCAGTCTTTTTGGTAGCTATAGGAGAAGGAAAACTGGTTCAGCTCCACACCCCTTATCATAATAAGGGCCTGTTAAGCAGCCACAAATTGGAAGGATTTTGGAAGAATTTAGAAGAGTATAGCAGCCTCACAAAACCTCAGCTCCTTTGCTCCTTCCTTCTCTCTCCCAAAGATTGCAGAAGGCTCTCAGAGGAGTCTGCCTGCCAGCCATCTTTCACACAATGCTGTTAAATAAATCCAGCCAGTGAAGCAGTTTCAAGGGGAGTAGAGCTGAGCCTGGCATGGATCCTATGCGTGGGGCTCTCAGGAGATAAGTACCAAGGCTTGACATTGTCATTGTCCTTGATAGGGGCTCCCGGTTCAATCTCTGAGGGTCACAATTCGGGGTGGACTGCTAGCAATAGTTGGCGCTGAGTAAGGGTTTCCTGCTGTTCTCCAGGACCAAGCAGGAAGTCAGTCCTCACATATGGGTGACGTCGGCGCCGACAGAGCCCCCATGCGGAGCATTTCCCCAGCTTTCAAAGAAAGCCTTTGGGAATGCAGCCACGCATGCGCGGTCCCCTTCCCACCCAAAGGTGCCATCTTGCTCAGTCTTCTTTTTTCCACAGAGCCCTACGGAGATATGTCCCTGTCACCCGTAGAAAAAGTGGATTTTCCTGCATTGAGACAAGTTATTTTTCTTCGGTTCGACGTCGGTTCCTTTCCCGCCTGGACTCGGTACACCGGTGCCGAGCCCGGATCTCTTTTTTCGGTTTTTGTCCTTAGAGGCTGCGTTCACGCCATTTTTTCTTTTCCCTGGCAGCCTGATTTTTTGATCTTGCAGGGGCCCTTTTTCTCCCAATGGCTGCCAGTGGCTTTAAGAAGTATGATCGGTGCAAGAAGCTGATGTCTCTCACCGACACACATGACTGCTGCCTCCGTTGCCTGGGGCCTGACCATGATCCTAAGGTCTGTAGTCCCTGTGGCAAAATGTCCTCGAAGGCATTGCGGAGCCGTCAGCACCAGCGTGAGAGGATCTTCTCCGACTCGGCGTCCGGACGGGTCCGGACTTCGTCAGAGGCCTCGATGTCTCGGGAGTCTGACCCCGAGCATCGTCGGGGCTCCTCTGAAAGGGAGTCCCCCTCGAGGGAGCACCGAAGGCAGAAGAAACCCGCGAGGGCGGCATCAGTGGACGCTCTTGGCTCCTCGAGGGCCAGGTCGCATAGCCCCGATCGCTGTCCCGGGTCTTCGGAGTCGGAGAGGCCTGCAAAGCATCCTCGTGTGGAGTCAGAGGCCCCGAGTCACGTGAGTACTATAGTCCTCGTGGACTCTCCTCCGGAGGAGCCGACGTAGGGCCCGATGCCGTCGGGACCCGAGTCGGAGGCTGCTGGGTCTCCTGAGCTTGAACTCAGGTTGACGGCCTTGGAGAGCAGATTGTCTGCCTTCATGGAGCAGCAGCGGGTGATGATCACCAGCCTCACCGGCACATCTGCCCTGACCACCGGGACCTCGACGTCTAAGTCGACCCCGGAGGCCGAGCTGATCTTCGAGACCATGCGAACTCGAGTTGATCTTCGGCCGAGGTCACCCTCGGCCTCCCGTTCGGGACCGAGATAGTCGACGCCGGTACCCTCAGCGTCGGGGCGGATGGCGTCGGTGCCCGCCCACTCGGAGCCGCTCAATTCCTCCTCGGAGGAATCGGCATGGGAGACGGAGGAAGAGGAGTCCCCGGACATCTTCCGGACTCGGTGCGTCCCTTCGGACTCACCAGGATCCGAGCCTCGGACAAGTTCCCCCCCCCCGGAGGATACCCGGTTCTTGGACTTCGTACTTGACATGGCCAAAGCCTTGGCCTTCCTGGCGGATCCCGAGGAGGAGCCTCGAGCCGAGGAGCTCGAGGCCCTGCAGTATGACTCTCCTCCCAAGGAGGCCTTTACTGTGCCGGTTCCTCCGATGCTGGAGCGGTTGCTCTTCCACATGTGGGAGGCGCCGGCCTCGATGCCGGTTTTAAGCAAGCGGGTCGATTCCATCTATCGAGTCCGCAAGAGCCCCGGGTTCCAAAAGACAGCTACCGCACCACTCCATGGTTGTGGAATCGGGGCTGGCATCGGTGCACGCCACCAGGCCTGACTACAATCCTCGGACCTCGAGCCATGGGTACAGGACAAGTTGGTCGATGTCCCCTGTCGAGGTGAAAACCTTTTTGTCAAGCCCATGGCTGAAAAGGCTGCAGAACTCGAGACCGAGACTCTTACCCGGACAAGGCTGTCCAGGAAAACCTCTGCCCCTTCTCAGAAGAAGAAGTGCTCGGTGAAAAAGGCCTTTTACCCGAGGAAGACCACTGTCTACAAAACCTACCCTCACTACCAGGCATCTGCAGCTCCCCAATAGGGCCAGCAGACCAAGGGACAGGGTCATGGGCCCCGTAGGCAGAAGGATCCCAAGCCTCCTACTCCTGCTCAGCAGGGAGGGGTTTTTTGACTATGCCAGCATAGCCTCTCCTCCTCTCCAGGGCACAGGAGGTCGGCTGACCCTGTACGCAGACAGGTGGCCAGCCATCACAGGGGATACTTGGGTGTTAAGCATCATCGAAAGGGGCTATCTGCTCCACTTCACCCAGATACCCCCCTCCTACTTTCCAGGGGAGCCTCTAAGACCCCCTCTGCACAGAAACGTACTCCTTCAGGAGTTGGAAGGTCTACTACAGGACCAGGCGGTGGAACCGGTGCTTCACCACCTGGAAGGGCAAGGCTTCTACTCAAGGTACTTTCTGGTACCAAAAAGAACAGGAGGCCTCAGACCCATCCTCGACCTGCGAAATCTGAACAAGTTTCTGGAGAGGGAAAAGTTCAAGATGCTTACCCTTGGAATCTTACTGCCCTACCTCCAGCAGGGAGATTGGCTATGCTCCTTAGACCTGAAGGATGCTTATACTCACATCCTCATCCATCCAAGTCACAGGCAATACCTCAGATTTGTGGTGGGAGGGAACCACTTCCAGTACAGCGTGCTTCCCTTTGGCCTCACCTCTGCCCCCAGAGTCTTTACAAAGTGCCTGGTAGTGGTTGCGGCCTACCTCAGGAACCAGGGGATCTTTGTGTTCCCTTACTTGGACGACTGGCTTATCAGGGGCCAGTCTCCACAAGAGGCCAGGCAGGCCACCTTCAGAATCATATCCCTGCTTCAGCACCTGGGGTTCGTTATAAACGTCCCAAAGTCCACTTTAGTCCCCTCACAGGATGTGGAGTTCATAGGGGCAAGGTTGGATACCATCCATGCAAATGCCTATTTGCCTGTGGACAGAGCTCACAGGCTGATGAAGTTGGCCGGCCAATTTCAGGCAAACTCTCTGGTCTCTGCCAGACACTTCCTCCGGCTCTTAGGTCACATGGCTTCCACAGTGCATGTCACACCCAATGCCCGTCTGCACATGAGGCCGGCTCAGTGGTGCCTCGGGGTGCAGTGGGTACAGGCCACAGGAAAGTTGTCAGACAGGATAAGGGTGTCCAAACCCTTGGTGGACTCCCTACGCTGGTGGAGGCATCTCCCGAACCTGGTCGGGGGAGTTCCTTTTCGAGCCTCCCTAAACACTCAGGTGCTGACAACCGATGCTTCCCTGCAAGGCTGGGGAGCACATTGCCAGGGGACCTGCACCCAAGGCCTATGGTCTCCATGGGAGGCCACCCAGCAGATCAACCTGTTGGAATTGAGATCCATTCGGCTAGCCTTACGGACTTTCGGGCCTCTCTCACCAGTCTGTCCTAATTCAGACGGACAATCAGGTGGCTATGTTCTACGTGAACAAGCAGGGAGGCACAGGATCCCGACTCCTGGGCCTGGAAGCACAAGCTCTCTGCTCCTGGGCTATCAGTCAGAGCATGACCGTCAGGGCGGTCTACATCCCAGGCCAGGAAAACTACCTGGCAGACAGGCTAAGCAGACTCCTGTAGCCTCACGAGTGGCATTCGGCCCTGGTGTTGGGCTACCGTTCAGGTGTGGTCTCCGAGAAGATTCTCACTGTTGCTGAGGCTCTAGAGGGAGCTCTATTTTTCAGCCTGGGTTCCTGGTAGCCCAGAGCTAGGGAGTCACCCATATGTGAGGACTGACTTCCTGCTTGGTCCTGGAGAAAGAGTAGTTACTCACCTGTAACAGGTGTTCTCCAGGAGCAGCAGGAATTAGTCCTCACGACCCTCCCTCCTCCCCTTGGAGTTGCAGTTGTATATAGTTCATTTTCTTTTTGTGCTGTCTTTTAGCTATGTCATCAGACTGAGCAAGATGGCACCTTTGGGCGGGAAGGGGACCGCGTATGCATGGCTGCATTCCCAAAGGCTTTCTTTGAAAGCTGGGGAAATGCTCCGCATGGGGGCTCTGTCGATGCCGACGTCACCCATATGTGAGGACTGATTCCTGCTGCTCCTGGAGAACACCTGTTACAGGTGAGTAACTACTCTTTTTCTGTACATTGTCACGCCCTTGCCCCTTACTTCCAGTATGGAGGGGCGTGGTTATCATAGAAAGTTTCACCTTTTAGCCTTTAACTGACTGGTTCCTTTGCCATGCCCTTCGGGAAAGGTAGTTCAGTCACAATCCACTTGGCTTCAGGTCGAAAAAACACTTGTAGTTGGCTCGAATGATAAGGAAATGACATAATTTATTGACTCAAACGCAAGGTTCACAAATACTACCCTTGGATACTTTCTCCAGGATTCTTCACGATACACATCAGGACATAAATAAACTCAAAGCAAACTTTCAGCTTATAGTGTTCTTCAACTCAAAGGAAAAACCTTTTAATAGTGAATGCTACCAGCTTGGCTAGCATTGCTGTTTAAAGCAAACAAAAACAGCATTTCTCAATGGCAGTTTTCTGTTCTCATAGTCCCAAACACTTCCAGGCTGGTTTGTCTCCTTACAAACAAAATAAAGCTTTTAACAGGACAAAAACTTCTCATAAGCAAATAATGCTCTATTCCATGCTTTAGGAATATTCAAAAACAAAGCCAAAAACTTTCCTTCCTTTCACCATTAGCTCGGCTTCTTGCCGGTGCACTGCTCTGGATATCAGGTGTTTATCAATCACAATCAGAGAGCTTCAGCTTGCTCTTGCTTTCTCAGCAAACATATTTCTTCTTTAACACAGGACATGCACAAAACCATCTACAGGCTTTCAAGGTTACCTGACTCTGAAGGTTTTCTCTTAAGGGTGGTTTTCTTTCAATCCCTCTACAGTAAAGGATTGACATAAGGAGCAATCCATGTATGAGTCTTTGTCATTCACAGCTAGGTCTGGTTCACCTAGTTGCATAGGCTCTACCTCTCCTTCCAGTTCACAGGGTTCAGCTGACTGCCTTCCGTTAGAGCTGAGAGTACCCCTTGCAACTCTGCACTGCTCTGTAGTATTAGACAAGCTTTCAAGGCTCATACCTGGGCCTGGGCTTGTAGCAGCTTCTCCTCCCTCATGCTCTGGCCACCATTCTCCTGTGCTTCCTCGTCCTGTCCTCCAGCTTGTGTTTCTGCTTTGGTCTCTCCCTGAGACTCTCTCTGGGACTCTCCTCCTCCTCCTCTCCCCTGCTTCTTTCTCTATCCTAGACTTAAATCCCCAAGGCTCCAGCCCCACCTCTTCTCCTCTCAGGTGACGGAGATCAGCTTGCCTCCTGGCAGCTGGGTAATTAGGGAACTCAGTGACATAAGGGTCCTTTACCCTGGGTCTGTATTCCCTCTCCTTTTCTCCACTAGGGGAACTCTGAAACCTATCCCATCTGGGAATTTCCTGCTTTCTAGGTGTGATTGGGGTTTTGTTTCTCTGACCTTGCAAAATAGGTCCTTTTATAAGGGTGAATTCCTTTCCTTTATCCCTTTCTCCTCTGTCATGATAAGCTTCCTTATCACAACATGCTAATAACGTTCCTGTTCGGTAATCCAGTTTAGTCCTCCACAATCGGGTAGTGCCCCTCCTCCTGCAGCCTGGAGACTGGACCAATCAAGTCTTCTGTAGTATATATGCAGACGGAGCTCCCAGAAGCTCCCAGTGTGTCCAGTCTCCTTGCAGCTTGAGGACTTCTGTGCCCTTTCTGGGCACACTAAGTGACACTTGAAGGAGCAACACTAGTTAGTTAGTTCTTTTGGGGTTTTTGTTTTTGGTCCTTTATTTACCATTTATTTACCATTTATTTGCTAGGTAGCTGTATCTTTAAAAAAAAAAAAAAAAAAAAAAAAAAAGCATTGCACAGGGGACATCCTGGGGGAAGCCAGACCTGCTTGGGCTCCTGCCTTCCTGCCTGGGAATTTCTGAACCCTGGGTTGAGCTCTCCCCTAGGCTGTACGGGGAAGAGCCATACCTGATTCAGCATTGCCTGTCACTTGGAGAAGTTGGCTGTTTCCTGAGCTGTTAGGAATTTTCCTTGCTTTAACTTTTCAGCTCCCTGTTGTTTGCATTGTCAGAGGCTCTGTCGGCTCCCCTGGCTCCCAAATTGCACTTTTTCCTGATTTTTTTTTCGCTTGCCCTGTATTAGAGGGTCGTTTTCTTTCTTTTCCATATTATTTGGTTACCTTTGTATTTTCGCGCCCTTTTTTACCGCGGGTGAAAAAGTGCGGCGGCCATTTTGAATTTCTAAAGTGTGCTTTTTAAAGGCACTTTTTAACACTTGTGCACGGGTTCCCCTTGCATTTTTGGGGTTTCTTTTGCTGGCGATTTTGCTCAGGGCACCCCTAGGTTTCTGGGGAGTGTTTTGTTGTCTGTAAAAAACAAACAAAAAAAAAACGTTTTAAATTTCAGTCTGTACTGTTTTACATAGGGTTGGTCCCTTTGGTGTGGGCTTCCCTGGTTCTGTTCCATTCTTTCCCGCTGAGCGGAGGTTGCCTTAGCATGTATGCCAAACCCCAATACGTGATTTGCGGGTCCCGCAGAGGTGCAGTGACTGACTCTGGCATCTGCAGGGGCTGCACCTCAGTTTCTTCAGACCTGGAATGTCTTTCTCCCACTGCTGTCTGCAGCTCTGTGGTAACTCGATTGATTTTTCTTGATTTTTCAGCGATTTTAGGCATTTCTCTCATGCCTGCAACCCTCCCACCTTCTCCTTTGACTTTTTAAGTTAATTCCTTAGTTTTTGGGGGTTTTAATTCACTCTTTTTGTGTTTTATTTTTGCTGGCGGCCATTTTGAATAGCTAATGAGCCTCGGTTTTGGGCGGGAAGCCAGATTGCTTCTCTGCTGGCTTCTCACAGCTATATTGCTGTTTCAGTTTTTTTCCACAACACTTGCTAGATGTCAGTTGTGCAGAGGTTACTTTTTTCTCTGCCTATGTATGAACATAAGGGATAGAAAGTACAGAAGGCATGGATAGAGAACAGTATGCAATTCAGAGCCACAGTACAATGCTGAGTCACTGACGAAGGGTGCAGGGCTCATGGGTTACATTCCCCACTGTGCCCAACAAAGAAGGCTGGCTGAGGCATTACCTATTATGGGGAATATTGTTGAATGCCTGTTCCTGCGGGACGCAGTTATTTGTTTTTAATTCTCCCTGTGCCTTATTCCGGTTACGCTGCATAGGCTGTCAGAAGAGACACAGGGACCTCATGCATCCGCTCTGCTCTTCCCCCAGCATCTCGCTTCCCCAGATGACCTTGGGAACTCCGGAGCTTGTCTTCAGGGGAGCTCTCCATTGGCTTTACGCTGCACTGAGTCTTTACCACGAGAGTTTGGATACCTCCAGGAAGTTCAGGTATCATTTTTTGTATGAAAACTGTGAGTACTCTGTTTTTGTTTTTTCTTCCTCGCCTCAGCTGCTCTGGGATGATTTCAGCTGTATCCGGACCGGCTGCCTCTGAGTTTTGAAGTTCCTATTTTAAATTTTTAGTCCCCAAACTGCAGCCGGGTTACTTTGTACGTCCTACTGATTATTGTACCTGTCTTATTCAATATACCATTTGGTTGAGGTTTTAAGTCAGTGTTTTGGATCCTGTCTGTTTTGGGCTCGGCCTAATTAAGCATGCTCACTGTAATTTTCCTACGGCTGGATTGCGCTTCTACATCCCTCCCCAGAAACACCTTTCAGCCCCTACCATGGAGGTCTGAATGGCAGCGGAGGGATCCCACTCTAATTTCCCTACTTTCAGTCACTGTAATTGCCTTACCCTGACTTTGAAAGTTTCTCTATGCCAGCACAGTGAATGACTGCCAGTTCCCTTCTCAGTTCTGTGAATACCTGACAGTTTTTCGGTGCCAGCAGCTGTTTTGTTTTTCTCTTCAGTGTTTCTTTTTAGAGGAAACAGCTCTAAACAGCAGTTTCCACACATTTAATCATGCTGTGGAGGCACGTGGAGTTTCACAATCCGTTTCTTGAAGAGTCTTGGGTTTCCCTGAGCCTTCCTTGCTTTTTGTTTTCAATGCAAAAAAAAAAAAAAAAATAATAAATAAATAAAACCCCACACAAGAAGAGGAAAGGTGGTTTAAGTCTCTACAATGCCTTTTTCTCTGGCTGTATTATAGGTGAAATGTACTCAGCCGAAGGGAACATTAATAGCTTGCTTGTGTTCCACCTGCACGCTGCATCCCGGAGGTTTTCCCCATACCCACTGCGTTGCTAGCTGGGTCCCTCAGCACCTTATCTCCCCCCTCCTCAGAGCCCCTGCTGCAGGATCTTCCATAGCCGCTGAAGACCACATTACACTTTCCCATCCGGCCGTCTCATCAACGGTTTCTCCGCTTCGCTCTTCCGTGGGGCCCCTTCCAATTTCCGGCCATGCCGTTTGGTCTCGCCACGGCCCCCCGCACCTTCACAAACGTGATGGTAGTGGTCGCGGCGGCCTTGTGCAAAGAGGGCGTCCTGGTCCATCCGTATCTTGACGACTGGTTGATTCGGGCAAAGTCCAGTCGGGAGTGTGTGCACGTCACGAGTAGGGTGGTGGCTCTGCTGCGGTCCCTCGGCTGGGTGGTGAAAGAATGCAAGAGTTGTCTGTGCCCGACGCAGGATCTCGAGTATCTGGGAGTGCGCCTCGACACAGCACGGGGCTTGGTGTGCCTGCCGGAGCGCCGCATTCGGTCTTTTGTCCGACTCTTCAAGGGGATGCCCGCTCCGTCTGCATGGTGGTACCTGCAGCTCCTCGGTACGATGGCAGCAACCTTGGAGGTGGTGCCCTGGGCGCGCTTCCACATGCGCCCGCTGCAGAGTGCTCTGCTGCGCCGTTGGTCCAACCAGTTCGACTCGTTGAACAGGAGATTGCCTTGCTCAAGAGCGGTTCGCCGTTCACTCCGGTGGTGGCTCTCCTCCGAGAACCTGACGAGGGGATTCCCTGGAGCCTCCACTTTGGGTTCCGTTCACAACGGATGCCAGCTTAACCGGCTGGGGGGCTCACTGCGATACCCGCTTCGCTCAAGGGGAATGGTCTCCCCTGGAGACTTCTTGGTCGATCAATCCGCCTCGAATTACGGGCGGTGCGGCTAGCCCTCTTGGCCCTCGAAGCCCTAGTTCTCGACCGGCCGGTGCGAGTCCTCTCGGACAAGGCGACCAGCGTAGCTTACATCAATCGCCAAGGGGGCACCGGCAGCGTGGCCCTGGATTCAGAAGCGACGGCCTTGGTCAATTGGGTGCAGTCTCGTCTTCTGGCCATCCCGGCAGCGCATATTGCAGGCGCAGACAATGGTCAGGCCGATTTTCTCAGCAGAGTGCGGGTGGACCCCGGAGGGTGGCAGCTAAGCCCGCAAGTTTACGCGCAAATAGTTCGTCGGTGGGGGCCGCCCATCATGGATCTCATGGCGACATTTCAATCGGCCAGGACAGGACGCTTCTTCAGCAGGCGAAGGGAGCGCATGTCCGAGGGGCTCAACGCTCTCATTCAGCCGTGGCCAACGTCCGGTCTTCTTTATGTCTTTCCTCCGTGGGCTCTGATCGGCCGGGTCGTTCAGCGCATCGAGGGCCATCGGGGTCGAGTGTTCCTGGTGGCCCCGGATTGGCCTCGGAGGCCCCGGTATGCCGATCTGGTCCGGTTGCGCGACGGCATTCCTTGGCTCCGGTCCGCGCGGCCGGATCTTCTTCTTCAGGGTCCCTTGCGGATGCCCCTCGTGGGTCGATTCTCGCTTACGGTTTGGCCATTGAGAGGGCTCGGCTGAAGATGATGGGTTACTCCCCCGCGGTGATTTCTACCCTACGGCGGGCGAGGAAAAAGTCCACTTCTCTTACTTACGTTCGGATTTGGGGGATCTTTGAAGACTGGTGCTCCCGGCGTGGAGTCCGGGCAGCGACGGTTTCCGTTTCCGTCGTTTTAAGTTTCTTCAGGATGCTTTTGATAAGGGCCTTGCGGCTAGTTCCCTGAAAGTCCGGTTGGCGGCTATCTCTTGTTATCGAGGCAAAGTTTTAGGCCGTCTCCTCGGTTCTTATCCGGACGTACGTCGTTTTGTTACGGCTGTTGTTCATTTGCGGCCCTCCCGCAGGATTTTCGTTCCTCCGTGGGACTTGAATCTAGTGCCGCGGGCCCTGGTTCGTGAACCTTTTGAACCCCTGAGTAGGGTGTCTCTGAAAGATCTTACGCTGAAGACGGTTTTTCTTGTAGCCGTCTGTTCGGCTCGGCGTATTTCAGATCTACATGCGTTGTCCTGCCGAGAACCTTTTTTGTCTTTTTCCCCGGTCTCTTCCTTTTTGCCAATGGTGGTTTCTCCTATTCATGTGAATCAGGCAGTGTTTCTTCCAGTTCTTTCTTCGCACTCTGTCGGGTCGGCGGACAAAAGTCTTCACCGTCTCGATGTGGGTTGTGCACTTCGTCGTTATTTGAAGGCTACCGAATCTTTTAGGAAGACTGACCGGCTATTCGTGCTCTTCGGTGGTGCACGTAAAGGGGAAGCGGTGGCTAAGGCCTCCATTGCAAGATGGCTCAAGGAAGCGTTCGCGTCTGCGTATCTGTTGCAGCAGCGGTCTATTCCGGAGGGGCTACTGGCTCATTCCACTAGGGCTCAGGCGACCTCTTGGGCGGAGTATAGCCTAGTTCCGCCAGCAAATATCTGTAAGGCGGCCGCTTGGTCGTCTCTGCATGCTTTCAGTAAACACTATCGTTTAGATGTGTCAGCGGCTCGGGATTCCTGTTTTGTTCGGCGGTTCGGCGCGCCGGATGGTAAGGTCCCGCCCGGTCTTGACTGCTCTGTTATATCCCGATTGTGGAGGACTAAACTGGATTACCGAACAGGAAATGGAAATTACACTAACCTGGTAATTGTAGTTCCTGGAGGGTCCAGTTTAGTCCTCCTTCCCTCCCGACTATCTGATATAATAATGCGGCGCGCTTTCCGAACGGTGGATCATAAGACGGTTCCTCTTGCCGTTCGAACTTTTTTTTTTTGCAGCCGCGTTTTTGGCTATGGCTCTTTCTTTCTCAGGTGTTCAGTCAGCTCCTGAGATTTCTGATACGGAGCTGTGTTTTGATTTCTGGGGCGTCTGTTCCAGCACAATACAGTGTTCTGACTTCCTCGTTTGGGGAGAAAGTTGGATATGTTTGTGGGGGGAGACAAATTGTTCCTTAATTATGTCATTTTCATTATGTCATTTTGTATATTAATCTAATGTGTTGCTTCGTTAAGTATGCTTTGTTACTAGTACACTGGGGGCTTCTGGGAGCTCCGTCTGCATATATACTACAGAAGACTTGATTGGTCCAGTCTCCAGGCTGCAGGAGGAGGGGTACTACCCGATTGTGGAGGACTAAACTGGACCCTCCAGGAACTACAATTACCAGGTTAGTGTAATTTCCATTTTTTGTCTATTGTGTGTCTGGGGGTTGTGCGGTCCTAATGTGCGTTCCACCCAAGTGGCTCCAATGTGTGCTCCTTCCCTAGCGCCTTTAATGCATTATTTAACAGCTCAGTTAACGCATGCCTGTGGGCTGACACAGCCTTAGCGTGCGCTGTGGTGACACCCTAAATGTTCGTCTTCTTCCTGGAAACATTGTTTGACCTGTGGCAAGCGAGGAGCCTTATCCTTGGATTTTATACTATGTTTTTTCTGTATTGCAGCTTCTGAGTCACCCCTGAGAGCATGCTTTCTCCTCTCAGCCGGGGGATACAATTAGTCTGCCCTTGCTTGCCTCAGTGCAGGAGGTGCAGGATGGTCCCAAGGGTAAGAATGCTCAGTCAGCCAGTGGCTCTGGCAGCCATGCTGTGAGCTGCTCTTCATCCTCTAGGGAGTCTGTGGCGGCTTTGCCCCTTGGTGTCGGGAAACCTTTTCTGGGAGGAGAGCTTCCGGAATCCAGATTGCCCTCCCCGGAATTCGTTTCCTTTTTGCAACAAGCCTTGTACTTCTGGCATGAAAATTCAGACCCTGCAGCCTCTAGTTGTCTCCAGACACAGTCTCGTGCCAGGCAGGCTGAAAGTAGAAGCCCTGTTCACTTACCTTTGGCTAAGTATCCCTGGCATGGGACACTCCTTGAAGATGAAGAACAGTTGGGAGCTATCCGAGAGGTTGACTCTGCCTCATGCCCAGATGAATCAGTATTGGGCTCTGATGTGGATAAGGACCTATTCTCACCTTCAGAAGACTATGCAGGGGTCAATATGATCTGCCTATTCCAAAAGGAGGAGCTGGATGATTTCCAGGGTCTTATCCACCTTGAACTTGAAAGATGCTTTCAGCACGGAGCAGGACCTGAAAGTAAACCCGTTTCTTCAAGGGGTGTGGAAATCCACTACTGTCTTCCCGTTCCTTGAGATGATCAAAGATATGATCCGGTCTGAGTGGGACTCGCCCGACTCCCTACCTAAAGGGTTAAGGGCCCGATATTCCATAGCAACGGCCATGCACCACTGAACCTTAACCCCATATATTCAATGCCAGGGTCATATGCAGTCCTGGCATTAAATATCTGGCATTGCCACATGGTCTCCGCAGCCACAGAAGCTAATCGGGTAGCAGCGATATTGAGCTGCTGCCCAATTAGCTCCTATGGGAAAAAGAGGCCAGCTTTTGCTGCACCTATTATTTTACCCGTAGTTCACTACCCGGGCTGCGGTGCAATATTGCCACTACACGATTTGTGACTGTTGCCGCCCCTGGAACACTTACTACATGCCCCAGTGCTAAGTGACATTTACATAGTTTATAGGTCTGTAAATGCCTTTGAATATTGGGCCCTAAGGGTCTATAATAAGATCTACGCTCTCCTGGAAGAGGAACGCAGTGAGTGGTTTGATTTTCCCAAGGTAGATGCACAGGTCACGGCAGTTACCAGATGGTCCATCATTTCCATGGAGGTTGGATCGACCTTGAAGGATGTTCTGGACCTCAAGGTCGATTCCTTGCTGAAGAGCCAGTTTGCTGTGGCGACTGCTATTCTACAGCTGGGGGCTATGTACCAGCTTGACGTCTCAAGCCCTGATCTAGTGGATTCAGTCTATCCCGCCTGATAATATTGCCTTTCTTCTGGAGTTGTCTACGGCCTTCCTTTCTGATTCCATGTATGATCTGGTGCACTTGGTGGCCAGGGATGGTGCCCTGATAATAATGTGATGGCGTTGGATTTGGCTCTGTCATTGGGTGGAGGACACATCCTCCAAAGCCCATTTGGCTCAGCTGGCCTTTAAGACGAAGCTCCTGTTTGGAATTGATTTGGAGAAACTGGTGAAGGACCTAGGTGAGACAAAATCTTACGTCTCCTGCAAGATAGGGCCAGGGGGCCTGTGAAGTGGGCCTGTGCCTCTTTCTCGTCGTCCTCCACCCAGTCACCAAGGGCATGCAGGATGGATTCCTGGAGGTCTCAGGACTATTGTCACTACCACGCTGGAAAACCTTTCTTCCCCTCTGCTTCAGGGCCTCGGCTTGTTCTCAGTCCTTTTGTGGAGCGCGTGGGCCCAGGGACTCGGCCCCTTCCAGAAGAGGAACCTCCTAGGCCACGCAGTGAAGGTTTGGGAGGCCCATTCCCTCGTGCCTCTGGTGGGGCGGCAGGCTTTGCCTCTTCTTTCAGAAATGGGCCCAGGTTACCAAGGATTTCTGGGTACTAGGCACCATTCATTTCAGCTATCTCCTGGAATGCAAGGGGCCGACACCCGATGCCTTCGTTTCCCCTTGTAGGTCTGCAATCAAAGGTGCTGTTTGCTGACCCACGCAAGGGTGAAGCAGCGGCCAAGTCCGACTTTGGAGGGCTGGATTAAGGAAGCCATTGTCTCAGTGTATCCTTTACAGAACCGGCTGGTTCCAGAGGATCTGCGCACCCATTCTACCCATGATTCTGTATTTGGCTCTGCAGACTCATTTTCTATTGACTACTTTCTATTTTTGTCTTCCAATACATAGTTCTCTGCTATTGTTAACTCATTGTTGCCCACATTGAGGTTGTGTGAGGCTTGCCCTGTATCTCCCATTTGCTTTGGGACGAATGCTGAAGGGACATCTGGTGACTAAGGCAGATAGAAGCACAGGAGTGATGTCATTGAAACCTGGGCTTTTCATTGGTTCTTTGTCTCCATCAATCTGCTGGTAGGGAAACACAACCTACTTGTCTGAACTGGTCTAGCAAGACTCAAGGAAAGGACATTATCTCGTAAATAAACTGTCACCTTATGGCCCATAGAAATGAACATGCGTTAAACTTTAGTAAACGTGCCTCTTAATGTAATGTTTTACATAAACTGAAATCCTTTTTACTGCTATTTTATATACAAATTTAACTATATTTGGTGTAATTATTGATTAAGCCAGATTACCAATCTATTTTAGGGCAAAACCTTTTTTTACTATTCAAAAGCACTTACGCAGTCTTCATCAGGTGTTTAGTAAATAAGCGTGGGGGGCTTTTGGGGTTTTATTCTTTACTTTTTTAAAATTGGGCCTGGTTAACTCTGAAGTTTTGAATGAGCAATTCAATGTCCAACCAAAATTCAGTAACTTACATCTAAGAGGGAGCCAAGGATGATCCAGGGGCTAAAGTTTATCAGGATAGCGATGATATTCAGCCACTATCCAGATAAATTAATCCATTTTGGGGGGGTCATGTAAATGTCCGTTCTAACTGAATTTCAGGCATAACAACTGACTATTGAATATTGCCCCTGTTTGTTGTCAGAATGCCTTGCTTGCAAAATGTTCAGTGTTGTGGAGTTAGAGGAATAATTTAAAGGCTTAATGGTTATGGGCATGGCATCTTGCAGATCACAGTAGCATAATATAGTGCAAAATAGATTCATTATTGATTGAAGTTCCTGACAGCATCAGCACTTTATTTTAAAATATACTTGCAATTGTTGGAGAAACATATTCATTATAAAACATCAGTGCACCATACCCGCTTCAGAATTAAAACCTACATTAAGAGGATAACGGGGAGTGGAGGAGCAGTCTAGTGGTTAGAACACTGGCTTGGTAACCAAGCAACCAGGGTTCATTTCCCACTAGCACTCCTTGTGGCCTTGGGCAAGTCACTTAACCTTCCATTGCCTTGGAAGAAAGAAAGGCCAGGCAATCTACTTCCGGTGACACTGCGAAGAAAACCCAGGAGCTTCTGGGTCGCCAGCAATGTTCCCTCTAATTTTCTGTAAGCTGTGTGCGCATAAAATATCAGATGTGCAGCTTTTGAAGGAAGGTTAAATTTTTGTGCGCCACATAACGACACTCAGAGTTATATACTTTAAAATTTGAATACACCACATTGATTTTAATCAAATTAAATGAAAATAGACGATTACTAAATGAAGCTGAAAATTTCTAGTAATTACAGTAACAACTTTTGAATTTTAAGATGTCTGTGTTGTTTTCTATCAGAATCAGAACCGTAATTTTTGTGCGCTCTGTTTTAAAGTATGTGCGCTCGCTTGGCGAGGTGTGTGCACGCGCACACGCGCACAGCTTAGAGGGAACAGTGGTCGCCAGGAGTCAGGACTGACTCAAAGGCACACATTGCATTTATTAACCCTTTCCAGGCTGAGCCCAAAACTCTCGGGATCCAAATTTCTGACTAAATATTCCTATCAAATGGTATATAATACATGACCATAGCAGAAGGAAAATCACTATTAGAACATATTGAATAAGACAGGTAAACTTTTCCAGAAATATGCAAAAATTAACCCGGCTGCAGAATGTGGATTAAAAATGTAAAGTAGGCCTTCAAAGGATTAAGAGGATAGCAGGATAAGCACATTCCTTTAAGCCTATTTTATAAAGACACATAGATGCCTATTTGTCTTTATAAAATACTAGTGTATGTGGCAGGGATTGTGCCTTGAAAGCAGGGACATACATTTATACCTGCTCTCTAGTAGGTATAAATGAGCATGTGTTATGTATGCAAGTATGCACCTAAATTAAGGTATTTTAAAATCAACTTACATATTTGCAGTGCCACCTGTGCTCTGCCCAAACCATGCCCTTGCTGCTCCTACTGGCAAAGTACACTCATTCATGTTGGTCATTATTTTAGAAGAGGCCATTAATGTGTATAAACTGCCACATACACGTTAATGATTTCATAAAATGATCTCCTAAAGAGCTTGTACATTAAAATCTGAGCTAAAATTTGTTGTAATACACACAAAGTAAAAATCTAATATGTGCACTTTAAATGTCAGTTAATATATGATGCACCAATGTTTTGCATGTACATGGTAAAATCAGGCATCTATAATGGGTACATGCAGTTTGCATTGTAGCCAAAAAACACCCTCTTATGCTTTCATATTTGAATTCTACCATGCTAACTGGTCCAAAATGTTAAGCAAATTAGTACAGAGGATTTTATCCCTACCTCACTGAAGGCAGATAGCTCTAACACTCTCAAACACAGAAAAGGAGTTTCTGTGGCTAATGACTTTGGCTCCCTCCTGCTCCCCAACACTCCTACACAGCAAAACACCCTTCTTCCTATGTCTCCTGATCTTCAAGACCCCAAAACAGCAAGAATGTTCCTGATGCCCTCCATTTCTCTCCACCCCTTCGGCCCCAGACACTGGAGCAAGGCCTTGGTGGGTTAGTCATCCCCCCTTAAAATCCAAGTAAAGTACCTTTATACCCCAACTCAGCCTTTCCCTCCCTCTGGCAGGGCTTGCTCTTGCCTTATCTTTATATAAGGGAGGCAGCTAGACCCCCTAGCAGTAAAACTGCCATTTGGAAGCTGGGAGCCACTGTGGGAGGAGCGCCCGGGGTTTGCTCTTGACCCTCCTCTACCCACTAGAGTCACAGCCAATAGATGTTAGTGGAGTTTGGGATTTATTCTTTTTCTACATTGGCCCTTTTAAGTTGCTCCCCAGGATCATCAGGCTGCATGTTATCTTTTCATGAATAATGCAGTTTGCAAGGTCAAACACAGTCCCATTCATTTTGCATGATAATGAGCTCTTGCATTTGTATGCTTTGGATCTCATTATTTTGCATGTGTTGCATTAAAAGATTGTGTGTTTAAAGATGTTTGCCAAATAATGTGCATTATTACCTTAATGTACATTAGTTCTCCATGAACAAAGAAAAACATCCTCGCATATGAGTGATGTCATACGATGGAACCCTGACATGGAATCCCTGCCTGCCCTTTCCTACCTGCCGCCATGGTGCCAGTTTAGCTTCAGCCTGTTTTTTTCCACAGAGCCCCTCAGACATGTTTTCATCTTCTATATGTGATTTCCATTCACTGGTTTTTTGGGGCCTTATTTTAAGCCTGCCATCACAGTCCTCCTCCTTTACCCCTTTCTCAAACCTTAGTTAGGTTTTTCAATTAATTTGAAATTTCCTTTTATTTTCTGTGGTGCCTCAGCACCCTTAGGCACTTGGTGTTGCGGTCAGGCTTACTTTTATTGTTCATCAAAATTGAGCCATTTGATTTTGCTGTGGCTATTTTTCCAATGATATGTCCCAGAAACTCGCCAGTGTGTTTAAGAAGCGTTCCAGATGCTCAAGGATTATATCTATAATGGACACACATAAATGATGGATCCAGTGCTTGAGACGTGATCACAAATCCTCTTTTTGCGATTTTTGTTTATAGATGACAAAAAGAGGGCTAAAAAGTCGAGAGAAACAGCACAACAAACATTTTGGTGCTTCTAAGTCCAATTATATCTGCATCGGTCTCCATGGCTTCCAACTGCATTGGATACTGGCGGTGAATCGGCTTTGATGAGCTCTTGAGCCCACTCGGAGTCAAGCACCTGTAAGTTGCCAGAGCATATGTCATCCACTGATAGTCTCCCAAGGACGAGGAAAGATTCGGCTTCATCGTCTTCAGCATCGAAAGCCAAGGGTGTGGAACATTGGGCCGAGGCCTTGGTGCATCTACTTTGGATCCCTCCGAGGCATTGTGCCGAGAGCATCGAGGGTTCACAAGAGTGCCCCTCTAAGCTGTCCCAAAGTGAGGAAGGTTCAACCTTATCAGTACTGGAGGGGCAGTGCCGGCCTGCTCTTAGCTGACACCAGTCTGCTGATACACACGCTCAAATTCCAGGAACATTGGCCACTTTTGCTAGGCCCCCAGAGCTTTTGGACATGGCAGCTATGGAGAATCGCCTTCTGAAAGCTGTCGAGGAAAGATTCACAATGCTCTTTGCCATGCAGCACATGAGAGTGTCAATGAATGTTGCATGGCGTCGCCAACGATTGGGTCAACCCTTGAGAAACACACTGTGCCTGTGGGAGAGGCATCAACATCAGGGCATTGAAGGGCCCCAACACAAATACTTTCCATTGCAGAGTATGACGATGCATCCCTGATGCTTAGGAAGCCATCAATACATTGACACTACCGGTGGAGCTTCCTTTCCCTGAAGGGAAGGAGAGTCAACCAGGCCGAGGCTCCAGAAGTATTTAAACTTCCTCTCTGATTCTGATTCAGAAGGCTGGATCCCCTCTGATCCTTCTCCTCATGAAAGATGAAAGTCTCCTCCTGAGGACATGACTGTCTAGGATTTTGTGTGGGATATGGTTAAAGCACAGCATTTTCTTTGGAGACTGAGGATGAGTCCAGGACAGAAGAACTGGAGATTCTACAGTACTCCACGGCCCCTAAGGAAGCGGTGATTGTGCCCGTACACCCCATCCTTCAGAAGCTACATATGAGAGTGTGAGAAACCCTCCTTCACTGTGCCTCCAGTTGCTACATCTAGTCAGTGTTTCTATTGTGTTCAGAAGGCTCCCGGATTCAAGAAGCTCCAGCTTTTTCACCACTCTTTAGTTGTCAAATCCATTCTCAAAAGATATAGAAGTTCAAAGTGATTCCTCAGCGCATTCCCTTGGAGGAAAGGTTGGGCACTAGATTCTTTTGGAAGGAAAGTGTTTCAGAATGCCATGCATGTCTCCCATGTGGCCTCTTACCCAACTCTACATAGGCATGTTCTTGAAAGACGACATGCATGGCCTTGATGGTATGTCTGCGTTTCTCACTCCTGAGAAACTAGAGTAATATCTTATCTCCAGGAACAAGCAGGAATGAGTCTTCACATATGGGTACGTCGGTACCGACGGAGCCTGCGCGGGAACGCTCCCCAGCTTCCCAAAAAGGAAAGCTTTTGGGAGCATCCCACAGCACCTGCGCGCTGCCTTCCCACCTTTCCTAACCAACTCTCCTCAGTTCTTCTTTGCCGCGGAGCCAGCAGGTCGAGCCCTGTCACCACTGAAGAAGCTCTTTATTTTATTTTATTTCTTTGGTCGCGTGTCTGCCTTCCCCGACTCCGGACCGGTACCGCCGGTTTTTTCTTTCTTTCTTTAAAAAAAAAAAAAAATCGATATTTTTTCCTCACTTGGTGTTCTTTTCTTCTTAAGGCCTCAGGGCCCACAAGAAAATTTCCCTAATGGAAAAACCAACCTCCGGGTTCAAAAAATGCACTAAGTGTAGCGGTACTATTTCTGTTACAGATACCCATGAATGGTGTCTTAAATGTTTGGGTCCTGAACACTCCATTCCGGATTGTCCGTCCTGCTCCCTAATGTCTAAACGGGGGTTACAGAACCGAGCAGCTGAGGCACCGGCAGTAGCATCGACATCTTCCAGGTCTTCTTCTCCTGAAGGATCTCAGGTAACCAAACATAAACCTAGCAGGTCCTCGAAGGGTAGATCTCCCTCTAAGCATCGAGATGCCTCCGGGCTTGCCCTCGAGGATCCTGCACCAGCCAAACAACCCCGGCGGGAAGCTCCGGCTTCCAAAGCTCCTCCTATGGGGTTACAGGTTGACATCGATGGCACGGCCTCGACCGATCACCTGTTAGAATTCTCTGGGGTACCGGCACAATCTACCGGTACCGACCTCCAGGCATTCATGGCGTCGATGGATCAGAATGTTCTGTCCATGCAGCAGGCTATTTCAGCCTTCATTCAAGCTGCGACGCAGGCGGTACCGCAACGAGCTCCGTTGTCGGTATCGGCTCCGTACCCAGCACCAGCGCCGATGCTGGTACCGACTGCATCGACATCGACCAGGATACCGACTGCTGCGGTTCCTTGTCCAGGGCTACTTCTCGGTACCGATCCGGTACCGGGGACGCCCAATGTCGATACCGCTCGATACGCGTATCGAGCGTTAGAAGAGCACCCTGACAGACAATACTTCGATTCCTCTGATGATTCTGATACATCAGATGACTCTCCTGAAGTATCCATAGCTCTTCCTGAGGAGACTTCTTCTCCAAAAAGAAGAATGTCTCCTCCAGAGGACTTGTCCTTTCAAGACTTCATAAGAGAAGTAGCTAAAGGACTCTCTATTTCAGTAACCTCTGAATCAGAGCCTAGAGCAAAAAAATTAGATATTTTAGGATACTCTAGGGCTCCTAAAGAGGCAGTCACCTTACCAATTCATGAGATTCTTCATGAACACATGATTGATTTATGGGAGACTCCTCTCACTCTCTCTCCTCATTCTCGCAGGTTGGACACTATGTATCGTGTCCCTCCTTGTCCTGGGTTCCAGAAAACTCAGCTTCCTCACCATTCCATTGTGGTGCAGTCAGCTATGAAGAGGATAAAGAGTACAAAGAGACACTCTTCTGCTCCTCCAGGAAGAGAATGCAGGACCTTGGCTGCTTTTGGTAGGAAAATCTTCCAGGCCAGTATGCTTATTGCCAGAATCAACTCATATAGCCTTTATATGGGTATGTTTCTGAAAGAAGTGGCAGAAAAGCTGCACACATACCTCCCTTTTATTCCAGAAGATAAAAGGGAAGAATTCCGCATGTGGCTTAAGCATACTCAGGACATCTCCAAGTTTTCAAACAGGGCAGCCTTTGACTCCTTTGAAGGTGTTAGTAGAGCCTCAGGCATTGCCATAGCTGCTCGCAGAATTGCTTGGCTCCAGGCTTCTGATTTAGAACCCTGGGTTCAAGATGGCGTAGGAAATCTGCCCTGTACAGGTGAAAATCAGTTTGGCAAAGAGTGGCAAATTAAAGCCACTCAAATGGATGCAGAGAATTCTGCTCTGGATAGACTTTCAAGGTCTACCTCCATTCCTGCCAAGAAAAAGACTTTTAAGAAGTCTTTTTTCATAAAGGGCAGATTTCCTTCCACTTCTGGCCAACAATCTTCTACAGGTCGCTTTACCGCTAAGCGTCAGCAACCTAAGCAGGCCAGGCCTAAGTCTACAGGGGCTGCTGTAACCCAGCAGTCCCAACCCCCTCAGGGTTTTTGACTTGATGCTAGAGAACATAGCCTTTCTGGCTTTAACACAGCCAGAACCTCTCACCATTCCAGGAAGGTTAGCTCATTTTGCTCCCAGATGGGCACAAATCACATCAGAGCCGTGGACCCTCTCCATCATAAGAGAGGGCTACAAACTTCATTTCTCAGACCTTCCTCCCCACACCATGGTGAGACACTTCAATTCTCCCACATCTCTTCTCGACCTTTTAGGTCAGGAGATAACTACCCTTCTTTCCCAAGGGGCAATAGAAGAAGTTCCTCTTCTTCAACAAGGGTCAGGGTTCTACTCCCCCTATTTTCTCATTCCAAAGAAGACAGGGGGATACAGACCCATTCTAGATCTCAGAGAATTGAACAAATTTCTATGCAAGGAGAAGTTCAAGATGCTTTCTCTGGGGATTCTCCTTCCATACCTTCAAAGTCAGGATTGGCTTTGTTCTCTAGATCTCAAGGATGCGTACACACATGTTCTCATCCATCCATCTCACATAAAATTCCTACGTTTTCTTTTCCAGGGAAAACATTACCAATACAGAGTCCTTCCTTTTGGTCTGGCCTCTGCTCCGAGAGTGTTCACCAAATGCATGGCAATAGTTGCTGCATTTCTACGCAATCTGGGAATATTTGTCTTCCCATACCTGGACGACTGGCTCATCCGAGCTCCATCTCAATCAGAGGCCCAGATTTCCCTGGACCGCACAAGGCACATTCTGCAGTATCTGGGACTGGTAGTAAACCTCCCAAAGTCCCAGCTCATCCCTACTCAGTCCCTGAAATTCATAGGGGCCTGGTTGGATACCTCCACTGCAAGGGCCTACCTTCCTCAGGCCCGTTGCCAACGTCTAGTGCAGCTAGCCTCCCAGATTCAGTCAAGGAGCCACTTAACTGCCAGGGAGATGCTACAACTGCTAGGCCACATGGCTTCCACAGTACATGTGGTACCCTATGCTCGCCTACACATGAGAGCAGCTCAATGGACTTTGTCCACCCAGTGGGCTCAAGCTTCAGGAGCTCTCTCAGACCAAATAGCAACCTCCAAACGTCTCTTTTGGTCTCTTCAATGGTGGATGTCCACTCAAAATCTGTTGCTGGGGTCCCCCTTCCAACAGTTGTTGCCCCAAGCAACCCTCACAACAGATGCCTCTCAAACAGGTTGGGGAGCTCATCTACAAGACCTCTCCACCCAAGGCACTTGGTCCCCACAGGAGACCTCTCTTCATATCAACCACTTGGAGCTTCGAGCAGTGTTTCTAGCTCTCAAGGTCTTTCATACCCTCCTCAGCTACAAGACAGTCCTTATTCATACAGACAATCAGGTAGCCATGTTTTACATAAACAAGTAAGGAGGAACTGGCTCTCTGTCGCTTTGCAACGAAGCTCTAAGATTATGGGCCTTCGCCAGAGAGCATCAGATCCATCTCCTGGCAATATATTTATTTATTTATTTATTTATTACAAGTTCTTATATACCGCACTATTCGGCATCAGCGCGGTTTACATTATAACATAAAGACCATAACAAAAGCTGTTTGGTTTACATCGAACAGGAGTACAAACTTGGAGAACGTGGGTAAACTATATACAAGAGATAATTACATAGAACAGAATAGAGTCTTAATAATATCTCCCAGGAATAATATAATAATAATATCTTAATAATATCTCCCAGGAATCCAAAACTCTTGGGCAGACAGACTCAGTCGAGTTCTGCTTCCACACGAATGGTCCCTGCACATGAATCAGGTACTCAGAATCTTTCAAGAATGGGGAACCGCGGACATAGACCTCTTTGCAAGTCCGTGGAATGCCAAACCTTCCCCGGTTCTGTTCCAGAATTCCGTGTCAGGGGGTTCAGGCCAAGGATGCCTTCCTCCTTCATTGGGGTCAGGGCTTCCTATATGCCTTTCCACCCATTCCCTTGATTCCCAAGACTCTGTTCAAACTCCAGAGGGATCAAGGATCTATGATCCTCATAGCTTCACGCTGGCCACGCCAAGTGTGGTACCCTCTACTTCTGCATCTCTCCCAAGCCCCCTCCGTGGACTTGGGAGCTGCTCCAGACCTTCTGTCTCAGGAGGAAGGGACTTTGTGGCACCCAAACCCCAAGTCCCTTCACCTCAGAGCTTGATTACTGAAGGCCTAGACCTTCAAGACTTGAATCTTTCTCAGCAGGTGAAGGATATCCTCCATGCTTCCAGGAAACCTTCCACCAGGCGTTCCTATGCTTTTAAGTGGAAAAGATTTTCCATTTGGTGTGCTGAAAAGGGTCTTGACCCTCTAGCACTACCTTTAACTTCTTTGTTAGACTATCTCCTGCATCTCTCCAATGCAGGACTTAAAACAAATTCAGTAAGAGTCCATTTGAGTGCTATTGCAGCATCCCTTAAGCCCATCAATGGACAACCTATCTCCTCTCATCCTCTTATTTCAAGATTCATGAGAGGCCTAACTTTAACTAAACCTCCCATTTGGCCTCCTCCGGTGGCATGGGACTTAAATTTGGTTCTTGGTCAGCTTATGAAGCCACCTTTTGAACCCTTAGCCACTACCTCCTTGAAATTTCTTTCCTGGAAGGTTATTTTCCTCATTGCAGTCACTTCTGCTCTCCGCATCAGTGAACTGCAGGCCTTAGTGGCTAATCCGCCTTATACAAGGTTCCATCATGACAAGGTAGTCCTTAGGACAAATCCATACTTTATGCTTAAAGTGGTCTCACCTTTTCATCTTAATCAGGAGGTATATCTACCTATCTTTTTTCCAGCTCCTCATGCATCCAGTGCAGAGAGGAATCTTCATACTCTGGATTGTAAAAGAGCTCTTGCTTTTTACTTACATAGGACACAGCAACATAGAAAGTCTTCCCAGCTTTTTGTTGCTTTTGATCCTTCTCACTTAGGACTTCCAGTCTCTAAGAGAACACTGTCCAATTGGATTGCTCAGTGTATTTCTTTCGCCTACCAGAGTAAGAACCTTTCTCTGGAGAGCCATGTCACAGCTCATAATGTGAGGGCCATGGCCACCTCTATGGCTCATCTAAATTCAGTGTCCATCGACCAGATCTGTTGAGCAGCCACCTGGACCTCTGTTCATACCTTCACAGCCCATTACTGCTTGGACAAGGATTCCCGCCTGGATGCCTTGTTTGGTCAGGCTGTCCTCAGACACCTGTTCCATTCTTAAACAACTCCTGCCCTCCTTCCCTGGATGGATGCCTGAGATCCATAGGAGGACGCAGACCCTTTCCAGGGTCTCATATCCTTGGGGATCTCCCAGGCATCTTAGCTAGGGAGTCCCCATATGTGAAGACTCATTCCTGCTTGTTCCTGGAGATAGCACAGTTACTTACCTGTAACAGGTGATCTCTGGGAACAGCAGGAATAAGTCTTCACAACCCTCCCACCTTCCCTAGGAGTTGTATCTCTTTTCTATCTTTCCTTTCCTCTCTCTCTCTATTGTCTCAGCTTTAAACTCGAACTGAGGAGAGTTGGTTAGGAAAGGCAGGAAGGCAGCGCGCAGGCACTGTGGGATGCTCCCAAAAGCTTTCCTTTTTGGGAAGCTGGGGAGCGTTCCCGCGCAGGCTCCGTCGGTACCGACATACCCATATGTGAAGACTTATTCCTGCTGTTCCGAGTGATCACCTGTTACAGGTAAGTAACTGTGCTTTCCTAGTGAGCCATTGCAAGGACTGCTCAAAATTCATGGTCCGAGGCATATATGACATTTTCGTTATGGTATTCAGAGCTTCTGCACTCTGTATTAGTACTCAGAGACTTGCCAGTCTCTGGGTTTCAGACCTTCAGTCATCTGTGCAGGACAAGCTCGCCAATATACTGTGCCATGAAGAGAAAGCAGGCTTCATTGAAAAAGCAAGCCATCACTCTTCAAAATTTATTTATTTATTTGTTTGAAAATTTTTATGTACCGCCCCTTCCAGAGATCAGGGGTGATTTACATTCAACAATGAACTTTACATAGAAATCTCTCAAGGCGCACATCTGAGCCGGCAGTTCTAAACCCGTAGTGATTCGTGTGGATTCCACAGTCCCTTTCCGAGTGACACTCTTAAGCAGCCAATCATCCAAATAGAGAAAAAGTGCACTCCCAGTCTGCATACAAATGCTGCGTTGGTGGCTCATTTGCACTCGGTCTTCATGGAGGAGATATGCAATGCTGCAACATGGACTTTACATATTTGGCTGTGGATTCCCAACATGACAGCAGATTTGGCCAATCAGTACTTCAGAATATGTTTGGGGAGTAGAATCCAATTCCACACACCCCCACCCCCACTAGGCCTATTTCTTTCAGTTCAGGCTGCCTTAAAACAAAAATGAAGAAAAGGACTGTTGCCACCAAAAACATATGACTGTAATTTGTTAGCCCTGTTGAGCATGTCATAATTCACCTTTTTTGTTCAAGGCGGTCTGTAGCTAGAATTCCCATACGTGAGGACTTTTTTCCTGCTTGTTCACAAAGAAAGTGTAGTTACTTACCTGTCGTAAGTGTTTATGTTTGTTTATTTTATTTGATATACTGCCCTTTGGAAGGAACAGAGTGGTTTACAATATACAAAAATGAAGCTTTAAAGTAGGCACAAGGCCGGAGAGGAGGAAAGGGAAGTTACAATTTTGACAGGAAAGCAGGAGAGAGGAAGAACACAGAACAATGTACAGCAATTGAGATCACACAGAGGGGGAGGGGAGGTCGAAGGCTAGGGAAAAGAGGTGGGTCTTCAGCTCGCGCCTGAAAGTTGGGTGGTGGGGCTCGAGTCGGAGGGATTTGGGGAGTGAGTTCCAAAGGGCAGGGCCTGCAAAGAAGAAGGCTGAGGAGCGAGTGGAGTGAAGATGTGCAAGGGATTTGGGGGGGAGAACAAGGCGGTTGAGATGAAATGAGCGAGGAGTGTGTCTGGGAGTGTGGAATGTGATGAGGTCTGCCAGGTATTGAGGGGTGCTAGTGTGAAGTACTTTATGAACGAGGGTGAGTAGCTTAAATCGGGAGCGAAAGGAAATGGGTAGCCAGTGAAGATGAAAGAGTAAAGGTGATATGTGATCCTGTTGGGAAGAGTGAGTAACAATGCGAGCAGCAGTATTTTGGATCCCCTGAAGTCTATTGAGTTGGGATTTAGGAAGACCGGTGAACACAGAGTTAGAGAAGTCTATGCGTGACATGACTGGTGACAGTAACAGTGTAGTGAGGGCAGATGAAGTGAGGAAGGGGCAAATCGCGCGAATTTGGCAAGAAAGAAGAAAGAGGTCTTAGTGATATGTGAGATGTGAGTGTGAAAAGAAAGGTCAGAGTCAAAGAGCACACCTAAGTAACGGAAAGAGGAGACCAGAGCTATGGGAGAGCCTGAAAAGGAAGGAGCTAGAGAGGGAGATGGGCTGCCGTGGGAGAACCAGATTGCAATGGTTTTAGTTAGGTTGAGGTGGAGGCAGTTCTGAGTCAGCCAGTGCGCAACAGTGGAAAGACAGGAGTTAAGTGCGGAGAGGTCTGGCTGTGAAGGGGAAGTGTGATGGAGGAGAACTATGTCGTCCGCGTAATAGAAGGCGGAGATCCCGGTTTGTTGTATTAATAATGCAAGGGGAGCCAGAAAAAGGTTAAAGAGGAGAGGAGCAAGTACAGAGCCTTGAGGGATCCCACAAGGTAGAGGGAAAGGATTGGAAGGGGGAATAGAGGGAGAGGAGGAAAGAACTGCACAGGAACGTGAGGAAAGCAAGGAGTGGAACCAGTGGTAGACTGTGCTGTGGAGACCTGCTTTGCGTAGGCGAAGAAGAAGAGAGTGATCAACAAGGTCAAAGGGAGTGGACAAGTCAAGGGCAACTGCCACCGAAATGTCACCGCGATCATGAGCAACATGCAGGGCATTAGTGAAGGCGAGTAGAATGGTTTCGACGTTGTGGCCGTGATGGAATCCTGACTGACGGGGGTGGAGGAAGTTGGTGGAGTCGAGGTGATGAGAAAGCTGTGCAAAAACGACTTTTTCGAGAAGTTTAGACAGGAATGGGAGATTAGAGACTGGGCGATAGTGGGCTGGAACCGTAGGATCAAGTGAGGGCTTCTTAAGGATGGGGCGGATTAGGGCGTGCTTCCAAGAGTGAGGAAAGGTCCCTGTGGAGAGGCTCGTGTTAACCATAGTGAGGACAGAAGGAAGAAGTGCCAAAGACGGTGTAAGTAGTCAGGAAGAGGGAATGGGATCAAGGGCACAAGATGTATTGTTGGATGAGGAAATGAGTTGGTGAAGTTCGACTGTGGTAATTAGGGAGAAAGAGGTCCATGTTTGTGAGAGGTGAGAGGAAGGAGGGGGTGAGGGAACGGGGGGGGGGGAGAATGAATGGGAGGAGGACTGGAAGGAAAGGAAGCTCTCAGGGAGGAGATCTTGTTACTGAAGTAAGAGGCTAGGTGTGGAGGAGGGGGAGAAGACTCAGTTGATGCAGTGGAAGGGATTGGACGAAGAGAAGTGAGGGAGTTAAGAGTAGAGTAGAGGTGACGAGTCTGATTGGGGGCATTAGCGATGGCATTGGAAAAATAGGTTCGTTTGGCAAGGTGCAGTTTGGAGCGGTAGAGGGAGTGATGTGCTTTGAAGGCTTGGACAGCAGGAAAGGTGCTCACAACCCTCTCACCTCCCTTAGGAGTTGCATTCTTCTCAACTTAGTAGCTGGATACCATTCTCCTCTACTTAGTAGCTGGACTGGCACTAAGATGGTACTGCGGCTGTAGGTGGGAAGGCGCACACACAGGCACGGTGGCGTGTCCAAAAGCTTCTAGAAGTAGCTGAGAATGATCTCCACCAGGGCCCTACCAGATGATGATACCCATACATGAGAATGTTTCCTGCTGTCCATGGAGAACACCTGCTCCAGATGAATAACTACTGTATGCTTTACTTTCCTGCTTAGTTTGTAAGGTATTTGGGGCAGGAACTTATTGTGACTGAATGCTTATCATCATACTTCAGTGCTGCATATAGATAGTAGTTTTATAGAACTACTGTAAGTATTGTTATTAGTGCACATTAAGCTTTAGTACATAACTTTGAGAGTAATTTGAGATATTACTGTAGTTTAATTAGAGTTTCTTTTTTCCAATTAAACAAGTTATCAGGGCTGGCCCCAGAGTTGGTTCAAGGTGTTGGCATCCCAGGCAGACCTTAAGTCTTATGCCTCTCCCCTGGCTGTCTGTCAAACTATTGTTTAGCTTTGAATGCTCAGCTACTTGCTCTCCCCCCCCCCCCCCGAAGCTACACCCTAGGTGACTGCCTGGTTTGCCTGATGGTTGGGCCAACCCTGTAAGTTATTTCAAAGCAGGTGAATACAAGTCGTTTTTAACTATTTTGTCATATTTTCTCAATGCTCTTGTACTTGCTACAGATGTTCATTTTGTTCTGAGATCCTTGAGCGCACTGCTATTTCTTAGTGTCATTTTTTAGCACTGAGAGGTCCATAGCTTAAAATGGGCCTTTCTTCAACACTCCCTCGATGACTTGAGAAGCCAAACTCTATAGGTTTTGTGTGCTCCAAAATTTTATGATAGTGAGAAACTACATTAATTACCAACATTTCTTGAAAAAAAACATTTCAAGGTCTGGTATCTCATAATAAATGATATTGCTGAAGAATATATGACCTCTTTTCCTAGTTTTAAAGTTTTTCATAGGGATACATTTGTCATCAGAGTTTTTTTATTTATTGCATCTTCAATACTTTATCAGGTTCAAATATTTAAGTAATCAAGTTACTTTTTGTTACAGTTACAGTTTACTTTGGGGGCAGGCGAGAAGGAGAAAGCTGGAATTGGGCATGGGTGCTAAGTACAAAGTTGGCCAGACATATTGGATACTTGGAACTTCTCTTAAAACTGATGTTTGTCAACCCACCAGAACTGCCAGAACAAACCACAAAAGCATTACCTGTCAGGTGAGAGTGTATCCTATTATAAATTTTTTTTTAGATGACTTTCTACATATAAAAAAGCAGGAATTGGAAATACCAGTAGACAGAGGCAGAGAACAAAAGCTTGCGGACCTTGCTCTTACTGGGCACCGTGTAACCTGCAGCTTCTCAGTATTTCTGTCTCAAGAAGATGGTAGACGGGCATACTTTGCAGCTGTACTCTGGGAGATTGTGAAAGCTCCTAGGGCTTGGATGGAGCTGCATGGATATTTCCAGATCATACTGCTAGACCAGTCCAGACAAGCGGGTTATGCACCCCTGCCAGCAGATAGGGAGACAGAGAAAAAATCTCCAGAGCTGTGATTGGTCAGGCTCTGGGTGACATAGGCATACCCCTAAGGGTCCTATTCAGTACTTTCTCTGTCTCAGCAGATGAGGGTGTTCTTCAAGCTTGTTCTACAATTTGTTTTTTCCTTTTTCACTGTATCTTGAGGCTCCTGGATGCACCCAGATTACACAAGAGGTGTTACTCTGGGTTTCCCTGTATCTTGAGGCTCCTGGATGCACCCAGATTTCACAAGAGGTGTTACTCTGGGTTTCCCAGCAACTTGATTCCCCAGATAAATTTGGGAAGCTCCTGAGCCTGGCTTCAGTAGAGCTCCCGATTTTCTTTAAGCAGCGCTTCGTCTTTGCCACGTGGGCTTAGACAGCAGGAGGATCAGGTATCAATTTCTGAGAGAAACTGTAAGTAAACTGTTTTCTTACTTGCCTCAGCTGCCCTGGGTTGATTTCAACTGCATCGGGACCGGCTGTCTCTGACCTGATTCCTTCACTTCCAGTTTCGTCAGGGTCTGTTAAACTGGGTTTTGAAGTTCCTATTTTCTTTCCTTCATTTTTATTTCCTGGATGCACCCAGAGCACACAAGAGTTGTTTCTCTGGGTTTCCCAGGCTTCCCTCTTGAAGGCCTACTTTAAATTTTTAATCCACATTCTGCAGCCGGGTTAATTTGTACATATTTCAGGAAAATTGTACCCATTTTATTCCATATGTTCTAATAGTGATGTTCCTTCTGCTATGGTTATGTATTATATACCATTTGATAGGAATATTTAGTCAGCATTTTGGATCCTGACAGTTTTGGGCTCTGCCTGGAAAGGGTTAATAACTGTATTTTCTGTAATCAGCAATGCAGCAGGGTTTGAGTATCTGATTTCACTGTCAGTGCAGCTCCCCAGAAACACCTTCCAGCCCCTGCCATGAGGATCTAAGTGGATGCAGAGGGATCAAATTCTAATTTCCCTACTTTTCAGTCACTGTAATTACCTTACACTAACTTTGAAAGTTTCTCTTCTCCTCCATGGGATCTCAGCTCCTCTGTACCAGCACAGTGAATAACTGACAGTTTCCTTCTCCCCTCCGTTTCTGGTGATTCCAGGTCTATCAGGATTTGAATTTTTAAGTTGCTAGCAGCACTCCTTGCCTCTTCTCCAGCAATTTTGCTGCATTTTTAGGGGTTTTAGAGCTTAGGAAACTTTTATTTTGCAGTTTTTCTGTGCCAGCGGCCATTTTGAAAATCAGGAGGGATTTCTCTTCAGTGTTGTTTTTTGGAGGGAACAGCTCTGGGCAGCCATTTTAAAACATTTAAACATGCTGTGAAGGCACAGGGAGTTCCAAAATCCTTTTCTTTGAAGAGTCTTCTGTTTCCCTAAGCCTACCTTGATTTAGGGTTACCAACTTTTTCACCGAGAAAAACCCGACACCTGTGGCTCGCCATGCTCCACCCATTCTCCGCCCCTAGTCCCACCCCTGCCCCGCCCCCAGCCCCACCCACAAAAATTACCGAGTATACATGTAGGCTAACTTCCTTGGTCATATAATAATTAAACTGGGAACCCCAAAATCCAAACATGAAATGTACAACACTGGAGAAATAAAACTATAAAGTAATTTCCTCTTGCACTAAACAAAAACGCAAAGATGTTATCAATACACACTTCCCAGACCAAACATATTCCAGCTAATAAATTCAAAATAAAAGTATTTTTCTACCTTCTGTTTGGGCGTTTTATTTTCAGTTGCAATTGCTCCAGTCACTTTCTTCTGGTTTCTTCGTGTCTTCTGCAAGCTATCCATTTGTCCTTTCTTCTCTTTTAGATGTTTTCCATTCTCTCTCTATTTCTGCTTCAACATACTGATTGTTTCCCTTTTGCTCTTTCCCCCAATTCTTTCCTTATTCCTTTATCATCCATTTAAATTTCACCCTTCCATTCTCAAGCCCCTCACTCTCCCAATACCCAGCCCATCATAGACTTTTCTTCCACACAAAATATTTTTTCCCCTCTCCATTCTCATTCCCCATCTATTCTAGTCCTCCCCCCAAATCAGTTCCCTTATAGTTCTAGACCCACCCAGCATCCACTCCCTTCTAATCCCATTCTCCCAGGCCCCACATCAGCCCATTTCCAGTCCTATTCCAGCTCTTCATCAGCCCATTTCCAGTGCTAGCCCTCACATCACAGACCATTTCCAGTCCTAGCCCCCCCCCCCCATCACAGCCCATTTCCAGTCCAAGTCCCCCATCACAGCCTATTTCCAGTCCTAGGCCCCCCCCCCCATCACATCCCATTTGCAGTCCGAGTCCCCCCGCACCATCACAGCCCATTTGCAGTCCTACCCCCCCCCCCACCATCACAGTCCATTTGCAGTCCTAGCCCCCCTAATCACAGCCTATTTCCAGTCCAAGTTCCCCCTCCCTCCACCATAGCCCATTTCCAGTCCAAGTTCCCCCCCCCCCCATAGCCTTTTTCCAGTCCAGGTCCCCCTCCCCATCACAACCCATTTCCAGTCCATGTCCCCCCCCCCCATAGCCCTTTTCCAGTCCAGGTCCCCCCCCCCATCAAAACCCATTTCCAGTCCATGTCCCCCCCCCCCCCCCCACATAGCCCTTTTACAGTCCAGGTCCCCCGCCCCATCACAGCCCATTTCTTTCCAGTCCAATGCCCCCCATAGCCCTTTTCCAGTCCAGGTCCTTCCCCCCCTTCACAACCCATTTCCAGTCCATGTCCCCCTAATCACAGCCTATTTCCAGTCCAAGTTCCCCCTCCCTCCACCATAGCCCATTTCCAGTCCAAGTTCCCCCCCCCCTAGCCCTTTTCCAGTCCAAGTTCCCCCCACCCATAGCCCTTTTCCAGTCCAGGTCCCCCTCCCCATCACAACCCATTTCCAGTCCAGTTCCCCCCCCCCTTCCCTTTTCCAGTCCAGGTCCCCCTCCCCATCAAAACCCATTTCCAGTCCATGCCCCCCCCCCCCATAGCCCTTTTCCGGTCCAGGTACCCCCCCCCCCCTCACAACCCATTTCCAGTCAAATTCCCCCTCCTAGCCCTTTTCCAGTCCAGGCCCCCTCCCCCCATCACAGCCCAGGCAGTCCTTGGCCTCCCCCCCCCCCCCACAAAACCGTGGCTGTCTGAGGCTTTAGAGGGAGCTGGGGAAGCCCGCGCGAGGCCCCGGCTCCCTCTGTACAGCCGCCAGCGTGAAGAGCCTTTTCCTTCACGCTGGCGGCTGTTCCTGTGAAGCCGCGAATGCTGGGAAAGGTTAAAGGGCATTGCCTTTAACCTTTCCCACCAATCGCGGCTTCACAGGAACAGCCGCCAGCGGGAAGGTAAAGGCTCTTCACGCTGGCGGCTGTACAGAGGGAGCCGGGGCCTCGCGCGGGCTTCCCCGGCTCCCTCTGAAGCCCTCCGGGTTGGGAGAAAAGCCGGTTTTTTTGCTCTGGCCGCTCCTGATCTTGCGGCCAGAGCAAAAAAAACGGCTTTTCAAGGGCCGATTTTGCCTCTGCGCCAGCAGCCGGCCTGGCCATGGAAAAACCGGCCAGGCCGGCTGAAAACCGGCTAGTTGGCAACCCTATCTTGATTTTTGTTTAAAAAAAAAAAAAAAAAGGTGGTTTAAGCCTCTGCAATGCCTGTTTCTCTGCACAGCTGTATTATATGTAATAAGCAGAAGGAGTTAATAGATTGCTTGTGTTCCATCTGCATGCTGCATCCAGGAGACTCTTCCTCCATTCCCTCTGCGCTGCCAGCTGGGGACATCAGCGCCTTAACTCCTCCCTCCTTAGAGCCCTTGCAGCAGGATCTTCCTGCAGACAGGACTCAGTCAGCTCCCATTTTCCTTCCACAGCCGCTGGAAGCCACAGCAGCCTTGGCTGACAGTAAGTTCCTCATGCTCTTCCGTCAGGCATGGCACCTGTGGCGTTCGGAGTTTTTTGGTATACCTCCAGCACCCGCCCGGTAGCAGACAAGGATATGGCAGGGTCTCGCAAGCAGTCCCAAAGTCCTCAGACCTTAAAGCAGTACGTCCTCCCAGGAACGTTGCATGTGGCTTGCGGGACACTACGGATATTCAAGAAGATTTTAAATCTTCGGAGGTGAGCCCTGACTCGTTGGAGAAAGAAGATGGGGAATTTTCTCCTTCTGCTTCTTCGCTGATAGTTCACGAGGACTCTCCAGATATCAGATTTTTTCGGAAAGAGGAGTTGCCGGCCCTAGTCACACAGGTGATAGAGTCGCTACGCCTAGCCGACATGCCTGGTCCTCAGAGTTCTCAAACCCTGTTGCAGCCGGATCCCATTTTACAGGGCATTCGTAAGTCTTCCAAAGCTTTTCCTTTCCAGCCCAGTTACAGCAATTGGTATCTCGAGAGTGGGACTCTCCAGAGTCCTCTCTACGTATGGCACGCGTTATTGGTCAGTTATACCCTTGGTCTCCCTCTGACTTGGACCGTTGACTGCAATACCCGGAAGTTGATGCGTTAGTGACCGGGGTCACCAAGCATACCACAATTCTCCAGGACCAAGCAGGAAGTCAGTCCTCACATATGGGTGACGTCGGCGCCGACGGAGCCCTCGCGGAGCAATTTTCCCCAGCTTTCAAAGAAAGCCTTTGGGAATTGCAGCGCGCATGCGCGGTCCTCTTCCCGCCCAAGGGTGCCATCTTGCTCAGTCTTCTTTTTTCCGCAGAGCCCTACAGACGTTGCCTGTGAATCCCCGCAGAAAAGTTGATTTTTCTCTATTTTCCTCTATTTTTCTTCGGTTCGACGCCTGTTCTTTTCCCGCCCGGACTCGCGACACCGGTTGCGAGTCCGTCCTTTATTTTTCGGTTTTTTGTCCTTCGTGACAGATTTCGCGCTTTTTCCCTTTTTCCCTGGCAGCCCGGTCGTTCGACCTCGCAGGGGCCCTTTTTCCCCCGATGGCTGCCAGTGGCTTTAAAAAGTGTGACCTCTATAAGAAACTTATGTCTCTTACAGACACTCATGACTTCTGCCTCTGCTGCCTTGGCCCAGATCATGACCCCATGATCTGCGGGTCATGCGGCAAGATGTCCTCAAAAGCATTGAGGAGTCGGCAGCACCAGCGGGAGCGTATCTTCTCTGACTTCGGCCGGGCTCGGACCTCGTCAGAGGCTTCGACGTCTCGGGACTCTGGTCCTGAGCATCGTCGGAGTTCCTCTGAAAGGGGGTCTTCTACCCGGGAACATCATCAGAAGAAGAAACCCGCGAGGGCGGGATCGGTGGACGCTCCTGGTTCCTCGAGGGCCAGGTCGCATAGCCCCGATTCCCGTCCCGGGTCCTCGGAGACGGAGAGGCCGTCAAAACATCCTCGACTCGAGGTGGACTTGCCCGCTCACGTAAGTACTGTTGTCCTCGTGGACTCGCCTCTGAAGGACCCGACGTCGGGCCCGACGCCGTCGGGGCCCGAGTCGGGGGCTGCTGGGTCTCCTGAGCTCGGACTCAGGTTGACGGCCTTGGAGTGCAGTCTGTCTGCCTTCTTGGACCAGCAGCGGGCATTGATTGCTGGCCTCGCCGGTGCTTCTGCCCTGACCGCCGGGACGTCGACCTCCAAATCGACCCCGGAGACCGAGCCGATCCTCGAGTCCATGAGGGCTCGAGTCGATCCTCGGTCGAGGTCTCCTTCGGCCTCCCGTTCGGGACCGAGGTCGTCGACGCTGACTCCCTCGGCGTCGGGGCGGATGGCGTCAGTGCCCGCCCGACCGGAGCCGGTCGACTCCTCCTCCGAGGAGTCGGCCTGGGAATCTGAGGACGAAGAGTCACCTGGTTCCTTTCGGACTCGGTGTGTCCCTTCGGACTCCCCCGAGTCCGAACCTCGGAGACGGTCCCCCCCCGGAGGATATCCGGTTCTCGGACTTCGTGAGGGATATGGCCAAGGCCTTGGCCTTCCCTGCGGATCCCGAGGAGGAGCCTCGAGTCGAAGAACTCGATGCCCTCCAATATGACTCTCCCCCGAAGGAGGCCTTTATTGTACCGGTTCCTCCCATGCTGGAACGACTTCTCTTCCGCATGTGGGAGAGCCCGGTGTCGTCGCCGGTGTTAAGCAAGCGGGTCGATTCCATTTATCGAGTCCGCAAGAGCCCTGGCTTCCAAAAGGCACAACTACCGCACCATTCCATGGTGGTGGAATCGGCCATGCATAGACTAAAGAGTCAAAAAATGCACTCCTCGGTGCCCCCTGGTAGGGAAGCCCGAAGCCTGGATGCCCTCGGTAGAAAGTGCTTCCAGGGCTCTATGCTTGCTTGTCGAGTCCAGACATACCAGCTCTACATGGGCATGTATCTCCGAGACCTGGCTAAGGAAATAGCCGGGTTCTCTGCTGGTCTCTCCGATGAACCTTTGCAGAGGTTCCAATCCTTGTCTACTGGTATTCGGGAGTGCTCCAAGTTTATATCTCGAGCAGCCTATGATGGTTTTGAGGCTTCGGCTCGAGTAGCTGCGGCCGGCATCGGTGGACGCCGCCAGGCTTGGCTTCAGATGTCCGACCTCGAGCCCTGGGTACAGGACAAGTTGGTCGATGTCCCCTGCCGAGGGGATAACCTCTTTGGCAAGCCCATGGATGAGAAGGCTGCACAAATCCAGGACTCGTCTCTCAAGGAAGACCTCTGCCCCTTCTCAAAAGAAGAAGGCCTCGGGGAAAAAGCCCTTTTACCCGAGGAAAGGTGCTGCCTATAAATACTACCCTCAGTATCAGGCCTCACCAGCTCCCCCGCAGGGAAAGCAGGCCAAGGGACGGGGTAATGGGTCCCGTAGGCAGCAAGCCCCCAAGCCTGCACCACCAGCCCCTGCTCAGCAGGGTGGGGGTTTTTGACTTTCTCAGCATAGCCTCTCCCCCTCAGCTGGTTTCTCTCAGCACAGGAGGCCGGCTGGTCCACTTTGCCCACAGGTGGTCCAACATCACCACAGATACCTGGGTACTTCACATAGTTCAAAAGGGCTATCTTCTTCACTTTCACCAGGTACCTCCCTCCTACTTTCCAGGGGAGCCTCCCAGACTCCCTTTGCACAGGGACTTACTCCTTCAGGAGTTAGCAAGTCTCGTTCAGGAACAAGCCGTGGAACCGGTGCCCCACCACCTGAAGGGCCAAGGATTTTACTCCAGGTACTTCCTGATTCCAAAAAGAACAGGAGGCCTCAGACCCATCCTGGACTTGCGAAACCTCAACAAGTTCCTTGCAAAGGAAAAGTTCAAAATGCTTACCCTTGGAATCCTGCTGCCCTACCTCCAGCAGGGAGACTGGCTATGCTCCTTAGATCTAAAGGATGCGTATACTCATATCCTTATTCATCCAGACCACAGACAATATCTCAGGTTTGTTGTGGAAGGAAACCATTACCAGTACAGAGTACTGCCCTTTGGCCTATCCTCTGCCCCCAGGGTGTTCACAAAATGCCTAGCAGTGGTGGCGGCCTATCTGAGACTTCAAGGTCTCTTTGTGTTCCCATACCTGGACGACTGGCTCATCAGGGCCCAGTCTGCCCAAGAAGCCACTCAGGCTACTCATCGCACTGTGACTCTGCTCCAGCACTTGGGTTTTGTCATAAACTTCGCAAAGTCCACTTTGCTCCCCTCTCAAAATCTCAAGTTCATAGGCGCCAGATTGGACACGCTTCAGGCGCGGGTCTTCCTCCCTCTGGACCGGGCCACACGGCTCATGGAACTCGCCAGCCGCTTTCACAGCAATTCCCTGGTCTCCGCCAGGCACTTTGTGAGACTGCTCGGCCATATGGCTTCCACGGTCCATGTAACCCCCAATGCCCGCCTGAACATGCATCCTGCTCAGTGGTGCCTGCGCACTCAATGGCATCAGGCCACGGGGAGCCTAGCGGACTCCGTACAGATCTCCGACCAGCTGGTCTCCTCTCTGCGATGGTGGCTTCATCTGCCAAACCTAGTGCTCGGGGTGACTTTTCAGCCCCCTACACATTCTCAGGTCCTAACGACTGATGCTTCTCTCCAGGGTTGGGGAGCACATTGCCAAGGTACTTGTACTCAGGGTCTCTGGACTCCTTGGGAGTCCGCTCAACAGATCAACTTCCTGGAGCTCAGAGCCATCCGCCTAGCGCTCAAAGCCTTCTCTCACCTGATTTCTCACCAGTCCGTACTTGTCCAGACAGACAATCAGGTTGCCATGTTCTACGTGAACAAGCAAGGCGGAACCGGCTCCTTCCTTCTCTGTCAGGAGGCACAGAAGCTCTGCTCTTGGGCCGTCCATCGCAACATCGTCCTCAAAGCTGTCTATCTCCCAGGTCAAGAAAACTGCCTGGCAGACAAACTGAGCAGGGTCCTCCAACCGCACGAGTGGAGGTTGGATCCGCTTGTGGTTCAGCGGATCTTTCTCCGGTGGGGCCTCCCCACCATGGATCTGTTCGCCAGTCCTCTGAACCGACAGCTTCCCAGATTCTGCTCTCGACAGCCGCATCCTCTCCGGGTAGCGGCGGATGCTTTTCTGATTCCATGGTCCACAGGCCTCTTGTATGCCTTTCCAACCATGCCTCTGGTGTCTCGGACGCTCTTCAAAGTTCTCAGAGACAAGGCATCGCTGATCCTAGTGGCTCCCCGGTGGCCGAGACAACCTTGGTTCCCGCTTCTGATGCAGCTGGCGGTGGACACCCCTCTTCCTCTGGGGTTTCAGCCCGACCTCCTCTCGCAGGATCAGGGGACGCTCCTGCACCCCAACCTTCGATCCCTTCATCTGATGACCTGGCTGCTGAAAGGGTAGTCCTTGCTCCTCTCCAGCTACCGCCAGATGTGGAAGAGGTCATCTTGGCCTCCAGGAGGCCTTCCACCCGGAAGTCCTACGCTCTCAAGTGGCATCGGTTCTCCGTCTGGTGTACTCAGCAGTCTCAAGACCCCTTCTCCTTTTCAGCATCAGTGGTCTTGCAGTACTTGCTTTCTCTTTCCAATCTTGGACTTAAGTCCAACTCGGTCAAGGTCCACCTCAGTGCTCTTTCTGCGCATCACATGCCGGTGGATGGTAGACCTCTTTCCAGCCACCCTCTGGTGGCTCGTTTTCTCAGAGGCCTCCTTCTCCTTAAACCACCTTTGCGCCCGCCAGCCCCGAACTGGGATCTCAATGTGGTTTTACAGCGGATTACCTGTCCGCCTTTTGAGCCTATGGCTACCTGTCCTCTTCGTTTTCTTTCCTGGAAAACCTTGTTCTTGGTGGCCCTCACTTCTGCAAGACGCGTTAGTGAGCTGCAGGCCCTAGTATCTGATCCTCCTTACACTAGGTTCTACAAGAACCAGGTAGTCCTACGGACTCACCCTAAGTTTCTTACTAAAGTGGTTTCCCCTTTTCACATCAACCAGGAGGTGGTACTTCCGATCTACTTTCCCAGGCCACACTCCAGCCGAGCTGAAATGGTCCTGCATACCCTGGACTGTAGGAGGGCGCTGACCACCTACCTTGACCGTACGCGGGAGCACCGAAAGGCTGTTCAGCTCTTCGTGTCTTATGACCCCAACAAGTTGGGGCTCCCTGTCTCCAAGCGTACTCTGTCCATCTGGATTGCGGACTGCCTCGCTTGGGCTTACGAGGCTGCGGGCCTCGTGCTGGAAGGTAGAGTCACCGCTCATCGTGTTCGGGCGAAGGCTATGTCAGTGGCTTACCTCCGCTCTGTTCCATTGGCAGACATCTGCCGGGCCGCTACTTGGTCTTCAAGCCAGACTTTTGCAGCCCATTACTGCCTGGAGAGGGAGTCCCGCAGGGACAGTGCTTTCGGACAGGCAGTCCTCCGTAACCTCTTCGAGGTATAGGCAACTCCTACCCTCCGTCCCGGATGTTGGGCTACCGGTTGGAGACATATTCAGAGAAGATTCCTTCCTTCTGTGCTACTGACCTCGAGGGAGCTCATTTTTGTGCTTAGGGTCTCCGGTAGCCTTAAGCTTGGGAGTCCCATATGTGAGGACTGACTTCCTGCTTGGTCCTGGAGAAAGCGTATTTACTCACCTGTAACTGGTGTTCTCCAGGAGCAGCAGGAATCAGTCCTCACAACCCTCCCTCCTCCCCTTGGAGTTGCAGTTATATGCTTTCGTTTTTGCTAATTTTTGCTGTCTTTTAGCTATGTCATCTGACTGAGCAAGATGGCACCCTTGGGTGGGAAGAGGACCGCGCATGCGCGCTGCAATTCCCAAAGGCTTTCTTTGAAAGCTGGGGAAAATTGCTCCGCGAGGGCTCCATCGGCGCCGACATCACCCATATGTGAGGACTGATTCCTGCTGCTCCTGGAGAACACCTGTTACAGGTGAGTAACTACGCTTTCCGGTTGAGGGCGGAGTGGCACTCCGCGACCAGCAAGACCTAAAAAGTTGAGAGTCTGCTAAAGATGGTTTTTTCGTCGTCTCCCTTCAAGCAGGGGTGTGTGGAGGTCTAGCAGCACGGGCCTCCCTTCGATGGATTCAGCAGCTTCCAGGTGATCCCGAGTTGGCTCGTTTAGAATCCATCGCTGCATTCCTGGCAGAGGCCTTCTATGATCTCTTGTGGCTGTCAGCTCGCTCCCTAGCACCGGTGACAGTAGCTCGGAGATGGCTCTGGCTGTGTCAATGGGCAGCGGATGTTGTTTCATTCAAAAACTCCAGCGTTTAGATGCCATTCATCCAGTTCCACCGTTGGAAAGTGGACTAGGCCGCTACTCTGTCTATTTCGTGGTGCCAAAAAAAAAAAAAAAAAGACGGCTCCTTTCGTCCTATCTCGAATGGAGACTCTGCGATCCGTTTTTCAAGCGGTACGCTAGGGGGAATTCTAGCTTCCCTCGATCTCGCGGAAGCATTCTTTCGCATTCCAATTCGAGAGGGGCATCACCGATTCCTTCGATTCGCGGTACTCGGTCAACATTTCCAATTTCGTGCGATGTCCTTCGGTCTAGCTTCGGCGCCTCAAACCTTCTCCAAGGTTATGGTGGTAGTAGCTGTGGCCTTATGCAGCCGCGACATCAGAGTTCATCCTTATCTGGATGACTGGCTCATTTGCACAGACTCTCTCCCCGAGGCTTGCTGCACAGTCTCGGTGGTTGTTGCCTTCTCGAGAACCTCGGCTGGGTAATCAACTGCAACAAGAGTTGTCTTCAGCCATCCCAGGAGATCAAATTTTTGGGGGCTCGATTCGAATCAGCCTTAGGTCGGGTCTTTTTGTTAATGCCTCGATTCCTCAAGTTAATTTCTCAAGTTCGCAGTCTCCTAGCACAGGTCTCGCCTCGAGCAGGGGGTTCCTTTCGAGACTCCGTGTTGGATCGTTCTAACAACGGATGCCTGTCTGTCCGGTTGGGGCGCGCACTGTCGATCTCACACTGCGCAGGGCACTTGGACAGCACGCGATTCCCGCTGGATGATCAATCGACTAGAGGCACAAGCAGTACGTCTGGCTCTGAGATTTCACACTCTTCTGCACGGGAAAGCGATTCGGATACTATCTGACAACGCGACCACAGTTTCCTACATAGACCGTCACGGAGGAACCAAGTGCACTGGAGTGTCGAACGAGATGGCTCTTCTTCTTCTTCCTTGGGCAGAGAGAATTCTCCAAGCCCTCTCCGCCCAACACATTGCAGGAACCAGCAATGTGAAGGCGGACTTTCTGAATCGCAATACCCTTGACCCCGGTGAGTGGGAACTGGCCCCGCTAGCCTTCCAGAGGATAGTTCAAAAATGGGGGTCGCCGGCGATAGATCTCATGGCGTTGGCAGCGAATGCCTAAGTTCTGAGTTTCTTCAGTCGTTGGAGAGAACGCAGGACTCTCGGCATCGATGCGTTGGCTCAGACTTGGCCGGAAAACCAGCTTCTTTGTTTTTCCACCCTGGTCCATGATTGGCAGGATCCGGCAGCGAATTCGGTCGCACAGGGGGCCGGTAGTCCTCGTGGCCCTGGATTGGCCAAGAGGACCATAGTATGCCTATCTCATAAGGCTTTCACGGGGGTCGCTATTGCAGCTGGCAGCTCCCTCCGGACTCCTCAGACAGGGACCGATCTTCATGGAAAATACAGCTCCCTACTCGCTTACGGCTTGACTCCTGAACGCCGCCGTTTGACCCATAAGGGGTATCCGCCTAAGATGGTGGCCACCCTCCTTAGCGCACGACGGCCTTCAACATCCATTACTGCTGCGAGAGTGTGGCGCGTCTTCGAGGCTTGGTGTTCACGTCATCACCTTACCTCAATTCCTGATATTCTTGCCTTTTTACAGGATGGTCTTGATAAAGGGTTGGCGCTCGGTTCGCTTCGAGTGCACATGTCTGCCTTGACTTGTTATCGGTGTCCGGTGCTCGGTAGATCCCTTGCTTCCCACGCTGATGTGTCTCGGTTTCTGCAAGGTGTCAAACTGCTTCGTCCTCCGCCCCGTCCGGTAGTTCCTCCTTGGGATCTTGCACTAGTTCTCAGGGCGCTCGGAAATCCGCCCTTTGAGCCTTTGAAGGAAGTGTCTCTTCTAGATTTGACGCTCAAAACGCTGTTTTTGATAGCAATCACGTCAGCTCGAAGAATCGCGGAGCTTCAAGCTCTCTTGTGCAGGGATCCGTGTCTTTCTTCTCTCCTGAGGGGGTAACTCTTCGAACGCTGCATTCCTTCCTGCCCAAAGTGGTTACTCCTTTTCATGTCAATCAGCCCCTGCTATTGCCTGCCTTCTCTAACGAACAGTGTGCAGGTAGACGCAAAAGTCTTCCCTTCCTCGACCTTAAGCGAGTTCTCCTTCGCTATTTGAAAGTTACCAATTCCTTTCACAAGACTGACCATCTTTTTGTTCTCCTTTCGGGGCCGCGCAAGGGTTTGGCTGCTTCCAAGCCTTCAATCGCTACATTCTCCAAGGCCAGCCGGTTCCAGAAAGGCTTCGAGCTCATTCCACTCGAGCCTAATCCATGTCATGGGCCGAGAGGTCCCACGTCCTTCCTCTCGATATTTGTCGAGTGGGCACCTGGTCGTCCTTGTCCTCTTTTGTTCAGCACTATCGGTTGGATATACAGGCCCGAGAGGACAGTTGTTTCGGAGTTGCGGTGCTGTCGGCGGCGCTATCTGCCCACCCTGAGGGTAATTAGCTTGGGTACTTCCCGCTTGTCTGGACTGGTCTAGCAGTATGATCTGGAAGGAGAAATTTCACTTACCGTTAATTTCCTTTCCTGGAATACTGCTAGACCAGTCCAGAACCCACCCAGCTTGTCAGAGGCACTGGTACTTGTGCAGAGCAGCCGACAGTCATAGGCTCTGCAAGTACATCCGGACTTTGTTTCCTGGGAATGTGTCAAAGCAGTTAATTCAGGCTTCTTCCCTTGGAAATGATATTTGATCCTCCTCTTCCGTTTTTCGTTTGCGTCGAGGGGTTGAGTTGGTTCCTTTTGTTTAAGGGTTCATAGTTGCGTTTTGTTCCTGAGATGTTGCCTTTTTGGCTTGTTACATTGTTACTGAATAGGACCCCTAGGGGTATGCCTATGTCACCCAGAGCCTGACCAATGTAGGGTTTAAGTACTAACTGGTAGAGGTTAAGTATGATAGATTTGCTTTTAATTTTTAAGTGCTAAGGATTAATAATGTTCCTGGTTCATAATCACTTAATGGCTGCCCTGAATCTCACAAAAGAACAACAGCCACGCTGCTATAACATGTGAGCCAGCATTCAGGCCTTTGCAAGAAGAAGATCCAGCACCGGAAAGAACCATATAAGGAGATATCATGAGCCTTGCAAGGTGCCAGTTTGGGCTGGAGAGTCTAGACTTGGACCTACAAGGGGATATCAGATAAAGGCCTGTAAGGTCTATGTGCACAGAAAAACATACACAGGAAACCACAAAGCTACCAACATATATGCTAGGCCAGGCTCTGAAGAAAGCAGATTAGCTGGATCATGGTTGGTGAGTATGGGAGGAGGGGGGCCAGGAGGGATTTTGCAACAGGAACTAAGGGGAGTAAAAAATAGGGGGGGGGGAGGGGGCGAGACCAAAAAGGAATAGCGCTGGGGACTGTATGCAGAAAAAAGGAAGAGAAAAAAGGTATAAATGTAACATGCTTTTTATATTCAGGGGGAGAGTTGCATTCTTGAGGTGCCTAGTGCCCGATAGAACTCTCTTCCCCACTTTCTACCTGTATTTGGTCATCAGTTATCTAATAAACAGAGACTCTGATTGCACCTGTACTGACTTTTTGGATCTGATCATTGCAGGTAATTAGTAATAATAATAATTAGGTTGTGGTCCATTTTTGTACGAAACAGGGCCGTACACCAATCACAGCTCTGGAGATTTTTTCTCTGTCTCCCTATCTGCTGGCAAGGGTGCATAACCCGTTTGTCTGGACTGGTCTAGCAGTATTCCAGGAAAGGAAATTAACAGTAAGTGAAATTTCTCCTTCCTCTTTGAAAATGAACTAATGTGAGGTATGTGTGCTGAAAGCTCCCAAGTACTTTACACTTTATTTTTTTGTTGTAGGGAGACAAGAAAGGTGTCAAAGTAGCATGCCTACATTTTGAAAATCCCATGTATGCCTGCTGCTTTACTGTTCCCCCACCTAAATGACCCTCTTCCAGAAATGCCAATTTTCTAACTTGGCTGAAACTGTATGTGTCGTCAAAACCGACTTTTAAGTGGATACTGGAGATCAGTTTTGGCACAGTCCAGTTTAGATACTAAATGGCATAACTGCCTCCATAATACATATGTAGCATAGTTTATCCTTATCATGCTCATTTTTTGTTCTTTTCCTCTCGTCAAAGGTTTCTTTTTACTGACTACAATAGACTGTCTAGTGTAGGGGGAGAAACGTCAATGGCTGAGATGATTGCGACCCTCTCTGATGCCTGTGAAAGGGAATTTGGCTTCCTAGCAACAAGGCTTTTTCGAGTGTTCAAGACCGAAGAGACACAAGGTAACACTGACATTTTAGAAAACCTTGTTTTACAACATCCTGTATTCCTATATTACCTTTCATACAAGGAATGTACTTTTTCTATCTGTGTTACTAAGCAGTAGGTAGTCTTAAAACCAGTTTATCATACAGTGCCTTGTAAAAGTCATTGCATCCTTGTACATTTTTCACATTCTGTTTAAAAAAAATAGTTCAAAATATATCTTATAGTTGGAGTTTGTTTCATTGATCTTTATAACATACTCTACACTTTTAGTGGGAAAGGACAATTTTAGAAATATTCAAAAAGTAATTAAGAATAAGAAACGAAAAGATTTGATTGCATAAGTCTTCACATACTTGGTGGAAAACTTGTTTTCAGCAATAATAGTCAGGAAGTCATTTAGAATAAATGTCTGTCAACTTTGCATAGTTAAATGGTGCAATTTTTGTCCCTTCTTGACAGAGCAGCTCATGCTGTTTAAGGTTGACTGGGGATCACCTGTGGACTGCTGTCTTCAGGTCTTGCCGCAGATTTTCCATTGGGTTCAGGTCTGAGCTGTGGCTGTACTATTTGAGTGCATTCACGTTTTTCTAGCCGAGTCACTCTTTTGTTGCTTTTGCTTTTTTTAAATCATTGTCCTTCAGAATAGTGAATTTTCTCCCCAGTAACAGTTTTATGGCAAAACAAAATAGATTCATTGTACTCATACACAAACTATAGAAAAGCAGAGCAAGGCTGCAAAGAATCCTCCTAAATCAGATCATTAAAATCTTTTTTTTTTGGCATAGGGTGGTTAGAAATGCATGAAACAACAAAAAAAAGTATCAGTAATCTTAAAAATAAATAAATAAAACACCTTTATTATGCCAAATCATAAAAATTGATATAACCACAGAAGACTGTTATTTCAATCCATAAAATTATGAAACATACAAAGGGGCAATGTATAGAAAGAAGTATATAAGAAAAATGTGTTAAAAGTCCAGTATACTATATTTTCATCAAATGCCGGTATCAGGGGTATAAAACAATGCAAGAAATGTATATCTAATCAGAGCATATCATTTATTGATATTGTCTCTGGATCATCCAAATTGGGTACAAGTACTAGTATCAACAAATCAGAGGTACAATAAAGATGTGAATCTTGAAAGCACCCCAAGACAAAGGCACAGATACTGTATAGAATACGATAATATAAATACCTTAAAATGAGCACGACATCATATTTTATTTATGGATTTAGAGTGTCATAGAAGCTACAGTTAGAAAGCAGATTGCCATTTAAGGAAGCAATCAAGATAAGAAATTCGGAATTAGTAAAGGGTCATAGTAACATAGTAAATGACGGCTGATAAAGACCAGCATGGCCCATCTAGTCTGCCCAGCAAGATGGCAAGAGTAGGTGCACCTGTCGCTCTGTGCAGGCCACCTCTCCCCATGTCTTTGTTTAGGGGTGAACCCACCACTCCATGTAGGACACCCCTATTTGTTGAGATGTTAGATGGTTCAGAAGTTAGATGGTATTTTGTTTTTATCCTGTTGCTGTAAAGGGATCCACTGTTTGTCCCATGCCGTTTTGAATTCTGTCACTGTGTTTGCCCCCACCACTTCCATCGGGAGGGCATTCAAAGTATCCACCACCCTTTCAGTGAGAAAATATTTCCTGACATTGCCTTTCAATTTACCACCTTGCAGCTTCATGTTATGCCCTCTAGTTTTACAGCTTCCCCGTCTTTGGAAGATGTTTGTTTGTTCATCATTTCTCTTTAAGTATTTAAAGGTCTGAATTATATCGCCCCTGTCCCTCCTCTCCTCCAAAGTGTACATATTTAGATCTTCAAGTCTCTTCTCATAAGGCTTCTGACGCAGGCTCCAAATCATTTTGGTCACCTTCCTCTGAACAGTTTCCAGTCGTTTTACATCTTTTGCAAGATATGGTCTCCAAAACTGAACACAATATTCCAAGTGAGGCCTCACCAGTGACTTGTACAGTGGCATAAGTACCTCTTCCTTTCTGCTGGTAATCCCTCTTTGTATGCAGCCCAACATCCCCCTGGCTTTTGCCACCGCCTTGTCCGCACACTTTTGCCACCGCCTTGTTGCACTGTTTCGCCACCTTGAGATCATCAGAGATAATCACATCAAGGTCTTTCTCCTGAACCGTGCATACCAACCTCTTGCCCCCTATCGCGTACATTTCCCTTGGATTTCTGCTACCTAAGTGCATGACACTGCACTTTTTCGCATTAAATCGTAGTTGCCAAGCATTAGACCATTCTTCCAGCTTTTGTAGATCTTTCATCATGTTAACCACTCCTTCGGGGAGTCCACTCTGTTGCAAATTTTTGTGTCATCTGCAAAAAGACACACTTTTCCATTCAGTCCTTCAGCAATATCACTCACAAATACATTGAACAGTGCCAGACCCAGGATCGAACTCTGGGGCACCCCGCTAATCACCTTCCTTTCATCCGAGTGAGCTCCATGTACCATTACCTTCTGTTGTCTGTCAGTCAACCAATTTCTAATCCAGTTTACCATCTTGGGATCCATCCCCGAGCTACTGAGTTTATTGACACGACTAGCCTCCTATGAGGAACAGTATCAAAGGCTTTTCCTGAAATCCAGGTAGATGAAATCCATTGCATACCCCTGATCTAGTTCCTTGGTCACCCAGTCAAAGAACTCAATCAGATTTGTTTGGCAAGACCGTCCTTCAGTAAAACCATGTTGCCTCGGATCTTGCAACCTGTTGGTTTTGAGAAAGTTCACTATTCGCTCTTTCAGGAGCGCCTCCATTACTTTTCCCGCCACCGAGGTAAAGCTCACGGGCTTGTAGTTTGACACTAATTCCCTGTCACCACTTTTGTGTAGAGGTACGACATCAGCCATTCTCCAGTCCTGAGGAACCTCTCCTGTTTCCAAGGATATTTTGAAGACATCCTTTAACGGTCCTGCAAGAACCTCTCTGAGCTCTTTCAGTATCCTGGGATGTATCCGATCCGGTCCCATGGCTTTATCCACTTTCAGTTTAGCAAGTTGTTCTAACGCGTCATCTTCTGTGAATGGTGTGGTATCTGCTTCATTCCCATTTTTATATTTGGGAGTTACAGCTGGTCCATCTCCAGGATTTTCTTTAGTAAAAACAGAGCAGACGTATTTGTTTAGCAATTTCACTTTTTCAATGTCACTTTCCACAAGTCCTTTCCCAGCACTTCTGAGTCCTGCAATTCGAACTCTGATCTTCTTCCTTTCCCGAATATACCTGAAGAAAGTTTTGTCGCCACCCTTAACATCTTTAGCCATCTTTTCCTCTGTCTTTGATTTTGCTATCCTTATTTCTCTTTTAGACTCTTTGAGCTTGATACTGTATTCATTTCTGTGTTCTTCTGTTTGCAACCTTTTGAATTTTGCGAAAGCTGTGTTTTTTTGCCTTTATTAGAGCAGCCACTTCTTTGGAAAACCAAATAGGTTTCCTTCTCCTCTTGTTGTATTTACTTTTCTTACATATTTATCTGTTGTCCCTTTTATTGCCACCTTTAGCCCATTGCAATTCCACTTCCCTTATCTCCTTCCACCCCGTCATCTCCTCCTTTAAGTACTCACCCATTTTATTGAAGTCAGTGTTTTTGAAGTTTAGGACTTTGAGCTTGCTATGATTGGCCTGTACCATGGCTTTTATCTCATACCACACCGTGTGATGATCGCTGTTGCTCACAGGTGCACTCACGTAGACATTTGACACGCTATCACCGTTGGTGAGCACTACATCCAGCGTTGAGCTTTCCCTGGTTGATTCCATCACCATTTGTCTAAGTAATGCATCTTGGAGAGCTATCCAGATGTGCAGAAGGAGTAATCCAATCCACATCAGTAATCCAATCCTCATCACCCACACACCAAACAACAGACCCAGGAGACTAGTAGCAGAAAACACACTAGTTACTCCCAGTATCTCCACAAAATGGACACAACAAACTATTAACAGAGCTTTTGTGTCCTATGCTCCCAAGTGCTGGAACAAACTACCTCCAAACATCAGATCAATCAGGGATATCACCCAATTTAGAAAGTCCATCAAGCACTATCTATTCACTTTACACTTCAAGCTACCATATACACAATAGAATCCGTCTCCCGCATCACTCAGATAACTACTACACATAACTACAATCCAGAACAAAGGATCAAAATGTGAAAACACTATATTCTTATCAAATATCAAAACTTGATGTAACCTATTCAATGTATATATAATTATGTATAATTATGTAGATAGTTATTCCCCAGTTAACACCCAGTTTATCTTCCCTGTTATCTGTAAACCTAGATCAGTCATGGATTGACAGGTATGTTGATGTTCAATGTAAACCGCACTGATGATGAATAGTGCGGTATATAAAAAATGTTAAATAAATAAATAAATAAAAAATTAAATTAAATTCACCCAATATGATTGCTTCCCCCTTTGTTGCTATCTTGACAATATCAATAATCAGTTTGTTATCTCTCTCTTCAGTTTGAGTCGGAGGTCTGTAGACTACAGCAATATGGATGACAGTGCCATCTCCTCTTTCCAACGCAATCCAGAGTGCTGCTTCTTTTCCCCTTGTCCCCTGCATTTCAGTAGCTTTAATATTGCTTTTTGACATACAAGGCTACTCCTCCTCCTTTTCCATTTTCTCTGTCTCTTCTGAATAGATTATAGCCAGCTATGGCTATATCTCAATCATGTGATTCATTAAACCATGTTTCTGTAATGGCCACAATGTCCAAATTCGTTTCCACCATTAGGGCTTCCAGGTACGGAATTTTGTTGGCTAAGCTTCGAGCATTTGTGCTGAACATGAGGAGGGATCTGCAAAAGATGGAGGAATGGTCTGATGCTTGGCAATTAAGATTTAATGCGAAGAAGTGCAGTGTCATGCACTTGGGTAGCAGAAATCCAAAGGCAATGTACACGATAGGAGGCGAGAGGTTGGTTTGCACGGAGCAGGAGAAAGACCTCGGTGTGATTATTTCTGTAGATCTCAAGGTGGCAAAACAGTGCGACAAGGTGGTGGCAAAAGCCAGGAGGATGTTGGTCTGCATTTGAAGAGGAATTACCAGCAGAAAGGAAGGGGTACTAGTGCCACTGTATAAGTCTCTGGTGAGGCCTCACTTGGAATACTGTGTTCAGCTTTGGAGACCGTATCTTGCAAAGGATGTAAAAAGAATGGAAGCTGTTCAGAGGAAGGCGACTAAAATGATTTGGAACCTGCGTCAGAAGCCTTATGAGGAGAGACTTGAAGACCTAAATATGTACACTTTGGAGGAGAGGAGGGATAAGGGAGAGATGATTCAGACCTTTAAATACTTAAAGAGAAATAATGAACAAACAAACCTCTTCCAGAGAGGGGGAAGCTGTAAAACTAGAGGGCATGACATGAAGCTGCAAGGTGGAAAATTGAAAGGCAATGTCAGGAAATATTTTTTCACTAAAAGGGTGGTGGATACTTGGAATGCCCTCCCAATGGAGGTGGTGGGGGCAAACACCGTGACAGAATTCAAAGTGGCCTGGGACAGACACAGTGGATCACTTTACAGCAAGAAGATTAAATCAAAATAAAATGGCAGTTGAATCCATTGGTGGTCCAGCAGATCTTCCTTCGCTGGGGACTTCCATCCATCGATCTCTTTGCAAGTCCACAAAACCGTCAGCTGCCCAGGTTTTGCTCCAGACAGCCGCATCCCCTGAGAATGGCAGCAGATGCTTTCCTGATCTCTTGGTCTACGGGCCTCCTGTATGCGTTTCCTCCCATGCCCCTGGTGGCCCGAATTCTGTTCAAGATTCTACGGGAAAAGGCCTCGGTCATTCTGGTAGCCCCCAGATGGCTGAGACAGCCGTGGTTTCTGCTTCTTCTGCAGTTGGCGGTGGAAACTCCGTTCCCTCTGGGGCTGCAACACGATCTCCTGTCTCAAGAGCAAGGTTCACTTCTGCACCCCAATCTCAGGTCCCTCAAGTTGATGGCCTGGCTGCTGAAAGGATAGTGCTAGCTCCCTTACTTCTACCTAAAGAGGTTGAGGAGGTGGTCTTGGCCTCTAGGAGGCAGTCCACCAGAAAGTCCTATGCCCTCAAGTGGCGTAGGTTTACGGTATGTTGTGCTCAGCGCAAGGAAGATCCTTTCCCTTGCCTTGTGCCAGTAGTACTGCAGTATCTACTTCACCTTTCAGACCTAGGCCTTAAGTCTAACTCTGTTCGGGCCCACCTCAGTGCTTTGTCAGCGTACCACTCTCCGGTGGATGGACAGTCTCTGTCGTTTCACCCCTTGGTGTCCCGATTTCTCAGAGGACTGCTTCTGCTCAAACCTCCGGTTCATCCACCGGCAACTGAGTGGGATTTGAACGTGGTCTTGCAGCAACTTACTCGCCGACTGTTTGAGCCGATGGCTACTTGCCATCTGCGCTTGCTCTCTTGGAAAGCTCTCTTACTGGTGGCTCTTACATCGGCCAGACATGTGAGTGAACTATAAGCTCTGGTTTCTGATAGACCGTACACGCGGTTCTGTAGGAACAGGGTTGTTCTACGGACCCATCCCAAGTTCCTTCCAAAAGTGGTGGTCTCTTTCCACCTCAATCAGGAGGTGGTTCTTCCAACCTCTTTTCTCAGGCCGCATGCCAGCTGGGCTGAAACAGTCTTGCATACCCTGGACTGTAAGAGGTCGTTGTCTTTTTACATAGAACATACGCGGGGGCATCGAAGGGCTACTCAGCTCTTCGTCTCCTTTGACCCTAATAAGATGGGGTTACCTGTCTCCAAGCATACATTGTCCACTTGGGTAGCAGATTGTATCGCCTGGGCGTATAAGGCAACTGACCTCCCCTTGCAGGGTCGAGTCACGGCCCACTGTGTCAGGGCGAAAGCCGCACCAGTAGCTCATCTTCGCTCTGTTCCATTGGCAGACATCTGCCGGGCCGCAACTTGGTCTTCAAGCCTGATTTTTGCAGCCCATTACTGCCTGGAGAGAGAGTCCCAGAGGGACAGTGCTTTCGGACAGGCGGTACTCCGTAATCTCTTTGAGGTTTAGGCAACTCCTATACTCCAGCCCTTGTGTTGGGCTACCGTATGGGGGCGATCTCAGAGGATATTCTTATCACGAATGCTGAGGCTCTGGAGAGGGAGCTTTTTTTCAGCTTTGGGTTCCCGGTAGCCTAGAGCTGGGGAATCCCATATGTGAGGACTGACTTCCTGCTTGGTCTTGGAAAAAACTTAGTTACTCACCTGTAACATGTGTTCTCCAGGAGCAGCAGGAATCAGTCCTCATGACCCTCCCTCCTCCCCTGGAGTTGCAGTCATATCCTTTATTTTGATTTTTGCTGTCTTTTAGCTATGTCATCTGACTGAGCAAGATGGCACCCTTGGGCGGGAAGGGGACCGCGCAGGCGTGCTGCATTCTCAAAGGCTTTCTTTGAAAGCTGGGGAAATGCTCTGCACGGGGGCTCTGTCAGCACCGACGTCACCCATATGTGAGGACTGATTCCTGCTGCTCCTGGAGAACACCTGTTACAGGTGAGTAACTACGCTAACTTGCTTAATATAGTTCATAGTTAAAAGCTATTACAAAGATGAGGATTATCACTTTTAGCTCTATTTGCTCAGTGCCAAGACCCCCAATCTTTTGGGCTGCAGTACAGCTACCAATATGGTTCTAGTGAAAAGGCTGGGAGAGGTTTTTGCATAAGGCTACACTAATAAGGTTCAAAGAAGGGGCTATACCAGGGATCTCCAACTCCAGTCCTGGAGGGCTGCAAACCAGTTAGATTTTCAGGATGTCCCTAATGAATATGCATGAGATAAATCTGACTATAGTGGGGCAGTACATGCAGCTCTATCTCATGCATATTCATTAGGGATATCCTGAAAATCTGACTGGTTTGCAGCCATCCTGAAAATCTGACTGGTTTGCGGCCCTCTGGGACTGGAGTTGGAGACCCCTGGGTTATACAAAATTCAGTTTATGCAGCCAGCACGATTTCAGTTCTAGTGCTAGCTAGGACAAAAGCTGAATTAGAATTGTTTATTAAGGGGGGAGGGGGGGGGGTGTTAGAACCAGTAACAGAACCTGCTGAATGATGTGCATCCTTGATTTCTTGTACCTAAGAAGGATGGTATTGTTACCACATATATAGACATGAATCAGCTAAACAAGGATATGAAAAGAGAAGTTTCTTCTTCCCGCTATGGATGATAAACCACATTTGTCTGGAGCACATACAATTGTATTGCTCGATGCTAATAGCAAATTCTGGGAAATGCCTTTGGATACTGAAAGTGCTAAATTTGCTCAGGCCATTGGGTTGCTATTTCTTTAGCATTTCAAGTGCTGCAGAGTTGTTTTAAAGGAAAATGACTTAACTGTTACAGCACCTGGAACGAGTTTGTTTACACGGATGACATCTTGGTGTATGGTTGCACTGAAGAACAGCATAAGAGATAGTTTAAGGTCATGGTAACATAAGAAATGACATAATGGGCCAGACCAAGGTCCATCAAGCCCAGTATCCTGTTTCCAACAGTGGCCAATTCAGGTCATAAGTACCTGTCAGGTTCCCAAAAAGGTACACAGATTTCACAATGCTTATCCTGGGGCAAGCAGTGGATTTCCCTGGTCCTTCTTAATAATGGCTTATGGACTTTTCCTCCAGGAACTTGTGAAAAACCGTTTTTAAACTCAGCTACAATAACAGCTTTTATCACATTCTCTGTTAACAAACTCCTCTCTGGAGGAGAGGAGGAACAGGGGAGATATGATTCAGACCTTTAGAAATTCTCCACCAGACCAACTTCTTGGAGTTAAGAGCAGTGGCATATGCTCTAAAGGCTTTCAGAGATCGACTGGCCAATCAGTTGTTCTCATTCAGACAGACAATCAAATAACAATGTTCTACATGAACAAGCAGGGAGGAATGTGAGTGATATTGCTGAAAGACTGAATGGAAAGATCTGTCTTTTTTCAGATGAAATGAAAATTTGCAACAGAATGGACTCCCCCGAGGGAGTCCTTAACATGAGAAAAGATCTACAAAAGCTGGAAGAATGGTCAAATGCTTGGCAATTAAGATTTAATGCAAAGAAGTGCAGAGTCATGCACTTGGGTAGCACCCAAGAGAATGTACACGATAGGGGGTGAGAGATTGGCGTGCACGAATCAGGAGAAAGATCTTGGTGTGATTATTTCTATAGATCTCAAGGTGGCAAAGCAGTGCGACAAGGCGGTGGCAAAAGGCAGGAGGATGTTGGGCTGCATACAAAGAGGAATTACCAGCAGAAAGAAAGAGGTTCTAATACCACTGTATAAGTCACTGGTGAGGCCTCTCTTGGAATACAGTGTTCAGTTTTGGAGATCGTATCTTGCAAAGGATGTAAAAAGAATGGAAACTGTTCAGAGAAAGGTGACCAAAATGATTTGGAGCCTGCATCAGATTCCTTATGAGAAGAGACTTGAAGACCTAAATATGTACACTTTGGAGGAGAGGAGGGATAGGGGAGATATGATTCAGACCTTTAAATACTTAAGGAGAAATAATGAACAAACAAACCTCTTCCAAAGACGGGGAAGCTGTAAAACGAGAGGGCATAACATGAAGCTGCAAGGTGGAAAATTGAAAGGCAATATCAGGAAATACTTTTTCACTGAGAGGGTGGTGGATGCTTGGAATGCCCTCCCGATGGAGGTGGTGGGGGCAAATACAGTGACAGAATTCAAAATGGCATGGGACAGACACAATGGATCCATTTATAGCAACAGAATAAAATCAAAATAAACTGAACCATCTAACTTCTCAACAAACAGGGGTGTCCTGCATGGAGCAGTGGGTTCACCCCTAAACAAAGACATGGGGAAGGGTGGCCTGCACAGAGTGGCACCTACTCCTGCCATCTTACTCCGGCCATCTTGCTGAGCAGACTAGATGGACCATACTGGTCAATCTCCAGGAACAAGCAGGAATGAGTCTTCACACATGGGGTATCGTTGGTACCAACGGAGCCTGCGCGGGAACGCTCCCCAGCGTCCAAAAGGAAAGCTTTTGGGAGCATCCCACAGCGCCTGCGTGCTGCCTTCCCGCCTTTCCTAACCGCCTCTCTCCAGTTCTTCTTTTCCGCGGAGCCAGCAGGTCTTGTTCCTGTCACTGCTGAAGAATTTCTTTGTTTTCTTTTATTTCTTTGGTCGCGTGTCTGCCTTCTTCGACACCGGACCGGTACCGCCGGTCTTTCTTTCTTTATTCTTAAAAAAAAAAAAATTACTGTAGTTCTCACTTCAGTGCATTTTTTCTTTCTTCGGCCTTAGGCCTAGGAAAAATTTTTCACATGGAAAAGCCCGCCTCCGGGTTTAAAAAGTGCACGAAGTGCAGCGGCACTATTTCTGTCACCGACACCCATGAATGGTGTCTAAAATGTTTAGGTTCTGACCACTCCATTGCGGATTGTGAGTCCTGTTCCATGATGTCTAAAAGAGGTCTACAGAATCGAGCAGCCAAGCTCAGTACCCTGTTTCCCTCTGATGCAGCTTCGGTAGCATCAACGTCTTCCAGGGCTGCTTCTTCCTCCCATGGATCTCAGGTAACCAAACTTAAGTCCAGCCGGTCCTCGAAGGGTAGATCTCCCTCTAAGTATCGAGATGCCTCCGGGCTTGCTCTCGAGGAATCTGCACCGGCAAAATTACCCCGGCGGGAGGCTCCGGCTTCCAAAGCTTTATCTATGGGGTCACAGGTTGACATTGATGGCTCGGCCTCGACTGATCACCTGTTGCCATGTTCTGGGGTACCGGTGATTCCCACTGGTACCGACATCCAGACATTGGTGGCGTCGATGGATCAGAATATCCTGACCATGCAGCGTGCCATTACGGCATTCATACAAGCTGCGACGCCTTCAGTACCGCAACAAACTCCGTAGGTGGTACCGGCACCGGTACCGATATCGGTTCCGGTGCCGGTACCGATTGCATCGACATCGGCTTCGGTGTCGACTGCAGCGGTACACTGTCCTGTGATGCCCATCGGTACCGACTCGGTACCGATCACTCCCGATGTCGATACCACCCGGTACGCATATTGGGCTCTGCAGGAGCATCCAGACAGGCGATACTTCGATTCCTCTGAAGACTCTGATGAATCAGAGGCCTCTGTCGAAGCATCGGTGATCCTTCCTCAGGAGCCCTCTTCTCCAAAAAGAAGAATGTCTCCTCCAGAAGACTTGTCTTTTCAAGACTTCATTAGGGAAGTGGCCAGGGGCTTTTCCATTTCAGTGGCCCCTGAAGCAGAGCCTAGAGCCAAAAAATTAGATATTTTACAATATCCTAAGGCTCCTAAAGAGGCAGCCACTTTACCAGTTCATGAGATTCTTTATGATCACATGTTGGGCATATGGGAGACCCCTCTCACCATCTCCCCTCATTCTCGTAGGTTGGACACCATGTATCGTGTTCCTCCTTGTCCTGGCTTTCATAAGACTCAGCTTCCTCACCACTCCATTGTGGTGGAGTCTGCTATGAAGAAGAGAAAGAGTACAAAAAGCCACTCTTCTAATCCTCCAGGAAGAGAATGCAGAACTTTAGATGCCTTTGGCAGGAGAATTTTCCAGGACAGCATGCTTGTTGCCAGAATCAACTCCTATAGTCTCTATATGGGGATGTTTCTAAAAGAAGTTACAGATCATCTGCAAACCTTATCTCCTTTTATTTCAGAAGATAAAAGGGAAGAGTTTCTCACCTGACTTAAACATGCCCAGGATGTTTCCAAATTTTCCAACCGTGCAGCCTTTGACTCTTTTGAGTGTGCCAGCAGAGCCTCGGCTATTGCCATAGGTGCACGCAGAGTTGCTTGGTTGCAAGCTTCTGATTTGGAACCCTGGGTTCAGGATGGACTAGGAAACCTTCCTTGTACAGGTAAAAACCTTTCTGGCAAAGATTGGCAAGCAAAGGCCACCCAAATGGATGCTGAAAATTCTGCTTTAGATAGACTCTCAAAGTCTACCTCTGCTCCTTTTAAGAAAAGGTTGTTCAAAAAGGGTTTTTTTCCCAAAAAAGGGAGATATTATTCTGCCTATGGTCATCAGGCATCTTCTGCAGGTCGTTTTGCTACAAAGAGACAGCAACAACCAAAACAGGCCAAGCCTAAGGCTGCTAGGACTGCTACAGCCCAACAGCCTCAGCCTCCTCAGGGCCTTTGACTTTCAACTAGAGAACTTAGCCTTTCTGGCTCTAAAAGAACCAGAGCCTCTCACCATTCCAGGAAGCTTAGCTCACTTTGCTCCCAGGTGGGAACAAATCACAGCAGAGCAATGGACCCCCTCCATCATAAGAAAGGGGTACAAGCTTCATTTCTTAAACCTTCCTCCTCACACCATGGTGAGACAGTTCAATTCTCCAACATCTCTCCTCGACCTTCTGGGTCAGGAGATTACTACCCTTCTTGCCCAAGGGGCAGTAGAAGAAGTACCCCTTCTTCAGCAGGGCTCAGGGTTCTACTCCCCCTACTTTCTTATCCCAAAGAAAACAGGGGGCTACAGACCCATACTAGATCTCAGAGAATTGAACAAGTTTCTATGCAAGGAGAAATTCAAGATGATTTCTCTCGGTACTCTCCTTCCATACCTTCAGAGTCAGGATTGGCTTTGTTCTCTAGACCTCAAGGATGCGTACACCCATGTCCTCATCCATCCAACACACAGAAGGTTCCTTCGATTCCTTTACCGAGGATAGCACTACCAATACAAAGTGCTTCCTTTCGGTCTGGCCTCTGCACCAAGAGTGTTCACAAAATGCATGGCAGTAGTAGCTGCATTTCTACGCACTCTAGGGATATTCGTATTCCCATATCTGGACGACTGGCTCATCCGAGCTCCATCCCAGTCAGAGGCCCAGACTTCCCTGGCCTGCACAAACCGTGTTCTTCAGTATCTGGGACTTGTAATAAACATTCCAAAATCCCATCTCACCCCTACTCAATCTCTAGAGTTCATAGGGGCCTTGCTGGATACCACAACTGCAAGGGCCTATTTTCCCCAGGCCCGTTGCCTACGCTTGGTGCAGTTAGCCTCACAGATTCAGTTAAAATCCCATTTAACTGCTCGAGAGATGTTACAACTGTTAGGCCACATGGCATCCACTGTGCATGTGGTTCCTTATGCTCGCCTTCACATGAGAGCAGCTCAATGGACTCTGTCCACCCAATGGACCCAGGCATCAGGCTGCCTGTCAGACAAAATAGCTACCTCCAGTCGCCTCTTTTGCTCTCTCCAGTGGTAGAAGTCCACTCAAAATCTGTTGCTGGGGTCCCCCTTTCAACAGGTGTTACCCCAAGCAACCCTTACAGCAAATCCCCCTCCAAAGGGTTGGGGAGCTCATCTACAAGATCTCTCCACCCAAAGCATCTGGTCTCCATAGGAGACATCTCTAAATATCAACCTCTTAGAGCTCAGAGCAATCTTTCTGGCTCTCAGAGTCTTCCACACCCTGCTCAGCTACAAGACAGTCCTCATCCACACGGACAACCAAGTAGCCAAGCAGGGGGGGACTGGCTCTCTGTTGCTTTGCAACGAAGCTCTGAGATTGTGGGCCTTCGCCAGAGAGCATCAAATCCATCTCATGGCAGTGTATCTTCCAGGGGTTCAAAACTCTTGGGCAGACAGACTCAGTCAAGTTCTGCTTCCATACGAATGGTCCCTTCATGGGGACCAGATAGCCAGGATCTTTCGGATTTGGGGAACCCCAGACATAGACTTGTTTGCAAGTCCGTGGAATGCCAAACTTCCCTGGTTCTGTTCCAGAATTCCGTGTCAGGGAGTTCAGGCCAGGGATGCCTTCCTCCTCCATTGGGGGCAAGACTTCCTCTATGCCTTTCCACCCATTCCCCTAATTCCCAAGACACTGTTCAAACTTCAGAGAGACAAGGGGTCTATGATCCTCATAGCACCACATTGGCCATGCCAAGTGTGGTACCCTCTACTTCTGCATCTCTCTCAAGCTCCCTCCCTGGACTTGGGATCTGCTCCAGACCTCCTGTCCCAGGAGGAGGGAACGTTGTGGCACCGAAATCCCCAGTCTCTTCACCTCAGAGCCTGGTTGCTGAAGGCCTAGACCTTCAAGATTTGCATCTTTCTCAGCAAGTGAAGGATATCCTTCATGCTTCCAGAAAGCCTTCCACTAGACGTTCCTCTGCTTTTAAATGGAATAAGGTTTACCATTTGGTGTGCAGAGAAGGGCCTTAACCCTCTTGCAATACCTCTGAGTTCTTTACTAGAGTATTTGCTGCATTTATCCCTTGCAGGCCTTAAAACGAATTCAGTAAGAGTCCATTTGAGTGCTATTGCAGCATCCCTTAAACCTCTCAATGGACAGCCTATTTCCTCTCATCCTCTTATAGCAAGATTCATGAGAGGCCTTCTTTTGACTAAACCTCCCATCAGACCACCTCCAGTGGCATGGGACTTGAATCTGGTTCTTGGCCAGCTTATGCGGCCACCCTTTGAACCCTTAGCCACTACCTCCTTGAAATTCCTTTCCTGGAAGGTTATTTTTCTCATTGCAGTCACTTCAGCTCGCCGCATCAGTGAGCTGCAAGTCTTGGTGGCTAATCCTCCTTATACAAGGTTCCATCATGACAAGGTAGTCCTCAGGACTAATCCACACTTTATGCCTAAAGTGGTCTCACCTTTTCATCTGAACCAGGAGGTTTATTTACCTGTCTTTTTTCCAGGACCTCATGCTTCAAGTGCAGAGAGGAGTCTTCATACCCTGGATTGTAAGAGAGCTCTTGCTTTTTACTTACAAAAGACACAGCAACATAGAAAGTCCTCTCAACTCTTTGTTGCTTTTGATCCCTCTCATTTAGGACTTCCAGTTTCTAAGAGAACTCTGTCCAATTGGATTGCTCAGTGTATTTCTTTTGCCTACAAGAGTAAGAACCTTTCTCTGGAGGGCCATGTCACAGCTCACAGTGTGAGAACCATGGCAGCCTCTATGGCTCATCTAAATTCTGTGTCCATTGACCAGATCTGTCGAGCGGCCACCTGGGCCTCGCTTCATACCTTCACAGCCCATTACTGCTTGGACAAGGACTCCCGCCGGGATGCCTTGTTTGGTCAGGCTGTTCTCAAACACCTGTTCCATACCTAATCAACTCCTACCCTCCATCCCTGGCTGGATGCCTGAGATTCATGGGTGGAGGTAGAGCCCTTCCCAGGGACTCACAACCTGGGTGATCTCCCAGGCATCTCTAGCTGGGGAGTCCCCATGTGTGAAGACTCATTCCTGCTTGTTCCTGGAGATAGCACAGTTACTTACCTGTAACAGGCGATCTCTGGGAACAGCAGGAATAAGTCTTCACAACCAACCCACCTCCCCTAGGAGTTGTATCTCTCTATCTTTCTTTCCTTTCCTCACTCTCTCTTTGTCTCAGCTTTAAAACTCGAACTGGAGAGAGGCGGTTAGTAAAGGCGGGAAGGCAGCGCGCAGGCGCTGTGGGATGCTCCCAAAAGCTTTCCTTTTGGACGCTGGGGAGCGTTCCCGCGCAGGCTCCGTCGGTACCGACGATACCCATATGTGAAGACTTATTCCTGCTGTTCCCAGAGATCACCTGTTACAGGTAAGTAACTGTGCTTTATTGTAAAAGGACCGCTTGGAAGCTGTAATGCAAAGGTGTTAATGAGAGTGAAGATCTTTAAAACACTGGAGAAAATCTAGGGAAGGATGTTTGTGCCATTTTTCTTCACAGTGCCCTGATTATAGAGAGGTTTCGTATAGATACCAAAGCAAAGGCAGCCTACAAGGTGTGTGTATTTTGCCAGACATCACAGAGTGAATTCATTGCTTATATTATATTCTGTTTCTCAGGAGAAGAAAAAACTTGATGTCCCAAAGGGATGGCCAGAATGAGGGATTGCACAAAATCAGTGTCACACTACAGCCCTACATGGTTAAAACTGACAGTGGAATTCTTAGAGAGAAAACATCTACTACATTTTCTTTCACAGTCATGCATTGCAGTACATCAGAGAGCAAAAGCTAGAAGGATGCTTGGGTGCATACGGAGAGGAATGGCTAGCAGAAAAAAGGAGGTGATAGTGCCTCTGTATAAGGCTTTGGTGCAGCCTCATTTAGAATATAGTGTGCAATTCTGGAGACCGCACCTTCAAAAGGATATAAACAGGATGGAGTCGGGACAGAGGGTGGCTACTATAATGGTTAGTGGTCTTCATTATAAAGCATATGAGGACAGACTTAAGGATCTTAATATGTACACCTTAGAGGAAAGGCGGGATAGAGGTGATATAATTGAGATGTTTAAATACCTCCATGACATAAATGCACAGGGGAAGAGCCTCTTTCGATAGAAAGCAAGTTCCGCTACGAGGGGACATGGGATGAGGGTGAAAGGGGATAGATTCAGGAGTGATATGTGGAAATATTTCTTTTTGGAAAGAGTGGTGGATCCGTGGAGGTGGTAGAGATGAGGTCAGTATCTGAATTCAAAAAAGCATGGGACAAACACAGAGGATCTCTAAAGGAAAAAAGGGGACTATTGTAGTTGTTGATATGGAAGGACAGACTAGATAGGCCATGTGGTCTTTTTCTGTGGTCATTTTTCTATGTTTCTATATTTCTAAATTGATCCAGATTGTGAATAAAGCATGAGTAAAGCAGAACCTGAAATGCAACTCACTTTACTAATGAAATCAACTATTACTCAAACTATACAGCCAACAGAAGATCAAATTGTGCTTTCAAGTTTAGCATAGATGATTTCCAGAGGAACTGTGATCAAGAAACCAGAATGACCATTGCCAAATAGAAATAGAGCCAGCTTTGGGGCAGAATACTACCCAAGCACTATTAAAAGTGACTGATAGTCTACTCATCATCTGAAGTTAAGAGAATTGATAATGATCCTGAATAGTTCTCTAAAATGAAACAGTCTTCTCAACCGAACCCTCAGAATGACCACTCCTATCCTAAGTTACTACTAAAGCTAGTCAAAGCTCTCGCTTTGGGATCTGATGGGATTTCCTTTGCCAGAAAAGATTTTCAGTCCATCCTTAAGTCTCTCTGTACCCAAGGAAGTCCTTGCTCTACCTCTTCATGAAGTCCTTCATAGTCTACCACTTACTGTTAAGCTTTCACTCTTCTCTGCCAAAGCGACTTCATGTGGCCTAAAAGCTAAATAGTTGCCTCATTTATCTTCATATCTGAGGCTGCACTTAAATTTATTTATTTTATTTATTTAACAGTATTTCTAAACCGCCTTATCTTATTAATCAAGGTGGTATCACAGCAAACAATCGGGTAAAGTGAGTGTGTTAAACATGCAGTGAGGGAGAAATTTAGTTGAGTGTGTGTTGTATTGTGTGCTAGATTGGGTTGAGCTATGTACAAGGTGTGTTGTATTGTGTGCTAGAATGGTTTGAGCTATGTACAGTGTGGGCTATATACAGTGTTGCTACAAGACTAGCTGCATGGTGCTACAAGACATTTTCTATACAGGCGGTATCATGTGCTGTTATACATTCTCTTAGGTTATGTGATGTGTCCATAGTGTCCTATGAACAGCATGGTTTTTAGCTGTTTTCTAAAGTCTTTGAGGTCTGTAGTTGCCCTCAAGTCGTCCGGTAGTTTGTTCCATATTGTTGGAGCAGCCATGGAGAGTGCTCTGTCTGTTGTGTCCTTGCGTGTGTGTTTGAATTCACTTGGGGTGCTGACTCGGTTGTGTGTTTGTTTTCTTCTAGGACGAGTGCTGGTGTCTGGTTGAATGAGGGTGTGTAGGCTGTTGGCTGATGTGTGCTGATTTATCTTAAATAGGTTTATGATAGTTTTGTATCTGATGCGTGCACCGATTTGGAGCCAGTGTAAGTCCTTTAAGGTAGGTGTGATGTGGTCCTGTCTTGCAGTACCGGATATTATTCGTGCTGCAGTGTTTGTGCTAGCTGGAGTGGTTTGAGGGCTTGTTTCGGTAGTCCAAGGTATATCGGATTGCAGAAGTCCAGTATTGGGGTTATCAGTGCTTGACAGACGGTACGAAAGTGCTCTGGTGCAAGGAGTGGTTTCAGTCTCCTGATGATTCGCATCTTGTAGTAGACTTTTTGGATTATTTTGTCTATGTGTGGCTTGAGGTTTAGTTTATTGTCCAGAGTAACTCCGAGGTATCTCACTTCTGATCTTATTGGTATAGTAGTGTTTTGTATCTTGATATTTGGCGGGTGTATGAAGCTTTGGTTCCGAGTGATGATTAAAGCTTCGGTCTTGTTGTAGTTTATTGCGAGCACTGTTCCCTCTAAGCTGTGCGCGTGTGCGCGCGCACACACCTCACCAAGCGAGCGCACATACTTTATAACAGAGCGCACAAAAATTACGGTTCTGATTCTGATAGAAAACAACACAGAGGTCTTAAAATTTAAAAGTTGTTGTGTATTTACGGTTTTCACAAGTTCTACAATATTTTCTAGTGCAATCAATGTAGTCTACATACTGTATTCTGACATGTAGTCAAATTTTAAAGTATATAACTCCGAGTTTCGTTATGTGGCGCACAAAAATTTAACCTTCCTTCAAAAGCTGCACAGCTGATATTTTATGCGCACACAGCCTACAGAAAATTAGAGGGAACATTGATTGCGAGGTTGTTGTTTTGACACCAACTCGTCATTTGGGTAAGGCAGTCTGTTATTTTGAAGAAGTCCGGGTTGTCGATTGATATCGGGGTGTATATCATGATGTCGTCTGCATATATTGTGTATTGAATGTTGTTCTCTTTCATGATGTTGCATATCGGTTGGATGTAGATGTTAAATAGGAGTGCTGAGAGTGCTCAAAATCCTCTAAGGCATCTATTCATTCCCCTTCAGGTAAGGACCAATGCATTTTATTTATTTATTTAGTTATTTATTTAACAGGTTCTCTATATCGCTTTATCCCAAAATTAAAGCAGTTTACATAGCAACTTTGAACAATTTTCATAGTAACAAATTGAAAGGGGGAGGGGAAGTATGTGGGAGATGCTGAACAAGATAAACTATATACAATATGTACAATGAGGTGGACACAGTATCGGGGGGGGGGGGGGCAGAAAGAGAGGCCTAAGGACATCTTGGGGCCAGGGGAAACACTGAATGGAAGGGGAATACTACATGCCTTGTAATGCTGCTGAAGTGTTCCGTGTATAGAAAGATTTTCAGTTTTTTTCAGAAGTCATTAGTATCTGCAGTAGCTCTTACATCGTCCGGTAGGGAGTTCAATAGGGCTGGTACAACAAGAGAAAACGTCTTCTCAGATGTGGACTGCTTAGACTTTGTGTAAGCGCTGGGGGTAATAATTTTATTTTTTATTTATTTATTACATTCTCTTATATACCGCGCTATTCTGCATCAGTGCGGTTTACATTGAACAAACTGAAATTACATTGAACAGGGCATTATAACTTGGAGATAACTATTTTACAGGGAACATGGGCTATGGAGGGTTAAGTGGCTTGCCCAAGACCACAAGGAGCACCTGTGGGACTAGAAACCCCAGTCCTTCCGGCCCAAGGTTGCTGTCCTCTAGTGGGATTTGAACCCCCGACCTTCCGGCCTGAAGTACCTTGCCCCAACCACTAGGCCACTCCTCCACTCCAATAAGGTTTGACTTGTGCCTTCTTGGTCGCTTGTCTGGATCTCTATTGATTAGGGTCTTCAGGATGTCAGTGGATGTATTCTGCAGAATTTTTAAATGTTCAGCACCATTTAAAACTTGGTGTGGAAGCGAACTTGAAGCCAGTGTAGCTGATTCAGAAGGGGAGTAATATGTTCATGTCTTACAGATCCGGTGATGATGCATGCAGCTGTGTTCTGAGCCATTTGTAAGGGACAGATAGTCTGCTTTGGGAGGCCATGGTATAGGGAGTTGCAGTAGTCTAAGATGGGCGTAATATTTTATGATTTGGTTTATGGTTTATTAAAGACTTGATAAACCGCCCTTTGACAATACACCAGGGTGGTGTACAATAAAGTAATAAAAGCATATGGAAACAAAAAAGAACGCCAGTAATTAAAAATAATAGTGTAAAGGTCAGGTAAAAAGGCGAGGGTAGGAAGGAGGAAAGGAATTGAAATCACCCATTATTATTACTGTTCTGTAACTTTTGTTAGCTTCCCTGATTTCTTTGAACATTTCATCATCCATTTGTTCATTCTGGCCAACCTATCTGTCAATCTGCCCTAACCTCACTCTTTTGCTAGTATCATTCAAAGACTTTCTTTGAAAGCTGGGTTGATGCTTCTGTGAGGGCTCCATTGGCGCCAATGTCGCCCATATGTGAAGTCTGATTCCTGCTGTGCCAGGAGAATACCCGTTACAGGTGAGTAAATACGCTATCACAAAAGTTCAAAGTGGTAGAAAAGACTTATAAAATAAACAAAATCAAGTACCAAACGCTTGACAGAACAAATGGCTCTTCAATAGCTGACGAAAAGGCAACACATTCAAACAACCACTAAAAAGGACTGATAACTTGTTCCTTAAAACAGGTACCGCCAAAGCAAAAGCACAGGAACCTGTAATCTGCAAGCTAGACCGAAACTATGATGATAGAAGAAAAGTATCACTTGAGCCCTGGCGAATCGGGTGGGAAAAAGTATGCCATGATAGCAATTCGGCCAAACAAGCTGAAGACAAACCCAGCCGAAGCTTCAAAACCACATAGAGAACTTTAAAAACAATCCGCTATTGAATAGGTTAGCAATGTAGTGAACGCAGACAAGGATTAATGTGCCTTACCTAAAAGAAACCCTTGCTGCAGCATTCTGTGCCAGGTGAAGCGCTGACAAGGTAGAAACAGGCAAACCCAATAACACCACATTACCATAATCAAACATTGGTGATAATACTGCCTGAAACACAGAGCGAAAGTCAGAAGGTGGCAGCAAAGACCAAAAATGGCGCAAAAGCCAAATCAGAAAAAAAGAATGACAAACAAGCTTAGCTACATGAGCCCGCATATTCAGGTGTGAGTCCAAAGTTACGCCTAAATAAATAACAACCCTATGACTGTTCAACAAAATCTCTTCAGGAGCGACAAAGGACCTATCATGGGAGCCAAACCAATCTTCTGTTTTCCAATAATTAATATGCAGCCCATGCTGGGCAAACCACCAAGAAACAACCTCCAAAAAACGCAACAAGGGCAAAGAGGCATACCCTGCAGAGACATCAGATGGCATATACACTAAAATATCATCAGCGTAAACATGATGATAAATATCAAAGCTCTGAAATAAAGCAGACACAGCAGCCATGTATAAATTAAACAATAAGGCAGACAACGTGGAACCCTGCGGCACACCACAATCCAAAGGAGTCCAGTCTGAGACATCCGAGGCTATTCGAACCTAGAAAAATCTGTCCATTAATTAAGATGCAAACCAATTCAGTGCTTGTCCTGTGACACCCAAAGAATGGAAGCACTGCAAAAGCAACACATGGGTTAACAGAATCAAAAGCCGCAGAAACATCAATAACAATTATCATAATCCCTTTTTCCGACCAATCCAAACTCACCGTAGGGTATTAAACAATGACAGCAACAAAGTTTCAACACCAAAATCTTGACGGAAACTGTGCTGCTGTACATCCAGCAGGCCATGAGACTCCATAAACTCTGATAGCTGCACCAACACCAACCTCTCAAGCAGCTTTGCCAGTAAAGGGAGACTTGAAATAGGACGATGTGAAGCAGGCGACAGTGTATCAAGAGTACCCCTCTTAAGCAATGGTCAAACAGAAGCCAGCTTAAGAACTGCTGGCACAGTACCCAACCACAAAGATTGATTCATCATATCCTTAAGAAATGAAGCTCACTCTTCCCGAACAGATCTCACCCACCAAGCAGGACAAGGATCAAGAGGACCTGTGGAGGGCGATAAAGCTGAAATCGCATCCCTCACTTCATGTGCTGAAACCGGACGAAACTCCAACAGGGTATCACTCAGAAATGCGGGTGGAGAATCAATACAAACAATAGGTAAATGACTTGGTGACATAGAAACTACACCCCAACCTGCTTTAACATAGTAACAATATATATGACGGCAGATAAAGACCAGTATAGTCCATCTAGTCTGCCCAGTACGATAGCTAGAATGGTTGTACCCACCGCTCTCTGCAAATCACTCCCCACTATGTCCTTGTTTAGGATTGTACCTGCCACTCCGTGCAGGTCACCCCCCCCTATGTTTGTTGAAATATAAAAGATATTTAAGTTTATTTTGATTTCATCCTCTTGCAATAAATGAATCCGCTGTGTCTCTCCCATGCCATTTTGAATTCCATCACTGTAGTTGCCCCCCACCACGTCCATCAGAAGGGCATTCGAAGCATCCACCACCCTTTCCGTGAAAAAGTATTTCCTGATGTTCTAGATTCCCCTCCCCCCCCCCTCCCCTAAGGCTGACAAATGGACTGAGTCCAAACCCCCGATAGCATATAGTTGAGCATAGTACTATGGGAACCCATCCGTGCAGAGCAATGTTTAGTAGGCAGGTGATCCTCAGCCTTTATGGCCATTGGCATGCCCAGCTTCAGGCAGAACTGGCAAAGTCAGAGGGTAGAAGCATGCATTTTACCAGCATCATCTGGACTAGTCGGAATGCTGCACATGCCATGCCTACCTCTATCTGACAACACACTAATAGTACCTAAAAGAGGCAGGGGCAGGCTGTAGGTATAAGACCAGGAAGAGAACATTGTGGGCAGTGAATGATAACCATAACTGGGCCCATATTTTAGCAAAAAGAAGGGGAATGCTGTAGGGTTGATAGAGAGGTCACAGAAAAGCATCGTGCATCCTGTTGAGTTTTTTAAAATAACAGATGGTGGAATAAACAGGGTTAAGACAGTGAACGCGAAGAGCTTTCATGCTATCAGGTGCATTGGAACTTGCTGCACCTGGTTGTCAGAGACTCCCTAGGCCTAGGGATCAAGGGAGGTGGCAGTCCATTCCTGAAGCTATTGATTGAGAGGTGCCAAAATTTTTAAGGATATTTTCACTAGATTGTAAAGGGTGGACATGGGCTGCATGAGAAGTAGGAAGCAGCGGGGACCCCAGCATACCAGTTCATTTAGGATGTTGGTACCAAGTGGAATTCCACTTATCTGATGCTAGAGAGGTTAGTAGAACAACAAGTAGCTCTGCATTGGATGCCTTTAGACAACATGGAGATTGGTACTGAAAACCCTTTGGGATATCATAATTGGAAAATATGACTCATGTCAACAAAGTCTTAAAGCCCTTAATGGATGCCTTGGAGAAACTGAGTTCCAGAAGAGCTCTCCTGAGCCTTCTCAGCCCAATAGTAAATATTTTACAGACAAAGTTACAGTAGAGGCTTTTCAGCCGTGATCAGGGATTTGTAGCAAACATCTTGGTGCTGGTGGATTTCTTGTATGTTCAACTGAAGAAATGGTTGAAACCCTTCATGAAGAAGGATGCTAATATGCTAGCTATTCTCCGTGACCCATCAGTAAAAGGAACCATCACTCTGCAGTGAAACATACTGACTTACTTGAAGGGGAAGCTGGTGATTCAGATTGGCGTTCTCTTTCCTCAGAGGCAGAGGGGCAGTGGTGATGCAGCAGCACAATGAATAGGCACACCAGCAAGCAGTAGTGGTAACATGAGCACCATCCTTCCAGCTACAACTCCACCTCCCCCCCCTACCCACCACACACACACACTTTTTTGTGCCAGTCCCCTGTGAAACCCAGCATAGGAAATCATTTGGTGGCTGAATCCCTAGCTACAGTGATAAACAGCAGATAACAGTCAGAGCCCTGCAAAAATTTCAGTGACACACTACCTTGGAGAGCCCATTGAAGCTATGGCCACAGTTCTCTCAATATGTTGGGCACACAAGTTGGCAGTCTGGCCACACGAGGCCAAAAGTGTCCAGCATTTCCTGTCCTGCCCACCAACTAGTGCGCCCAGTGAGCATATATTCTCCATGGCCCCATCATGCAGTCAACTATTGAACCTGAAAGGCCCTCTAGCATAGTAACATACTAAATGATGGCAGAGAAAGACCAATAATTGTCCAGGGTGTGCTTCTTCATGCAGGTTATCACCCTCCAATGCCTTTTTTGAAGTGTGAAAATGATTTAAGATTTGCTTTTAGTGAAAATGTTTTATGCTTTTATTCCATCCTCCGGCTATATAGGGATCCACTGTGCTTAATCCCATGCCTTCTTGAATTCCGTCACTGTTTTTCTCCACACAACCTCAACTGGGAGGACATTCCAGGCTTCTATTATCCTTTCCATGAAAAAGTATTTACAGATGTTGCTTATAAATGTACCTCCTTGCAGTTTCATTTCATGCCCACTAATACTATAGCTTCCCTGTCATGGAGGAGAGGTCACATGACAGGAGAGCATCATCCAGGTGTGTCAGGAAGTGATCCTATAGCTAGGACCTGTCCTCCAGGTGATGTAAAACCCTCTTGCACTGAGGAAGTTTCTCCAGGGCCATATGCCCATGAAGGAAGGGTTAGGACAGCCGTTATAGTTGGTGATTCAATCATTAGGCATGTAGATAGCTGGGTGGCTGGTGGGCGTGAGGATCGCTTGGTAACATGCCTGCCTGGTGCAAAGGTAGCGGACCTCACGTTCCACCTAGACAGAGTCTTAGATAGTGCTGGGGAGGAGTCTGCTGTCAGTACATGTCAGTACCAATGACATAGGAAAATGTGGTAGGGAGGTTCTTGAGGCTAAATTTAGGCTTTTAGGTAGGAAGTTGAAATCTAGAACTTCCAGGGTAACATTCTCCGAAATGCTTCCCATTCCATGTGCAGCACCCAAAAGGCAGGCAGAGCTCCGGAGTCTCAATGCGTAGATGAGACAATGGTGCAAGGACGAGGGTTTTGGATTTCTTAGGAATTGGGGAACATTCTGGGGAAAGGAGGGGCTCTTCCAAAGGGATGGGCTTCACCTTAACCAGGATGGAACCAGGCTGCTAGCATTAACCTTTAAAAAGGAGATAGAGCAGCTTTTAAACTAGATAATAGGGGAAAGCTGACAGTCGCCCAAGAACAATGTATCCTTGAAGGATACTACCAAAAAAATGAAGTTAGGGCACATCAGCAGAGAGGTTCCAATAAAGACAAAGGTAGCCCAAATGTCCTTGAGTACAGAGCAGACAGAGCTGAAAGATTCCAAATTACCCCTGCCTACCGATAACCAGATTAATATGAATAAAATACAGTCTCTAAAATGCTTGTATGCAAATGCTAGAAGTCTAAAAAATAAGATGGGACAGTTAGAATATATAGCACTAAATGAGAAGTTAGATATGATTGGTATCTCAGAGACATGGTAGAATGAGGACAACCAGTGGGACACTGTGATACCTGGGTACAAACTATATCATAATGATAGAACTGATCAACTTGGTGGAGGAGTTGCACTCCATGTTAGAGAGGGCATTGAGTCAAAAAGGATTAAAGTTCAATAGGAAACAAAATTTGCTGTAGAATCTCTATGGATTGAAATTCCATGTAAAAATGGGAAGGCGATGGCAGTGGGGGTGTACTATCGACCGCCTGGCCAGAATGAACAAATGGATGATGAAATGCTCAAAGAAATCAGGGAAGCTAACAAAAGTTTCAGAACAGTAATAATAATGAGTGATTTCAATTACCCTGGTATTGACTGGGCCAGTGTCACGGCAGGACATACTAGGGAGATAGTTTCTAGATGAAATAAATGACTGCTTCTTGGAGCAACTGGTTCATGAACCAACCAGAGGGGAAGCCATTTTGGACTTAGTCCTTAGTGGAAGACCAGACCTGGTGCAAGAGATAAGGGTGTTGGGGCCACTTGGCAATAGTGATCATAGCATGATCGCGTTTGATTTAATTAATGGAGGAGGAAAGGTAAGGAAATCCACACCACTACCTTTTAACTTTCGAAAGGGAGACTATGATAAAATGAGGAAAATAGCTAAGAAAAAATTAAAAGGAGCAGTTTCAAAGGTTAAAGACTTATATCAAGCTTGGGTGTTGTTTAAAAATACTATCTTGGAAGCCAAGACCAGCTGTATTCCACACTTTAAGAAAAGTGGAAGGAAGTCCAAAAAACTGCCAGCATGGTTTAAAGGTGAGGTCGGAGAGGCTATTGTTGCCAAAAAATCATCTTTCAGGAAATGGAAAAAAGAGCCAAATGACGAAAACTGGAAACAGCACAAGCACTGGCAAGTTAAATGCAAGGCATTGATAAAGCAGGCAAAGAGAATTTGAGAAGAAACTTGCTGAGGAAACAAAAATGCACAATAAAGACTTTTTCAAGTACATTCGTAGCAAAAAAACCTGTGAGAGAGTTAGTTGGACCATTAGATGATAGAGGGGTAAAAGGGGCAGTAAGAGGGGACAAGGCTATGGTGGAGAGACTGAATGAATTCTTTGCTTTGGTCTTTACTGAGGAAAATGTAGGAATGTTACCATTCACTGAAGTGGTATTTAAAGGTGATGCTGCAGAAGAATTGAAAGAAATATCGCTACACTGGGAAGATGTAATCTCCAGGAACAAGCAGGAATGAGTCTTCACATATGGGTATCGTCGGTACCGACGGAGCCTGCGCGGGAACGCTCCCCAGCGTCCAAAAGGAAAGCTTTTGGGAGCATCCCACAGCGCCTGCGCGCTGCCTTCCCGCCTTTCCTAACCGCCTCTCTCCAGTTCTTCTTTTCCGCGGAGCCAGCAGGTCGTGTTCCTGTCACCGCTGAAGAATTTATTTTCTTTTATTTCTTTGGTCGCGTGTCTGCCTTCTTCGACACCGGACCGGTACCGCCGGTCTTTCTTTATTTATTCTTAAAAAACAAAAAAAACCCAAACTACTGTTGTTCTCACTTCAGTGCATTTTTTCTTTCTTCGGCCTTAGGCCTAGGAAAACCTTTCCTCATGGAAAAGCCCGCCTCCGGGTTTAAAAAGTGCACGAAGTGCAGCGGCACCATTTCTGTCACCGACATCCATGAATGGTGTCTAAAATGTTTAGGTCCTGACCACTCCATTACGGATGTGAGTCCTGTTCCATGATGTCTAAAAGAGGTCTATAGAATCGAGCAGCCAAGCTCAGTACCCTGTTTCCCTCTGATGCAGCTTCGGTAGCATCGACGTCTTCCAGGGCTTCCTCTTCCTTCCATGGATCTCAGGTAACCAAACTTAAGTCCAGCCGGTCCTCGAAGGGTAGATCTCCCTCTAAGTATCGAGATGCCTCCGGGCTTGCTCTCGAGGAATCTGCACCGGCAAAATTACCCCGGCGGGAGGCACAAAGGACACAGCAACATAGAAAGTCCTCTCAACTCTTTGTTGCTTTTGATCCCTCTCATTTAGGACTTCCAGTCTCTAAGAGAACTCTGTCCAATTGGATTGCTCAGTGTATTTCTTTCGCCTACCAGAGTAAGAACCTTTCTCTGGAGGGCCATATCACAGCTCACAGTGTGAGGGCCATGGCAGCCTCTATGGCTCATCTAAATTCTGTGTCCATCGACCAGATCTGTCGAGCGGCCACCTGGGCCTCAGTTCATACCTTCACTGCCCATTACTGCTTGGACAAGGACCCCCGCCGGGATGCCTTGTTTGGTCAGGCTGTTCTCAAACACCTGTTCCATACCTAATCAACTCCTACCCTCCATCCCTGGCTGGATGCCTGAGATTCATGGGTGGAGGTAGAGCCCTTCCCAGGGATATGGGTATCGTCGGTACCGACGGAGCCTGCGTGGGAACGCTCCCCAGTGTCCAAAAGGAAAGATTTTGGGAGCATCCCACAGCGCCTGCGCGCTGCCTTCCCGCCTTTCCTAACCGCCTCTCTCCAGTTCTTCTTTTCCGCGGAGCCAGCAGGTCGTGTTCCTGTTACCGCTGAAGAATTTCTTTATTTTATTTTATTTCTTTGGTCGCGCGTCTGCCTTCTCGACGCTGGACCGGTACCACCGGTCTTTTCTTTCTTAATTCTAAAAAAAAAAAAAAAATACAGTTTTTTCTCACTTCAGTGCATTTTCTGCTTTAGCCTTAGGCCTAGGAAAAGTTTCCTCATGGAAAAGCCCGCCTCTGGGTTTAAAAAATGCACGAAGTGCAGCGGCACTATTTCTGTCACTGACACCCATGAATGGTGTCTAAAATGTTTAGGTCCTGACCACTCCATTGCGGATTGTGAGTCCTGCTCCATGATGTCTAAGAGAGGTCTACAGAATCGAGCAGCTAAGCTCAGTACCCTGTTTCCCTCGGATGCAGCTTCGGTTGCATCGACGTCTTCCAGGGCTGCTTCTTCCTCACATGGATCTCAGGTAACCAAACTTAAATCTAGCCGGTCCTCGAAGGGTAGATTTCCCTCTAAGTATCGAGATGCCTCCGGGCTTGTCCTCGAGGAATCCGCACCGGCAAAATTACCCCGGCGGGAGGCTCCGGCTTCCAAAGCTTTATCTATGGGGTCACAGGTTGACATCGATGGCTCGGCCTCGACCGATCACCTGTTGCCATGTTCTGGGGTACCGGTGGTTCCCACTGGTACCGACATCCAGACATTGGTTGCGTCAGTGGATCAGAATATCCTGACCATGCAGCGTGCCATCACGGCATTCATACAAGCTGCGACGCCTTTGGTACCGCAACAAACTCCGTTGCCGGTACCGACTCCAGCACCGGTACCGACATCGGTTCCGGTGCCGGTACCGATTGCATCGACATCCGCTTCAGTGTCGACTGCAGCGGTACACTGTTCTGTGATGCCCATCGGTACCAAACCGGTACCGATCACTCCCAATGTCGATACCACCCGGTACGCATATCGGGCTCTGCAGGAGCATCCAGACAGGCGATACTTTGATTCCTCTGAAGACTCTGATGAATCAGAGGTCTCTGTCGAAGCATCGGTGATTCATCCTCAGGAGCCCTCTTCTCCAAAAAAGGAGAATGTCTCCTCCTGAAGACTTGTCTTTTCAGTACTTCATTAGGGAAGTGGCCAGGGGCCTTTCCGTTTCAGTGGCCCCTGAGACAGAGCCTAGAGCCAAAAAATTAGATATTTTACAATATCCTAAGGCTCCTAAAGAGGCAGCCACTTTACCAATACATGAGATTCTTTATGATCACATGTTGGGCATATGGGAGACCCCTCTCACCATCTCCCCTCATTCTCGTAGGTTGGACACCATGTATCGTGTTCCTCCTTGTCCTGGCTTCCATAAGACTCAGCTTCCTCACCACTCCATTGTGGTGGAGTCTGCTATGAAGAAGATAAAGAGTACAAAAAGGCACTCTTCTGCTCCTTCAGGAAGAGAATGCAGAACCTTAGATGCCTTTGGCAGGAGAATTTTCCAGGCTAGTATGCTTGTTGCCAGAATCAACTCCTATAGTCTCTATATGGGGATGGTTCTAAAAGAAGTTACAGATCACCTGCAAACTTTATCTCCTTTTATTTCAGAAGATAAAAGGGAAGAATTCCTCACCTGGCTCAAACATGCCCAGGATATTTCCAAATTTTCCAACCGTGCAGCCTTTGACTCTTTTGAAGGTGCCAGCAGAGCCTCGGCCATTGCCATAGGTGCACGCAGAGTTGCTTGGTTACAAGCTTCTGATTTGGAACCTTGGGTTCAAGATGGACTAGGAAATCTTCCTTGTACAGGTGAAAACCTTTTTGGCAAAGATTGGCAAGCAAAGGCCACCCAAATGGATGCTGAAAATTCTGCTTTAGATAGACATTCAAAGTCTACTTCTGCTCCCTTTAAGAAAAGGTTGTTTAAAAAGGGATTTTTTCCCAAGAAAGGGAAATATTATTCTGCTTATGGTCAGCAGTCATCTTCTGCAGGTCATTTTGCTACAAAGAGACAGCAACAACCGAAACAGGCCAAGCCTAAGGCTGCTAGGACTGCTACGGCCCAACAGCCTCAGCCTCCTCAGGGCCTTTGACTTACAACTAGAGAGCTTAGCCTTTCTGGCTCTAGAACATCCAGAGCCTCTCACCATTCCAGGAAGGTTGGCTTACTTTGCTCCCAGATGGGAACAAATCACAGCAGAGCAATGGACCCTCTCCATCATAAGGGAGGGGTACAAGCTTCATTTCTTAAACCTTCCTCCTCACACCATGGTGAGACAGTTCAATTCTCCAACATCTCTCCTCGACCTTCTGGGTCAGGAGATTACTACCCTTCTTGCCCAAGGGGCAATAGAAGAAGTACCCCTTCTTCAACAGGGCTCGGGGTTCTACTCCCCCTACTTTCTTATCCCAAAGAAAACAGGGGGCTACAGACCCATATTAGATCTCAGAAAATTGAACAAGTTTCTATGCAAGGAGAAATTCAAGATGATTTCTCTCGGTACTCTCCTTCCATACCTTCAGAGTCAGGATTGGCTTTGCTCTCTAGACCTCAAGGATGCGTACACCCATGTCCTCATCCATCCAACACACAGAAGGTTCCTTCGGTTCCTTTATCAAGGGAAGAAATATCAATACAGAGTGCTTCCTTTCGGTCTGGCCTCTGCACCAAGGGTGTTAACAAAATGCATGGCAGTAGTAGCTGCATTTCTACGCACTCTAGGGATATTCGTATTCCCATATCTGGAGGGGGGTGAGAGGTTGGTATGCACGGTTCAGGAGAAAGACCTTGGTGTGATTATCTCTGATGATCTCAAGGTGGCAAAACAGTGCGACAAGGCGGTGGCAAAAGCCAGGAGGATGTTGGGCTGCATTCAAAGAGGGATTACCAGCAGAAAGGAAGAGGTACTTATGCCACTGTACAAGTCACTGGTGAGGCCTCACTTGGAATACTGTGTTCAGTTTTGGAGGCCATATCTTGCAAAAGATGTAAAAAGACTGGAAACTGTTCAGAGAAAGGCGACCAAAATGATTTGGAGCCTGCGTCAGAAGCCTTATGAGAAGAGACTTGAAGACCTAAATATGTACACTTTGGAGGAGAGGAGGGACAGGGGAGATATGATTCAGACCTTTAAATACTTAAAGAGAAATGATGAACAAACAAACCTCTTCCAAAGACGGGGAAGCTGTAAAACTAGAGGGCATAACATGAAGCTGCAAGGTGGTAAATTGAAAGGCAATGTCAGGAAATATTTCTTCACTGAAAGAGTGGTGGATGCTTGGAATGCCCTCCCGATGGAAGTGGTGAGGGCAAACACGGTAATGGAATTCAAAACGGCATGGGACAAACACAGTGGATCCCTTTACAGCAACAGGATAAAAGCAAAACAAACAGTACCATCTAACTTCTGCACTATTTAGCATCTGAACAAATAAGGGTGTCCTACATGGAGTGGTGGGTTCACCCCTAAACAGAAACAAAAACATGGGGAGGGGTGGCCTGCACAGAGCGACAGGTGCACCTACTCTTGCCATCTTGCTGGGCAGACTAGATGGACCATGCTGGTCTTTATCTGCCGTCACTTACTATGTTACTATGTTACTATGGACGACTGGCTCATCAGAGCTCCATCCCGGTGAAAAGCGGTATATAAATACAGCTAAATAAATAAATAAATAAATAAATCCCAGTCAGAGGCCCAGACTTCTCTAACCTGCACAAGCCGTATCCTTCAGTATCTGGGACTTGTAATAAACTTTCCAAAATCCCATCTCACCCCTACTCAGTCTGTCGAGTTCATAGGGGCCTTGCTGGATACCACAACTGCAAGGGCCTATCTTCCCCAGGCCCGTTGCCTACGCTTGGTGCAGTTAGCCTCACAAATTCAGTTAAGATCCCATTTAACTGCTCGAGAGATGTTACAACTGTTAGGCCACATGGCATCCACTGTGCATGTGGTTCCTTATGCTCGCCTTCACATGAGGGCAGCTCAGTGGACTCTGTCCACCCAATGGACCCAGGCATAAGGTTGCCTGTCAGACAAAATAGCAACCTCCAGTCGCCTCTTTTGGTCCCTCCACTGGTGGAAGTCCACTCAAAATCTGTTGCTGGGGTCTCCCTTTCAACAGGTGTTACCCCAAGCAACCCTTACAACAGATGCCTCTCCAAGAGGTTGGGGAGCTCATCTTCACTATCTCTCCACTCAAGGCATCTGGTCTCTAGAGGAGACATCTCTACATATCAACCTCTTAGAGCTCAGAGCAATTTTTCTAGCTCTCAGAGTCTTCCACACCTTGCTCAGCTACAAGACAGTCCTCATCCACACGGACAACCAAGTAGCCATGTTCTACGTGAACAAGCAGGGCGGGACTGGCTCTCTGTCGCTTTGCACCGAAGCTCTGAGATTGTGGGCCTTCGCCAGAGAGCATCAAATTCATCTCATGGCAGTGTATCTTCCAGGGGTTCAAAACGCTTGGGCAGACAGACTCAGTCGAGTTCTGCTCCCACACGAATGGTCCCCTCCATGGGGACCAGATAGCCAGAATCTTCCGAATTTGGGGAACCCCGGACATAGACCTCTTTGCAAGTCCGTGGAATGCCAAACTTCCCCGGTTCTGTTCCAGGATTTCGTGTCAGGGAGTTCAGGTCAGGGATGCCTTCTTCCTTCATTGGGGGCAAGACTTCCTCTATGCCTTTCCACCCATTCCCCTAATTCCCAAGACACTCTTCAAACTTCAGAGAGACAAGGGGTCTATGATCCTCATAGCACCACATTGGCCACGCCAAGTGTGGTACCCTCTACTTCTGCATCTCTCCCAAGCTCCCTCCCTGGACTTGGGATCTGCTCCAGACATCCTGTCCCAGGAGGAGGGAACGTTGTGGCACCCAAATCCCCAGTCTCTTCGCCTCAGAGCCTGGTTGCTGAAGGCCTGGACCTTCCAGATTTGCATCTTTCTCAGCAAGTGAAGGATATCCTTCATGCTTTCAGAAAGCCTTCCACTAGGCGTTCCTATGCTTTTAAATAGAAAAGGTTTACCATTTGGTGTGCAGAGAAGGGTCTTAACCCTCTTGCAATACCTCTGAATTCTTTACTAGAGTATTTGCTGCATTTATCCCATGCAGGCCTTAAAACGAATTCAGTAAGAGTCCATTTGAGTGCTATTGCAGCATCCCTTAAACCTCTCAATGGAGAACCTATTTCCTCTCATCCTCTTATAGCAAGATTCATGAGAGGCCTTCTTTTGACTAAACCTCCCATCAGACCACCTCCAGTGACATGGGACTTGAATCTGGTTCTTGGCCAGCTTATGCAGCCACCTTTTGAACCATTAGCCACTACCTCCTTGAAATTTCTTTCCTGGAAGGTTATTTTTCTCATTGCAGTCACTTCAGCTCGCTGCATCAGTGAGCTGCAAGCCTTGGTGGCTAATCCTCCTTATACAAGGTTCCATCATGACAAGGTTGTCCTCAGGACTAATCCACACTTTATGCCTAAAGTGGTCTCACCTTTTCATCTGAACCAGGAGGTTTGTTTACCTGTCTTTTTTCCAGGACCTCATGCTTCAAGTGCAGAGAGGAATCTTCATACCCTGGATTGTAAAAGAGCTCTTGCTTTTTACTTACAAAGGACACAGCAACATAGAAAGTCCTCTCAACTTTTTGTTGCTTTTGATCCCTCTCATTTAGGACTACCAGTCTCTAAGAGAACTCTGTCCAATTGGATTGCTCAATGTATTTCTTTCGCCTACCAGAGTAAGAACCTTTCTCTGGAGGGCCATGTCACAGCTCACAATGTGAGGGCCATGGCAGCCTCTATGGCTCATCTAAATTCTGTGTCCATCGACCAGATCTGTTGAGCGGCCACCTGGGCCTCGGTTCATACCTTCACAGCCCATTGCTGCTTGGACAAGGACTCCCGCCGGGATGCCTTGTTTGGTCAGGCTGTTCTCAAACACCTGTTCCATACCTAACCAACTCCTACCCTCCATCCCTGGCTGGATGCCTGAGTTTCTTGGGTGGAGGTAGAGCCCTTCCCAGGGACTCACAACCTGGGTGATCTCCCAGGCATCTCTAGCTGGGGAGTCCCTATATGTGAAGACTCATTCCTGCTTGTTCCTGGAGATAGCACAGTTACTTACCTGTAACAAGTGATCTCTGGGAACAGCAGTCTTCACAACCCACCCACCTCCCCTAGGAGTTGTATCTCTCTATCTTTCTTTCCTTTCCTCACTCTCTCTTTGTCTCAGCTTTAAAACTCGAACTGGACAGAGGCGGTTAGGAAAGGTGGGAAGGCAGCGCGCAGGCGCTGTGGGATGCTCCCAAAAGCTTTCCTTTTGGACGCTGGGGAGCGTTCCCGCCCAGGCTCCGTCGGTACCGACGATACCCATATGTGAAGACTTATTCCTGCTGTTCCCAGAGATCACCTGTTACAGGTAAGTAACTGTGCTTTACATGATGCAAGGTTCCACATTGGGAACCACCACCCAGGAAAAAGATTTAGGCGTCATCGTGGATAACATGTTAAAACCCTTCACCCAGTGTGCAGCAGCGACCAAGAGAGCAAATAGAATGCTAGGTATCATAAGGAAAGGAATGGAAATAAAACAAAGTATATTATAATGCCTCTGTATCGTTCCATAGTGCGACCGCACCTTGAATATTGTGTGCAATTCTGGGTGCCGTATCTTAAAAAAGATATAGCGTTATTAGAAAAGGTACAGTGAAGAGCCGCCAAAATGGTAAAGGGGATTGAAGGATATTCCTATGAAGAGAGGCTAACCTGGAAAAGAGACGGCTGAGGGGAGATATGATAGAGGTATATAAATAAATAAATTGAGTGGAACGGGTAAACATAGGTCGATTGTTTAGGTCATCAGAATATAAAAAGACTAGGGGACATGCATTGAAGCTACAGGGTAGCCTATTTAAGACTAATAAGAGAAAATATTTTTCACTCAACGTGTAATCAAACTCTGGAATTTGTTACCGGAGGATGTAGTAAAAGCTGTTCGTGTAGCTGGGTTTAAAAAAGGTTTGGACAAGTTCCTGGAGGAAAGGTCCATAAACCATTATTAAAAGGGACATGGGATATCACTGCTTGACCCAATACAAGCATTGAGGCACCTGTGTCTTTTGGGGAAACTGCTAGGTACTTATGACCTAGATTGGCCACTGTTGGAAACAGGATACTGGGCTTGATGGACCTTGGTCTGACCCAGTATGGCATATCTTATGTTATATGTTCTTATGGAAAATGGTTGTTAATACTTTTCAAGTATGTAAATGTCTGCATCCTATTTCCCTTTCCCACCTTTCAACTGAAATATACATATTCAGGTCTTAAATTCTCTTCTCATAAGTCTTTTGGTACAAATCCAAAACCATTTTGGTCACTTTCCTCTGAACAATTTCAAGTCTCTTTATATTCTTAGCTAGATACAGCCTCAGAAATTGAAAACAGTACTCCAAATGATGCTTCACTAAAGATCTTTGCAGGGAATATATCCCATCCTCCTTTTTGCTGGATATGCCCCTCTCCATGTTGCTTCTCATTTTGGCCAATGGCTTGTCACATTGTTTTGCTACTTTAAGATTCTTAGGCACCATCATTTTAAAGTCTCTCTCCTGATTCATGCACATCAGGACCTTGCCCCTTATCGCATATGTAACCTCTTTGGATTTCTACACTCCAAGTGCATAACTCAGCAGTTCTTTACATTACATCTTAACTGCAAGCATTACACCACTCTTATGACTTTTGTAGATCATGTCTTATAGTATCTACTCCCTCTGGGATGTCCACTCTGCTGCAAATTTTCATATCATCTGAAAAAAGTAAATTTTTCCTTCTAACCCTATAGTAAAATAATGGAATAATCACATATGTAGGGATGTGCATGTCAATAATTTTCATATCAATTAATATTCTTCTTCAGACCACATTTGGTTAGTTTTGGTACACCGAAATCATTCATGTATTTGTCTTGTTCATTTCCATTCAAATCTATGTAACAGCGAGGCTTGCCATTCATTTTCAATCAAAGCTTCTTGAAACTTGCAGGCAGAGAGCATCTGAGAGAGACACATGAAATATATGCTTACTGGTCCTTGAACTCTTTCTCTGATGGAGAAGAGGAAAGCCAAGTCTCAGACATGCCCCTCTGCCCCAGAGGGCCCTTGCCAATGGCTCAGGTGGTACTGGGCAAGGGTTGTATTCAACCATGCAGTGACTATTGTCTCTACAGGGTCCATGAGTTCTTGACCAGACTGTTTTCCTGAAAGGATCTCTTTGAGCTTTGTATTGCGTTTAACCACACCAAGATACGGAAGTGAAATCTGCTATGAAGGAACTCAGGGCTTGATGGAAGAGTTAGTCTCGTATTCAGTTGTCAACATAGAGAGGATCCCCATGACAGCTTCTTCCTCATTAGAATGTGAAGAGGTATTGGAGGGAGGACATCAGGGGCTTGGAGTTCCTGTTGATGTCACGACAGTGAAAGAACTGGCTATAGTCAACATGGAATCATTCTGGGATGCAATTAAAGGTTTGGACTGATCTTTTCTATTATTTTTTGGCAAAATTAAAGATGATGTTGAGAAACTTGATACTTTGGTGGGAGAACAGGCATGAGTAGTGAGTCAGCAGTCTAAAAGGATGAACTCCCTATAAGCAAAGTTGGGGGCGTTGCAAACCCTCAGCTCTGCTCATATTAAAGACAAGGACCTATTACATCAAAAATTGGAAATCTTGAAAAATCAAAGTAGGATAAATAACCTGAAGTTCCTTTTTTTAAATCTACTTATTAATACATGCAGGAGATCTTGAAAATGTCAATGAAAGAGCTGCCTCCTATTATTTGTGTTCAATACTTGGCCTTGGGTAAAGATGGTGGTGGCTCTGGACAAAGAGTCCAAGGGGGAAGACAGCTGAAATGAACATGATTAAGTTACATGAAAACTCTTTGGAAGTAATAACAGAGAACTACCCTGGTTGCATGGAACCTGATTGAAATGTTGTTTTGAGACTTTGAGGATCTTTTACTAAGTGGCACTAAGCTGTTGAATCTAGTGGTGCCTAAGGATCTCAAATATACCCATAAAATTTCCCCACTATTACCCTTCCCATCATACCCATTTGCTCTCCAACAAGAAATATAGTAACATAGTAAATGATGGCAGATAAAGACCAGTATGGTCCATCTAGTCTGCCCAGTAAGAAGGCCGGAGTAAGATGGCAGGAGTAGCTGCCACTCTGTGCAGGCCGCCCCTCAGGCCATCCCTCCCCATGTCTTTGTTTAGGGGTGAACCCACCGCTCCATGCAGGACACCCCTATTTGTTGAGAAGTTAGATGGTTCAGTTTATTTTGATTTTATTCTGTTGCTATAAATGGATCTATTGTGTCTGTCCCATGCCATTTTGAATTCTGTCACCATATTTGCCCCCCCCCCCCTCCATCGGGAGGGCATTCCAAGCATCCATCACCCTCTCAGTGAAAAAGTATTTCCTGATATTGCCTTTCAATTTTCCACCTTGCAGCTTCGTTATGCCCTCTAGTTTTACAGCTTCCCCATCTTTGAAAGAGGTTTGTTTGTTCATTATTTCTCCTTAAGTATTTAAAGGTCTGAATCATATCTCCCCTATCCTTCCTCTCCTCCAAAGTGTACATATTTAGGTCTTCAAGTCTCTTCTCATAAGGCTTCTGATGCAGGCTCCAAATAATTTTGGTCGCCTTCCTCTGAACAGATGCCATTTTTTTTACATCCTTTGCAAGATACAGTCTCCAAAACTGAACACAGTATTCCAAGTGAGGCCTCACCAGTAACTTATACAGTGGTATTAGAATCTCTTTCTTTCTGCTGGTAATTCCTCTTTGTATGCAGCCCAACATCCTCCTGGCTTTTGCCACCGACTTGTCGCACTGTTTTGCCGCCTTGAGATCTACAGAAATAATCACACCAAGGTCTTTCTCCTGATTTATTTATTTATTTAACATTTCTTATATACCGCCTTTCATGATATCAAGGCGGTTTACATTGAACAAACTGAAATTACATTGAACAGGGCATTATAACTTGGAGATAACTATTTTGCAGGGAACATGGGCAATGATCCGTGCATACCAACCTCTCGCCCCTTTCGTGTACATTTCTCTTGGGTTTCTGCTACCTAAGTCCATGACTCTGCACTTCTTTGCATTAAATTTTAATTGCCAAGCATGTTACCATTCTTCCAGATTTTGTAGATCTTTTCTCATGTTAAGGACTCCCTCGGGGGAGTCTACTCTGTTGCAAATTTTCGTGTCATCTGCAAAAAGACAGACCTTTCCATTTAGTCTTTCAGCAATATCACTCACAAATACATTGAACAGTGCCGGGCCCAGGACCGAACCCTGGGGCACCCCGCTAATCACCTTCCCTTCCTCCGAGTGAGCTCCATTTACCATCACCTTCTGTCGTCTATCAGCCAACCAATTTCTGATCCAGTTTACCACCTTGGGACCCATCCCCAAACTACTAAGTTTATTGATAAGCCTCCTATGAGGAACAGTATCAAAGGCTTTGCTGAAATCCAGGTAGATGACATCCATCGCATGCCCCTGATCTAGTTCTCTGGTCACCCAGTCAAAGAACTCAATCAGATTTGTTTGGCAAGATCATCCTTCGATAAAACCATGTTGCCTTGGATCTTGCAACCTGTTGGTTTTGAGGAAGTTCACTATTCGCTCCTTCAGAACCGCCTCCATTACTTTTCCCGCCATCGAGGTAAGGCTCACAGGCCTGTAGTTTGACACTTCTTCCCTGTCACCACTTTTGTGTAGAGGTACAACATCAGCCATTCTCCAGTCCTGAGGAACTACTCCTGTTTCCAAGGAACTATTGAAAACATCCTTTAACGGCCCTGCAAGAACCTCTCTGAGCTCTTTCATTATCCTGGGATGTATCCCATCCGGTCCCATGGCCTTATCCACTTTCAGTTTCGCAAGTTGTTCTAACACATCATCTTCTGTGAATAGTGTGGTATCTACTTCATTCCCATTTTTATATTTGGGAGTCAGTTGGTCCTTCTCCAGGATTTTCTTTAGTAAAAACAGAGCAGAGGTATTTGTTTAGCAATTCCGCTTTTTCAATGTCCCTTTCCACGAGTCCATTCCTAGCACTTCTGAGTCCTGCAGTTCCACCTCTGATCTTCTTCCTTTCCCGAATATACCTGAAGAAAGTTTTGTCGCCACACTTCACATCTTTAGCCATCTTTTCCTCTGCCTTTGATTTTGCTATCCTTATTTCTCTTTTTGTCTCTTTGAGTTTGATCCTGTATTCATTTCTGTGTTCCTCTGTTTGCAAGCTTTTGAATTTTGCGAAAACTGTGGTTTTTGCCTTTATTTGAGCAGCCACTTCTTTGGAAAACCAAATAGGTTTCCTTCTCCTTTTGTTTTTATTTACTTTTCTTACATATTTATCTGTTGCCCTTTTTATTGCCACCTTTAGTTTAGCCCATTGCAATTCCACTTCCCTTATCTCCTTTCACCCAGTCAACTCCTCCTTTAGGTACATGGCCAGTTTATTGAAGTCAGTGTTTTTGAAGGGCAGCACACACCCCGTCCGTTGTCTACAGAGCGCATTAAGGACTGAACTATAGGAAACAGCTCCTGTGGCCAGTTCAGCATCAGGGTAAGCCGTTCAGAGTAATACGTCTTCTTCATTGCCAGCACAAAATTGCAATAATCAATAAAATCTGTGAATATATACCATTTTCGCCTCATCTGTACGATGCTTACGCTATCTACATTCAGCTCATTGCAAAAACGCTTCTTATCCCGAACAGTCATCAAACCAAGGAGCCACATGCCCTCGAGACTCTGCAGCTGCGCTAGTTCGCTGGCAAGCAACTAAAGCTGCAGCTGAGTTCCAGGCAGAGACCATCAGTCCACATCAAATTGCACAATATCACCAAAAAACAGCGTTAAGACATACAAAAAACAATCTTTATTAAACCGTGCAAAACGACTACAAATCAAAGAAGAGCCAGACCTTAAAGTCGAACGAACAACCATCTCAGGCATGGAAAATGTCAACAAATAGTGATCTGACCAAGGGACAGGCAAAGAGCACAACCAAGAAGCAACATACTGTTGTCTAATATGTCTACAGACTGCCCTGGCACTATCCAGTTAGTGCAGGAGCAGTCCATGGATGGAGCGAGGGCAGTGTTGGCGCTACCCAGGTAAGTACCGACATTTATCCGGTTAGTGAGCTTTTCAGTTGTCCGTTGTCTAGTTTGCAACTTTAAGCCACCTGATAGGCTGAAAATACTGCTAACCAGATAACTGTTGGCTTTTATCCGGATAGCACCATTCAGCTTGGATATTCAGCTGCATCCCCTATCTGGACACTTTCACTGAATATCCCATCGATATTTAAGCGCCACGACAAACCGCCATGGCGTTTGAATATTGACCTTTTGAGAATTGGGCCCGGAGAATATAAGTGATGCACTCTTCCTAGAAGAAGATGAGAAACCTCATATGGCTGACTTTCACAAAGCTATATTGCAACAAATAGAACTGTATGATTCACTGAACTTGCTGCTCTGTGGAGCTGGACCTTGATACTTTGGTTTCAGCAGATATGGTCGCCAGTATAGTTTAACAACTAATTTAGTGTTGCGGGAGTTGCAATATAAATTCTTGTTCAGGTTGCACATAATCACCACATTGAATGTGGCAGGCCAAGATAACTCATGAGGATAAGGGGGTCATGTTAGAAGCTCTAGTTACGCATTTCAGCTGTACCATTGACAAAAACATCCCAAGAACCATCTTAGAAAGGAATGGTGGGGCAAGATGGCGATAGGACTCTGCGTTGGGGAAGCAGCTCTGCGTTGAACTAGTGTAATTCCTGACTGCCGGTCCTCTGTGCTCGTTTTCGATGGGACGGAGGAAGAGAAAGCAGGCTAACCTACCCTCGGATTCAGCGGCATCTTTTGAGGCTGGTCAGCGGATGCTTCTCTCATGCGGCTTTGTTCCCCCTGTGCCTGGAGCAGCATCTTCGACTGCAGTGCCGGAGGAGACTTCGGCATTGCTGGGCGTATCAGGGGTGATTCTCTCTCCTCAGCAGCGTGCCCCCCTGTTTCAACCTGGAAGTTTTTTGTCTTCAGCAGATGGAGTGCTTCCCCCCAGTCTTCTAGAGTGTACTCCGGTTCGGGGAAGTGAAGAGGGCTCCTTGCTGGTGGTTTCATCTGATACTTCTGGATCCCAGCGGCTGTCGGTGAGGGCTCTCTATCTTTGGTAGTGGGTACTGTGAATGCCGATTTATTGGCTGTTTCTTTGATTTCTATGGCTCAAGAACAACAGACTGGTTCTATCTCTCATCTTACAGCAAATATTGGTCACCTCCAGGATGACCAAGGGACTCTAATCAAGGATAGAACTTTGATGATTAGGAAGGTGGAATATCTGGAGAATCGAACCCGGAGGAATAACCTTCGGTTATTGAATTTTCACAGATCTCCTGTTTTGTCTCCTCTGGAAATGGTGAGGAAATACTTCTGTGAGGTGCTTAAAATCTCGCAGGAGCATGTGTCTCCCCTGACCAGAGTTCAGTATCTGTCCTTGGAGGTTGGGACTCTAGGTAAGGGATTAGCCCAACTAATGTGTCTTTGGGGCTGGGGAGCTAACAGGGTTTCTGGAAAGCTCCCTGGATGTAATTACTGAGAGAACCACTATGCTTGTAACCTTGGCGTTGGAATCTGATAAGACTTTAATTCTTTGTTCATATTTTAGGAATATTAAGGAGCAGTTTTTGGGCACTCAGGTCTGTATTTTCCCTGTTCTTTCTAGGTTTACTCAGGCTAGGAGGAAAGAGTTCCTGTCCTATTGGGCTAGGACCCTGTCCTTGGGGGACACTTTTTTTGTTAAAATTTCCTTCTTGTTGTCATGTTTCCTATCAAGGCAATAATTTTCTTTTCTTTGAGCCCAAGCAGCTTTTGGATTTCCTTATCGCTAGGGAGGATATTGATATTGAAGTTTCTGTGATTTCCTGCTCAGCTGATGTGTAAGTCTCTGCCTGTGTATTATATAGTATTTCTTTTATTTTGTTTTTCTTGGAGCCTCTTCTTTGATTGTGGTCTAAATGTTTAATGCATATATATGTATATTTCTTTTGCGTTTGCGATGTTGGTGGATTTAAGTAAGGTAAAAAGGGGACTGTTGTAGTTGTTGATATGGAAGGACAGACTAGATAGGCCATGTGGTCTTTTTCTGTCATCATATTTCTATGTTTCTATGTTTTTCTGCATTCATGGATTGTCTGAATGTTGTTTTGAAATGCAAATTTTAAAAAAAGAAAGGCATGGTAAACGTGTGCCCGGGGTGTGCCAAAAGAGATGCATGTGTCAGTGTGATTTCAGAAAGGCTTCCGCACATCCGAACCCTTCAGCTAACATGTCCGAGTCTATATCTGCTCCAGAGCATGAATAGGCATCAGTAAACTGCTCATTTGGGAAACCAACAGTTGTAGAAAGCAGAGGAGAATGTGCTATCGCACCCCCACTAATTTTCGCTAGATGAAAGAAACATCCAGGTAAATAAACAGACTTTTCATTTTGGTCCCAGGGTGCTGCATATCTCTGCTTGCCACATGGGAGGTTGGGATGTGCAAGCATGATCACATCCATGTCCAAATCTGAAACAGTATTGTGGACATGTATATGATGCACGAAGCATCAGCATCTACATCTGGCGCATGCAAGTTTCTGAAATCTCCTGGAAACTTCCATGTGTCTGGGGCTTTAGTCTGCATGGCCCTGTTTCTATTTCTGTTTGTGGAGATATTTATCTGTTAAGGTAGGGATCACCCTATTTTAGACTGCACGTACACATGCCCATTTTACTGCTGCCCCTCTCATGGAAATGCAGGCATTTTGACGTGGATGTCCCCAACTGCAGCCGGGTGGCCTTTCTAAAATGTGCCTTCAAGTATCTTCAATGAGGGGCATTCCTGCTATCCTGGGTCATGTCTTTTGGACTTGTGCCTAAGTAGTCTTATTCTGGGAGGCCATTAATAGATGTTTGGATAGTCGTTTTAGTATGTGGTTCCCAATTTCAATCTCAGCACCATTGTTTAATGATCTTCCATTTTTAGCAAAGGAGGGGAACATTTTTCTCTGGATGTGTTATCTTTTGGAGCATGAAAGTATATTGGTAAATTTGGCTCTGCCTGATTCACCCAGTTTGATTTGGTGGCCTCTATAATTATATAATATGATAGTTATGGATAAGATGGACATAAAAGAAAAGACTTGACTAGTAGAGGGCTTTTCTTAAAATATGACAACTGTATTGGACTGACCTACCACATGGAACAAGAATTGCATTTTTGAATAGCTAAGTGGGCTGTTTTCTGTGAGTGGACATGCAGGTGTGTGTGGAAGTTCAAGTGGTACGGCATCTAGTTGCAAATGTTGGATTATAGGGAGGGGGTTGGGTTGGAGAGGTAGCTTAAGGGGGGTGGAGAAGAGGGAAGATTGTTGGAGGAAAATTCTTATGCTGTTGTAATTGCTGGTTCATAATAGTTGCTGCTAAGAAGAAGGCAGGCACCTCTGTGTATTGTTAGTTTTTTAATATGTTTGTTTATTAACACTTATTACACACTCATCATACAGTTACTGAACGAGTTACAATATTTGACAGTCACAATAAATATACAAAATAATTTTTAGACGTGACATACAACAGCCATTTTAAATCCCGACTGTCCTGAGAAACTAACACATCATCCTAAAGGGACGAAGTGTGCTTTCAATTGCTTCCTAAAGGCTGGATAATCTCATACTTGAAGGAAAAATACTGGAATAGAATTCCATAAATTAGGGCCAGCAATCAAAAAAGCCTGCGCTCGAAGTCAAGTCTTGCAAACCTGAGTCACAGAACGAATATGTAGTAATGCCTGCTGGCTCAAGTGAAGCGATCTTGCTGGTACATACGCTGCCAACAAAAAGGCCAATTCTATTTCATAATCTGCATATAAAATTCCATGGATTAAACCATAGGTTTTCAACACGGTCCTCGGGGAACCCTAGGCCAGACAGGTTTTCAGGATTCCCACAATGAATATGCATAATATAGATTTGCATACAATGAAGGCAGAACATGCAAATCTTTCTCATGCATATTCATTCTGGGAATCCTGAAAACCTGACTGGCCTAGGGTTCCCCGAGGACTGGGTTGAAAACCCCTGGATTAAACAAAGACACTTAAGAGATTCGTTCGTGAACACGCAACCAATGAAGTTCTGCATAGAACAGGGAAATGTGATCAGTGTTCTGTAAATTAAAAATAACCCACACAGCTGCATTTTGAATTAGTTGCAACGATCTCAACAACCCTAAGGGTAAACCTAAATAAACAATATTGTAGTAATCTAATACTGGTAGAACAGTTAATTGAGCTACCATATGAAAATCAGTGGGAGGTAGAAACTTCTGACTTTTCGCAGAACGCACCACCCGCGGAGCTTGTGAATGCATTGAAAGGGTGGAGTCTAATATTACCCCAAGATAACTGACCCCTCTATGCCAAGGAGAACACTGGCCGTCTAATACAATATTGGAGACATCACCATGCAACCCTGAAGGTAGTTATTTAAATATTTTCATTTATACTATGACCTATACATTTTAGACTTCCAGCATTCGCATACAGGTAATTCAGAATATATTTACTTATATTCACAACCTGTCTAGCAGTTGCTAGGAGTAAACTAGAATCATTTAAATTTACTAGTTCTTTATTTTTAATGCACCTGGGCTATGCTGGCTTTTATGACATCTCTTTTGGGATATTCTAACGTTCCTATTTTGCCAGTATCCTTAGAAGGTACGTCACTCTGAACCTCCATTAACTAGTTTAAAAGCAGCTCTGTTGCCTATTTAAATGTTAGTGCCAGCAGCTGGGTTCCTCCCTGATTAACATGGAGCCAGTTCTTTTGGAATATGCTGTCCCTTCACCAAAATGTTGCCTAGTTCTTAACAGACCTAAACTCTTACCTGTACGATTATCTTATCCATGCATTGAGTCTCCAGAGCTTAGCCTATCTTGGGGTCCTGTGTGTGGAAAGGGGAACATTTCTGAAAGTGTAACCCAGAGGTTCTGGATTAGATTTTCTACCTAAAATCCTAGCTTTGTTTTAAGGAACCTCTTTACTGCACCTCCTATTGTTACTATCTATATGTACCATGACAGCTGACTTCTATGCAGCATGCTTTAGATTCCTGTCTAGGTGATAGTTAAGGACTGCCACTCTCAATTCAGGCAGGCAAGTCATCAAGGGATCTCCATGCCCACCAGCTATTCACATTACTAGTGATCAAATTGCAAACTACAATGGCAGTCCTACTCTTCTGTCTTGAGCACACAACTTTGGGTAAGAAGATAACTACATTACCAGGAGGACAGGTTGTAGCAGTAGGATCATTTCTTACAACACCTCGGTGATGCTTTCCTTTCAGGTAACTTTGCTGCTCAAAGTCAGCACAGGAGTTGCTAGAGTTGATTTGATTTATTATTATATGATAATCTCCAGGAAAAAGCAGGAATGTAGTTTTCACATATGGATGATGTCGGTACCGACAGAGCCTGCATAGGAACACTCCCCAGCGTCAAATAGGAAAGCTTTTGGGAGCATCCCACTGCACCTGCGTTGCTGCCTTCCCAACTCTCCCTCTTCAGTTCTTCATTTTCCACGGAGTCAGCGGAAGTAAATCATGTCACAACAGAAAAATTTGTTAAATTTGTTTCTTTTATTTTTTTGTGGTTTGTGTCTGCCTTCCTGTCAACGCCGGAACTGAACTCCCGTTGGTTCTTTTCCTTTCTTTCTATTTCTTTCCACTAAAAAAAAAAGTAGAACTTTCTTGAGGCATATCGATGCTGTTTTAGGCCTTAAGCCTACCTTTTTGTCTACCGACACAATGGATAAACCAACTAGTAGTTTCAAAAAATGTTCTAAGTGTGGCAGTACTATTTCGGCCACCGATACCCACTGCTGGTGTCTCAAATGCCTTAGTCCAAACCACCAGCCATCAAACGTCCTCTATGTAAAAAGATAACAAAGAGAGGCCTACAGAATCGAGCTGCTAAATTAAGCACACTCTTTGCATCAGATACGGTTTCTTTGGCATCGACGTCATCGAGGGCATCGTTTTCCTCTCATGGATCTCAGGTATCAAAACATGTCTTCTTCAAAGAAAAGCCATTCCCCCAAGGATAGATCTCTTTCTAAACATAGAGATGCCTTGAGCGTTGTCCTGGAGGTGGATTGGCCAGCCAAACAACCTCAGCGGGAGGACTCTTCCTTCAAAGCCATCGAGGGATCCTAGGATGCTCCCAAGGCCTCCACCTCTGGAGAACTCCTGGTGCCATGCTCGGAGATGGTATCCAGCATCTCCGGTACTGAAACCCAAGCATTGGTGGGCTCTATGGATCAGCGTATCCTGGCTATTGAATGAAGCCTAGCGGCTCTACTGGTGGCTTTGGTACTGGTCATATCTTTACCAGAGGTTCCACTGACACCGGCACCATCTACAGTATCGATGCAAACAGCATCGGATTATAAGACTCTTAATACATTGCCACCCATGCCTGCTCTCGAATCCATCCTCAGTACTGGGGGTTCATCCAGGCAGCTTCCTCAATCTGATCACGACTTCGATCAGTATGGAATCTTAAAGGAGCATGGTCATTGTGCTGTCAATACGTCAAGTCTTCCAATTCCAGTTCTTTTGATGATGAATTGCTAGATTCCCAGAGACTCCAGAATATACTGGAGAATCCTTCTCCTTCACCAGAACGGCGCATGCCTCCCCCCCCCCCCCAAAGATATGTCTTTTCAGGTATTTATTCAATTTAGCAAGGGGCCTTTCCATAACGGTCACAAGCTATATACACCCACAAACCTCAGTACCTGGCTGATCTTCTAGTATTCCACTCACCTTCCTGTAGTCTCTGCTTGATTCATGTCAACCGCCTACACCTCCCTTCCCCAGCAGAAGTGCACCTCCAATCAACCCGGCAATAAGCCTTCTTTTACCTTGGCCCTTCCCTGTGGAATTCTCTTCCCCCTGCTCTTTGCCTAGAAGAATCCTACCCCAAGTTCCGCTCTCTTCTGAAAACCCACCTCTTTTCCTTAGCCTTTAACCTCCCCTATGATTTTCTAATCCTTTGGTTCCCCACCTTTATCCTGTATGCCTGCATATGCCTATGTATGGCTTTATCTTTTCCCCCTCTTTTTCTTTACACATATTCTAGTTCCTTTTCTTTTCCTTTTCCAAGTTTTACTTTGTTATATTGTAAACTGCCCCGATGTAATGGGGGGTGGTATATCAAAATCCTGAATAAACATAAACATCTGAAAAAGAACCTAGAGTAGAGGAATTGGAGATTCTTCAATACCCTACAGCTCCTAAGGAAGCGGCCACGCTTCCATTTCACCGAATTGTATGATCGAATGCTCCGAATGTGGGAGACGCCCCTCACTATTTCTCTGCATACTCGATGGCTCGATATCATGTATCGAGTACCGGAGTGTCGCGACTTCCAAAAGACGCAATTACCGCACCATTCAATGGTAGTGGAATCAGCAATGCATCGGATTAGAAGTTCTAAGACACATTCTTCTAACCCTCTGCGTAGAGAATCAAGAACGCTCGATGCTTTTGGGAGTCTGTGTTTTCAGGCTTCCATGCTATCAGCCAGAATAAGCTCATACATACTACATATGGGTATGTTCCTCAAAGAGGTTACTAGAGATCTTGAGTCAATGTCACCTCTTCTTCCCAATAATAAAAGAGCTGACACTCTCACCCTGGTCAGACATGCCCAAAATATCTCAATGTTTGTCAGTAGAGCAACTTTTGACTGCTTTGAGTGCACCGATAGAGCCATTTCAATTTGCATCGGTGCATGCAGAATTGCTTGGCTCCAGGCATCAGATCTTGAGCAATGGGTTCAAGATAAACTAGATAATATTCCTTGCACAGGTGAAAAGCTTTTTGACAAGGACTGGCAAGATAAAGCTTCTAAGTTAGAATCTGAGAATACCACCTTAAATAGACTTTCTAGGATTATTGCCTACTCTCCTAAGAAGAAGGCAGCTGCAAAGAAAACTTTCTTCAAGAAGAAGACATTTTATTATTTATTTATTTTATTTATTACAGTTGCTTATATACCGCACTATTCGGCATCAGCGCGGTTCACAGTATAACAAAATGACCAAAACACACTTCTGTTTGGTTTTACATTGAACAGGGGTATAAACTTGGATAACAGGGGGGGTTGAACTATATACATGAACTATATACATGAAATATAAACATGAAATAGGTCAAATGCATGACGTAAAAGACCTATAACATGATTGAATTGAACAGTATAAAATAAATCCGTTTCAAATATAAAATACATTGTGAGAATGGGCTGTAAGAAAGGCAGTGTTTCTTGGTGGTGTTATTTAGAAACAACGCTGGCTGTGTTTCTTAGTTGGTGTTATCTGGAATCATCGCTGGCTGGGTAGTATTGGAGGAAGCGGTGATATTTGATAGCCTTCCTGAATTGGGTCAGGTCAGCAATGGCTCGGATGTTTGGTGGGAGTGTATTCCAAATTTTGGGGACGTAAAGGCTGAAGGCCCTATTCGCTGTCATGTTATTGCATTTAGTCAATGTTTTCGGGGTAGTTAATAGATTTAAGGCGATTGACCTCCTGGCTCTGTTGGGGGGCACTGTTTGAATGAGATCAGTAAGTGCTGTGGAGGACAGGCGCTTGATGGCCTTGAATGAGAAGATTAATGTTTTGAAGATAATCCTTCCGTGTATAGGTAGCCAATGAAGCTGTTTTAGAATCGGAGTCACATGGTCGCTTCTGGTGGCTCCATGGAGAATCCTTGCTGCAGCATTCATGGCTAGTTGTAGCGGGTTTAGTGTGGATTTTACCTTTCTTACAGCTCTGCTTCTCAATACCATCCTGAGGGTGCTCAGAAGAAACAACAACCTCCCAAACAATAGAAGAAGCCACAGGCTCCTAAGAATCAACCAGCTCCGCAGGCTCAATCTGCTCCTGATTTTTGACTGTTTCCTAGAGAACATAGCCACTCTGCATCTGGATAATCCCCACCCCCTCCACATTGCTGGCAGACTCTGTCATTATGCTCACAGGTCTCATTACTTCAGAGCAGTGGACGCTGACCATAGTAAAAGAGGAGTACAGACTTCCTCTAAAAAAAAAATCGACACCCTTCTACCCTAGTAAGGGAAAATCCTTCTCTGCCCCCTCTCACTGCTCTTCTTCTGCAGGAGGTGACGTTTCTTCTGTCGCAAGGTGCCATAGAAGAGGTTCCAACATCTCAACAGGGAATGGGTTTCTACTCTCTCTACTTCCTCATCCCAAAGAGAACCGGAGGATACAGACCCATCTTCGACCTCAGAAACCTGAACAAGTTTCTCATACGTGAGAAGTTCAAGATGGTCTCCCTAGGTGACCCTCCTACCCTATCTCCAGAGTCCGGATTAACTCTGTTCTCTAGATCTAAAAGAAGTGTACACACATATCCTCATTCATCTGGAACAAAGGAAATATCTACACTTAATGTTTCAGGGAAGACACTATCAATACAAAGTCCTTCCTTTTGGAGTTTCCTCTGCCCCAAGAGTCTTCACAAAGTGCATGGCGATCATAGCCACATTTCTAAGATCCCTTATTTAGACAACTAGCTCATAAAGGCAGACACCTCTCAGGAGGTCTGCCTGTCTCTCTCCCATACCATGCAGGTACTGCAACATTTGGGATTTGGGATAAATCTTCCAAAATCTCATATCACTCCTCCTCAAACACTAGAGTTCATAGGAACTCTTAAACACTCAGCAGTCAAGGGCTTTTGTGTTCCAACCCCGCTGCACTCGTCTCATTCAGCTGGCATCTCAGGTACATCTCAGAGACCACCTAACTGCCCGAGAAATGCTACAGCTTCTAGGTCATGTGGCCTCAACCGTACATGTAGTACCATATACCCGTCTACACATGTGCAGAGCCCAGTGGGCTCTAGCCACCCAGTGGAAACGGGCCTCAGGCTGTCTCAGCAACAATATCTGAGTCTCTGCCCCCCTGGCTACATCCCTTCAATGGTGGTGTTCCCCAGAGAATCTCCTCGTTGGGTCATCTTTTCAGATGCCTCCACATCAATGCACCCTGATGACGGATGCCTCCAAACTGGGATGGGGGGCCCATCTAGGGACGCTCTCCACCCAGGTCCTCTGGACAGAACAGGAGTCACAACTACTAGAGCTTCAGGCTATCTTCAATGCCCCCAGGGTGTTTCAGGAGCATCTACGATCCCACAGGGTCCTGGTCCAGATGGACAATTAGGTGGCCATGTTCTATGTGAACATGCAAGGAGGAACAGGATCTTGGCCCCTCTGCAAGGATGCTCTTCATCTCTGGTTCTTTGCCATTGCTCATCAGATTAACCTCCAAGCGATGTACCTACAAGGGGAGCAAAATGTCTTGGCAGGCAAATTGAGCCTGATTCTTCTTCCCCACGAATGGTCTCTCCATATGGAGACAGCATCCTTCTTCTTTCAGACCTGGGGGACTCTGGAGATAGATTTGTTTGAAACACCGCAGAATGCCAAGCTTCCTTGCTTCTTCACCAAGACTCCCATGTCGGGCAACCAGCAAGTGGATGCTTTTCATCTCCACTGGGGTTGAGGGCTCCTGTATGCCTTCCCTCCCATTCCCCTAATCCCCAAAACCCTTTTCAAACTCCAGGTGGACAGGGGCTTCATAATACTTGTAGCCCCACACTGGCCACATCAGCAGTAGTTTCCTCCCTGCTGCACCTGTCTCAGACTCAACCCCTAGATCTCGGATCTGCTCCAGATCTCCTCTCCCAGGAGGGGGGACTCTGCTCAATCCCAATCTGCAGTCTCTCCACCTCACGGCATGGCTGCTGAAAGCATAGCATTGCAAAATCTTAAGCTTTCTCGGGAGGTAAAGGAGATCCTCTTAGCCTCTAGGAAGCCATCCACAAGACGTTCATATGCTTTCAAATGGCGTAGATTTTCTCACTGGTGTTTCCAGAAGGATCTCAATCCCTTCTCTGCTCCAGTGGGGAGACCCTTCTCCAGTATCTCTTCCACCTGTCCTCATCCGGTCTTAAGACCAACTCGGTAAGAGTTCATCTCAGTACAATTACAGCCTCTCACCGTCCCTTGAATGGAGAGCCCATTTCCTCACAGCTGCTAGTAGCATGCTTCATGAGAGGCCTTTTGTTGATCAAGCCTCCTATCCAACCACCACCAGTAATGTGGGATCTCAATGTCGTTATAGGGAAATTTCTTAAGTCGCCCTTTGAACCTTTGGCCACGACCTCGCTAAAGTTTCTAACATGGAAGATCATCTTCCTTATTGTTCTCACTTTAACTAGACACATTAGCGAGCTTCCACCATGACAAGGTCGTACTTAGTATTCACCCCCAAGTCATGCTGAAGTTGGTATCTCCTTTTCGTTTGAATCAGTCAGTTTTCCTTCCTGTCGTTTTTCCTAGACCACATTTGTCTAGGGCAGAGGCAACCCTCCATACTCTTGACTGCAAACGTGCCTTAGCTTTTTATCTTCAAAGGACTCGAGAACACCGTAAGGCATCTCAGTTGTTCATCTCCTTTGACCCTAGTCACCTGGGATTACCAGTATCTAAACGTACTCTCTCTAAATGGATAGCAGATTATATCTCATTTGCTTATGATAATGCAGGACTATCCCTTGAGGGTCATGTCGCTGCCCATAATGTTCGTGCCATGGCTGCCTCAATGGCAAATCTACACTCTGTAGCCATTGATGAAATCTGCAAAGCAGCAACTTAGTCTTCGTTCCATACCTTTGCTGCTCATTATTGTCTGAACAAGGACTCCCACCGGGATGTCATGTTTGGTCAAGCTGTTCTCCAGCACCTCTTTCAGACTTAAGGGCAACCCCTACCCTCTGTCCCGGAATTTACCAATACCAGTCATCCATAGAGGATTCATGACCTCTGGAAGCCTCCCCTGAGGCAAACCCACTGGTTCTGAGGCCATTTTCTCTGGCATCTGAGAGCTAGTGAGTCACCCATATGTGAAGACTACATTCCTGCTTGTTCCTGGAGATAGCGTAGTTACTCACCTGTAACAGGACTTTAGTCTTCACAAACCACTCTTCTCCCCTAGCAGTTGTAGGTTTTCTTTTTTCTCTCCTTTCCCTCTTCAGTTGAGTTTGTAGCTGAGAGAAGAGTTGGGAAGGCAGGAAGGCAACAACACAGGCACAGTGGAATACTCCCAAAAGCTTTCCTATTAGATGCTGAGGAGTGTTCCTGCGCGGGCTCCGTTAATACTGACGTCACCCATAAGTGAAGACTAAATGCCTGCTGTTCCTGGAGATCACCGGTTATAGATGAGTAATTACGCTTTCTACTACATTACCAAAGGCATTAAAGCAGATTACAGTAAATACTGTATATCAGTATACAATAAAACATAATAGTAAAACAACTAAATCAACTTCAGACTAGATACATCCCATATTACTATTTGATTCCAAAATCTTGTATAAAAAATGAACTTTCAACTATTTTCTGAATTGCAAATAATTTTTCTTCTCTCTAGCACTTCTGGAAGCTGGTTCCCAACCCTCAGACCACTACTGGAGAAAGATATTTCTCTGTGGACAGGCATGATAAGCCCTCACAAATGGGAGATAACACCTCGGGGGGCCATCATATGGTGGTAGCTAGTGACACTGGTATGCCAGTGCATGGCATAAGCTGATGATACCACTTGTCATATATGGGTCAACACAGCAGTCACAATTGACGACATTTATCTCTTATGCAGGACCTGAGCAGGACCAGAATAAAGCACATCTGACAAACACCTTTACCAGACCTTTTGGTCATAGGCACATGCTTGTTGGGATAGTCAGAAAGAAAATACTGAAGGATATCTGAAATCAAATAAACTTTTTCTTTTTTATATTTCTATAGGTAAAAAGAAATGGAAGAAAACTTGCTGTCTCCCTTCCTTCGTTATCTTTATTTTTATTCTGGGCTGTATTATTGCTGGTATTACTTTGCTGGCCATTTTTAAAGTGGATGCTAAGAACATGACGGTGAATGCTATTCTGATATCTTTTGCATGTGTTGTTGGACTGGCTTTTGTTTTGAATTGCCGTACATGGTGGCAGGTGATGGACTCGATCTTGAATTCACAGAGAAAACGTCTTCATAGTGCTGCTTCCAAACTTCATAAGTTAAAAAGTGAAGGATTTATGAAAGTAAGTATTAGGAACATATATGTGTGTGTATGTGTGTGTGTGTATATATATATATATATATCTATATCTATATATATATATCTATATCTATATATATATATATATATATATATATTAATAGGATTTTTGGAAGGCATGTAATTATGGTATGCTGTTGAATTGAACAGGGTTATAAATATGTATAACTTGGATTAGCCCAGCAACCCAGTGGCTGGTGTATTGTGCTATATGCAGGTGATTCTAGGCATGGTCTTACTAGTCTATTTTAACGGTGAGAATATTTCAGAGACAAAGCTCTCACTCGCAAGTGAAAAGCAGCAAGCTGCATAGCATTTTAGAAAGATACCAGAATTTCTTAGGTCTATACTTCAACTGATACCCAGTAAGACATTAAGAGGTGATTTTATAAGTGTCAACTAAATTTACATGTGCTTTCACATTCTTATTTCATGCCATTTTTATAAAGTAAGCATGCACTTTACTTTATAAAAAGGAGCATAAGTGATGGAAAACACGTGTGAATTTAAAGCGTACACACTTACGTCAGCCCTATAGCTGGTGTGCATTCCCACTCCTGCATTTCCCCAGAATGCACATAAATTATAGTATTTTATAGTTTGTGCATAGGTTTGTGCTGTGCCAGTGCTTTGCCCAAATTCTGCCACTGTACACACCCACAATGAAGTTACAATGCGATAGGCCCTTAGAGAATAGTAGCTGCCTAAAGTACAAGTGCTCATTTATACGCACAAACCACTAGGATACTGTGATTTACTTGTGAACATGGCTATTTATAAAATTACCCCAACTATTATAATTTGATAATCATTAAAGTTTGCTCACACCTTATCAAATAAGTTGATGTCATTCTGTTTCCACTTACTTGCTAATAAGTTCAAATACTGTAATCATGTGAGCCTTAATCTTGTATGTAACCTATCATTCAAGAATACTGAAAATAACTTAGAAGTGTGTTTTTGTATGTTATTTAATGAGTGTATTAACCATTCTAGAAACAGGTTCAGACATCAAGAGATTGATGATGGTTCAGCTAGATTACAGTTGTGGTCAACATTATTAGCAGCCTTGCAGTTCAACCACTTAATGTCCAGTATTTCCTTAAAAAAAGTGGCCAGTGAAATGGCTTTGGACTATATACAGTATGCACAAATATTTGAAACACAAAAGAATAAAATAAAACTAGGCCAGTTAAAAAAGGAAATAGTATAAAAACTAGGACATTGCCAGGACATAATTAATCTCCAGCAACAAGCAGGAATGTAGTCTTCACATATGGGTATCGTCGATACCGACTGAGCCCGCGCGGGAATGCTCCCCAGCGTCCAATAGGAAAGCTTTTGGGAGCATCCCACAGCGCATGCGTGCTGCCTTCCCACCTCTGTACCTCTCTCACTTCAGTTCTTCGTTTTCTGCGGAGCCAACAGGACGTGGTACCCTGTCACCGCAGAAAATTGACCTTTATTTCTTGTTTTTTGTGGTCGCGTCTGCCTTCATTCGACGCCTACTGGTACCACCGGTTCTCCTCTTCTTCTTTCCTTAAAAAAAAAAACAAACAAACTTGTATTTCTTCAGGGATCTTTCCCTGCTTCTGGTGCTAGGCGCCATTTTGGGCACTAGGCCCATTTTTCTTCAAGCATGGAGAAACCAGCTAGTGGTTTCAAAAAAATGCTCAAAATGTGGCGGTATCATTTCCGTCACCGACACCCATGATTGGTGTCTAAAATGTTTGGGTCCTTAATATTGTCCAACAGAGTGTCTCTCCTGCACGAGGATGACCAAAAGGGGCCTGCAGAATAGAGCTGCAAAACTTGGTACCCTTTTTGCCACAGACACGATGTCAGTTGCATCGACGTCTTCCAGGGCTTCATCTTCCTCCCGTGGATCTCAGGTAACCAAATTGAAGTCTTCTAAGACTAACTTGTCCTCGAAGGGTAAATCTCCTTCAAAGTATCGAGATACCACTGGCATTGCCCTCGAGGATAGTTCACCGGCAAAACAGCCCTGGCGGGAGTCTTTGGGCTCCAAAGCACTAACGGGGCTCCAGGATGTTCCAGAGGCCTCCACCTCTGCGGAACTACTGGTGTCATGTTCTGGGGTCGTAGCCACTTCCACCGGTACCGGCACCCAGGCATCGGCAGGAGCGATGGATCACAGAATCCTCGCTATCAAATGCAGTCTAATGGCCCTCTTAGTGGCTTCGGTACCGCTAAGATGGCAACAGACGTTTCAACATGTATCGGTACCGACATCGGTACCGGTACCGACAGGACTGCTTCCCCCGTGCCGATCTTCCGTATCAGGGATCAGGAACCAAGGCATTTCGGTACCGACTTTGAGCAGTACCGATAACCATGTGTTACAGGAGCACCCAGTGATTGAGGATTACGATGACTCTGACGATTCTATCGGTACCAGCGCGAATCTATTAGAAGATTTGGTTCCTTCTCCTCAAAACAGAATGTCTCCTCCAGCGGATATGTCCTTCCAGGATTTCATACGTGATTTAGCAAAGGATCTTGCAATCACTGTGATTCCAGAAAAGGAACCTAGAGCAGAAGAATTAAGAATTCTACAATACCCTGTGGCTCCCAAGGAAGCAGCTATGCTTCCCATTCACAAGATCTTACATGATCTAATGTTGAGAATGTGGGAAAATCCTTTAACAATATCTTCACATTCCCGACGCCTTGACACTATGTACCGAGTGCCAAGTTGTCCTGGTTTTCAAAAAATTCAGTTACCACACCATTCAGTGGTAGTGGCATCGGCCATGCAAAGGATCAAGAGTGCTAAAACACATTCTTCTAATCCTCCAGGCTGTGAATCCAGGACTCTCAATGCCTTTGGTCATCGATGCTTTCAATCCTCCATGCTAGGAGCCAGGATCAGTTCCTACATTCTTTATATGGGAATGTTCCTGGAAGAAGTCACAAAAGACTTAGAGCTCCTTAGTCCTTGTGTTTCTGAGGAAAAAAGAGCAGACTACCTTATTCTGGTCAAGCATGCCCAGAATGTCTCAAAATTCATGAGCCGTGCTACCTTTGATTGCTTTGAATGTATTAGCAGAACCTCTGCTATATCCATAGGAGCACATCGTATTGCTTGGCTTCAAGCATCAGACTTAGAACAGTGGGTGCAAGAAAAACTGGGAAACATTCCTTGCATAGGAGAAAATTTCTTTGGCAAGGACTGGCAGGACAAGGCTAATCAGCTTGAATCTGACAATACTACTTTAAACAGATTGTCAAAGTCTGCAGCCAACCCAGCAAAGAAGAAAATATTCAAAAAACCCTTTTTCAGTAAGAAAAAGAAGCCTTACCAATCTTACACCCATCAAACTCACTTTCCGCTCCATGTTCCCCAGAAGGGGCAACAACAAAACAGACAGCAAAGAAAGCCGCAAGCTCGAAAAGCTCAACTGGCTCAACAGACCCAGCCCCCTGAGGGTCTTTGACTTCTATCTAGAGAACTTAGTCATTCTGCCCCTAAAAGGTCCAGAACCCTTGACCTTTCCAGGAAGACTATGCTTTTTTGCCAAAAGATGGCAACAAATTACAGAAAATTGGACTCTGTCTATTGTACAACTGGGGTACAAGCTTAATTTTCTCAACTTTCCCCACCTACAATAATAAAACAGTTCAATTCTCAGGGCCCTGCCTCCGAACTCTTCTGGCAGGAGGTCACATCACTTCTAGCTCAAGGAGCAATCGAAGAAGTACCCATTCCCCAACAGGGACAGGGTTTTACTCCCCCTACTTTCTTATTCCAAAGACGACAGGGGGACACAGACCTATATTAGACCTCAGAGAATTAAACAAATATTTGTTCCAAGAAAAGTTCAAAATGATCTCCCTCGGAATACTTTTACCATACCTCCAAAGTCAGGACTGGCTATGATCTCCAGGAACAAGCAGGAATGAGTCTTCACATATGGGTACGTCGGTACCGACGGAGCCTGTGCGGGAACGTTCCCCAGCTTCCCAAAAAGGAAAGCTTTTGGGAGCATCCCACAGCGCCTGCGCACTGCCTTCCCGCCTTTCCTAACCATCTCTCCTCACTTCTTCTTTGCCGCGGAGCCAGCAGGTCGAGCCCTGTCACCGCTGAAGAAGTTCTTTATTTTATTTTATTTCTTTGGTCGCGTGTCTGCCTTCCCCGACTCCGGACCGGTACCGCCGGTCTTTTTCTCTTTCTTTCTTTCAAAAAAAAAAATATCTATATTTTCTTCACTTAGTGTATTTTTCCTCTTTGGCCTCAGGGCCTACAAGAAAATTTTCCTCATGGAAAAACCAGCCTCCGGGTTCAAGAAATGCACTAAGTGTAGCGGTACTATTTCTGTTACAGATACCCATGAATGGTGCCTTAAATGTTTGAGTCCTGAACACTCCATTCTGGATTGTTCCTCCTGCTCTCTAATGTCTAAACGGGGTTTACAGTTCCGAGCAACTAAGCTCCATGTCCTGTTTCCCGCTGATGCAGCGTCGGTAGCATCGACATCTTCCAGGTCTTCTTCTCCTGATGGATCTCAGGTAACCAAACATAAATCTAGCAGGTCCTCGAAGGGTAGATCTCCCTCTAAGCATCGAGATGCCTCCGGGCTTGCCCTCGAGGATCCTGCACCAGCAAAACAACCCCGGCGGGAAGCTCCGGCTTCCAAAGCTCCTCCTATGGGGTTACAGGTTGACATCGATGGCACGGCCTCGACCGATCACCTGTTAGAATGCTCTGGGGTACCGGCACAATCTCCCAGTACCGAATTCCAGGCATTCATGGCGTCGATGGATCAGAATGTTCTGTCCATGCAGTGGGCTATTACGGCCTTCATTCAAGCTGCGATGCCGCTGGTACCGAAACAAACTCCGTTATCGGTATCGGCTCCGGTACCAGCACCAGCGCCGATACCGGTACCGACTACATCGACATCGACCAGGATACCGGCTGCTGCGGTTCCTTGTCCTGGGCTGCTTATCGGTACCGATCCGGTACCGGGGACGCCCGATGTCGATATTGCTCGATACGCGTATCGAGCGTTGGAAGAGCACCCTGACAGGCGATACTTCGATTCCTCTGATGATTCTGATACATCAGACGAGTCTCCTGAAGTATCCATAGCCCTTCCTGAAGAGCCTTCTTCTCCAAAAAGAAGACTGTCTCCTCCAGAGGACTTGTCCTTTCAAGACTTCATAAGAGAAGTAGCTAAAGGACTTTCTATTTCAGTAACCTCTGAATCAGAGCCTAGAGCAAAAAAATTGGATATTTTAGGCTATTCTAAGGCTCCTAAAGAGGCAGTCACCTTTATGAACACATGATTGATCTATGGGAGACTCCTCTCACTCTCTCTCTCCTCATTCTCGCAGATTGGACACTATGTATTGTGTTCCTCCCTGTCCTGGATTTCATAAAACTCAGCTTCCTCACCATTCCATTGTGGTGCAGTCAGCTATGAAAAGGATAAAGAGTACAAAGAGACACTCTTCTGCTCCTCCAGGAAGAGAATGCAGGACCTTGGATGCTTTTGGTAGGAAAATCTTCCAAGCCAGTATGCTTATTGCCAGAATCAACTCATATAGTCTTTACATGGGTATGTTTCTAAAAGAAGTTGCAGAAAAGTTGCACACTTTCCTCCCTTTTCTTCCAGAGGATAAAAGGGAGGAATTCCTCATTTGGCTTAAGCCATACCCAAGACATTTCAAAGTTTTCCAACAGGGCAGCCTTTGACTCCTTTGAAGGTGCCAGCAGAGCTTCGGGCATTGCCATAGCTGCTCGCAGAATTGCTTGGCTCCAGGCTTCTGATTTAGAACCCTGGGTTCAAGATGGCTTAGGAAATCTTCCCTGTACAGGTGAAAACCTATTTGGCAAAGAATGGCAAATAAAAGCCACTCAAATGGATGCAGAAAACTCTGCTCTGGATAGACTTTCAAAGTCAACCTCCATTCCTGCCAAGAAAAAGCCTTTTAAAAAGTCTTTCTTTAAAAAGGGCAGATTTCCTTCTACTTCTGGCCAACAATCTTCTACAGATCGCTTTACCACTAAGCGTCAGCAACCTAAACAGGCCAGGCCTAAGCCTACTGGGGCTGCTGCAACTCAGCAGGCCCAACCTCCTCAGGGTTTTTGACTTGATGCTAGAGAACTAAGCCTTTCTGGCTCTAAAGCAGCCAGAGCCTCTCGCTATTCCAGGAAGGTTGGCTCATTTTGCTCCCAGATGGGAGCAAATAACATCAGAGCAGTGGACCCTCTCCATCATAAGAGAGGGCTACAAGCTTCATTTCTCAGACCTTCCTCCCCACACCATGGTGAGACACTTCAGTTCTCCCACATCTCTTCTCGACCTTCTAGGTCAAGAGGTAGCTACCCTTCTTGCCCAAGGGGCAATAGAAGAAGTTCCTCTTCTTCATCAAGGGTCAGGGTTCTACTCCCCCTATTTTCTCATTCCAAAGAAGACGGGGATACAGGCCCATCTTAGATCTCAGAGAATTGAACAAATTTGTATGCAAGGAGAAGTTCAAGATGCTTTCTCTGGGCACTCTCCTTCCATACCTTCAAAGTCAGGATTGGCTTTGTTCTCTAGATCTCAAGGATGCGTAACACATGTCCTCATCCATCCCTCTCACAGAAGATGACTACGGTTTCTTTTCCAAGGAAAACATTACCAATACAGAGTCCTTCCTTTCGGTCTGGCCTCTGCTCCAAGAGTGTTCACCAAATGCATGGTAATAGTTGCTGCATTTCTACGCACTCTGGGAATATTTGTCTTCCCATACTTGGACGACTGGCTCATCCGAGCTCCATCCCAATCAGAGGCCCAGATTTCCCTGGACCGCACAAGGCACATTCTGCAGTATCTGGGACTTGTGGTAAACCTCCCAAAGTCTCAGCTCACCCCTACTCAGTCCCTAGAATTCATAGGGGCCTGGTTGGATACCACTACTGCAAGGGCCTACCTTCCTCAGGCCCGTTGCCAACATCTAGAGCAGTTAGCCTCCCAGATTCAGTCAAAGAGCCACTTAACTGCCCGGGAGATGCTACAACTGCTAGGCCACGTGGCTTCCACAGTACATGTGGTACCCTATGCTCGCCTACACATGAGAGCAGCTCAATGGACTTTGTCCACCCAGTGGACTCAAGCTTCAGGAGCTCTCTCAGACCAAATAGCGACCACCAAACGTCTCTTTTGGTCTCTCCAATGGTGGATATCCACTCAAACTTTGTTGCTGGAGTCCCCCTTCCAACAGTTGCTGCCACAAGCAACCCTCACAACAGATGCCTCCCAAACAGGTTGGGGAGCCCATCTACAGGACCTCTCCACTCAAGGCACTTGGTCTCCACAGGAGACCTCTCTTCATATCAACCACTTGGAGCTTCGAGCAGTTTTTCTAGCTCTCAAGGTATTTCATACCCTCCTCAGCTACAAGACAGTCCTCATTCATACGGACAATCAAGTAGCCATGTTTTACATAAACAAACAAGGAGGAACTGGCTCTCTGTCGCTTTGCAACGAAGCTTTAAGATTGTGGGCCTTCGCCAGAGAGCATCAAATCCATCTCCTGGCAGTATACCTCCCAGGAGTCCAAAACTCTTGGGCAGACAGACTCAGTCGAGTTCTGCTTCCACACGAATGGTCCCTGCACATGGATCAGGTACTCAGAATCTTCCAAGAATGGGGAACCCCGGACATAGACCTCTTTGCAAGTCCGTGGAATGCCAAACTTCCCCGGTTCTGTTCCAGAATTCCGTGTCAGGGAGTTCAGGCCAAGGATGCCTTACTCCTTCATTGGGGTCAGGGCTTCCTGTATGCATTTCCATCCATTCCCTTAATTCCCAAGACTCTGTTCAAACTCCAGAGGGATCAAGGATCTATGATCCTCATAGCTCCATGCTGGCCACGCCAAGTGTGGTACCCTCTACTTCTACATCTCTCCCAAGCCCCCTCCCTGGACTTGGGAGCTGCTCCAGACCTTCTGTCCCAGGAGGAAGGGACTTTGTGGCACCCAAACCCCAAGTCCCTACACCTCAGAGCTTGGTAACTGAAGGCCTAGACCTTCAAGACTGGAATCTTTCTCAACAAGTGAAGGATATCCTCCATGCTTCCAGAAAACCTTTCACCAGGCGTTCTTATGCTTTTAAATGGAAGAGGTTTTCCATTTGGTGTGCTGAAAAGGGTCTTGACCCTCTAGCACTACCTTTAAATTCTCTGTTAGACTATCTCCTGCATTTTTCCAATGCAGGCCTTAAAACAAATTCAGTAAGAGTCCATTTGAGTGCTATTGCAGCATCCCTTAAGCCCCTCTCATCCTCTCATTGCAAGATTCATGAGAGGCCTAACTTTAACTAAACCTCCCATTAGGCCTCTTCCGGTGGCATGGGACTTAAATTTGGTTCTTAGTCAGCTTATGAAGCCACCTTTTGAACCCTTAGCCACTACCTCCTTGAAGTTTCTTTCCTGGAAGGTTATTTTCCTCATTGCAGTCACTTCAGCTCGCCGCATCAGTGAACTGCAGGCATTAGTGGCTAATCCACCTTATACAAGGTTCCATCATGAAAAGGTAGTCCTTCGGACAAATCCACACTTTATGCCTAAAGTGGTCTCACCTTTTCATCTTAATCAAGAGGTATATTTACCTGTCTTTTTTCCAGCTCCTCATGCATCCAGTGCAGAGAAGAATCTTCATACTCTGGATTGTAAAAGAGCTCTTGCTTTTTACTTACAAAGGACACAGCAACATAGAAAGTCTTCCCAGCTTTTTGTTGCTTTTGATCCTTCTCATTTGGGACTTCCAGTCTCTAAGAGAACACTGTCCAATTGGATTGCTCAGTGTATTTCTTTCGCCTACCAGAGTAAGAACCTTTCTCTGGAGAGCCATGTCACAGCTCATAATGTGAGGGCCATGGCCACCTCTATGGCTCATCTAAATTCTGTGTCCATCGACCAGATCTGTCAAGCAGCCACCTGGGCCTCAGTTCATACCTTCACAGCCCATTACTGCTTGGACAAGGACTCCCGCCGGGATGCCTTGTTTGGTCAGGCTGTCCTCAAACACCTGTTCCATTCTTAAACAACTCCTACCCTCCTTCCCTGGATGGTAGCCTGAGATTCATAGGAGGAAGTAGACCCCTTCCCAGGGTCTCATATCCTTGGGGATCTCCCAGGCATCATAGCTAGGGAGTCCCCATATGTGAAGACTCATTCCTGCTTGTTCCTGGAGATAGCACAGTTACTTACCTGTAACAGGTGATCTCTGGGAACAGCAGGAATAAATCTTCACAACCCTCCCACCTCCCCTAGGAGTTGTATCTCTTTTTCTATCTTTCCTTTCCTCTCTCTCTCTATTGTCTCAGCTTTAAACTCGAACTGAGGAGAGATGGTTAGGAAAGGCGGGAAGGCAGCGCAGGCGCTGTGGGATGCTCCCAAAAGCTTTCCTTTTTGGGAAGCTGGGGAGCGTTCCCGCGCAGGCTCCGTCGGTACCGACGTACCCATATGTGAAGACTTATTCCTGCTGTTCCCAGAGATCACCTGTTACAGGTAAGTAACTGTGCTATGCTATCTCCAGGAACAAGCAGGAATGAGTCTTCACATATGGGTACGTCGGTACCGACGGAGCCTGCACGGGAATGCTCCCCAGCATCCAATCAGAAAGCTTTTGGGAGCATCCCTCGCGCCTGCGCGCTGACTTCTCGCCCTTTCCACTTCTCCTCAGTTTTCGTTTTTCCGCGGAGCCGGCAGGACGTCGTCCTGTCACCGCAGAAACCTTTTTCTTTAAATACTTCATTTCTTGTTGTCGCGGCTGTTTTTCCCGCCGACACCGGTACCGCCGGTGGTTTTTTCTTTTCTTTTTTCTTAAACTCAGAGAGATTTTTCCCTCTGTTTCTGTCTTAACATTTTGTGCCTACAAGGCCTCTCCATCATGGAGCCTTCTTCTCCTAAGAAGTGCCTTCACTGTGGAAACATAGTTTTCTTTTTAGACTCCAATCTCTGGTGTCTTACCTGTTTGGGTCCTGACCCTTTTTCCCCTGAACTATCAGGCTGCAATACTGAGAGAAGACCTGCCCTCTTTCGAGTTTCCCTCGATATCGTTTTCCCTCCTGCAGTGAGGGCACCGGGTTTTTCTTCTCTACAGGGTCAGGTAACCCACAAACCAGTCTGTTAAGACTTGCCAATCCTTGAGTGGTAGGTCTCATGCCACGCATGATGACGGCTCCGGCCTTGCCCTCAAGACTCCATTGGCATTAAAACCCCGCGGGAGTTTTCGGGCTCCAAAGCATTTCAGGGGTTTCAGGTTTTTCCTGGGGCTCACCCCTCACAGAACATACCTGAGCCATGCTCGGTGGTGGTATCCGCTTCGAGCGGTACCGATACCCCGGCATCGGCTCTGGTGTCGAGTGTTCCACTCTTCACCAGGGATCGTCATCTGGCATCCTCGGTACCTTCGGGACCGATCGATACGTTCCAGATTGACTTTCCTGTATCTAAGCCATGCTCGGGGGTGGTATCCACTTCAAGCGGTACCGATACCCCAGCATCGGCACCGGTGTTGAGTGTTCAACTCTTCACCAGGAATCGTCATCTGGCGTCCTCGGTACCTTCGGGACCGATTGATACAACCCAGACTGACTTCCCTGTATCAGCATCGCCGGTACCACCACCGACGTCGGTGCACTCTAGACATGCATCAATAGACTCGCTCCCTTCGATGCCGAGTCTGGAATCGATATCTAGTCTAGATGGCTGGGTACCGACGCGCCTTGGAACCGACCCTTATCGTTTCCGGATACGCAGTACCGAGGATACTCACCAAGACTCTCTGGTTACCTCGGTACCGCTTGAGCAGCCTCCGATGACGGCCTCGATGCCATTACCGGTATCGGTATCGATGTCGATTCCTGCAGTTACATCGGTGCCATCGATCCTTTCTATGCCTAGTTTGGAATCGATACCTGGCATAGACGATGCAGTACTAACTGCCTCAAGTCGTGACTACCAGTATCATTATCCATCTAGTAAGGTTCTTTTTCTGCACCAGACCAGTACATCCTCTGGTGCTCAGGCTGCATCTTCAACCTTAGCCTTCCCAGGGATGGTTCCCATTGGAGATCCTTCTTTTCAGAAGTTTCTCCTTGACATGGCAACCTTTCCTGCTATTCCTATCCCTGGCTGTAATCTTAACCAAGGCTCTCCTGCAGAAAAGGGAAATATAATGCTTCCTTTACATCATTCTTTGCAGGATCTTCTTCTGAGAATATGGGAATCACCTTTAAGGGTTCCCTCACCTTCTACAGCAACTAATGTTCTGTATCAGGTGCCCCCCTCTCCAGGGTTTCAAAAGAATCAACTTCCCCATCATTCCATTGTAGTGGAATCAGCAATGAGGAAGGTAAAAAGCAAGAAGAAGCATTCTTCTTATCCACCAGGTCGTGCTTCTAGAGCACTTGATGCCTTTGGACGTCAAACCTTCCAAACATCTATGCTGGCATCAAGAATTATTTCTTATATATTTTATATGAGTCTAACACTCCAGGAGGTCACAAAGAAATTATCTCTTTTGACTCCTTTTTTGTCAGAGCCTAAGGCTGCTGACTATTCCTTGCTTCTTAGTCATAGCCGGAATATCTCTTGGTTTCTTTCTCGTGCTTCTCTAGACTCTTTTGAGTCTGTTAGCAGATCCTCTGCTATTGCCATTGGAGCACGTCGTAGAGCCTGGCTCCAAGCTTCTGACTTGAACAGATGGGCACAACATACACTGGGTAATTCTCCTTGTACTGGAGAAAATCTCTTCAATAAGGAGGCTTTACGTCAGGTTGCTCATTGCTCCACTGACTTCCCTGGTTCTGGAGACCATTCTAAGCCGCCTTCTTCCCCAGGAGGTAGGAAATGTCCTACCAAGCCTTCTTTCCCTAAGAAAAGAAGGTTTCAGTCTTCTCCTGCCCATCATCCAGAGGTGCCCAAGCAAGGGACACCTCATCCTAGTCTGAAGTTTCCAAACTCTAGCCAGTCTCAACATACCCAGCAACCATAGGTTCTGAGGGTTACAATCTACAGTTAACTTCTTCTTAACAGAAGTTTGTTCACTGCTTTTTCTTAAAGCTCTACACTGGAGTTTTCCTTTTTCAGTATGCTAAGCTGTCAGGATATTCTTGTCTATGTGTTACAGAATTCTCCTCTTCTTACTACCAAGAAGGGAGGTTACAGCTATCCCATGATAGTTTCTGTCCCAACATGAACATTTTTTCCTTCAGCTGACTCACCCTATATGGGTAAGTCACCCTCCAATTACCTGTTTTCTCTAGCCTCTCATCCAGGGTTTCCCCTGACTGAGTGGCACCATACTGAAAAGCTTCTCTAGCCTTTCATTCCAGTGTAGACTTTTTGTTTCCTTGAATACATTCTCAAGATAACTCATCAGGCAGGGACAGGAATATCTCCTCTCCCTTTGTCTGTTTCTTTTTGTTTTGCACAAGAATATTTTCTCTGCTGTCTTTTTCAGCTGCTGTGCATGCAGGAGTTCCAGTGATTAAACTACTGGTACTTTTCCACAAGTTCCAGTCTATCTTCCACAATTTTTGTCTAGCCTCAGTAGTGATTCCAAGCTAGTCCTCATCTATCTTGGATAATCCTACTCACTTAGGCTTCTCACATTATCTTCTTTCTAGCCATCTCCTTTTCCTAGGATGTGGCAACACACCTGACTTCAGTCAGTTTTATCTCATAATTCTCCTGCACAATGCTTTCTGCAATCTTCAGAGAAGCTTTCTACTATGGGCCCTTGCTACAGAGCATTGATCTTTGTCTCTGAGGGCTATTCTATATAGTAGAAAAAAGCTTATAAATCATTCTCATGACTGTGAGGGTTCTCCACACCCTCTTGTCTCTTGTTATAATTCAGAATATAAGCTTTTTCTGCGTGAATATCCAAGGCTATTAGTAACGCATGATACCCCTATGTCCCTCCAGTGGGTCCTCCTGGTATCTCCTCTATGCGTTTTTTCCCATCTATCATGTCAGAGTTCTAAAGGACTCCTGACTTGCTCTTTACAGACTGATATTATCCTCTGTTTTTCACTCAACCATCCTGGTTATTTTACTGGATTGCATTCCTGCATCCTCTTAGCCCACAGAAATAGATTCTCTATATATCTGTCAAGTGGGTCTCACCCTCTTGTTATTGGATGAATCTTTCCCCTTCACATTCCCCATGTGAATGTTCTTATGGGGCTTAGTGTATCTTCGGACTTATTGTCATGTATGTAAATATCTCTATATATGCCTCTACATACATATGTCTGTAAGCTGTGTGTGCATAATTATGCCCCCATATGTATATATATATCCACCTATATATATGTGTTGATACATATTTCTGCATATCTAGATATACATATATATATAGGTATATATATATATATATATATATATATATATCCCTATATATATATATATATATATATATATGTATCTGTTGGGAGACTTTTTATAGATCGATATGTATTACATACTATCTCCTCACTGTCTATGCTATAGCAATTTGTACCTTTCTCAGAGGTTACAGACAGTGAGCTCCCTTTTTCATACTGTTCCTTAGTATGTGGGGACTGTTATGCACACAACCACTACTGTGGTGATAACAGCTTCCGCTTTGCTCTAGGTCTCCCTATCTCTGAAGATTCAAGCTTCAATATCTTTCCTATCTCTCATCAGCTAGGAAAGACAGTGTACATCTTCATTGTTTTGAGTACACATTGTTCTCCTTGGGAATATGGGCCTTTTTCCATACCCCTTCTTCCCTCCAAGACTGGGCTAGTTGTCCAAATCGGTCAGTCTTCTTCTTTTAGTCCTCAATGTTATGATTCTGTACCTAAAAGAGTTTTCAGCTTTTTCTCATAAAGCTTTCCATTGAAGACATGCCGTTCTAATCCTACCCCAGTTGACACCTGGATCACCTCCTAATTCCAGGTCTGGACCTTCACCCTCACTGCTGTGAGGTCACCTTGAGGATTCCGCTACTGCATATCCAGTAGACTCCTTCCTACAATCCAGTAGGTAAGCTCCATATTATAATTTTAATGGTACTTATCATACATGCCATGGACTCCTCTCCTGTAGTCCTTGGGTTTGCTGTTTTCCTTACAGCTCTTCTATTCTCAACTCCTACCCTCCATTCCCTCATGGGATGCCGGAGATTCCTGTGTGGGAAATGCACTCCTGATCCAGGAACATGCATTTTATGGGATCTCCCCCTGGCATCTCTAGCTAGGGAGTCCCCATATGTGAAGACTCATTTCTGCTTGTTCCTGGAGATAGCACAGTTACTTACCTGTAACAGGTGATCTCTGGGAACAGCAGGAATAAGTCTTCACAACCCACCCACCTCCCCTAGGAGTTGTATCTATCTATCTATCTTCCTTTCCTCTTTCTCTCCTTTGTCTCAGCTATGAAACTCAACTGAGGAGAAGAAGTGGAAAGGGCGGGAAGTCAGCGCGCAGGCGCGAGGGATGCTCCCAAAAGCTTTCTGATTGGATGCTGGGGAGCATTCTCGTGCAGGCTCCGTCGGTACCGACGTACCCATATGTGAAGACTTATTCCTGCTGTTCCCAGAGATCACCTGTTACAGGTAAGTAACTGTGCTTTCTCTAGATCTAAGAGATGCGAACACGCATATTCTCATCCATTCAGATCACAGGAAGATCCTTCTATTCCTGGTCCAAGGAAGACACTTCAGTACAGAGTTCTTACCTTTGGACTAGCCTCTGCTCCAAGAGTCTTCACAAAATGCATGGCAATGGTAGCAGCATTTATGAGGACTCTGGGAATATTCGTCTTCCCTTACTTAGACGATTGGCTCATTCGAGCATCGACAGCTCCAGAGATCAGCTTCTCTCTCTCTAGAGCAATGAGAATTCTTCAATACTTGGGGCTGGTCATAAACCTCCCAAAATCTCATCTCACCCCCTCTCAATCTCTAGAATTCATAGGGGTTTGTCTAGACACATGGCAGTCAAGGACTTTCCTGCCCCAGCCACACTGTCTACATATAATACAACTGGGCATCTCAAGCATCTATGAAGGTATTCCTTACTGCTCGGGAGATGCTTCAACTGCTGGGACACATGGCATCCACTGTCCATGTGGTTCCCTATGCTCGCCTCCACTTGCGAGCAGCCCAGTGGACCCTTTCCTCTCAGTGGTCACAAGCCTCAGGTTGACTAACAGACAAAATCAGAACTACCATATGTCTGATTTCGTCCCTGCAATGGTGGCAATCCCTGGAAAACCTCCTTGTAGGCTCTCCTTTCCAGCAGCCTCTGTGCCAAACCATTTTGACGACAGATGTGTCCAAGATGGGTTGGGGGACCCACTTGCACGATCTCTCTACTCAGCGTCTTTGGACCTCACAGGAGGTTTCCCTTCACATAACCCTCCTAGAGCTGAGAGCCATTTTCAATGCTGTTCAAGTCTTTCAGGGCCATCTCAGCGACAAAACAGTTCTGGTCCAAACCGACAATCAGGTAGCTATGTTCTATGTGAACAAGCAAGGCGGAACAGGCTCTCTGTCGCTATGCAGTTAAGCTTTGCGAATATGGGCCCTCGCCAGAGAGTTACAAATTCACCTGTTTGCAGTATACCCTCCAGGCATTCAAAACTTGTGGGCAGACAAACTCAGTCAAATACTGCTGCCACATGAGTGGTCCCTCCACTCATACCAGCTTGCTTGAGTGTTTCAAATCTGGGGAACACCAGATATAGACCTCTTTGCATGTCCACAGAATGCCAAACTTCCCCGATTCTGTTCCAGAATTCCGGCTCAAAACTGTCAGGCAAGAGATGCTTTCCTACTCCACTGGGGACAGGACTTCCTCTTAGCCTTCCCACCCATTCCCCTCATTCCCAAGAATTTATTCAAACTTCAGAGACAGAGGTCGTATGATACGCATAGCTCCACGTTGGCCATGGCAAACATGGTATCCTCTTCTTCTGCGTCTCTCTCAAACCACTCCTCTGGAGTTGGGGAAAGCTCCAGATCTCCTGTTGCAGGAGGACGGATCTTTACTGCATCCCAATCCCCAGTCCCTACCTCTCAGGGCCTGGTTACTAAAAGCCTAGATTCTCCAGGACCAAGCAGGAAGTCAGTCCTCACATATGGGTGACGTCGGCGCCGACGGAGCCCTCGCGGAGCAATTTTCCCCAGCTTTCAAAGAAAGCCTTTGGGAATTGCAGCGCGCATGCGCGGTCCCCTTCCCGCCCAAGGGTACCATCTTAGCCAGTCTTCTTTTTTCCGCGGAGCCCTTCAGACGTGCCCGTCTTGTCCCCGCTGAAAAAGTTGATTTTTTTGTGTTTAATCTCATTTTTCTCTATCGGTTCGACGCCGGTCCTTTTCCTGCCCGGACTCGCGACGCCGTTGCGAGTCCTTCTCTTATTTTTCGGTTTTTCTGATTTTCTGTCAGTTTCGTTTTCGGTTTTTCACTGGCAGCCCGGTCCTTTGACCTTGCAGGGGCCCTTTTTCCCCCGATGGCTGCCAGTGGTTTCAAGCGGTGTGTTCAGTGTGACAGAAATATGTCACTCACTGACACACATGATAATTGCCTCCGCTGCCTTGACCCGGATCACGAGGAACTGATGTGGGGCCTGCAGCAAGATGTCCTCCAAAGCGTTAAGGAGTCGGCGGCATCAGCGGGAACGAATCTTCGCTGATCCCGCCCGTACCCGGACCTCGTCGGAGGCCTCGGCGTCCAGAGGTTCCAGCTCTGACCATCGCCGGAGTTCCTCCGACAGAGGTTCTCCCTCCGGGGACCATCATCGGAAGGTGAAACCCGCGAGGGCGGCGTCGGTGGACGCTCCTGGTTCCGCGAGGGCCAGGTCGCATAGCCCCGATAGCCGTCCCGGGTCTTTGGAGAAGGAGCATCTGTCGAAGCGACCTCGTCTGGAGTCGGAGTTGCCTGCTCGGGTAAGTCCTGTAGTCCTCCTGGACTCGCCTCCGAGGGGTCCGACGTCGGGGCCCGAGTCGGGGGCTGCTGGGTCACCTGAGGTCGGACTCAGGTTGACGGCCTTGGAGAGCAGACTTTCTGCCTTCATGGACCAGCAGCGGGCACTGATCGCTAGCCTCGCTGGCGCCGCTGCCCCGACCGCCGGGACGTCGACGTCTAAGTCGACCCCAGAGACCGAGCCGATCCTCGAGTCCATGCGGGCTCGAGTCGATCCTCGGTCGAGGTCACCCTCGGCCTCCTGTTCGGGACCGAGGTCGTCGACGCCGACTCCCTCGGCGTCGGGGCGGCCGACGCCTCCGCCCGCCCGGACCGACCCCACCGATTCCTCCTCGGAGTCGGCCTGGGAGTCTGAAGAGGAAGAGTCACCTGATTCCTTTCGGACTCGGTGTGTCCCCTCGGACTCGCCTGAGTCCGAACCTCTGAAACAGTCCCCTCTGGAGGACGCCCGGTTCTCGGACTTCGTCAGGGATATGGCCAAGGCTTTGGCCTTCCCTGCGGATCCCGAGGAGGAGCCCCGAGCCGAAGAGCTCGATGCCCTTCAGTACGACTCTCCCGCCAGGGAGCACTTTACTGTACCGGTTCCTCCCATGCTGGAACGACTACTCTTCCGCATGTGGGAGAGCCCGGCATCGTCGCCGGTGTTAAGCAAGCGGGTCGATTCCATTTATCGAGTCTGCAAGAGCCCTGGCTTCCAAAAAGCACAGCTACCGCACCATTCCATGGTGGTGGAATCGGCCATGCATAGGCTTAAGAGCCAGAAGATGCACTCCTCGGTGCCTCCTGGCAGGGAGGCCCGCAACCTGGATGGCCTAGGTAAGAAGTGTTTCCAGGGCTCTATGCTTGCTTGTCGGGTCCAGACCTACCAGCTCTACATGGGCATGTATCTCAGAGACCTGGCTAAAGAGATAGCCAGATTCTCCGCTGGGCTGTCCGAGGAACCTTTGCGGAGGTTCCTAGCCTTGACAACTGGTATTCGGGAATGCTCCAAATTCATGTCTCGAGCAGCCTATGATGGCTTTGAAGCATCGGCACGGGTGGCCGCAGCCGGCATCGGTGCCCGCCGACAGGCTTGGCTTCAGTCGTCTGACCTTGAACCCTGGGTGCAGGACAAGTTGGTCGATGTCCCCTGCCGAGGTGAGAACCTCTTTGGCAAGCCCATGGCTGAAAAGGCTGCCCAAATCGAGACGGAGACTCTCACCAGAACTAGGCTTTCTAGGAAGACCTCCGCCCCTTCCCAGAAAAAGAAGGGCTCGGGAAAGAAGTCCTTTTACCCGAGAAAGGCGGCTGCCTATAAACACTACCCTCAATATCAGGCCTCCGCAGCTCCCCAACAGGGTCAGCAGGCCAAGGGACGGGGTAACGGGTCCCGTAGGCAGCAAGCCCCCAAGCCTGCACCACCCGCCCCTGCTCAGCAGGGTGGGGGTTTTGACTTCATCAGCATAGCCTCTCCCCCTCAGCTGGTTCCTCCCAGCACAGGAGGCCGGCTGGTTCACTTTGCCCACAGGTGGTCCAATGTCACCTCAGATGCCTGGGTGCTTCAGGTGGTGAGAGAAGGCTATCTTCTCCACTTCCACCAGGTCCCTCCCTCCTATTTCCCGGGAGAACCTCCACGACTCCCTCTGCACAGGGACTTACTCCTTCAGGAGTTAGCAAGTCTTCTTCAGGAACAGGCTGTGGAACCGGTGCCCCACCACCTGAGGGGTCAAGGCTTCTATTCAAGGTATTTCCTAATACCAAAAAGAACAGGAGGCCTCAGACCCATCCTGGACTTGCGCAACCTCAACAAATTCCTTGTCAGGGAGAAGTTCAAGATGCTTACCCTTGGAATCCTTCTGCCCTACCTCCAGCAGGGAGATTGGCTATGCTCCTTGGATCTAAAGGATGCCTACACACACATCCTCATCCACCCAAGCCACCGCCAATACCTAAGGTTTGTGGTGGCAGGAAATCATTACCAGTACAGAGTACTGCCCTTTGGCCTATCCTCCGCACCACGAGTCTTCACAAAATGTCTCGCGGTGGTGGCGGCTTATCTCCGGCTTCACGGCCTTTATGTCTTTCCGTACCTAGACGACTGGCTCATCAGAGCATCGTCCTCTCCGGAAGTCACAAAAGCCACACACCGCACTGTGACTCTTCTGCAGTACTTGGGCTTTGTCATAAACTTCGCAAAGTCCACTTTGCTCCCCTCACAAGATCTCGAGTTCATCGGCGCAAGATTGCACACTCTTCAGGCACGAGCTTTCCTGCCTCTCGACAGGGCTCAACGGCTCATGGACCTAGCCGGCCGCTTTCGCAGCCAGTCCCTGGTCTCAGCCAGGCGCTTCCTGAGACTACTCGGCCATATGGCTTCCACTGTCCACGTGACCCCCAATGCCCGCCTGAATATGCGGCCTGCTCAGTGGTGCCTTCGCAAGCAGTGGCAACAGGCCACGGGCGGCCTAGCCGACTTAGTGCGCATCTCCGACCCGCTGGCCTCTTCTCTACAGTGGTGGCTTCATCGGCCGAACCTGGTGCTCGGAATGCCTTTTCAGTCTCCTCCGCCGGCTCAAGTGCTGACGACCGATGCTTCTCTCCTGGGATGGGGAGCGCATTGCCAAGGGGCATGTACTCAAGGTCTCTGGACCACGTGGGAGTCTGCGCAGCAGATCAACTTCCTGGAGCTCAGAGCAATCCGTCTGGCTCTCAAGGCTTTCTCCCACCTGACTTCTCACCAGTCCGTCCTTGTCCAGACGGACAATCAAGTTGCCATGTTCTACGTGAACAAACAGGGAGGCACGGGCTCCTTCCTTCTCTGTCGAGAAGCACAGAGGCTCTGCTCTTGGGCCGTAAGCCACGGCATTCTTCTCAAGGCAGTTTATCTCCCAGGCCAAGAAAATTGCCTGGCGGACAAACTCAGCAGAATCCTCCAGCCGCACGAGTGGCGCCTGGATCCCTTGGTAGTTCAGAAACTTTTTCTGAAGTGGGGCCTCCCCACGATGGATCTCTTTGCCAGTCCTCTCAACCGGCAACTTCCTCGCTTCTGCTCTCGGCAGCCGCATCCCCTTCGAGTAGCGGCGGATGCTTTTCTGCTCTCATGGTCGAAAAGCCTTCTGTATGCCTTTCCTCCCGTACCGCTAGTCTCCCGAACTCTTTTCAAGGTTCTCCGAGACAAAGCTTCCATGATCCTGATAGCTCCTCGCTGGCCCAGACAGCCGTGGTTTCCACTCCTGCTGCAATTAGCGGTGGAGGATCCGTTCCCTCTGGGGTTTCAACCAGATCTCCTAACACAGGATCAGGGGTCTCTGCTACACCCCAACCTCAGATCTCTACATCTGATGGCCTGGCTGCTGAAAGGGTAGTCCTTGTTCCCCTTCTATTGCCGGCAGAGGTGGAAGAGGTCGTCCTAGCTTCCCGGCGACCTTCTACCCGCAAATGCTACGCCCTTAAATGGCGTCGCTTTTCCGCTTGGTGTGCCCAGCAGTCTCAGGATCCCTTCTCCTGCTCGGTGTCGGTGATCTTGCAGTACTTGCTCTACCTCTCTAATCTGGGACTTAAGTCCAACTCCGTCAAAGTTCACCTCAGTGCTCTCTCAGCACATCATGTGCCGGTGGATGGCAGACCTCTTTCCAGCGACCCTCTCGTGGCGAGATTTCTCCGAGGTCTCCTTCTACTTAAACCACCTCTGCGCCCGCCAGCACCTGACTGGGATCTGAATGTGGTTTTACAGCGGATCACCTGTCCGCCTTTTGAACCTATGGCTACCTGTTCTCTACGTTTTCTTTCTTGGAAAACCTTATTCCTGATAGCCCTCACTTCCGCTAGACGCGTAAGTGAATTGCAGGCCCTCGTGTCTGATCCCCCTTACACTCGGTTCTACAAAAATAGGGTAGTCCTACGGACTCACCCAAAATTTCTTCCAAAAGTGGTCTCCCCTTTTCACATCAATCAGGAGGTGGTACTTCCGACCTTCTTTCCCAGGCCACTCTCCAGCCGAGCTGAAATGGTCCTGCATACCCTGGACTGTAGAAGGGCATTGAACTTCTTCCTTGACCGTACGCGGGAGCACCGTAAAGCTGCTCAGCTTTTTGTATCTTTTGACCCCAATAAATTGGGGCTCCCGGTCTCCAAGCGTACTCTGTCCATCTGGGTTGCTGACTGTATCGCTTGGGCTTATGGGGCAGCCGGACTCTCCTTAGAAAGTCGAGTCACGGCTCATTGTGTTCGGGCGAAGGCTACGTCAGTGGCTTACCTCCGCTCTGTTCCATTGGCAGACATCTGCCGGGCCGCTACTTGGTCTTCGAGCCAGACTTTTGCGGTCCATTACTGCCTCGAGATGGAGTCCCGCAGGGATAGTGCTTTCGGACAGGCAGTCCTCCGAAATCTCTTCGAGGTTTGAGCAACTCCTACCCTCCATCCCGGATGAGGGCTACCGGTGGGTAATAATTCAGCGAAGATTCCTTCCTTCTGTACTGCTGAGCTAGAGGGAGCTCATTTTGTGCTTAGGGTCTCCGGTAGCCTTAAGCTTGGGAGTCCCATATGTGAGGACTGACTTCCTGCTTGGTCCTGGAGAAAGCGTAGTTACTCACCTGTAACAGGTGTTCTCCAGGAGCAGCAGGAATCAGTCCTCACAACCCTCCCTCCTCCCCTTGGAGTTGCGATTATCTGCTTTAGTTTTTTTGCAAATTTTTATGCTGTCTTTTAGCTATGTCATCTGACTGGCTAAGATGGCACCCTTGGGCGGGAAGGGGACCGCGCATGCGCGCTGCAATTCCCAAAGGCTTTCTTTGAAAGCTGGGGAAAATTGCTCCGCGAGGGCTCCGTCGGCGCCGACGTCACCCATATGTGAGGACTGATTCCTGCTGCTCCTGGAGAACACCTGTTACAGGTGAGTAACTACGCTATTCCAGGATGTTAACCTTTCTCAACAAGTAAAGGATATCTTCCTGGCTTCCAGAAAATACTCCACAAGATGTTCCTACGCTTTCAAGTGGAAAAGGTTCTCTATCTGGTGTTCACAAAAGGGACTTAATACACTTTTAGTACCTGTAGAGTTGCTACTAGAGTATCCTCTACAATTATCAACTTCTGGTCTGAAGACCAATTCAGTTAGGGTCCATCTTAGTGCTATTGCTGCTTTCATAAACCTTTCAATGGACAACCTATTTCCTCTCATCCACTTATATCAAGATTTATGAGAGGCCTACTTTTAACAAAACCTCCCATTAAACCACCACCGGTAGCATGGGATCTAAATCTTGTTCTTGGTCAGCGTATGAAACCTCCCTTTGAACCTTTAGCCACTTCAGACCTTAAGTTTCTTTCATGGAAAGTTATTTTCCTAATTGCCATCACTTCTGCAAGACGCATTAGTGAACTACAGGCGTTAGTAGCTGACCCTCCTTATACAAGGTTTCACCATGATAAAGTAGTCCTCGGACTCATCCTCACTTTCTGCCAAAGGTGGTTTCGCCTTTTCATTTAAACCAGTCGGTTTATCTTCCTATATTCTTCCCTAGGCCTCATGCATCCAGTGCGGAAAGGAATCTTCACACATTGGATTGTAAAAGAGCCTTGGCTTTTTATCTCCAAAGAACTAAGCCACATAGAAAATCTTATCAGCTTTTTGTAGCTTTTGACTCTAGTCATTTGGGACTTCCAGTTTCTAAAAGAACTCTGTCAAATTGGATTGCAGATTGCATATCCTATACACATCAGAGTAAGGGACTTTCTCTCGAAGGCCATGTCACGGCTCACAATGTGAGAGCAATGGCAGCCTCAACGGCTAACCTTCGTTCTGTCTCTATTGATGACATCTGCAAACCAGCCACTTGGACTTCGGTACATACCTTCACAGCCCACTATTGCTTGGACAAGGACTCCCGTCTGGATGCCTCATTTGGCCAGGCTGTTCTACAACATCTCTTCCTTACTTAATACAACTCCTACCCACCATGCCTAAGGTCCATGGGAGGAAGCATGACCCATCTCACCTGGGTTCGCAGCTAGCTGGGGGTCACCCCTTGACATCTTTCAGCTGGGGAGTCCCGATATGTGAAGACTACATTCCTGCTTGTTCCTGGAGATAGCATAGTTACTCACCTGTAACAGGTGATCTCAGGGAACAGCAGGAATTTAGTCTTCACAACCTACCCATCTCCCCTAGGATTTGTCTCTATCTCTCTCTTTCTCTACTTCTCTCCTTTGGTCTCAGCTATAAACTCAATTGAAGTGAGAGACGTACAGAGGCGGAAAGGCAGCACGCATGCACTGTGGGATGCTCCCAAAAGCTTTCCTATTGGACGCTGGGGAGCGTTCCTGCGCGGGCTCTGTTGGTACTGACAATACCCATATGTGAAGACTAAATTCCTGCTGTTCCCGGAGATCACCTGTTACAGGTGAGTAACTACGCTTTCTCCTAAAATAAGATGATTTTCTAAACCCTCCATTCACCTACTTTTGTTTTTATCCATGACCCCCCCCAAAACCATGAAGTATATGAACTTGTAATTTTTTGTCGGATCATCCACCTTGAGAGGAAAACCTCCCTGGTAGTTGATCCTCCTTTTTAATCAATTTAAAATCGGACCCTCAGGTTTCACAATTTATGGAACTGCCACATATCAGTATGCCGTTCCAAAACTTCATAATAAAAGGGCCCTTGCAAATTTGGCTGAGGACTATGGGAGCTGGATGCGAGTCATAAACGGTTCCAATTTGCGAAAGAGTGATATCTAGAGGATTTTAATTGATGTTCGTTCACACGCCTCAAGGATACATCTGATCTTCAGATAAGTGGGCGTATATTAAGTTACTCATTGAACTTTTGAATGGAATAAAATTTGCAAGGACACTTTATTACGAACCTTTGGAACGGCATACTGATATGTGGCAGTTCCATAAATTGTGAGACCTGAGGGTCCGATTTTAAATTGATTAAAAAGGAGGCTCCACTACGAGGGAGGTTTTCCTCTCAAGGTGGATGTTCTGACAAAAAATTACAAATTCATATCCTTCATGGTTTTGGGGGGGTTATGGATAAAAACAAAAGTATGTGAATGGTTGGTTTAGAAAATCATCTTATTGTAGGATTTTGTGGTGGTGATTTTGTAGAGCTTAATTTAACAAGGACATAATTATTGGCACCCTTATAAACAATTCATATCAGTATGAATAGAAGAACCACATTCCCACTGCAGTAAAATTAGACGCACCTATGATCATTTGTCAGTACTCGCATTACTTGAATCAACCAATGAGTGATGGCTCTGTTTTAAAATGGTCACATTCACTTGCTGTTCCATTTTCACAATGGTGAAGATAAGAGAACTGCCTGAGACCATCAGAAACGCCATTATCACCAAACATCAAAATTAAAAGGGGTTCAAGGCCATCTCCAAAGACCTTGGGATTCCTGTGTCTACAGTTCACAGTGTTATTAAGAAGTTTTCTGCTCATGGAACTGTCAGGAATCTCACAGGATGTGGTGGGAAGAGGCAAATTAATCTAAGAAGTCTTTGAAGTTTAGTGCGAACTGTTGGAAAAAGACTACGTATATCCAAAGAGCTTAAGGCTGACCTGGAGCAATCTGGAATGGTGGTTTCAACTTGTACCAGATGCCATGCACTAAACAAAGAAGGACTTCATGGGTGAAGGCAAAGGAAGACCACACTCCTCAAAGACAGATTAAAAGGTGCGCCTGATCTTTGCCCAAACCCACCTTGAGAAACTACAATCCTTCTGGGAAAATGTTCTGTGGACAGATGAAATCAAACAAGCTCTTTGGCAATGCAGACTAGCGATACATTTACAGTCAAAGAAATTAATCTTATAAGGAAAAAGCACCCTTCCTACAGTTAAATATGGTAGAGGTTCCATAATGTTGTTGAGCTGTTTTGCTGCCTCAGGAACTGGAGGCCTGAACTTATTAAAGTAATCATGAAGTCAGAGGACTACCAGGCTATTTTGAAGTGAAATGTGTTACCTAGTGTCAGAAAGCTAGGTCTAGGTCGAAGGTCATGGATCCTCCAGCAAGACAATGACCCAAAGCATACATCCAAAAGTACAAAAGAATGGTTAAAAAGGAACAAACAGACTGTTTTAAACTGGCCAGCAATGAGTCTCTATCTCAATCCAATCGAGAACCTTTGGAAAGAGCTGAAATATGCCATTGGTAAAAGGAATCCTGGAAACATTCATGAGCTTGTACAAACTGCAGTTGAAGAGAGGGAGAAACTACCAGCAGACAGATGTATGAAACTTATAGATGGCAACAAGAAACGTGTGGAGGCTGTCATCACTGCCAAGGGTTGTGCAACCAAATATTAGTGAAGGGTGCCATTAATCCTGTCCAAGTCGTATTTTGTTTTTTATTTCTCAGAAATTACTACGTCTAAGTTGCACAGATATCTTTTTCTTTTTGTTGAATACTTTTGAACATACAGTGGTGTGCAAAAGTCTGGAATCACTTCTAAATTTGACGTTTTTACAACTTCGTGACCTTATATCTTAATTTCTTTTTCCTCCCAGTGGCTTTTTCTGCGTATCTCATGATAAGTGATAGATTTGACTATTAGGGCCAACTTTTAGTATTGATTTGGCCCTTATTTTCTGAGTTTGTTCCCCATAGTTGTCCTGTTGATAGCTTTTCTGTGAAAATCGCGTAATGTACATCATTGGCCAACGATATATTATTGTAAGTATGCTTTAAAATATTATGGGCGCACGCCAGGTTTACTTCAAATTAATGTATGTGGCCTTGAAAAAGGCCGTTTTTATGTGGCCTTGAAAAAGGCCGTTTTTATGTGTCAGTGATGGCTCAGTATTTGATGGGCCACCCTTTGTTCTTGATCACCTGACTGCACCTTGTTGGCATTGAATGAACCAGTCTGACAAGGTGATCGTTAGTGACAACGCGGTTTCAATCTGCAATGAGTGATGCTTTGATGTCGGATGCCTCTTGGATATTTCCAAGGCCACCTTGTGCCACAGGTTCTCGATTGGATTCAGATCTGGAGACTGGGCAGGCCAGTCCATTGACTTGATGTTGTTCTTCTGCTTCCAGCTGATCACCTGTCTGGAGCGATGGCAGGGTGCATTGTCATCTTGGAACAGGAACTGGCCAGGAAACAGCTGGTGTGCTGATGGCACCATGCACTTTTGCAGTATGGTGATGTACTTGGCCCCACTGACCATTCCATCGATGATGTGAAGACGTCCAGCGCCACTGGCAGCCATGCAGCCCCAGACCATGGCCTTCAAAGGGTGCTTCACTGTGAGGTTGAGACACTCAGGCTTGAATTCTTCTCCAGGAAATCTCCTCACATAGGTGTGGGCCTGGTTACCAAACAGGCAGAAGGTGCTTTCATCGCTGAATAGCACCTTTTCCCACATTTCAGTCGACCAGGTTGAGTGCTTTCTCGCCCACACAATCCGGTTGCGCCTTTGTATGTCAGTCATCAGTGGCTTATTCCGTGCTTTGCAGCCCCGGAGACCAAACTGCAGGCACCGGCGACGAACTGTTGATGAGCTGACACTGACCTCACTCTTGTCGGACCACTCTCGAAGTAGCTGAGGAGAGGTCAACTTGTGATTAATTAGTGAAATGTGTTGTAGTGTGCAGTCCTGGTGTGATGATGCACGTGGACGACCTGAATGAGGCTTGTCCACCACTGAACCCGTTTCTTTCTTCTTCTTTACAAACTTAACAATAGCGCTTTGACTGCAACCAACTTTCCTGGCTATCTGACGGCTTGAAAATCCTTCCTTGCTCATAAAGGACACATGAACACGCTCCTCCAACATCAGGGTCCGAGTCATCTTCATGGTCGATCCAGAAAGCGTATGAAATTCAAAAATGCCACGATTTTTATAGCTGCACTGTTGGCTAGATATCTGCATTGTGATTGGTTAGTGAAACCAGCCTTCTGATTGGTCAGAAATAATGCGTGCATATTGGATAATCTTGATCCAGTTTTGACGCAGGATCCACAAAAATCGCAGTAGCTATCTCCCAGTGTCTGTAAAGTATTTAAATTAGAAGCAAGGAATGCAAAAAAGTCAACTCTAATAGCCAAATGTATCCCTTTTAACGTGGTAGAAATATGAATATGCTGGGCTAACGCAAAATTTAAAAAAAAAACATTAGAAAGTATGAAAAACGCAAAACTCACAAGTGATTCCAGACTTTTGCACACCACTGTATTAAAATATTATGATGACATACAGCTCTTCCCATGGCTTTCAGTATCATTTTTATGCTGATGACTCAAATCTATCTTCTCTTGACATTTCTCTTTCACTCCAAGCTTGTTTCTCTGCCTACTTATCTGATATTGCTGCCTGGATGTCTCGCTGCCGTTTGAAATTGAACATGGCAAAAACTGAACTTCTTATCTTTCCCCCTAAACCCTCCTCCCCACTTCCTCCTTTCTCTGTCACTGTTGACAATACTCTTTTTCTTCCTGTTTCTTTGGCCTGCAACCATGAGGTCATCTTTGACTCCTCCCTTTCCTTCTTCACACATATTCAACAGATTGCTAAAACCTGTTGCTTCTTTCTCTAGAACAGTAACAAAATTTGTCCCTTGTCCCTTTCTCTCTGAAAACACTACTAAAACTCTTGTCCACTATTTAGTTGCCTCTCATCTTGACTATTGCAACCTCCTCCTTGCTAGTCTCCCTCAGTCATCTTTTTCCTCTTCAATCTTTTCAGAACTCTGCTGCGTGGCTAATCTTCCACCAGCCCCGATACTCATATAACCCCTCTTCTGAATTCACTTCACTGGCTCCCCTTCTATTTTCATATCCATTTCAAACTTCTCCTTCTAACCTATAAATACATTCACTCTACTGCTCCTCATTATCTTTCCTCTCTCCCTATCCCTCTCCTCGTGTACTCCACTCCTTCTGGCTTTCTTCTCTCTATTCCTTTTTCTTCTACTGCCAACTCCAGACTTTGTTGTTTTCACCTTGCTGCTCCTTATGCCTGGAACAAACTTCCTGTATCTTTACATTGTCTAATCTCTCTCCCTCTTCAAATCCACGCTATATGCTTATCTCTTTGAGGCCGTTTTTGAATCCTAATCTCTTGTTCCCTTGTATCTCCTCTCCCTGTTGAACCCCTTATTTCTCTGCTGTCTGTTTTAATTAACTCTATGAGCAGGGATTGTCTTCTATATGTGTTTGCACAGTGCTGCATACGCCTTGTAACGCTATATAAATGATTAACAGTAGTAATATTAGTAATCTTTCCAATTTATCAAGTTGTGCCAATAATGTTGACCACAACTGTATAATAGGGGAGCTTGGAGACATAGAAAATGACCGCAAATAGAGATCATACAACCTTTCCCTATTTGCCCATCCATAACAATTAAGTTCTACAAGCCCTTCCTCTCCCTCAGAGATACTTTGTATTTGTTCCATGCTTTCTTGAATTCAGATACAGTTCTCATCTACAACACCTCCACTATAAGGCTTTTCCACGCATCCACCACATTCAGTTCCGTATCGAACGTGAAATTCTTACTCTTACTCACAAGGATCTCCATGAAGTCTCCATTTGTCTGTCCTCATAGATTACATTACATGCCCCAGCGTGATCACTCCGATCATTGCATGGCAGTTGCCTGCATATAACATCCCCTTCAAAGGCTAAGCATAAGTCCATTCAACAGTCTGCATTTTTCTTTGCTACTCCAGTTGTTTGGAACAGCCTTCTTCCCCACTTATGCCTGGAACCAATCTTCAAAAACTTCAAAGTGGCCTTTAAAACCTATCATTTTGAGCAAGCCTTTGGGGCTTGCAGTAGCTTGCCAGACTGTCAGTCAATTACTCCCAATTTCCTCTGTTTGACCTTCCCTTTGCTACTTTCTTATTTTTGTCTCTCTTTTAAAGGCACTCCTTTCATATCTTATGAATTGATTTTAATGCAAACTGCTTTATTGTAGCCTAGTGGTTAGAGCACTGGCTTGGTAACTAGGAGACCAAGGTTCAATTCCCACTAGCAATCCTTGTGACCTTGGGCAAGTCACTTAACCCTCCATTGCCTCGCAATCTTCTTCCGTTCTCACTGCCAAGAAAGTCCAGGAGTTGCTGGGTCACCAGGAGTCAGCATTGACTCAAAGGCACACACTGCTATTGCTGCTTTATCATTTGCTAAAGGCAGTATAATAAAACGTAAACCATAAAGCCATTCTCCATAGACAAGCAGGAAGTAAGTCCGAATGTATGGATGACATCACCGATGGAGCCCACACGGAACGCTTCCTGCCTGCTGTGGCACCATCTTTTTCTACACCCTGCAGGTATTTTTTTCTTAGTAATTATCTCCAGGAACAAATAGGAATGTAGTCTTCACGTATGGGTAACGTTGGTACCGACGGAGCCCGCATGGGAACGCCCCCCAGCATCCAATAGGAAAGCTTTTGGGAGTATCCCACTGCGCCTGCGTAGCTGCTTTCCCGCCTTTCCAGCTCTCCCTTCTCAGTTCTTCATTTTCCATGGAGCCGACAAGAAGCAATTCCTGTCACCGCAGAAAGTTTCACCGCCTGTCGTCAGTCTGCTCCCAGCCGATATTTTTTAATTTTGTTTTTTGCAATTTTTGGTGCTTTTCCCTTCGAGGCCTTTTTCCTGCTGTAACATTCGAGGCCTTCAACCTTGCCGGCATGGTCTTCCTGGACATGTCTAAGCCAGTAAGTGGCTTTAAAAAGTGCACAAAATGTGGCCATACCATTTTGGTTATGAACAGGCACAGTTGGTGCCTGCAGTACCTGGGGCCCAGTCACCAGCCCGCTTCCTGGAACCTTTGCCTGCAGATGACAAGGAGGGACCTAAAGGGCCAGGAAAAGCAGAAGTTCCTCTTCGGAACATCTGATTCAGCATCCTCTGCTCCAGCATCGGCAACACTGTTGCGGAGTTCTGCTGAGGCGTCAACTGTGGGATGTCTGAGCTCATTCAGAACAGAGGGGCTGAGGCACTGAGTGAAAACCCTCTGTCGATGTCCGACTGGAATTGAGGAAGGACCTGACACCAATCCCGTCAGCATCGAAAGGGGCACCCGAGCAGCACTGAATCAAGCCCAAGGTGCATTGCCATCATAGCCCTTCATAGCGCGACATGGAGAGTGGCAGGAGAAATCAACTCCCAGATGGGAAGAATTGATCCCCACAGCCTGGGAGGGCAGCTGGATGTCTCCCGATGAGTGTGTCATCATGGAGTCCCTAATGGAGGTTTCTGCATTGGTGGCTGAAGTTGTAATTCCTGCCCTGCTCCCCTCTGAGGTAGCAGTACTGGAGGAATGCCTGAAGGCCCTCAAGGCTCACATAGTGGCAGTCTTAGCCTTGCAGCATGCAGGCTCAGCGATGGTTTCTACGTCATCATTGCACCCCATCCAGCACATCCTGGAGACTCATGTGCTGCCAGCGGAGGCAGGCACATTGGGCGGGAGATCAGAATAGACACCAGTTCCCACGGCGATCTCCCTGTCAAGCATATGGGGTTTTGATTATTCTGGGACACATCCACTCTTGCTCGAGACGCCACAGGTATCACCGTCGCCCGCAATCTCCGCATAACCAAAGTACAAGATGCGAAGAAACCTGACGCTACTTAGATTTCCTCTTGGATTCTGAAAACTGGGAAACTGAGGGTGACCCTGCCATCTCAGACATAAGATCTCCTGATCTTTCCTCTGATCCATTGCCTCCATATGAGTGGCGTAAATCGGCCCCCAGAGACATAACCAAGGCCATACTCTTCTCCCCTGAAGCACAGGATGAGCTATGGGAGGGGGGGGGGAGCTTGAAATCCTGCAGTATCTGTCAGCACCCAAGGGGGCAGTGACAGTGCCAATGGACCATGTCCGGCAGAGGCTGCTGCTGTGGTTGTGGGAAAATCCCCTCACGATTCTCACCTTCAGTTGACAGCTGGACTCGATGTACCTGGTCGAGAAGGCACGGGGCTTTGAGAAACCCCAGCTATCACACAACTCCTTCGTGGTTGAGTTGGCCTTGAAGCACATGAAGAGCACCAAGACTCCTCAGTGCCTCCAGGTGGGAGGCCAGGGCCCTGGTCTCCTTTGGAAGGAGGTGTTTGCAGGGCTCCATTTTGGTGGCTCTGATTCTTTCCTACCAGCTGTATATAGGTATGTTCCTAAAGGGCATCATGTTTGACCTCATGAAGTTTGCCACCTATGTCCCTCCTGATCGCCTCGACTCCTTCCGCACCTTAATAGACCATGGCAAGGATTACTCAAAGTGTACTGTGCGAGCCATGTATGATGCCTTTGAGTCCATCTGCAGGGTGGTAGGGGTGGGCATCAGTGGATGGCCTGGCTCCAATCCTCTGACCTGGAGTAATGGGTTCAGGATAAGGTGGCCAATATTCCCTGTAGCAGAGACAACCTTTTAAGGAAGCTGGTCAAGGAGAAAGCTGGCAAGCTCGAGAAGGAGCACGTGATGCTCTCCAGGCTCTTGAGAAAAACTGCTGACCCTTCGTGTAAAATGTTCTAGGGTAAGAAGGTCTTCTACCTGTGCCTGCACCGGTACTATCCGGCACCCTAGAGTGTTCAACCAAAGGCACAGGCCCCTCGCCCACAGAGATGGGAGAAGCCTCAGAAGGCCCAGCCAGCCCCGCAGCCCAAGCTGGAGGCAGGCTTTTGACTGGCTCCCTCAGCAGCATAGCCAATCTGTCCCGTACTTGCCATAGTTCCCCTTTGGGTAGGGGGGCGGCTCGTCCATTTCACCCACCGGTTGCCTCTTATCACCTCAGATGCCTGGGTGATGCAGCTCATTCAGCAGGTCTACCAGCTGCACTTTGCCCAGTTGCTGCCTTCCTTCATCCAAGGAGAGTACCCCATAGACCTGCTGTACCAAAGCCTGTTGTGGGCAGAAGTATACTCTCTGTTGTCTGACCTTGCCATCGAGCCGGTCCCACCAGTTCAGATCAGAAAGGGATTCTACTCCAGGTGCTTCCTGGTCCCCAAAATACCAGAGAGTTCCGACCCATTCTGGACTTCCGAAACCTCATTCGGTTTCTCGTGTGCAAGCGGTTCAAGATGATCTTGCTGGGGACGCTGCTCCCTTTCCTTCTAAAGGGTGACTGGCTATGGTCCTTGGATATCAAGGATGCGTACACACACATCCTAATCCGCCCAATCACAGAAAATATCTCAGGTTCATGCTAGGAGACCAGCCTGACCAGTACAGGATGCTCTCCTTCAGGCTCACTTCAGCACCTTGGGCCTTCATCAAGTAGTGGCCGCCTATCTTCGAACCATGGGAGTCTTCATCTTCCTTTATCTGGATGACAGGCTTATCAAAGATTCCACTCTGGATGCTGCCTGACAGTCCGCTCATCTCACCATTCAGGTCCTCGAGCGGCTGGGATTTCACATCAACTACCCTAAGTCCCATCTCCAGCCCATAAAGCGGCTGGAGTTCATCGGAGCCCTCCTTGATACCACTCAAGCCCTGGTGTTTCTACTGCATGCAGCAGCTGACAGACGTGGTTGGCAACGTGTGGCGTCGGCACCATACCATGGACGGGGGATGCTAAAGATGCTCTGCCATATGGCCTCCTCCGTACACCTTACCCGCTTGGCCCACCTGTCCATGTGGCAAATGCAATGGACCCTCTGCACACAATGAAAGCAGGCCACAGACTGTCTCAGGGACAGGGTGGTGGTTATTACTCTTCTGGTGCAGTCTCTTGGCTGGTGGTTGGTACTGCCGCACCTGATTCAGGACCTCCCAATCCAAGTGGAGCCCCCCCACAGGACACTAACAACTGACGCGTCCTTGCTCGAATGGGGAGCTCATCTGGATGGCCTGTGGACGCAGGGCCTTTGGTCCAAACAGGAAAGCCTGCACCAAATCATCTTCAAGTTGAGGGCCCTAGTGAATGCTCCTCATGCCGTCAAGATGTACTTGGTGAATCAGGTGGTCCTCATCCAGATGAACAACCCAGGTGGCGATGTTCTTTGTGAAAAAACAGAGAGGCACGGGCTCATACCTCCTCTTTTGGGAAGTGGTTTGGCTGTGGCATTTTGCCCTGCCTCACATGGTGCCCTATCTGCCTGGAGAGCTCAACATCCTGGTGAATCAGCTGAGCAGAGTCCTCTAGCTGCAGTGGTGGAGTGGATCTTCAGGGAGTGGGGTACCCCCATGATCGACCTCTGTGCCACATTGCAGAACACCTGGGTGAACCGGTTCTGCTCCAGGAGACCGTCCAGCAACTGACTGGTTTTCTGATGCTTTTCTCCTCTACTGGGGCATGGGTCTGCTGTATGTTTTTCCCCCTATCCTGCTTGTAGTGAAAACTCTGCTGAAACTTCAGGCCAGCAAGGACACCATGATCCTAATTGCCCCATGTTGACTCCGGCAGCTGTGGTTCACCCTGCTGCTTCGACTCTCTTGGAGGGAGCCTCTTCCCTGGGCTCCACTCCGGATCTTCTCTCCCAGGACAAGGGGACCCTGATGCACCTCAAAGTCTGCTCCCTGGCCCTCACGGCTTGGGTGCTGAGTGGATAGTCCTTTTGGAGTTCAGTTTACCTGACAACATCACGGATGTCGTCCTGGCTTTGTGCAAGGACTTGATGTGTCGAGCTTAGGCATTCAAGCCTCTTGCGCAGTGGATCAGTTGCTGAAACTGTCGCCTGGAGGAAAGCCATAAATAGAGCTGCGACTTCGGGCGTGCTACTGATTCACTATGCTCTCCAGCTCCCTAGCGCACGCGATCATTGTTGACAGAGAGAGGTGCAGGATTTTCTGGGTTCCCAAGCTGCTTCACCGTGATTGGCTGAACAACTCGCCTACTTCGTCCTGGCAGGCCTCAGCGCATCTTAGCTTCCAGCCTCCCTGCCCCTTCTTCCAGCGGCTACAGATGCTGGGAGAGCACATGAAAGAAAAGATGGTGCTGATCGGAGTCAAGAGGGTTATCGATTATGCGGTGAGCGTCTCTTCTCCCTGTTGCTGTTCCTATTCCTGTTCCTGGGCACCGGTGCAGCTTGTCTCACCTGCAGTTAGTATTCTGATTTTGGGAATATGTACAATGGCCAGCCTGGATAACAAGTGCCCGAGAGATGCCAGACTCATGAGGGTTTCTTACGCGTTTTATCTGCGACTCTGGGTGACTTACATGTTTTGATTGTGCTGAAAACTTGACTGTTGGAACTTTTTGTTCTTGGTGACTGGAGCATTTAAATCCCATCGGGTCCCATCACGCATAGTATTACAAATCCAGGACTGGATCTATGTAACTCGGCAGCACTAGGAAAGGGTGGGGAGTGAAGTAGCTTATAACTTAAGTCCTTAATGAAAGCTTTTATGATAATGATTCCCAATTCTCTGTCAGCTAACAGGATAAAATTGACCAAAGCAGTAGTTACCTTATCTGGCATTGTCAAATGTAGCGCCCAGGCTTAAAAATAAAAGTTCAGAAACACCTAAGGACTCTGAGAATATGCAGCAGTTTCCTTTCCATTTCTCAGTTTGTTTTCCTGCTTTGTAGAAACATGGCAGCAGAAAAAGACCACATGGCCTATCTGGTCTGCCCTTCCATATCAACTACAATAGTCCCCTTTATATCTTTATTGATCCTCTGTGTTTGTCCCATGCTATTTTGAATTCAGATACTGTCCTCATCTCTACTACCTTCACTGGGAAACTATTCCATGCATCTACCACTCTTTTTTTCATAAAGAAATATTTCCGTATATTACTCATGAGTCTATCCCCTTTCACCCTCATCCTGTGTCCCCTCGTAGCGAAGCTTGACTTAAATTGAAAGAGATTCTCCTGTGCGTTTATGCCACAGAGGTATTTAAATGTCTCTATCATATCTCCCCTAGCCCATCTTTCCTCTCAAGTATACATATTAAAATCTTTAAGTCTGTCCTCATATGCTTTATAACGAAGACCACTAACCATTTTAGTAGCCACTCTCTGCACTGACTCCATTCTGCTTATATCCTTTTGAAGGGGACCATGGATATCCATTGCTTGCCCCAGTACAAGCATTGTGGAATGTGTGTCTTTTGGGGAAACTGCTAGGCACTTGTGACCTAGATTGGCCACTGTTGGAAACAGGATATTGGGCTTGATGGACCTTGGTCTGACCCGGTATGGCATATCTTATGTTCTTAAGACAGCCCGCGGGGATTCCTAGCCCCACGGGCAGAAGCGGCCAGGAGAATTGGTGACAGCCCACGGGGATCCCAAGCCCCGTGGGCAGATACACAGAAGCGGCAGACCCTTGTATGAGATTTGGAAGTTTATGCTGATATGGTAGGGTAGATTTGGCCTTGTAGATCTTCAGTGACTTTTGTAGGGTTTTATATTAGTTCCCAATATGCCTAGTACTGGAGAATGTTTGTTGGTGAGATGACCAGAATCAGATTTTTTTATTATATTGAGTTCTGTGGGTGAATGTCTTACCTCTGTTCTGTACCCATTGTTGAGGAGGAGGTTCTGTGAATGCAAAATATATGTTCAAAAACAAAAGGCAAGCACCATAACAGTTTATAACATCAAAATACAAATGAATTATAATTTGTAGTTATAAACTGCAGTGGTTCTCGCTCTTTTTTTTAGTTCCTTGGTGTGCAAACATCTTGCATTTGCTCCACATTATCTAATCGGCTTTTTGGTTTGGTTTAGTCCTTGACTGGAGTTTTGAGAAAGACCCCCCCCCCCCCCGCTCTGGGGGGGGCGCCATCTCATCCCTTGCATCAGGCAGCAGATTGCCTTGAACCGCCCCTGCCCCCGAGCGCAGTTTGTGAGATGCAGGCTGAGAGTGGAAGCCCTATTTGATTGCATATGTCAAAGTCCCTGGCAAAGGGTGCCCCCTGGAGATGGGGATTAGCTGGGGTCTGTATGAGGATTGTACTGTGGCTTGGATTCAGTTGTCTGATGTGGATGAAGAAGTATTCTTGCCTTCAGAGGATTGTGAGGAAACTGATGTTATCTGCCTGTTCCGGAAGAAGGGACTGGAGACATTGATTTCCAGGGTCTTATCCACCTTGATCTTGGCAGATAAAACTCCTGCAAGGCATGTGAAAATCCATTACTGTTTTCCCATTCTCAGAAGTGTTCAGGGCCTGTTCCACTCAAAGTAGGATTCCCCTGACTCCCTGTCTAAGGGGCTATGGGTGTATAAGAAGAAGCATGGGGAGTGGATTGTTTGGTGCTGGAGAGTACTGCTTGTGTTTCACCTGACTTGCAGTCTTGGTGAAGAGCCGGATGGAGAGGGTTTGCACCCAGCTATGTCATTAAAGGGCGACCCTGGATACTACTTAACAGGGTGCAGCCTCACAATAGCTTGGGAGTGGATTGCTAGGTGCTGGAGAGATTGCTACTTGTGTCCCACTCGACTTGCCATCTTGGTGATGAGCCAGTTGGAGAGGGTTTGCACCCAGCTACGTCATCAACAGGCGACCCCGGACACAACAGCGTGCAACTGTTCCGCAGCCACAGGCCTGTTCTGGAAGGGGCATGTGACCAAAGGGGCTGGTTCCCTTTTGTGCCCCTTCGGTGCCTGTTCAGGGCTGAGGGTCCCGTTTTGCCGCAGGTGGTGCCCCATAGTTCAGGAAAGTGAAAGATCAAAGTGAAGAAGACGATGCCTGCGGCTGCTGTGTCTACAACAAAGGCATTTACCAGGCCTAAGGATAAGCATGTGTAGTCGGCATCTGCTATTAAAGTGGTTTCGCAATTTGCCATGTCAGATTCTTCTTCGCTTGACTCATCAGGGGCATCTCTTAGTCCTATAGTAAGGTCCCCACCTCCTAATCCTGGCAAGCTGCAAGCAGCGATGGGTGGGAGTATTTCTCCCTTAATGGGCCCCGGTGAGGTTTTGGGAAATGCCTCTGCTGTGAGCTCATCACAGGTCCCCTCTTCTGCCTCTATGTTTCAACTGAAAGCTGTCAAGATGCCCGTTGTATCTTCAAATGTTGTAGAAGCCTCTGCTTTGGACGTAACATTGTTAGACATTTGGCGAGAGGTATCCAAGACTAATTCTCTATTGCAAGGGTTCATGGATCAAACTGTTTCCTTTTCTGAACAAGTGATTGAGGAATTTTGGATGGTTGACAAACCTTTAATTCCTGTTACTCAGCAGCTTGACAGGTTGGAGGGCCAAGCGGGGTCCCTGCAGTCAACCAGAGCTATGAGACTTAAATCTCAGATTTCTTAATTTTCCTCAACATCATTTGCTGTCTCTATTGCTATTATTTAATAAATATTTTAAAGAAATTCTGCTGATCCCTGACCCAGAAAAGATATTGGTTTCAAGATTGTTTTATATTCCGACTCGTCTGGTTGTTTTTGAGGCTTGAGTGGAAGAGTCGGCTGACTCTGTTAATTTAACTAACTTCATTGGATGCGATCTCCACTCGTGCCACCTTAATTGTTTCTTTTGGCACAGAGACAGATAAAGCATCCATTTTGTGGCTTTATTTTCATAAAAAAGACTTGGTTTCTGTGGCCAAAAAGTAACTATATTTCTTGACGTCTCTTGTCAGACTCAAGTGCGGAGAAGATCATTCCTGCAGCTGAAACCACATGTTTTGGCTGCCAGAGGGACCTTCTTTCTGCAAGTTCCCTGTAAATGTTTCATTTCTATAAAAAATGTGAAGTATGTGTATACGGACCCAGTACAGCTTGCTAGTTTCCTGGATAATAGATTTTTATTTTTATTTAGCTGTATTTATATCCCGCTTTTCCCCGGGTCAAAGCGGTCAATTGGGAGATACATTTAACACGAGGGGATATGACACACATACGCTAATACTTACAGGGAACATGGGCAATGGAGGGTTAAGTGGCTTGCCCAAGACCACAAGGAGTACCTATAGGACTAGAAATCCCAGTCCCTCCGGCCTGAGATTGCTGTCCCCAGGTGGGACTTGAACCACTGGCCCTCCGGCCTGAAGTACCTTGCCCTAACCACTAGGCCTGTTTTACCAGTAGCTTGTCTTTTTTTCCTTGATTGACTTTCCTTATATTTGTTGTTCTCCAGAAACAAGCAGAAAGTCAGTCCTCACATATGGGTGACATCGGTGCCGACGGAGCCCTCATGCGGAGCAGTTCCCCAGCTTTCAAAGAAAGCCTTTGGGATTGCATCACCGCATATGCGGTCAGCTTCACACCCAATGGTGCCATCTTGCTTAGTCTCCCTTTTTCCGTGGAGCCCAACGGACATAGTCCAACTTCCCCCGTGGAAAAAGTGTGTCAAAACTACTGAAGATTCTCTTCTTCGGCCCGGTTCGATGCCAGTTCCCCTTCCCGCCTCGGTTCGGTACACCGGTATAGAGTCCGGTCAATCTTTTTCATTTTTTGCCCTTAGTGGCTAGTGTTCGCGCTCTTTTTTTCTTTTTCACTGGCAGCCCGGTCTTTTGACCTCGCAGGGGCCCTTTTTCCCCTGATGGCTGCCAGCAGGTTTAAAAAGTGTGATCGGTGTAAAAGACTAATGTCTCTCACCGACACACACGACTGCTGTATCCGCTGCATCAGGCCTGACCATAACCCGAAGGTCTGTGGCCCGTGTGGCAAAATGTCTTCCAAGGCACTTAGAAGTAGGCAGCAGCAGCGTGAAAGGATCTTCTCCGAGTCCGCATCCACCCGGGCCAGGACCTCTTCAGAAGCCTCGACATCTCGGGAGCTGTCTGACTCCAAGCATCGTCGGGGGTCTTCTGAGCAGGGGGTCTCCCTTACGGGAACACTGGAGGAAGAAGAAACCTGCAAGGGCATCGTCGTTGGATGCCTCTGATCGGCCTGGATCCTTGCGGGCCAGGTCGTGGAGTCCTGACTGCCGCCCTGGGTCCTCGGAGTTGGAGCGGCCTACAAAGGTGCCTCACACGGAGCAGGAGACGCCGAGGAAGGGTAACTGCTGTTGTCCTCGTTGACTCTCCTCCGGGAGAACCAGCGTCGAGACCCGACCCAGAGGCTGTGGAGCCTTCTGAGCTCGGTCTCAGGATGGCGACCATTGAGTGCAGCATGTCTGCCTTCATGGAGCAGCAGTGGGTGCTAATGGCCGGTCTCACTGGTCCATCCGCCCTGACTACCGGGACCTCAACGTCCAAGTCGACCCCGGAGGCCGAGCCGATTCTCGATACTTTTCAGACTCGGGTCGATCCTCAGCCAAGGTCTCCCTCGACCTCCCGTTTGGGACCGAGGATGTTGACGCCGGTGCCCTCGGCGTCGGGGCGGTCGAGACCAAAGCCCTCATGGCCGGAGCTCATCGATTCCTCGGAGGAGGAGTCGGCATGGGAAATGGAAGATGAGGAGTCCCCGGACACCCACCGGACCCGGTATGTCCCATCTGACTCGCCGGGTTCCGAGCCTCGGAGAAGGTCCCCCCCTGGAGGATACCTGGGTCTTGCACTTCGTCAGGGACATGGCCAAGGTTTTGGCATTCCCTGCGGACTCCGAGGAGGAGCCTCGAGCTGAGGAGCTCAAAGCCCTCCAGTATGACTTTCCCCCTCGGGAAGCCCTTATGGCACCGGTTCCTCCGATGTTGGAACGGCTGATGCTCCGCATGTGAGAGTCACTGGCCTTGATGCCGGTTCTCAGGAAGCGGGTCAATTCCATCTATCGAGTCCGCAAGAGCCCTGGGTTCCAAAAAGCACAGCTGCTGCACAACTCCATGGTTGTGGAATCGGCCATGCACAGACTCAAGAGCCAAAAAATGTACTCCTCGGTGCCTCCTGGCAGGGAAACCCGGAACCTGGACACCCTCGGCAGAAAGTGATACCAGGGCTCGATTCTGTCATGCAGAGTCCAAACATACGAGCTGTACATGGGCATGTACTTGCGGGACCTCCTTTGCCGGGTTCTCAGCTGGTCTCTCTGAGGAACCCTTGCAGTGCTTCAAGAACTTGTCCACCGGGATTCGGGAGTGCTCAAAGTTTGTCTCAAGCAGCCTATGATGGCTTCGAGGCCTAGGCTTGAGTAGCCGCAGCCGGCATCGGTGCCCGCCACCAGGTGTGGCTAATGTCGTTGGATCTGGAACCATGGGTTCAGGACAAGTTATTCGATGTCCCTTGCCGTGGTGACAACCTCTTTGGCAAACCCATGACTGAGAAGGCTGCTGAAATAGAGTCCAAGTACTTGACCCGGACAAGACTGTCCAAGAAGACTTCTGCCCCCTTTAAAAAAAGAGCTCGGGTAAAAAGCCCTTTTTCCCAAGGAAGGGTGCTGCTTACCGCAACTACCCCACTCAGCAGGCCTCCCCAGCTCGCCCACAGGGGCAGCAGGCCAAGGGACAGGGGCATGGCCCGCGTAAACAGAAGACCCCCAAGCCTCCGGCCCCGGCTCCGACCCAGCCGGGAGGGGGTTTTTGACTGTCAAACATAGTCTCTCTCCAACCAGGGGTAAGGTTCTGCACAGGAGGAAAGCTGAGCATGTACGCCCACAGGTGGTCAACAATCACCACAGATACCTGGGTCCTTCAAATAGTCCAAAGGGGCTGTTTGCTCCACTTCAGGTACCTCCCTCCTTCTTTCCAGGAGAGCCTCTCAGACCCCCTCTACACAGGGACCTCCTCTTGCAGGAGTTGGCCAGTCTTCTAGAGGATCAGGCGGTGGAACTGGTGCCCCACCACCTGCAGGGACAAGGCTTCTACTCCAGGTATTTTCTGATACCAAAGAGAACAGGGGGCCTCAGACCCATCTTCGACCTGCAAAACTTAAACAAGTTCCTGGTGAGGGAAAAGTTCAAGATGCTTTCCCTTGGAATATTGCTGCCTTACCTCCACCAGGGAGATTGGTTGTGCTCCTTAGACTTGAAGGATGCCTATATGTACATCCTCATACATCCAGACCATAGAGAATATCTCAGATTTGTAGTGGGAGGAAACGATTTTCAATACAGAGTACTACCATTTGGCCTAGCCTCTGCTCCCAGAGTGTTTACCAAATGCCTGGCTGTAGTGGCGGCCTTCCTCAGGAAACAAGGGATTTTTGTCTTCCCTTACCTGGACGACTGGCTCATCAGGGCCCAGTCGCCTCAGGAGACCCAACAGGTCACAGCTCGCACTATCAACATGCTACAGCATTTAGGCTTTGTCATAAATCAGGCAAAGTCCACTTTGCTCCCCACTCAAAACTTAGATTTCATAGGAGCAAGACTAGACACCCTTTGGGCAAGGGCTTGCCTGCCGGAGGACAGGGCACAGAGGCTTCTGGCGCTGGTGCACCAAGTCAGCCGCAAGTCTCGGATCTCAACGAGATACTTTCTACGCCACCTGGGCCACATGGCCTGCACGGTGCATGTGACCCCAAATGCCCATCTCCACATGCGGACAGCTCAGTGGTGCCTCAGAGATCAATGGACACAAGCCACCGGATGACTCCGAGACAGGATCAGAGTATCCAAATGACAGCCACCCAACCTGCTTGAGGGAGTGCCTTTTCAGCCTCCCTCGCACACCAGAGTGCTGACAACAGATGCCTCCCTGCTGGGCTGGGGAGCCCATTGCCAGGGATCATGCACCCAAAGGTTGTGGTCTCCTCAGGAGAGTACACACCAGATCAACCTCTTAGAGCTTCGGGCGATTCGCCTAGCTCTTCAAACTTTCCATCATCTTCTTGCACATCAGTCTGTCTTGGTGCAGACCGACAATCAGGTAGCAATGTTCTACGTGAACAAGCAGGGAGGTACAGGGTCCCGTCTCCTGTGTCAGGAAACACTTGACCTCTGCTCCTTTGCAATCCAGCAGGGTATGTCTCTCAAAGCAGTTTACCTGCCAGGTCACGAGAATTTCCTAGCAGAAAAGCTAAGCAGCATTCTTCAGCCTCACGAATGGCAACTGAATCCGGAAGTGGCCCAACAGATCTTCCACTGCTGGGGGCATCCGTCCATAGATCTCTTTGCCAGTCCGCAAAATCACCAGTTGCCCAACTTTTGCTCCAGACAGCCACGCCCTCAGAGGGTGGCTGCAGATGCTTTTCTGATCTCCTGGTCAGGGGGCCTCATGTATGCGTTTCCTCCCACGCCTCTGGTGGCCCAGATTCTGTTCAAAATCCTTCGGGATAAGGCCTCTGTCATTCTGGTAGCCCCCAGATGGCCAAGACAGCCTTTGTTTCCACTTCTCCTCCAGCTGGCAGTGGAGAATCCACTCCCTCTGGGGATGCAGCCCGACCTCCTGTACCAGGAGCAGGGCTCGTTCTTACATCCCAACCTCAGGTCCCTCAACCTGATGCCATGGCTGCTGAAAGGGTAGTGCTGACGCATCTCCTCCTGCCTAAGAATGTTGAAGAAGTGTTACTGGCCTCAAGGAGACAGTCCACTATGAAAACCTATGCCTTCAAGTGTGGTGCAGGTTTGAGATGTGGTGTACCCAGCACAATGAAAACCCTTTTGCTTGCCTTGTACCAGTGGTGCTGCAGTACCTGCTTCACCTCTTAGAATTAGGTCAAGTTGAACTGTCAGGGCCCACCTGAGTGCTTTGTCAGCACACCACTCTCCAGTAGAAGGACAACCTCTTTCGACTCACCCCTTGGTGTCCAGATTCCTTAGAGGTCTACTTCTATTAAAACCCCCGGTTCATCCCCCGGCAACCAAGTGGGATTTGAATGTGGTCTTGGAGCAGCTTACTCACCCACCTTTTGAGCCGATGTCTACTTGCTATCTGTGCTTCCTCTCCTGGAAGGTGCTAGTCCTGGTGGCACTCACGTCTGCTAGATGAGTGAGTGAGCTGCAAGCTCTTGTTTCGGATAGACCGTACACAAGGTTCTATAGGAACAGAGTGGTCCTTCGCACCCGCCCCAAATTCCTTCCGAAAGTGGTCTCAAAGTGGTCTCTTCGTTCCACCTCAACCAAGAGGTGGTTCTTCCAACCTTCTTTCCCAGACCGTATGCCAGCCGGGCAGAGGCAGTCCTGCATACCCTCGATTGTAAGAGGGCGTTAGCCTTCTACCTGGAGCGTACGCAGGGACATCGAAGGGCTACTGAGCTCTTCGTCTCTTATGATCCCAGTAGGTGGGGCTTCCTGTCTCCAAGCGCACGTTGTCCACCTGGGTGGCAGACTGCATTGCCTGGGCATACAGGGCAGCCGACCTCCCCTTGCAGGGTCGAATCAAGGCCGCATCAGTGGCTCACTTCCGCTCTGTTCCGCTGGCAGACATCTGCCGGGCCACCTCCTGGTCTTCGGGCCAAACGTTTGCAGCCCATTACTGCTTGGATAGGGAGTCCCGACGGGACAGTGCTTTTGGCCAGGCGGTACTCCGTAACTTATTTGAGGTATAGTCAACTCCTACCCTCCGGCCTTTTGGTGTCAGGCTACCAGAGGTGTTGAGTTCTCTGCTGAATTCCTCTCACAGCTGCTGCGGCTCTTCTAGAGGGAGCCATTTTTCAGCTATGGGTTCTCGGTAGCCTATAGCTAGGAGTCCCATATGTGAGGACTAACTTCCCGCTTGTTCCTGAAGAAAGTGTAGTTACTCACCTGTAACAGGTGTTCTCCAGGGACAGCAGGAATCAGTCCTCACGACCCTCCCTCCTCCCCTGGAGTTGCAGTCTTATCATTATTATATTCTGTTCATTTTGCCATCTCTTTAGCTATGTCATTTGACTGAGCAAGATGGCACCCTTGGGCGGGAAGGGGACCGCGCATGCGTGATGCAATCCCAAAGGCTTACATAAGAACATAAGATATGCCATACTGGGTCAGACCAAGGTCCATCAAGCCCAGTATTCTGTTTCCAACAGTGGCCAATCTAGGTCATATGTACCTAGCAGTTTCCCCAAGGGACACAGGTTCCACAATGCTTGTATTGGTTCAAGCATTGATATATAATGGGTCCCTTCTTAATAATGGTTTATGGACCTTTCCTCCAGGAACTTGTCCAAACCTTTTTTAAACCCAGCTACACTAACAGCCTTTACTACATCCTCCGGTAACAAATTCCAGAGTTTGATTACACGTTGAGTGAAAAAATATTTTCTTTTATTAGTCTTAAATAGTTTTTACCCTGTAGCTTCATTGCATGTCCCCTAGTCTTTCTATATTCTGATAAGGTAAACAATCGATCTACGTTTACCCGTTCCACTTCATTCATTAATTTATAGACTTCTATCATATCTCCCCTCAGCCGTCTCTTTTCCAGGTTAAAGAGCCCTAACCTTTTTAGCCTTTCTTCATAGGAATATCCTTCCATCCCCTTTACCATTTTTGTGGCTCTTCTCTGAACCTTTTCTAAAATCGCTATATCCTTTTTAAGATACGGCGACCAGAATTGCACAAAATATTCAAGGTGCGGTCTCACCATGGAACGATATAGAGGCATTATAATATCTTTTTGTTTTATTTTCCATTCCTTTCCTTATCATACCTAGCATTCTATTTGCTCTCTTGGCCGCTGCTGCACACTGGGCTGAGGGTTTTAACATGGTATCCACAATGACGCCTAAATCTTTTTCCTGGGTGGTGGTTCCTAATGTGGAACCTTGCATAGTGTAACCATAGTTTGGGTTGTTCTTCCCTAGGTGCATAACCTTGCACTTGTCCACATTAAATTTCATCTGCCATTTTGATGCCCAGTCTTCCAATTTATCAAGATCCTCTTGCAATTTTCCACAATCCTCTTGGGTTTTAACAACTTTAAATAGTTTTGTGTCATCTGCAAATTTGATAACCTCACTCGTTATTCCACTTTCCAGGTCATTTATGAATGTCAAAAAGCAGCGGACCCAGCACAGATCCCTGGGGTACACCACTATTCACCTTTCTCCATTGGGAAAATTGGCCATTTAGCCCTACCCTCTGTTTTCTATCTTTTAACCAGTTCCTGATCCACAATAGTACACTGCCTCCTATCCCATGACTCTTTAGTTTTGCCAAAATTCTCTGATGAGGGACCTTGTCAAAGGCTTTCTGAAAGTCCAGATACACAATATCAACCGACTCACCTTTGTCCACCTGATTATTCACTCCTTCAAAAAAACATAACAGATTAGTAAGACAAGATCTTCCTTGTCTAAAGCCATGTTGGCTGTCTCCCATTAGGTCATGACTATCTACATGCTGAGTAATTTTATTCTTTATGGTGGTTTCTACCATTTTTCCCGGTACTGACGTCAGGCTCACTGGTCTGTAGTTTCCCGGATCACCCCTGGAACCCTTTTTAAAAATTGGTGTTACATTGGCGATCCTCCAATCTTCAGGTATTAGAGATGATTTTAATGATAGTTCACAGATTACTAATAGCAGGTCTGCAATCTCATATTTCTTTAAAAGCTGGGGAATTGCTCCGCACGAGGGTTCCGTCGGCACCGACGTCACCCATTTGTGAGGACTGATTCCTGCTGTCCCTGGAGAACACCTGTTACAGGTGAGTAACTGCACTCTATATGGGAAGGGTTTTCCCTGTTATTTTTTTGTATTTGTTCTCTTCAAGCCAGGTTTGTCTACTCCCCATTCCGTGGGATAGAGAAGACCTTTTGTTTTCTGATTTATTATTTCTTAATATTGGATTGATGTATATTCAGCTTTGCAATTTTCTTGGCATATTTGTTGTACAAATAGCGGAAAATAAAAAAAAATAAGAGGAAGCACACACTCCCAGAGAAGGAGTGTGTTGTATGGTTTGATATTTCCAAGATGGATGCGCAGTTCACGGTAGTTACCAGTTGGACCACCATTCCTTTGGAAGGCGGATTGGCCTTAAAGCAGGGATTCCCAAACCTTCCTCCCAGCCAGTTGGGTTTTCAGGATATCCACAATGAATATGCATTAAGAGATTTGCATGCACTGCCCCCATTGTATGCAGATCTCTCTCAAGCATATTCATTGTTGATATCTGGGAAACCCGACTGGCCTGGGAGGCCTCAGGACAGGTTTGGGAACCCCTGCCTTAAAGGATACTCTGGACTGAAAGACGGATTTGTGTTGAAGAATCAGTTTGCTGTGGCAGCTGCTTTTCTTCAGTTGTGTTACAATATGTGCAGGCCTGATGTCTTGAGCCCTGCTCCAGTGGATCCATTCTCTTCCGCCGAATGATTGTACCCCTCTTTTGGAGTCTGCTACAACTTTCTTTTCTGTTGCCATGTATGGCTTCATACATCTAGTGGCCAGGGATTGTGCCCTGTTGACTGTGACATAGAATCTGCTTGACTCTGACATGGGGCAGCAGATCATCTTCCAAGGCCCGGTTTCCCATCTGGCTTTAGAGAGACGCTTCTCTTGTGTTTGATTTGGAGAAGCTGGTGAAGGACCTGGTTGAGACAATATCTTACTGCTTTCCTGAGGACAGGTCCAAGGGGCCTGTGAAGATGGCAGGAACCCCTTTCCCATCAGCTTCCACCCACTCCTTGCAGATGTGCTGGTCGGACTCCCAGGGTCTCGAGACTCACATCACTGCTGGTCTGGAAACATTTATTTCTCCAGGACCAAGCAGGAAGTCAGTCCTCACATATGGGTGACATCGACGTCGATGGATCCCCCATGCGGAGCATTTCCCCAGCTTTCTAAGAAAGCCTTTGGGAATACACCGATGGATGCATGGTACCCTTCCCGCCCAAAGGTGCCATCTTGCTCAGTCTTTCTTTTTCCGTGGAGCCCAACGAACGTGAGTCTGTGTCACCCGGAAAAGTTTGATTTTTTTTCTGCGATTTTCGCTCTTTTTGTCCGGTTCGACGCTGGTTCCCCTTCCCGTCTTGGTTCGGTACGCCGGTATCGACCCGATCTTTATTTTTCATTTTTTTGCCCTTCGTGGCATGTGTTCGCGCTCTTTTTCCTTTTCCCTGCAGGGCCGGTCTTTTGATCTCGCGGGGGCCCTTTTTTCCCCAATGGCCTCCAGTGGTTTTAAAAAGTGTGATCGTTGTAAGAGACCCAAGTTGGTGGCTGCTGAGTCTCCTGAGCTTGGACTCAGGCTGATAGCCTTGGAGTGCAGACTGTCTGCCTTCATGGATCAGCAGCGGGTGCTGATGGCTAGCCTGACTGGTGCATCTGCCCTGACCACCGGGACGTCGACGTCTAAGTCGACCCCGGAGACTGAGCCGGATCTCGAAGCCATGAAGGCCCGAGTCTGGACTCGGTCACGGTCTCCCTCGACCTCCCGTTCGGGACCGAGGGTGTCGACGCCAATGGCCCTGGTGTCGGAGCAAGTGTTACCGGAGCCTGCACGGTCAGAGCTCCTCGACTCTTCCTCGGATGAGACTGCGTGGGAGACGGAGGACGAGGAGTACCTCGATACCTTTCGGACTCGGTGTGTCCCTTCGGACTCACCGCAGTCCGAGCCCCAGAGTAGGTCCCCACCGGTGGACACCCGGTTCTCGGAGTTTGTCAGGGACATGGCCAAGGCTTTGAATGTTCCTGCCGATCCCGAGGAGGAGCCTCGAGCCGAAGAGCTCGATGCCCTCCAGTATGACTCTCCCCCGAGGGAGGCCTTTACTGTGCCGGTTCCTCCGATGCTGGAACGGCTCCTCTTCCGAATGTGGGAGGCACCGGCCTCGGCACCGGTTTTGAGCAAGCGGATCGATTCCCTGTATCACGTCCGAAAGAGCTCTGGGTTCCAGAAGGTGCAGCTGCCGCACCATTCTATGACTGTGGAATCGGCCATGCATCGTCTGAAGAGCCAGAAGATGCACTCCGCGGTGCCCCCCAGTAGGGAGGCCCGAAGCCTAGATGCCATCGGCAGAAAGTGCTTCCAGGGCTCGATGCTTGCTTGCCGTGTCCAGTCCTACCTGCTGTACATGGGCATGTACTTGCGGGACCTGGCTAAAAAAATTACCGGGTTCTCGGCTGGCCTCTCCGGGGAACCTTTGCAGAGGTTCAAGTCCTTGTCCTCGGGGATCCGGGAATGCTCCAAATTCATCTCCCGGGTGGCCTACGATGTCTTTGAGGCTTCGGCCCGAGTAGCGGCGTCCGGCATCGGTGCTCGATGCCAGGCATGGCTACAGTCATCAGACCTCAACCCATGGGTACAGGACAAGTTGGTCGATGTCCCATGCCGGGGTGAAAACCTCTTCGGCAAGCCCATGGCCGATAAGGCCGCTGAGCTTGAGACCGAGACTCTGACAAGGAGAAGGTTGTCCAGAAAAACTTCTGCCCCTTCTCATAAGAAGAAGGGCTCGGGGAAAAAGGCCTTTTACCCGAGGAAGTCATCTGCCTACAAACCTTTCCCTCATTATCAGGCCTCCCCATCTCCCCAGCAGGGTCAGCAGGCCAAGGGGCAGGGACATGGGCTCCATAGGCAGAAAGCCCCCAAGCCTCCAGCTCCTGCTCCCACTCAGCTGGGAGGGGGTTTTTTGACTCCCACTGCATAGCCTCTCCACCTCTGCTGGCCCATCTCAGCACGGGAGGTAGTTTGGCCCTGTTTGCCCACCAGTGGCCGCCCATCACAAGAGATGCTTGAATACTGAGCATAGTCCAGAAGGGGTATCTGCTCCATTTCAATCAGGTACCCCCCCTCCTACTTTCCAGGGGAGCCTCCAAGGCCTACTCTGCATCAGGAACTCCTTCTCCAGGAACTGCAAGGTCTTCTTCAAGACATGGCAGTGGAGCCTGTACCTCCCCACCTGCGGGGGCAGGGCTTCTACTCCAGGTACTTTCTTGTGCCAAAGAGAACTGGAGGCCTCCAGCCCATTCTGGACTTGAGAAATCTCAACAAGTTCTTGGAAAAGGAAAAGTTCAAGATGCTTACTCTTGGAACACTGCTGCCCTACCTCCAGCAGGGAGATTGGCTATGCTCCTTAGATCTGAAGGATGCGTACACTCACATCCTCATTCATCCAGACCACAGAAGATACCTAAGGTTCGTGGTAGGGGGAAACCATTTTCAGTAGAGTACTGCCCTTTGGCCTAACCTCCGCCCTACGGGTCTTCACAAAGTGCCTGGTGGTGTTGGCGGCCTACTTGAGAAACCAGGGTATTTTTGTCTTCCCCTACCTGGACGACTGGCTCATCAGGGGTCAGACTCTCCAGGAGGCCAGACAAGCCACCCTCCGTACTGTCTCTCTCCTTCAACAGCTAGGCTTTGTAATAAACTTCGCAAAGTCCACTTTGCTCCCCTCCCAGAACCTGGAGTTCATAGGTTGTAAACGGGGGTGCTTGTGAAAATTCAACAATCTTGGCAAAGACAGGAATTTACTTGACTTGCAAAGGATTGTGGGTGTTGTAGTTCAATCACACAAAACCAGCCGTTCAACAAGAATAAAGAATTGTAGTTGCTGGAGTGTAAAGCAGAAAACAGATTTTATTTATGGGGAGTTATTCCCTCGCACAGATATGCTTGGTAACATCAACAGGATAATTTCTTCAGGAATTGTATTCAGGAAACAAAACAAATAAGGCAACTGAATTGCTTATGCAACAACTTAGTAAAGACCTTGATGGAGCAGAAAAGGTCTTTCTTCTAGCCCCTGCTAATAAACTTTCTTAGCAGTGCTGGAATGAAAAATAAACCCAAAAGGAAAATTCTCTTTATCAAAAAAACAACTTTCTTCCTTTCACACAGTGAAGAGGTTTTCTTTCCAAAGTCCCACGTGCACTTGTGCCTTGCTCTAATCACAGGTGCTTGACCAGCTGCAAACCCTTGCTGGTCCACTCTCCACGTGGCTCCAACTTTCCCCAAAGCTTTCTCTCAAAGAAACATTTCTGGGAAGTTAAACATCAATACAGTTCCTTTTGGTGTTTAATGCTTAACTAAGGATTACTTTAGAACAGCAGCTTAGACAGAGAGCAATCCATGCATTCCACTTTCTCATTTGATATTTCCCCTTGCTCCTGAAATATCATAGGATCACTTTCATACACTGGCTCAGAGGAATTCTCTAACTGATCTCTACCAGGATAGAAACTGTTTCCCTGCTGTCTTCCTTGTGCAAAGCTAGGGAACAGATCAGAGTTCATACCTGAGATCACGTTGCTACGGTCTAGAATTTGGCAGCTGGGATTTAATGTTAAAAAATGTAAGGTCATGCATTTGGGCTGCAGCAATCCAAGGGAGCAATACAGTATAGGAGGTGAAGTACTTTTGTCCACTAAAGAAGAGCGGGACCTAGGCGTGGTTGTGTCTAATGATCTTAAAGTAGCTAAACAGATAGAAAAGGCAACGGCAAAAGCTAGAAGGATGCTTGGGTGCATACGGAGAGGAATGGCTAGCAGAAAAAAGGAGGTGATAATGCCTCTGTATAAGTCTTTGGTGCGACCTCATTTGGAGTATAGTGTGCAATTCTGGAGACCGCACCTTCAAAATGATGTGAACAGGATGGAGTCGGTGCAGAGGGTGGCTACTAAAATGATTAGTGGGCTTCATTATAAAGCATATGAGGACAGACTTAAGGATCTTAATATGTACACCTTAGAGGAAAGGCGGGATAGAGGTGATATGATTGAGATGTTTAAATACCTTCGTGGCATAAATGTTCAGGGAGAGAGCCTCTTTCAATTGAAAGCAAGTTCTGCTACCAGGGGACATGGGATGAGGGTGAAGGGAGATAGATTCAGGAGTGATATGCGGAAATATTTCTTTACGGAAAGAGTAGTGGATCCGTGGAATAGTCTCCCAGTGGAGGCGGTAGAGATGAGGACAGTAACTGAATTCAAAAAAGCATGGGACCAACACAGAGGATCTCTAAAGGTAAAAAGTGGACTGTTGTAGTTGTTGTTATGGAAGGACAGACTAGATAGGCCATGTGGTCTTTTTCTGTCATCATGTTTCTATGTTTCTATTAGGTTTCCTCTCTGGGTATTTTGGCCAGTGGGTAGCAAAGCTTCTGTGCCCAGCTGTCCAGTCAGAATCTCTGGACTTTAGGTCTCTTTTCCCATACCTCCTTAAATAGGTATTAGAGCTCCTTCTTTCTGTAGATGCAGCCGTCTCCTTTACAGGTGCTGTCCGAGGGTTCCTGGCTGTATATCTCCAAGCCTCTGGTTTCTTCCAGTCCAATGAAGAATGCTTGCCCCAGGAATCTCTCCCAGCATACGTACTGCCTTGGGCTCCTTTCTTAGACCTCCTGGACGTCTTGCTGTTCTTCCTTCTGTTCAGGCTCCGTCTCTCCTTCTCTTGCCGTCTTTGCCACCGTTGCTGTTGCTCTTCTTGCTGTTCTCCTTGCTGTTGCTCTTTCTCTCTGTCTGAAGAATTTCTTCTAGTTTTAAAGTGCCTAGATGGCTGCTCCACCCTAGCACAGTCCAGGTGTTCTGAATCAAGCCCTGCCCTAGGAGATGTGTGATTAGGGATTACATCATTGCTTCTCTGATTAGGCACACGTTTCCCTACTTCAGCTCTCCTAGAGGCTTTCTGTAAACCAGTGCATTCTGGGTCTGGTAGTCTTTTAGGTAAACACTCTGTTTTAGTGCTTTTACCAGCCAGCACAGGTTGCTTATTCAGAGCCAATTCACCTCTTGTATTATTTCTTCCTGAACTATGATAAACTTCCTTATCAGAAGGGGCAAGGTTAGACTCCCTGCACGCCAAAGCTTACTTGCCAGAAGACAGAGCGGGAAGGCTGATGGACTTGGCCAGCCAGTTTCTCGACACCCCCCTGGTTTCCGCCAGACTCTAAGGCTCCTGGGCCACATTGCATTAACACAGTGCATGTGACCCCCAATGCCCGCCTGAATATGAGGCCTGCGCAGTGGTGTCTCAGAACTCAGTGGAGGCAGGCCACAGGCAGCCTCCGAGACAAAGTAAGGGTGTCCAAACCCTTCCTGAACTCCCTGCAGTGGTGGCTACATCCCCCAACCTTCTACAGGAAATTCTTTTTCAGGTACCTGTTTCCACTGTGGTACTCACAACCGATGCTTCCTTGCAGGGCTGGGGTGCACATTGTCGGGACAAGTGCACACAGGGCCTGTGGTCTCCATGGGAGGCCACGCAACAAATCAATCTTCTGGAACTCAGGGCGATACGCTTAGCCCTCAAGGCCTTCTCTCACACCCTGGCCCACCAATCGGTCTTGGTACAGACGGACAACCAGGTGGCGATGTTCTATGTGAACAAATAAGGGGGCACGGGGTCCAGGCTCCTGTGTCAGGAGGCTCAGGCCCTATGCTCTTTTGCACTTCAACACAATATGCTGCTCAGGGCGGTCTATCTTCCTGGCCACGAAAACTTCCTGGCGGATAGATTGAGCAGGGTTCTGCAGCCTCACGAATGGCAACTGCACCCTTTGGTGGTTCAGAACATTTTCCTGAAGTGGGGACTTCCATCCATAGACCTCTTTACCAGTCCCCTAAACCGGCAACTGCCTCAATTCTGCTCATGGAAGCTCATGTCGAGGCTCATTGGACATTTGCTCTTCAGGCCCTGACTTCAGATAAGTTTGGACTTTTTTTGAGTCTTATTGGCTGATTTCTTTAACGCTGAATGCTGTTTTTTCTCTGCCCTGCTCGAGCTTTACCAGTGGGTGATATGTTAGAGGTTTTTTTATTGACCGTTGATGTAAGGAGAGTCTTTTCATGATTTATGGGACCTGTTCCCTTGTGTTAGACTCGTTTCCTCCATTATCTACCCGGAGGGTTACTGAGGTCTTTTTTCCTCTATCATATTCACTTCATCTGGGTGTTTTGTCTCACACTTCTGTTTTTGTTTTTGTTTGGTATTGTTTGTTTTTTGTCTGCCTTGTTTGGGGTTTTTGATTGAATGTTTTTTTTGTCAATTCTGCTCCAGGCAGCCGCATCCCACGAGATTCGCAGCGGATGCCTTCCTGATCTCATGGTCCAAGGGCCTCCTGTATGCGTTTCATCCCACGCCCCTGGTGGCCCGAACCTTGTTCAAGATTCTAAGGGACAGGGCCTCAGTCATATTGGTGGCCCCCAGATGGCCGAGGCAGCCCTGGTTCCCGCTTCTGTTACAGCTGGCAGTGGACACCCCACTCCCTCTGGGGTTGCAACCCGATCTTCTTTCTCAGGATCAGGGTTCCCTTCTGTACCCCAATCTCAAAACTCTCAATTTGATGGCCTGGAGGCTGCAAGAGTAGTGCTGGCTCCCTGGGGCCTGCCTCAGGAAGTTGAAGAGGTGGTCTTGGCCTCTAGGAAGCAATCCACCAGAAAGACTTATGCCCTGAAGTGGAAACGGTTCTCCTTGTGGTGTGACCAGCGCCAGGAGAACCCTTTCTCCTGCCCTGTGCCAGTGGTGCTTCAGTACCTGCTGCACTTGCCTAATCAGGGTCTTAAGTCCAATTCTGTTCGGGTACACCTTTCTGCTCTGGCAGCCCACCACTCACTGGTGGAAGGGCACTCTTTATCGGTTCACCCCTTGGTGTCCCGCTTCCTCAGAGGCCTGCTCTTGCTAAAGCCTCCTCTCCGTCCACCAGCCCCTGAGTGGGAGTTGAATGTGGTCTTGCAGCGGCTTACTCGCCCTCCTTTTGAGCCGATGGCTGCGTGTCCTCTCCGCTTCCTTTCTTGGAAGGCTCTTTTCCTAGTGGCACTGACCTCGGCCAGACGAGTGAGTGAACTTCAAGCCCTGTTCTGTGACAGGCCATACACTTGTTTCTATAGGAACGGGGTAGTCCTTAGGACTCATCCTAAGTTCCTCCCGAAGGTAGTCTCCTCTTTCCACCTCAATCAGGAGGTGGTTCTTTCAACATTCTTCCCTAGGCCCCATGCCAACCGGGCTGAGGAAGTCCTGCATACCCTGGACTGTAGAAGGGCCTTGTCTTTCTACATTGAGCGTACTAAGGGTCATCGAAGGGCTACTCAGCTCTTCGTCTCCTTTGACCCAAGCAACTTGGGGTTGCCTGTCTCCAAGCGTACCTTGTCCATATGGGTGGCGGACTGTATCGCCTGGGCTTACAGGGCAGCAGACCTTCCCTTGCAGGGTCGAGTCACAGCTCACCGTGTCCGGGCAATGGCTGCATCAGTAGCTCATCTCTGTTCTTTACCGTTGGCAGACATTTGTAGGGCTGCAACTTGGTCCTCAAGCCAGACTTTTGCAGCCCATTACTGCCTGGAGAGGGAGTCCCGTAGGGACAGTGCTTTTGGTCAGGCAGTACTCCGGAATCTCTTTGAAGTTTAGGCAACTCCTGCCCTCCATCCCTCTTGTTGGGCTACCGGTGGGATCTGTTCTCAATAAAATTCTTTCCCTGATGCTGAGGCTTCACAGAGGGAGCTCTATTTTTCAGCCTAGGTTCCTGGTAGCCCAGAGCTAGGGAGTCACCCATATGTGAGGACTGACTTCCTGCTTGGTCCTGGAGAAAGAGTAGTTATTCACCTGTAACTGGTGTTCTCCAGGAGCAGCAGGAATCAGTCCTCACAACCCTCCCTCCTCCCCTGGGAGTTGCAGTTGTACGTAGTTTATTTTGTTTTTTGTGCTGTCTCTTAGCTATGTCATCTGACCGAGCAAGATGGCACCTTTGGGCAGGAAGGGGACCGCGCATGCGTGGGTGTATTCCCAAAGGCTTTCTTAGAAAGCTGTGGAAATGCTCCGCATGAGGGCTCCATCGACGTTGATGTCACCCATATGTGAGGACTAATTCCTGCTGCTCCTGGAGAACACCTGTTACAGGTGAGTAACTACTCTTTTCCTCTGCTTCTTTTGGACTTTGGGCTCATTCTCAGTACTTTCGTGGAGTGCTTGTGTCCAGGGATCCAGAGGAAGGCCCTCCAAGGCTGTGTAATGACAGTTTTGGGATCCATTCTTTGGTTCCTCCGGCTTGAGGCAGACTTCACTTCTTCCTTCAGGAATGGGCCCAGGTTACCAAGGATTGCTGGGTGCTAGTCCCAATTCAGTACGGCTATGTACTGGAATGCAAGAGCCCACACTGGCCACTTGCATCTTCTCCACTTATTTGGCTGTGAACAGCAGGGCCGCTGAGAGGATTCCCTTTGACAGGTTACCTCCCCTGAAGGCAGTCGTGCCATTCCCCCGAATGATCAGAGCAAGGGCAGGTATTCCATCTGTTTCATGGTGCCGACACGGAAGGAACATTCCAGCCCATTCTGGACCTCAAGTGTGTCAACGAGTGCTTGTGCATCTGCTCTTCTGGATGGGAACTTTGTAATCCATGATTCAAGTAGTTCGCCAAGGGGAGTTCCTGGCATCTCTGGATTTGGCTGAGGCATATTTTCATATCTTGATCCTCGGGATCTGCAATGTATCTATGTTTTTGTCATGCTTGGCTCTCACCTTCAGTTTGCCACCCTCCCATTCGGGCTCTCCACTGTCCCAAAGACATTCTCCAAAATCATGGTGGTGGTTGCTATGGCACCAAGAGATTTGTGTGCCACCCATATCTGGACTATTGACTCATCTGAGCTCATCCTCTTTCAGAGGTGTCTCGAGTAGCTCCCCGGGTGGCATCCTTTCTGATAAGCCTCAGCTGGGTGATTGCTTGGCGAAAGAACATATTGTTGCATTCCCAGTTCCTAGAAACACATTTTGATACTCAAGTGTGCAGTCTTCCTGTCAAAAAAAAAAAAGGAAAAGAAATTCAAAGGCTGTTGAATTGCCTAGTGCTGTTGTGTTTGCAGCAGGCTCCAAGAGTCTGGTATTATCAACTCTTTGGATTGATGGCGGCGACAATCATGATGGTGCCGTGGGTGCATGCACTTTTGCGGCCGCTTCAATGGTTCTTGCTGACTCTATGGTCCCTGAGTTCTCAACGGTTCGAGCTCAGGCTCCCACTGCCAATGCTGATGATGGACAACCTGTGGTAGTGGCAGCAGCCCAGTCTTCTAAGGAAGGACATACCACTGGATGATTGTTCATGGAGCCTTCTGTCAATGGATGTCAGTCTCTCGGATTGGGGAGCCCATTACCAAGGCTGAACAGCCCAGGGCCATTGAAACTGAAGGAAAGCGGTATGGTCCATCAACTGCTTTGAGATGAGGGTCATTAGGTTGGCTTTTCTGCATTCTTGCCTCTGGTTGAGGGCAGGGCGGTTCAAGTGTTCTCGAACAATGCCACTGTAAAGGCTTACAGTATGTCCATCGGCAAGGTAACACGAGGAGTGCCAAAGTAGTCCTGGAAATGGCTGTCCTGTTTGCCTGGGTGGCAACCTCCTAGTTTGTTGGCTCTGCGCATTACTGAGGTGGGAGTGTGGGAGGAGGTGTTTCTGTTTCTGCACCACTGGGGTCACCCCATGAGGGAACTGATGGCAACCCACTGCAATGCCAAAGTGTGCTGCTTCTTCAGTCACCACACGGAGATGGGGTCTGAGGGTGTTTGTTCCTTGGCTGAACCTTGACCAAGTCAACACCTGCTGTATGTTTCCTTCATGGCCCCTGGTGGGGCGTGTGATTCAACATATGGAGCGCCACCCGAGAAAGATTATTCTGCCAGCTTCTGATTGACCAATGAGAGCATGATTCAGAGATCTGATATGGCTCCTGCAGGCACCATCTCTTTGTTTGCCTCCATCTTGGAGCCTATTGTGTCAGGGGCTGCTTGTCCTGGAGGACCCAGCTCCCTTCTCATGTTTGGCTTGACTCCTATAAGGAGATGGCTAGTGTCTACGGGCTACTCTCCAGTGGTGGTTTTCCACTCTGCTCAGTCCCCAGAGGACGACTACTAACCTATCATAAGTGCAGGTCTGGTGCCTTGAGTGCTGGTGCAGTGCACAGCTACTGGCTCCTGTTGGCCTTTTCTGGAACAAAACAAAAACAGGTGTGCCAAGACATTGGTAGATAAATGATCTTTATTAACCACTCCAATGCATTTCGGCTGACGCCTTCTTCAGGGGGAATACATCTCAAGTAAAAATTAAAAACATATATAAATAAACACTAAGCCAAACATTTAAAAAAAGATAATTTAAAATAATAGATCATAAATAGTCATGATTAATAAGTGTTAAAACAATAAATGAACCCCGACAATGATAAAATCATATAATTAAAATAAAAGTATTAAAGGACTCGTATGATAAATTATAGACTACAAAACATAGGCAGAACAAGGTATGTGCAAAAACAATTCACCAAAGGATATGACCAGGAGGGACAAGGAGGACTCCATATAAACCCTATGGTTAAAGTATAAACTATATGTGTTGCATTGTAAAAATAACTCTTATCAGAAGTATTAGGACATGCTTTAAATGTTATACAATTTCAACCCCGTTGTGTATTATGAGATAGCAACGATCCTGTGATGTTCAAAACAGTATGGAGAGAGCAAGAAATAATATAAGTTTTTACTGAAAAACCTTTCTTAGTTGTTGTGACAACAGTCACTAAGCGATGACCACCAATAGTGAAATCTAACGGGAGCAGATAAAAAAAAAAAGTGTGAGCATAATAATAAATGCATGTAGACCTGCAAGTTGGCATGAGAAATTGCCTATAAAATAAAAGAAGGAAACGGAGCACTTGCCTTGTTGGTATTCCAACATCGTTCAAACAGGCACTTAACCAGCTGTTAGCCACCATGCCACCTTGCACAAGTTAGCAAAGTCAAATTTGGGGCGCTGTATTAAGGCCATTGCATTGGCATATTTATTGTGGAACTGTCTGGTTCCGGAATGTTTGCGCACCCATTCTACCCAAGGGCAAGCATCCTCATTGGTGGAGCAGAGCAGAGTTTGGCAGCCCTGTAGACATTTGTCAGGCAGCAACATGGGCATCTCTTTCCACTTTTGTCAAGCATTACCACTTAGATGTCCACACTCAGGTGGACACAGACTTTGGCTCAAGGGTTTTGCAAGCTGCTGTGTCATCTTCTTGCCCAGTGGAGTTGTAGCTTTGGTATGTCCCTCTTCTCTGGACTGTTCTAGCAGGATGATATGGAAAGTGACATTTTACTTACTAGTTAATGTCCTTTCCTTGAGTCCTGCTAGACCAATCTAGAACTCGCTCCTGAAACTGTATTTGCTCTGTTCTTCTGCTGTGGTATCTTGGGTCCACTATGATTTTTATATTTGGCTTTGCAGGTTCATCGTCTACTAACACCTTTCTGTTTATGCTTTCTTGTTCGTAGTTTTCATTGTTGCCCACGCTTGATGTTGTGTGAGGTTTGCCATGTTTCTCCCACATGCTTTGGGACGAATACTGAAGAGACCTCTGGTGGCTGAGGCAGATGGAGGTTTTGGAGTGATGTTATTGAAACCTGGGCTTTTCTTTGATTCTTTTTCTCCACCAATCTGCTGGTAGGGGAACACAGCACACATGTCTAGACTGGTTTAGCAGGACTCAAGGAAAAGACATTAATTGGTAAGTAAAATATCACCTTTGAGGTGGTGTCATCTGCCGCCATGATCAGGCCCGATTTTGGCAGCCACCATGTGAAATCTTTTTCACATGGTGGCTGTCAGCCATGGCCACCCCCACGCCCCACCCCGATCCTGCCCCTAGGGAGCTGCACCACGGGAAAATCAGATACCATTGTAAATTGCATGCAGTGTCTGGTTTGTTTGGGGAGCTTTTTGCACTTTAGCTTCTACCACAGGGCGTAAATCCAGGGTTAGCCCCATGGTAGCAGCTAACACACTTTAGTAGACACATCCCTAAGTCAGGAAAGGAAGTTGAGTTATTTGTGCTAACAAACATAACCTCAGTCTTTCTAAAATTAATAGCCAATCCACTATCAGTCAACCACTGCATTATCTTTGGAAAACTTAGCATCAAATGGGAAGATGAAAACCCCACCTCAGCATCAAAGCGTTTTTGTGATGTCAGCTGCATATTCACCACTGTAGCCTTTAAATGAAGTCCAACTGGTTGTATTTCTCATTTAGCCTTCTACACAGTTTAAAGCAGAGATGCTGTTAAAACCATGTGCCTAGAGGATAGTGCTGAATTGCAGGAACTTGAGATTGAATCTTCTATCTAATGGAGTCAGAGAGAGAAAGGATGGCTGGCAGCATTGCTACAACTCTTGATGACAAAAGATATGATACTGAGATTTATTCTCAGAAAAGATATCCCTCCAGCCCTTCTGGCTAATGGGGATGCTTGTCATCTACACATGCTATCTGAGCTGAGGACAAGGGATTCTGTGGAAGAGAGGAAAAAGTATGCTAGTTATCATCTCCAGATCTAATGCTGGAGTAATTTAGTTTCTGCTGACTTATTTCAAATTTTTTTAAAGGTACTGAAGTGTGAAGTGGAGCTAATGGCTAAAATGGCAAAGACCATTGATGGCTTTACCCAAAACCAGACCAGACTGGTGGTAATTATCGATGGACTGGATGCATGTGAACAGGACAAAGTTCTTCAGATGCTTGATACGGTGTGTTTTTTTTTCCTTTGAAATTATTTGGTCTAGCTATATTATTTTGTAGGGGCTTGATATTTAGCCTACAATGGTCAACATTTTCGAAGCACCTGGCCACTGCAGGAAAAACGTGAAATACAATGTTCAGCACTGGAATCTGATTATCCTCAGTTACTGAATATCCAGATTCCAGCTGACTGGCGTGAAGATCCAGACAGTGGCGGTATTTAGCTGCTTTTCAGATTGCCTAACTGTATAAAGATAGGACAGCTACTGAAATGACCTTACCTTAAGTGGGCACTTACCTAGTTAGCAGATTGATACTTGCCACTAAGTATGTAAGTGCTGTAACAGCCCCCCTCCTGCCCATGGATCACCCCAGCACTGTTCACACAATGCCACAGCTGTTGGGGGGAATATTCAGCAGCACTGGCAGGTAAGTGCTGCTGAATATATTCCTCTTAGCGGGGTTTATCCAGTTAGCAGGTCCTGCTAACTGGATAGGCCCTTTTAAATATCGGGCCCTAAATATTTTCTATGGCTGCCCTATCGATGATGTGTATTATTTTAAAAAACTGATTCAAGCTTTTATCTGGGTTTCTGTCCTTTTATAATTTGAGTATAAGCAGAACCAGTGGTGCAGAGTTTATTGGACTCCACTTCCAGGGAATTTCCACATACAGCTTTGTATAAAGATAGAGAGATGATGTCCACTTGTTTTACAAATCCTGTTTTTTTTAGCTGCCTAAGGATGCAGTTGGTGAGGTTGCTAGTGCATGCTGGTACAAAATATGGTCCTCAGGTTGAAAATTTCCCTGATGCATTGTAGGATGATTATAAACCGTTTTTCCTAATCAAGGGGAAAACATGTAGTCCTTGAGACCATACAGTAATAAGTATGCAGATGTAACATGTCCATATTCATTTGGGATATCCTGAAAGCCTGACAAATGTGCAGCCTTCAAAGTGGATATTACCACCTGCTCCTATTCTACATAGTCTCTCTGAAGGCTTTATTCATCTGGCTCTTTACCCTTTCTACAAAAGTAAAAGGAGACACCATAGATTGAAAATGTATTAAGGGTCCTTGGCAACCAGATTTTATAATGCTCACATAGAAGAAAATATGTACAGTAATAAAATGAGACAAGCTCTCTGTGTCATTAACAACATAATGAAAAGATGGGGCAAAATATATTTAAAGCAGGAAATTCATTTAACACTTATTTTTATACCGCTCTTCCACAATTCAGAGCGGTTTACATAAAACAGAACAGAGCAAAATCATGCAATCTCTTGTTCAGTACACGGAACGGTAAAACAAGCAACAGAACCATGTACAGGTGGGGGAACGTAACTATGTACAGGGCACATGGGGATTGAACGATCTACAGTTGGGAAGAGGAATTCCTGGGTAAGTCCAGGGAGGAGTCCAGGGATGTTGAGCTCTATACTCATCACTTATATAGTGTTTAGAATTAGGGAGCAAAAATCTCAGAGTTTTGGTTTTTCCTGTTGATTGCCAGTAAAAGAAATATAGGCACAAATTAGTTTTGTTTTCTATTGTACTTCTGGTCTATAAGCTAGGCAGAGCACAAGCTCTGTTGACCATTCTTAGTTTAAGAAATAGCTTTTAAAAGTTCTGCCATTGCAGTTAATGAGAATCTTCATATTCATATGTAGAAGAAAAGCACACATTCTCATCCTCAAAGCTCTAGCCATTACATGTTTCTACAGGTGGTTAGTTGCCTATAAGGATGAGCAGCCAATGAGTAGTAAACATAAAACATCCTACTACCTCGGTTAGTGCTTTCCCTGGTTGATATGTGTCTTCAGCCTCGGTTAGATCATGCTGTTTGTGTGTGTGACTGCCCCCACACCTTATTTCTTCAGAATTATTGGGCAGCGATTCCCACACTGCATACTTTTAGGGCTTCAGCAGGAGATGAGTCTTGTGGTTTTCAGGGGGCTGGAGTGATTAGAGGAGTATCACCCAGCAAATCAAGGCATGGCAAGACCAGAATGTTATAGAAGCAATTGAAACAAGGTTATTTACAATTGTTCCAGATGGTTCTTGTAGTTTATATATTGTAGAGTTCAGTATTCTGCATATACAAGCTGTATGAATTAAAGTTGAAGTGAGGACCTATAAAGTCAGAATCACTGTTTAGATCTGCAGCCCTTTAAAATATTTCACCAGTAGTTTTCAGTACACAAAGCATATGGAAACTTATAGTCTGCTCCTTTTTTCTCTTTGTTTTCCAGGTTCGAATTCTGTTTTCAAAAGGTCCATTTATTGCCATTTTTGCGAGTGATCCCCACATTATTATAAAGGCAATTAATCAGAACTTAAATAGTGTTCTACGAGATTCTAATATAAATGGACATGATTATATGCGGAACATAGTTCATTTGCCTGTCTTCCTCAATAGTCGTGGGCTCAGCAATGCCAAAAAGCTGAGCGGTATAGCAACTTCCAATGGTGAAGTTACATATGCAGACAACACAGGTGAGAAAACGGTTAGAAAAATTAGGAGTATTCTCAATAGTTTAGCTTAATTTGTGGAAACTTAAAACTTTACAATCTAATGTCAAATTGAATGATATGTTTTAATGACCATGTCGGGTTTATTTTAGGTGTTCATGAAGATATAGACAGAAGGGTTTCACAGCACAGCCTAGCTGAAACAAACAAACTTGGCAGCAAAACAGCTCTTAATAGACGGGTGAGTGAATAGAAAACATAAAACTGCAGCAACTGGTAACATGAAGATAGAGTGAAATATTACAGTAAACGTTACTTTGCAGCGAGCAGTACAAGTTGTTTGGTCAATAGAAGTCCATCCATCTTAAAAATACAATTCATTTGTTATTGTAATACTTGAACATTTTGCTATACATTTCTTTTGGAACTAGCCTCTTCCAAGAGCATCCAAATTGTATTTCTCTTACTGGTTTTAATTGGCAAAGGCACTGTTGTTTTTGCTAATATAGATGATATTCGGTGCAGATACCCTGACAACCAAATTGCATTGGGAACCACAGAAACATAGAAGTAAGCATGATTTTTTAGATGCAGTGTGAAAATCATCCAATAATTTTTGTTTGAGTGTAACATGCAATGCAATGTGTGCCTTCAAGTCATTCCGGCTCCTGGTGAGCTGGCCAAGAAAACCCAGGGAAGTAGATCATAGGCCTTTTTTCCGCAGAGTGAGTTTACAGCCCCTGGTATTCTAAGGTGGATCACCCATCCAAGTACTAGGCTGGTCCGGCCCTGTTTAGCTTCAGAGATACTGCTATGCTAAATAATGTTTCCAATTCTTTGCAGTTTTCTGGGTCATGCCGCGTCTTAGTAAGTGGAACTGACGTTTCAGCTATCATGCAAAGATCATGATACTAGCTGCAGAGCCTAATACAACGTTTCCAGTGATACATATGGCAAACTTTTTAAAAATACCAAAATAAAGGATCTAGGCAACTTCATAGTTCGATGAAAAGCAAAGTAGGAAAATAAAGGGATAAATAATATCAGAGGACCTGCAATGAGAGTGACAAAAGTGGATGGGAAGAAAGATGGACTTTAAATATTACACACACTTCTAAGAAAAAATTTGTTGAAGAGGAGCTGTTGATAATTTGCCCTTCTAGAGAGAGAGTCAAGAAATACTTCCATTTAGTGTATCGGATATCAAAATGAACACAGCCATGAAATAATTCACTCTTCTCACAGATCCCACTCCTTCTCATGAGCATCGCAAGTCTCTGCTTGAGGAGGTTCCTTCCATAATTTGTCAGGGAAAAGGCCAAGTCCATTCCATTTCCATTATAAAGAGGAGGAGCCCTAGGCTGAAGAGTTGGATATCCTCCAATATTCTGTTGCCCCTGAGGAGGCAGCAACACCACTCATTCACCACATCCTACAGAGGCTGCAGATGAGAATGTGGGAGACCCCCCCCCCCCCTCTCCAGGTGTAGCAAAACACCTTTTTGGTTGGAAGAGCCAAATAAACCAATCTCCAGTCCTGCCCCCAAGCTCCATGTAGCTGATGCTGTGTTGCGCATTATGGCCACCCCTTTCTGCTGCCTATGCCCCTCTGTGTGCCTCCAGTAAGCAAGAAGGTTGATACTGTGTATGGAGTTCATAAGGCTCCCAGATTCGAAAAGCTCCAGCTTCCACACTACGCCATGTTTGATCTCTCTCAAAATGGCCATGAGTTCCAAGTCAGACTCTTTGGCGCCCCCGGAGAGGAAATCAGGAACCTTGGATTCTTTTGCTACCGGCTCTTCATAGACATGCATTTGTGGACCATCATGTGCAACTTGAATGAGTTTGCCATCTTTTTCCCTCCAGAGAAAGCTGAGCAATACTGCTGTCTATTAACTCAAGGGAAGGAATGTAGAAAATATGTTGTCTGAGCAACATGATATATTCAGTATGGCATTGAAAGCCTCCTTAATGAACCTCAGACTTGCAGTCCAGTGTGCAGGATCATCTCATTGACATGCCGTGCTGTGGAGACAGTATCCTTGGAGATGAGGTTCAGGAGGCTTTTTTATTATTTTATTTTCGACAACAGTCAGAGAACAACCTTAGAGGACAGATAGGTCTTATATCACAAGAATAATAAAAATTTAATGTATACACCTCTATTTCACATGCTGACCCTTGCGGTGAAACTGCTTATTCCCTCCAAATATGTACAAACAAACGATATTCTTCGGGAACAAACAGGAAGTCAGTCCTCACATATGGGTGATGTCCGCACCGACAGAGCCCTTGCGGAAGCATCCCCCTAGCTTTCAAAGAAAGCCTTTGGGAGATGCCACCACACATGCATGGTCCCCTTCCCACCCAAGGGTGCCATCTTGCTCAGTCTCCTTTTTTCCGCTGAGCCCTTCAGACGTCTGGCTTGTCCCCAGAAAAAGTTGGGGTTTTTTGTTCCTTTCGTTCCAACTCGTCTCCGGTATTGCACCGGTATTCTTCCCGCCTACTGACCTCGGTGCCTCGGTGGCGGGCTCGGTTTATTTTTGTACGCTTTTCATTATTTTCTTTTTCTGGTGCCTTCGTGCCTTTTTTTATCCTGCTGGCAGCCCGGAGAGTCTTTGACCTTGCAGGGTACTTTTTCCCCCATGGCTACCAGTGGTTTTAAGAAGTGTGATCGGTGCTCCAAAATCATGTCTTTGACCGACAAACACGACTGCTGTCTTTGTTGCCTCGGGCCAGATCACGACCCGGCAGCCTGCGGTCTCTGCAGGAGGATGTCCAGCAAGGTCCTCAAGAGCCGCCAGCAGCAGCACGATAAGTTCTTCCCCGAGTCCCCGATGCCTTCAAAAACCAGGGCCTCCTCTGAGTCCCCAACATCTCGGGCAGAACTCTCCGAACCCGAGCCTCGTCGTGGGTCCTCAGAAAGGGGGTCTCTCTCTCTCTCTCTCTCTCGAGGGAACCAAGAAAGAAGAAGAAACCCTCGAAAGTGGCATCCTTGGATGGTTTTGACTGGCCAGGAACTCCCCGGGCTTGGTCCCGTAGTCCGAGATGCTTGTCCGAGGCATCGGAGAAGGAGCGATCTGTGAAGGTCCCCCGGAAGGATCCAGCTACGGACCGGCCTCTGTCCCTAGACACCATCTTCGTAGAGGATTCCCCTTCGGGGGAGCTGGTGTCGGGCCCGAGTCCAGAATGGCAGCCCTGGAGCGTAGTTTGTCTGCCTTCATGAACCAGCAGTGGGCGCTGTTGTCCAGCATGACCGGTTCATCTGCCCCGACCACCGGGCCATAAATATCAAAGATGTCCCCGGAGGCCAAGCCGATCCTCAAGATCCTTCGGCCTCGAGTCGATCCTTGGCCTCCATAGCCCATAGCCCATGTTCCCTGTAAAATAGTTATCTTCAAGTCATAATACCCTGTTCAATGTAATTTCAGTTTGTTCAATGTAAACCGCACTGATGCAGAATAGCGCGGTATATAAGAGAATGTAAATAAATAAATAAATTGGCCGAGGTCGCGTTCTGAGTCCTGCTCGACGGGACCACAGTCGTCCCCGGCAAGTTTACCGGGTGTTGGCCATAGGGCATCGGGCCCCTCTAATCCCATGGAGCAGCCCTCCTATGAGTCCTCCATGGACTACTCTGAGTGGGAGATGGAGGACGATGAGTCCCCTGATACCCGTTGCCACCGCAACGTCCCTTTGGATCCTCCCATCTCGGAAACTCGGCGGCGGTACCCGCCCAAGGACATGAGCTTCTTGGACTTTAAGGACATGTCTAAGGCCCTGGCATTCCCAACCGAGTCGGAGGAGGACCCTTGGGCGGATGAGTTAGAGATCCTCCAATACGAGGCCCCTCCGTGGGAATCGCTCACGGTGCCCATCCCTCCCATCCTGGAACAGCTCATGCTTCGCATGTGGGAGACATCGGCATCGGTGCCAGTGGTGAAAAGATGGCTCGACTCGATGTATCGGGTCCACCGGAGCCCGGGCTTCCAGAAGTCACAACTCCATGGTGGTGGAGTCGGCCATGTGTTGGCTGAAAAGCGAGAAGACATACTCCTCGGTGCCCCCTGGCAGGGAGGCCCACACCTTGGACATGCTCGGCAGAAAGTGCTACCAGGGCTTGATGCTCCTCTGCCGCATCCAGGATTACCAGCTGTACATGGGCATGTACTTGAGAGACCTGGCAAAGTAACTCACCGGGTTCTCGGCTAGTCTCTCTGAGGAACCTTTGCAGCTGTTCAAGAGCCTGGCCAAGGCCGTCCATGAGTGCTTCAAATTCATGTCTCAAGCGTCCTATGACGGGTTTGAATCGGTTGCCCGAGTAGCCGCAGCAGTCATCGGTGCACGCCGCCAAGCTTGGCTTCAGTCTTCTGACCTCGAGCATTGGTTTCAGGACAAGTTGGTCGTTTTCCCATGCCAAAGAGAGAACCTCTTTGGCAAACCTATGAATGACAAGGCTGCCGAGCTGGAGACCGAGTTCATGACGAGGACCAGGTTCTCTAAGAAGACCACTGCCCCTTCCCAATGGAAGGGCTCAGGTAAAAAGCCCTTTTACCCGAGGAAGGGCGAAACTACCCACCCTATCAGGCCTCCTCGGCTCCCCAACAGGGTCAGCAGGCCAAGGGACATGGACGTGGCCTGCATAAGCAGAAGGCTCCATAACCCCAGGCACAGGCCCTGGCCCAGCCAGGGGAGAGCTTTTGACTCCTTGAGCATAGCCTCTCTACTCCAAGGAGATCAGCAGCCCACAGGGGGACATCTGGCCCTCTATTTCCAGAGGTGGGTGGCCATCACCACTGACTCCTGGGCACTAAAGGTGGTCAGGGAAGGTTATCTCCTCCACCTGGCTCAGACACCTCCCCCTTATTTCCCGGGAGAGCCCCTCAGGTCTCCCCTCCACTGGGCCTTCTTCTGAAGTAGTTGGCAGGTCTTCTTGAGGACAAGGCGGTGGAACTGGTGCCCCACCATCTCAAGGGTTAGAGATTCTACTCTAGATACTTCCTCGTGCCAAAAAGGACAGGGGGCCTAAGTCCTATCCTCGACCTGTGCAACCTCAACAAATTCCTGGTGAGGGAGAAGTTCAAGATGCTCTCCCTTGAAACATTGTCCAACAGAAAAGCACAAATCCACATGCCACTCAACAAACCCAGTCAGAAACCGTGGATGGCAAGGAAGGAACTATTTATTAAACACTCTTATTTCATAAAGCCAGGCCCGACACAGGCCGTGTTTCGCTTATGCCTTCATCAGGGGCTTTGGCTACAAAAACACATAAAAACACGTTAAAAACATTCATAATCTATAAAAAGAATTATAAACGTAAGTATAACCAAATCATAAAAGCACCATAAACAGCTAATAACTCCATATTACATCAATAAATAACTAAAACATCAATAAATAAATACATATAAAAGTACAGCAAAAAAAATAATAAATAAATAAATGAATGTACATATCTAAAACATACCTGTGATTCTTAATCATAAATAAGTGTTAAAAACAAACTGAAACGTGACATTATAATGCATAAATAAAACCAAAAACATAGAAAATTTAAATGACAAACAATATAACCTATAACCATTCAAAATTTCAATGTAATTAAAGATTCTTTCAATACCCTTACCTGTATGGTTTTTAATCTGTACCTTGCCACACTGTAATTACTACAATAAAAGAAGAAAGGAAAAGGGACCATTCTAAATGGGTACACCCAATAAAGTCCACTATTGTACAACAAGTGAACAAAAAATATTCAATGATAAATAAAAGCCCAAAATTGGAATAAAATTAGAATAAAACTTGAATAAAAAGACCCAAGAAAAGCGCAACAGGATCAACATGGGACCATACTAACCATAAACGCCATCGAACTATCCTACTGTGATCTTTAGCTGTACATACTCTTACCTCCGCAACTGATCTCTCAAAGATTATTATTGTCAGTATTCCAGCGCTACACCACTCATAACACTTTTGAGCCACTGCCAGCTGCAATGCGAACAACACACCTCAATTATTCCCAAAGAATATTTATAAAATCTTTTCTCAAATCTAAATCCAAGATAACTGATTTTAACAAATTCTCAATTGTGGTAACTCACTAACCATTGCCATATCTCCTCTAGGAAGGGGGGAAGGGAAGGGAAGGGAAAGGGGGGGAGGGGGAAGGAGGGGGAAGAGGGAAGAGGGGAAAGGGGGGGAGGGGGAAGGAGGGGGGAAGAGGGGGAGGGGGAGAAAAGGGTGGAGAAGGGGGGGAGGGGGAAGGAGAGGGGGGAAGGGGTGGTAAAAGGGAGGGGGAAGGGGTGGTAAAAGGGAGGGGAAAGGGAGGGAAGGAAGGGAGGGGGGTGGGGAAAAAGGAGAGGGAAAAGAAGACCGGCAATACGAAGAGAGCTGTTCATCCTTTTAGTGAAAACCAAAACATTGAAAGCAAATCTTGTTATATATGTTATACTTATAAACAAGCAGTAAGTGCAGAGCACCCACCAGACTACTATGTAATTCATTTAAATGCTTTGTCATATTTAAATGATCAATACCATGAGCCATGTTCCTAACGCTTGACCACTCATTATTTTATTTCTAACGGGGCTCTAATACTTTACAGAAATTGGGGTATGGGAAGTGATTTCGGTAATGGTTGATGATGATTGACAGATGTATGGCAGTACCAGGGGTAATCCGTGATGTCACTTCTTCCTCCCGCGCTAATGTGGTTTTTATCAACGCGCAGCCGCGGGCGTTTTTAGATGTCTGCAGAAAGAGAGTAGCGGCTAGCAAGTTTCATCTGCCCCTAACGAAGTGGTGTTTACAAAAATTGTGATACGGGAAGTACATTTGGTAAGGTTGAATGGTTTGAAATTTTTAACATCTGCGTTTGGGTAGGATTAGAGCCCCGTTAGAAATAAAATAATGAGCGGTCAAGCGTTAGGAACATGGCTCGTGGTATTGATCATTTAAATATGACAGAGCATTTAAATGAATTACATAATAGTCTGGTGGGTGTTCTGCACTTACTGCTTGTTTATAAGTATAACATTGCTATTAAAAGAAGGGTTTTAAGATTTGTTTTCAATGTTTTGGTTTTCACTAAAAGGATGAACAGCTCTCTTCATATTGCCGGTCTTCTTTTCCCGCTCCTTTTCCCCCTCCCCCCTTCCCTCCCTTTCCCTTCCCCCTCCCTTTTACCCCCCCTCCCACTCTCCCCCCCTCCCCCTCTCCCCCTCCCCCTCCCCCCCTTCCCCCCCCCCTTCCTAGAGGAGATATGGCAATGGTTAGTGAGTTACCACAATTGAGAATTTGTTAAAATCAGTTATCTTGGATTTAGATTTGAGAAAAGATTTTATAAAAATTCTTTGGGAATAATTGAGGTGTGTTGTTCGCATTGCAGCTGGCAGCGGCTCAAAAGTGTTATGAGTGGTGTAGCGCTGGAATACTGACAATAATAATCTTTGAGAGATCAGTTGCAGAGGTAAGAGTATGTACAGCTAAAGATCACAGTAGGATAGTTAGATGGCGTTTATGGTTAGTATGGTCCCATGTTGATCCTGTTGCGCTTTTCTTGGGTCTTTTTATTCAAGTTTTATTCTAATTTTATTCCAATTTTGGGCTTTTATTTATCATTGAATATTTTTTATTCACTTGTTGTACAATAGTGGACTTTATTGGGTGTACCCATTTAGAATGGTCCCTTTTCCTTTCTTCTTTTATTGTAGTAATTACAGTGTGGCAAGGTACAGATTAAAAACCATACAGGTAAGGGTATTGAAAGAATCTTTAATTACATTGGAATTTTGAATAGTTATAGGTTATATTGTTTGTCATTTAATTTTTCTATGTTTTTGGTTTTATTTATGCATTATAATGTCACGTTTCAGTTTGTTTTTAACACTTATTTATGATTAAGAATCACAGGTATGTTTTAGGTATGTACATTCATTTATTTTTTTTTTTTTTGCTGTACTTTTATATTTATTTATTTATTGATGTTTTAGATATTTATTGATGTAATATGGAGTTATTAGCTGTTTATGGTGCTTTTATGATTTGGTTATACTTACGTTTATAATTCTTTTTATAGATTATGAATGTTTTTAACGTGTTTTTATGTGTTTTTGTAGCCAAAGCCCCTGATGAAGGCTGTGATAAGGACGCTTATCATAGTTCAGGAGGGAACTATAAAAGAGGTGAATTGGCTCTGAACAAGCAACCTGTCTTTGCTGGTAGAAATACTAAAACAGAATGTTTTCATAAAAGACTACCAAACCCAGAATGCACCAAGTTACAAACAGCCTCTAGGAGGGCTGAAGTGGGGAAACGTGTGTTCAATCAGGAGAGCTATGAGGTAATCCCCAATCACTCATCTCCAAGGGCAGGGCTTGATTCAGCACACCTGGGCTGTGCTAGGGTGGAGTGTCCCCCTAAGCACTTTAAAAGTAAAAGATATTCTACACAGAGACAGAACAGGGACAAGCAGAAGCTGCAGATCCAGAAACAGAAGCCATTGGAGAAAGAAGAGAGAGGACTACAACAGCAGAAGCAACGCAGAAGGAAGAAGAGAAAGACATCTTGGAGGTCTAAAGAAGGAGCCCACAGCAGTACATGTGTTAGGAGTGATTCCAGAGGCAAGCATACTCCATTGGACTGGAGGAAGCCAGAGGATTGGGGTTATAGAGCCAGGAACTTCCAAACGGCACCTTTGAGGGAGACGACTGCATTTGGAAGGGGCCCTAAGACCGGTGCAAGAAGGTATGTGAAGAGAGACCCAGTGTCCAGGGATCTTGATTGGAAGGCTGGACATAAAAGCTGGACTACCTACTGGCCAGGATACTTGGAGAGGAAATCTAACAGCAAGGGGATCACAGGTATGAACTTTGATCTATGCCCTAGCTCTTCACCTGGAAGACAGCAGGGAAACAAATATCATCCTGAGAGTGATCAATTAAGGAATTCCTCTGAGCCAGACCATGATATTGATTCCATGATATTTGAGGAAGAAGGAGATATAGCAAATGACCAGTTGGAATGCATGGACTGCTCTCTGTCTAGGCTGCTGTTTTAAAGTAGTTTCTCACTAATACAACAACCACCAAAAGAAACTGTAATTTGTTCTTTTATCTACCCAGAAAAGTCTCTGCAAGAAAGCTTTAGGGTAGGATTGAGCCACGTAGAGAGAGTGAACCAGCAAAGGGGTTTGCAGCTGGCCAATTATTTGTAATTGAGCCAGGCACAAATGCACGTGAGCTCTAGAAGGAAACTTCTTCTTTGTGTCTGTGAATAGAAGAAAGTTATCCTTGATAAAGAACAGTTTTTTGTTACTTTTGGGTTTGTTTTTGCCTTTTGGAGCACTGCTAAGAAGGTCATTAACAGGAGCCATCAAAAGACCTTTTCTGTTTCCCATCAAGGTCTTTATTGATTTATTGCTTAAGAAGTTCAGTTGCCTTATAGCATGTTTTGTTTTTCCTGAGTACAATACTTGAAGCAAGTGTCCTTTTGTGTTACCAAGTAAATCTGTGTGGGAGAATTAACCTCATGAATAAAATCTGTTTTTCTTTGCTTACACTCGAGCATCACAACTCATTATTTTGTGAACGGCTGATTCTGGTATGAATGAACTGAAACCCCCACAATCCTTTGCAAGTCATAATAATATTTTGCCTTTGCTAAGACTGTGGACTTTCACGACCAGCACCCCCGTTTACAAGGCATAAGCGAAACACGGCCTGTGTCGGGCCTGGCTTTATGAAATAAGAGTGTTTAATAAATAGTTCCTTCCTTGCCATCCACGGTTTCTCCCTTGAAACATTGCCGCCATATCTCCAGCAGGGAGATTGGCTATGCTCCTTAGACCTCAAGAATGCTTATACTCACATCCTCATTCATTCCAACCACAGGTAGTACCTGCGGTTCGTAGTAGGGGCAGGCACTTTCAATACAGGGTACTCCCTTCGGCCTGACCTCTGCCCCAAGGGTCTTCACAAAATGCCTGGCAGTCGTGGCCGCCTTCCTCCGACTCCAGAGGGTCTTTGTTTTTCCCTACCTGGACGACTGGCTCATAAAGGGAGGCACAGCGGGTCACTGCCTGCACCATCCAGGTTCTGCAACACTTGGGCTTCATCATAAACTACCCCAAGTCTCACCTCCTCCCGACACAATGCCTGGAGTTCATCAGGGCAAAGATCGACACTCTCCACTCGAAGGCCTCCTTGCCCAAGGACCGAGCCGATCATCTAAGATGTCTAGCTCAGGATGTGCAACATCATCTCTCGGTGCCCACCCAGCTTATTCTGCGCCTCCTTGGGCAAATGGCCTCCACAGTCCATGTCATCCCAGATGCTCACCTCCACGTGAGGGCGGCGCAGTGGTGTTTCCGGGACCAGTGGTCTCAGGCCACAGACTGCCTCTGAGACAGCGTTTCGGTGACCTGCCAGTTGGCAGACTCCCTGGTCTGGTGACAGTTGTCCCAGCATCTCAAAGCAGGCATGCCTTTTCAGGCCCCAAGCCACTTGAGGGTCCTCACCACGGATGCCTCCTTGCTTGGCTGGGAGCCCACTGCGGAGATCTCCGCACCCAGGACAACTGGTTGCCAGGCGAGAGCACCCAGCAGATCAACCTCCTGGAGCTCTGAGCCACACACCTAGCACTGAGGGTCTTCTGTCACCACCTGCGTCACCAGCCGGTGGTGGTCCAGATGGACAACCAGGTGGCAATGTTCTATGTGAACAAACAGGGGGGCACGAGGTCTCGTACCCTATGTCAGGAGGCACTGCTCCTATGCTCATATGCAGTCCAACAGGGTATCCTCCTGCGGGCAATGTACCTACCAGGCCAGGACAACCTGCTGACCGACAGACTCAGCAGAGTTCTCCAGCTGCACAAGTGGCAGCTGGACCCCAGGGTAGCCAGTCGACCTTTCTGGCTCTGGGGGGAAACCGTGATGGACCTATTTGCCAGTCTGGACAACTTTCAGTTGTCCCGCTTCTGCTCCCAGTAGGCCCACCCCTCCAGGGTTGCAGCAGACGCTTGCCTAGTCTCATGGTCGGAAGGCCTCATGTACGCCTTCCCTCCAACGCTGCTGATCGCCAAGACCTTGTTCGGGACCCTCTGCAACAGCGCATCACTCATCCCTATAGCTCCTCGGTGGCCCAGGCAGCTGTGGTTCCTGCTGCTTCTGCAGTTGATGGTGGAGGCCCCCATCTCCTTGGGGACCACCCCGGGACTCCTTTCTCAGGAGGGGGGGGGGGCTCTCTCCTGCACCCCAACCTGGAATTCCTCTCACTGAGAGGGTGACTTTGGCCCCTCTCAACCTTCTGGCTGAGGTGGAGGACATTCTGCTGGCCTCTCACAAGGCCTTTGCTAGGAAGGCTTATGCCCTCAAATGGCGCAGATTCTCTGCTTGGTGCGCCAAACATGGGGCTGATCCTTTCTCCTGCCTGGTGGCTCTGGTGTTACAGTACCATCTTCATCTCTCTCAGTCCAGGCTCAAGTCTAACTCCATCCGAGTGCACCTGAGTGCCCTGGTGGCGCACCACCATCTGGTGGATGGTAAGCCCCTCTCAGCCCAACCTTTGGTGACCCGTTTTCTTTGGGGCCTGCTCTTATCGAAACCCCTGGTTTGCCCTCCGGCAACCGAATGGGACCTCAACATTGTGTTGAGCAGTTCACTCGCCCTGCCCTTCGAGCCTCTGGCTACTTGCCTCCTTCGCTACCTCTCTTGGAAGGTGGTTTTCCTGGTTGCGCTCATCTCCGCTAGTAAGCGAGCTCCAAGCCCTTGTGGCGGAGGCGCCTTATACTAGGTTCTACAAGAACAGAGTGGTGCTTCGCACGCACCCCAAATTCTTGCCGAAGGTTGTGTTGTCCTTACATCTTAACCAGGAAGTGGTGCTTTCTACCTTCTTTCCAAGATCTCACTTCAGTCGGGTGGAGACGGTCCTTCACACCTTGGGCTATAAGAGGGCCTTGTCCTTCTATATCCAATGCACTCAGGGCCACTGCAAAGCTTCTCAGATTTTCATCTCCTACGACCCCAGTAGGCTGGAGGAGGTGATAACCAAGTGTACACTGTCCACATGGGTGGTGGACTGTATCACCCTTGCTTATGAGCAGGCGACGCTACCGCTGGAAGGCTACAGCATGGCGCACCATGTCAGGGCCATGGTGGCTTCGGTGGCAAACTTGCGCTCTGTCCCAATGGTGGACATCTGCCGGGCCGGCACTTGGTCTTCAGTCCATACCTTCGCAGCCCATTACTGCCTGGAAAGAAAGTCCCGACAGGACAATGTCTTCGGCCAAGCTGTGCTCTGTAACCGTTTTGTGTCTAGGCAACTCTTATCCTCTGACTCTTCTGTGTTCAAGCTACCGGAGTGCTGGTTTCATCGTACACAGGAGTCCTACTGTGGTCTGTGTATACAGACTCAATTGCTGCTGCTTGCATCTGCCCTTGCTGGAGCCCTGTTTTTGCTATGGGTTTTCAGTAGCCTGTAGCTGGGTAATCCCATATGTGATGACCGACTTCCTGCTAACATTTTGTAAATAGCCATTGAAGAGAGATTGGAATACATGAAGCAGTTATGCGAGAGCTGTTCCAATCTCTCTTCAATGTTTTTTTGTAAATCACTTTATACATTGTGCTGAGGTGCACTCCCAAACATTTCAAGCTGCTCCTCACCCAAGCCATTGACAGGCCCTGTTGACCCTGATCTCCCGCCTACCTTCCCAATGAAAGCGCTTCTGATTTGCTATAGTTCATGCGCAAGCCTGAAAGCAAGCCAGAGAAACTCACAATGCCCATGGCTACCGAGAGCTCCCCTTTCAGTATCCCCCCAAAACAGGAGCATATCATCCATGAAAAGATTCATGTGGTAGGTCACCCACACACACTGATATGTTCTCCAGTCCTTCAGTTGCCTGTATCCTGATAAAATAAACATGGGGGAAAGCGGACACCTCTGTTCTTTTGCTGTTAATTTTTAACTGGGCCTGGAGTCAAAGATACAATAACTGAACCCATTGCAGAAAATCACCATGAAAGCCAAATTCCTCCATCACCTTCAACATGTATTCCCATGAGACCATGTCAAAGGCTTTTCGGCATCCAGGCTCACCAGGGCCATCCTGGGCATTTCCCACCTGTATGGGAGAATGTAGTAAATGTTGTTAGTGTAGGACTGGGGAAATCCACTGCTTACCCCTGGGACAAGCAATATAGAATATGTATATCTTTTGGGAACCTGACAAAGTACTTTTGACCTGGACTGGTCACTGTTGGAAACAGGATGTTGGGCTTGATGGATCCTTGGAGATAGGAGATTGAATTTTACAGCTCCAGATGATTTTGAGAATTTGACATCTTCTGCTCTGGCACTATGTGCATAGTATATTAAATGTATCTACACAATTCAATTCACTTTACAAGCATAGTACATTTTACTTTATTTAAATACATGGAAAATATTAAAATTAGTTGAAAGATGAGGAGGTGGTTTCTCCCTCCACATTGATTGCTGTTTTTGCCTTGTCCTCTGATAGGGATTGGTTTTTACGAATGTTTTTTAAGAAGCGTTCTGTCGAATTCTATGGTTTAACTGTTAGGGTCTTTCCAGACCTTGCGAAGGAAACTCAAAAACGCAGAAAGGAATTTCTTCTGCTTCGACCTGGGGTTTTGTTGTTGGGAGGGTTATATTTTTTAAAGTATCCCTGTAAATGTATGGTTAAAATTAACAATGCCTCATATATTTTCTATGAACCATCTCAGTTATCGAGCTTTCGGAGTGCCCGACGGTTTCCTAATGAGACTCCAGATGCCTTGCCTACTCTTTAGGTTTGACTGCTTTAATGCTCTCTTTCTTATGCTTCTCATTTGTTTTGGTTAATTGTTTTTTCTTACTTGGATCTCTCAGTGGTGGGCTATAGTAGGACCTGGAATTGTTTTTTCTTAGTAATTTTTTATTTTCCTGTTTAAAGTTTGAATGTTCTTTTGCATGCATATTGGCTGCTTTTGGTTTTCTCATGTGGCATGGTCAGCATGTTTTTTGTGATTTGCCTTCTTGTCCTGGTGGGGATTGCTGTGTTTAGCGGTATTTGTTGGTAGGAGGAGGGTTGGTTGTTGACGGTTTTGAAGGTAAGTTATATAGTCGCATTTTGAGGCTCCCTGGATTACTTGAGCAGCTGTGTGTAGAGCAATATGCAATGGGAGCAGTTTGTGAAATATTGAGGTGCAATAGTCAATATGTGGTGAGATGATGGCCTGGAATGCTGTGCTGAAGTCAGGAGGGTCCAATAGAGGGTCTAGGTGCTGTAGGGTATGGATTTCAAGCTAGATAGTCCTTGTATTTCGTATGTGTGATTTCAAAGTAAGGTGTTGATCCAAGGTTATGCCTAATTGTTTGATCTCTCTTGGTTGTCACATCAATGTTGTTTAGTGTTAGGGATGATGTTGGGGTGAATGTTTCATCCTTAGTGATAAAAAGTGTATCAGGTTTTTTGTAGTTGATAGTGAGGAAATTTGTTGCCAGCCAGTGGGTGATATCAGTGAAACAATTTATGATTCCATTGTATGTAGGTTTGGTGGTGTTGAAGGGTGCATAGACCATTATATCATGTGCATAGATGCGGAAGTGTATATTATGGGATTGTATGATTTGGCATAGTGGTTGTAGGTAGAGGTTGAAAAGTAGTGCTGATAGCATTGAGCCTTGCAGGATGCCTTGTGTTTGTGGAAAAGGGGTTAATGTGCTGTTGCTCATTTTTACTTATTGTTGCCATTCTTCTAGATATGAATGGATCTTTTTAACACTACATTTTGTAGTCCTATGGAGCAAAGTGTTTGAAAAAGAATGTTGTGATTGACAGTGTTGAAGGTTGCTGAGAAGTCCTAGAATATCAGGATGTATCATTGGTGTGGTTTTTGGGTTCCTTTTATGAGCTGGTTCATTAGGGCAGTGATGAGGGTTTCAACTCTTTGGTGTGGCCTGAAGTCATTATGTTGTAGGTCTAGAGGAGCATGATTTTTGATGTACTCTTGAAATGGTTGGAGGATGGTTTTCTCTATTATTTTGGATAGGAATGGAAGGCTGGGGCTGTAGGAAGCAGGGTCTTTTGGTTCTAATTTTTGTGTTTTTTAGGGTGGGGCAGATAGATGTGGACTTCATGTTTTTTGGCATAAGGCCATGTCACTTAGCTTATTCCAGGATGATATTTTCTCCCGTTGTTTCAAAGATGAAGTCAACTTTCCTTCCATGCTTCCAGTGGCCTCCATTTTAATTTTACCACACATCTGACCAGATCACTTTATAGCATCTATACAAAGCCTTGTATCAAATCAGTTAAGTTTTCCTAAATTAAAGAGGCCCATTCTGTCTCCAGATTGAGATCTTTAGGGTGGATAGTTTGAAGTTCAGCAAATGGAGGACAGAATATTTTGTGTCCTTCCTTACACTAATAGAACTAGATCAGTCACTCAAATCATTAAACAAAATTGGCACATGTTGCATATACATGAATGTTTTTTTGTAAAGAACTATTATTCTCTTACACCTATACTAAAAATATCAGGGATTTCCTGGTTAAATTATTACCTGTGCAACCCTTGCTTTTAACTAGGGCTTCTGGTCACTTTAAGTGTGGCTCTTGTGCCTTTTGTGAAGGAACACTAAATGGTCCTCATCATATAGTAACATACATAGTAACATAGTAAATGACGGCAGATAAAGACCAGTATGGTCCATCTAGTCTGCCCAGTAAGAGGGCAAGAGTAGGTGCACCTGCCGCTCTGTGCAGGCCACTCCTCCCCATGTCTTTGTTTAAAGGTAAACCCACTGCTCCGTGTAGGACACCCCTGTTTGTTGAGAAATTAGATAGTTACGTTTATTTTGATTTTATCCTGTTGCTGTAAAGGGATCCACTGTGTCTTTCCCATGCCATTTTGAATTCTGTCACTGTATTTGCCCCCACCGCTTCCATCGGGAGGGCATTCCAAGCATGTACCAGCATCTATGTTATTTACCTTATCCAGCGTCCATGTTGATTGCTATTTCCTTATCGTCTCTCCAGTCCAGTCCCTTGTCTTCTGGGTTGTGCAACCCTTCCAGCAGCTTGGAGGTTGAGCCCATCATCGCCTTGATGATGCAGGGGTATAAATACTACCGGCACCACCCACAGGCACCAGCAATCTCAACCTCCAAGCAGCTGGAGGGTCCCAGTAAGCCAAGGGCTTACTGGAGAGTCTACCTTGTTTCTATTTAATTTCTATTTATTTCTTTAATTTCTTTAAATTAAACACGGCTCCTTTAACAAGCTTTCTCCCCTTCCCCCTCCTTCTCCGTCCTTGCCTCTATCTACTCTCACCTTTGGAGCGGTTCGGAGGAGGTCTTCAGCGACCGCGGGGGAAAGAGGAGGGTTTCTTCCCTTCAACGGAGCAACTCAAGCCTTTAGCTTGCATCCTTACCGCCTCGCGCCGAAGTCTACAAGAGGGCTGAGTGCTTGAGGCAGTGCTGCATTCTGCCAGACAGCCTCCTGCCTCGCGCCGAAGCCAGCAGAGGGCTAAGCGCTGGAGGCAGTCCCGGGACCCGAAAACGTGCATTAAGACACGTTTACAGATTGGAGGGGTCCGGGTCAGACCGGGGGACTCCGGTGAGAATCTACTTGCAGGATCAGGTTTCTCCACGTGGCCTACTCCCACATGGGAGACCAGCTAGAGGCCCTGCCTTGCTTTCATCGGCGATCCGGAGCGGAAGAGGAGCAGCCCAACAGCAAGTATTGGCCTGTGCCAACGATCTTTAATTTCTTTTATTTAATTTTAATTAATTGTAGTTAATTTAATTTGTTGTTCCTTTACCCTTGCTGAGTTTTACGTTTGGCTTGCTTCTTTCAGCCTAAGGAGTATCCCCTGGTTAAACTCAGTAGGCACAAGCATGCCCAGCAAATCTCAGTGTCCTGCCTGCGGTATTAGGCGGGGCACGGCCTCAGATCCAGGCTTCTGCAGGGGCTGTACTGCAGAAGCGGTCTCAGTTGAACAAGGGATCCAGTTAGCTATGACCCAGGATCCCCAAAGGGCTGCAGACCCTGCCGAGGTAGGGGGGGAATCTCCTTCCTCTCCCCTTCCATCTAATGATTTACCCGGAACCTCTCGGGTTCCTCCTCCTCCCCGCCCCCCCCACCGATCCCAGGGGAGGAAAGGACGGGGGATCTATTCTCTCCAGAATTTGTCCTCCTGCTCCACAGGGCATATTGCTTGCGCAGGCAGGGGGCAGTAGAATCCGGGGTGGCTCAGGCAAATGCCCCCCCTTAAGGTCGCGGGCCAAAATGCAAGATTCGGAGCTTCTTTCTAAGCGTCCCAGGCTGAGCGAGGAGCGTCCCGCTCCCCCGGTGCTGGACCCCTGGGGAGAGGAGGTCTCTCTGACAAGGAACTAGAGGATGAGGAAGACGAGCTCGAAGAGGGAGAGATCCCGGAAGAAGAACAGGCCCGAATAGTGCAGGTATTTTGTCGGGAGGAGCTCCCTGCATTGATTACTGAGTCACTCAAGGTACTCAGTATAGCTTCGGACAAGACAGCAGAGGAGGACCCCTTGGAGGATCCTTTGATCCAGGCAGTCAGGAACTCTCAGAGGGAGTTCCCAGTGCACAGGGTCATGCGGCAGATGATCCAGGAGGAATGGGATCAACCGGAATCCAGTCTGAGGGGGGTGCGGTCTATGTCTCGCCTATACCCTTTATCGGACCCAGACAAGGAACTGCTGAAGTCTTCTAGAGTAGATGCCGCGGTCTCGGCAGTCACAAAAAAGACTACTATTTCAGTTGAGGGCAGTGCGGCCTTGAAGGATGCCCAGGACAGGAAGTTAGACACGTTGCTGAAGCAAGCCTTTGATGTTAGTGCCCTCGCCTTGCAGGCTTTGGTGTCAGGGGCCTGGGTATCGAGAGCCTGTCTGAGATGGGCCCAACAACTACAGCTGATGGATGATCTGTTGGGCAACGCGCGGGAGGATGCGGCTCGACTGGAGTCTGTCTCGGCCTTCTTGGCGGACAGTCAGTACGACCTTATTAGGAGCCTAGCAAAAAATATGGCCTCGGTGGTGGCAGCTCAGCGATATTTGTGGTTGCGCAGTTGGGCGGCGGATCCCTCCTCTAAGGCGCGTCTGAGCCAACTTCCCTTCAAGGGGAAGCTACTTTTTGGTGAAGATTTGGAAAAATTGGTGAAGGACTTAGGCGATTCTAAGGGAGGTAGGCTCCCGGAGGACAGACCTAAGCAAAGCCGTCTGCCACCTCCTTCCAGGACTCACCCAAGAGATTTCCACAGGTTTTGACAGTCCAGGTTTAACCCCTTCTCACTGACCCATTTTCCCTCTAGAGGTCAAGGCTTCCGGGGGTTTCGCGGAGCCAGTAGAGGTTTTGGGGCCTCTTCCTCCTCTGCGGGGCCCAGAAAACCACAATGAAGCGACGGGGGTCCGGGAGGAACTCCGGCCGGTGGGGGGCCGGTTAAGACTTTTTCTTTCCACTGTAAACGAGGACGCTGGGTGAGAATGTCCACAGTCTTGGCAAAGGCAAATATTAATATGACTTGCAAAGGATTGTGGGAAATGTAGTCCATTCATACCAGAATCAGCCGTTCACAATAAATTAGTTGTGCTTGCTCGAGTGTAAAGCAAAGAAAATATATTTTATTTATGGGGTTATTTCTCCCAACACAGATATACTTGGTAGCACATAAAAGGATACTTGCTTTCAGTATTATACTTAGAAAAACAAATCAGGAAAAACAACAACTGAACTTCTTAAGCAATCAAATCAAATCATAAAGACCTTGATGGGAACAGAAAGGTCTTTTCTGTGGGCTTCTGCTAATATCTTTTTAGCAGTGCTTCAAAAACAAACAAAATCCACAAAGTAATGAAAAACTGTTCTTTTTCAAGGCTAACTTCTGGTATTTTCACACACACCCAGAAGTGTCTCTTCAGAGCTCACAGGCAATTAAGCAAGGCTCAATTGCTAACAATTAACCAGCTGCAAACCTCTTGGCTGGTTTACTTTCCAAACGTGGCTCAAATCCTGCTCAAAAGCTTTTCTGAGTAGATCAAAGAACAAGTTTATATTTCTTTGTGATGGTTGTTGTATTTTGTAAAAGTATATTACCACAGAAGTTTAGACAGAGAGCAATCCATGTATTCACATTGCTCATTTACAATATCCCCTTCTTCTTCAACTATCATAGAATCAATATCATGGATTGGCACAGAGGAATTTCTTAATGGAGCACTCTCAGGACAATACGTGTCTCCCTGCTGTCTTCCAAGTGAAAAGCTAGGGCATAGATCAGTGTTCATACCTGAGCTTCCATTGCTGTTAAGGTTCCTCTCCAGATCTCCTGGCCAGTATGTAGTCCAGTTTTTATGTCCAGCCTTCCAATCAATATCCCTGGACACTGGGTCTCTCTTCACATACCTTCTTGCACTGGTCTTAGGGCCCCTTCCAAATGCAGCCGTCTCCCTCACAGGTGCGTCCGGGGATTCCTGGCTCTGTAACCCCACTCCTCTGGTTTCCTCCAGTCCAATGGAGTATGCTTGCCTCTGGAATGCCTCCCAGTACATGTACTGCTATGGACTCCTTTAGACCTCCAAGATGCTTTTCTCTTCTTTCTTCCAAGTTGCTTCTTGCTCTCTCTGTCCTTGAGCTCTGGCCTCTGCTGCCTCTGCTCCTCCTGATGATGATGATGATCATGAAGATTCTGAAGATTCTGCTGTGTAGAATAGGCTTTACTTTTAACCTGTTTAGAGGGCTGCTCCACTCTAGCACAGCGCAGCTGTGCTGAATCAAGCCCTGCCCTTGGAGATGAGTGCTTGGGGATTACCTCATAGCTCTCCAGATTGAACACACGTTTCCCCACTTCAGCTCTTCTAGTGGCTGTTTGAAACCTGGTGCATTCTGGGACTGGTAGTCTTTTATGGAAACATTCTGTTTAATTATTTCTACCAGCAAAGACAGGTTGCTTGTTCAGAGCCAATTCACCTCTATTATAGCTCCTTCCTGAACTATGATAAGCTTCCTTATCACACCGCCTGGACCCAAGTCACATCCGATCAATGGGTCCTGGAGGTGATCCGAGAGGGCTATGCTCTCGAATTCGTGAAACAGTTGAAACCAGCCTTTGTCCAGTCCCCTTGCGGATCGCAAGCGAAGAAGGCAGCGATAGAAGACACTCTCGCAAGGCTTTTAGCACTCAGGGCGGTGGTTCCCGTCCCCGAAAACCAACGCAGCTCGGGTCGATACTCCATATCTCCAGGAACAAGCAGGAATGAGTCTTCACATATGGGTACGTTGGTACCGACGGAGCCTGCACAGGAATGCTCCCCAGCATCCAATCAGAAAGCTTTTGGGAGCATCCCTCGCGCCTGCGCGCTGACTTCCCGCCTTTCCCACTGCCTCTCCTCAGTTTTCGTTTTTCCGCGGAGCCAACAGGACGTCCTCCTGTCACCGCAGAAACTTTTTTCTTTAAAATTCTTATTTCCTTGTTTTCTTGTGGTCGCGGCTGTCTTTCCCGCCTATACCAGTACCGCTGGTGCTTTATTCTTTTCTTTTCTAAACTTAGAGAAATTTTTTCTCCTCAGTTTTTGCCTTAACATTTTGGGCCTACCAGGCCTCTCCAACATGGAGCCTTCTTCCCCTAAGAAGTGCCTTCACTGTGGAAACATAGTTTTCTTTTTAGACTCCAATGCTTGGTGTCTAACCTGTTTGGGTCCTGACCCTTTTTTCCCTGATCCATCAGGCTGTATTTTTGGGAGAAGACCTTCCCTTTTTTGAGTTTCCCTCGATGCCGTTTTTCCTCCTGAGGTGAGGACACCGGTTTATTCTTCTCTCCAGGATCAGGTAACCCACAAACAGTCTGTTAAGACTAGCCAATTCTTGAAGGGTAAGTCTCATGCCCAGCATGATGACGGCTCCGGCCTTGCCCTCAAGACCCCATTGGCAATAAAACCCCAGCGGGAGTCTTCGGGCTCCAAAGCATTTACGGGGTTTCAGGTTGTTCCTGGGGCTCACCCCTCACAGAACATACCTGAGCCATGCTCGGGGGTGGTATCCGCTTCGAGCGGTACTGATACCCCGGCATCGGCACCGGTGTCGAGTGTTCCACTCTTCACCAGGGATCGTCATCTGGTGTCCTCGGTACCTTCGGGGCCGATCGATACGACCCAGATTGGCTTTCCTGTATCTCCGCCATGCTCGGGGTTGGTACCGGCTTCGAGCGGTACCGATACCCCGGCATCGGCATCGGTGTCGAGTGTTCCACTCTTCACCTGGGATCATCATCTGGTATCCTCGGTACCTTCGGGGCCGATCGATACGACCCAGATTGACTTTCCTGTATCTTCGCCATGCTTGGGGTTGGTATCGGCTTTGAGCGGTACCGATACCCCGACATCGGCGCCGGTGTCGAGTGTTCCTCTCTTCACCAGGCATCGTCTTCGGACGTCCTCGGTACCTTTGGAACCAATCGATACGACTCCGATTGACTTTCCTGTATCGGCATCGCCGATACCACCACCAACGTCGGTACCTTCTAGACATGCATCGATAGACTCGCTCCCTTCGATGCCGAGTCTAGAATCGATATCCAGTCTAGATGACTTGGTACCAACGCGTTTCGGAACCGATCCATATCGTTTCCGACTACGCAGTACCGAGGATATTCACCAAGGCTCTCTGGCTACCTCGGTACCGCTTCAGCAGCCCCCGATTACTGCTTCGATGACATTACCGTCTCCGATACCGGTATCGGTATCGATGTCGATTCCTGCAGTTCCATCGGTGCCATCGATCCTTTCTATGCCTAGCTTGGAATCGATACCGGGCACTGACGATGCACTACTAACTGCCTCGAATCAGAACTGTCAGTATCACTGTTCATCTAGCAGGATTCTTTTTCTGCACCAGTCCAGTATGTCTTCTGATGCTCAAGCTGCTCCTTCAACCTCAGCTTACCCAGGAATAGTTCCCATTGGAGATCCTTCTTTTCAGAAATTTCTCCTTGACATGGCAACCTTTCTTGCCATTCCTATTCCTGGCTCTACTCTTAACCAAGATCCTGCAGAGAAGGAAAATATAATGCTTCCTTTACATCATTCTTTGCAGGATCTTCTTCTGAGGATGTGGGAATCACCTTTAAAGGTTCCTTCGCCTTCTACAGCCACTAATGTTCTGTATCAGGTGCCTCCCTCTCCGGGGTTTCAAAAAAACCAACTTCCACATCATTCCATTGTAGTGGAATCAGCAATGAGGAAGGTAAGAAGCAAGAAGAAGCATTCTTCTTATCCGCCAGGTCATGCATCTAAAGCACTTGATGCCTTTGGACGTCAAACCTTCCAAACTTCTATGCTGGCTTCAAGAATTATTTCATATATTTTTTATATGAGTCTGACACTTCAGGAGGTCACAGAGAAATTATCTCTTTTGTCCCCTTTTTTGTCAGAGCCTAAGGCCACTGACTATTCCTTGCTTCTTAATCATAGCAGGAATATCTCTTGGTTTCTTTCTCGTGCTTCTCTAGACTCTTTTGAGTCTGTTAGCAGATCCTCTGCTATTGCCATTGGAGCACGTCGTAAAGCCTGGCTGCAAGCTTCAGACTTGAGCAGATGGGCACAACATACACTGGGTAATTCTCCTTGTACTGGAGAAAATCTCTTCAATAGAGAGGCTTTACGTCAGGTTGCTCATTGCTCCACTGACTTCCTTGGTTCTGGAAACCATCCTAAGCCTTCTTTTTCCCCAGGACGTAGGAAATGTCCTACCAAACCTTCTTTCCCTAAGAAAAGAAGGTTTCACCCTTCTCCTGCCCATCCTCCAGATGTACCCAAGCAAGGGACATCTCATCCTAGTCTGAAGTCTCCAGACTCTAACCAGTCTAATCATAACCAGCAACCATAGGTTCCTGTATGTTGCAATCTACAGTTAACTTCTTCTTAGCAGAAGTTTATTCTTCAAACTCTACACTGTTTTTTTCTTTTTCAGTATGCTAAGCTGTTAGGATACTTTTGTCCATGGGTTACAGAATTCTCCCCTTCTTACTACTACGAAGGGAGGTTACAACTATCCCATGATAGTTTCTGTCCCCACATGGACATCTTTTCCTTCAGCTGACTTACCATATGGTAAGTCACCTTCCAACCCCCTCTCTTCCAGGGTTTTCCCCTGCTTGAGTTGGTACCATACTGAAACACTTCTCTTTCTTTCCAGTGTAGACTTTTTGTTATCCTTCAATGCATGCTCTGAACAACTCATCAGACAGGGACGGAAATATCTCCGCTCCCTTTGTCTGTTTTTATACAGGAGAATCCCCTCTGCTGTTTTGTTCCGTTGCTGTGCATGCAGGAGTTCCAGTGATTACTTTAATGCTCATTGCAAGCTACTTTCAACTATCTTGCATAATACTACTCACCTGACTTCAGTCAGTTTTATCTCATAATTCTCCTGCACAATGCTCTCTGCAATCTTCAGAGAAGCTTTCTACTATGGGCCCTTGCTACAGAGCATTGAACTTTGTCTCTGAGGGTTTTTCCATATAGTAGAAAAAGCTTATATAATCATTCCATGGCTATATGGGTTCTTTATACCCTCTTGTCTCCTGTTGTGATACAGAAGACACGCTTTTTCTGCGTGAATGTCCAAGGAGTTCCCAATCTTGCAGGAATCTACCCCTTTTTTCCTTACAGCTTGGCATTATGCTTTTCTGCTCCACTTGGACAACGCATACTCTTTTAGTGTACTTGATACCCCTGTGTCCCTTGGCTGGGTCATCCTGGTGTCTTAGCCTATGCGTTTTTTTGTCCTTTGGACATGTCAGAGTCCTAAAGTACTCCTGACGTGCTCTTGCCAGACTGCTATTATCCTCTGTTTTTTCACGCAACCATACTGGTTATTCCACTGAACTACATTCCTATATATCTCTATATATCTTCAGGTGGATTTCACCCCCTTATTATTAGATGAATCTTTTCCCATCACATTCCCCATGTGAATGTTTTTGTGGGGCTCAGTTGCAGGCATCCTCAGACTTATATTCATGTATGTATATGTCCTATACATACATATTTCTGTAATCTGTGTGGGCATAAGTCATGCCCATCTATATCTATCTATCTATCTATCTATCTATATATATATATATATCACACATATCTAGACATATATGCACATATATATAGATATGTATGTATCTCTCTATATATATATATGTGCTCATTGGGAGATGTCCATAGGACGCTATGTATTACCTACTATCTCCCTAACTGTCTGTGCTATAAAGCTTTTACCTTCTTAAGGGGTCCAGACAGTCAACTTGCCTATTCTCATATGGCTCAGTAAGTGGGAGCGGTTATACACACAATTAGTGCTGTGATGTCAACAGCTTCTATTTTTGTTATAGATCTCCCTGTCTATGAAGTATCAAACTTCAATGTCTTCCTATCTCTTACCAGCTAGGAAAGACAGTGTACATCTTCAGTATTTCTGAGTACACTTCTGTTCTCCTTGGGAATAGGGGCTTTTTTCCATACCCCCTCTTCCCTTCAGGACTGGGCTAATTCTCCAGATCGGTCAGTCTTCTTCTTTTCGTCCTCAATGTTAATAACTCTGTACCTAAAAGAGTTTTCAGCTTTTTCCCATAAAGCTTTCCATTGAAGACCTGCCATTCTTCTCCTACCCCAGTTGACACCTGGGTCACCTGCCCATTCCAGGTTTGGAACTTCATCCTCACTGCCGTGAAGTTACCTTGAGGATTCCGCTACTGCATCTACAGTACACTCCATCACAGTTCTACTTCCTACAATCCAGTAGGTAAGCTCTATATTGTACTAGTTCATTAAATATTTTAATGATACTTGACATACATTCTAAAGACTCATTTTTTCTGTAGTCTTTAGATTCGCTGTTCCTCTACAGCTCTTCTCTATTCAACTCCTACCCCCATCCCTCAGGGGATGCCGGGGATCCAGGTTTGGGAAATGCCGTCCTGTTCCAGGGATACGCATTTTATGGGATCTCCCCTGGCACCCACAGCTAGGGAGTCCCCATATGTGAAGACTCATTCCTGCTTGTTCCTGGAGATAGCACAGTTACTTACCTGTAACAGGTGATCTCTGGGAACAGCAGGAATTAGTCTTCACAACCCACCCACCTCCCCTAGGAGTTGTATCTATCTATCTCCTTTCCTCTTTCTCTCCTTCTGTCTCAGCTATGGCACTCAACTGAGGAGAATGTACTAAATGATGAAGAACACTCCACTTCAAACTATTGGCTCTTGAACAGTAATGGCAAATTATTTGTCATACGTAGTCTCAGATCAAACTTGCGCTTATGATCACATTTGTTCAGTGAAACATAAATGGCGCTTGATGACATCAATGACTACTAGATATTTGTTTTCTCATGCTGATATGTAGATAAAACTTTAATACTTATTCTTGATATCTTTTTTATCTTTTTATCTATTTGCGTGCCAGTGTTCAGAGTCCTATTCACTTTAAAATAATCTATACGAGCATATGAGGCAGAACAGACTTAGCTTGCTCTATGTTGTTCTCTTCTGCTCAGCTTTCCAAAATATAACAATTCTCCATACGCCTCACTCATTCAGCGCCTTCGCGTTTTACTCCTATCTGGAGTTCCTCTTGAAGAAACTGGGTATAATTGGAAAACAACGTGTAAGATTAAAACTGCTTTGAAACAATCATTTAAAGCTCACCTCAACTTAGATAACTCTACCCAATGTGAAATCTGTCTATTGTGAAATCTTATTCTTACTTGCTAATGGTTGCTTCCCACGTTTCTTGTCAGATGTTCTGATTTTCTTGTTTCCTTTGCTTTCTCTGTCAGACAACGCCGCGCATGCGGGTTGTGAATTGCTACCCCCTTATATATAGATGATGCTTAGCGCTCATCTGCATAATTGCCACTCTACTGATTCATTTAAACCTGATGGTTGTACTGTGTCCAATAAAAAGATCCACCTTTGCTCGTAAAACAATAGAGTTTCATCTAGCGTTTTGCCTCTCCGTGCAAAGGTGATATGATCTATGCAAAAGCATCGTAACTGTAGATAGTCATGACCCATTTCAACACAATGTTTAACTAGAGGTGCAGTCATCATTTTATTTATCAGACGACTCTTGTGTTCCTGAATACGAGACTTAAGCCTCCGGCTTGTTTTTCCTACATATAACTTCTGGCACGGGCATCTAATGGCGTAAACAACGGACGTGGTGTCACAAGTTGTAGCTTTGTTCAATTGATAGGTTTTCCCTGAATGCGTGAAATTTGTAATACTATATGTAATTGGGCATATTGAGCAGTGGCCACAGGCTGTGTGTCCTTTATTCAATATTTCGTGTTGGGCTTCCTTCTCTATGTCGGATTTAGGACACAAGTGTTCCTTAAGATTAGTGTGTCTCTGCCAAACACATCTCACTGTTTTGGTTGCCAAACCAGGAATTGTTCTTAACAAATCAAGATGTTTATGTACTATCTTTTGAATTTGATGACTGAGAGGGGAAAACTTGGTGATTAGATTCACGCTCTCTGCTTGCTGTCTCTTATTGGTTTCATTCTCCATATTGAGCAGCCAAGCGCGATCATTATTCAGTGCCCTCTGATAGGCTCTCCTCGAAATCTGTGCAGGATAGCCCCGAACTGCAAAATCTTTAAGCAGTTGTTTGGATTTCTTCTTAAAATCTGCCTTTTCGGAACAATTCCTCCGAAACCGGAGGAATTGAGAAAACGGCAGGCTATTTTTTAATTGAAGGGGATGAGCGCTGTTATAATGTAGAAAGGTATTTCGAGTAACTGGTTTCTTATAAATTGTGGTTTCCCATCCTGTTTCTCGCTTAGTGACAGCCAAATCTAAAAATACTATACTCATTGGATTTATCGTTGATGTAAACTGTATCGCTTTATTGCGGCCATTAAGCCAGGTAATAAACTCATAGGCTGTAGCTTCAGTGCCTTTCCAGAGGACAAAAATGTCATCTATGTAACGCGTCTACATTCTCAGTTGATGATGCCATATTGATGTTTTGAGCCATTGATGCTCAAAATCTCCCATAAATAAATTGGCCACCGAAGGGGCACAAGATGCCCCCATTGCGATCCCAGATGTTTGTAAATATATGGACTTGTGGAAATGAAAAAAATTCTTTGTAATAACCAAATGTGATAAGCTTGTCAAAAACAAAATGTGAGCCTCCGAAAGATCCCTACGATCTACTAACGATCGTTTTATAATGGTTAATGCCTCTTGTTGTGGTATATTCGTATATAAAGCCGTAATATCTAGGGTCATTAATAACACCTCCGGATCTTTTGCTTCTTGAGTGTGTTGATTAAGCTTCTCTAAGAAATGTGAGGAATCCCGAATATATGACGGTATATCTTTCAGTAATGGCCTCAAAAATGAATCCACATATGTTGAAAGTGGCTCAAGTATCGATCCTCGGGTTGACACTATTGATCTTCCCGGTGGCTTTGTTAGGCTTTTATGTATTTTGGGGACCATATAAAAGTTGGCCATGATTGGCGCCGATACATTTAAGAAATTCATTTCTTTCTTAGAAATAAGCTTCTGCTGTAAAGCTATAGTAGTTTCTTCTTTAATTATGTCTCGTAAATGAGTTGTAGGGTCTGTTTCTAACAAAATATATGTGCTGCGATCTGATAATGGAAGAATAGCCTCCAATTCGTAATCTTTCTTGCTTTGGATAATAATGGCTCCTCCCTTGTCTGCCCTCAAGATTATAATATCTGTTCTTGATTTTAATTGTCTCAACGTGTTACGTTCATTATATGTTAGGGCATTTTTGGACAAAATCTGCCGTCGTTCCAACCCCTTTATTTCTTCCAAAACAATTTCTTTAAAAACGTGTATGGCAGGGGGTAAAGGACCGGGGGGTGTCCAATTAGATTTTAATCTCAGGGTGATCCGACGCTCCGCCGTGACTACCTCAGGGGATGCTATTCGCAAAAAATAATTTTTTAAATTCAATTTCCTAATGAATGCATCAAAATCTATTCTAAATTGAAAAGGGTCATGACTTATTTTAGGAACATATGATAATCCTTTAGTTAGCAGATGATATTGATCTTCTGGTAAAGGACAACCCGATATGTTGATGACCAAGTCTTGATCTTTAATAGGCTCGATTTGATTCACTGTTGTTGGGAATTGGTTTTGTTGCGTGGTCTGTTGCGTGTGAGAATTTTTTTCTTCTTTTGTTTTTCTGAGGCCTCGTCTGAAAAATCCTCAGAAGAAATTCGACTATAGTCCGAGCTAGCTGCGTCTTCCGAAGAGGCTGTGAAGGTCACTCTCTTCCGGGGTTTAGATCTTCTGTTTTTATCCATCCATGGATAGACATACCCCTTGGTATAATCATCATTGTCTCTCTTAAATTTCTTATTTTTGATAGTGGTTACTTCTTGCCTCAAAGTGGCTAGCTTGGTGATCATTTCTTCATGTTTTTGCTTAAACCCTTCCATTGACTCTGCTGTCTTCAATTTGCTGACGATTTGTTCCGCCTCTTGAATGTAACCCTCTAATACTTTCTTCGTGTTTTCTGCAATTAGAACCATAAGGTCCAGAGAGCACTTATTGAGAACGCAGTTCCACCTGCTCACGAAATCAGGGTCCGAGGCAAATAGACGTGGTTCCTTATAAACCCTTAGTCCTCTAGGGATCTGACGTCTATTGACATATTCAATCATTGAGAGGCGATGCAACTCAGACCGAACTATTTGTCTCTGCTTTTTCAGTAGAGCTTCCCACAGGTTGTCATCAGCTATCGTGTCTAAGGAATCCAATGAGAAAGGGGTCTTTTCCTGACAGAGGGATGTTATAAAATCAGAACTGAAGCTTAAAACATCTTTCCAGCCTTCCTGGCCGCGACCTTCCATTTGTAGAAATACAAGACAAAAAATGGTCCTCTCGGAGTGGTGTAAACAATGTACTAAATGATGAAGAACACTCCACTTCAAACTATTGGCTCTTGAACAGTAATGGCAAATTATTTGTCATACGTAGTCTCAGATCAAACTTGCGCTTATGATCACATTTGTTCAGTGAAACATAAATGGTGCTTGATGACATCAATGACTACTAGATATTTGTTTTCTCATGCTGATATGTAGATAAAACTTTAATACTTATTCTTGATATCTTTTTTATCTTTTTATCTATTTGCGTGCCAGTGTTCAGAGTCCTATTCACTTTAAAATAATCTATACGAGCATATGAGGCAGAACAGACTTAGCTTGCTCTATGTTGTTCTCTTCTGCTCAGCTTTCCAAAATATAACAATTCTCCATACGCCTCACTCATTCAGCGCCTTCGCGTTTTACTCCTATCTGGAGTTCCTCTTGAAGAAACTGGGTATAATTGGAAAACAACGTGTAAGATTAAAACTGCTTTGAAACAATCATTTAAAGCTCACCTCAACTTAGATAACTCTACCCAATGTGAAATCTGTCTATTGTGAAATCTTATTCTTACTTGCTAATGGTTGCTGCCCACGTTTCTTGTCAGATGTTCTGATTTTCTTGTTTCCTTTGCTTTCTCTGTCAGACAACGCCGCGCATGCGGGTTGTGAATTGCTACCCCCTTATATACAGATGATGCTTAGCGCTCATCTGCATAATTGCCACTCTACTGATTCATTTAAACCTGATGGTTGTATTGTGTCCAATAAAAAGATCCACCTTTGCTCGTAAAACAATAGAGTTTCATCTAGCGTTTTGCCTCTCCGTGCAAAGGTGATATGATCTATGCAAAAGCATCGTAACTGTAGATAGTCATGACCCATTTCAACACAATGTTTAACTAGAGGTGCAGTCATAATTTTATTTATCAGACGACTCTTGTGTTCCTGAATACGAGACTTAAGCCTCCGGCCTCCAGATAGGAGTAAAACGCGAAGGCGCTGAATGAGTGAGGCGTATGGAGAATTGTTATATTTTGGAAAGCTGAGCAGAAGAGAACAACATAGAGCAAGCTAAGTCTGTTCTGCCTCATATGCTCCTATAGATTATTTTAAAGTGAATAGGACTCTGAACACTGGCACGCAAATAGATAAAAAGATAAAAAAGATATCAAGAATAAGTATTAAAGTTTTATCTACATATCAGCATGAGAAAACAAATATCTAGTAGTCATTGATGTCATCAAGCGCCATTTATGTTTCACTGAACAAATGTGATCATAAGCGCAAGTTTGATCTGAGACTACGTATGACAAATAATTTGCCATTACTGTTCAAGAGCCAATAGTTTGAAGTGGAGTGTTCTTCATCATTTAGTACATTGTTTACACCACTCCGAGAGGACCATTTTTTGTCTTGTATTTCTACTCAACTGAGGAGAGGCAGTGGGAAAGGCGGGAAGTCAGCGCGCAGGTGCGAGGGATGCTCCCAAAAGCTTTCTGATTGGATGCTGGGGAGCATTCCCGTGCAGGCTCCGTCGGTACCGACGTACCCATATGTGAAGACTAATTCCTGCTGTTCCCAGAGATCACCTGTTACAGGTAAGTAACTGTGCTTTACTTCATGGTGCCGAAGAAAGAAGGGTCCTTTCGACCAATTTTGGACCTGAAACAGATCAATCGCTGCCTCAGAGTACCGCACATCTGAATGGAAACCCTGAAGTCAGTGATTGTGGCCGTTCAACGGGGGAATTTCTCACTTCCTTAGATCTGACGGAGGCGTATTTGCATATTCCGATCTGGTAGGCTCATCAGCAATTTCTAAGGTTTGCGGTACCAAGAGGGCATTTTCAGTTCCAGGCACTGCCCTTCGGCTTAGCAACAGCTCCTCGTAGGTTCACCAAGGTAATGGTGGTGGTTGCGGCAGCTCTGAGAAAGGAAGGAATTCTGGTACATCCCTACCTGCACTACTGGCTGATTCGGGCCAAGACAGAAGCAGAAAGTCGAAAGTCGACAGCCAGAGTAGTGGCAGTCCTCGAGGAGTTGGGGTGGGTTATCAATCGGTCAAAGAGCAGATTGATACCCTCACAGGAGATCGAGTACCTAGGGGCAAGATTCGACACCTGCAGGGGCAAGGTTTTTCTCCCCAAGCAGAGATCGGACGTCCTAAGAGTCCTCTTGTCGCAATTCGTCGCCAGACAAAACCCGTCGGCCTGGCATTACCTGCAAGTGCTGGGAACCATGGCAGCAACGTTGGAGGTGGTTCCATGGGCCAGAGCGCATATGAGGCCTCTCCAACGGGCATTGTTACAACGCTGGTCCCATCAACATCACCCTTTGTCCCAGCGGCTTCCCTGTCCCCCCCTTCCCCCCCCCCTCCCCCCCTTCCCCCCTGCCCCCCCCTCCCCCCCTTCCCCCCTGCCCCCCTCCCCCCCGTCCCCCCCGTCCCCCCCCTCCCCCAGACCAGGAAGGCTCTTCAGTGGTGGTGCTGCCCGAAGAACCTAGATCGCGGAATGCCCCTCGAGTCCCCTTGGTGGGTTCAGCTGACGTCGGATGCAAGTCTAACCGGCTGGGGTGCGCATTGTGAGGGTCAGTTCGCTCAGGGCAGCTGGTCTCCGAGGGAGTCACAGTGGCCCATCAACAGACTAGAGTTGCGGGCAGTCGGCTTGGCTCTCAGAGCTCTCGAGTCTTTGGTCCATCAGAGAGCGGTTCGGGTTCTCTCCGACAATGTTACGATAGTGGCCTACATAAACCGCCAAGGGGGAACAAGCAGCCCAGCCTTGGAGGAAGAGGCAGACAGCCTGTTGCAATGGGCAGAGGTGCATTTGTCAGCGCTATCAGCACAACACGTGGCCGGAGTAGAAAACGTCACGGCCGATTACCTGAGCAGATACAAGATAGACCACGGAGAGTGGGAACTGGCTCAGGAGGTCTTCGATCAAGTGGTAGCCCGCTGGGGGCCACCTGTCATGGACCTCATGGCTCATTGGCAATCGGCCAAGGCGAGTCGATTCTTCAGTCGCAGGAAAGAAAGGATGTCAGAGGGCCTGGACGCCCTGGTCCAGGAGTGGCCTTCAGAGGGACTCCTATATGTGTTTCCGCCTTGGGCTCTATTAGGAAGAGTCATTCAGAGAGTGGAAGCCCACCAAGGTCTGGTAATCCTCATAGCTCCGGACTGGCCCCGGCGCCCATGGTACGCGGATTTGGTGAGGCTGACGGTCGATCGTCCGTGGCGGTTACCCTGCAGAAGCGACCTGTTAAGGCAGGGGCCAGTGTGGATGCCTCACGTGCATCGGTTCTCGCTTACGGCCTGGCTATTGAGAGGGCTCGGCTCAGGAAGCGGGGTTATTCGGGGTCAGTGATATCGACCTTGTTAAGCGCTCGGAAGCACTCTACCTCCCTTTCCTACGTGAGAGTTTGGCGAATATTTGAGGCGTGGTGCGAGGGACAACAAAGGAGACCCTTTTCAACCTCCGTTCCGGAAATCCTGGCGTTTTACAAGCCGGCTTCGAAAAGGGTCTAGCGGCAAGTTCCCTTCGGGTTCAGTTGGCAGCCATTTCTTGTTACCGGGGTAAGGTCAAGGGAAAGTCCTTAGGGGAGCACGTGGACATTAGCAGGTTCCTCCGAGCAGTTAGGCGGCTTCGCCCGCAACAGAGGCTGGTAATTCCTCTATGGGATCTTAATCTAGTGTTGAAAGCGTTCACCAGGGAGCCCTTCGAACCGGTGGGGAAGGCTTCCTTAAAGGATTTAACCCTGAAGACAGTATTCTTGGTGGCGATCTGTTCGGCTAGGCGTGTCTCCGAACTGCAAACTCTGTCAGCTCGCCCTCCCTTTCTGACCTTCTTTAAGGATAGGGTAGTCTTGCGGACAGTTCCCTCCTTTTTGCCTAAGGTGATTTCGCCTTTTCACGTGAACCAGATGGTTTCTCTCCCATCTTTCTCCGGGAAAGGAAGGAATGGTGGGGAAGGGAATCTTAGAAGCCTAGACATGCGTAGAATTCTGAGGCATTATCTGTCTCATAGATCCGAACGCTTATTCATCCAATTCGGGGGTCCGCACAAAGAGGAAGCGGTGGCCAAGTTTTCCATCGCTAGATGGGTTAAGGAGGCTATTGCTTCTGCCTATATTCTCAAGGGAAAACAGGTCCCGGTGGGCCTGAGAGCGCATTCGACAAGGGCTCAGGCAACATCATGGGCAGAACATAGCTTGGTTCCTGCACAGGACATTTGCAGAGGTGCGACCTGGTCGTCGCTGCATACCTTTGTCAAGCACTACAGGCTGGATGTGCAGGCAGTGGCGGAGGCTAGTTTCGGAGAGTCCGTGCTTCGGTCCGGGATGGCGGATCCCTCCCAGATTTGAACTGCTCTGTTACATCCCAGAAGACAAGGGACTGGACTGGAGAGACGATAAGGAAGAAGTAATTAGATCTTACCTGCTAATTAGTGTTCCTGAAGGAACTCCAGTCCAGTCCCTGATCCCACCCAGTTTGTTCTACAGGGGCAGAGTTCCTTCAAGAGGAAGTAATACGGACCAAAGTCAGGAAGCATTCAAGTTCGAGGAACCAGTGTGAGGCTTCTGTGGCACCATGTCCGGTTACGACGAAATCCGGTGGGGTTGCTACGGGCAGGGGGGAGGGGTAGCACGGAGTCAGGTAATCCTCCTCCTTCCTGCCTCTCTCTCTCTCGGCCCTCCTGGGAGGGAATAGTAATAATTTTACAAAAAAAAAAAAAGAAAAGAAAAATTTTCTTTTGTTTGATTTGGTTTTATGTAAGTTATGGTTGCGTTACGATTTTCCGATCAGTCTGCTTTTGCAATAGATTACTGGTGCCTGTGGGTGGTGCCGGTAGTATTTATACCCCTGCATCATCAAGGCGATGATGGGCTCAACCTCCAAGCTGCTGGAAGGGTTGCACAACCCAGAAGACAAGGGACTGGACTGGAGTTCCTTCAGGAACACTAATTAGCAGGTAAGATCTAATTACTTCATATTGGACATACTAAGCACCAATTTAAAATACAACTGGGGGAACATCAACCAAAATTAAGGGTGCAGGGGGGGAATATGTAGAAGCTGATAAGGATAAAGCGGAATTGCTTAACAAATATTTTTGTTCTGTGTTCACAGATGAAGAACCAGGAGCAGGACCTCAGAAAACACCCACAAATAAGAACAGAAGCGAGGGACATCTTGAACTATTTTCAGAAGACACTGTTCGTGAGAAACTAGCTCAACTTAAAGTAGACAAAGCGATGGGACCGGATGGGATACACCCTAGAATACTGAGGGAACTTGGGGACGTTCTAGCAGCTCCACTGACTGACCTTTTCAATGCCTCGTTGGAGTCAGGAGTGGTGCCAAAGGACTGGAGAGAGGCTCATGTGGTGCCTTTACACAAAAGCGGAAGTAAGGATGTGGTTGAAAACTACAGGCCGGTTAGTTTAACTTCGGTGGTGAGTAAATTATTGGAAACGCTGCTGAAAGAGAAAATAGTGAGGTTTCTGGAGTCCAGCGGATTACAGGATCCGAGGCAGCATGGATTCACCAGAGGCAGGTCTTGTCAGACAAATCCGATTGATTTTTTTGACTGGGTGACCAGGGAGTTGGACCGAGGGAGAGCTCTAGATGTGGTGTATTTAGATTTCCGTAAAGCCTTTGACACTGTTCCTCACAGGCGACTTATAAACAAACTGAGCTCCCTAGGGATGGACCCTAAAGTTACTGCTTGGGTTAGAAATTGGTTGGGTGGGAGGCGACAAAGAGTACAAGTAAATGGAGCTCACTCTGAGGAGAAGGATGTTACCAGTGGTGTGCCCCAGGGATCTGTCCTTGGTCCAATTCTTTTTAACATCTTTGTTAGTGATATAGCGGAAGGGCTGTCGGGTAAGGTTTGCCTCTTTGCGGATGATACCAAAATCTGCAATAGAGTAGACACCCAGGAAGGGGTAGATAACATGAGGAGGGATCTAGCTAAGCTTGAAGAATGGTCTAGAATTTGGCAGCTGGGATTTAATGTTAAAAAATGTAAGGTCATGCATTTGGGCTGCAGCAATCCAAGGGAGCAATACAGTATAGGAGGTGAAGTACTTCTGTCCACTAAAGAAGAGCGGGACCTAGGCGTGGTTGTGTCTGATGATCTTAAAGTAGCTAAACAGGTGGAAAAGGCGACAGCAAAAGCTAGAAGGATGCTTGGGTGCATACGGAGAGGAATGGCTAGCAGAAAAAAGGAGGTGATAATGCCGCTGTATAAGTCTTTGGTGCGACCTCATTTGGAGTATGGTGTGCAATTCTGGAGACCGCACCTTCAAAAGGATGTGAACAGGATGGAGTCGGTGCAGAGGGTTGCTACCAAAATGATTAATGGGCTTCATTATAAAGCATATGAGGACAGACTTAAGGATCTTAATATGTACACCTTAGAGGAAAGGCGGGATAGAGGTGATATGATTGAGATGTTTAAATACCTCCGTGGCATAAATGTTCAGGGAGAGAGCCTCTTTCAATTGAAAGCAAGTTCTGCTACGAGGGGACATGGGATGAGGGTGAAGGGAGATAGATTCAGGAGTGATATGCGGAAATATTTCTTTACGGAAAGAGTAGTGGATCCGTGGAATAGTCTCCCAGTGGAGGTGGTAGAGATGAGGACAGTAACTGAATTCAAGAAAGCATGGGACCAACACAGAGGATCTCTAAAGGCAAAAAGTGGACTGTTGTAGTTGTTATGGAAGGACAGACTAGATAGGCCATGTGGTCTTTTTCTGTCGTCATATTTCTATGTTTCTATGTTTCTATGTTTCTAAATACTAAGACTGTGACAGCCCCCATGGTCCAACATTATTTGGACTGTGGCCACACCTTTTCACAACTAAGGTGATGAGTAATTGATTATAGTCCCCCGTTGCCATGAGCAGGCAACAGAGAATAAATATTAAATAGATGTGAACAAATGTGAATATTTACAGTAATTTCAAACCATCCACCCTAGAGGTCTCAATCTGGAGGTAGATTGGGTCTCCTTAATTTGAGAAAGCATAATTCATTGGTACAAGGCTTTGTATAGTTGGCCATAAAGCGATCCTGTCAGATGTGTGGTAAAATTAAAATGCAGGCCATTGGAAGCATGGAAGAAATGTTGGTGTTATCTCCAGGAACAAGCAGGAATGTAGTCTTCATATATGGGTATCGTCGGTACTGACGGAGCCTGCGCAGGAACGCTCCCCAGCGTCCAATAAGAACGCTTTTGGGAGCATCCCTCAGCACATGCGCGCTGCCTTCCCGCCTTTCCACCTGTTCCTCTTCAGTTCTTCGTTTTCCGCGGAGCCGACAGGTCACATACCCTGTCACCGTAGAAAATTTCTTCTTTAAACTTGTTTTTCTTGTGGCCGCGCCTGCCTCCGCTCGACGCCTACCGGTACCGCCGGTTCTCTTTTCTTCTTCTTTAAAAAAAAAAAAAAATATATATATATATATACTTCTGAAGTGTTTCTATTCAGAAACTTTTCTTTTTGGTGCTAGGCGCCATTTTGGGCATTAGGCCCCATTTTTCTGAAAAATGGAAAAACCAGCTAGTGGTTTTAAAAAATGTACTAAGTGTGGTGGTACCATTTCCGTCACCGACACCCATGACTGGTGTCTCAAATGTTTAGGCCCTGACCATTCTCCATCGGAGTGTTCCTCTTGTATGGGGATGACTAAAAGGGGAAGACAGAACCGGGCTGCAAAGCTCGGTACCCTCTTTTCTTCAGATGCGATGTCCATTGCATCGACGTCTTCCAGAGCCTCGTCTTCCTCCCATGGATCTCAGGTAACTAAACATAAGAGCTGGTCCTCAAAGGGTAGATCTCCTTCTAAGCATCGAGAAGCCATTGGCGTTGCCCTTGAGGAAACTATACCGGCAAAACAGCCCCAGCGGGAGGCTTCGGCCTCCAAAGCACTAACGGGGCTCCAGGATGTTCTCGAGGCCGTGACCTCGGCAGAACTACTGGTGCCATGCTCAGGGGTTCCGGCCGCTTCTACCGGCACCAACACTCAGGCATCAGTAGCGTTGATAGACCAGAGATTCCTCGCTATCGAACGCAGTCTTGCAGCTCTCCTTACAGCTGCGGTACCGTTGACCCCACTACCGATACCGGTACCAGCACCAACCATACCTGCCCCGGTGGAAATTCTGCCCATGCCGACTTTTTCAGGCATCGAAAGATCGGTACCGGACCAACTCGGTACCGACTTCGATCAATACTGATACCGTGCTTTGCATGAACATAAGGATCAGAGATGCTTTGAATCGTCCGATTCCGATGACTCGGATAACTCGGTCGGTACCAGAGTACTTCTTCTGGAAGACTCCTCTTCTCCTCAACGCAGAATGTCTCCTCCAGAGGACATGTCTTTTCAGGATTTTATTCGTGATGTGGCCCGAGGCCTATCAATCACGGTAGCTCCTGAAAAAGAACCTAGAGCAAAGGAATTGGAAATACTCCAATACCCTAAGGCTCCCAAAGAGGCAGCTACCCTGCCCATTCATGAAATTCTTCATGATTTGATGCTCAGAATGTGGGAAACACCTCTGACCACATCTCCTCACTCTAGGAGACTCGATACCATGTATCGAGTTCCACCATGTCCTGGTTTTCAAAAGACTCAGCTGCCACACCATTCAGTGGTAGTGGAATCAGCCATGTGTAGGATGAAAAGTACAAAAAGACATACATCCAATCCTCCAGGTCGTGAATGCAGGATTCTTGATGCCTTTGGGCGTAGAACATTTCAGGCTTCCATGCTTTCAGCTAGGATCAGCTCATATATTTTATATATGGGAATGTTCCTCAAAACGTCACAGGAGACTTGGAGCTTATGAGCCCCCTTCTCCCTGATGACAAACGACAAGACTTCCTTGCTCTTGTCAAGCATGCTCAGGACGTTTCCAAGTTTGTAAATCGTGCAGCCTTTGACTGCTTTGAATGCATCAGCAGAACCTCTGCTATTGCCATTGGTGCACGTCGGATTGCCTGGCTTCAGGCATCAGACTTGGAGACTTGGGTACAGGACAAATTAGGAAACATCCCTTGCACAGGAGAGAACATCTTTGGCAAGAATTGGCAGGAAAAGGCTAATGAGATAGATACTGACAATCTCACTTTAGACAGATTGTCAAAATCTACAGCCACTCCAGCCAAAAAGAAACCCTATAAAAAACCCTTTTTCAGCAAAAAGAGGAAGTTTTATCCATCCTATACCCAGCAAGGGCAAGCTCAGGGTCAAGTTGCCCAGAAGGGACGACAACAAAAGAAGCCAAAAGGCCCGAGAGTTCAACCAGCTCCATAGGCTCAGCCCCCTCAAGGGCTTTGACTCCTTCCTAGAGAGCTTAGCTTTTCTGCCTCTGAATGGTCCAGAACTCCCAAACCTTCCAGGTAGGTTGTGTCATTTTGTCAACAGATGGCACCAAATAACAGCAGAAAATTGGGCTTTGTCCATTGTAGGGGAAGGGTACAAGCTTCATTTTCACAGCATGCCCCCTCCTACAAACATAAGACAGTTCAATTCCCAAACCTCTCCAGTCAATCTACTGGATCAAGAGGTCTCAACACTCCTTGCTCAGGAAGCAATAGAGGAAGTACCCATTCCCCAACAGGGTACAGAGTTCTACTCCCCCTATTTTCTTATTCCAAAGAAAACAGGAGGACACAGACCCATTCTAGACCTCAGAGAATTGAACAAATATCTGTTCCGAGAAAAGTTTAAAATTATTTCTCTGGGAACTCTTGTGCCATACCTTCAAAGTCAGGATTGGCTTTGCTCTCTAGATCTAAAGGATGCATATACTGATATTCTGATCCATCCAGATCACAGGAAATTCTTACGATTCCTTTTCAAGGGAAAACACCTCCAATACAGGGTTCTTCCTTTTGGTCTGGCTTCGGCACCAAGAGTATTCACGAAATGGATGGCGATAGTAGCTGCATTCCTGCGAACCCTAGGGATATGCGTCTTCCCTTACTTGGACGACTGGCTCATTCGAGCCCCCACGATTCCGGAAGCCAGTTCTGCACTGTCTCGCACAATGCGAATTCTCCAATCCCAACTTGTTCCTTCTCAGACCCTGGAGTTTATAGGAGCTTGTTTAGATACCAGACAGTCAAGGGCTTTCCTCCCACAGCCCCGCTGTCTTCGCATAGTGCAACTAGCTTCTCAAGCAGCGGGAAAGCCCTCCATAACAGCTCGAGAACTGCTGCAATTACTGGGACATATGGCATCCACAGTTCATGTAGTTCCCTGTGCTCGCCTCCACATGCAAGCAGCCCAGTGGACCCTATCCACACAATGGACACAGGCCACAGGATGTCTGTCGGACAAGATATCAAACTCACAGCAACTGATCTTGTCCCTGCAATGGTGGCAATCACTGGAGAATCTTTTAGTGGGGTCTCCTTTCCAACTACCCCCATTCCAGACCACCCTAACAACAGATGCATCACAGGTGGGATGGGGAGCACACCTGCATCATCTCGCCACCCAGGGTACCTGGACTCCACAGGAGGCTTGTCTTCTCATAAACCTCCTAGAACTCAGAGCAATCTATCTAGCTCTTCGAGTATTCCATGCTCAGCTCAGCTACAAGATAGTCCTAGTCCAAATGGACAATCAAGTAACCATGTTCTACATGAACAAGCAGGGTGGAACAGGCTCTCTGTCGTTATACAACAAAGCTTTACGACTATGAGCCCTCACCAGAGAGCATCAAATTCACCTTCTCGTGGTATATCTTCCAGGCATTCAAAACCTTTAGGCAGACAAACTCAGCCGAGTACTGCTGCCTCACGAATGGTCTCGCCACCTAGACCAGGTGATTAGGATATTTCAAATCTGGGGAACCCCAGACATAGACCTCTTTGCAAGTCCACTGAATGCCAAACTTACCCGGTTCTGTTCCAGAATTCTGGCTCACAATTGCCAGGCAAGGGACGCCTTCCTCCTTCACTGGGGTCAGGACTTCTCTATGCCTTCCCATCCATTCCCCTCATCCCCAAAACACTCTTCAAGCTTCAGGGAGACAGAGATTATATGATTCTCATAGCGCCACGGTGGCCACAACAAACGTGGTATCCCCTACTTCTACATCTCTCTCAAGCTGCACCTCTGGAGTTAGGGTGTGCTCCAGACCTTCTCTCCCAAGAGAACAGGATGCTATGGCACCCGAATCCCCAGTCCCTGCATCTCAGGGCTTGGTTGCTGAAAGCCTAGACCTGCAGGATCCTAACCTTTCCCAACAGATAAAGGATGTCCTTCAGAATTCCAGAAAACCTTCCACAAAACGTTCTTACGCCTTCAAGTGGAAACGTTTTACTATATGGTGTTCTCAAAAGGGCTTAAACCCCCTTGTGATACCTTTGGAATCGGTACTAGAGTACCTACTTCATTTATCAAATTCTGGTCTAAAGACAAATTCAGTAAGAGTCCATCTTAGTGCAATTGCAGCTTCCTATAAGCCTCTAAATGGACAGCCAATTTCCTCTCATCCACTCATAGCAAGATTCATGAGAGGTCTTCTATTAACAAAGCCTCTCATCAAGCCACCACTGGTGGCATGGGATTTAAATCTAGTTCTCAGACAGCTCATGAAACCGCCCTTTGAACCTTTAGCCACTACAACCCTAAAGTTTTTATCCTGGAAGGTCATCTTCCTAATTGCAATCACCTCCTCACGTCGCATTAGTGAACTGCAAGCTTTAGTGGCTGATCCCCCTTATACAAGGTTTCACCATGGTAAGGTTGTTCTCAGAATTCATCCACATTTTATGCCAAAGGTGGTTTCGCCTTTTCATTTGAATCAATCGATTTACCTTCCTGTATTCTTTCCGAGGCCTCATGCCTCTAATGCAGAAAGGAACCTTCATACTTTGAACTGTAAAAGAGCCTTGGCTTTTTACCTAGAAAGAACACAGCATCATAGAAATTCTTCTCAACTTTTTGTTGCTTTTGATTGTAGTCATTTGGGACTTCCAGTCTCCAAAAGAACTCTATTTAAATGGATTGCACAATGCATATCCTTTACTTATGAGAGTAAGAGTCTTCCTCTTCAAGGCCATGTCACAGCACATAATGTGAGAGCCAAGGCAGCCTCTATGGCTAACCTTCACTCTGTGTCTATCGATGACATCTGTCGAGCAGCCACCTGGGCGTCGGTGCACACCTTCACAGCCCACTACTGCCTAGATAAAGCCTCCCGTCGGGATGCCTTCTTTTGCCAGGCTGTTCGTCAACATCTCTTTCAGATTTAATTCAACTCCTACCCACCAACCCTGGTAGGATGCCAGAGATCCATGGGAGGAAGCATGGCCCACCTCACTTTAGGTGGCAGCTTCCTGGGGCCATCTCCCCAGCATCTTCAGCTAGGGAGTCCCCATATGTGAAGACTACATTCCTGCTTGTTCCTGGAGATAGCGTAGTTACTCACCTCTAACAGGTGATCTCCAGGAACAGCAGGAATTTAGTCTTCACAACCCACCCACCTCCCCTAGGAGTTGTCTGTCTATCTTTCTGTCTCTTTCCTCTCTCCCTCTATCCTTTCACTCAGCTACAAACTTAACTGAAGAGGGACAGTTGGAAAGGCGAGAAGGCAGTGCGCATGTGCTGAGGGATGCTCCCAAAAGCGTTCCTATTGGACGCTAGGGAGCGTTCCCGCACAGGCTCCGTCGGTACCGAAAATACCCATATGTGAAGACTAAATTCCTGCTGTTCCCAGAGATCACCTGCTACAGGTGAGTAACTACGCTTTCTTTGTAATTACGGAAGAAAATTATATCATCCTGGTAAATAATAAACTTTTACCAAAGGGGGCATCAACTCAGGGGACACTCCTAATATCTCCTCCAAATATTTCTTAAACATATCCCTAGGAGAAATCGGTGGAACTTTTGGAAAATTAATAAGTCTCAAATTATTAGCCCGAGATAAGTTATCCAAATGTTCAATTTTCATCTGTAAGGACTGAAAGATCTTTCTATGTCCCTCAAGGCACTCCACCTTATTATGAACATCAACACATTCTGCCTGAAGCGTGGAAACCTTCCTCTCCAATTCACTCACCGATACTGTAGAAGCGTCCACCCTTTTAGCCAACGAAGATACTTGCGGTAAAAGAGTCTCACCCAAGGTGACAATCGCATTCCAAATGGCTTCCAGCGTAAAATTCGTGTTTTGGCTCAAAGTGTTGTGGGAGTTAATCAAACTCAGGTGGATGTTCTGAATGTTTCTGACATATTAGAAAATTCTGGTTTTGAATCACAGGTACCGTCTACGTTGTTGATTACCTTCGCTTTGTTATCTGATAAAGAATGGTTACTGAAGCTGTTTTTTCAGAAGCGAAAAATCTTGTTTCGTGGGCTTTCAGTACGTATTTATCCTGATCTATCTAGAGAAACTCAGAAGCGGCGTAGAGAGTTTCTGCTGCTTCGGCCTGGGGTCTTGCAATTGGGAGGGCTTTTTTTTCTTAAGCATCCATGCAAGTGCCTGGTGAAATACCAGTCGTTTTCTTATATTTTTTTTGGGCCCTCCCAATTGTTAGCTTTCATTAGCACCAGGCGCTCTGAGGCCACTGTAGACTCATAGGTTCTTGGGTCCGAAATATTTTTGTATGCATTTTCTTCATATGTTGTGTTTGCATTACTTAAGTTAACGCCCCCTTCTTTGTGGGCTGGAGAGACAAGGTTTTCTGCATTTATGTATGTTAAAAATTTCTTGTTGTATCCTGGGTCTTATTTTTTATTGCCTGGGGATGTTTCTGAATTTCCTTGTCTATTGCTTCAAGATTGGTCGGGTGTGACCTTTCTTGACTTTTTTTTTAAAAACTTCATAAATAAAAAATTTAAAAAAAAAAAAAGGAAATTATATCATCCTGAGGAAAGTTATGGATAATCTAAGTGATAATATTTTTTCCCCTGGTGCAAAAGAGAGTTGGAAATGCAGTACTGTGTCGGAGGGCAATACAGTAGATAGGATGTTGAGTAAACATATTTGAATTGTTAGCCAAACAGCTTGTTTTTTCAAATTAATTTTAATACCTTCTATATATTTAAATAAAGCAAAATGAACTATATTTGTAAAATAAATTTAATACAGTAGATTCATTTAAAATATAATCCGAGAAAAAAAAATCCTTTATTTGAGGAGCTGCTATTCATTTATGGAGATAATCTTTTAACCCTCGGTTGAAGTCTTTGTGGACTATGCGGATAGTGCCAGGGCATTCAGCAATGATTTTTAAATACACTATCCGCAAAGTGCCTTTGAAAATCATGAGCAGTACATATCCAGAGAGCAAGTGCTCTATCCAGATAAGTGCTTTGAATATCAGGCCAACAGTGCCTGAGCTAAGTTGGGCACTTATTTTTCTCTAGGAACAAGTAGGAAGTCAGTACTCACATGTGGATTTTTTTGGCGCCAACGGAGCCCGTGTGGAAGTATCTCCCCAGCTTTCAAAGAAAGCATCTGGGAGATGTACCAAGCATGTGTAGTCCCTTCCCGCACAAGAGTGCCCTCTTGCCTCAGTCTCCTTTTTTCTGTGGAGCCCACCAGATGTTTTTGCCATTTCCCTGGAAAAAGTGTCTCTTTTTTGCTTTAAAAATGTTCTTTTCCAGTACGTGTACTGATTACTCTTCCCGCCCCTGAGCCAGCTCTTCTCGGCATTGCTCCTTGGGTTCATTTCCTTGATTTTTCTTGAGGTGTCCCTCGACTGGCGCTTCATACCCTGTTTGGATGATAGGCCTTGGACCCTCACCCGGGTTCAATGACCCGTTTTTCCCCATGGCCTCCAGTGGCTTCAAGAAATTTGATTGGTGCAGTAAGATGATGTCCCTCACCAACTCACATGACTGTTGCCTCGTGCCGGACCACAACAACCCGGGCTGAAACCTTTGGAAGTCCATGTCCACAAAGGCCAGCAAGAGCTGCCAGCTGCAGCAGGAAAAGTTGTTCCATAGATCCGATTCTGCACCAGAGTCCGCGGTAACACCATGCTCCAGGGACCCCTCAAATACCTCGGTGCCCCGCAATGCCCGGGCTGCCTCAAGAGTCCCACAGCAGTGACTTCTCCGAGAGGAACTCCCTGAAGTTGGAATGCAAGAAGAGCTCGAAGACTGCCTCGAAGGATGGGTCTAGAAAAGTGGGTAAATCCCACACCAGGCCCCGGAGTCCCCAGCATGAGTCCGAGGGGTTGGATTGGGAGTGGCCTCACAAGCTGCCCTGGAAGGAGTCGTCCGCATCGGGCAACTGGCCTCAGACCCCCAAGGTCATTATAGTCAAGGACTCCCTCTCGATGGAACCGATGCTGGGCCCGAAGCTATCAGTGTCCACATCAAAGGTTGTGGAACCATCTGGCTTGGAGACCAGAGTGGCAGCCTTGGAGCGCAGTATCACTGTCCTCCTGGCACAGCAACAGGCACTGATATCCGGTTCCTCCGATTCATCCGCCCTGATGACTGGACCCTCAACCTCGAGGGCTTCCCCGGTTATCGAGCTGATCCTAGAGCACCACCCACCTTGAGAGACTGATCAGACAAGGCCCCAGTTCCTGTTCCTCGGGACACCGGTGCTCTCTGGCAAGTCACACAGCTTGGACTGCAGGTCCCCCGGGGGTCGCAGGCCTTTAGGCTCGGGGCCTGAACACGGGAGCCGCGGAGCCTTGGATTCTTCCTCTGACTTCGAGTCAGACTGGTAGACCGAGGATGAGGGGGTCCCTGGATACCCGGTGACAGCAAAACAAACCCTCGGACCCATATCCTTTGATGTCCCGGCGCTGTTCCCCACCCTAGGATGTTGCCTTCCTTGACTTTGTGTGAGATATGGCAAAGGCGGTCACGACCGAGGCGGAGAAGGACCCCCGCATGGAGGAACTTGAGATCCTCCGGTACAAGAGCCCTCTAAAGAAGGTCATCATGGTGCCTGTCCCTCTGATCCTCAAGCGTCTCCTCTCTTTATGTGGGGAACACTGGTGTCGGTGCCCATTGTGAGCAGACTGCTCAGTTCCATGAACCGAGTCCACCAAAGCCCGGGGTTCCAAAAAACCCAGCTCCCTCACAATTCTATGGTCATTGAGTTGGCCATGCGGCGACTCAAGAGCCAAAAGACTCATTCATTGATGCCCCCGGTTAGGGAGGCCCGGACCTTGGACACCCTTGGCTGAAAATGCTACCAGGGCTCAATACTGGTTTGCTGAGTGCATTCCTACCAGTTGTATATCGGCATGTACCTAAAGGAGCTGGCGAGGGAGCTCACCAGTTTCTCTGCAGGCCTTGATGGGGAAACATCTTCAGCAGTTTAGGTCTCTGTCCTCGGCAGTCAAGGAGTGCTCAAAGTTCCTGTCTCGAGCAGCATACGATGGCTTTGGATCCTCAGCCAGAGTGGCCGCTGTGGGCATCGGTGCCCGACACCAGACATGGCTGCAGTTATCTGACCTCAAGCAATGGGTCCAGAACCAACTCATCGATGTCTATTGCACCAGAGAGAACCTCTTTGGAAAACCCATGTCATAGGCTGAGTTCCTGACGAGGACCAGGCTCTCGAAGAAGACCTCGGTGCATCTCTGTAAGAAAGCCCCGGGGAAGAAGCCTTTCTTCCAAAGAAAGAAGGGGGTCTTTGGAAATACACCACAGTACCCAGGCCTTCTCTACCCCACAGTAAGGGCAACAGTCTAAAAGGCAAGGGCATGGCCCCCACAAGCCTAAGTACCCCTAAGACCCAGGCACAAGCCCCAGCCCAACGTGGTGGGAGTTTTTAACTCCTTGGGTATGGCCTCCTCTCCCCTAGGAGGCCTTCTGCAGCCCACAGGGGGCTGTGTGACCCTGTTTTCCCACAGGTGGTCCTCCATCACCACTGATTCCTCGGTGCTGCAAGTAGTCAAAGAGGGATACTTCCTCCACGTACAACAGATGCCACCCCTGTTCTTCTCAGCAGAACCTGTAAGGCCTCTCCTTCACCAGTCTTGAAGGACTTCAAAAGGGGAGTGCTACTTCTGGAGAGAGATCTGCAATTGTAAGTATTTACTTCTGGGGATTTTTCTAAATCTTGGGGAAAAAGGAAATCTTTAGATTAAAGCTGATTGATCTGTGAACCCAGTGTATTTGTTATATCAGTAAGGGCCTAGTAGCAGTAAAGAGCTTTCAGTTTAAATTTAAAACACAGCAGAGAGCTTTCTGCTTAAATTTAGAACCCAAGACTCCCTCTATCCAAGCTAGGGCTGTGGTCACAGATTACCTTAGAAGTACAGGAGAGGGTACAGCTTTTAATAAGTCGTCTTCCCTCCCTCACCAACACCCACCCACCTCTGGGATAATTGTAGCTTTATAGGTGCATAAACCTCTCAGAGGAAAGGAGGTGCCATATTCATTCTCAGGTACAGCTATTTGTCCTCATCAGGCATATATTAAAGACTTGAGATTAATTAAGCTTCTGGTGAACAAAGTACATTAAACGTATTAGGTGTAGTTTAGTAGTATAAGTATCCCCACCAATCCTTAATAGGTAAAGAACTTAAATACTTAAAACTACTATCTTGGAAGCCCAGACCAGCTGTATTCCTCGCTTTAAGAAAAGTGGAAGGAAGTCCAAAAAACTGCCAGCATGGTTTAAAGGTGAGGTCAGAGAGGCTGTTGTTGCCAAAAAAGCATATTTCAGGAAATGGAAAAAAGAGCCAAACGACGAAACCTGGAAACAGCACAAGCACTGGCAAGTCAAATGCAAGGCATTGATAAGGCAGGCAAAGAGAGAATTTGAGAAGAAGCTTGCTGCGGAAGCAAAAACGCGAAATAAAGTCCTTTTCAAGTACATTCGTAGCAAAAAACCTGTGAGAGAGTCAGTTGGTCCATTAGATGATAAAGGGGTTAAAGGAGCACTAAGAGGCGACAAGGCGATAGCGGAGAGACTGAATGAATTCTTTGCTTCGGTCTTTACTGAGGAAGATGTAGGGATGTTACCCATGACTGAAGTGGTATTTAAAGGTGCGGAAGAATTGAAGGAAATATCGATACATCGGGAAGATGTCTTACAACTATTAGATAAACTGAAGAGTAGCAAATCACCTGGGCCGGATGGTATACATCCAAGGGTGTTGAAAGAACTGAAATATGAGATTGCAGAACTGCTATCAGTAATCTGTGAACTATCATTAAAATCATCTCTAATACCTGAAGATTGGAGGATCGCCAATGTAACACCAATTTTTAAAAAGGGTTCCAGGGGTGATCCGGGAAACTACAGACCGGTGAGCCTGACGTCATTACCGGGAAAAATGGTAGAAACCATCATAAAGAATAAAATTACTCAGCATGTAGATAGTCACAACCTAATGGGAGACAGCCAACATGGCTTTAGACAAGGAAGATCTTGTCTTACTAATCTGTTATGTTTTTTTGAAGGAGTGAATAAACAGGTGGACAAAGGTGAGTCGGTTGAAATTGTGTATCTGGACTTTCAGAAAGCCTTTGACAAGGTCCCTCATCAGAGACTTTTGGCAAAACTGGGATAGGAGGCAGTGTACTATTGTGGATCAGGAACTGGTTAAAAGATAGAAAGCAGAGGGTAGGGCTAAATGGCCAATTTTCCCAATGGAGAAAGGTGAATAGTGGTGTACCCCAGGGATCTGTGCTGGGTCCGCTGCTTTTTGACATATTCATAAATGACCTGGAAAGTGGAATAACGAGTGAGGTTATCAAATTTGCAGATGACACAAAACTATTTAAAGTTGTTAAAACCCAAGAGGATTGTGAAAAATTGCAAGAGAATCTTGATAAATTGGAAGACTGGGCATCAAAATGGCAGGTGAAATTTAATGTGGACAAGTGCAAGGTTATGCACCTAGGGAAGAACAACCCAAACTATGGTTACACGATGTAAGGTTCCACATTAGGAACCACCACCCAGGAAAAAGATTTAGGCGTCATTGTGGATACCATGTTAAAACCCTCGGCCCAGTGTGCAGCGGCGGCCAAGAGAGCAAATAGAATGCTAGGTATGATAAGGAAAGGAATGGAAAATAAAACAAAAGATATTATAATGCCTCTATATCGTTCCATGGTGAGACCGCACCTTGAATATTGTGTGCAATTCTGGTCGCCGTATCTTAAAAAGGATATAGCGATTTTAGAAAAGGTCCAGAGAAGAGCCACCAAAATGGTAAAGGGGATGGAAGGATACTCCTATGAAGAAAGGCTAAAAAGGTTAGGGCTCTTTAACCTGGAAAAGAGATGGCTGAGGGGAGATATGATAGAAGTCTATAAATTAATGAACGGAGTGGAACCGGGTAAACGTAGATCGATTGTTTACCTTATCAGAATATAGAAAGACTAGGGGACATGCAATGAAGCTACAGGGTAAACTATTTAAGACTAATAAAAGAAAATATTTTTTCACTCAACGTGTAATCAAACTCTGGAATTTGTTACCGGAGGATGTAGTAAAGGCTGTTAGTGTAGCTGGGTTTAAAAAAGGTTTGGACAAGTTCCTGGAGGAAAGGTCCATAAACCATTATTAAGAAGTGACCGAAGATATCAATGCTTGACCCAGTACAAGCATTGTGGAACTTGTGTCTCTTGGGGAAACTGCTAGGTACATATGACCTAGATTGGCCACTGTTGGAAACAGAATACTGGGCTTGATGGACCTTGGTCTGACCCAGTATGGCATATCTTATGTTCTTATGTAAGATGCAGACAGCAGTCCATCAGCGAGATGGGAGTTTTCCAGTCTTTTACATTGAGTGTCACATGTATGATTTTCTCCCAGTTGGTAAGGGGTCTTACATGTGCACTAGGTGCAAGGAGCTCTTTGCTCTCAGGGAAAGAGTCCGATCTCTGGAGGCTAGAGTAGCAGACTTGGAGGACATAAGGAAGACAAAGAGGTACATAGACGAGACCTACAGGGATATAGTACTGAAGTCCCACCTCCAGTCTGGCAGAATCCCTGTTGCCATGGAGGAGAGAGGTCATGTGACAGGAAGTGATCCTGTAGCTAGGACCTGTCCTCCAGGTGGTGTAAAACCCTCTCGCACCGAGGAAGTTTCTCCAGGGCCATGTGCCCATGAGGGAAGGGTTAGGACAGCTGTTATAGTTGTTGATTCGATCATTAGGCATGTAGATAGCTGGGTGGCTGGTGGACATAAGGATCACCTGGTAACATGCCTGCCTGATACAAATGTAGCAAACCTCACGTGCCACCTAGACAAGGTCTTAGATAGTGCTAGGGAGGAGTCTGCTGTCTTGGTACATGTTGGTACCAATGACATAGGAAAATGTGGTAGGGAGCTTCTGTAGGCTAAATTTAGGCTCTTAGGTAGAAAGTTGAAATCCAGAACTTTCAGGGTAGCATTCTCCGAAATGCTTCCCATTTCACGCGCAGGATCCAAAAGGCAGGCAGAGCTCCGGTGTGTCAATGCGTGGATGAGACAATGGTGCAAGAATGAGAGTTTTAGATTTGTTAGGAACCGGGGAACATTCTGGGGAAAGGAGGGGCTCTTTTGAAAGGATGGGCTTCACCTTAACTGGGATGGAACCAGGTTGCTGGCATTAACCTTTAAAAAGGAGAGAGAGCATCTTTTAAACTAGATAATAGGGGAAAGCTGACAGTCGACTAAGAGCGCATGGATCGGAACAACGTTTCCTTGATGGATACTACCAAAAGAATGAAATTAGGGCATATCAGCAGAGAGGTTCCAATAAAGACAAAAGCAGCCCAAATGCCCTTGAGTACGGAGCAGACAGAGCTTAAAGATTCCAAATTGCCCCTACCTACCGATAGCCAGATTAATAGGAATAAAATATAGTCTCTAAAATGTTTGTATGCAAATGCTAGAAGTCTAAAAAAATAAGATGGTTGAGTTAGAACATATAGCACTAAAGGAGAGGTTAGTTATGATTGGTATCTCAGAGACATGGTGGAATGAGAACAACCAGTGGGACACTATGATACTTGGGTACAAACTATATCGTAATGGTAGAGCTGACCAAATTGGTGGAGGGGTTGTGCTCTGTTAGAGAGGGCATTGAGTCAGAAAGGATTAAAGTTTTGCAGGAAACAAAATTTGCTGTAGAATCTCTATGGATTGAAATTCCATGTAAAAAAGGGAAGGCGATGGTAGTGGTGGTGTACTATTTACCACCTAGCCAGAATGAACAAATGGATGATGAAATGCTCAATGAAATCAGGGAAGCTAACAAAAGTTACAACACAGTAATAATAATGGGTGATTTCAATTACCCCAGTATTGACTAGGTCAGTGTCATGGCAGGACATGCTAGGGAGATAGTTTCTAGATGAAATAAATGACTGCTTCTTGGAGCAGCTGGTTCATGAACTGACCAGAGGGAAAGCCATTTTGGACCTAGTCCTTAGTGGAACACCAGATCTGGTGCAAGAGATTAGGGTGTTGGGGCCACTTGGCAATAGTGATCATAGCATGATTGCGTTTGATTTAATTAATGGAGGAGGGGTGGTAAAGAAATCCATAGTACTACCTTTTAACTTTCGAAATGGAGAATATGATAAATTGAGGAAAATAGTTAAGAAAAACCTAAAAGGAGCGGTTGCAAAGGTTAAAGACTTACATCAAGCTTGGGAGTTGTTTAAAAATACTATCTTGGAAGCTCAGACCAGCTGTATTCCATGCTTTAAGAAAAGTAGAAGGAAGTCCAAAAAAACTGCCAGCATGGTTTAATTGTGAGATCAGAGAGGCTATTGTTGCCAAAAAAGGCTTCTTTCAGGAAATGGAAAAAAGAGCCAAATGACAAAAACTGGAAACAGCAGAAGCACTGGAAAGTTAAATGCAAGGTATTGATAAGGCAGGCAAAGAGAGAATTTGAGAAGAAGCTTGCAGTGGAAGCAATAATGCGTAATAGACTTTTTCAAGTACATTTGTAGCAAAATAAAACTGTGAGAGCATCAGTTGGATCACTAGATGATAGAGGGGTAAAAGGGGTACTAAGAGGGGACCAGGCCATAGAGGAGAGACTGAATGAATTGTTTTCTTCGGTCTTTACTGAGGAAGATGTAGGGATGTTACTCATGACTGAAGTGGTATTTAAAGGAGATGCTGCGGAAGAATTGAAAGAAATATCGATACACTGGGAAGATGTATTACAACTATTTGATAAACTGAAGAATAGCAAATCACCCGAACCAGATGGTATACATCCAACGGTGTTGAAAAAACTGAAATATGAGCTTGCAGATCTGCTATTATTAATCTGTGAAGTATCATTAAAATCATCTGTAATCTCCAGGAACAAGCAGGAATGAGTCTTCACACATGGGTATCGTCGGTACCGACGGAGCCTGCGCGGGAACGCTCCCCAGCGTCCAAAAGGAAAGCTTTTGGGAGCATCCCACAGCGCCTGCGCGCTGCCTTCCTGCCTTTCCTAACCGCCTCTCTCCAGTTCTTCTTTTCCGCGGAGCCAGCAGGTCGTGTTCCTGTCACCACTGAAGAATTTCTTTATTTTCTTTTATTTCTTTGGTCGCGTTAATGCCTTCTTCGACACCGGACGGGTCCGCCGGTCTTTCTTTCTTTATTCTTAAAAAAAAAAAAATTACTGTAGTTCTCACTTCAGTGCATTTTTTCTTTCTTCGGCCTTAGGCCTAGGAAAAAGTTTCCTCATGGAAAAGCCCGCCTCCGGGTTTAAAAAGTGCACGTAGTGCAGCGGCACTATTTCTGTCACCGACACCCATGAATGGTGTCTAAAATGTTTAGGTCCTGACCACTCCATTGAGGATTGTGAGTCCTGTTCCATGATGTCTAAAAGAGGTCTACAGAATAAAGCAGCCAAGCTCAGTACCCTGTTTCCCTCTGATGCAGCTTCGGTAGCATCGACGTCTTCCGGGGCTGCTTCTTCCTCCCATGGATCTCAGGTAACCAAACTTAAGTCCAGCCGGTCCTCGAAGGGTAGATCTCCCTCTAAGTATCGAGATGCCTCCGGGCTTGCTCTCGAGGAATCTGCACCGGCAAAATTACCCCGGCGGGAGGCTCCAGCTTCCAAAGCTTTATCTATGTGGTCACAGGTTGACATCGATGGCTCGGCCTCGACTGATCACCTGTTGCCATGTTCTGGGGTACCGGTGGTTCCCACTGGTACAGACATCCAGACATTGGTGGCATCGATGGATCAGAATATCCTGACCATGCAGCGTGCCATTACGGCATTCATACAAGCTGCGACGCCTTCGGTACCGCAACAAACTCCGTTGGCGGTACCGATTGCATCGACATCGGCTTCGGTGTCGACTGCAGCGGTACACTGTCCTGTGATGCCCATTGGTACCGACTCGGTACCGATCACTCCCGATGTCGATACCACCCGGTACGCGTATCGGACTCTGCAGGAGCATCCAGACAGGCGATACTTCGATTCTTCTGAAGACTCTGATGAATCAGAGGCCTCTGTCAAAGCATCTGTGATCCTTCCTCAGGAGCCCTCTTCTCCAAAAAGAAGAATGTCTCCTCCAGAAGACTTGTCTTTTCAAGACTTCATTAGGGAAGTGGCCAGGGGCCTTTCCATTTCAGTGGCCCCTGAAGCAGAGCCTAGAGCCAAAAAATTAGATATTTTACAATATCCTAAGGCTCCTAAAGAGGCAGCCACTTTACCAGTTAATGAGTTTCTTTATGATCACATGTTGGGCATATGAGAGACCCCTCTCACCATCTTCCCTCATTCTCGTAGATTGGACACCATGTATCGTGTTCCTCCTTGTCCTGGCTTTCATAAGACTCAGCTTCCTCACCACTCCATTGTGGTGGAGTCTGCTATGAAGAAGAGAAAGAGTACAAAAAGGCACTCTTCTAATCCTCCAGGAAGAGAATGCAGAACCTTAGATGCCTTTGGCAGGAGAATTTTCCAGGACAACATGCTTGTTGCCAGAATCAACTCCTATAGTCTCTATTTGGGGATGTTTCTAAAAGAAGTTACAGATCATCTGCAAACTTTATCTCCTTTTATTTCAGTGGATAAAAGGGAAGAGTTTCTCACCTGGCATAAACATGCCCAGGATGTTATCAAAATTTCCAACCGTGCAGCCTTTGACTCTTTTGAGTGTGCTAGCAGAGCCTCGGCTATTGCCATAGGTGCATGCAGAGTTGCTTGGTTACAAGCTTCTGATTTGGAACCCTGGGTTCAGGATGGACTAGGAAACTTTCCTTGTACAGGTGAAAACCTTTTTCGCAAAGATTGGCAAGCAAAGGCCACCCAAATGGATGCTGAAAATTCTGCTTTAGATAGACTCTCAAAGTCTACCTCTGCTCCTTTTAAGAAAAGGTTGTTCAAAAAGGGTTTTTTTCCCAAAAAAAGGAGACATTATTCTGCCTATGGTCAGCAGGCATCTTCTGCAGGTTGTTTTGCTACAAAGAGACAGCAACAACCAATACAGGCCAAGCCTAAGGCTTCTAGGACTACTACGGCCCAACAGCCTCAACCTCCTCAGGGCCTTTGACTTTCAACTAGAGAACTTAGCCTTTCTGGCTCTAAAAGAACCAGAGCCTCTCACCATTCCAGGAAGGTTAGCTCACTTTGCTCCCAGGTGGGAACAAATCACAGCAGAGCAATGGACCCTCTCCATCATAAGAGAGGGGTACAAGCTTCATTTCTTAAACCTTCCTCCTCACACCATGGTGAGAAAGTTCAATTCTCCAACATCTCTCCTCGACCTTCTGGGTCAGGAGATTACTACCCTTCTTGCCCAAGGGGCAATAGAAGAAGTACCCCTTCTTCAGCAGGGCTCAGGGTTCTACTCCCCCTACTTTCTTATCCCAAAGAAAACAGGGGGCTACAGACCCATACTAGATCTCAGAGAATTGAACAAGTTTCTATACAAGGAGAAGTTCAAGATGATTTCTCTCGGTGCTCTCCTTCCATACCTTCAGAGTCAGGATTGGCTTTGTTCTCTACACCTCAAGGATGCGTACACCCATGTCCTCATCCGTCCAACACACAGAAGGTTCCTTCGATTCCTTTACCGATGAAAGCACTACCAATACAAAGTGCTTCCTTTCGGTCTGGCCTCTGCACCAAGAGTGTTCACAAAATGCATGGCAGTAGTAGCTGCATTTCTACGCACTCTAGGGATATTCGTATTCCCATATCTGGACGACTGGCTCATCCGAGCTCCATCCCATTCAGAGGCCCAGACTTCCCTGGCCTGCACAAGGTGTGTTCTTCAGTATCTGGGACTTGTAATAAACATTCCAAAATCCCATCTCACCCCTACTCAATCTCTAGAGTTCATAGGGGCCTTGCTGGATACCACAACTGCAAGGGCCTATCTTCCCCAGGCCCGTTGCCTACGCTTGGTGCAGTTAGCCTAACAGATTCAGTTAAAATCCCATTTAACTGCTCGAGAGATGTTACAACTGTTAGGCCACATGGCATCCACTGTGCATGTGGTTCCTTATGCTCACCTTCACATGAGAGCAGCTCAATGGACTCTGTCCACCCAATGGACCCAGGCATCAGGCTGCCTGTCAGACAAAATAGCAACCTCTAGTCGCCTCTTTTGCTCTCTCCAGTGGTTGAAGTCCACTCAAAATCTGTTGCTGGGGTCCCCCTTTCAACAGGTGTTACCCCAAGCAACCCTTACAACAGATGCCTCTCCAAAGGGTTGGGGGGCTCATCTACAAGATCTCTCCACCCAAGGCATATGGTCTCCACAGGAGACATCTCTACATATCAACCTCTTAGAGCTCAGAGCAATCTTTATGGCTCTCAGAGACTTTCACAGCCTGCTCAGCTACAAGACAGTCCTCATCCACACGGACAACCAAGTAGCCATGTTCTGCGTGAACAAGCAGGGGGGGGACTGGCTCTCTGTCTCTTTGCAACGAAGCTCTGAGATTGTGGGCCTTCGCCAGAGAGCATCAAATCCATCTCATGGCAGTATATCTTCCAGGGGTTCAAAACTCTTGGGCAGACAGACTCAGTCGAGTTCTGCTTCCACACGAATGGTCCCTTCATGGGGACCAGATAGCCAGGATCTTTCGAATTTGGGGAACCCCAGACATAGACTTATTTGCAAGTCCGTGGAATGCCAAACTTCCCCGGTTCTGTTCCAGAATTCCGTGTCAGGGAGTTCAGGCCAGCGATGCCTTCCTCCTCCATTGGGGGCAAAACTTCCTCTATGCTTTTCCACCCATTCCCCTAATTCCCAAGACACTGTTCAAACTTCAGAGAGACAAGGGGTCTATGATCCTCATAGCACCACATTGGCCACGCCAAGTGTGGTACCCTCTACTTCTGCATCTCTCTCAAGCTCCCTCCCTGGACTTGGGATCTGCTCCAGACCTCCTGTCCCAGGAGGAGGGAACGTTGTGGCACCCAAATCCCCAGTCTCTTCACCTCAGAGCCTGGTTGCTGAAGGCCTAGACCTTCAAGATTTGCATCTTTCTCAGCAAGTGAAGGATATCCTTCATGCTTCCAGAAAGCCTTCCACTAGACATTCCTATGCTTTTAAATGGAGAAGGTTTACCATTTGGTGTGCAGAGAATGGTCTTAACCCTCTTGCAATACCTCTGAATTCTTTACTAGAGTATTTGCTGCATTTATCCCATGCAGGCCTTAAAACGAATTCAGTAAGAGTCCATTTGAGTGCTATTGCAGCATCCCTTAAACCTCTCAATGGACAGCCTATTTCCTCTCATCCTCTTATAGCAAGATTCATGAGAGGCCTTCTTTTGACAAAACCTCCCATCAGACCACCTCCAGTGGCATGGGACTTGAATCCGGTTCTTGGCCAGCTTATGCAGCCACCCTTTGAACCCTTAGCCACTACCTCCTTGAAATTCCTTTCCTGGAAGGTTATTTTTCTCATTGCAGTCACTTCAGCTCGCCGCATCAGTGAGCTGCAAGCCTTGGTGGCTAATCCTCCTTATACAAGGTTCCATCATGACAAAGTAGTCCTCAGGACTAATCCACACTTTATGCCTAAAGTGGTCTCACCTTTTCATCTGAACCAGGAGGTTTATTTACCTGTCTTTTTTCCAGGACCTCATGCTTCAAGTGCAGAGAGGAGTCTTCATACCCTGGATTGTAAGAGAGCTCTTGCTTTTTACTTACAAAGGACACAGCAACATAGAAAGTCTTCTCAACTCTTTGTTGCTTTTGATCCCTCTCATTTAGGACTTCCAGTCTCTAAGAAAACTCTGTCCAATTGGATTGTTCAGTGTATTTCTTTCGCCTACCAGAGTAAGAACCTTTCTCTGGAGGGCCATGTCACAGCTCACAATGTGAGGGCCATGGCAGCCTCTATGGCTCATCTAAATTCTGTGTCCATCGATCATATCTGTCGAGCGGCCACCTGGGCCTCGGTTCATACCTTCAGAGCCCATTACTGCTTGGACAAGGACTCCCGCCGGGATGCCTTGTTTGGTCAGGCTGTTCTCAAACACCTGTTCCATACCTAATCAACTCCTACCCTCCATCCCTATCTGGATGCCTGAGATTCATAGGTGGAGGTAGAGCCCTTCCCAGGGACTCACAACCTGGGTGATCTCCCAGACATCTCTAGCTAGGGAGTCCCCATGTGTGAAGACTCATATCTGCTTGTTCCTGGAGATAGCACAGTTACTTACCTGTAACAGGTGATCTCTGGGAACAGCAGGAATAAGTCTTCACAGCCGACCCACCTCCCCTAGGAGTTGTATCTCTCTATCTTTCTTTCCTTTCCTCACTCTCTCTTTGTCTCAGCTTTAAAACTCGAACTGGAGAGAGGCGGTTAGGAAAGGCGGGAAGGCAGCGCGCAGGCGCTGTGGGATGCTCCCAAATGCTTTCCTTTTGGACCCTGGGGAGCGTTCCTGCGCAGGCTCCGTCGGTACCGACGATACCCATGTGTGAAGACTTATTCCTGCTGTTCCCAGAGATCACCTGTTACAGGTAAGTAACTGTGCTATACCTGAAGATTGGAGGATGGCCAATGTAATTCCAATTTTTAAAAAGGGTTCCAAGGGTGATCCGGGAAACTGCAGACTACAGCCTGACGTCAGTACTGGGAAAAATGGTAGAAACCATCATAAAGAACAAAATTACTGAACATGTAGATAGTCTTGGCTTAATGGGAGACAGCCAACTTGGCTTTAGACAAGGAAGATCTTATGTTTTTTTTGAAGGTGTGAATAGACAGGTAGACAAAGGTAAGTCGGTTGATATAGTGCATTTGGACTTTCAGAAAGCCTTTGACAAGGTCCCTCATCAGAGACTTTTGGCAAAAGTAAAAAGTCATGGGTAGGAGGCAGTGTACTATTCTGGATTAGGAACTGGTTAAAAGATAGAAAGCAGAGGGTAGGGCTAAATGGCCAATTTTCGCAGTGGAGAAAGGTGAATAGTGGAGTAACCCAGGGATTGTGCTGGGTTTGCTGCTTTTTAACATATTCATAAATGACCTGGAAATGGGAGTTAACGAGTGAAGTTATCAAATTTGCAGATAACACAAACTATCTAAAGTTGAGGATTGTGGAAAATTGCAAGAAGATTTTGATAAATTGGAGACTGGGCATCCAAATGGCAGATGAAATTTAATATGGCAAGTGCAAAGTTGTGCACCTAGGAAAGAACAACGCAAACTATGGTTACATGATGCAAGGATCCACATTAGGAACCACCACCCAGGAAAATGATTTACGCTTCATTGTGAATAACATGTTAAAACCCTCCGCCCAGTGTGCAGCGGCGGCCAAGAGAGCAAATAGAATGCTAGGTATCATAAGGAAAGGAATGGAAAATAAAACAAAGGATATTGTAATGCCTCTGTATCGTTCCATGGTGCGACAGTATTTGAATATTGTGTGCAGTTCTGGTTGCCGTATCTTAGAAACATAGAAACATAGAAATATGATGACAGAAAAAGACCACATGGCCTATCTAGTCTGTCCTTCCATATCAACAACTACAGTAGTCCCCTTTTTACCTTTAGAGATCCTCTGGGTTTGTCCCATGCTTTTTTGAATTCAGTTACTGTCCTCATCTCTACCACGTCCATTGGGAGACTATTCCACGGATCCACTACTCTTTCCGTAAAGAAATATTTCCGAATATCACTCCTGAATCTATCTCCTTTCAACCTCATCCCATATCCCCTCGTAGCAGAACTTGCTTTCAGTTGAAAGAGGCTCTCTCCCTGAACATTTATGCCACGGAGGTATTTAAACATCTCAATCATATCACCTCTATCCCGCCTTTCCTCTAAGGTGTACATATTAAGATCCTTCAGTCTGTCCTCATATGCTTTATAATGAAGACCACTAATCATTTTAGTAGCCACCCTCTGCACCGACTCCATCCTGTTCACATCCTTTTGAAGGTGCGGTCTCCAGAATTGCACACTATACTTCAAATGAGGTCGCACCAAAGGCTTATACAGAGGCACTATCACCTCCTTTTTTCTGCTAGCCATTCATCTCCGTATGCACCCAAGCATCCTTCTAGCTTTTGCCGTCGTCTTTTCTACCTGTTTAGCTACTTTAAGATCATCAGACACAACCACGCCTAGGTCCCGCTCTTCTGTAGTGGACAAAAGTACTTCACCCCCTATATTATATTGCCCTTGGATTGCTGCAGCCCAAATGCATGACCTTACATTTTTTAACATTAAATCCCAGCTGCCAAATTCTAGACCATTCTTCAAGCTTAGCTAGATCCCTCCTCATATTATCTACACCTTCCTGGGTGTCTACTCTATTGCAGATTTTGGTATCATCCGCAAAGAGGCAAACCTTACCTGACAACCCTTCCGCTATATCACTAACAAAGATGTTAACAAAAATCGGACCAAGGACAGATCCCTGTGGCACACCACTGGTAACATCCTTCTCCTCAGAGTGAACTCCATTTACTTGTACTCTTTGTCACCTCCCACCCAACCAGTTTCTAACCCAAGCAATAACTTTAGGGTCCATCCCTAGGGTACTCAGTTTGTTTATAAGTCGCCTGTGAGGAACAGTGTCAAAGGCTTTACAGTGTCTAGGGCTCTGCCGCGGTCCAACTCCCTGGTCAACCAGTCAAAGAAATCAATCAGATTTGTCTGACAAGACCTGCCTCTGGTGAATCCATGCTGCCTCGGATCTTGTAATCCACTGGACTCCAGAAACCTCACTGTTTTCTCTTTCAGCAGCGTTTCCAATAATTTACTTACCACCGAAGTTAAACTAACCGGCCTGTAGTTTTCAACCACATCCTTACTTCCACTTTTGTGTAAAGCCACCACATGATCCTCTCTCCAGTCCTTTGGCACTACTCCCGACTCCAACGAGGCATTGAAAAGGTCAGTCAGTGGAGCTGCTAGAACGTCCCCAAGTTCCCTCAGTATTCTGGGATGTGTCCCATCGCTTTGTCTACTTTAAGTTGAGCTAGTTTCTCATGAACACAGTCTTCTGAAAATTGTTCAAGATGTCCCTCGCTTATGTTCCTGTTTGTTGGTGTTTTCTGAGGTCCTACTCCTGGTTCTTCATCTGTGAACACAGAACAGAAATATTTGTTAAGCAATTCCGCTTTATCCTTATCAGCTTCCACATATTCCTCCCCTGAACCCTTGAGTCTGACAATACCACTTTTGCCCTTCCTTTTCTCACTAATATATCTGAAAAATGTTTTATCCCCCCATTTTATTGCATTGGCTTTTTCCTCCTCCTTTTGAATCTTTGTCTTCCTGACTACTTTGCTAGCTTCTCTAAGTTTTTCCAAATACAGATGCCTGTCTTCCTCTTTCTGTGATCTCTTGTATTTCATGAAGGCCTCCCTCTTTTTCTTCACCTTTTCAGCTACTTTCGAAAACCATAGCGGTCTCCTTTTCCATTTACCTTTATTTACCATTTTAACAAAAATGGATATAGCATTATTAGACAAGGTACAGAGAAGAGCCACATAAAAAGGTATAGAGAAGATGCTACATAAAAAGGATATAGCATTATTAGAAAAGATACAGAGAAGAGCCACCAAAATGGTAAAGGGGATGGAAGGATATCCCTCTGAAGAGAGGCTATAAAGGTTAGGGCTCTTCAGCCTGGAAAAGAGACAGCTGAGGGGTGATATGATAGAGGTCTATAAATTAATGAATGGAGTGGAACGGGTAAGCATAGATCGATTGTTTACGTTATCAGAATATAGAAAGACTAGGGGACATGCAGTGAAGCTACAGGGTAAACTGTTTAAGACTAATAAGAGAAAATATTTTTTCACTCAACTTGTAATCAAACTCTGGAAATTGTTACCGGAGGGTGTAGTAAAAACTGTTAATGTAGCTGTGTTTAAAAGAGGTTTGGATAAGTTCTTGGAAGAAAGGTCCATAAACCATTATTAAAAGTACGAGGTGCAGAACTCCTCAGTAAACCCACAATACGTTACCTAGGGGTCACGCAGGACCAACAACTCAACATGAAGGCCCAGATAGGCAGTCTTGAAGGACTTGAAAAGGGGTCTGTTACTTCTGGAGAGAGATCTGCAATTGTGAGTATATACTTCTGGGAATTTTCTGAAAGGAATTAATTTTATTATAGCTAATTAATCTGTGAGCCCACTGTTTATTGTTAAATCAGTCAGGGTCTAGTAGCAGCAGTTTAAGTTTACATTTAAAACACAGAAGAGAGCTTTCTGGTTAAATTTCATACCCAGTAGAGAGCTTGTAGTTTAAATTTAATAGTCATTCAGGGCCTAGCATCAGCAAAGTACTTTTAGTTTAAATTTAAAACACAGAAGAGAGCTTTCTGGTTAAATTTAGAACCCAGCAGAGAGCTTGTAGTTTAAATTTAATGGTCACTCAGGGCCTAGCATCAGCAAAGTACTTTTAGTTTAAATTTAAAACACAGAAGAGAGCTTTCTGGTTAAATTTAGAACCCAGCAGAGAGCTTGTAGTTTAAATTTCATAATAAGTTAGAGCCTAGCAGCAGCAAAGAGCTTTAATTTAAATCAAATAAGAATATAGCTTACCTCAGCAGCACAGGACAGGGTACTGTGTAGCAGCTCTCTTTTAATAAGTGTTATTAAAAGGGAAGAACAACCCAAACTATGGTTACACAATGCAAGGTTTCACATTAGGAACCACAACCCAGGAAAATGATTTAGGCGTCATTGTGGATAACATGTTAAAACCCTCGGCCCAGTGTGCAGCGGCAGCCAAGAGAGAAAATAGAATGCTAGGTATCATAAGGAAAGGAATGAAAAATAAAACAAAAGATATTATAATGCCTCTATATTGTTCCATGGTGAGACTGCACCGTGAATATTGTGTGCAATTCTGGTCGCCGTATCTTCAAAAGGATATAGCGTTATTAGAAAAGGTTCAGAGAAGAGCCACCAAAATGGTAAAAGGGATGGAAGGATACTCCTATGAAGAAAGGCTAAAAAGGTTAGGGCTCTTTAACCTGGAAAAGAGACGGCTGAGGGGAGATATGATAGAAGTCTATAAATTAATGAACAGAGTGGAACGGGTAAACGTAGATCGATTGTTTACGTTATCAGAATATAGAAAGACTAGGGGACATGCAATGAAGCTACAGGGTAAACCATTTAAGACTAATAAAAGAAAATATTTTTTCACTCAACGTGTAATCAAACTCTGGAATTTGTTACCGGAGTATGTAGTAAAGGCTGTTAGTGTAGCTGGGTTTAAAAAAGGTTTGGACAAGTTCCTGGAGGAAAGGTCCATAAACCATTATTAAGAAGGGACCCAGGATATCAATGCTTGACCCAGTACAAGCATTGCGGAACCTGTGTCTTTTGGGGAAACTGCTAGGTACGTATGACCTAGACTGGCCACTATTGGAAACAGGATACTGGGCTTGATGGACCTTGGTCTGACCCAGTATGGCATATCTTATGCTCTTAAAGAACAATGTTTTTTAGGTTCCACACTTTTGCAAATTCTCTTTTCACCTTTAGTAGTAACTGTATATTCACCAACCATGACTATCGCATTTAAGAACAGTTTTAAATTATTCTGCCTCAGGGTCTAACAGTTTTCTCTACACAGTTCAGGAAAATAAAAGCGGTTTACAGATAATCGTCTGCAGAAGGTCTGGGATGCTCATGAGGAAACGTGATCCTAGTGGTATCAGAGGGTGAATGGAAGTATTCTTTGAAAAAAGTTAAGTGCGGTTGAGAAGTGTGTAGAGAAAACTGTTAGTGAAGCAGAATAAGTTAAAACTGTTCAAAATGCGACGGTCATGGTCGGTGAATATACAGTTATTACTAAAGACGAAATGGGTACCAGTCTGTCAACAATGAGCCTCCTGACTGAAGACCGAACACAATTTAGGATAGCTATCCAGAGGGTCGCCATGAGTCGACTCCGACTCGACGGCACTTAACAACAACAACTAAAGACGAAAAGAGAATTTGCAAAAGTGTGGAAGGGCATCCCAGACTGAAGGTGGTGGGGGATCTGCCACCAGTTGAGGGAGTCTGCCAGTTGGTGGGTTACCTTTACACTGTCTCAAAGCCTGCCTGTGGCTTGTGTCCACTGGGAGTGGAGGCACCACTGAGCTGCCCTCATATGCGGGTGGGCATATGGGGTTACGTGGTCCGTGGAGGCCATCTGGATCAGCAGGCGAAGAAGGCAAGCGGGCACCGATCGGAAGTGTTGCACTTCTGCAGCTAGTGCCCTGAGGTGTTCTGTTCTCTCCGGACAGGGGAAGGCCTTAGCCTGGAGGTTGCCCAGCTGAGTCCCTATGAACTCCAGGCACTGTGCTGGAGAGAGGTGGGACTTGGGGTAGTTGATGATGAAACTCAGAAGCTGCAGGACGTGGATAGTGCGCTCAGTGGCATGGTGAACCTCTGCAGCTGTGCCCCCCCCTTATGTGCCAGTCATCCAGGTAGGGAAGTATGAAGGCCCCTTGGAGACAAAGGTGGGCTGAGATCACTGCTAGGTACTTGGTGAAGACCTTTGCTGATGATAACAGCCCAAAGGGTAGCACCCTATACTAGCAGTGAACCAGTACCATGAACCAGAGATTGTTGGTGGTTGGGATGGATCGGGACGTGTCTACAAGCATCCTTCATGTCTAAGGACCATAGCCAGTCCCATTCCCATCCTATACAAGCTACATTGGCAGCAGTGTTCCAAGGAAGAGAATCTTGAACTTCTCCCTCACCAGAAATTTGTTCAAGTCCCATAGATCCAGGATGGCCCTGAAGCCCTCTGTTTGCTAGGGAACAAGGAAATATCTGGGGTAGAAGCCTTTGCACCAGAGATGTTTGGGCACTGGCTCCACAGCCTTGTCTATGACGAGGCATGTGAGCTGGGTGAGGAGCAGAGTCTAAGAACATAAGATATGCCATACTGGGTCAGAACAAGGTCCATCAAGCCCAGTATTCTGCTTCCAACAGTGGTCAATCTAGGACATAGATAGTAGTATCTATCCCCAAATAGTGACAGTTTCCCCAAAAGACAGAGGTTCCACAATGCTTGTATTGGGTCAAGCATTGATATCCCGTGTCCCTTTTATTTATTTATTTATGTTTCTTTTATACCGCACTATTTGAAATCAGCGCGGTTTACAAGTAACGCATTTGTCTAGGGTAGGCAAGGGCCTTACTGGACTTACAATAAACAGGTTCATTATACAGGGTTCAACAGGGTAACTATATACACTTGGGTATAGCAGTTCTTTATACAGGGTTAAACAGGGTAACTATGTACATTCTTGGGTGTTGCGGGATGTTGTGGTCGCTTAAAATTATTTACATGCTAACACCGTCAACATTTACATTCTCTCTGGTAATAGTTCTTCTTGTCTACATGTGGGGTTGGCTGTACACGAGGGGGAGGGTGCACAAAGGGGGAGGGTTTGAGCGGGACTATCGAGAGCAGGGGATGGGGGTGACTACTGGGTTGTGCTGGAGGTGCTGGGCTGGGTCATGCCTGTGATAGACTGGGAGAGGTCGTTTGGTTCGGTGTAGTACTGAAGGGAACAGGTGGTGCTTCAGTGCCCTTCTAAACTGGGAGAGGTCATTGATGGCTCTAATGGACGGTGGAAGGGCGTTCCAACAGGAGGGGATATAGAAGGTGAAGGCTCTGTTTCTCGTGGCCTGGGAGCATCTGGTGATCGCCTTCGGGAGTGTAAGGGTGTTGATGGCAGCTGATCTCCTTACACTGTTGAGGGGGGTGGTACAGATGAGATTAGTAAGGGAGGAGGAGGAGCACTTGTTGATGGCTTTGTAGGTCATCGTTAGGATCTTGAAGGATATACTGGACTGTACTGACAGCCAGTGTAGCTGTTTTAGCACAGGGGTGATATGGTCTCTTCTTGATGCGCCGTGGAGGATTCTGGCCACTGCGTTCATAGCAAGTTGTAAAGGGTTAAGAGAGTTTTTCGGGAGGCCATGGAGTATTACATTGGCATAGTCGAAGTGTGGTATTACTAGTGCTTGATAGACTGTCCGGAAATCTTCCGGCTCAAGCAGCTGTCGTAGGTGGCGGAGCATCCGGATTTTGTGGTAAATCACCTTTACCATATTATAAGAACATAAGATATGCCATACTGGGTCACACCAAGGTCCATCAAGCCCAGTATCCTGTTTCCAACAGTGGCCAATCTAGGTCATACGTACCTAGCAGTTTCCCCAAAAGACACAGGTTCCGCAATGCTTGTACTGGGTCAAGCATTGATATCCTCGGTCCCTTCTTAAAAATGGTTTATGGACCTTTCCTCCAGGAACTTGTCCAAACCTTTTTTAAACGCAGCTACACTAGCAGCCTTCACTACATCATCCACTAACAAATTCCAGAGTTTGATTACATGTTGAGTGAAAAAATATTTTCTTTTATTAGTCTTAAATAGTTTACCCTGTAGCTTCATTGCATGTCCCCTAGTCTTTCTATATTCTGATAACGTAAACAGTCGATCTACGTTTACCCGTTCCACTCCGTTCATTAATTTATAGACTTCTATCATATCTCCCCTCAGCCGTCTATTTTCCAGGTTAAAGAGCCCTAACCTTTTTAGCCTTTCTTCATAGGAGTATCCTTCCATCCCCTTTACCATTTTGGTGGCTCTTCTCTGAACCTTTTCTAATAACGCTATATCCTTTTTAAGATACGGCAACCAGAATTGCACACAATATTCAAGGTGCGGTCTCACCATGGAACGATATAGAGGCATTATAATATCTTTTGTTTTATTTTCCATTCCTTTCCTTATGATACCTAGCATTCTATTTGCTCTCTTGGCCGCCGCTGCACACTGGGCCGAGGGTTTTAACATGTTATCCACAATGACGCCTAAATCTTTTTCCTGGGCGGTGGTTCTAATGTGAAACCTTGCATTGTTTAACCATAGTTTGGGTTGTTCTTCCCTAGGTGCATAACTTTGCCCTTATCCACATTAAATTTCATCTGCCATTTTGATGCCCAGTCTTCCAATTTATCAAGATCCTCTTGCAATTTTCCACAATCCTCTTGGGTTTTAACAACTTTAAATAGTTCTGTGTCATCTGCAAATTTGATAACCTCACTCGTTATTCCACTTTCCAGGTCATTTATGAATATGTCAAAAATCAGCGGACACAGGACAGATCCCTGGGGTACACCACTATTCACCTTTGTCCATTGGGAAAATTGGCCATTTAGCCCAACCCTCTGTTTTCTATCTTTTAACCAGTTCTTGATCCACAGTAGTACACTGCCTCCTATCCCATGACTCTTTAGTTTTGCCAAAAGTCTCTGATGAGGGACCTTGTCAAAGGCTTTCTGAAAGTCCAGATACACTATATCAAACGACTCACCTTTGTCCACCTGTTTATTCACACTTTCCAAAAAAACATAACATATTAACAAGACAAGATCTTCCTTGTCTAAAGCCATGTTGGCTGTCTCCCATTAGGTCATGACTATCTACATGCTGAGTAATTGTATTCTTTATGATGGTTTCTACCATTTTTCCCGGTACTGACGTGAGGCTCACCGGTCTGTAGTTACCCGGATCACCCCTGGAACCCTTTTTAAAAATTGGTGTTACATTGGCGATCCTCCAATCTTCAGGTATTAGAGATGATTTTTATGATAGTTCACAGATTACTAATAGCAGGTCTGCAATCTCATATTTCAGTTCTTTCAACACCCTTGGATGTATACCATCCGGCCTAGGTGATTTTCTACTCTTCAGTTTATCTAATAGTTGTAATACATCTTCTCAATGTATTGATATTTCCTTCTATTCTTCCGCACCTTTAAATACCACTTCAGTCATGGGTAACATCCCTACATCTTCCTCAGTAAAGACTGAAGCAAAGAATTCATTCAGTCTCTCCGCTATCGCCTTGTCGCCTCTTAGTGCCCCTTTAACTCCTCTATCGTCTAATGGACCAACTGACTCACAGGTTTTTTGCTACGAATGTACTTGAAAAAATCTTTTTTGCTTCCGCAGCAAGCTTCTTCTCAAATTCTCTCTTTGCCTGCTTTATCAATGCCTTGCATTTGACTTGCCAGTGCTTGTGCTGTTTCCAGGTTTCGTCGTTTGGCTCTTTTTTCCATTTCCTGAAAGATGATTTTTTGGCAACAACAGCCTCTCTGACCTCACTTTTAAACCATGCTGGCAGTTTTTTGGACTTCCTTCCACTTTTCTTAAAGTGTGGAATACTGCTGGTCTGGGCTTCCAAGATAGTATTTTTCAACAACACCCAAGCTTGATGTAAGTCTTTAACCTTTGCAACTGTTCCTTTTAGTTTTTTCTTAACTATATTCCTCATTTTATCATAGTCTCCCTTTCGAAATTTAAAAGATAGTACTGTGGATTTCCTTACTATCCCTCCTCCACTAATTAAATCAAAGGTGATCATGCTATGATCACTATTGCCAAGTGGCCCCAACACCCTTATCTCTTGCACTAGATCTGGTGTTCCACTAAGGACTAGGTCTAATATGGCTTCCCCTCTGGTCGGTTCATGAACCAGCTGCTCCAAGAAGCAGTCATTTATGTCATCTAGGAACTTTATCTCCCTAGCATGTCCTGCCGTGACACTGACCCAGTCGATACCGGGGTAATTGAAATCACCCATTATTATTACTGCGCTGTAACCTTTGTTAGCTTCCTTGATTTCTTTGAACATTTCATCATCCATTTGTTCATTCTGGCCAGGCGGTCGATAGTACACCCCCAATGCTGAATTTCAATCCATAGAGATTCTACAGCAAATTGTGTTTCCTGCAGAACTTTAATCCTTTCTGACTCAATGCCCTCTCTAACATAGAGCGCAACCCCTCCACCAATTTGATCAGCTCTATCATTACGATATAGTTTGTACTCAGGTATCACAGTGTCCCACTGGTTGTCCTCCTTCCACCATGTCTCTGATATTCCAATCATATCTAACCTCTCATTTAGTGCTATATATTCTAACTCTCCCATCTTATTTTTTAGACTTCTAGCATTTGCATACAAGCATTTTAGAGACTGTATTTTATTTATATTAATTTGTCTCTTGGTAGACTTAGGTAATTTGGGATCTTTAAGCTCTGTCTGCTCCATACTCGAGGGCATTTGGGCTACTTTACTCTTTTTTGGAACCTCTCTGCTTTTGGTAGTATTCTTCAAGGATACATGCTTCCGAACCATCCGCTCTTGGACGACTGTCGGCTTTCCCCTATTATCTAGTTTAAAAGCTGCTCTATCTCCTTTAAGAAAATGACAGTTAATTTTATGGACCACATTTAGAATGAAATATAAAGTTGATGCATGAAAAAAATGTTTAAAACATGATTCTCCAGGAACAAGCAGGAAGTCAGTCCTCAAATATGGGTGACATCGGTGCCGATGGATCCCGTACGGAGCATTACCCCCGCTTTCAAAGAAAGCCTTTGGGAATGCTACCATGCATGGTGGTCCCCTTCACGCCCAAGAATGCCATCTTATTCAGTCTCCTTTTTTCCATGGAGCCAATGGACATGGTCTTCATTTCTCCCGGAAAAAGTGATTTTTTTTTTCCCTTCCAAATTTCTAGACTTCGGTCTTGTACCGTCCTCCTCCTCGAGTCGAGCACCTCGGTGCTGTCCTCAGTCTCATCGTGGTCTTTCTTTTTTTGAGGCTTTCCTTGACTGGCGTTTGCGCCTTTTTTCGCCTGGGGTTCTCGACCCCAGCCGGGTGTTCTTCCACCATGACTCCCAGTGGATTTAAAAAGTGTGACCGATGGGGCCAGACCATATCTGTTACAGATACTCATGATTGCTGCCTCCACTGTCTGGACCCTGACTACGACAGTTCCTCCTGTGACCGGTGCCAGGCCATAATGCCCAAGACCAACAGGAAGAGGTCAAAGTTGCAGGGGAAGATGATCCCTAAGCCAGACTCTGCTCCAGCATCCCCCTCGCCCAGTCAGAAGGAGGGTTCCTCGATGGACGTCCGGGCATCCTTGGTGTCCTGTGGTGGTGGCTCCTCTGGTAAGTTGCCGGACCCTCCTAAGAAGAAGGAGGAGAAGGTGCGGCCTCCCGAGTTACCGATGAAACCTGGAAAGGTCCTGCGATGTGACTCGGGCAACTCGGTGCAGTGCCCTCCAAAAGAGTTGAGACAGGAGCCCTCGATCTGCGGTGACCACGCCGGGGTTTGAGAGCCCATATTCCTCCTGGAGGATGCACTTTCTGGAGTGCCGGCATCAGACCTGAGGCCCTCTGTGTCCACGCCGAAGGCTGCTGAACTACTGGGCCTTGAGGCCTGCATGGTGGCCATGGAGCAGAGCCTCTCCTCCATTCTGGCCTTGCAGCAGGTGTTGATGTCTGGACTCCCGGCATCATTGGCCCCGACACCCAGCCCCCCGGCCTCGGGGGATCCCCGGGGTGTCGAGTTAGGCACTGAGCGCCACCGGCCTTGGGTGAGCCCTCAGCCCCGGTCGAGGTCCCAGTCCCGGTCCTCGGGTTCCGGTCCTCTTCGGCGAGCCTAAGGGGGTCTGACCGCTGGTCCTCGGGTGGTCCCCGGTTCCTCGGGGCTACCCTCGAGGCAGTCGTTGACTACCTCAGGATCTGAATGGGGGACCAAGGACAAGACTTCTCCTGAGACCTCCCGGCATCAGGACGTTCCTTTGGAGCCCTCACCCCTGCAGTCTCAATGCCATTCCCACCTGAGGACGTGGCGTTCCATGTTTTCGTTTGGGACATGGCCCAGGCTCTCTCTGTGCAGACGGAGTCTGAGGAGGACTCGCACATAAGAGGATCTGGAAATTTTGCAGTACGAGTCTCTGCCCAAGGAGACTCTTACAGTCCTGATCCCGCCAAGAGACTCCAGGAAACCCAAGGCCCCAAAGCCCCAGGCACCAGCCACTCTCAGCAAGGGGGGGGGGCAGGGTCTACCTCACCCAGGAGACCCACCTCAGCTCATAGGGGGTCGACTGGCCTCCTTCACCGACAGCTGGGCCAGAATCACTACAGACCAGTGGGTCCTGTGGGTGGTGGGAGGGGGTTATTTCCTCCACCTGCAGCAAAACCCTCCAGATTACTTTCCAGGGGAGCCATCCTGTCTGCCCCTTCACCAGGCCTTACTCATCACAGAGCTTGCAAACCTGCTCGGGACAAGGCGGTGGAACCTGTGCCCCCACCACCTCTGGGGCAGGGGCTTCTACTCGAGGTATTTCCTTGTCCCCAAAAGAACAGGAGGCCTCCGGCCTATCCTGGATCTGCGCAACCTCAACCAGTTTCTAGTGAGGGATAGGTTCAAGATGCTCTCTCTTACTACTACTACTACTACTACTATTACTACTGAGCATTTGTATAGCCCTACCAGTCGTACTTAAAAACTATTTAAGACAAATAAGAGAAAATATTTTTTCACTCAACGTGTAATCAAACTCTGGAATCTGTTACCGGAGGATATAGTAAGGGCTGTTAGTATAGCTGGGTTTAAAAAAGGTTTGGACAAGTTCCTGGAGGAAAGGTCCATAAACCACTATTAAAAAGGGACCCAGGATATCAATGCTTGACCCAGTACAAGCATTGTGGAACCTGTGTCTTTTGGGGATATTGCTAGGTACGTATGACCTAGATTGGCCACTGTTGGAAACAGGATACTGGGCTTGATGGACCTCGGTCTGACCCAGTATGGCATGTCTTATGTACGCAGCGCTGCACAGACATATAAGAGACAATCCCTGCTCATCAGAGCTTACAATCTATTCCAAACAAAACAATCTAGTCAAAACAAAACACAGAAGGTGTAAGCAGGGGTAAAACAAGGGAAGGAAAGGAGATTAGGTGAGTCAAGATCCAAAAGCGGCAGCGAAGAGGTGAGCTTTCAACCTGGATTTGAAGAGGTTTAGAGAAGGTGTCTGGCATACAGACACAGGTAGTTTGTTCCAGGCATAGGGTGCAGCAAGGTGAAAGGAGCGAAGTCTGGAGTTAGCAGTAGGAGAGAAGAGGACAGATAGAAGCAGTTGGCTAGAAGAGCGGAGTTCCCGAGTGGGGTTGTAAGGGGAGATAAGAGAAGAAAGGTACTGAGGAGCTGCAGAGTGAATGCATTTATAGGTCAGCAGGAGAAGCTTGAACTGGATGCGGAAATGGATAGGGAGCCAGTGAAGTGACCTGAGAAGAGGAGTAATAGGGGCATGACGAGGCTGGCGGAAGATTAGCCGTGCAGCGGAGTGTTGAATAGATTGAAGCGGAGAGAGATGATTCAAAGGGAGGCCAGCAAGGAGTAGGTTACAGTAGTCAAGACGGGAGGTAATTAAGGAGTGGATTAGTGTTTTAGTAGTGTGTTCAGAGAGGAAGGGGCGGATTTTGCTAATGTTATAGAGAAAGAAACGACAGGTCTTAGCTACAAGATGGATATGTGTGGAGAAAGAGAGAGAGGAGTCAAAGATAACCCCCAGATTGTGGGCCGAGGAAACAGGAAAGAATACAGAGCTATCCACAGAGACTGAGGAAGAGGAGGGGAGGTATTAGGGGGAAAGATAAGAAGTTCAGTCTTGGCCATGTTCAATTTCAAGTGGCGGTGAGACATCCAGGCAGCAATGTCAGAAAGGCAAGCAGAGATCCAGATCTGGATTGCCAGAGAGAGTTCAGGCGCAGAGAGGTAGATCTAGGAGTCATCAGCATACAGATGGTACTGAAAGCCATGGGAAGAGATAAGCGCACCGAGGGACTGGGTATAGAGAGAGAAAAGGAATATTACTGCCCTACCTCCGCAAGGGAGACTGGCTCTGCTCCTTGGATCTCAAGGATGCTTATGCCCATATACTGATTCATCCCTCCCACGGGCGATACCTGAGGTTTGTGGTAGGAGGTCTGCATGTCCAGTACTGGATGCTCCCATTCGGCCTTGCCTCCTCCCCAAGGGTCTTCACAAAGTGCCTGACTGCAGTAGCCACACATGCGCCTTCAGGGGGCTCATGTCTTCCCCTTTCTAGACGACTGGCTCATCAGAGGCAGCACCGCCTGGGAGGCGGACTGGGCCACAAGTCCAGGCTCTTCCCAGCTCAGACCCTGGAATTCATAGGGCCCCAGCTGAACACTCTGCTGGCCAAAGCTTTCCTCCCAGAAGACAGAGCCCATCGTCTGATGCGGTTGGCCGGGGTGGTACAAGCCTGCAGGGTTTGTGCCGGCCCGGTGGCTCCTCCACTTGTTGGGCCACAAGGCCTCAATGGTGCATGTTACCCCCCCCCCCCCCCGAGCCCACCTGCACATGTGGCAGCCCAGTGGTGCCTCCGGTCTCAGGCTATGGGCAGACTGGGGGACAGGGAGTGGGTCATCCGGCAGCTGGCATCCTGCCAGATGGAAATCCCCACAGCACCTTAGGGCGGGGATGCCATTTCAGGCACCAGCATCTCAGAGGGTTCTGACTATGGACACCTCTAAGGCAGGCTGGGGTGCGTATTGCGAGGGCCAGCACGCTCAGGACTACTCGTCTTCAGAGGAGTGTCTCCTGCAGATCAACCTCCTCAAACTCCGGGCCATCTTTCTGGTCCTGCAGACCTTCTGCTACCTGCTCAGAGGTCTTCAAATCCTCATACAGGCAGACAACCAGGTGGCCATGTTCTACGTGAACAAGCTGGGCGGAACAGGCTCCTACTCCCTCTGTCAGGAGGCTGTAGCATTTCACTCCTTTGCGGTATGCAACCGCATGATCCTAACGACTGTGTACCTACCGGGCCAGGACAACTTCCTGGCGGACAAGCTCAGCAGGGTCCTCCGGTCACACGGATGGCACCTGGACCCCAAGGTGGCCCAGAGGCTCTTCTGACTCTGGGGCAGGGCCTGCCTGAACCTGTTCACCTCTCCAGACAACTCGCAGCTTCCGTGGTTCTGCTCCCCTCAGCCATACCGTGGGAGGGTGGCGGCAGATGCGTTTCTGATATCATGGTTGCATGTCCTGCTTTACTCATTTCTGCCGTCCCCCCTGATACCCAAGTGTGTGTCCAAAATCCAGAGCGAGTATGCCTCAGTGATCCTGGTGGCCTCCAGTTGGCCCAGGCAGCCCTGGTTCCCCCTGCTGCTCTCTCTGTAAGTAACAGCCTCGGTACCCCTGGGCCAGGCTCCAGGCCTTCTCTCACAGGAGGAGGGCTCCCTCCTGCACCCCAACCTGAGGACCCTAGCGTTGACGGCGTGGCTGCTGAAAGAGTAGCATTGGCCCCTTTCCACCTCACAAGGGAGGTCAAGGAGGTGGTCCTGGCCTCCAGGAAGGCTTACACCTTCAAGTGGAGGAGGTTCTCCGTCCAGTGCGCAGACAGGAAAGTGAATCCGTTCTCCTGCAAGGTGCAACTTGTGTTGCAGTACCTTTTGCATCTCTCACACTTGGGCTTGAAATCTAATTCAGTCAGGGTACATCTCAGCACCATAGTGGTGAACCACCACCCTGTAGAGGGAAATCCCCTCTCGACCCTGCCCCTGGTCTCCAGATTCCTCAGGGGCCTTCTGTTGTCTAGGTCCCCCCTCTGCCCGTGGAATGGGACCTTAATGTGGTGCTGTCCCAGCTCACCAGACCACCATTTGAGCCTATGGTCACCTGTCACCTGAGGTACCTCTCCTGGAAAGTGGTGGTCTTGGTGGCTGTGACCTCGGCCCACCAGGTGAGTGAGCTGCAGGCTCTGGTGGCGGATCCTCTCTACACCCGGTTCTACACAAATAGAGTGGTGCTGCGTACGCATCCCAAGTTTCTTCCTAAGGTGGTGTCTGCTTTTTTTCCACGGTCTTACGCCGGTAAGGTAGAGTCGGTCTTGCACACCTTGTATTGCAAGAGGGCCCTGTCCTTCTATCTTTATAGGATCAGGGGCCATCGCAAAGTACCCCATCTCTTTGTCTCGTTTGACCCCAGTAAGTTGGGGCTGCCAGTAACCAAACGGACTTTGTCCTCTTGGGTGACGGACTGCATAGCTTTTACTTATGAGCAGGCTGGCCTTTCCCTGGAGCACCAGATCACTGCTTATTGCGTCATGGCCATGGCTGCATTGGTGGCCAACCTGCGCTCGATACCGGTGACAGAAATTTGCAAGGTCGCCACATGGTCTTCAGTGCATACCTTTGCAGCACATTGTTGTCGAGAGTGAGTCCCGCAGAGATAGTGCCTTCGGCCAGGCGGTAATCCATAGCATACTCAGTGTATAGGCAACTCCTGCCCTCCAGCCTGTCAATGGTCAGGCTACCGGACTATTAGCGATGAGAGTAGCTGGGCTTTGCGGGGTCTCTCGATAAGGACTCGTATGACGGCCTTCCCTGGTGGTCGCCGTTGGTGCTATCATAGTTCGAGTCCCGGCAGCCTGGAGCTAGGGAGTCCCATACATGAGGACTGACTTCCTTCTTGTTCCTGGAGAAAGCGTAGTTACTCATCTTTAACAGGTGTTCTCCAGGAACAGCAGGAATCAGTCCTCACAATCCTCCCTCCTCCCCTGGGAGTTGCCTCATCTATCTGTTTTTATTTTTTCGCTTAAGCTATGTCATCTGACTGAACAAGATGGCACCCTTGGGCGGGAAGGGGACCACGCATACGTGTTAGCATTCCCAAAGGCTTTCTTTGAAAGCTGGGGAAATGCTCTGCGTATGCTCCATCGGTGCCGATGTCACCCATAGGTGAGGACTGATTCCTGCTCTTTCTGGAGAAACCTGTTAGAGGGAGTAACTACGCTTTATTGGCACCCTTATAAACAATTCAAATCAGTTTGAACAGAACAACCACATTCCCGTTGCAGTAAAATTAGACACACCTGTGATCCATTGTCAGTGCTCACATGATTTGAATCAACCAATGAATGATGTTTCTAATGTTTAAAATGGCCATATTCACTCCCTGTTCCATTTTCACAATGGTGAAGACAAGGGAACTACCTGAGACTGTCTGAAAAGTCATTATCACCAAACATTAAACTTCAGAGGGGTACAAGGCCTCTCTAAAGACCTTGGGATTCCTCTGTTATTAAGAAATTTTCTGCTCATGGACTGTCAAGAACCTCCCAGGACGTGGTGGGAAGAGGAAAATTAATCCAAAAAGTCTTTGAAGGCTAGTGCAAACTGTTGAAAAAACACCATGTACAACAGAAATCAAAGGCGTTTCTGCAGAAACAAGAGATACCACAGGGATCTACCCTCTCCGCCCTCTTACTTACTATATACAGTACTTGCAACCTATCTGTGACATTATTCAGGAATTCAATATCGGATATTCCATCTGTGCAGATGATGTGATGTTATACCTCCCATTTGACCTAGCACATCCTAACTTTACCAGCATCATCTCTTGCTTTACCAAAATCTCACAATGATTAAATGAACATAACCTCAAAATCAATTACAAGAAAACTGAGCTCCTGTTTGTAACAAGAAATCAGAATTTTATCCCACCACCAGATCTAAAAGTTGGGAATGTATCACTCACAACAAAGACCTTGATGTTATCCTGGATGGATCAATAAATTTAATAACCTGCCTAAAAACAACAGCTGGTATAATCTATAACAAACTAAGACTTCTCAAACACCTGAGGCCCCTTCTACCACACCAGGGCTTTAGATTTGTACTCCAAGCTATGGTATTCCCCCACATTGACTTTTGCAACAGCATCCTACAAGGGCTCCCAAGACAAGCTATAAACTATCTTAAGATAGCTCAAAATGTTGCTGCCAGGATTATTGTCAAAGCAAACCCATCAGAACACATTACTGCCATCCTATACAAGCTACATTGGCTGCCTATACATAGCAGTATCAAGTATAAAATACTAATGACTACGTTCAAACTAATAAGGGACGTATCTCCATCATACCTAACCTAGATTATAAAGAGCCCCTCAAATGACAGGCTACGAAGGGAGTGTAGCCAAAACACACTACTTGTACCTTCTTCATATTGAAAATTTATCAGCATGACGACCAATAAGGCCTTTAGCTTTACTGTACCAATGTTATGGAATTCCCTCCCAAACAAACTTAGATCCACTACTGGCCTAATAACATTCAAGTAAGAATTCAAGACACACCTTTTTATAGAGCATTTTGGCACAACTGAACCGATGCAAAACCTCTTCCCCACTTACTGTAATATCGTCTTCCCAATCCATAATTATGATAAGGTAGCCCTGTTGTTATCAGCCTTTACATTTTAATTAGATTTACCCATTAGATGTAAAATTGAGCCTCCTTGTAAATAAGCCTACATGTACATACGCTTTTTCTTGTGAAAAGGCCTATATGTACATATGTTTCTACCTATAAATAAGTTACATTATTTTATTGCATTAACCTGTTGCATACCTCCTAACTCAGCGTTTTTCAACCACTGTGCCGCGGCACACTAGTGTGCCGTGAGATATTGTCTGGTGTGCCGTGGGAAAAATTCCAATTTCATCCGTAACATGTGGCCTCGGCTCACAAATTAGGGTTGCCAACCGGCCGGTTTTCAGCCGGCCTGGCCGGTTTTTCCATGGCCAGGCCGGCTGCCGGCACAGTTGTAAAACCGGCCATTGAAAAGCCGGTTTTTTGCTCTGGCCGCAAGATCGGGAGCGGCCAGAGCAAAAAACCAGCTTTTGTGCCGAAGTCCGCGGCGCGAACGCGATCGCGATTCCCTATAGCAGTGCAGCCGCTGGTTCTGCTTTGTACAGAGCAGTGGCTGCACTACACTTACATTGAAAAGTAAAGAGAAACTGTGTCAGGAGCCCTCCGATCATGCAGAGCCCGAGGAAGTGATGTCATGGGGGTGGGCTCCTCACAGGCTGTCTTTCCTTTTCAAATTAACTTTAGCTGCAGTGAAGTTAATTTGAAAAGGAAAGACAGCCTGTGAGGAGCCCGCCCCCATGACATCACTTCCTCGGGCTCTGCGATGACCGGAGGGCTCCTGACACAGTTTCTCTTTACTTTTCAATGTAAGTGTAGTGCAGCCGCTGCTCTGTACAAAGCAGAAGCAGCGGCTTGGGCAGAGGGGGGGGGGGGTGTGTGTGTGAGTGAACCAGCAAGGGGGGGGGGAGTGTGAGTGAACCAGCAGTGGAGGTGGGGGGGGGTGTGAGTGAACCAGCAAGGGGGGGGGGGCAATGGTGTGAGTGAACCAGCAGGGGAGGTGGGGGTAAGTGAGTGAGTGACCCAGCAGGAGGGGTGAGTAAGTGACAGGGGGGTGGGTGAGTGAACCAGCAGTGGAGGGGGGGGTGGTGTGAGTGAACCAGCAGGGGAGGGGGGTTGGTGTGAACCAGCAGGGGAGGGGGGTTGGTGTGAGTGTTTGATTCCTATTCAAGAGAATTACTTTATATATAGTCAATATAGGCACAGAGGTAAATTTTTTTAACATTTTCTAATGGTGGTGTGCCTCGTGATTTTTTTCATGAAAAAAGTGTGCCTTTGCACAAAAAAGGTTGAAAAACACTGTCCTAACTTATCATTCTCTGATGTTACCTGTTGAAGATTATGATGTAACCGTTCTTTACTAGTTATCTGTAAACCGCTTTGATTTTCCTGAAAGGTGATATATAAGACCATTAAATAAATAAATAAATCCGAAAAGCTTAATGCTGACCTGGAGCATTCTGAAGTGGTGGTTTCAACCTGCACCATATGCCATGCATTGAATTGAAGAACCATTATGGAGCCCTGGAAGTGGAGGAGGTGAAAGCACCTCTGGAAAGGGAAGAACCAGAGCTCAAGTACCCCAAAGTTGCAGAATCAGTGACCACAAGGAAGCGAAGGGTAGTGGTGGTTGGAGACTCTCTTCTGAGGGGTACTGAGGCGTCCATCTGCCAACCAGACTAGATGTCCAGACAGGTATGCTGTCTGCCTGGTGCCAAAATCCAAGATGTTACGGAGAGTTTGCCGAGACTCATCAAGCCCACTGACTATTACCCAATGTTACTAATCCATGTTGGAACAAATGATACTGCCAGGTATCCCTCAGAAAGTATCAAAAGTGACTTCATGGCTCTGGGACAGAGGGTGAAGCAGTTAGGTGCACAGGTGGTATTCTCTTCAATCCTCCCTGTTGAGGGTAAAGGCCAAGGCAGAGAGGCTCGCATCCTGGAGATGAATGCATGGCTGCGTGGATGGTGTCATCGAGAGCGTTTTGCTTTCCTAGACCATGGGATGCTGTTCCAAGGGTTGCAGAGCAGAGATGGCATCCATCTGTCTAAGAAAGGTCAACATGTCTTCGGTAATAGACTGGCTAATCTACTGAAGAGGGCTTTAAACTAGATTCGTTGGGGATGGGTGAAGAAAACCCCCAGGTAAGTAATACATTAAATACCTTTATGGAAATGGGTAACAGGGGTAACATATGGAAAGCAGTGTGTATAAATGCCCGTAGTATGAGAAATACGATCCCTGATGTTGAAGCTTTGGTGGGAGTGGCTGACTTGGATTTAGTAGCAATTACAGAAACATGGTTCACAGAAAACCATGACTGGGATGTAACTATACCTGGCTATACTTTATTCAGAAAGGACAGGGTAGGAAGAAGGGGAGGAGGAGTGGCACTATATGTAAAAACTACTATTAAAGCTTTGGAATTACAGAGCTTAAAAGGGAGAGAGGAGGCATTGTGGGTTAAACTAGAAAGAGGGAAAGAGAAATCTATTTGCATTGGTGTGATATACAGACCTCCCTCACAAGAGGAAGAGGTGGACAGAGTTAATTGAAGACATACGCAGCATTGCTAGGAAAGGGGAAGTGCTACTGATAGGGGATTTCAATATGCCAGATGTTGATTGTCACATTCCTGCTGCAGTATCATGTAGAAGTAAGGAGATCCTGGATTCTCTACAGGGAGAACTAGTCAGGCAATTAGTAACAGATCCCACATGTGAAGGGGCCATACTGGACTTGGTGCTTACCAATGGTGAAAGTGTTTCTGATGTTGTAGTGGGAGATCATTTTGCATCTAGTGATCACCAGATGGTCTGGTTCAGTATTAGGACTAGGGCTATTAGAATCCATTCAGAGGTGAGGATCTTAGACTTTAGGAAGACTAACTTTGCCAAGATGGGCCAATACCTCAGGGAGTCGTTAGTGGGATGGGAACAGCTGGCGGATGTAGAAAAACAGTGGGCAAAACTGAAAGGGGATATTTTAAGGGCAACCAACCTTTTTGTTAAAATGGTAAATAAAGGTAAAAGGAAAAGGAGACCGCTATGGCTTTCGAAAGAAGTAGCTGAAAAAGTGAAAGAAAAGAAGGAGGCCTTCATGAAATACAAGAGATCACAGACAGAGGAAGACAAGCATCTATATTTGGAAAAAGTTAGAGAAACTAGCAAAGTAGGAAAGCAAAGATTCAAAAAGAGGAGGAAATAGCCAATGCAATAAAATGGGGGGATAAGACATTTTTCAGATATGTTAGTGAGAAGAGGAAGGGCAAAAGTGGTATTGTCAGACTCAAGGGTGTAGGGGAGGAATATGTAGAAGCTGATAAGGATAAAGTGGAATTGCTTAACAAATATTTCTGTTCTGTGTTCACAGATGATGAACCAGGAGCAGGACCTCAGAAAACACCCACAAACAGGAACAGAAGCGAGGGACATCTTGAACAATTTTCAGAAGACTGTGTTTGTGAAAAACTAGCTAAACTTAAAGTAGACAAAGCGATGGGCCTGGATGGGATACACCCTAGAATACTGAGGGAACTTGGGGACGTTCTAGCAGCTCCACTGACTGACCTTTTCAATGCCTCGTTGGAGTCGGGAGTGGTGCCAAAGGACTGGAGAGAGGCTCATGTGGTGCCTTTACACAAAAGCGGAAGTAAGGATGTGGTTGAAAATTACAGGCCGGTTAGTTTAACTTCGGTGGTGAGTAAATTATTGGAAACGCTGCTGAAAGAGAAAATAGTGAGGTTTCTGGAGTCCAGTGGATTACAGGATCCGAGGCAGCATGGACTCACCAAAGGCAGTTCTTGTCAGTCAAATCTGATTGATTTCTTTGACTGGGTGACCAGGGAGTTGGACTGAGGGAGAGCTCTAGATGGTGGTGTATTTGGATTTCAGTAAAGCCTTTGACACTGTTCCTCACAGGCAACTTATAAACAAACTGAGCACCCTAGGGATGGACCCTAAAGTTACTGCTTGGGTTAGAAATTGGTTGGGTGGGAGGCGACAAAGAGTTCAGGTAAATGGAGCTCATTCTGAGGAGAAGGGTGTTACCAGTGGTGTGCCCCAGGGATCTGTCCTTGGTCCGATTCTTTTTAACATCTTTGTTAGTGATATAGCGGAAGGGCTGTCGGGTAAGGTTTGCCTCTTTGCGGATGATACCAAATGTGAAATAGAGTAGACACCCAGGAAGGTGTAGATAACATGAGGAGGATTCTAGCTAAGCTTGAAGAATGGTCTAGAATTTGGCAACTGGGATTTAATGTTAAAAAATTTAAGGACATGCATTTGGGCTGCAGCAATCCAAGGGAGCAATATATAATATAGGGGGTGAAGGACTTTTCTCCACTAAAGAAGAGCAGGACCTAGGCGTGGTTGTTTCTGATGATCTTAAAGTAGCTAAACAGGTAGAAAAGGCGATGGCAAAAGCTAGAAGGATGCTTGGGTGCATACGGAGAAGAATGGCTAGCATTAAAAAGGAGGTGATCGTGCCTCTGTATAAGTCTTTGGTGCGACCTCATTTGGAGTATAGGGTGCAGTTCTGGAGACCGCACCTTCAAAAGGATGTGAACAGGATGGAGTCGGTGCAGAGGGTGGCTACTAAAATGGTTAGTGGCCTTCATTATAAAGCATATATTTATTTATTTATTTAGAGTACATTTGTATACCGCTACTTCCAGCGATCAGCAGCGGTTTACGCGTATGAGGACATTCTTAAGAATCTTAATATGTACACATTAGAGGAAAGGCGGGATAGAGGTAATATGATTGAGATGTTTAAATACCTCTGTGGCATAAATGTTCAGGGAGAGAGCCTCTTTCAATTGAAAGCAAGTTCTGCTACGAGGGGACATTGGATGAGGGTGAAGGGGGATAGATTCAGGAGTGATATGCGGAAATATTTCTTTATGGAAAGAGTAGTGGATTCATGGAATAGTCTCCAGTGGAGGTGGTAGAGATGAGGACAGTAACTGAATTCAAAAAAGCATGGGACAAACCCAGAGGATCTCTAAAGGTAAAAAGGGGACTGTTGTAGTTGTTGATATGGAAGGACAGATTAGATAGGCCATGTGGTCTTTTTCTGTCATCATATTTCTATGTTTCTATGCACTAAACAAAGAAGGACTTCATGGGTGAAGACCAAGGAGGACCCACTGCTCAAAGTTAGACATAAAAAAGCACACGTGATCTTTGCCCAAACCCACCTTGAAAAACCACAATACATCTGGGAAAATGTTCTGTGGATGAAACCAAATGAACTGTTTGGCAATGCAGACCACTGGTACATTTACAGGCGAAGGAATGAAGCTTATAAGGAAAAAACACCTTTCCTACAGTTAAATATGGCGGAGGTTCCATAATGTTGTGGGGCTATTTTATTGCTTCGGAAATTAGAGGCCTGGAATGTATTAAAGGAATCATGAAGTCAGAGGACTACCAAGGTATTTTGGACAAAATATGCTAGCTAGTGTCAGAAGTCTAGGTCAAAGGTCATGGATCATTCTGCGGGACAGTGACCCAAAACATATATCCAAAAGTACAAAAGAATGGTTAGAAAGGAAAAAATGGACTGTTAAACTGGCCTGATCTCAATCTCAAGAACCTTTGGAAAGAGCTGAAATCTGCCATTGGTAAAAGGAATCCTGGAAACATTCATGAGCTGGAGCATATCACAGTTGTAGTGAGAGAAACTATCAGCGGACAGATGTATGAAACTTATAGATGGCTACAAGAAACATTTGGAGGCTGTCATTACTGCTAAGGATTGTGAAACCAAATATTATTTAAGGGTGCCATTATTCTTGTTGAGGTCATATTTTGTGTTTTCTTTTTCTCAGAAATTACTATGTCTAAGTTGCACAGACATCTCTTTTGTTATTGTATACCTTTGAACATACTATTAAAATATTATGCTGATATACAGCTGTAATATTTCCAATTATTTCTCAAGATATTGTACACAACATACCTAAAATTCAAGGGTGCCAATAATGTTGACCACAACTGTATTTACCTTGCAGTGTTGCTTTGCAGAGATTGGTATAGATTTTCTGCATTAAGATCACTGCGTAAAGATATTAAGCAAGACTTGGGGAAAGTAATATCTCCAGGAACAAGCAGGAATGAGTCTTCACATATGGGTATCGTCGGCACCGACGGAGCCCGCGCGGGAACGCTCCCCAGCGTCCAATAGGAATGCTTTTGGGAGCGTGCATCCACGCATGCGCGCTGCCTTCCCGCCTATCTACCTCACTCTCTTCAGTTCTTCATTTTCCGCGGAGCTGAAAGGACGTGAACCCTGTCACCGCAGAAAATTCTACTTTTATTTCTTATTTTTTGTGGTCGCGCCTGCCTTCGTTCGACGCCCACTGTTACCAGTGGTGCTTTTTTCTTTCTTTCTTTTAAAAAAAACAAAACAAAACACAGAACTTGTGCTTTTTCAGTCAGGGGTACCCTGCTTAGTGCTTGGCGCCATTTTGGCCACTAGGCCTCTTCTCTCAGCATGGAGAAACCAACTACTGGTTTCAAAAAATGCTCAAAGTGTGCCAGCACAATTTCTGTCACAGACACCCATGACTGGTGTCTTATGTGTTTAGGTACTGACCATTACCCAGCGGAGTGTCTCTCCTGCAGGAAGCTGACTAAAAGAAGTCTGCAGAATCGAGCAAATCAACTCGGTGCCCTGTTTGCATCAGACACAATGTCAGTAGCATCAGTGTCTTCCAGGGCCTCTACTTCTTCCCAGGGATCTCAGGTAACTAAACATAGGTCTAAATCAAGCCGGTCCTCGAGAGGTAGATCTCCCTCTAAGTATCGAGATGCCTCTGGTGTTGCCCTCGAGGATTCTGCACCGGCAAAACAGCCCTGGCGGGAGTCTTCAGGCTCCAAAGCACTATCGGGGCTCCAGGATGTTCTCAAGACTTCGGCCTCGATGGACGTTCCTGTTCTATGCTCGGGGGTTGTGGCCGCTTCTGTCGGTACCGACACCCCGGCATCGGAAATGGTAATGGATAAAAGACTCCTTGCCATTGAACGTAGTCTAGCGAATCTTTTGGCTACTTCGGTACCGCTAAAGTCGCTGCAGACTGTTCCACAGGCACCGGTATCGCTCTCGGTACCGGTGCCAGTACCCTCGGTACCTGCTTCGGCAGGCTTACTTCCCCCGATGCTGAGTTTGGAATCACTCTCGAGCATGGGGGATCAAGTACCGACTCGTTTCGGTACCGACCTCGAGCGGTACTGAAGACAACTTTTGAAGGAGAACCCGGTGCTTCCTCCCTGAGTCTTCCTATTCCGATGACTCAGATGACTCCACCGGTACCAGAGCTGAACTTTTACAAGATTCAACTCTTTCTCCTCAACGTAGGATGTCTCCTCCTGAGGACATGTCTTTTCACGATTTTGTGCGTGATATGGCAGTTCCTGAAAAGGAGCCTAGGGCAGAAGAATTAAGAATTCTGCAATACCCCTTGGCTCCAAAGTCAGCAGCTATGCTCCCTATACATCAGATCTTGCATGATCTAATGTTAAGGATGTGGGAAACTCCTTTAGCAGTAACCCCACATTCTAAATGCCTTGACACTATGTATAGAGTGCCACCTTGTCCAGGATTTCAAAAGACTCAACTACCACACCACTCTATGGTGGTGGAGTCTGCCATGAGACGCATTAAGAGTACAAAGAGACACTCTTCTAATCCTCCAGGTCGTGAATCTAGAACACTGGATGCTTTTGGGCGTAGATGTTTTCAGGCCTCCATGCTTTCAGCAAGGATTAGTTCCTATATTTTATACATGGGAATGTTTCTTGAGGAGGTTACAAAAAAATTAGAGCTTGTGAACCCCTTCCTTCAAGATGATAAAAGAGCAGACCATTTATCACTAGTCAAACATGCTCAGAATGTCTCTAAGTTCATGAATCGTGCTACCTTTGACTGTTTTGAATGCATTAGCAGGACTTCTGTTATAGCTATAGGAGCACAACAAATTGCCTGGCTCCAAGCTTCTGACTTGGAGGAATGGGTGCAGGAAAAGCTGGGAAATATTCCTTGCACTGGAGAAAATCTTTTTGGCAAGGATTGGCAATCTAAGGCTAATCGGTTGGATACTGATAATGCCACTTTGAATAGATTGTCAAAGATTTGTACTAACCCAGCTAAGAAAAATACCTTTAAGAAAACTTTTTTCTCTAAGAAGAAAAAGTTCTATCCATCTTCCACCCAACAGACGTATGTTCCCCAAAAAGGGCAACAACAGACAAGACAAAGAAAACCCAAACCCCAACCGCTCAGCAGACTCAGCCTCCTCAGGGTTTTTGACTTTTGTCCAGAGAACATACTCACTCTTCCTCTATTAGGCCCAGAACCTCTAAACATTCCGGGCCGTATTTGCCACTTTGCCAACAGATGGCAACAAATCACATCAGAGGCCTGGACTTTGTCCATAGTGAGTTTGGGGTACAAGCTTCGTTTCCTCAGCTTACCACCACCCACACTGGTAAAACAGTTCAACTCTCAACCTCTAGGCATAGACCTCTTGCTACAAGAGGTCTCTACTCTTCTAGCTCAAGGAGCTATAGAAGAGGTTCCTTTATGCCAACAAGGTACAGGGTTTTACTCCCCCTACTTTTCTCATTCCAAAAAAAACAGGGGGGTTTAAGACCAATTCTGGATCTCAGAGAGCTGAACAAATTTCTAGTCCGAGAGAAGTTCAAAATGCTTTCCCTCGGCTCTCTTCTGCCATACCTTCACAGGCAAGATTGACAACGTTCTCTAGATTTAAAAGACGCCTACATGCATATCCTTATTCATGTAGATCACAGGAAATTCTTTCGGTTCCTGGTCCAGGGAAGACATTTCCAGTACAGAGTCCTTCCCTTTGGGCTGGCCTCGGCTCCAAGGGTCTTCACAAAATGCATGTCAGTAATAGCAGCATTCATGAGGACCCTGGGGATTTTTGTCTTCCCTTACTTGGACGATTGGCTCATCCGAGCACAGTCATCTCAAGAAGCTCATCAGGCCCTGTTATGAGCAAAACAAATACTCCAGTATTTGGGATTGGTCATAAATCTTTCAAAGTCTCAGCTCGCCCCATCTCAGACCCTCGAGTTTATAGGTGCTCGCTTGGACACACAGCTTGCAAGGGCTTTCTTGCCCCAACCGCGCTGTCTGCGAATCATCGAGCTAGCATCTCAAGCAGCGCTGCAGACCTTCCTCACTGCTTGACAGATGCTTCACCTACTAGGTCACATGGCATCGACCGTCCATGTAATACCTTATGCTCGTCTTCATATGCGAGTGGCCCAGTGGACCTTGGCTTCCCAGTGGTCCCAGGCCTCAGGAGGCCTTACAGACAAGATCAGGGTTACCACACGCCTGATTCTGTCTCTCCGTTGGTGGCAATCTCTGGAAATCCTTTTAATAGGCGCTCCTTTCCAGCAGTCACAAACTCAGGCAGTCCTCACAACAGATGCCTCCAAGATGGGTTGGGGAGCCCACTTGGACAGTCTATCAACGCAGGGCCTTTGGTCTTCACAGGAGGCTCTTCTTCATATAAACCTCCTAGAACTCAGAGCCATCTCCAATGCTATTCGAGTCTTTTGCACCCAGCTCGTAAACAAAACAGTTCTGGTGCAAACAGACAATCAAGTAGCCATGTTGTACCTCAACAAACAAGGCGGAACAGGCTCTTTGCATCTATGCATCGAAGCTCTGCAACTATGGGCCTTTGCCAGAGAGCATCGGATTCATCTGCGGGCAGTCTTATCTTCCAGGCGTTCAAAACGTTTGGGCAGACAGACTCAGTCGAGTACTCGTGCCACACGAGTAGTCACTCCACTCTTATCATCTTGCTTGAGTTTTTCGTGTCTGGGGAACACCAGACATAGACCTCTTTGCAAGTCCACAGAATGCCAAACTTCCCCGGTTTTGTTCCAAACTTCCAGCACAGAACTGTCAAGCCAGGGATGCATTCCTGCTTCACTGGGGTCAGGATTACCTATATGCATTTCCGCCAATCCCTCTAATCCCCAAAACCTTATTCAAACTCCAGAGGGACAAGGGACGCATGATACTCATAGCGCCTTCCTGAGCGAGGCAAACATGGTATCCTCTTTTCTCCAGGACCAAGCAGGAAGTCAGTCCTCACATATGGGTGTCATCGACGCTGATGAAGCCCCAGCGGAGCATTTCTCCAGCTTTCTATGAAAGCCTTTGGGAATGCAGGCGCACGCATGCGCGGTTCCCTTCCCGCCTAAAGGTGCCATCTTACCTCAGTCTCTTTTTTTCCGTGAAGCCCACCGGACGTGTGTCCAGTTTTCCCGGTTAAAATTAGATTTTTCAGCGATTCTTTGCTATTTTTTCTCCCGGTTCGACGCCGGTTCCCCTCCCGCCGGGTTCGGTACACCGGTATCGAGCCCGATTCTTCTTTTTCGGTTTTTGCCCTTCGTGGCTGACGTTCATGCCCTTTTTTCCCTGGAAGGCCGGTCCTTTGACCTCGCGGGGACTCTTTTTTTTCCCCGATGGCTTCCAGCAGTTTTAAGAAGTGTGATCGGTATAAGAAACTAATGTCTCTCACCGACACACACGACTGCTGCCTTCGGTGCCTCGTCCCCGACCACGATCCTAAGTCGTGCGGGGCTTGTGGAAAGATGTCTTCCAAGGCACTACAAAGTCAACAGCAGCAAAAGGAAAGGCTTTTCTCGGACTCAGCCTCCAGCCGGGCCCGGACCTCGTCTGAGGCCTCGACATCTCGGGATTCCGATCCTGAGCGCTGTCGAAGCTCCTCGGACAGGGGGTCCCCCGACCGGGAACACAAGAGGAAGAAATGGCTCGCGAGGGCGTCGGAGGAGGAGGTCCCTGGCTCCTTGAGGGCCAGGTCTAAGACCCCCGACCATCGCCCCGGGCCTGTGGAACCGGAGAAGCCTGCCAACGTTCCTCCTGTGGAGCCAGAGTCTGTGGACACGTAAACCCCGTAGGCCTCGTGGACTCTCCTCCCAGGGAGCCAACGTCGGGCCCGGCGCCGCCGCCGGGGCCCGAGTCGGTGGCTGCTGCGTCTCCCGAGCTGGGTCTCAGGATGACAGCCTTGGAGAGAAGATTGTTTGCCTTCATGGAGCAGCAGCGGGCACTGATGGCCAGCCTGTCTGGCGCATCTGCCCCGACCACCGGGACATCGACGTCGAAGTCGACCCCGGTGACCGAGCCAATGCTCGAGTCCATCGTGGCTCGGAGTCGACCTCGGTCGCGGTCTCCCTCGACCTCCCATTCGGGACCGAGGGCGTCGATGCCGGTGCTTCCGGCGTCGGGGCGGGTGCTCCAGGGCCCCACGGGGTCTGACCCCGTTTCTTCCTCGGACAAGTCAGCTTGGGAGACGGAGGACGAGGAGTCTCCTGATACCTTCAAGACTCGGTGCGTCCCTTCGGACTCAACGCAGTCTGAGCCCCAGAGTAGGTCCCCCCCGGAGGACACCCGGTTCTCAGAGTTCGTTCGGGATATGGCCACTGCCTTGGCTATTCCGGCGGACCCCGAGGAAGAGCCTCAAACTGAAGAGCTCGAGGCGCTACAGTATGACTCTCCTCCGAAGGAGGCCTTTACTGTCCCGGTTCCTCCGATGCTGGAACGGCTCCTCTTCTGTATGTGGGAGGCACCGGCCTCGGCACCGGTTCTTAGCAAGCGAGTTGATTCGATCTATTGACTCCGGAAGAGCCCTCGTTTTCAGAAGGCACAGCTACCACACCATTCCATGGTTGTGGAATCGTCCATACATCGTTTGAAGAGCCAGTAGATGCACTCCGCGGTGCCTCCTGGCAGGGAGGCCTGAAACCTCGATGGCGTCGGTAGAAAGTGCTTCCAGGGCTCGATGCTTGCTTGCCGTGTCCAGTTCTACCAGCTGTACATGGGCATGTACTTGCGGGATCTGGCCAAGGAGTTGGCCGGGTTCTCGGCTGGTCTCTCCGGGGAACCCTTGCAGAGATTTAAGTCCTTGTCCTCGGGGATTCGGGACTGCTCGAAGTTCATGTCCCGCGCCGCCTACGATGGCTTCGAGGCTTCGGCCCGAGTTGCGGCAGCCGGCATCTCGGCTCGAAGCCAGGCATGGCTGCAGTTATCGGACCTCGAGCAATGGGTTCAGGACAAGTTGGTCGATGTCCCTTGTCGAGGTGAAAACCTTTTTGGCAAGCCCATGACCGAGAAGGCCGCTCAGCTCGAGACCGAGCACCTCACACGGACAAGGCTGTCGAGGAAGACCTCTGCCCCTTCTCACAAAAAGAAGGGCTCGGGTAAAAAGCCCTTTTACCCGAGGAAGGGCACTGCCTACAAACAGTACCCGCAATATCAGGCTGCCCAAGCTGCCCCCCAGGGTCAGCAAGCCAAGGGCCAGGGCATTGGGCCCCATAGGCAGAGGACCCCCAAGCCTCAGGCCCCTGCTACCACTCAGCAGGGTGGGGGCTTTTGACTCCTTGAGCGTAGCCTCTCCTCCACTGCTCTCCCAACCCTGCACAGGAGGTCGTCTCGCCCTCTTTGCCCACCAGTGGCCCCTTATCACCGGGGACAGTTGGGTGCTGGAGATAGTCCACAAAGACTATGCCCTCCATTTTCACCAACTTCCTCCTCCATACTTTCCAGGGGAGCCTCCCAGGGCTCCCCTGCACACAGACCTTCTCCTTCAGGAGCTTCAGGGTCTGTTAGTGGACAGGGCGGTGGAGCCTGTGCCTCCCCACTTGCAAGGTCACGGATTCTACTCCAGGTATTTCCTGGTGCCCAAAAGAACCGGTGGCCTTCGACCCATTCTGGACCTCAGGAACCTCAACAAGTTTCTAGTGAAGGAAAGGTTCAAGATGCTTACTCTTGGGACTCTTCTGCCCTACCCCCAGCAGGGAGATTGGCTATGCTCTTTAGATCTAAAGGATGCGTACACTCACATCCTCATTCATCCAGACCACAGAAAGTACCTCAGGTTCATTGTGGTAGGAAACCATGATCAGTACAGAGTGCTGCCTTTCGGCCTCACCTCCGCCCCCAGAGTCTTCACAAAGTGCCTAGCTGTGGTGGCGGCCTTCCTGAGAAACCAGGGAATCTTTGTCTTCCCCTATCTGGACGACTGGCTCATCAGAGGTCATACGTGCCAGGAGGCCAAACAAGCCACCCTCAGGACTATTGCTCTTCTACAAAGCCTGGGGTTTGTCATAAACTTCGCAAAGTCCACTTTGCTCCCCTCCCAAAACTTGGAGTTCATTGGGGCAAGGCTGGACTCTCTGCTGGCAAAGGCTTTCTTGCCAGTAGACAGGGCCCAAAGGTTGATGGCCTTGGCAAATCAGTTTCTCAGCAGGTCCCTGGTCTCCGCCAGGCTCTGCCTGCGGCTTCTAGGCCACATGGCTTCGACGGTACATGTGATCCCCAATGCCAGGCTCCATATGAGGCCTGCACAGTGGTGCCTTCGGAGTCAGTGGTCACAGGCCACAGGCAGCCTCAGAGACAGGATAAGGGTGTCCAGACCATTTCTGCACTCCCTCAACTGGTGGCTACACCCACCCAATCTGCTGAAAGGGGTGCCTTTTCAGATTCCAGGGTACACAGTAGTGCTGACAACAGATGCCTCCTTGCAAGGCTGGGGAGCTCATTGTCTGGGCAAGTGCAACCAGGGCCTGTGGTCTCCCTGGGAAGCTGCACAGCAGATCAATCTCTTCGAACTCAGAGTTATTCAATTAGCACTCAAAGCTTTCACTCCTACCCTGGCTCAACAGTCTGTCCTGATTCAGACAGACAACCAAGTTGCCATGTTTTATGTGAACAAACAGGGTGGAACTGGGTCCAGGATCCTTTGTCGGGAGGCCCAAGACCTTTGTTCTTTTGCCCTCAAGCACAACATGCTCCTCAAGGCTGTCTACCTTCCAGGCCAGGACAACTACCTGGCAGACAGATTGAGCAGAATACTGCAGCCCCACGAGTGGCAGCTGCATCCTTCAGTAGTTCAGAGGATCTTCCTGAAATGGGGTCTTCCTTTGATAGATCTCTTTGCCAGCCCAATGAACAAACAGCTGCCAAAGTTCTGCTCCAGGCAACCGCATCCTCTGCGGATAGCAGTGGATGCTTTTCTGATATCCTGGTCTCAGAGCCTCCTCAATGTATTTCCTCCCACGCCCTTGGTGGCCCGAACTCTCTTCAAGATCCTTCAGGACAAGGCCTCGGTCCTGCTGGTAGCTCCCAGGTGACCGAGACAGCCTTGGTTTCCTCTTCTGCTTCAACTGGCGGTGGATCCTCCACTACCTCTGGGGTTGCAACCCGACCTTCTCTCACAGGAGTAGGGTTCCCTTCTGCACCCCAATCTCAAAGCTCTCAATTTGATGACCTGGAAGGCTGCAAGGGTAGTCTTGGCTCCCTGGGGCCTTCCTCAGGAGGTTGAAGAAGTTGTCCTAGCCTCTAGAAAACAGTCCACTAGGAAAACCTATGCTCTCAAATGGAAGAGGTTTTCTGTGTGGTGTCAGCTAGGTACAGAAGATCCTTTCTCCTGTACTGTGCCAGTAGTTCTTCAGTACTTACTGCACTTGTCAAATCAAGGTCTTAAATCCAATTCTGTTCGGGTCCACCTCTCAGCTCTAGCAGCTCACCACTCTCTGGTGGAGGGTCATTTTCTCTCTGGTCACCCATTGGTGTCTCGCTTTCTTAGGGGCTTGCTTTTACTCAAGCCTCCTATCCGTCCTCCTGCCCCTGAGTGGGAGCTGAATGAGGTCTTACAGCAACTGACTCGCCCACCTTTTGAGCCCATGGCTACTTGTCCACTATGCTTCCTCTCCTGGAAGACACTCTTCCTGATAGCCCTTACCTCGGCTAGGCGAGTAAGTGAGCTTCAGGCCCTGGTCTGTGATAGGCCTTACACCAGGATTTATAGGAACAGGGTAGTCCTTAGGACTCATCCAAAGTTCCTCCCTAAGGTTGTCTCCTCCTTCCACCTCAACCAGGAGGTGGTTCTTCCAACATTCTTCCCTAGGCCTTATGCCAGCCAGGCTGAAGCAGTCCTGCATACCCTGGACTGTAGGAGGGCCTTATCCTTCTACCTTGACCGTACGCAGGGGCATAGGAGGGCTACTCAACTCTTCGTATCCTTTGACCCCAATAAGTTGGGGTTGCCTGTGTCCAAGCGTACCTTGTCCATCTGGGTGTCTGACTGTATCACCTGGGCTTATAAGGCGGCTGACCTTCCTTTGCAGGGTCGGGTTATGGTCCACCGAGTCAGGGCAATGGCTGCCTCAGTGGCTCATCTCCGCTCTGTGCCCTTGGTAGACATCTGCAGGGCTGCAACTTGGTCTTCAAGCCAGACTTTTGCAGCCCATTACTGCCTGGAGAGGGAGTCCCGTAGGGGCAGTGCTTTTGGCCAAGCAGTACTCAGGAATCTCTTTGAGGTTTAGACAACTCCTGCCGGGCTACCGGTGGAGGTTGTGTCCTTGAAAAGCCTTTCTTTGCTGCTGAGACTAGAGGGAGTACTCTTGTTCAGCCTGGGTTCCTCGGTAGCCCAGAGCTTGGGAGTCACCCATATGTGAGGACTGACTTCCTGCTTGGTCCTGGAGAAAGAGTAGTTACTCACCTGTAACAGGTGTTCTCCAGGAGCAGCAGGAATCAGTCCTCACAACCCTCCCTCCTCCCCTGGGAGTTGCAGTTGTACATAGTTTATTTTTCATTTTTGTGTGCTGTTCTTAGCTATGTCATTTGACTGAGGTAAGATGGCACCTTTAGGCGGGAAGGGAACCACACATGCGTGCCTGCATTCCCAAAGGCTTTCATAGAAAGCTGGGGAAATGCTCCGCTGGGGCTTCATCAGCGTCGATGACACCCATATGTGAGGACTGATTCCTGCTGCTCCTGGAGAACACCTGTTACAGGTGAGTAACTACTCTCTCTTGCAACTCTCGCAAGCCACCTCTCTGGAGTTAGGGAGTGCTCCAGATCTTCTGTCCCAGGACAACGGATCTCTACTGCACCCCAGTCCCCAGTCCCTACATCTCAAGGCCTGGTTACTCAAGGTCTAGACTTTCAAGATCTAGACCTGTCTCAACAGGTGAAGGACATTCTTCTGGCCTCCAGGAAACCTTCCACAAGATGTTCTTACGCTTTTAAGTGGAGAAGGTTTTCTTCCCGGTGTAATCAGAGAGGACTTAATCCCTCTTTGGTACCAGTAGACTCTCTCCTAGAGTATCTCCTCCATTTGTCGGCTTCTGGTCTTCAGACCAATTCTGTTAGAGTCCATCTTAGTGCTATTGCTGCGTCTCATAAGCTCTTAGATGGACAACCAATTTCCTCTCATCCACTTATTTCTAGATTTATGAGAGGACTTCTTCTAACAAAACCTCCCATTAAACCGCCTCCGGTGGCGTGGGATCTTAACCTTGTTCTAGGTGTGCTCATGGAGCCACCTTTCGAGCCTTTGGCTACTTCGGATTTAAAGTTTCTTTCATGGAAAGTTGTTTTCCTGATTGCCATCACTTCTGCCAAACATATTAGTGAACTTCAGGCTTTAATGGCTGATCCGCCTTATACAAGGTTTCATCATGATAAAGTGGTTCTTAGGACCCATCCTCATTTTCTTCCAAAGGTGGTTTCACCTTTTCATCTAAACCAGTCAGTTTATCTTCCTGTTTTCTTTCCTAGGCCTCATTCCTCCTCTGCGGAAAGAAAACTTCATACTTTGGACTGTAAAAGAGCTCTAGCTTTTTATCTTCAAAGAACCCAGCCTCACAGAAAGTCTTCTCAGCTTTTTTGTGGCTTTTGACTCTAGCCATTTAGGACTTCCTGTCACTAAAAGAACCCTCTCTAAATGGATTGCAGATTGTATCTCCTATACATATCAAAGTAAAGGAATACCTCTTGAAGGCCATGTCACAGCTCATAATGTCAGAGCCATGGTAGCCTCAACAGCTAACCTTCGTTCTGCGGCTATTGATGAAATCTGCAAAGCAGCAACTTGGGCCTCAGTACATACTTTCACTGCCCATTATTGTCTAGACAAGGACTCCCGCTGGGATGCCTTGTTTGGTCAAGCTGTTCTACAACACCTTTTCCACTCATAGTTCAACTCCTGCCCTCCATCCATTTGGATGCCTGAGGTCCCTGGGGGAAGCATGGCCCATCTACATAGATTTGCTACATGCTGGATCTTCCCTAGGCATCTTTCAGCTCGGGAGTCCCCATATGTGAAGACTCATTCCTGCTTGTTCCTGGAGATAGCGTAGTTACTCACCTGTAACAGGTGATCTCCGGGAACAGCAGGAATATGTCTTCACAACCCACCCGCCTCCCCTAGGAGTTGTCTTTCTCTCTCTCTTTCTCTATTTTTATCTACTTCTCTCCTTCGGTCTCAGCTTTAAACTCAACTGAAGAGAGGGAGGTAGATAGGCGAGAAGGCAGCGCGCATGCGTGGATGCACGCTCCCAAAAGCGTTCCTATTGGACACTGGGGAGCGTTCCCGTGCGGGCTCCGTCGGTGCCGACGATACCCATATGTGAAGACTTACTCCTGCTGTTCCCGGAGATCACCTGTTACAGGTGAGTAACTGCGCTTTATTCTCTCCCCCTCAGAGATGCACAGCTTCGAAGTCACACTGTTGTTAATTCCAGATTTTTGTAAAGGAATTCAATTAAGAATGTTTGTTTCATCCTCAGGATACATACAGAAGAAGACAGATGCAGCGTACTATTACACGGCAAATGTCATTTGATCTGACAAAACTGCTGGTGACAGAGGATTGGTTCAGTGACATCAGTCCTCAAACTATGAGAAGGTTGCTCAACATTGTTTCAGTTACAGGTTGGTGTGTCAGACAGCAGTGTTTGAGTGTTTAAATTTAAGATGGAACAAACTGTGTTATGAATGTTCTGCATAAACCCTGATTCTCACACTCAGCCTATACAGCTCCTGTGGAATGTTTGCCATCTTGCTCCACATGCCCCTTCCTTACAATCATACCACCATGCAAACTATCCCCAACCATACAACATGAAGAAAAGTCTCAAAGACACCCATCCTGCCATTAGGTTGCCACATACAGACATAAACAGCAGCCATTCATTGGCTTGCTCTCTCATGCACAACAGGCATTGACATTAAACCAATTAAGATAAAATATCCAGCAGAGAGAGTCCAACAGGTCATTTCATAGCCGCATTGGCAACCTCCAATTCAGCTATCAACTGCTACAGTTTGACAGGATCCAAAAATGTCCTTATCAAATTGCTATAAGTCACTTTAAAACTTGGAAGTGCGAAGAGGTCAAAATGCACCCCCAAGGTTTGAAGCCTCAGGTGAAGAGTGAGGAAACACTTCCTTTGATCTGCCATGGCTTTAGCGAAATTGTACATGATGGAGATGTGCTGACCTGCCCACAACAAGTAACGTATTTGCTGTGGTTTGGTCAAGATTTTTAGTGCTTGAGGGAAGAGCATGACTGAGGACGAATGGCCTAAGGGTTGATGTGACCTTGTCTGGTCTGTATAGGCATGCATAGGGCACAGTCGACCTCAAAGGGCCAATCAAAGGAAATTTTGAAGTAGCTTGGGGAGCATTTGTTCTATGAAGGTAACCAGTGACTCCCCCTCAGCTATCTCCTGGAGTCCGAGTGTGCAGTTCTTGCAGCACCTGTGGTAGTCCATGTCTTCCAGCTAATTCTGTAGAGATACCACCATTTTTAGAGAGCCTTCTGCAGCTTGCACACAATCTTCCTAGTGTGTGGTTTGTGCCTCTATAGCATCCAGCTTTTCTACTACTACTGTAACTTGTGAACCAAGGTGAGTTTCATCTTGATCTCTTGGACAACAACACTGCTAGCCAAAAATGTTATTTTCAGATCCCCAAATTGTTCTAACATGGCAGCCAAGAGCTTGTCTTCCGCATTTGTATTTTTTGGTTTGGGTGGTGAAGGTAGGACCGCTTTAGAGCATTTCAGACCAGCCCTTGCCACAAAACCCATATAAAGTTTTTGAGATTTAACCATAGTCATACAGTATAGAAGACCAAACTGCTGAATGGGGTGATTTTAATTTAAAACAACAAGAAGCCCCCAGTGGTCAATGTGGAGATCTCGGCACTCTCACAACTATTCTGCATGAGCTCAGGATTGCCCCCCGCCCTGCCAACCCTCAAAGCTTTTTACTTTTTTTGTAGCACCAAATCTTTATGCCAGCGTATCTTCATGCCAGCCTGCAGCACAGGAGCAGAGGTTGATCAGAGATGAAATGCCACACTTTACCTCAGATCATCCATGATCCCTGGTGGCCCAAGTGGGCTTCTGGATTCCCCCACCCCCAAGCCCACAAAACTTGCCTTGCTTGATGGACCCCCACCGCCGTCCACAATACTTGCCCCTGCTTACCCAAGTGGGACCCACTGGACCCCCTGCTCCCAACTCCACAAAACGTGTACCTGGTCACTCAAGCGGGCCCCATCAGAACCCTGCCACACTCTGACTCCCGACCCCACAAAAACTGTCATTGGTGACCTAGGTTGGCTCCCTGACCCCCACAACTGTCTCTGGTGGCACCCTTCCAATGCCTTCTAGAGCCCCTGACTCCCCCAATGCACCTTCAAAATTTGGGAGGCAGGAGTGTCACCCACTTGCACCTTTGGTGCCTCCATCGTATAAAATGGTGGCATCTGATCCTACTGAGTCTGAAAGGCCAGAGCTGCACAAGACACAGATAAGATTTCTCCTTTTTATCTCTGCTGGTTTTTTATTGCAAATATAGAATACTAAGGGTTGGTTAAACTTTAAGTATTGGGAAAATTGCTAATTGCTGGTCCTACATTACGTTTGAGGATAGTCAAACTGCTTGAATTCCTTGTGTAGCCTTAACAGTTCTGAGTGTGCCCACAGTTCAGGTAAAAGCCTACTGGGGCAGGGACACTTGGAAGAAATATCAGCTACTTGGAATTAGAAATACTTACTTTGCAAGGGAGCAACAGAGGCCTTTGCATAGGGGGCTGCTAGAACTACAAAGGTATATTTTGGGTAATTCTGGTTCATTGTCTGCTTGAAAGGCATCTCCCAGGGAGGGGCTACTTTAGATCATCAGACACCTGGCTTCACATACTGCTCACAGCCAGTTTGAAAGGCCAGAGCTGCACAAGACACAGATAAGATTTCTCCTTTTTATCTCTGCTGGTTTTTTATTGCAAATATAGAATACTAAGGGTTGGTTAAACTTTAAGTATTGGGAAAATTGCTAATTGCTGTTCCTACATTAGGTTTGGGGATAGTCAAACTGCTTGAATGCTTTGTGTAGCCTTAACAGTTTTCTGAGTGTGCCCACAGTTCAGGTAAAAGCCTACTGGGGCAGGGACACTTGGGTTTCCACCCACCCCTGGGGCTGTATTGCCTATATAGTGGCCAATAGCTTGGGATATGCCCACATTCTCTTAACCAGTATGTCTTCTATTCAGTGCAATACCTGCGGTACTTTCATTCCAAGAAGAATCATTTGGAGCCTAAAAGCATGTCCTATGTGCCGAAGGTCATCTGCCATGTATAACGAATTGACTCTATTAAGAGAAGACCTGGCTGCCATGCATAAAGAATTGTCTCTACTGAGGGAAGAACTGACTGCAATGAAGCACACCTCTTCTAGGATACAGACTGAACAAAGTCCACCACCGCTCCCACAAAGAGTCAAACACACCAGGAACAAATGGATCACAGTGGGTTCAGGTAGATTGCAATCTGTGACACAGAGACATCCTATACACCAAGAGATATCCCTGCATATTGCATTCTCTGCCTTGGTTAATGAGGATGCCCTATTCAAAGAAACTGAACAGCCCTTAGAGGAGTCAGCCAATGCCCAATCTCCTGATAAAGCACCAAATATGAAGAAAAACTCACCAAACAGAAAACTACTACTACTTGGAGATTCCATCATCAGAGACACCAACTTGGGAACACAGTTCAAAGGAGAGAAGAAAGTCAAATACCTCCCAGGCTCCTTGGCAGGAATACAAACCAAATTATTGATGTACTTAGCGCGGAAAGCAAACACTCCAAACTTGATGTTGTCATCCACTTGGGTACAAATGACCTGGCTAGAAATAGTGCCTCTACAGTCCAAAAGGACTTCCAAGCTCTGGGAGAAAAACTCAAACCCATTGTTAACACTGTAGCATTCTTAGAAATTCTACCTGTTCTAGGTAAGGGGGCAAAAAGGTTACATCGCATTAACAGCTTTAATACATGGCTCCAGACCTGGTGCAAACGAGAAGGATTCAGATTTATTGGCGACTGGGATAACACATTGACCAACAAGAAACTATACTGTGCTGATGGACTACACCTCTCTGTCGCAGGGAAAAGAATCCTACGTGAAAAATTCAGCCAGTATGTCGATTTGCATTTAAACTAGAAGGGGGTGACAGACGATTAAAGTCAAGTTCTGGACGTCACCCCCTGCAAAAGCAGAACAACAGAAACAACCACACTTTTAAAAAACACATCAAAAGCAACTGGGAAGAAGTGGGTAGAATAGAATCAATGCAAAATACACACAAGCCAGTTAAATGCTGAAAAGCAATGAGCACAAGTGCTCGAAGCTTAGCCAACAAACTTCCAGACCTGGAAGCCCTAATGGTAGAAAAGGACTTGGACATTGTGGCCATTACAGAAACATGGTTTAATGAATCACATGATTGGGATATAGGCATACCTGGCTATAATCTATTCAGAAGAGACAGAGAAAATGGAAAAGGGGGAGGAGCAGGGCCGGATTTACCTATACGCCATGTACGCCATGGCGTAGGGCCCACAGCCGGCAGGGGCCCACAAAAAAAGAACAAGTTCATTTTCTTTTAATACAATTTTTAAAAAAACCTGGTGGCTGCCGCCACGGGGCCCCCTCTGCTGCCGCGGCAGCACCGACTGACCCGCGGGGGCCCCGTCTACAAGCTGAAGCCGTCGGGTCGGGTCGTCCCTCCCTCCCTCCCTCCGTGCAGGCTGCAGGCTGTGAGAGACGCGAAAGGAGAGTGTCTCCTCGCGTCTCTGTTAAGCCCGCAGGGGCTGATGGGAAATTTCCCATCAGCCCCTGCGGGCTTAACAGAGACGCGAGGAGACGCTCTCCCTTTGCGTCTCTCACAGCCTGCAGCCTGCACGGAGGGAGGGAGAGAGGGAGGGAGGAACGAACCGAACCGACGGCTTCAGCTTGTAGACGGGGCCCCCGCGGGTCAGTCCGTGCTGCCCACGGCAGCAGAGGGGGCCCCGCGGCGGCAGCCACCAGGTTTTTTTTTAAAATTAAATTTTACTTTAGGCCGGGGGGGGGGGTAGGACTGGTAATGGGCTATGGGGGGGGGGGTAGGACTGGTAATGGGCTATTGGGGGGGCTGGGGCTGGAAATGGGCTGGGGGGGGTAGGGCTGGTAATGGGCTATGGGGGGGGGGTAGGACTGGTAATGGGCTATTGGGGGGGCTGGGGCTGGAAATGGGCTGGGGGGGGTAGGGCTGGTAATGGGCTATGGGGGGGGTAGGACTGGTAATGGGCTATTGGGGGGGGCTGGGGCTGGAAATGGGCTGGGGGGTTAAGGCTAGAGGTGGGCTGATGGGGTTAGGACTGGTAATGGACTGTGGGCTGTTGGGGGGCTTAGAACTGGCAATGGGCTTTGGGGGGGGTTAAGACTGGTAATGGGCTGGGGTCTGATGGGGGCTGTCTGGTAATGGGCTATGGGGGGGCTAGGACTGGAAATGGGCTGGGGGGTTAAGACTGGAGGTGGGCTGATGGGGTTAGGACTGGTAATGGGCTGTTGGGGGGGGTTAGAACTGGTAATGGGCTTTGGGGGGGGTTAAGACTGGTAATGGGCTGTGGGCTGATGGGGGTTGTCTGGTAATGGGTTATGGGGGGGCTAGGACTGGAAATGGGCTGGGGGGTTAAAACTGGAGGTGGGATGATGGGGTTAGGACTGGTAATGGGCTGTGGGCTGATGGGGGGGTAGGACTGGCAATGGGCTATGGGGGGCTGACTGGAAATGGGTTGATGGGGTTAGGACTGGTAATGGGTTATAGGGGGGCTTAAACTGAAAATGGGGTGATGGGGGGTTAAGGACTGTAAGTGGGTTGATGGGGGGCTAGGACTGGTATTGGGTTGGGGGGTTGCTAGGACTGGAAATGGGCTGATGGATGGCTAGGACTGGAAATGGGCTGATGCAGGGACTAGAAGGGAATGGATGCTGGGTGAGGCTGGAACTAGAAGGGAGCTGATGTTGGGGGAGGATTAGAATGGGATGGGGCTGGAAGAGTAAAATGGAGAAGGGAAAAATATTTTGTGTGGGAGGGATAAAAAATCTACAATTGGCCGGGTATTGGGAGAGTAAGTGGGGATTGAGGATGGAGGGGTAAAATTTGAGTGGATGAAATAGGAATGAGGAAAGAGCAAAAGGAGAAAGATTAGTATGTTAAAGCAGATGTAGAGAGAGAGAATGGAAAAAAATCTAGAAGAGAGAAGAAAGGACAAATGGACAGCAGACGATGGAGAGTTAGCAGAAGACACGAAGAAACCAGAAGAAAGTGGCTGGAGCAATTGCAGCTGAAAAAAATGCACAAAAGGTAGAAAAATATCTCTTTATTTTGAATTTATTAATTGGAATATGTCAGCTCTGGTAAATGTGCATCATTAACGTCTGCGCTTTGTTTAGTACAAGAGCAAATTAATGTATAGTTTTATTTCTACAGTGTTGTACATTCCAAGTTTGGCTTTTGGGATTCCCAGTTTAATTATTGTCTTCCTGTTTCTAAATTGTGATTACTTGTTTGGTGATGGTCTATGTTCTGCATGTGTAACTGAGCTGAGGTGTTCTGTTTATATAATTCCTATTTGACATTGCCACTTGTTCTCTTTCCCCAGTAGGTCATGTATTGTTGTTCTCTGAAATGTATTGGTTTAATATTTGCAGTGTTGCCTTTTGATTGGTAGAGTATGGTGCTTTGTGAGTCCTGGTAGTGCTGTTAGGATACAGCGGGTTTACTATGGGTTCTAAATGGGCAGTGTTTGTAGTAGTTCCTAATGTGTCTGGCAGTTGGCACTGGATTATAGTAATGTAGAAATCTTTTAGTCTTTCTTTATCCATACACTCATTAAGAGGCACGTTTACTAAAAGTTAGTATATGGTAACATTATGCAAATATTTATGCAAATGAGGCCCCCTTATGCAAATGAGGCCCCACACCCCCCTTGGGCCGCCCCTGCTGGGGGCCCACAATTTTTGTTGGCGTAGGGCCTCACTCAAGGTAAATCCGGCCCTGGGGAGGAGTAGCCTTGTATGTCAAAAGCAATATCAAAGCTACTGAAATGCAGGGTGCATGGGGAAAAGAAGAAGCGCTCTGGATCATGTTGGAAAGAGGAGATGGCACTGTCATCCATACTGCTGTAATCTACAGACCTCCGACTCAAATTGAAGAGATAGATAATGAATTGATTATAGATATTGCTAAGATAGAAACAAAGGGGGAAACGATCATATTGGGTGACTTTAATCTACCCGATGTGGATTGGATTACTCCTTCTGCAAATCTGGAAAGAAGCAAAAAATTTGTGGACGCTATCCAAGATGCGTTACTTAGACAAATGGTGATGGAACCAAACAGGGAAAGCTCAACGCTGGATGTAGTGTTCACCAATGGTGATAGTGTGTCGAATGTCTGCGTGAGTGCCCCTGTGAGCAACAGCAATCATCACACAGAGTGGTTTGAGATAAAAGCCATGGTACAGGCCAATCATAGCAAGCTCAAAGTCCTAAATTTCAAAAACACTGACTTCAAGTAAAATGGCCGAGTACCTAAAGGAGGAGCTGAAAGGGTGAAAGGGGATAAGGGAAGTGGAATTGCAATGGGCTAAAATAAAAGGGACAACAGATAAATATGTAAGAAAAGTAAATAAACAAGAGGAGAAGGAAACCTATTTGGTTTTCCAAAGAAGTGGCTGCTCAAATAAGGGCAAAAAACACAGCTTTCGCTAAATTCAAAAGCTTGCAAACAGAAGAACACAGAAATGAATAGAGGATCAAACTCAAGGAGACAAAAAGAGAAATAAGGATAGCAAAATCAAAGGCAGAGGAAAAGATGGCTAAAGATGTTAAGGGTGGCGACAAAACTTTCTTCAGGTATATTCGGGAAAGGAGGAAGATCGGAGGTGGAATTGCAGGACTAAGAAGTGCTGGAAACGGACTCGTGGAAAATGACGTTGATAAAGCAAAACTACTAAACAAATACTTCTGCTCTGTTTTTCCTAAAGAAAATCCTGGAGAAGAACCACCTGTGACTCCCAAATATAAAAATGGGAATGAGGTAGATACTACACCATTCAGAGAGGATGAGGTTTTAGAACAACTTGCAAAACTGAATGTGGACAAGGCCATGGGACCGGATGGGATACATCCCAGGATACTGAAAGAGCTCAGAGAGGTTCTTGCAGGGCCGTTAAAGGATGTTTTCAACAGATCCTTGGAAACAAGAGAGGTTCCTCAGGACTGGAGAATGTCTGATATCGTAGCTCTACACAAAAGGGGTGACAGGGAAGAAGTGTCAAACTACAGGCCTGTGAGCCTTACCTCGATGGTGGGAAAAGTAATGGAGACGCTCCTGAAAGAGCGAATAGTGAACTTTCTCAAAACCAGCGGGTTACAGGATCCGAGGCAACATGGTTTTACTGAGGGACGATCTTGCCAGACAAATCTCATTAAGTTCTTTGACTGGGTGACCAGAGAACTGGATCAAGGACACGCAATGGATGTCATCTACCTGGATTTCATCAAAGCCTTCGATACCGTTCCTCATAGGAGGCTTATCAATAAACTCAGTAGTTTGAGGATGGGTCTCAAGGTGGTAAACTGGATCAGAAATTGGTTGACTGACAGACGACAGAAGGTGATGATAAATGGAGCTCACTTGGATGAAAGGAAGGTGATTAGCGGGGTGCCTCAGCGTTCGGTCCTAGGCCCGGCACTGTTCAATGTATTTGTGAGTGATATTGCTGAAGGACTGAATGGAAAAGTTTGTCTTTTTGCAGATGACACAAAACTTTGCAACAGAGGGAGTGCTTAACATGAGGAGGGATGTGCAAAAGCTGGAGGAATGGTCTGATGCTTGGCAATTAAGATTTAATGCAAAGAAGTGCAGTGTCATGCCCCTGTGTAGCAGAAATCCAAGGGAAATGTGTGCGCTAGGGGGCGAGACGTTGGTGTGCACGGAGCAGGAGAAAGACCTCGGTGTGATTATTTCTGTAGATCTCAAGATGGCAAAACATTGCGACAAGGCAGTGGCAAAATCCAGGAGGATGTTGGGCTGCATTCATAGTAACATAGTAAATGACGGCAGATAAAGACCAGCATGGTCCATCTAGTCTGCCCAGCAAGATGGCAAGAGTAGGTGCACCTGTCGCTCTGTGCAGGCCACCCCTCCCCATGTCTTTGTTTAGGGGTGAACCCACCACTCCATGTAGGACACCCCTATTTGTTGAGACGTTAGATGGTACCGTTTATTTTGGTTTTATCCTGTCACTTTAAAGGGATCCACTGTGTTTGTCCCATGCCGTTTTGAATTCTGTCACCGTGTTTGCCCCTACCACTTCCATCGGGAGGGCATTCCAAGCATCCACCACCCTTTCAGTGAAGAAATATTTCCTGACATTGCCTTTCAATTTACCACCTTGCAGCTTCATGTTATGCCCTCTAGTTTTACAGCTTCCCCGTCTTTGGAAGAGGTTTGTTTGTTCATCATTTCTCTTTAAGTATTTAAAGGTCTGAATCATATCTCCCCTGTCCTTCTTCTCCTCCAAAGTGTACATATTTAGGTCTTCAAGTCTTTTCTCATAAGGCTTCTGACGCAGGCTCCAAATCATTTTAGTCGCCTTTCTCTGAACAGTTTCCAGTCTTTTTACATCTTTTGCAAGATATAGTCTCCAAAACTGAACACAGTATTCCAAGTGAGGCCTCACCAGTGACTTGTACAGTGGCATAAGTACCTCTTCCTTTCTGCTGGTAATCCCTCTTTGTATGCAGCCCAACATCCTCCTGGCTTTTGCCACCGCCTTGTCGCACTGTTTTGCCACCTTGAGATCATCAGACATAATCACACCAAGGTCTTTCTCCTGAACCGTGCATACCAATCTCTCGCCCCCTATCGCGTACATTTCCCTTGGATTTCTGCTACCCAAGTGCATGACACTGCACTTTTTCACATTAAATCGTAGTTGCCAAGCATTAGACCAGTCTTCCTTCTTTTGTAGATCTTTCCTCATGTTAACCACTCCCTCAGGGGAGTCCACTCTGTTGCAAATTTTTGTGTCATCTGCAAAAAGACAGATTTTTCCATTCAGTCCTTCAGCAATATCACTCACAAATATATTGAACAGTGCCGGGCCCAGGACCGAACCCTGGGGCACCCCGCTAATCACCTTCCTCTCATCCGAGTGAGCTCCATGTACCATCACCTTCTGTTGTCTGTCAGTCAAACAATTTCTAATCCAGTTTATCATCCTGGGATCCATCCCCAAGCTACTGAGTTTATTGACAAGCCTCCTATGAGGAACAGTATCAAAGACTTTGCTGAAATCCAGGTAGATGACATCCATTGCATGCCCCTGATCTAGTTCCTTGGTCACCCAGTCAAAGAACTCAATCAGATTTGTTTGGCAAGACTGTCCTTCGGTAAAACCATGTTGCCTCGGATCTTGCAAACTGTTGCTTTTGAGAAAGTTCACTATTCGCTCTTTCAGGAGCGCCTCCATTACTTTTCCCGCCACCGAGGTAAGGCTCACGGGCTTGTAGTTTGACACTTCTTCCCTGTCACCACTTTTGTGTAGAGGTACAACATCAGCCATTCTCCAGTCCTGAGGAACCTCTTCTGTTTCCAAGGATCTGTTGACGACATCCTTTAACGGTCCTGCAAGAACCTCTCTGAGCTCTTTCAGTATCCTGGGATGTATCCCATCCGATCCCATGGCTTTGTCCACATTCAGTTTAGCAAGTTGTTCTAATAACTCATCTTCTGTGAATGGTGTGGTATTATTTATTTATTTACATTCTCTTCTATACCGCGCTATTCTGCATCAGTGCGGTTTACATTGAACAAACTGAAATTATATTGAACAGGGTATTATAACTTGGAGATAACTATTTTACAGGGAACATGGGCTATGGAGGGTTAAGTGGCTTGCCCAAGACCACAAGGAACACCTGTGGGACTAGAAACCTCAGTCCTTCCGGCCCAAGGTTGCTGTCCTCTAGTGGGATTTGAACCCCTGACCTTCCGGCCTGAAGTACCTTGCTCCAACCACTAGGCTACTCCACTCCATTTCATACTTCATACTTCATTCCCATTTTTATATTTGGGAGTCACAGCTGGTTCATCTCCAGGATCTTCTTTAGTAAAAACAGAGCAGAAGTGGCCTAGTGGTTGGGACAAAGTACTACAGGCCGGAAGGTCGGTGGTTCAAATCCCACTAGAGGACAGCAACCTTGGGCCGGAAGGACTGGGGTTTCTAGTCCCGCAGGTGCTCCTTGTGGTCTTGGGCAAGCCACTTAACCCTCCATTGCCCATGTTCCCTGTAAGTATTAGTGTATGTGTCTCATATCCCCTCGTGTTAAATGTATCCCCCAACCGCTTTGACCCGGTGAAAAGCGGGATATAAATGCAGCTAAATAAATAAATAAAAAATTTCGCTTTTTCAGTGTCACTTTCCACAAGTCCTTTTCCAGCACTTCTGCATCCTGCAATTCGAACTCTGATCTTCTTCCTTTCCCGAATATACCTGAAGAAAGTTTTGTCGCCACCCTTAACATCTTTAGCCATCTTTTCCTCTGCCTTTGATTTTGCTATCCTTATTTCTCTTTTAGACTCTTTGAGCTTGATCCTGTATTCATTTCTGTGTTCTTCTGTTTGCAAGCTTTTGAATTTTGCGAAAGCTGTGTTTTTTGCCTTTATTTGAGCAGCCACCTCTTTGGAAAACCAAATAGGTTTTCTCCTCCTCTTGTTTTTATTTACTTTTCTTACATATTTATCTGTTTCCCCTTTTATTGCCGCCTTTAGTTTAGCCTATTGCAATTCCACTTCCCTTATCTCCTTCCACCCCGTCATCTCCTCCTTTAAGTACTCGGCCATTTTATTGAAGTCAGTGTTTTTGAAGTTTAGGACTTTGAGCTTGTTATGATTGGCCTGTACCATGGCTTTTATCTCAAACCACACAGTGTGATGGTCGCTGTTGCTCACAGGGGCACTCACGCAGACATTCGACACACTATCACCATTGGTGAACACTACATCCAGCGTTGAGCTTTCCCTGGTTGGTTCCATCACCATTTGTCTAAGTAATGCATTTTGTAGAGCATCCACAATTTTTTTGCTTCTTTCCAGATGTGCAGAAGGAGTAATCCAATCCACATCAGGTAGATTAAAGTCACCCAATATGATCGCTTCCCCCTTTGTTGCTATCTTGGCAATAATCTCTCTTCAGTTTGAGTCGGAGGTCTGTAGACTGCAGCAATATGGATGACAGTGCCATCTCCTCTTTCCAACTCAATCCAGAGCGCTTCTTCTTTTCCCCATGTCCCCTGCATTTCAGTAGCTTTAATATTGATTTTACCAAAAATTAATCCCAAAATCAGAGATGCATAAATGTTACCCAACTAAAAATCTCCAAAAAAAACCCTACAGTGAAACTCTATATTTTATTATTTTTTGTCGGATTACACCGAGGGAGGACAAGAAGTGTATCTTGACCCCACCAGACGGATGTGCTCCGTTTTATCATTGAAAAGTTCTTTGGTGAATACTCATTAAAAAAGCCAACTTATCTTAAACAATGTCGGAAGAACAGCCCAACTCGTTGCGTGTATCAAACACCGAAATCCTGGGACACACGACGTGCACGTTTCGGGACACCAAAGCCCTGTATCAAGTGCTCCAACGAAAGTCAAACAGGCATAAATCTTCTTGCAATTGTGATTAAACAAACGGCTTGATTCCCGGTTTTTAAAAAATGCCGGTGGTTCAGCAGCCTCCAATCACTGAAGAGGATTGATATTTTTCTGATTGGCCAACTGGTTCCGTTTATCAAAGAAGGGAACAAATCACAGGTAAAGGGCAATCCCCCAACAAGGCCCTAACCTGATTGGATGAAATCCAAATGATGTAATGACCAACATAGCCTGCCAAAGAATAACCAATCACGAAGGGGATATCCCACTTACAGAGGGAACCCCTCAGCTGATTGGAACCCTTACGAAACCCTCAACCACTCAATTTCACGATTCAAACCTCCAGGGTGCACGGTATTTATTTTATTTATTTATTTATTTAACAGGCTCTTAAATACCGCGCTATTTGACATCAGTGCGGTTTACATTAAACAAAATACACTCAGATTTAGAGAACTTGTCCAAGTTACAGGTAACGGGAATAAAACAAGGATTAACTGGGGGATAGCATATAAATAATTAAATAAAAGCAATTACATCAGACTAGAGATCTTGAGTGGGTATAGAGACATGTCATAAATAACATTTAACAGAGCAGGTATATAGAGTGAAATATCATAAGGTGGAACGGTCTAACATCATCATTTAACTATTATTGCTGAGTTGAGATAATGGGGTGAGAGTAGGGGAAATATTGATGTAAGAGAAGTGTTGGAAAAAAAAGGTGGGTTTTTAAAGCTTTTCTAAATTGCGATATATCTTTTATCAATCTGATGTTTAATGGAAGCTTATTCCAGCACCTTGGAGCAAAGGATGAAAATGATCTGTTAATGGTAGTTTGAGTACATTTTACTAATTCATAATTTTATCCAAATCATAGATCCATCTCTGCTCACAACGTTGCAAACGGACCACCCTATCACCCCCTCTAGGATCTTCAGGAATGTGGTCAATCACTGTCCAGTGTAGATCTTCAAAAGAATGACCCCGCTCGATACAGTGTTCCACTATTGGGGCCGAAAGAATCCGCTGATGAATCCGAGAAGCATGTTCTCCAATTCTGACCTTAATGGAACGTGTAGTGCGTCCCACATAGAGTACAGAACAGTCACACTGGATCAGGTAAACCACAAATATGGAGGAACAGGTGGTAAACCATTTGCGTTGGTAGGTGTGCCCAGTTTGAAGATGGGTCCAAGAGACCCCGGACATAGTGTTAAAGCAGAATTTACAATTATCACAGGGGAAATGACCCTTCGAATCGCCCGGAGCTATAGGTCTGTCAGAAATGGTGGCCAATTTCACTTACATGTCCCGTAAACTCAAAGCTTTATGGAATGCAGGCATAAAAGGGTGAGCCAAGCTGGAATGCACTGAAAGAATGGGCCAATGCTTACGAAGAATCCCCATAACAGCATTACTCCGAACCATATAGGGAAAACCCCCCACTATCCGTTTGTCTGCAGAAGCTCGTGGGTTTGCGGATGTTTACAACAATAGCCAATCCCGATGCGTGTACCGAGCCCGCTTGTAGGCTTGATTGACAACCAAAAGGGGATACCCCCGAACCAGCAATCGTTGCTTTAATTCCCGGGCATGATGTTTAAACTCACATAAAGAAGAGCATAAGCGGCGTAAACGTAAAAATTGTCCGTAAGGCAGCCCCCTCCGAAAAGCAAGTGGATGAAAGCTGTTGTAATTAAGCAAACTATTTCTCTGCACTGGCTTACGAAACAGGGTGGTATGAAGAGAGCTGTCCATTCTATAAACCAGCATGTCCAAAAATTCAATCTTGTGTGGATCCAAATGTGCCGTAAATTTGATGTTAGGCTTCAACCCATTCAACCAGGACAGAAATGCTTGCAATTCATCAAAGCTGGCCTTCCACACAAAGAAAATATCGTCCAGGAACCACTTCCAGATAGGAATGTTGACAAATAAAGTGGACTTGTAGATCTGACTTTCCTACAACTGAGCCAGATATAAAGTGGTGATGGAAGGAGCCACAGTGGCACCCATGGCAATACCAAATATCTGCTGGAAGAACGTTCCTTCAAAGATGAAATAATTTTTCGTCAAAACCAAAGTGATAGATCCAACAAGAAAGATCTTGGCAATTTCGACAGAGCTGTGGTGAATAAAGTTTGCAATAGATCCAATATTCGTGTAGAGTGCTGCTACATCTAAAGTCACCAAATATGAATCAGCAGCAGACAAAACTAAAGTAGATAACTGAACCATGAAATGAGTAGAGTCACGAATGAATGAACGAACTGAAGACGCTGCTTCTTTCAAAAAAACATCACAAAATTTTGAGAGAGGCTCCAAAATAGAACCCCTACAAGAAACGATAGGTCTTCCAGGTGGAGAAAGAAGTGATTTGTGTATCTTTGGTACTGTATAGATGGTAGGTATTTTGGGATGAGAAACTCGAAGTAAAATGCCCTCCTTCTTGGTCAACCAACCATGATCCAAGCCCGTTGTGACCAAAGCCAAAATCTCCATTTGCAGCACGGGAGTAGGATCACCAGCTAACTGCCTGTAGACTTGTTGATCCAACAACTGGGAACGGAGTCCCTCCAGGTAAGCATCCGTGGATTGCACCACAATAGCACCCCCTTTATCCGCACTGCGTATGGTGATAGTAGTATCTGAAGCCAGCTTCTGAAGACAACAACGATCAGCCCTGGTAACATTGAAAACCCACTTAGGAGTTACAGATTCCAACAGGGCCAAGTCTCGCAAAACCAAAGCCTGATAAGTGGCAATAATAGGGTCGATAGGACCAGGAGGTGACCACCAGGACAGCGGCTTGACCACTGAAACATCCTGTGCTTCCGGCTGAGAACCAAAAAAGTGAATCACCTGCAGTTTTTGAAAAAATTTATACAAATGAACCCTCATCCAAAACCAGTCATAATATGCAGTAGGCGCAAAGGATAAACCCAAGTTTAACAACCGCTCCTGCAGAGGGTCCAAGGGTTTTCCAGTCAAGTTGACAACTATTGATTCTGCAACTTCTTGGTTCGCTGTCGGGTGTTCGGGGGATCCCAACTCTCGTCCTGATGAAAACCCCTCATCTGGCATCCTCGACCCTGACCACGCAGAAAATCCTGTTGATTGCGATTCCGATTGATATTCCTTTTAGAGCCAGAGGAAGTACTAGAGCTGTCATCCGTCTCATTGGATGAAGTCTCAAAAGTAACTCATTTTTGATGTGTATCATCTCCATCATCATACATCCATCGATATATTTTTCCAGAATCGTAATTCGTTTTATCCCGGTGAAATCTGTCAAGTTTAAATGCCTTCAAATGATCAAAAAAGCCCTTCAGCTGCTTGTCAATCTCATCCACTTTTGATTGAAACTCATCTACCTCCAAGGTCTTCAAAATCGAAGCTTTAGATGCAGCCATCAAAGTGGCTAACGATGACTCCTCTTTCATGGTCCGTTCCACAATCAATGCCATGAGATCAAAGCTGCATTTGTTGAAAATCTTGTTCCACTTAGCAATAAATTCTGAATCCAAGAGAAACATTTTCGGGGCCCTGGTCATACGGAGCCCCCTAGGAATGATCCTCGTCTTCAAATATTGTGTCATGGATGCCCCATGTAATTGCGTGCGTATCAAACGCTTCTTTAAAGATTTTAATTCAGTTAATACAACAGCTTTCATCCAGTTGCTCTTCGGAGGGGGCTGCCTTACGGACAATTTTTACGTTTACGCCGCTTATGCTCTTCTTTATGTGAGTTTAAACATCATGCCCGGGAATTAAAGCAACGATTGCTGGTTCGGGGGTATCCCCTTTTGGTTGTCAATCAAGCCTATAAGCGGGCTCGGTACACGCATCGGGATTGGCTATTGTTGTCCACCTCCGCAAACCCACGAGCTTCTGCAGACAAACGGATAGTGGGGGTTTTCCCTATATGGTTCGGTGTAATGCTGTTATGGGGATTCTTCGTAAGCATTGGCCCATTCTTTCAGTGCATTCCAGTTTGGTTCACCCTTTTATGCCTGCATTTCATAAAGCTTTGAGTTTACGGGACATGTTAATGAAATCGGCCACCATTTCTGACAGACCTATAGCTCCGGGCGATTCGAGGGGTCATTTCCCCTGTCATAATTGTAAATTCTGCTTTAACACTATGTCTGGGGTCTCTTGGACCCATCTTCAAACTGGGCACACCTACCAACGCAAATGGTTTACCACCTGTTCCTCCATATTTGTGGTTTACCTGATCCAGTGTGACTGTTCTTTACTCTATGTGGGACGCACTACACGTTCCATTAAGGTCAGAATTGGAGAACATGCTTCTCGGATTCATCAGCGGATTCTTTCGGCCCCAATAGTGGAACACTGTATCGAGCGGGGTCATTCTTTTGAAGATCTACACTGGACAGTGATTGACCACATTCCTGAAGATCCTAGAGGGGTGATAGGGTGGTCCGTTTGCAACGTTGTGAGCAGAGATGGATCTATGATTTGGATACCGTGCACCCTGGAGGTTTGAATCGTGAAATTGAGTGGTTGAATGTTTTGTAAGGGTTCCAATCAGCTGAGGGGTTCCCTCTGTCTGTGGGATATCCCCTTTGCGATTGGTTATTCTTTGGCAGGCTATGTTGGTCATTACATCATTTGGATTTCATCCAATCAGGTTAGGGCCTTGTTGGGGGATTGCCCTTTACCTGTGATTTGTTCCCTTCTTTGATAAATGGGACCAGTTGGCCAATCAGAAAAATATCAATCCTCTTTAGTGATTGGAGGCCGCTGAACCACCGGCATTTTTTAAAAACCGGGAATCAAGCCGTTTGTTTAATCACAATTGTAAGAAGATTTATGCCTGTTTGACTTTCGTTGGAGCACTTGATACAGGGCTTTGGTGTCCCGAAACGTGCACATCGTGTGTCCCAGGATTTCGGTGTTTGATACACCGAACAAGTTGGTCTGTTCTTCCGACATTGTTTAAGATAAGTTGGCTTTTTTTAATGAGTATTCACCAAAGAACTTTTCAATGATTAAAACGGAGCACATCCATCTGGTGGGGTCAAGATACACTTCTTGTCCTCCCTCGGTGTAATCCGACAAAAAATAATAAAATATAGAGTTTCACTGTAGGGGTTTTTTGGAGATTTTTAGTTGGTTAATATTGCTTTTGACATACAAGGCTACTCCTCCTCCTTTTCCATTTTCTCTGTCTCTTCTGAATAGATTATAACCAGCTATGGCTATGTCCCAATCATGCGATTCATTAAACCATGTTTCTGTAAAGGCCACGATGTCCAAATCCGTTTCCATCATTAGGGCTTCCAGGTCCGGAATTTTATTGGCTAAGCTTCGAGCATTTGTGCTCATTGCTTTCCAGCATTTACCTGGCTTGTGTGTATTTTGAATTGATTTTGTTCTGCCCACTTCTTCCCACTTCTTCCCACTTGTTTTTGATGTGTGGTTTAAAAGTGTGGCTGTTTCTGATGATGATCTTCTTTTGCAGCGGGTGGCATGCAGATGTTGACCTTCCACATCCGTCACCCCCTTTTCCTAGTTTAAATGCATATCCACATACTGCCTGAATTTTTCACTTAGGTTTCTTTTTTTTTTTTTTTTAAACTTTTATTTTCATTTTACAACAAGCAAACGAAACAACAGACCAAAGGAGACAAATACAAATATACACATAAGGAAAGCAACCCCTATTACCCCCCACCCCTAAGCTTCTTCTCTGGAACTGAGGAGTATCATCAAAGAGGCGTATACATATGTACATCCAAACAAACAAAAGAGTATCAGCAATATAGACTGATCAGGTGAAATAGATTTAAACAGTCAGATGGGAGCATTTAGCATTTTAGCATTTCAAACATAATCGTGGAGTATCCTCCATTCAGATAAATGATAGAGAGTCTGAACGGAGAAACCAACAGATGAGGTATTTGTTCACATTTACTGTATAGACTGACAGGATGCCGCCATTCATTGAAATTAAGAGGGGACCTATTTTCCCCCCAGTAGTTTCCAGTAATATTGTAGTACCGGGCATTCAAACATAATATAAGTTAGGGTGTGAATGGCCGTGTGGCATATCCAAAATCTGTTGCTCTGGGTAGCGGTCATTTGACTAACCTATCAGGAGTATAGAAACTTCGATGGATTAAAAGAAAAAAGTGTCTGAGTAAGTGAGGGAGATCGAGAGATCCAGGTCAACCAGCTCCAGGCTGGGCTCCCATGCTCCGGGGTCAAAGCTACATGCAACTCCCGCTCCCAGAATTTCTGTGCTGTCTGAGCGCATTGGTGAATAATGGGAGCGAGGGGAGAAGCAGCCTCCATATATCTTCTAACGCAAAAGCTGTTATCAAAGCAGTAAAAGAATCAAGACTCTTGGGTGGACCACTCGTTCTGGGCGGCAGCCAAGCTGTCAAGGGCTCAAGTACTTGGTTGAAAGCGCCGCCGAGAATTAATGGAGGGCTGGCAAATGCCTGTACTAACTACATAATACTTGCATAAGAAACAGGATTATCCACATTCGGAGCATAAATACCATTACACGTAAAGTACAGTCTCAACCTGAAGATGTGCACGGGCCCATCCACCCTCCTTATCAAAGCTAACATTCATTACAATAGCTTGCAGAGACTTCTTAACCAAAATGGCTACCCCACACCGCTTGGAAACAGCGGAAGAGAAGGCAATCGCCATATTAGGCGTGGTATTAAGTTTCAATGCCGCAGCGGAATTTAAATGCATTTCCTGAAGAAACATTATATTTACATGCTCATGATTAAGATAGCTAAGGATTTTCTTTCTTTTGATTGGACTATTAATGCCATTTACGTTTTATGAGAAGAACTGACACAAGGCCATCAAGAAAGATTATAAATTCTGAGAAAGAACACAATAAGGCACACAGTTTCCCAATGTCCCTCATCTTAACTATGTATGACTGTGCACATAACCTAATAATCAATGGGTTAATGAAAATCATGGAAACGCCCCATATAAACAAATAAGCACCGAGGTGCACTAGAGAAGAAGCAAAACCCCAGAAATTACTGGCGACCTAATGTCTGCGGGGAGAAACTCCAGAGAGGGCCCAAGCTAAAACATATAACCTGTAAAACTATGCATGTTTCGAATCCCACCGAGGTGCACATCATGGAGGGAGAGAAGGCCAAGTAAATTATAGATAAAAAGAAAAGTCCAGGCAGTCTCTATTCCAGGCTGGGATCACCGCGTCGGGCCGTTCAAGATGGCGGGCAAATCCGGCGAATTACAGATCCAAATTGTTGAATCATAGTGGTTGGATTAGCGCATCTGATCTGCGTTATTTGGAGTCCAAAAACATTGCTAGTAGATCGGAATCTTCGAATGTTATGGCTGGGTTATGGAGAGTCACTCTGAGCTTCACTGGATATATTAGGCCAAAGTGAGCCTGCAGTTATTGAAGTCCAGGGCGAAAAGCAAGGAGTCTCCTCCGTCGGTCAACTGTGGACTTTGCCACGTCAGGGGAAAAGAAACTTTAGGACTTTCAAATTCAAGATGATAGTTCGCCCGGGCAGCAATACGAATTTGCTCTACTCACTGATATCGCAATAATCGAAAATTGAGAGCCCGAGGGGTCGTCCGATTGAGCACCATATTAGCAGGAACACGAACACGATGCGCTCGGTCAGTCTCCAGATCTCTGTAAATAATAATCTTTAGCAAGGGGGGGAGAGTTTTGACCAAGAATTCTCGCATGTCTCCTGCTCTCACATCCTCCGGTACTCCAATGAGCCCCATATGGTTGCAACCAGCTCGATCATTGCTATCCTCCAGCTCTTTTTGAAAATTCTGTATCATACGCTCAGCCTTGCCCAATTTCACCAAGTGCACCGCGTGCGAGTCAAGGACCTCCGCCATGTTGTCCTGTCGTAGTGGGAGACTTTCAAGCCGGTTCTGAAGTGTGCCAAAGTCTTCACGCATGTTTCGGAGCGCCGCTCCGTTGGATTGTACCAGCTCCTTCACACCACGTATCTCCTCCAAGATCCCCTGTGGCGTTGCGGAGTTTTCCCAAAATGGGGCCATCTTTTGTGGGGAAGAACTCTGTTTTGGAGCGTTTTCGTGTGAAGAAGAGGGAGACCCGAGGTCCAGTCGCACTGGTTTGTGGCCCGCCGTTCCCCCCGAGGCACCCCGGTAAGTTCAGAGCAAAAAAATGAAATTTATGCAGGTATTAATTCAGGATTCTGAGTAGGCCTCTCGGGAGCTTCAACGCAAAGCGTCTATCCCGCTGGACATCAGGCTCCGCCCCCCTTTCACTTAGGTTTCTTTTCCCTGCGACAGAGAGATGTAGTCCATCAGCACAGTATAGTCTCTTGTTAGTCCATCTGTTGCCCCAGTTGCCAATAAATCTGAATCCTTCTTGTTTGCACCAGGTCTGGAGCCATGTATTAAAGCTGTTAATGCGATGCAGCCTTTTTGTCCCCTTACCAAGAACAGGTAGAACTTCTGAGAATGCAACAGTGTTAACAGTGGGCTTGAGTTTCTCTCCCAGAGATTGGAAGTCCTTTTAGGTTGTAGAGGCACTGTTTCTAGCCAGGTCATTTGTGCTCAAGTGGATAATAACATCAAGTTTGGAGTGTTCACTTTGTGCGCTAAGTATTTCAACAACTTGGTTTGTATTCCTGCTGGCTGAAGAGCCTGGTAGGCACATGACTATCTTCTCTCCTTTGAACTGTGTTCCTAAGTTGGTGCCTCTGATGATGGAATCTCCAAGTAGTAGTAGTTTTCTATTTGGTGAGGTTTTCTTCATATTTGGTGCTTTAGCAGGAGATTGGGCATTGTCTGACTCATTTAAGGGCCCTTCAGTTTCTTTGGATTGGGCATCCTCATTAGCCAAGGCAGAGAAGGCATTATGCAGGGATGTCTCTTGATGTATAGGATGTCTCTGCATTACAGGTCGCAATCTACCAGAACCCACTGTGATCCATTTGTTCTTGTGATGTTTGATTCTTTGTGGGAGCGGTGGTGGACTTTGTTCAGTTTGTATCCTAGAAGAGGTGCGCTTCATTGCAGCCAGTTCCTTCCTCAGTAGAGACACTTCTTTATGCATGGCAGCTAGGTCTTTCCTTAGTAGAGTCGGTTCTTCATGCATGGCAGCTGACTTTAGGCATATAGGACAAGCTCTTAGGCTCCCAATGATTCGTCTTTGAATGAAAGTACCACAGGTACTGCACTGAATACACGACATGTTGATTAAGCAGTCCCAGAAGAGGAAGAAGAATAATAAGAAAAGATGAAGAAGATGTGGGCTTTAACCCAAGTTAGGAACGACAGATGGCACGTATGTGACCACTATATAGGCAATTTAGCCCCCTGGGGTGGGTGGGGTGAGGGGTAGGGCGGACAGGAACCTAAGTGTCTCTGGACAGTAGGCTGTTTCTGAACTGTGGGCACACACAATGGAGTAGGTAAGGGAACCCTCCAATAAGGGCAAATAGATAGATAAATATGTGGAGACAAACAGACAGATAGAACTCACAGTTAAGCAGCTAATTCAGCAAAAATCACCTTTTGGGAGAGCTCTGGAAAGCACTCCTCTTCTCAAGGAACAGAAAGGTAATCTGAGCAAGCCCACATTCAGAACAGGAAATGGAGGTCTACAACAATACCTTAGCAGGGGGGAGGGGTAGTCACTCAGGTAGACTAAGAGAAAGATAGTTTAAAACTCTACAGCAATGGAGTAGGTAAGGGAACCCACCAATAAGGGCAAATAGATAAATATGTGGAGACAAACAGACAGACAGAACTCACAGTTAAGCAGCAAATTCAGCAAAAATCACCTTTTGGGAGAGCTCTGGAGAGCACTCCTCAAGGAACAGAAAGGCATTACCAGCAGAAATGAAGGGGTAATAGTGCCACTGCATAAGTCTCTGGTGCGGCCTCACTTGGAATACTGTGTTCAGTTTTGGAGATCGTATCTTGCAGAGGATGTAAAAAGAGTGGAAGCTGTTCAGAGGAAGGCGACCAAAATGATTTGGAGCCTGTGTCAGAAGCCTTATGAGGAGAAACTTGAAGACCTAAATATGTACACTTTGGAGGAGAGGAGGGATAGGGGAGATATGATTCAGACCTTTAAATTCTTAAAGAGAAATAATGAACAAACCTCTTCCAGAGACGGGGAAGCTGTAAAACTAGAGGGCATGACATGAAGCTGCAAGGTGGTAAATTGAAAGGCAATGTCAGGAAATACTTTTTTACTGAAAGGGTGGTGGATGCTTGGAATGCCCTCCCGATGTAGGTGGTGGGGGCAAACACAGTGACGGAATTCAAAGTGGCCTGGGACAGACACAGTGGATCACTTTACAGCAACAAGATTAAATCAAAATAAACTGAACCATCTAATTTCTCAACAAATAGGGGTGTCCTACATGGAGTGATGGGTTCACCACTAAAGAAACAAACAAAGATATGGGGAGGGGTGCACCTGCACCTGGTGGGTGCACCACTAAGCAAAGACATGGGTTGGGGTGCACCTACTCCCTAAAAGACATGGGAAGGGGTGCGCCTACTCCTGTCATATTGCTGGGCAGACTAGATGAACCATACTGGTCTTTATCTGCCGTCATTTACTATGTTACTATGTATGTTACTGCTGCATCGGACCCACCCCTAGGTATCAGTCAGTAAATTAAAGCAGTGGTAGACTGCCCCCTTGAGTGCATCCTGACTCACCATTAAGAGACAAATTACTCACGATACAGAAAATAGCTGCATATTTCTGCAGTGTTATGCACGGAGGGGGGGGGGGTTGACAATGTATACTTAATGTCATAATAATCTACATGCCCATTAGTTTACTGCATCGGAAGCAAACTTTTTTTTTTTTTTTAGCACATGAGTTTAGAATGCTGAACACTGAAGCTTAGCACAGCATTCTAACACAAGGGTTTGTACACTGAGGTCTGTGTGTGTGTGTGACTAAAACTGCATATGGTCATAGAGGTGCCCTTAGGATGGGGGTTGCAACAGCATACACATTTGTTTTATCCAGAATAAGTATCCAAAGAAAAAGGAGGTGGAAGTGTCCACATGTAATTTTTGCTTAGAAAGTTTTCATAGTAAAAGCACATATTCACTTTCACCTTGAAAACTGGTCCAAAATTCATGGACTTGTTAGGCAGGGATAGTGAACTCTTCTTTTCAGCTAGAGATATTAATCTCGGTCCTTGCTCTTCAAAGCAACTCTCATTGCCATCTGTGCACATCAAATCATCATGCTTTTAATCTTATCCTTCTGTCTTTCTTTCATCCTTCTGCTTTCCTTTTCTGATATGACATTTCTTCCCAATATTCTGCAAGTTTGTGTACATTTATGACTGCTTTCTTTCATTCCCTCTATGTTCTTGGTGAAATTGAGACCTGCATGTCCCCTGAAAACTCTGCTTCAATTATTTTTCCATGGGCAAGCAGAAAGTAAGTCCTCACGTAAGGGTGAATTCACTGATGGAGCCCCACGCAGAATGCTCCCCAGCTTCCATGGAAGCTTTTGGGAACCGCACTATGCATGCACACCTGCCTTCTTGCCTGCCATGGCGCCATCTTCTTCAATCTCCTTTTTCCATGGAGCCCATAGGACATCTCGTGCACCAGCAGAAAAATCTTTTCTCCAGGACCAAGCAGGAAGTCAGTCCTCACATATGGGGTGACATCGACGTCATTGGAGCCCCGTGCAGAGCATTTCCCCAGCTTTCTAAGAAAGCCTTTGGGAATACTGCACGCATGTGCGGTCCCCTTCCTGCCTAAAGGTGCCATCTTGCTCAGTCTTTCTTTTTCCGTGGAGCCCAACAGACGTCTGTCCGTGTCACCCGGAAAAGTTGACTTTTTTCCTTGCGATTTCTTCGTGTTCTTCTCCGGTTCGACGCCGGTTCCCCTTCCCGCCGTGTTCGGTACACCGGTATCGAGCCCGTCTTCTATTTTTTGTTTTTTGCCCTTCGGAGGTTTCCTTTTTGAGATCTTAGAAAAGGAAAAAAGGATAACAGAGATTGAGATTAAAAAGTTGGTATTGAAGAAGAGGAAGAGGGGATGAAGCTGACTTTGAGGGGAATTGGAGTATAATCTTGTGGACTTTGTCATGGAAATAGTCAGCAAGGCTTTGGGCAGAAAGAGAAGAGGGGTCTGAGGCGGAGGTGCCTTGAGGAGAGAGTTGAGAGTAGAGAAGAGATGACAAGGAAGGGGTCAGAGAAAAGACTTAGATGGACATAGTAGTTTTGCTAGATGAATGCTATGGCAGATTTGGAAGGAAGGAAGTATGAATTTGACATGAAGAAAGTCAGAAAGGGAGCAGGATTTGAGCTAAATACACTCAGCTCAAGGAGCACAGGGGTGAAGGTAGCGAGTAGTTGAAGACAGCCAGGGCTGAGATATATATAAAATGGTATATGAACCTTTCCTCCAGGAACTTGTCCAAACCTTTTTTTAAACCCAGCTACACTAAAAGCTTTTACTGCATCCTCCAATAACGAATTCCAGAATTTGATTATGTGTTGAGTAAAAAATTTTTTTCTCTTATTGTCTTAAATGGCTTGCATTGTAGCTTCATTGTGTGTCTTCTAGTCTTTCTACTTTTTGATGATGTAAACAACTGATCTATATTTACCCATTCCACTCCATTCATTAATTTATAGACCTCTATCATATCTCCCCTCAGCCGTCTCTTTTCCAAGTTGAAGAGCCCCAAACCTTTTAAGCCTCTCCACTTAGGGATATCCTTCCATTCCCTTTACCATTTTTGTCGCTCTTCTTTATGCCTTTTCTAATTCAGCTATATGCTTTTTAGGATATGGTGACCAGAATTGTACCCAATATTCAAAGTGTGGTTGCACTATCGAATAATACAGAGACATAATATCCTTTGTTTTATTCTCCATTCCTTTCCTTTTGATTCCTAGCATTCTATTTGCTTTCTTGTCCGCCGCTGCACACTGAGTGGAGGGTTTCATTGTACTATCCACGATGATGCTTACATCTTTTTCCTGGGTGGTGGTTTCTAAGGTGGTACCTTAAATCATGTAACCATAGTTTGGGTTGTTCTTTCCTAAGTGCATAACTTTGCACTTGTCCCATTAAATTTCATCTGCTATTTGAACGTCCTTTCTTCCAATTTTTCAAGGTCCTCTTGCAATTTTTCACAATTCTCTTACGTTTTAACAACTTTCAATAATTTTGTGTCATCTGCAAATTTTATCAGCTCACTCATTATTCCGATTTCCAGGTCCTTTATGAATATGTTAAAAAGCATTCGGCTCAGCACAGATCCCTGTGGTACTCCACTACTCACATTTCTCTGTTGAGAAAATTGGCCATTTAGACCTACTCTCTGCTTTATTTATTTATTTATTTATTTACATTCTCTTATATACCGCGCTATTCTGCATCAGTGCGGTTTACATTGAACAAACTGAAATTACATTGAACAGGGCATTATAACTTGGAGATAACTATTTTACAGGGAACATGGGCTATGGAGGGTTAAGTGTCTTGCCCAAGACCACAAGGAACACCTGTGGGACTAGAAACCCCAGTCCTTCCGGCCCAAGGTTGCTGTCCTCTAGTGGGATTTGAACCCCCGACCTTCTGGCCTGAAGTACCTTGCCCCAACCACTAGGCCACTCCATATCTTTTAACCAGTTCCTGATCCACAACAGTATACTGCCTCCAATCCCATGTCTTTTTAATTTTGCCAAGAATCTCTTATGAGGGAAGTCAAAGCCTTTCTGAAAATCCAGATACACTATATCAACCAGCTCACCTTTGTCTACCTGTTTATACACGCCTTCAAAAAAAATATAACGGATTAGTAAGACAAGTCTTTCCTTGTCTAAATCGATGTTGGCTTTATCTCATTAAACCGTGGCTATCTACATGTTCAGTAATTTTATTCTTTATAATGGTTTCTACCGTTTTGTGCGGTACTGACGTCAGTATCACCGGTCTGTAGTATCCCAGATTACCCCGGAACTCTTTTTAAAAACTGGAGTTACATTGGCCACTCTCCAATCCTCGGGTACTACAGATAATTTTAATGACAGTTCACAGATTACTAATAGTAGGTCTGCAATCTCATATTTCAGTTCTTGCAACACCCCTGGATGTATACCATCCAGTCCAGGTGATTTGCTACTCTTCAGTTTATCAAACAGTTGTAATACATCCTTCCGGTTTAGAAACATACAAACATGACGACAGAAAAAGACCACATGGCCTATCTAGTCTGTTCTTCCATATCAACAACTACAACAGTCCCTTTTTTCCTTTAGAGATCATATGTGTCTGTCCCATGATTTCTTTGAATTCAGATACTGTCCTCATTTCTACCACCTCCACTGGGAGACTATTCCACGGATCCACCACTCTTTCCATAAAGAAATATTTCCACATATCACCCCTGAATCTATCCCCTTTCACCTTTTCATCCCATGGCCCCTTGTAGCAGAGCTTGCTTTCAATCGAAAAAGAGGCTCTCCCCCTGTGCATTTATGCCACGGAGGTATTTAAACATCTCAGTCATATCAGCTATATCCTGCCTTTCCTCTAAGGTGTACATATTAAGATCCTTAAGTCTGTGCTCATGCTTTATAATGAAGGCCACTAACCATTTTAGTAGCCACCCTCTGTACTGACTCCAGTCTGTTTATAGCCTTTTGAAGGTGCGGTCTCCAGAATTGCGTACAATATTCCAAATGAGGTTGCACCAAAGACTTATACAGAGTCACTATCACCTTCTTTCTTCTGCTGGCCATTCCTCTTCCTATGCACCCAAGCATCCTTCTAGCTTTTGCCGTCGCCTTTTCTACCTGTTTAGCTACTTTAAGATCATCAGACACAATCACGCCTAGGTCCCGCTCTTCTTTAGTGGACAAAAGGATTGTTGCAGCCCAAATGCATGACCTTGCATTTTTTAACATTAAATCTCAGCTGCCAAACTTTAGACCATTCTTCAAGCTTAGCTAGATTGCTCCTCATCTTATCTACACCTTCCTGGGTGTCTACCCTATTGCAGATTTTGATATAATCTGCAAAGAGGCAAACCTTACCCGACAGCCCTTCCGCTATATCACTAACAAAGATGTTAAAAAGAGTCGGACCAAGGACAGATCCCTGGGGCACACAACTGGTAACCTCTTTTTCCTCGGAGTGAGCTCCATTTACCTGTATCCTTTGTCGCCTCCCACTCAACCAATTTCAAACCCAAGCAGTAACTTTAGGGTCCATCCCTAGGGTGCTCAGTTTGTTTATAAGTCGCCTGTGAGGAACGGTGTCAAACGCTTTACTGAAATCTAAATAAACCACATCTAGTGCTCTCCCTCAGTCCAACTCCCTGGTAACAGATTTGTATGACAAGACCTGCCTCTGGTGAATCCATGCTGCCTCAGATCCTCTAATCTGCTGGAATCCAGAAATCTCACTATTTTCTCTTTCAGCAGCATTTCCAATAATTTACTCACCACCGAAGTTAAACTAACCGGCCTGTCATTTTCAACCACATCCTTACTTCCACTTTTGTGTAAAGAGACCAGAAGAGCCTCTTTCCAGTCCTTTGGCACCACTCCCAACTCCAATGAGACACTGAAAAGGTCAGTCAGTGGAGCTGTTAGAACATCCCCAAGTTCCCTCAGTATTCTAGGGTGTATCCCATCCGTTCCCATCGCTTTGTCTGCTTTAAGTTTAGCTAGTTTCTCACGAACACAGTCTTCTAAAAATTGATCAAGATGCCCCTCGCTTCTGTTCCTGTTTGTGGGTGTTTTCTGAGGTCCTGCTCCTGGTTCTTCATCTGTGAACACAGAACATAAATATTTATTAAGCAATTCCACTTTTTCCTAATCAGCTTCTACGTATTTCCTCCCCTTCACCCTTGAGTCTGACATTACCACTTTTGCCCTTCCTCTTCTCACTAACATATCTGAAAAATGTCTTATCCCCCCATTTTATTTCATTGGCTATTTCCTCCTCATTTTGAATCTTTGATTTCCTGACTACTTTGCTAGCTTCTCTAAGTTTTTCCAAATATAGATGCCTGTCTTCCTCTCTCTGTTATCTCTTGTATTTCATGAAGACCTCCCTCTTTTTCTTCACCTTTTCAGCTACTTCTTTCGAAAACCATAGCGGTCTCCTTTTCCTTTTACCTTTATTTACCATTTAAGGTTGGTTGCCCTTAAAATATCCCCTTTCAGTTTTTCCCACTGTTTTTCTACATCCCCCCAGCTGTTCCCATCCTGCTAATGACTCCCTGAGGTATTGACCCATCTTAGCAAAGTTAGTTTTCCTAAAGTCTAAGCCCCTTGCTTTTGAATGGATTCTAACAGCCCTAGTCCTAATACTGAACCATACCATCTGGTGATCATTGGATGCAAAATGATCTCCCACTATAACATCGGAAACACTTTCACCATTGGTAAACACCAAGTCCAGTATGGCCCTTTCACGTGTCAGTTCTGTACCAATTGCCTGGATTGTTCTCTCTGTAGAGAATCCAGGATCTCCTTACTTCTAGATGATACTGCAGCTGGAATGTGCCAGTCAACATCTGGCATATTGAAGCCCCCTATCAGTATCACTTCCCTTTTCCTAGCAATGCTGCCTATGTCTTCAATTAACTCTCTGTCCACCGCTTCCTCCTGTGAGGGAGGTCTGTATATCACACCAATGCAAATAGATTTCTCTTTCCCTCTTTCTAGTTTAACCCACCGTGCCTCCTCTCTCCCTTTTAAGCTCTGTAGTTCCAAAGCTTTAATACTACTTTTTACATATAGTGCCACTCCTCCTCCCCGTCTTCCTACCCTGTCCTTTCTGAATAAAGTATAGCCTGGTATAGTTACATCCCAGTCATGGTTTTCTGTGAACCATATTTCTGTAACTGCCACTAAATCCAGGTCAGCCTCTCCCGTTAAAGCTTTAACATCTGGGATCTTATTTCCCATGCTATGGGCATTTATAAACACTGCTTTCCATATGTTGCCCTTTTTACCCATCTCCATATAGGTATTTAATGTTTCACTTACCTGGGGGCTTTCTTCACCCATCCCCAGTGAATCTAGTTTAAAGCCCTCTTCAGTAGATTAGCCAGTCTGCTACTGAAGATACGTCGACCTTTGTTGGACAGATGAACGCCTTCTCTGCTCTGCAACCCTTGGAACAGCATCCCATGGTCCAAGAAATCAAAACGCTGTTGATGACACCATTCACGTAGCCATGCATTCATCTCTAGAATGCGAGCTTCTCTGCCTTGGCCCTTACCCTCAACAGGGAGGATTGAAGAGAACACCACCTGTGCCCCTATCTGCTTCACCCTCTGTCCCAGAGCCATGAAGTCACTTTTGATACTCTGAGGGATACCTGGCAGTATCATTTGTGCCAACATGGATTAGCAACATTAGGTAATAGTCAGTGGGCTTGATGAATCTCAGCAAACTCTCCGTAACATCTCGGATTTTGGCACCTGGCAGACAGCATACCTTTCTGGATATCAAGTCTGGTCAGCAGATGGATGCCTCAGGACCCCTCAGAAGAGAGTCACCAACGACCACTACACTTCACTTCCTTGTGGTCACTGATTCTGAAACTTTGGGGCACTTGAGCTCTGGTTCTTCCCTTTCCAGGGATGCTTTTACCTCCTCCACTTCCAGGGCTACATAATGGTTCTTCAATTCAAGGGCTGGAGAAGTTGGATTGGTGATTCTGCAGGCCCTGGTGACTTGTGTCCAACCTTCGTCATTCTGTAGGCACCCATCTTCTCCACTGCTGGAGAGCTGGGATGTTGCAAGAAGCATCTCATCAATGTACTTCTGCATGTCTTGAATGCTCCTCTGCCTCGCCACTTCCTCTGAGTTCCTCCACTTGTTTTCTGAGAGCTTCAGCATGCAGGCATCCTGCACATGGAACCAGTCCTACAACTGGCATTGGGATCTCTGTCTGGACAGAGGCAGAAGCTGTAACGGGGGCAACAGCTTTAGTGTCACAATTTTTCCCAGCCATTGTTCAGTTCGTGGAGCTTAGGTATCAGTTAAAGCAAAAGAGTGAGAGATCTACGAGCCAGTTTCCCAACTGTCCTTTCATAGAAAAAGCAGTTAAATCTCTTTAAGTGTGTTAAAAATGTGCTGTTCCAAGTCTCTGTGTGTAGTTAATTGGGGAGGTGCCCTATAAAGCAAGATTGCTCACTAGGGGTGGGTGCGAGTTGGGGAAGATAGAGAGGGAACTAACATCAGATGAAGTGTCAGTAGCTTCAAAGAGCTGAAGAAAGATACTAAAGCAGAGTTTTAAACCTACCCCATTAAACAAAATATTTCCCCTTTTAAATTAAAGCAGCAAAAAGAATGTAACTTTGTTTTAAAAATGTACCAAAACCCTTTTAAGAGCCCCCAAACAGATAGCTAGTAATTTAAAATGCCTCAAACTCTTACCTTTGTTTGAAATGTATAGCTCCTGTTAGGATTGCCTCAACAGTGCAGGGCTCTGAAGCCTTTTATGCAGGCATCAGCTGCTCTGTTCTTTCACAGGCTAATCAGTCCCACTAACTCTTATGAGGTATCAGTAACTTCAAAGAGCTTTGCTTGAAATGACTTGCCTCTGTTAGGAATGGTTTATCAATATGTCTTTCAATTCATCCGCTACATCACCTTTATTATCATTTCAGACACAAGTAACCTCTCTACATTTTCTTCAGTAAAGACTGAAGCAAAGAATTCATTCATTCTCTCCACTATGGCCTTGTCCTCCTTTAGCACCCCTTTTTCCCTGTACCATCCAATGGTCCAACTTACTGTCTCACAGGTCGTTTTGCTATGAATGTACTTGAAAAGTTTTGCTTCCATGGCAAGCTTCTTTTCAAATTCTCTTTGCCTGCCTTATCAATGCCTTGCATCTAACTTGCCAATGATTGTTGTTTCCGGTATTCGTCATTAGGCTCCTTTTTCCATTTCCTGAAGGATGCTTTTTTGGCAGCAACATCTGTTCTGGGCTTCCAAGATAATACTTTTAAACACCCACGCTTGATGTAAATCATTAACCTTTACAACATCTCCTTTTAGTTTTTCTTAACTATTTTCCTCATTTTTTCATAGTCTCCCTTTGATAGTTAAAAGGAGTACTATTGATTTCCTTGCTGTCTTTCTTCCATTTATTAAATTAAATGCAATCATGCTATGATCACTATTGCCAAGCGGCCCCAAAATGCTTATCTCTGGCACCAGATCCTGTGTTCCACTAAGGACTAGGTCCAAAAATCTTCCCCTCTTGTCAGTTCATGAACCAGCTTCTCCAAGAAGCAGTCATTTATTTCATCTAAAAACTTTCTCTCTCTTATATGTCCTGCTATGACATTGACCCAGCCGATACCAGGATAATTGAAATCACCCATTATTGCTGTGTTGTAACTTCTATCAGCTTCCCTGATTTCTTTGAGCATTTCATTATCCATCTGTTCATTCTGACCAGGCAGTCGGTAGTATACCCCCACTGCTGTCTTTTTCTGCTTTTTACATGGAACTTCTATCTATAGAGATTGTACAATGTATTTTGTTTCCTGCAAAACTTTAATGCTATGTCATTCAGTGCTCTCTGTAATATAGAACACAACCCCTCCACCAATTTGATCTACTTTATCCTTGCGATATAGTTTGTACCCAGGTATCACAGAGAGCGGGAAGTTGCTCCGCCCCACTTGCCGGCCCCAGCACCAATTGGGAGACTGGGTGCAGGTTCAAACTTGAACCCAGCATCGGGCGTGCCAGAAAGCCTGCAGCACTCCACTCCAAGGACACTTTCAGCGCAGGAAGCAGCCCCGACACCAGCAGCCACCCGATCGCAGTGAGGCAAGAGAGCGGGAAGTTCCTCCGCCCCACTCGCCGGCCCTAGCACCAATCGGGATACCGGGTGCAGATTCAAACTTGAACCCAGCATCGGGCGGTCCTGCACCTGAGGGCCCTGTCAGAGGGCCCTTTGGCGTGGCCCTTAGGCGGGGTCAAAACAAGATCAACCGATTAACCTAACCAACACTCCTATTCTTCCACACTAAATCGGATGACCTACCACCTCGAACTGAGCTATCAAACTGTAAGTTGCATACATATTGCAACTGCAGCCCCGACATTTATATACTGTGTTAACTTTTGCCTCAGAGTTATATATCTTCTGCTAATGTCTTCAATGTACCTCCTCCTCTACTGCATGTCTACATATATACCTTGCTCGGCATTACCTTTTGCAACTCTTTGCACAGTATATTATGCTAAATAGACATGCCTTACCTCCTTATTATCAGATCTGCTGTCCCCTACTTGATCACTAGCACATAGTAAAAGTAACTCTCCTATTCCACACACGGTCTGACTCAGAGCAGCACTTTTACCCCTGTCACCCAGTGCCTTCTGCACAACATAAGAATGACTGACTTAATTCCATTCTTGTTGTTCCTATATTTTCTGGCTCATTCCATCCTACCTAATGCTGCTTACTATCACCAACAAGGTCTAATCCCCACAATACATGGAAACAGCCGTAATGTGTGGGAGGAGTGGCCTAGTGGTTAGGACAAGGTACTTCAGGCCGGAGGGCCGGGGGTTCAAGTCCCACCTGGGGACAGCAATCTCAGGCCGGAGGGACTGGGATTTCTAGTCCTATAGGCACTCCTTGTGGTCTTGGGCAAGCCACTTAACCCTCCATTGCCCATGTTCCCTGTAAGTATTAGCGTATGTGTGTCATATCCCCTCGTGTTAAATGTATCTCCCAATTGACCGCTTTGACCTGGTGAAAAGCGGGATATAAATACAGCTAAATAAATAAATAAATAATAGAAATGATGACAGATTCGCCTCATCAAGAACACCCCACACGATAAGATATCAACATCTCATTCACATTACATGCCAGCCCCCCAACAAAATCTCCCACACGTAAGTCTCCCGAAAATAGACATCTATCCTGCATGCTCATAAATGGAAGATCAATATGGAACAAATGGCTGATTATTGGAGACTATGCTGAGAATCATCATCTAGACATTCTCTTTATTATGGAATCATGGCTCACTGACACCGACACTGTCCTTACAAACCAACTTAAACTCCCCAACTACGATATCCAAGAGTTGGTAGAAGAGGGGGCGGTAATCTCATCTTGGCCATATCTACACTACAGTTCCAATGTCTATCCTCACAAAACCATAACAACCTGGATGCCATCACGATTGCAAACAAACATCTAACAACAGACTCTTCTACCATGCCCCTTCTGCTAATACAGATGACCTCTCCTTAGCCCTGGATCTAGCTTGCAACCACTCACCAAGGACTAAACCTCTCTGGATTTTGGATGACTTTAATCTTCCAGTTCTTGCTAAGAAAAACTTCACACACTCTGCTGGTCAATTACTGAACGAAACGATCAGATCACTAATAGAAAAATCGTTCATGTATAAATGGATGCTTACTTAATTTTCAAATTTTTTTTTTATTTTTTTTTTATTTACATTTTACTTTTCCTCAATACAAACTTATCAAATAAGTGTACAGGCAACATAAAATAATACAAACAGGAAATAATCTAAACAAGAAACATAAACACATCCTTATAGCCCACAAATTGGGGAGATATATCAAGAATCCAATTCCAAAGGAAACACCGAGAACAACTCTCAATACATGCCAAAATATAATTCCCGCCCTTATCCCTCATCCCACCCCCAGTCCCTCCCTACCTGACAAAAAGGTCTCCAATTGTAAAGAATCAAGAAAAATATACTTAACCCCTTTCAGTGTTACCACACACTTACAGGGGAACCTAAGAAAATAAGATGCACCAAGCGCTAAAACCCTGGGCTTAAGGGCCAAAAAGGCTCGCCTACGCACCTGGGTTGCCCTGGATACATCTTGAAACAGTTGTACTTTTGCACCACAAAATTCCACATCCTTATGTTTAAAGTAACTTTTAAAAACTGAAACTTTATCAAATTCAGAAACAAATGAAGCCACCAAGGTGGCTCTTGTTGCAATGGTGTCATGAGAGTCTTCCAGAAATTGGGTAAGATTAGCCAAAGACTGAGGTTGTAATACATCGTATTCTCCCGAAGTCTCACATGCAACCAAACGTGAAGAAATATAAAACATTTTTGAAAAGGAAATTGTTTCTGAATTTGACAATTCCAACACTTCTTTCAAATATTTCCGAAGTAATATTTCTGGAGATAACAAATGTGTAACAGGAAAATTTAACAGCCGAATATTTTTCATCCTATGAGCATTTTCCAAGTATTCTAATCTACGATGTATAATTAAACTATCTTTAACTGAGGAGACACTCATTGTTTGAAGGGAAGCATATCTGGTATCACATCTCTGAACCTGAGTTACAAGGGAATCTAGCCGTTCCTCAACTGCCTCCAACTTTGTCACAGTTCCCTGGGAAAACTGACAAAGTTGGGCTACTGTGGCCGCCAACGATACCTCGGTACGTGTAACCACCTTCCAGATATCCAACAAGGACACCTGAGAATCAGGAATATCCTGAGGGACGTTCTGAGAAGGCAGCCAAATAACCGGTAACAAAGACCCACCCTTACACAAGGGAGAACTTTGTAATACCGGCACGCCACTAGCCAGCAGTTCCGGTGGCGTTTGCAATGACGGGGGAAGTGGCGGGGAGCGCTCAGGGGAGCTCAAAGATGCTCCCTCCGGAGGATGCACCTGGGTCACAGTTCCTGCAGGGGGAAGAATCACATCAGCCCCAACCTTAACGTGTCTATCCATAGGGCCAGACTCTCCCGGTGCCAACGGAGATATTTTCTTCTTTCTTTACCCATCCAAACAGAGGAAATCTACACCCAGCTCCTACGAGACTCCTAAGGGGCTCCCAAGGGGCCTATCCTCCCCTTGTGGCACGCCCCTTAGGGCACGCCACGGCCGCGCGCCAAGGACGCGCGCCTATGGAGACAACGAACTTTAAACCCCAAAAATCGCCTGGGGCAGTCCCCGCCGCAGCCTGCTCACCCGGGATTCCTCCGACGCTGTGCGACTGGCTCCAAACAGCTCTCCCACTGTGCACAGGGAGCAGCAGCGTTCTTAAGCCCCCAAAATCGCCTGGGGCAGTCCCCGCCGCAGCCTGCTCACCCGGGATTCCTCCGACGCTGTGCGACTGGCTCCAAACAGCTCTCCCACTGTGCACAGGGAGCAGCAGCGTTCTTAAGCCCCCAAAATCGCCTGGGGCAGTCCCCGCCGCAGCCTGCTCACCCGGGATTCCTCCGACGCTGTGCGACTGGCTCCAAACAGCTCTCCCACTGTGCACAGGGAGCAGCAGCGTTCTTAAGCCCCCAAAATCGCCTGGGGCAGTCCCCGCCGCAGCCTGCTCACCCGGGATTCCTCCGACGCTGTGCGACTGGCTCCAAACAGCTCTCCCCAATTTTCAAATTTTTATATCAAAAAACATAAACATTTTATCCGCTGAGGTCTCAGACTTATTGTGGCTCTGCCATAGGGACTAATCGTCCGTTATCACGGCAGTGAGCCCATTTGCATCAACGACCTCACAGATGTAAGTGGGTTGAAAAACACAGCCTTAACTTCCAACTGGATAACCAAATAATCAAAAGCACTTGTTCTTATCTGTGTCATAAAAACAGCCCACTCTCATGGATTTGAGCACTGATCCCGACGCCTCCCTTAGGTACCAGTCAAGCGTTTCACAACGCTAGCTTTCATCAGGGGATCTCTCCAATACTCCCATCCAACTTCAAATTTCCTAATAACAAACCAGATATACAAATAATCAATACTCTTTACCTAAAACACCCTAAAATTAAAAACTAAACTACTTCTTACCATCCTAAACCAATATCCTGACAAAAGAGAAGAAACAGACCTCACCTTTTAAACTTCAAAGCTGCCCGCGTTTCACCACAAATCTCTTCCAAATTAATGAATGGTAACACGAAACGCCGCGCATGCGGACTAACTAACTCATCTCTCACCTTATAGGAAACGCTCTATCTCCCAAAACCAATCCAATATCTCCACGTCACTATTGACTATGCCCCAGCCAATCATACACCGCTACCGAAATATGCCGTCTACTAATACGTCGAGCATTTAAATTCTAAGCCCCAGCCTCTTTCAATACACAAACAGCAAACGACTTCTTAAAGCACCCCCTCATCTTACCAACACTTCCTTCATCTAAACCAGGTACCTAGGGACATGCCACAAAGAGCACTACTTCCTTTCAAATAATATAGATCACAGCTTAAAACTAACTACTGAACCAACCATCAAGCCCGTCATCAAACTTTATCTGTCAAATCCACTGTCAGAGACACCGAGCCCATTCTACTTGGGCGTTCAACCCCTTTGGAAATACTGTATCACAAGTATAAATCCACCACTGTTCACGTTTAATGAGAATCTGATCTAAAGGTGCATTAAAGTCACTCTGTAACACCTGATCTATACAGAGAACACGAAGCTGTTCAAATTGATGCCATTGCTCTACACAATGCTGAACTATAGGGGCCTCCATTACTGCATGCTTTAAGCGACTTTTGTGCTCGCGAATCCGAACACGAAATGCCCGTGTGGTTTTCCCTATGTAGGCTAAATCACAAGGGCACAAAATAGCATAAACCACATTTTGGGAACCGCAAGTGGTAGAAAATCTCAAATTTCTACGGAACCCATGATATTCAAAAACAGAAGCTTCAATAGTCAGTGCGCAGATATCACAATTCTCACAATGACGGTGACCTCCTCCAGAGGACACGATCTCAACTGCCTGTAATGATCGCAAAACAGCGGGACTTAAAAACTCTTTAAGGTTACGATCGCGAGTCCACACACACCGTACTGTCTTCCTAGTTAGACCAGGGACAGCTGTCAAAACATTAGAATGTTTCTTAATGATCCGTTGTATCTTCAAGCTAATCGGAGAATACTTTGTTATGAAATTCACATGAGAAGAAGCCACTACTGTTGTAGGATGTACCCGAGACTCTAAAAGTAAAGCGCGATGATTAAAACGTGCCCGAGTTTACGCTCTCTTAACCACTGATCTAGGATACCCTCTAACCAGAAACTCAGCAAAAAGCACTTTGGCACGCCGTTTAAAGTCCTGTAAATCAGAACAGTTCCTGCGGAAGCGCAGGAACTGGGAATACGGGAGACTTTCTTTCAATCTACGGGGATGTAAACTGCGGAAATGCAGGAAAGTATTCCTATCAACCCTTTTTCTAAACACAGAGGTGCTCCACCCTTGAGAAGAACGGCAGATCTCTACATCTAAATATTGAAGAATTTCTCTGTGGAACGTATAAGTAAAAGTAATGTTTATATCTAAACAGTTCAACCAATCAAAAAACTGAACAAGGGACTGCTCCGTGCCTTGCCACATCAAGAAAATATCATCAATATATCTGCGCCAGAACAAAATCTGAGGGGTGAAAGATGACGCAACTACCCATTTCTTCTCAAACAGCCCCATATAGAAATTAGCCACGGATGGGGCGCATGTCGCGCCCATAGCCACCCCGGTTACCTGCTGATATAGATCCTCCTGAAACAAAAAATAATTATGTGTAATTGCCAAACGGGCCAGGGACAGTATGAACTGTTGTTTAGGCTCTGAGAGATCTCCTCGTAACTGGAGTACTTCCAATATAACTTGTAACGCCGCTTCTTGTGGAATATGTGTATACAGCGACACGACATCGAGTGTCACTAAAAAAACATCCACATGCTGGGACCATTCATCCATCTGTTTTAACTCATTCAAAAAGTGGGTTGTGTCTCGGATGTAAGAAGGAATGGTTGGCAACAGTGGACGTAAGTAAGAGTCAACATATGTAGACAATGGCTCAAGGATACTGCCTCTGGTGGATACGATAGGCCGGCCAGGTGGATCTTGAAGGCGTTTATGCACCTTAGGAACAAGATAAAATTTAGCTGTCGTAGGCGCGGCCACATTCAGGTATGAATACTCCTTCTTGGAAATAAACCCATCCACCAATGCTTGTTGAGTTATAGAACGAATCGTCCTTTGCAAAAACTCCCGTGGATCATACTGCAACTTGCTATATACCGTTGTATCTTGGAGTTGTGACAGAGCTTCTTGTAGATAGCCTGTCCGAGAGAGGACCACTACAGCTCCCCCCTTGTCTGCACGTTTTACAACAATGTCTTGTCGATTCTGCAGTTCTACCAGAGCCCTCTTTTCTTCCTGAGATAAAGCTGTATTCCTCAGGCTATTGTTCCCCTCCAGCTCCCGCACATCTGTTAACACTAGGCGTTTAAAGACTTCCAACGCCGGATGCAAGGGGCCACGGGGGGACCATGTAGATCAAAGGGGCAAGGGTACCCGTGGTACCACTTCCTCATCTGCAGAAGGATTAGACAAAGGCTCACATTCTCCAAAATAATGTTTAAGGCTTAATTTACGTAATAAACGCTCAAAGTCCAGCCTAAACTGGAAAGAATCAAACCGAATAAAAGGTACAAATGACAAACCTTTATTCAAAACTTTAACAGCTGCTGTAGATAACGAGGTTCCTGAAATATTCAACAATAACGCTTCTTGAGGGATTATTTCTTGCGGGTGTTGTAACGTTGTTTCGTTTGGCCTTGACCTTGTGGTTCTGATGATTTCTTCATTTTCTCTTTGCGTCCTGAACTGTCCTCTAAAAAATCTCGTGTACCCTGTCCTGAGGATGCTGAATCTAGCGATGGCGTTTCTTCCGAAGATGTCTCAAAATTCAGTAATGGAGGCCCCTATAGTTCAGCATTGTGTAGAGCAACGGCATCAATTTGAACAGCTTCGTGTTCTCTGTATAGATCAGGTGTTACAGAGTGACTTTAATGCACCTTTAGATCAGATTCTCATTAAACGCGAACAGTGGTGGATTTATACTTGTGATACAGTATTTCCAAAGGGGTTGAATGCCCAAGTAGAATGGGCTCGGTGTCTCTGACAGTGGATTTGACAGATAAAGTTTGATGACGGGCTTGATGGTTGGTTCAGTAGTTAGTTTTAAGCTGTGATCTATATTATTTGAAAGGAAGTAGTGTTCTTTGTGGCATGTCCCTAGGTACCTGGTTTAGATGAAGGAAGTGTTGGTAAGATGAGGGGGTGCTTTAAGAAGTCGTTTGCTGTTTGTGTATTGAAAGAGGCTGGGGCTTAGAATTTAAATGCTCGACGTATTAGTAGACGGCATATTTCGGTAGCGGTGTATGATTGGCTGGGGCATAGTCAATAGTGACGTGGAGATATTGGATTGGTTTTGGGAGATAGAGCGTTTCCTATAAGGTGAGAGATGAGTTAGTCCGCATGCGCGGCGTTTCGTGTTACCATTCATTAATTTGGAAGAGATTTGTGGTGAAACGCGGGCAGCTTTGAAGTTTAAAAGGTGAGGTCTGTTTCTTCTCTTTTGTCAGGATATTGGTTTAGGATGGTAAGAAGTAGTTTAGTTTTTAATTTTAGGGTGTTTTAGGTAAAGAGTATTGATTATTTGTATATCTGGTTTGTTATTAGGAAATTTGAAGTTGGATGGGAGTATTGGAGAGATCCCCTGATGAAAGCTAGCGTTGTGAAATGCTTGACTGGTACCTAAGGGAGGCGTCGGGATCAGTGCTCAAATCCATGAGAGTGGGCTGTTTTTATGACACAGATAAGAACAAGTGCTTTTGATTATTTGGTTATCCAGTTGGAAGTTAAGGCTGTGTTTTTCAACCCACTTGCATCTGTGAGGTCGTTGATGCAAATGGGCTCACTGCCGTGATAATGGACGATTAGTCCCTATAGCAGAGCCACAATAAGTCTGTTTATGTTTTTTGATATAAAAATTTGAAAATTAAGTAAGCATCCATTTATACATGAACGATTTTTCTATTAGTGATCTGAAGAAAAACTTCACAGCATTTATTGATGCAATGTCTACCCTAAACTACAATCAACTCATGCATACCGCAACACACATGAAAGGAAACACTTTAGACTTGATCTTTGCTCCTTCCTATACACTAGAAGCCAACAACAGTCCCCCGCCACAAGTTCTTCCAGTTCCTTGGTCAGACCACATGGCTATATTATTCCAGATTCCATCTACTCTCCCAAGCACAAAATCCGCTTCCACTACAACAGCACTTCCAGCTCGTCGCTTCAGACCTTTCAATAAAGAAGCCTTCCTTGATGAAACTCTACCTAGCCTCAACCTTAACTATACAACCCCTGAATACATCAACATTATTCACAATTGGAACTCCACATTAAGCAAGGCAGCACTCCTATCTCAGCCCATGCAAGCCAATAAGAGATCACATACTGCCATCTGGTTCACAGCAGATTTACACAACTCTCTACGAAGTCTGAGGAAACTAGAGAGGAAATACGCCACTCCAGGCTCCCTCAGGATCGGGATACTTACATGAAGACTCTGCAAGAGCACCGCATTAGTATCACCAAGAAAAGGAAAGAATACCACACCAACATTCTGATGCGCTCCCTAAACAGGCCTCGTGAACTCTTCCGACTAATTCAATCTCTCACAAAAGATACATATTGTCAACAAACTGAGAATCTTCTGAATCCTCAGGACCTAGCTACCCATTTTTATAACAAAACCAACACACTCTCCCACAATACTGGAAATACGTGCACTATTAGTCCCGATAGCGATAACACCAATATCCCTGAATTAGTCTACTTCCACCCATACTCAGCTGAACAATTTGAAAACTTAATCAAAGGACTCAACTCAACCACCTCACCTACTGATCCATGCCCTTCTCACTGGATTAAATCAGCATGTTCCGAATTAAGTCTTCATATATCAAGAATTGCATACCTCTCCTTCTCTAAAGGCCTGGTTCCATCACCACTAAAGACTGCCACCATCAGACCCCTCCTAAGGAATCAGAAACTGAATCCTCAAGACCCAAATTCTTACCGTCCCATAGCTAGTCTACCCTTCTTGGCTAAGATATTGGAGAAGTCAGTCCAACAGCAGATTCAAGACCACATTGATTCCTACTCTCCTTCGGATCAACATCAGCATGGGTTCCGCCAACAACACGGTGTTGAAACCTTGCTTACCTCACTTATGAACAACCTGGTAAAAGGCATGACAAAAAAACAGGGCTTCATTTTGATCTTCCTAGATAACGCTTCAGCCTTCAACACAGTCTGTCACAGCCTCTTACTTGATCAACTTCAGTGAAAGGGCATGAAGAACCTTGCTCTGGAGTGGTGTCGCTCCTATCTTCCGGACCGCCAACAACAAGTTTGCTTAGGTCCTCAAACATCTTCAGAATACCAGCAAACCCAAGAAGTACCACAAGGCTCCTCCTTATCCGAGTTTATATGTTAAACCTATCTGCAGATCATCCAAACTTTTGACATACTATACCATATCTATGTTGATGTTGTGCTACTCTACTCCCCATTCTCTACAAGCTCCCCTAATTACACAAAAATAACAGAGTGTTTCAACGCAGTTACAGACTGGTTTAAATTCACATAACCTGAAAGTGAACTGCAAAAAGACTGAGGTACTATTCATCTCACAGGACTCAGCCTTCATTCCACCAGCTACAATACAGGTTAAAGACGCCGAGCTGAAAACTAAGCATGAGGTTCGCTACCTAGGGGTTACTTTGGACCAGCACCTGAATTTGGACTCACACATAAACAACATCACCAAGGCTGTCTGTCTTAAAATCCGCTCCCTCCATGCCGAGGAGGTGTAAAGCACGATTCCCAGGGCAGAACCCCTTGGTCTTACGATCATTGCGGATCTGGAATAAATGGAGAGGGATATGGTTGGGGGAACACGGGATTTCGCGATTACTCCCTATTCGGGGGAATCCTGACTTCCACCCAGCAAGGGGACAATCTATCTTTGGGAGTTGGGAGCTTCGGGGTCTCTGCAAGGTGGGACAATTAGTAGTGGGGAGGAAGATACGGGAGTTTGATTATCTAGTGAAGGAGTATCGGTTGGATGAGAAAGATGTCTATGGCTATATGCAGCTACGACATTACATACAACAAAAGATCCTCCCGAACTTAAGCTTGGAATTGACTGGGGTCGAGAAGCTGTTTTTGCTGGGGCAAAGGAAAAAGACCCTGGCGAATTTATACCGGCTAATGGTGCGGGACAGGGGGAAGGAAAGCTATCAAAAACAGTGGGAGCTGGAGTTGGGGGTGCAATGGGGGGATGAAGTATGGGAACGCATCTATGTGAGTCGCTATAAGGGAATTCTAGCGACCAATTTGCTCGAAAATAATTATAAGGTGCTCTATAAAATGTACGCTCATATATCAGAGCTGCTGGAGGAAGTGTGGGGGGAGGGGCACGTACCTGCATGTATGGTGTAACTGTGGGGAGGTGTATCGACTCTGGATAGCAGTGGTGGGGTTGTTAGGGGACATTCTGGGAAAACAGCTGGAGCCTCGGCCGGAGACAGCTTTGCTGGGGGTGCCACCACCAATCCTCAATAAGGCTGAGGGCACTTTTCTGGAGTTGGGATGTGTAGCCCTGAGGATCTTGTTGGCGAGGCAGTGGAAGAAGGAAGAAGTTCCCACCATGATGGAGTTTAAAGGCATGTTGTCACAGATTTACCTGATGAGCAGGTTAACTACGCTCAAGAGGGGGAGTCAGAAGGCCTCTATGAGGGTGTGGGGGAAATACATTCAGTGGACAGCAATGGAGGAGAGTCCGTGATTGTGTAAGAGGGGGTGGATATGCGGGAGAAGAGGGGGCCCGGGGGGGAGGGAGTGGTGAGATTGTGGGTTTGTTTATGTAGATTGGAAAATATGCACAATGTATCAGGGGGGGGATTATTCAGCATGCAGTATATTGTTTGTTTCTGACTTGCCTTGTGGTGGTTTTTGATGTCATGCTGTATTTGGCAGTTGTTGTGTGATTAAAATAAAATAATAAAAAAAAAAAAAAAATCCGCTCCCTCCGTCAGCTTAAGCCACTACTTGAACCTTCTGACTTCCGATCTGTTTTCCAAGCCCTCATTATGCCTCACTTGGACTATGCGAACATCATTCTACACGGCCTTCCCACCCACACACTCCATCCACTACAAATGGCCATGAATAAGGCTGCACGAACCATCTATGGGGTCTCCAAATACGAGCATGTGACACCATTAATAATGCAGCTTCACTGGCTTCCCATAGCCGGGCGCCTCAAGTTTAAAACCCTCCTGATCACTTTCAAAATCCTCCACCAGCTCTCTGCAACCACCTTAGAAGACTTCCTACACTGGACACCGGACAGCAGAATCAGGAGAACAAACATAGTAAATACCCTTGCCATTCCCACCTTGGCCAGTAAAACCTCACAATATATCCGGCATAGAGACTTCACTTTATTTGCCCCTCAGCTCTGGAACTCCCTCACTGCGCCAATTCGGCTTATCACTGACCTATCCACCTTTAGAAAGGCAATAAAAGCATAACTCGGCCAGTTATACTTCGACCATGTCACATAACCCACTTTTGCCTCACCTCTGTCGAGTGCTGATTCCCCCACTACAATCTGTATATAGCTTCTGTTTGTAATCGCTAAACTGTGTTCATTATGTTATGATGATGTATTCGGTTTCAGTTTTAACTGTTAACTCTATTATCTACTGTAAACTTTGATCTCCAGGAACAAGCAGGAATGTAGTCATCACATATGGGTATCGTCGGTACCGACGGAGCCTGCGCGGGAACGCTCCCCAGCGTCCAATTAGAAAGCTTTTGGGAGCATCCCACAGCGCCTGCGTGCTGCCTTCCCGCCTTTCCCAACTGCCTCTCTCCAGTTCTTCATTTTCCGCGGAGCCAGCAGGTCGTGTTCCTGTCACCGTAGAAAATTTTCCTTCTTTTTTGTGGTCGCGTCTGCCTTCCTCGACACTTTACCGGTACCGCCGGTTTTTCTTTCTTTCTTTCTTTTCTTAAAAAAAAAAAAATTTCTTAGTAACTTTTTTCTCATTTTTTTCCAGGTGCACACGCCATTTTGGGCCTTAGGCCCAAAATTTTTTCCACAATGGAAAAACCCTCTTCGTGTTTTAAAAAGTGCACTAAGTGTGGCGGTACCATCTCCGTCACCGACACCCATGAGTGGTGTCTGAAATGTTTAGGTCCTAACCATTCCATCTCGGAATGTATAGCCTGTGCCATGATGTCCAAGAGAGGTTGACAGAAGCGAGCTGCCAAGCTCAGTACCCTGTTTCCCTCTGATGCAGCTTCGGTGGCATCAACGTCTTCCAGGGCTTCGTCTTCCTCCCGTGGATCTTAGGTAACTAGACACAAGTCTAGCCGGTCCTCAAAGGGTAGATCTCCTTCTAAGCATCGAGATGCCTCTGGCGTTGCCCTTGAGGATTCTGCACCGGCAAAATTGCCCCGGCGGGAGGCTTCGGCTTCCAAAGCATTATCGGGGCTCCAGGACGTTCTCGAGGCCTCAACCTCGGCAGAACTACTGGTGCCATTCTCTGGGGTACCGGCGATCTTCTCCGGTACAGATATCCAGGCATCGGTAGCGTCGATAGACCAGAGAGTCCTGGCTATTGAGCGCAGTCTAGCGGCTCTCCTTGCGGCATCGACGCCCTGGGAACCGCATCAGACATTTCAACCGGTACCGGCACCAACTCCGGCACCGGGATCAGTACCGGTACTGATAGCATCGACATCGGTGTCTGCATTGCCGGCACCCAGTCATCCGATGCCTTCCGGTACCGATACTCCGGTACCGATTATTCCCGGTACCAACTTCGTTCGGTACGGGTATCGGGCTCTTCAAGAGCACCGGACAGGCGGTACTTCGAGTCCTCAGAGGAATCTGAAGATTCTTATAGTTCTGTCGATGCAGGAATGCTTCTCCCCGAAGAGCACTCCTCCCCTAAGTGCAGGATGTCTCCTCCAGAAGATATTTCCTTTCAGGATTTTATCAGGTAGGTGGCTCGGGGTCTCTCCATTACTGTAGCACCTGAAACAGAGCCCAGAGCAAAGGAGTTGGAAAGTTTACAATATCCCAAAACTAAGGAGGCAGCTACCTTGCCCATCCATGAGATCTTGCATGATCTTATGTTAAGAATGTGGGAGACACCTCTTACCACCTCACCTCATTCTCGTAGACTGGATACTCTGTATCGAGTCCCTCCTTGTCCTGGTTTCCAAAAATCTCAGCTTCCTCACCACTCTATTGTAGTGGAATCAGCTATGAGAAGGATCAAGAGTGCAAAGAGGCATGCCTCTAATCCTCCAGGACGTGAGTGCAGAACTTTGGATGCTTTTGGACATCGTGTCTTCCAAGCTTCCATGCTTTCTGCCAGGATCAGTTCCTATAGTCTATACATGGGAATGTTCCTAAAGGAAGTCACAGGTGATTTAGAGGCTTTGAGTCCTCTTCTTCCTGAGGATAGAAGGCAGGATTTTCTCACATTGGTCAAACATGCCCAAGATGTTTCTAAATTTGTCAACCGTGCAGCTTTTGACTGTTTTGAGTGCATAAGCAGAACCTCTGCCATTGCCATAGGTGCACGTAGAATTGCTTGGCTCCAGGCATCTGATCTGGAGCTCTGGCTACAAGACAAACTGGGAAATATCCCTTGTACTGGTGAGAACCTGTTTGGTAAAGATTGGCAGGAAAAAGCCAATGAGTTGGATGCTGACAACTCCACCTTGGATAGATTATCCAAGTCCACAGCTGATCCTGCTAGAAAGAAATCTTTCAAGAAACCATTCTTTTCTAAAAATTTTGATGTAATTACTCTGTTCATTAAAATCTCGCTGCTAGTTGATTTTATGTAAATAGTTCAATCGTTATTGTAGATAGTTACCCTTGTTACCCAAGTTTATTGCGCTGTTATCTGTTACTCATACGTGTTTTCAAATGTACTGAGATTGTTTTGTTCCATGTAAACCGCGCTGATGCTGAAGAGCGCGGTATATAAGAAACTTTAAATAAATAAATAAATAAAAAATAAAAGGAAAAGATATTATCCTGCTTATTCTCAGCAGGGACGTTCTGCAGGTCAGCTTGTCAGGAAAGGTCAGCAACCACCCAAACAAAGAAAAGCAAAGACTGCTAAGCCTCAGCCATCCCAGCAGTCTCAGCCTCCACAAGGCCTTTCACTTTCAGCTAGAGAACTTAGCCTTCCTGGCTCTCGTTGGACCAGAGCCTTCCACCATTCCAGGAAGGTTGTGTCACTTTGTCCCCAGATGGGGGCAGATAACAGCAGAGCATTGGACACTCTCCATCATAAAAGATGGATACAAGCTTCATTTTTCGAGCATGCCCCCTCCCACAGTGATAAGGTCCTTCAATTCTCCGACCTCTCTCATCAACCTATTAGGTCAGGAGGTCACTATGCTTCTTGCCCGAGGGGCAATAGAAGAAGTACCCATCCATCATCAGGGTACAGGGTTTTATTCCCCCTATTTCCTTATCCCAAAGAAAACAGGGGGATACACACCTACCTTGGACCTCAGAGAATTGAACAAATTCCTTGTCAAAGAGAAATTCAAGATGATTTCTCTTGGAACTCTGCTGCCATACCTTCAGAGTCAGTATTGGCTTTGTTTTCTAGATCTCAAGGATGCGTACACCCATGTTCTCATCCATCCAACTCACAGAAGGTTCCTTCGGTTCCTTTTTCAAGAAAAGCACTACCAATACAGGGTGCTTCCATTTGGCCTGGCCTCAGCACCGAGGGTGTTCACGAAATGCATGGCTGTGGTAGCAGCATTTCTCTGCACTCTAGGGATATTCGTCTTCCCCTACTTAGACGACTGGCTCATTCGAGCCCCAACAGAGTCAGAGGCCAGGACTTCTCTATCATGCACAATGCGTATCCTTCAGTATTTGGGTCTGGTAATAAACATCCCAAAATCCAGTCTAACTCCCACTCAGTCTCTAGAGTTCATAGGAGCGTTGCTGGATACCAGAAAGGCAAGGGCCTCTCTCCCCCAGGCCCGTTGCCTTCGCATGGTGCAGTTAGCTTCTCAAGCAGTGCTAAAACCTCATCTCACTGCCTGAGAAATGCTACAACTACTAGACCACATGGCATCTACTGTACATATGGTTCCCTATGCTCGCCTCCATATGAGGGCAGCCCAGTGGACTTTATCCACTCAATGGACCCAGGCATCAGGATGCCTGTCAGACAAAATAGCAAGCACAGGTCACCTTATTTTGTCCCTCCAGTGGTGGAAGTCCACTCAAAACCTGTTGCTGGGGTCCCCTTTTCAACAACCCTTACCCCAGGCAACTCTCACAACAGATGCTTCTCCGATGGTTTGGGGAGCTCATCTGCAAGACCTCTCTACCCAAGGCACCTGGTCTCCACAGGAGACTCATCTACACATCAGTCTCTTGGAGCTCAGAGCAATCTTCCTTGCTCTTCGAGTGTTCCACACCCTGCTCAGCTACAAGACAGTCCTCATTCATACGGACAATCAAGTAGCCATATTCTACTTGAACAAGCAGGGGGGAACAGGCTCTCTGTCGCTTTGCAACGAAGCTTTGCGACTATGGGCCCTCGCCAGAGAGCATCAGATTCATCTCCTGGCAGTGTATCTTCCAGGCATACAAAACTCTTGGGCAGACAGACTCAGTCGAGTTCTGCTTCCACACGAGTGGTCTCTGCATGCAGACCAGGTGGCCACGATTTTTCAAATTTGGGGAACCCTGGACATAGACCTCTTTGCAAGTCCATGGAATGCCAAACTTCCCTGGTTCTGTTCCAGAATTCCGGCTCACGGGGCTCAAGCCAGGGATGCTTTCCTCCTTTACTGGGGTCAAGACTTCCTGTATGCCTTTCCACCCATTCCCCTAATTCCCAAAACCCTGTTCAAGCTTCAGAGAGACAGAGGCCATATGATTCTCATAGTTCCACATTGGCCACAGCAAGTGTGGTACCCTCTGCTGCTACATCTCTCTCAAGCTCCCTCCCTGGAGTTAGGGTCTGCTCCAGATCTCCTATCTCAGGAGGATGGAATGTTATGGCATCCCAATTCCCAGTCTCTGCATCTGAGGGCTTGGTTGCTGAAGGCCTAGATCTCCATGATCTTAACCTCCCTCAGCAAATAAAGGATTTCCTTTATGCTTTCAGGAAGCCTTCCACAAGACGCTCTTATGCTTTCAAGTGGAAAAGGTTTACCATATGGTGTTCGCAGAAGAGTCTTAACCCCATTGCCATACCTCTGGAGTACCTCCTTCATTTATCCAATGCAGGACTTAAGAGTAGCTCAGTGAGGGTCCATTTGAGAGCTATTGCAGCTTCCTTCAAGCCTGTAAATGCACAACCTATTTCCTCCCATCCTTTTATATCAAGATTTATTCGGAGGCCTTCTGCTAACTAAGCCTCCCATTAAGCCGCCACCTGTGGCATGGAACTTAAATTTGGTTCTTGGTCAGCTCATGAAGCCACCTTTCGAACCCTTAGCTACTACCACCTTGAAATTCCTTTCTTGGAAGGTTATCTTTCTTATTGCAATCACATCAGCATGTCGCATCAGTGAGTTGCAAGCACTAGTAGCTGATCCACCTTATACAAGGTTCCATCATGACAAGGTAGTCCTTAGGACTCATCCACGCTTTATGCCAAAGGTGGTCTCGCCTTTTCATCTAAACCAAGCGGTCTACCTACCTGTGTTCTTTCCAAGGCCTCATGCATCAAATGCAGAAAGGAACCTTCATACTTTGGACTGTAAAAGAGCTTTAGCCTTTTACTTACAAAGAACACAGCAACATAGAAATTCCTCTCAACTCTTTGTTGCTTTTGATCCTTCTCATTTGGGACTTCCAGTCTCCAAGAGAACACTATCTAACTGGATTGCTCAGTGTATTTCCTTTGCCTATCAGAGTAGGAATCTTCCTCTGGAGGGCCATGTCACAGCTCACAATGTGAGAGCCACGACAGCTTCAATGGCTCATCTGCACTCTGTGTCTATCGACGACGTCTGTCGAGCAGCCACCTGGGCCTCGGTTCATACCTTCACAGCCCATTACTGCTTGGACAAGGACTCCTGCCGGGATGCCTTGTTTGGTCAGGCTGTTCTCCAACACCTGTTCCATACCTAATCAACTCCTACCCACCATCCCTGGTAGGATGCCAGAGATCCATGGGGGGAAGTGGAGCACTTCTCAGGGACGCACAACTTCTGGGGTCTCTCCCTGGCATCTAAAGCTAGGGAGTCCCCATATGTGATGACTACATTCCTGCTTGTTCCTGGAGATAGCATAGTTACTCACCTGTAAGAGGTGATCTCCGGGAACAGCAGGAATTTAGTCCTCACAACCCATCCACCTCCCCTAAGAGTTGTATCTTTCTATCTGTCTCTTTCCCTTTCCCTCTCTCTCTCTTTGTCTCAGCTTTAAAACTCAACTGGAGAGAGGCAGTTGGGAAAGGCGGGAAGGCAGCATGCAGGCGCTCTGGGATGCTCCCAAAAGCTTTCTAATTGGACGCTGGGGAGTGTTCCCGCGCAGGCTCCGTCAATAACGACGATACCCATATGTGAGGACTAAATTCCTGCTGTTCCCGGAGATCACCTGTTACAGGTGAGTAACTATGCTTTACCTGTTATTTGTTCAGTGTTACCTGTTGTTTTTTCAATGTAAACCCGTTCAATGCAAACATGTTCTATGTACCAAGTTGTTATTCTGTAAACCACACTGACTCTAAATAGTGTGGTATTTAAAACCAAATAAATCCCATTGGTTGTCCTCCTTCCACCAGGTCTCTGAGATGCCAATCATTTAGTGCTATATATTCTAGCTCTTCCATCTTATTTTTTAGACTTCTAGAATTTGCATACAGGCATTTTAGAGGTTGTATTTGGTTTATATTAATCTGGTTATCTGTTGATAGGTGTAATTTGGAATCTTTCAGCTCTGTACTGAAGGACATCTGAGTTACTTTTATCTTTGTGGGAACCTCTCTGTCGGGATGCCCTGTCTTCCCTGTTTGGCTAGTATCCTTCAAGGATACATCCTTCCAAACCATGTGCTCCTAGGGGACTGTCTGCTTTCCCTTACTGTTTAGTTTAAAAGTTGCTCTCTCATTTTGTAAAGGTTAATGCCAGCAGCATGGTTCCGTCCCTGGTTAAGGTGGAGCCCAATCCTTCGGAAAAGCCCCTCCCTTCCCCAGAATGTTTCCAAAGATGACCCCAAGTTTGCATGCTGAGAAAACAGGGAGGAGTGGCGTTATCCACAGAGACAGAGAAAGGAGGAAGGGGTGAGGAGGGTTTAGGGGGAAAAATAAGAAGCTCAGTTTTGACCATGTTAAATTTCAAGCGGCATTGAGATATCCAAGCAGCAGTGTCAGAAAGGCAGGCAGAGATCCTGACCTGGAGTTCCGGAGAAATTTCAGATGTAGAGAGGTAGATCTGGGAGTCATCAGCATAAAGATGGTACTGAAAGCCATGGGAAGAGATGAGTGGACCAAAGGACAGGGTATAGAAAGAGAAAAGGAATGGAACCAAGGCAGATCCTTGGGTACACCGGGTGTGAGAGTGGGATAGCAGTAGAGGAGGATCTACCAGAACAAACAGTGAAAGAGTGATGGGAAAATAAGAAGAGAAATAGGATAGCACTGAGCCCTTCAAACTAAGCAAGGACAAGGTATCAAGGAGAAGGTTGTGGTCAAGTATGTCAAAAGCAGCAGAAAGGTCAAGAAGGATGAGGATTGAGTAAAGGCCCTTGGATTTTGCCAGGAACATGTCACTGGAGACTTGGCAAGTACTGTTTCAGTAGAAAGTAAAGGACGAAAGCCAGTTTATAGAGGATCCAGAAGGGTTTGAGAGGAGAGAAAGTAGAGGCAACGATAGTGAACCGCACATTCAAGTAGTTTAGAAATGAAGGGAAGGAGGGAGATGGGTCGATAGTAAGAAGGACGGGTAGGGTCTAGTGAGGGTTTCTTGAGTCGAGGAGTGACGACAGCATGCTTGAATACTGCAGGGAAAGTTGCAGTGTAGAGCGATGGGTTGAGAATATGAAAGATGGAAGGAACTACAGTGGAGAGGATGGAGCTAAGTAGATGGGGTGGGAATAGGATCAGAGGAGCAGGTAGTGAGTTTGGATGAAGAAAGAAGGTGAGTGGTTTCCTCAGAGATCATAGAAAAGGAAGAAAGGGTAGCAGAAGTCGTGGGGGAAGTTGGGAGTGAAGAGCGGGAGGAGGGAGAGTAGCTGACCTCATGGGGAATTGGGGTGTGATCTTGTGTATTTTGTCATAGAAGTAGTCAACCAGGGTTTGGGCAGAAAGGGAGGGAGGGGTCAGAGGTGGAGGCACCTTGAGGAGAGAGTTGTAAAGAGATGGTGAGGGTCAGAGGCAAGAGAGTTCGTCAGATGGACATATTAGTCTTGTTCGGTGAGTGCTATGGCTGACTGGAAAGAAACAAGCATGAATTTGAAATGTAGAAAGTCCGCAAGGGTGCAGGATTTGAGCCAAGCATGCTCAGCTAAGCGGGCTTAGGAATGTAGATGGGTAGTGGAAGACAACCAGGGTTGAGATATAGTATGCCTCACAGGATGTGGCATGGATGGAGCAAGAGCACCCAGAGCAAAGGAGAGTACAGCGCTATTGGAAGCTACTGCTTCATCAACAGACTCAGATGACATAGTGGAGGAAAGAGGCGATGGGACAGTGGAGGAGATGGCCAATGGGTCAATAGCATGAAGATTTCTAAAGAGGTTGGAGGAGACAGGGTGAGGTTGAGGCTGTGAGTGATGAAGGGTGAAGCTTAGCAGGTGATGGTCCAATAAGTGAAATAGTGAGGTACAGAAGTTTGAGGGTAAGTAATTAGAGAAAAATACAAGGTCGAGGCAGTGGCCTTGCTGGTGAGTAGGGGCAGTAGAGCAAAGCTGGAAGTTGAATGTTGAGGTAAGGGAGAGGAGCTTTAAAGCATAAGTGTCAGAGGGGTTATCAACATTTATTTATTTATTTAAAAGCTTTTCTATACCGCGCTCTTTATTATCAGTGCGGTTTACAATTAACAATTCTCAAACAGTCAAGGCAGAACTGCCTTGTGTTTACATTGAACGGGAGCGGTAACTTGGAGTTGTAACTGGGTGAACTATTTACAATTTACTGAGTGGACTATTTACATTGGACCATCAAAAGATGTGGCGAGGTGACTATTTACATGTTAGATGTTAGACCCAATCCTCATGGTTAGGACTGGGTCTAATACCTAACATTAAAAGTTAAAGTTTTTAAACCGCCTTGATTAAAAGAAAAGGCGGTATAGAAAAACTGTTAAATAAATAAATAAATAAAAATTAATTAAAATCCCAGAGAATAAGGGAGGGGGAAGATGAATCCAGAAATAAGGAAAGCCATGAGTCAAAGTGAGAGATAAAGGTAGAGGTGGACTTATCAGGGGATCAATAAATAACAGCTAATAGGAGAGGTAGTGGAGTAAAAAGCCAGATGGAGTGGACTTCAAAGGAGGGAAAAGAGTGAGACTGAGGCAAAAGGAGGGGTTGAAATTGACAGGAAGGATAGAAGAAAATCCCAACATCACCACCCCGGCCAGTTGGACGAGGCGTGAGGGAGAGTTGATAGCCACCATGACAGATAGCAGCGACTGAAGCTGAGTCCTCTGGGAGGAGCCAGGTCTCTGTTAGAGCAAGGAGATATGGAGAGCATTAGAGATAAAGAGATCTTTATTTATTTATTTGTATGTATTTATTTACTTTCTCTTATATACCGCGCTATTCTGCATCAGTGTGGTTTACATTGAACAAACTGAAATTACATTGAACAGGGCATTATAACTTGGAGATAACTATTTTACAGGGAACATGGGCTATGGGCTATGGAGATCATGAGTAAAGGCAAGTTTATTTGAGATGGAGTGTGAATTCCACAAGGAACTTGAGAATGGGAGAAGGAGGAAAGAAGAGGGGATATGAATAAAATTTGAGCTGTTGCATGAGGATCTGTTCTGGGAATGTGACAAAAGTCTAGGGGAGCCAGGGCTGATAGCTCTGAAAGAGAGAAGGAGAAGAAGTAGCAAATCACCTTGACCAGATGGTATACATCCAAGGGTGTTGAAAGAACTGAAATATGAGATTGCAGACCTGCTATTAGTAATCTGTGAACTATCATTAAAATCATCTCTAATACCTGAAGATTGGAGGCTCGCCAATGTAACACCAATTTTTAAAAAGGGTTCCAGGGGTGATCAGGGAAACTACAGACCGATGATTCTGCCGTCAGTACCGGGAAAAATGGTAGAAACCATCATAAAGAATAAAATTACTCAGCATGTAGATAGTCATGGGAGACAGCCAACATAGCTTTAGATAAGGAAGATCTTGTCTTACTAATCTGTTATGTTTTTTTGAAGGTGTGAATAAACAGGTGGACAAAGGTGAGTCGGTTGATATAGTGTATCTGGACTTTCAGAAAGCCTTTGACAAGGTCCCTCATCAGAGACTTTTGGTAAAACTAAAGAGTCATGGGATAGGAGGCCGTGTACTACTGTGGATCAGGAACTGGTTAAAAGATAGAAAGCAGAGGGTAGGGCTAAATGGCCAATTTTCCCAATGGAGAAAGGTGAATAGTGGTGTACCCCATGGATCTGTGCTGGGTCCGCTGCTTTTTGACATTCATAAATGACCTGGAAAGTGGAATAACGAGTGAGGTTATCAAATTTGCAGATGACACAAAACTATTCAAAGTTGTTAAAACCCAAGAGGATTGTGGAAAATTGCAAGAGGATCTTGATAAATTGGAAGACTGGGCATCAAAATGGCAGATGAAATTTAATGTGGACAAGTGCAAAGTTATGCACCTAGGGAAGAACAACCCAAACTATGGTTACAAGATGCAGGGTTCCACATTAGGAACCACCACCCAGGAAAAAGATTTAAGCATCATTGTGGATACCATGTTAAAACCCTCGGCCCAGTGTGCAGCGGCGGCCAAGAGTGCAAATACAAAGCTAGGTATCATAAGGAAAGGAATGGAAAATAAAACAAAACATATTATAATGCCTCTATATCGTTCCATGGTGAGACCGCACCTTGAATATTGTGTACAATTCTGGTCACCGTATCTTAAAAAGGATATAGCGATATTAGAAAAGGTCCAGAGAAGAGCCACCAAAATGGTAAAGGGGATGGAAGGATACTCCTATGAAGAAAGGCTAAAAAGGTTAGGGCTCTTTAACCTGGAAAAGAGACGGCTGAGGGGAGATATAATAGAAGTCTATAAATTAATGAACGGAGTGGAACGGGTAAACGTAGATCGATTGTTTACGTTATCAGAATATAGAAAGACTAGGGGGCATGCAATGAAGCTACAGGGTAAACTATTTAAGACTAATAAAAGAAAATATTTTTTTCACTCAACGTTTAATCAAACTCTGGAATTCGTTACCGGAGGATGTAGTAAAGGCTATTAGTGTAGCTGGGTTTAAAAAAGGTTTGGACAAGTTCCTGGAGGAAAGGTCCATAAACCATTATTAAAAAGGGACCCAGGATATCAATGCTTGACCCAGTACAAGCATTGTGGAACCTGTGTCTTTTGGGGAAACTGCTAGGTACGTATGACCTAGATTGGCCACTGTTGGAAACAGGATACTGGGCTTGATGGACCTTGGTCTGACCCAGTATGGCATATCTTATGTTCTTAAGTGTGGGGCAGAGAAGATACAGCACGGTGGTAACAAGGGTGAGGTTGTTTCAGAGAGAAAAGGGATGGCTGAATGAGAGAGAAAGTGGTGAAGCTCAAGAGCTGATAATAGAGTAGATGACAAAATGATGGAAGTGAAGATGGTAAAGGTGAGATAAGAGATGTTGGTAGGAGGGGAGACAATTATGGAATCTGAGCAGTAGGAAGAGTGTTGAGGAGCCATAAAAAGAGAGATGGAGAGGAGCGCAGACGTCAAAAGAAATAAAAGGATAGCTGGTAGAAATTGCAGGGGATAAGATGCACCTGTTAGTGATCATGGTAATGAGCACAGGGTGGCTATAAGAGACTTTAAGATAGGGGGTAGGGGTGCTGTGGGGAGGGAGGATGGGATAATAAGGAGGAGGATAGAGAGACACACAGCTGAAAAAAGAGAGGGAGAGCTGAACAAGATCACAAACAAAAATACGAAAAGTAAAGCACTCTAAAACAATGATTAGATAAATAAATAAATATATACAGGCAGACAGACCTTACAAACAAGCGGTTAAAAAGTCAGACCCTATTTAGAAGCTTGCAGAACAGCCTGTAATAGAATTGCACTGTTCCACAGCAAGAAGGCAAATAGCTGAGCACACTTGCGAAGAGGGTTAAGAATGCTTCAAAGGGGGGGGGGGGGTCGGGGTTATACTTTCAGACACAGTAATAGGAGGCAGGCAGGGAGGGGGAGATTTTAATCTCAAAGAAGAGAGCAGAGGTAGAATGGATAAGGCAATTGAAGTGATTACTTGATTCCAAAAACAGAGACCAGAGAGAGAGAGAGGGAGCAGAGAAGTTACAATTGAGGGGGGAGACACACACACACACTCAGCTGAAAACAGAGAGGGAGAGCTGAATAAAATCACAAACAAAAACTACTGAAAGATAAGACACTTTAACAATTATTAGATAGATAAATACATGTATAAGATATACAGGCAGACTGACCTTACAAGCAAGTGGTTAAAAAGCCAGACCCTAGACAGCAGCTAGTAGAACAGCTTGTAATAAACTTGCACATTCCACAACAAGAAGGCAAATGGCTGAGCACACATGGGGAAGTGGGTTAACAGTGCTTCAGTGTGTGTGGGGGGTGGGGGGGTGGTTCCTAATGAATCCAGAAACCTCTTCTTTGCACCATTGTCTCATCCACGCATTGAGACTCCAGAGCTCTGCCTGCCTTTTGGGTCCTGTGCGTGAAACGGGAAGGATATCAGAGAATGCTACCCTGGAAGTTCTGGATTTCAACTTCCTACCTAAAAGCCTAAATTTGGCCTCCAGAACCTCCCTCTCACACTGTCCTGTGTCATTGGTGCCAACATGTACCAAGACAGCAGACTCCTCCCCAGCACTAGTGTGTGAGGTCCGCTACCTTCACACCAAGCAGACATTTTATCAGGTAGTCCTCATGTCCATCAGCCACCTAGCTATCTACATGCCTAAAGATTGAATAGTCAACTATAACAGCTGTCCTAACCCTTCCCTCAGGGGCACATGGCCCTGGAGAAACCTCTTGGTGCAAGAGGGTTTTACATCTCCTGGTGGATAGATCCTAGCTACAGGATCACTTCCTGCCATACCAAGGTGATGCTCTCCTTTCACATGACCTCTCTGCTCCATGGCAACTGAGAGGCTGCCAGATTGGAGGTGGGACTTCAGTACTATTTCCTGTAGGTCTGTCTGTGTACCTCTCTGTCTTCCTTATGTCCTCCAAGTCTGCTATTTTAGCCTCCAAAGATTGGACTCGTTCCTTGAGGGCAAAGAGCTCCTTGCACCTAGTGTACCTGTAAGACACCTACCCAACTGGGAGAAAATCATACAATTTGCCGACCACATCAAGGACAAATTTCACTCCACAGAGCGAACAACACCCAGCGTAACCACCAGGACAGACGTACACACCAAAACCTGGGGCACATTCCACTCACCCTCAACAGAGCAGCTATCCCACATCATCTCCACAATCAACACAAGCACTGCTCCCACAGACCCGTGCCCAGTGTCATGGGTCAAAGCTACCAAATCAAGCTTCATCCACACCTTCCACAACATGGTACACAACTCACTCACTCAAGGACTTATGCCAAAGCAACTAAAGCTCGCCTCAGTAAGACCAATCACAAAAAAAACAAGACAAAAAAGATCCAGCAGCATACCGACCAATTTCCAGCATACCCTTCCTGGCAAAAATCATCGAAAAAACAGTTCAACTACAACTACAAGAGCACATCGACGAACATAAAACACTTGATGACAACCAACATGGCTTTCGTCCCAACCATGGAGTCAAAACACTACTGATCTACCTCTTCGACAGCATCCTAAGAATAATTGACAACACCAGGAATGGAGTCATAATGATCTTCATCGACATCTCCTCAGCCTTCGACACAGTGGACCACAACACGCTCTTGGAAAGACTAAAGAACACTGGGATACATGGCATCACATTGAAATGGTTCCAGTCATACCTAACAGAAAGACAGTTACAGGTCAAGGTGGGCCACAACACCTCCCGACCCATAAATGTCCGCCAAGGAGTACCTCAAGGATCTGCACTCTCAGCTCTACTATTTAACATCTACATCCAACCAATATGCAACATCATGAAAGAGAACAACATTCAATACACAATATATGCAGACGACATCATGATATACACCCCGATATCAGTCGACAACCCGGACTTCTCCAAGATCACAGACTGCCTCACCCAAATGACAAGCTGGTGTCAAAACAACAACCTCGCAATCAACTACAGCAAGATCGAGGCTTTAATCATCACTCGGAACCAAAGCTTCAAACACCCTCCAAATATAAAGATACAAAGCACTACTATACCGATAAGATCTGAAGTTAGATACCTCGGAGTTACTCTGGACAATAAACTCAATCTCAAGACACACATAGACAAAACAATCCAAAAAGCCTATTACAAGATGCGAATCATCAGGAGACTGAAACCACTCCTCGCCCCTGAACACTTCCGAACCGTCTGTCAAGCACTGATAACCCCACTTCTGGACTTCTGCAATCCGATATACCTTGGACTACCGAAACAAGCCCTCAAACCACTCCAACTGGCACAAAACACTGCAGCACGAATTAAATCTTGGACAGCAAGACAGGAACGCATCACACCCATCTTGAAGGACTTACACTGGCTCCCAATCAATTCACGCATCAGATACAAAACTATCATAAACCTATTTAAGATAAATCAGCACACATCAGCCAACAGCCTGCACACTCTCATACAACCAGACACCAGCACACGTCCAAGAAGAAAACAAACACAACCGAGTCAGCACCCCAAGTGAATACAATCACACACGCAAGGACACAACAGACAGAGCACTCTCCATGGCTGCTCCAACAATATGGAACAAACTCCCTGACGATTTGAGGGCAACAACAGACCTCAAAGACTTTAGAAAACAGCTGAAGACCATGCTGTTCTTAGAACACTATGGACACATCACGTAACCTCAGAGAATGCATAAATACCTCCTACCACTGTATGTATAGAAAATGTTTTCTGGCCCCTTTGTATATAGCGCACTTTGTAAATAGCTCAAACTAATCTCGCACTCAACACAACATACACTCAGTGAAGTTTCTCCCTCACTGCATGTATAACACGCTCACTTTACCCGATTGTTTGCTGTGATACCACCTTGATTAATAAGATAAGGCGGTTTAGAAATACTGTTAAATAAAATAAATAAAATGTGACACTCGGTGCAAAAGACTGGATAGCCCCATCTCGTTGCTGGACTGCTGCCTACATCTTAATGTTAAGGTTTTGTTTAGTAGTTTGTTTTTTTTAAAAGTTGCTAGGAATATTTGTACTGATACAATTATACCAATTACCTTTAAGCTACTTTGTTCACCTCAAAATTAATTAACTTCAGGGCCTTAATCTATTCCTGATGATGATAACCAACTGAACCTGAAAGTAACTTGACCACCTTCCCTTTTTAATAGGTTTAAGAGCCTATAAAGCTAAGATTATGTCTGCGGTGGGCAGGCATAATCTTAGCTTTATAGGCTACACAGGTCCCAGACGTGTGCTTCTAAGGTAATCTGTTAACAATTTCCTGGGTGATTTACAAAGCCCTTAGTTTGATAGAGGGAGCCTTTCAAACTGCCCCTTTGACCTTTCACTTGGCTTTTACATCTATTTCAAAACAAATTATGTAAACTGCTTAGACATGGTAGATTTAGCGGTATATAAAAATAGTTAAATAAATAAATTCCAAGTGGAAGGCCTCTTTATAAAGGTATCTAGAAACAATTTATTGCTTTCAACTCAAGGAATATGTTATTCAATTCTTTTTCTATACTAAGCTATATTCTGATTTGATTTAAATTAAAAGCTCTCTGCGAATACTAGGCCCTGACTGAGTTAACAAATACACTGGATTCTAAAATACACAGATTTATCAGCTTTAACTCAAAGAATTCACTTTCCCCCAAGATTTAGAGAATTTCCCAGAAATGCTTACAAGTGAAAATTTCTTTCCAGCAGTAGCAGTCCCTTTTGGTAGTCCTTCAAGACTGAGAATTGTAAAGCTGTGGTTGAACTATTAATGCATGTGTTTTCTAAGGTAATCTGTTAACAATGTCGTGGGTGATTTATACAGCCCTTGATTTATTTTATTTATTTAAAAGGTTTTATATACCGTTTTATCTTAAAATCAAAGCGGTTTTTACTTCTAACAAATCACAAAACAAAGTGCAGAGGTGTCGGCATGCTGTGTTTGTGTCGTAGCGCGTTTGTAGGTGTAATAAAGGTGTAGCTTGATTATAAGATGCAATATATACAGGGTGAGCTATCTACAATGTGTTATATATAAAGCTATCTACAATGTGTTATATACAAAGAGGAGGTGGTGGAGGATATGGTAGGGGGGGAGGCAGAAGGAGTGCGGGAATGGTAAGGCGGAGGAGAGTGAGTGGTGTCAGGCACAATTAACAATAAACTCAACTTATCCAAGGAACTTGCATATATCAAGTTATTCCAAGAGCTTGTAAATATCAACAGTAACATTTTAACATCAAAACCTTGAGTGTTATCTTGTCACATTATCTTGCATATATCAACTTGTTTTTGTAAATATCAATAGTAACGTTATAACATCAAAAACTTGAATATTCTCTTGTAACGTTTGATAGAGGGAGCCTTTCAAATTGCCCCTTTGACCTTTCACTTGACTTTAACACTTTTTTTAAAACAAATTCCCATATCTCTTGCCTCCTAAGTGGAAAGCCTCTTTATAAAGGTATTTAGAAACAATCTATATCTCCAGGAACAAGCAGGAATGTAGTCTTCACATATGGGTGTCGTCGGTAGCGACGGAGCCTGTGCGGGAACGCTCCCTAGCATCCAATAGGAACGCTTTTGGGAGCATCCCTCAGCACATGCGCGCTGCCTTCCCGTCTTTCCAACTGTCCCTCTTCAGTTCTTTGTTTTCCGCAGAGTCGGCAGAACACATATCCTGTCACCGCAGAAAATTTATTCTTTAAACTTGCTTTTTTGTGGTCGCATCTGCCTCTGCACGACACCTACCGGTACCGCCGGTTCTTTTTTCTTTTTAAAAAAAAAAATAATACTTCTGAACTGTTTCTCTTCAGAAACCTTTTCTTTTTGGTGCTAGGCACTATTTTGGGCATTAGGCCCCATTTTTCCTAAAAGATGGAAAAATCAGCTAGCGGTTATAAAAAATGTACTAAGTGTGACGGTACCAGCTCCGTCACCGACACCCATGACTGGTGTCTAAAATGTTTAGGCCCTGACCATTCTCCATCTGAGTGTCTCTCTTGTATGGGGATGACTAAAAGAGGAAGACAGAACCGAGCTGCAAAGCTCGGTACCCTCTTTTCTTCGGATGCCAGGTCCATTGCATCGACGTCTTCAAGAGCCTCGTCTTCCTCCCATGGATCTCAGGTAACTAAACATAAGAGCCGGTCCTCAAAGGGTAGCTCTCCTTCATATCATCGAGAGGCCTTTGGCATTGCCCTTGAGGAAACTACACCGGCAAAACAGCCCCGGCGGGAGGCTTCGGCCTCCAAAGCATCAACGGGGTTCCAGGATGTTCTCGAGGCTTCGACCTCGACAGAACTACTGGTGCCATGCTCAGGGGTTCCGGCCGTTTTTACCGGTACCGATACCCAGGCATCGGCAGCGTCGATAGACCAGAGATTCCTTGATATCGAATGCAGTCTTACAGCTCTCCTTACAGCTGCGGTACCATTGACACCGGCGGTTCAATGGGCACCAGTACAGATACCGGTACCAGCACTGATGGTACCGGTCCCGGTGGGAATTCTTCCTATGCCAACTTTTTCTGGCATCGACAGCTCGGTACCGGACCAACTCGGTACCAACTTCGATCGATACCAAGACCGTGCTTTGCGTGAACATCGGGATCAGAAATACTTCGAATCCTCTGATTCCGATGACTCTGATAATTCTGCCGGTACCAGAGTGTTTCTCCAGGAAGACTCCTCTTCTCACCAACGCAGAATGTCTCCTCCGGAAGACATGTCTTTTCAGGATTTTATTCGTGATGTGGCCCGAGGCCTTTCAATCACGGTAGCTCCTGAAAAAGAACCTAGAGCAAAGGAATTGGAAATTCTCCAATACCCTAAGGCTCCCAAGGAGGCAGCCACTCTGCCTGTTCATGAAATTCTTCATGATTTGATGCTCAAAATGTGGGAGACACCTTTGATCACATCTCATTCTAGGAGACTCGATACCATGTATTGAGTTCCACCATGTCCTGGTTTTCAAAAGAATCAGCTGCCACACCATTCAATGGTAGTGGAGTCAGCCATGCGTAGGATGAAAAGTGCAAAAAAAGACATGCATCCAATCCTCCAGGTTGTGAATGCAGGACTCTTGACGCTTTTGGGCGTCAAACATTTCAGGCTTCCATGCTTTCAGCTAGGATCAGCTCATATATTTTATATATGGGAATGTTCCTCAAAGAGATCACAGGAGATTTGGAGCTTATTGACCCCTTTCTCCCTGATGACAAACGACAAGACTTCCTTACTCTTGTCAAGCATGCTCAAGACGTCTCAAAGTTTGTAAATCGTGCAGCCTTTCACTGCTTTGAATGCATCAGCAGAACCTCTGCTATTGCCATTGGTGCACGTCAGATTGCCTGGCTTCAGGCATCAGCAGACTTGGAGATTTGAGTACAGGATAAATTGGGAAACATCCCTTGCACAGGAGAAAACCTCTTTGGCAAGAATTGGCAGGAAAAGGCTAATGAGATAGATACTGACAATATCACTTTAGATAGATTGTCAAAATCTACAGCCATTCCAGCCAAAAAGAAATCCTATAAAAAACCTTTTTTCAGCAAAAAGAGGAAGTTTTATCCGTCCTATACCCAGCAAAGGCAAGCTCAGGGTCAAGTTGCCCAGGAAGGTCAACAACAACAATCCAGACAAAAGAAGCCAAAAGTCCTTAGAGCTCAACCAGCTCCACAAGCCCACCCCCGTCAAGGGCTTTGACTCCTTCATAGAGAACTTAGCTTTCCTGCCTCTGAAAGGTCCAGAACCCCTAAACATTCCAGGCAGGTTGTGTCATTTTGCCAACAGATGTCACCAAATAACAGCAGAAAATTGGACTCTGTCCATTGTGGGAGAGGGGTACAAGCTTCGTTTTCACAGTATGCCCCCTCCTACAATAGTAAGACAGTTAAATTCCGAAACCTCTACAGACAATCTGCTGGATCGAGAGGTTTCAACACTCCTTGCTCAAGGAGCAATAGAGGAGGTGCCCATTCTTCAACAGGGTACAGGGTTCTACTCCCCATATTTTCTTATTCCAAAGAAAACAGGAGTACACAGACCCATTCTAGAGCTCAGAGAATTGAACAAATATCTGTTCCGAGAAAAGTTCAAAATGATTTCTCTGGGAACTCTTCCGCCATACCTTCAAAGTCAGGATTGGCTTTGCCATCCAGATCACAGGAAATTCTTACAATTCCTTTTCAGGGGAAAACATTTCCAGTACAGGGCTCTCCCCTTTGGTCTGGCTTCGGCACCAAGAGTATTCACGAAATGCATGGCAGTAGTAGCTGCATTTCTTCGAACCCTAGGGATATTCGTCTTCCCTTACTTAGACGACTGGCTCATTCGAGCCCCCATGGTTCCAGAAGCCAGCTCTGCACTGCCTCGCACAATGAGAATCCTTCAATACTTGGGATTGGTCATAAACCTCCCAAAATCCCAATTTGCGCCGTCTCAGTCCCTGGAGTTCATAGGAGCTTGTTTAGATAGCAGACAGTCAAGGGCTTTTCTCCCACAACCCCGCTGTCTTCGCATAGTGCAGCTAGCTTCTCAAGCAGCGGTGAAGTCCTCCCTAACTGCTCGAGAACTACTACAACTATTGGAACATATGGCATCCACGGTTCATGTGGTTCCCTATGCTCGCCTTCATATGCGAGCAGCCCAGTGGACCCTATCCACACAGTGGACACAGGACATCTGTCGGACAAGATATCAAACTCACGATGATTGATTTTGTCCCTCCAATGGTGGCAATCACTGGAAAATCATCTAGTGGGATCTTTTTTCCAGCAACCCCTATTCCAGGCCACCCTAACAACAGATGCATCACAGGTGGGATGGGGAGCACACCTGCATCATCTCTCTACCCAGGGTACCTGGACTCCACAGGAGGCATGTCTTCACATAAACCTCCTGGAACTCAGAGAAATCTATCTAGCTCTTCGAGTATTCCATGCCCAGCTCAGCTACAAGACAGTCCTGGTCCAAACGGACAATCAGGTAGCTATGTTCTATGTGAACAAGCAGGGGGGAACAGGCTCTCTGTCATTATGCAACGAAGCTTTACGACTATGGGCCCTCGCCAGAGAGCATCAAATTCACCTTCTCGTGGTATATCTTCCAGGCATTCAAAACCTTTGGGCAGACAAATTCAGCCGAGTACTGCTGCCTCACGAATGGTCTCTCCACCTAGACCAGGTGGCCAAGATATTTCAGATCTGGGGAACCCCAGACATAGACCTATTTGCAAGTCCACTGAATGCCAAACTTCCCCGGTTCTGTTCCAGATTTCCGGTTCAAAATTGCCAGGCAAGGGATGCCTTCCTTCTTCACTGGGGTCACAACTTCCTCTATGCCTTCCCACCCTTTCCCCTCATCCCCAAAACACTCTTCAAGCTTCAGAGAGACAGAGGTTGTATGATCCTCATAGCGCCACAGTGGCCACGCCAAACGTGGTATCCCCTGCTTCTACATCTCTCTCAAGCTGCACCTCTGGAGTTAGGAGAGAGGATATGGAGCATAGCCTAAGAGAACGGGATGCTATGGCACCTGAATCCCCAGTCCCTGCATCTCAGGGCCTGTTTGCTGAAAGCTTAGACCTTCAGGATCTCAACCTTTCCCAACAGGTAAGGGATATCCTTCAGGCTTCTAGAAAACCTTCCACAAGACGCTCTTACACCTTCAAGTGGAAACGTTTTACTATATGGTGTTCACAGAAGGGGTTAAACCCCCTTATGATACCTTTGGAATCGATACTAGAATATCTACTTCATTTATCAAATTCTGGTCTAAAGACAAATTCAGTAAGAGTCCATCTTAGTGCAATTGCAGCTTCCTATAAGCCTCTAAATGGACAACCAGTTTCCTCTCATCCACTCATATCAAGATTTATGAGAGGTCTTCTATTAACAAAGCCTCCCATCAGGCCACCACTGGTGGCATTGGATTTAAACCTAGTTCTCGGGCAGCTCATGAAACCGCCTTTTGAACTTTTAGCCACTACAACCCTAAAGCTTTTGTCCTGGAAGGTCATCTTCCTAATTGCAATCACCTCTGCACATCGCATTAGTGAATTGCAAGCTTTAGTGGCTGATCCTCCTTATACTAGGTTTCACCATGATAAGGTTGTTCTCAGAACTCATCCACACTTTATGCCAAAGGTGGTTTCGCCTTTTTATTTAAATCAATCAATTTATCTTCCTGTATTCTTTCCGAGGCCTCATGCCTCTAATGCAGACAGGAACCTTCATACTTTGGATTGTAAAAGAGCCTTGGCATTTTACCTACAAAGAACACAGCAACATTTTTTAGTACGACATCACCATTTGCCTATGGTACATTAGGAAATTTAGAATTGGTTTAAGTGAGTACACATTCATATACAATGTCTTTGATACTTTCTCTTTTTAGTTGTCTGTTTTTTATATATACATTCTTTATACATACACATATTTTTATATATACACATGTTTCTTTGACATTTCTTTAAGTGAACCCTCTCTGTCCTGCGCTTACATTTAATTTTGGAGCAATTAATTGTAGTTTAAGGTTCACGTTTTAGTTTATAAATTTTAAGTGTTATTAGGGTTTATTTTAATATCTATGTTTATGATTCATTACTATTATGAGTTATTATGTTTGTTGTTTTAGCTGCTAACCCCCTGAGGAAGGCAATTTATGCCGAAACGCGTTGGGGTCCGCTTCAATAAATGAACTTTGAATTTATCCTGACGTTCTTCGACTCTTGCTTTTTGTGTTTCCCATATGTGAAGATTACATTCCTGCTTGTTCCTGGAGATAGCGTAGTTACTCACCTGTAACAGGTGATCTCCGGGAACAGCAGGAATTTAGTCTTCACAACCCACCCACCTTCCCTAGGAGTTGTCTCTCTATCTCTGTCTCTTTCCTCTCTCCCTCTATCCTTTCACTCAGATACAAACTTAACTGAAGAGGGACAGTTGGAAAGGCGGGAAGGCAGCATGCATGTGCTGAGGGATGCTTCCAAAAGTGTTCCTATTGGACGCTGGGGAGCGTTCCCGCGCAGGCTCTGTCGGTACCGATGATACCCATATGTGAAGACTAAATTCCTGCTGTTCCCGGAGATCACCTGTTACAGGTGAGTAACTACGCTTTATTTCAACTCAAAGAATATTTTACCCTATTCTTCCATCTATGCTAAACTATACTTTGATTTGATTTAAAAGCTCTCTGCTGATACTAGGCCCTCACTGAGCTTTAAATTTAAGCTGAGAGCTATCTCCTGGTTTTAAATTTAAACTAAAAGCCCTCTGATGGTTTTAAAAATAAACTAAAACCTCTCTGCTGGTTCTAAAAGTAAACTAAAAGCTTAAGCTAAAAATTCTCTGCTGTGTTTTAAATTTAACCTAAAATCTCTCTGCTGGGTTTTAAATTTAAACTAAAAGCTATCTGCTGATACTAGGTCGTGATTGAGTTTTAAATTTAAATTAACAGCTCTCCACTGATATTAGGCCCTGACTGATTTAACAAATACACTGGATCCTAAAATACACAGAGTACTTCATCTTCGGGTTTATCTCCTGTATTAGCACTTCCAAAAACCACCAAAATTATTGTTGCCAAAAGAAAATCTTATTTCAGTAACAGCTACAACAAGTACAATGTCCAGTTTTTTTGTTGCACTGTATCAGCGGGATAGAGCTCAGTTAAAGCACACCTATTTACCTAAGAAAACAGCTTGTCATTTAACTCCAACTCCCAGTCACAGCCAGGGTTTCTTCAAATTCTGCACTCTCTCCTACTTGTCAGGAGTGGAGAACTACTTCTTCCTACATCAGTGGCAGCAGATTGTCGTGGATTCTACTGCTATTTAGCACTTATATAGTGCTGAGCACGCAGCGCTGTACAGGTATGACATACATATAAAAAATATACATATAATAGACAGTCCCTGCTCGTCAGAGTCATGCTGATTCGAGCTTACAGTCTAATACTCATCAGAGTTTGCAATTTAATACAATACAAAGCGATAGCGATAGTCAGTTCGGTGCAAAGCATAATATGGTCTGTGTAATTCGGTCATGGGAGATTGATGGGAATCGGGTTAGGATAAGGGTGGAAGTCAGGATCTGAAGACAACAGTGAAGAGGTGGGTTTTCAACTTGGATTTGAAGAGGGCCAGTGAGGGTGCTTGGCGTATAGACATAGGTAGGTTGTTCCAGGCGTAGGGTGCAGTGAGGTGAAAGGAGCGAACACATGAGTTAGCTGTGCGAGTGAAAGGCCTAAATAGAAGTAGTTTGTTAGTGGAGCGAAGTTCCCGAGAGGGGATGTAGGGAGAGATAAGGGATGAGAGGTATTGAGGGGCCGCAGAGTGGATGCATTTATAGGTCAGTATGAGAAGTTTGAACTGTATGCGGAATTGGATGGGGAGCCAATGAAGTGACTTGAGAAGAGGAGTAATGTGGGCATGGCGAGACTGGTGGAATATTAGTCGAGCAGCATAATTTTGTATAGATTGAAGGGGAAAGATGATTCGCGGGGAGACCAGCAAAGAGCAAGTTGCTGTAATCTAGGCGAGAGGAAATTAAGGAGTGGATAAGCGTTTTGGTAGTGTGTTCAGAAAGGAAGGGGCGGATTTTGCTAATTTTGAAGAGGAAGAAGCGGCAGGTCTTAGCTACGAGCTGGATGTGTGTGGAGAAGGAGAGAGAGGTGTCAAAGATTGCGGGCTGAGGGAACAGAAAGGATTGTAGATCCATCCACTGAGACTGAGAAAGGGGAAAGAGGAGGGGAGGAGTTGGGGGGGAAAGACGAGGAGTTCAGTTTTGGCCATATTCAGTTTCAAGCGGCGATGGGACATCCAGGCAGCGATGTCGGAAAGGCAGGCTGAGATCTTGGTCTGGATTGCTGGAGAGATATTAGGTGTAGAGAGGTAGATTTGGGAGTCATCGGCGTAGAGATGGTACTGAAAGCCATGGGAGGAGATAAGTGCGCCAAGAAATTGGGTATAAAGGTAGAAAAGGAGGGGGCCCAAGACGGATCCCTGTGGAACACCAACATGGAGCGGGGTGGGGGAAGAGGAGGAGCCCCTAGAGCATACACTAAAGGAGCGATGGGAGAGGTAGGGGGAGAACCAGGATAGCACGGAGTCCCCCAGGTACTCGGCTTAATAAAGACGACTTAGTGACTGGGTTTTCTCACGTCATAACATTTTTCTTTTAAAGTGGTCTTATCTTCCTAAGGATCTGGCCAATCTATTATGGAAAGAATTTTATCATCTCTTATAGCGCAGTGTGTTGCAAACAGCTTTTCTCTTTGAAAGGAACTAACTAGTTCCTAAGCAAATAGGAAGCCTACACCAAATCCTAGAGCAGAGACTTCAAGTTCTTTCTCTGCCATGGGAGATTCACAGTGGGCAGCCTTCCCTTCATTCTATCATTTCTAGACAAGAGGGTCTGCATATGTATAATAGATCTCAAGATGCTTATATGCATATTCCATTCCAACCTTGATATGTCTGCTTCAGACAGACTAGCATAAATTAAGGGTTTCTCCTTTGGAACTGTCTTTGTTTTTCAGAGTTTGTGTGTATATATATTTATTATTTATGTATTTGTATTTCTCCATGGACAAGCAGGATAAGTGCTCACATATGGGTGACATCTTTGACGGAGCCCTCTGTAGGAACCTCTCCCAGCTCCTTCTAGAAGCTTTTAGAGTGATTCTTTTGTACATGCCTGCCACCACCACACCTCATCTCCTCTGTCTTTGTTTGTCCACAGAGCCTCAAGGACATGTTTATGCTCAGTTCATGTGCTTTTGCTTATTTTCATTTATTTTATAAGTTCTCTCTCTGCTGGGTTTTTGGGGTATTTTTAAGTTTCCTTATTCTTTTACCTTTTACTTAGCTGGCGAGGACAATATCGTGGCAGACATGCTCAGACATATCCTTCAACCTCACAAATGGACCCTGAACAGGAGAGTTGCTGGAATATATTTTGGGAGTGGGGTACCCCCTTGATAGATTTCTTTGCCACGCCTCAGAACAGGCCAGTACTGCCCTAAGGTGGGGACATATGGGAAACTAGCCTCAGATGCCATCCTCCTCAACTGGGGGGAGGGCCTTCTATACACATATCCTTCCATACCTTTAATAACAAAGTCTCTTCTAAAACTCTGAGATGACAGGGGCATGTTGATTCTCATTGATCTTTGCTGGCCCAGACAGCTGTGGTTGCCTTTTCTCTTTGAGCTATCGATTAGGGACCTGATTTGTCTGAGAACTTTGCCAGCCCTGATTATGCAGGATCAAGGGACACTGCTACACTCAAACATCCAGTCCCTAGCCCTCACAGATTAGATGCTGAGAGCCTAGCATTTTCCTTCTTGAACTTGTAGGTTGGTGGTGCCAGTGTTCCTTTGACTTCCAAGAGAGATTGTATAAGGAGATCTTATGGTTTCAAATGGAAGAGGTTTACTGTCTGGTATGAGAGAAAGGCCCTAGATCCTTTCTATGTCCCACACAAAAACTATTTGACTACTTATTTTATGTCATTAATTTGATAGATTGCCATTCAATTGAGGCAATTATCACAGCGGTTTACAAAATAAAAAAAATACAAAAAACCTGAAAATCCAACACAAAAATTACAATATTACACATAAACAAGGACACATGAGGACAGGAAATGAATGGCAGAACAATAAATTCCAAAACACTCATAAACGAACAGAAAACACACAAGGAAAGAAAAAATTCAAAACATTAAAAATCCCGCATAACAAATATTGTTTATTGTTTATTGTTACATTTGATATACCGCTCAGGCCAAAGCATCAGAGCGGTTTACAATATAATATTAATGTTACAGAAAATATGAAAAGAACGCCATTTATAAGATAGGACAGAGTAAGAGACACAGTGATAGACAAAGGAATAGAAGAGGCAAGGGGAAGGAAACGGCAGATTATAACTCACAGCTGTTGGATCATTTGCCACTGACTCTCGCCTAAGGGCCACGCCAAAGGGCCCTCTAGCGAGGCCCTCAGGTGCGGGTCTGCCTCTGGAGCGGCGGTTTTAAAGCTGTTGTGCAGGGAACATGATTGGCAGGCAGTTATGATGAGAAGCTCTCGCCCACACTCCCCGATCATATCTTCTGCATTTGTAAGTTTGATCTGAAATTCAACTCGATAATTGTCCACTTCGTTGTAATTGGTGCCTACTATCATCATATAGAAGGTAAATCCAACTCTCTATAGCCTTTAGTTATTAGATTAATGTGGGGCTGGCTTACTTCATACAAAGCCCCCTTTAAGCCTCCCACAGTGCCTTGGGATCTCAACGTGGTCTTAACTCGGCTGATGAAAACTCCTTGCAAGCCACTAGATGGACTGAAGTGCCTCTTCCTTTTGGTGGCGGTTACCTCAGCTTGCAGAGTTATCAAGCTTTAAGGTGATTTTACATACTCATCCAAAATTCTTTCCTAAGGCAATGCCAGACTTCCACCGTAGTAGTCAGTTGTCCTTCCAACATTTTTCCCAAGACCACATGCTAACAAGGGGAAGGAGTGCATTGCACACATTGGACTGCAAGAGATCCATGGTCTTGTATCTGGAGAGGACAAAAGCCCATAGAAATTCCACCCAGCCTTTTGTTTCTTTGACACCAATAGATTGGGGTGACAGTCAACAAATGTACACTTTCAAATTGACTAGTAGATTGCATCTCTCTTGGTTATACCCAAGCTGACTTGACTGGCGAGATCCAGATCCATGCCTGCGTTAATGGCCCATTTAAGATCAGATTCTATGGAAGAGCTCCTACAGAGACACAACTTGGACTTCTGTCCACACATTCATATCTCATTACTGTTTAGAAAGGATTCCCAATGCAACAGCAGATTCGGCCAGTAAGTTCTTTGGAATCTGTTTGTGGATTAGAATCCAATTCTATATCCCTCCTAGGCCAGGTTATTTTTCTACTCCTGGCTACCTCTCAAAAAAAAAAGAGAAAATACATGTTTTTAAAAAACTATTTTCTGGAATCCATTTGTTGCGACATCAAATTACCCCTTTTTATTTTCGTTGCAGCCGATAATTGGGGAATCTCATATGTGAGCACTTATCCTGCTTCTTGATGGAGCAAACAAGGTTACTTTCCTGCAGTGGGTGTTTTCCATGAACAGAAAGATAGAGCCTCACAGCCCTCCCTTCTCCCCTTGGAGTTATAATCTGGCTTAGTTAGTTAATAGACTGAGGAGAGAGGGCACAGTGGCGGCAGGTGGGAGCTCATGCATAAAGAACATGAGAAATGCCATACTGGGTCAGACAAAGGTCCATCAAGCCCAGTATCCTCTTTACAACAATAGCCAATCCAGGTCACAAGTATCTGGCAGTTTCCCGGGTCTTCTTAAATAATGGTTTATGGATCTTTTCTCCAGAAACTTGTCCAAACCTTTTTTAAACCCATCTACACTAACAACTTTTACTACATCCTCTGGTAAGGAATTCCAGAGTTTGATTACGCGTTGAGTGAAAAAATATTTTCCCTAATTAGTCTTAAACGGGTTACACTGTAGCTTCATTGCATGTCCCCTATTCTTTCTACTTTTCGATAGCATAAACAATCGATCTGCATTTACCTGTTCCGCTCCATTCATTAATTTATAGACCTCTAATCATATCTCCCCTCAGCTGTCTCTTTTTCACATTGAAGAGCCCTAACCTTTTAAGCCTCTTCTCATCTTTCCATCCCCTTTACCATTTTGGTGGCTCTTCTCTGTACCTTTTCTAATAGCACTGTATCCTTTTTAAGATACAGCGACCAGAATTGCACACAATATTCAAGGTGCGGTCGCACCATGGAATGATACAGGGTCATTATAATATCCTTTGTTTTATTCTCCATTGCTTTCCTTATGATTACTAGCATTCTATTTGCCACCTTGGCCACTAATGCACACTGGGTGGAGGGTTTCAATGTGTTATCTATGATGACGCTTAAATCTTTCTCCTGGATGATGGTTCCTAATGTGGAACCTTGCATCGTGTAACCATAGTTTGGGTTGTTCTTTCCTAGATGGATAACTTTGCTCTTGTCCACATTAAATTTCATCTGCCATTTGAACAACCAGTCTTCCTATTTATCTAGGTACTCTTGCAATTTTTCACTATCTTCTTGGTTTTTAACAACTTTGAATAATTTTGTGTCATCTACAAATTTGATTACCTCACTCATTACCATTTCTAGGTCATTTATGAATATGTTAAAAAGTGGCAGAACCAGCACAGATCCCTGGGGTACTCCACTATTCACCTTTTTCCATTGGGAAAATTGTCCATTTAGCCCTACCCTCTTCTTTCTATCTTTTAACCAGTTCCTGATCCACAATATTTCACTGCCTCCTATTCCATGACTTTTTAATTTTGCCAAGAGTCTCTCATGAAGGAAGGACCTTGTCAAAGGCTTTCTGAAAATCTAGATACACTATATTGACCAACTCACCTTTGTCTACCTGTTTATTCACACCTTTAAAAAAATATAACAGATTCGTAAGACAAGACCTTTCTTGGCTAAAGCCATGTTGGCTTTCTCCCATTAAAATCATGACTATCTACATTTTGTTCTTTATAATGGCTTCTACCATTTTGCCCATTACTGACGTCGGGCTCACTGTTCTGTAGTTTCCTGGATCACCCCTGGAACCCTTTTTTAAAAATTGGCATTACATTGGCTATTCGCCAATCTTCAGGTATTACAGATGATTTTAATGATAGTTAACAGATTACTAGTACAAGTCTGTGATCTCATATTTTTATTTTTTTTTCAATTTTCAAACCTCTTTATTAAGGCATCCAAAAAGGTAATACAAGCAGTTAACAAGGTACATACAAAATTTCATAACAAAATAAGAACTCCCAGCCCACAATATGGAGTGTGAAATACTTAAGAAATTACACTAAAAGATATCTCGAACTTAGATTGGAAAATAGAATAGACTCTTTTTAACATAGCAGGAGCATCAAAAAGTAAAAGAAAAGTATATCAACTTACTCCAGCACCAACCCCTTCAAAAATGTCTCCAATTTAAGAGAGTCTAAAAAAATATAAGATTTACCTTGATGCACTATTTACAGGGATACTTCAACATTTACAGGGATACTTCAACATTTACAGGGATACTTCAACATAAAAGTAGCTCCTATAGCCAGAACCCGAGGTCTAAGTAAAAGAAAAGCTTTCCGTTTTAACTGAGTAGTGCGACACACATCGGGAAACATCTGGATCGCCTGACCAAAATACTTTTCCTGGCGAAATTTAAAATAAGTACGCAAAACTAAATCTTTATCTTCCTCTAGTGCAAATGTTACCAATAAAGTTGCTCGAGTTGGGATCTCCTCAATAGAGGTCTCTAAAAATTCAGATAAATCTAAACTGGGTACATTCAATTCATCAACTCCTTGCTGAACCGAAGCACCTGACTCAGAATCCATCCTAAGGGGTTCCCTAACCCCTGAGGGCAAATAATAAATTTTAGACAAAATCATTGCATCTGAGTCAGGTACTTTCAGGACTTCTTTCAAGTATTTGAAAAACAAGATAGTAGGAGATAGATAATGCGTTCTGGGAAAGTTTAACAAACGTAAATTTTTAACCCGCAAAGCATTTTCAAACATTTCATCTCGTCGATGTAATAATAGGGAGTCCTGGACCGAAGACGCCTGTACAGAGGAGATTAAACCTTCCATTTTAGTTTTAGACCGTTCCAACTTATCCAATCTAGTCTGACAATCAGTCAAGACAGTCACAGTCGCATGTGTAAATTTAGAAAGTTTTAATAGGGAAGAATTCAAAGACATCTCAGCCCGTGGGCACGTGCTCCGAAGGGGCGTGTCCAAAAGGACAGGCCCTGCCCCTTTGGAGCCCCTTCGGAGCACTTCGGAGTTTCTTCGGAGCTTATTGGAGCTTTATTTAGTGGTTTATAATATTCCTGTCTTGTATGGGGAAGCGAAAGAAGAAACTTACTTCGATGTCGTCTGGTAAGGCGGTGAAGGTAGTAGGACCCATGGACAGTCATGTTAAGTCCTTGGTTTCCTCCCTGGCCGCCCAATCACCTTTGGAGTCTTTCACCTCCATCAGCTCCTGTTCCGGCGAATTGTCTCCTGATCCGCGATGGGTTGTGACTCCACCCAGCACAGAGCTATTATTACGGGGTGCGGGCTCTTCTCGGGGGGTCGAGGAGGATGCTACACCTGAAATTGCTCCGTTACCGGACTCCTTCTTGAAGGTAAATGATGTGGTTTCCGTTTTGCCTTTACCTTTTGACTTTTCCGCTACCTCTGATGCTCCTACACCACCAAAAGATATTTCTCTTCAGGATATTTGGCAAGTTGTCTCTCGGACTGTGAGCTCATATTTTAATTCTTTCAACACCTTTGGATATATGCCATCTGGTCCAGGTGATTTGCTACTCTTTAATTTATCAAATAGTTGTAATACATCTTCCCAGTTTATCAATATTTTTTTCAATTCTTCTGATGCATCACCTTAAAATGCCATTTCAGTCATGGGTAACTTCCCTACATCATCTTCAGTAAAGTCCGCAGCAAAGAATTCATTCACTCTTTCCACTATGGCCTTGTCCGCCTTAGTGCCCCTTTTACTCCTCTATCATCTAATGGTCCAACTGACTCTCTCACAGATTTGTTGCTACGAATATACTTGAAAAATAATTTATTATACATTTTTCCTTCCACAGCAAGCCTTTTTTTTTTAATTCTTTCTTTGCCTGCCTTATCAATGCCTTGTATCTAACTTGCCAGTGCTTATGTTGTTTACAGTTTTCGTCATTTAGCTCCTTTTTTCCATTTCCTGAAAGATGCTTTTTTTGGCTATAGCAGCCTCTCTGACCTCACCTTTAAACCATGCTGGCAGTTTTTTCGACTTTCTTCCACTTTCCTTAAAGCGTGGAATACTGCTGGTCTGGGCTTCCAAAATAGTATTTTTAAACAACGCCGATGCTTGATGTAAATCTGTAACCTTTGCAACTGCTCCTTTCAGTTTTTTCTTAAATATTTTCCTCATTTTATCATAGTCTCCCTTTTGAAAGTTAAAAGGTAGCACTGTGGATTTCGTTGCCGTCCTTCCTCCATTTATTAAATCAAACACAATCATGCTATGATCACTATTGCCAAGTAGCCTCAACATCTCTTGCATCAGATCTTGTCGGTCCATGAACCAGTTGCTCCAAGAAGCAGTCATTTATTTCATCTAGAAACTTTATCTCCCTAGCATGTCCTGACACTGACCCAGTTGATACCAGGGTAATTGAAATCACCCATTATTATTACTGTGTTGTAACTTTTATTAACTTACCTGATTTCTTTGAGCATTTCATTATCCATTTGTTCATTCTGGCTGGGCCATCGGTAGTACACCCCCACTGCCTTCACCTTCCCCTTTTTACATGGAATTTCAATTCATAGAGATACTACAGTGTATTTTGTTTCCTGCAAAACTTTAATCTTATGTGACTCAATGCACTCTCTAACATAGAGTACAACCCTTCCTCCAATTTGATCTACTCTATCATTGTGATATAATTTGATCTCCAGGAACAAGCAGGAATGAGTCTTCACATATGGGTATCGTCGGTACCGACGTAGCCTGCTCGGGAACGCTCCCCAGCGTCCAAAAGGAAAGCTTTTGGGAGCATCCCACAGCGCCTGCGCGCTGCCTTCCCGCCTTTCCCAACTGCCTCTCTCCAGTTCTTCTTTTTCGCGGAGCCAGCAGGTCGTGCTTTCTGTCACCGCTGAAGAATTTCTTATTTTCTTTTATTTTTCTTTAGTCGCGTGTCTGCCTTCTCGATTCCGGACCGGTACCACCGGTCTTTTCTTTCTTTAAAAAAAAAAAAAAACTTCTACTCTCTTCGGTGCATTTTTTCTTCTGGGGCCTTAGGCCTACAGATACATTTTTCCTCATGGAAAAGCCCGCTTCCGGGTTTAAAAAGTGCACGAAGTGCAGTAGCACTATTTCTTTCACTGACACCCATGACTGATGTCTAAAATGTTTAGGTCCTGACCACTCCATTGCGGATTGTGAGTCCTGTTCCATGATGTCTAAGAGAGGGTTACAGAATCGGGCAGCCAAGCTCAGTACCCTGTTTCCCTCCGATGCAGCTTCTGTGGCATCGACGTCTTCCAGGGCTGCTTCTTCATCCCATGGATCTCAGGTAACCAAACTTAAATCTGGCCAGTCCTCAAAGAGTTCATCTCCCTCTAAGTATCGAGATGCCCCCGGGCTTACTCTTGAGGAACCCACACCAGCAAAATTACCCCGACGGGAGGCTCCGGCTTCCAAAGCACTACCTATGGGGTCACAGGTTGACATCGATGGCTCGGCCACCTGTTACAATGTTCTGGGGTACTGGCGGTTACCACCGGAACCGACATCCAGACATTGGTGGCGTCAATGGATCAGAATATTCTGACCATGCAGCGTGCCATCACGGCATTCATACAAGCTGCGACGCCTACGGTACCGCAACAAACCCCGTTGTCGGTACCGATTCCGGTACAGGACCCGATATCGATCCCGATACCAGTACCGCTTGCATCGACATCAGCATCGACGGCAGCGGTATGCTATCCAGTGATGCCCATCAGTACCGACCCGGTACCGATTACTCCCGATGTCGATACCTCCCGGTACGCGTATCGGGCTCTGCGAGAGCATCCAGACAGTCGATACTTCGATTCCTCTGAAGACTCTGATTCTTCAGAGGCCTCAATTGAAGCATCGGGGATCCTTCCTCAGGAACCCTCTTCTCCAAAAAGGAGAATGTCTCCTCCTGAAGACTTGTCTTTTCAGGACTTCATTAGGGAGGTGGCCAAAGGCCTGTCCATCTCAGTGACCTCTGAAACTGAACCTAGAGCCAAAAAATTAGATATCCTACAATATCCTAAGGCTCCTAAAGAGGCAGCCACCTTACCAATACATGAGATTCTTTATGATCACATGTTGGGCATATGGGAGACTCCTCTTTCCACCTCCCCTCATTCCAGAAGGTTGGACACCATATATCGTGTTCCTCCTTGTCCTGGGTTTCATAAGACTCAGCTTCCTCACCACTCCATTGTGGTAGAGTCTGCTATGAAAAAGATCAAGAGTACAAAAAGGCACTCCTCTGCTCCTCCAGGAAGAGAATGCAGAATCCTAGATGCCTTTCGCAGGAAAATCTTCCAGGCCAGTATGCTTGTAGCCAGAATCAACTCCTATAGTCTCTATATGGGGATGTTTCTAAAAGAAGTTACAGATCTGCAAACCTTATCTCCTTTTATGTCAGAAGATAAGAGAGAAGAATATATCACCTGGCTTAAACATGCACAGGATGTATCCAAGTTTTCCAACCGTGCAGCCTTTGACTCTTTTGAGGGGGCCAGTAGAGCCTCGGCTATTGCCAAAGGTGCACGCAGAGTTGTTTGGTTGCAAGCCTCTGATTTGGAATCCTGGGTACAGGATGCTCTAGGTAACCTTCCCTGTACAGGCGAAAACCTGTTTGGCAAAGATTGGCAAGCAAAGGCCAACCAGATGGATGCTGAAAATTCTGCTTTAGATAGACTTTCAAAGTCTACTACTGCTCCTTTTAAAAAGAGGTTGTTCAAAAAGGGATCTTTCCCAAAGAAAGGGAAATTTTCTTCTTATGGTCAGGCCTTTTCTCAAGGTCGTTTTGCTACAAAGAGACAGCAACAACCAAAACAGGCCAAAACCCAGGCTGCGAGGACTGCTACGGCCCAACAGCCTCAGCCTCCTCAGGGCCTTTGACTTTCCACTAGAGAACTTAGCCTTTCTGGCTCTAGAACATCCAGAGCCTCTCACCATCCCAGGAAGGTTAGCTCACTTTGCTCCCAGATGGGAACAAATCACAGCAGAGCAGTGGACCCTCTCCATCATAAGGGAAGGGTACAAACTTCATTTCTTAAACCTTCCTCCTCACACCATGGTGAAACAGTTCAATTCTCCAACATCTCTCCTCAACCTTCTAGGTCAAGAGATTGCTACCCTTCTTGCCTAAGGGGCAATAGAAGAAGTACCCCTTCTTCAACAGGGCTTAGGGTTCTAATCCCCCTATTTTCTCATTCCAAAGAAAACAGGGGGCTACAGACCCATATTAGATCTCAGAGAATTGAACAAGTTTCTATGCAAGGAGAAATTCAAGATGACTTCTCTCGGAACTCTCCTTCCATACCTCCAGAGTCAGGACTGGCTTTGTTCTCTAGATCTCAAGGATGCGAACACCCATGTTCTCATCCATCCAACACACAGAAGATTCCTTCGGTTCCTTTACCAAGGAAAGCACTACCAATACAAAGTGCTTCCTTTCGGTCTGGCCTCTGCTCCAAGAGTGTTCACAAAATGCATGGCAGTAGTAGCTGCATTCCTGCGCACTCTAGGAATATTCGTATTCCCATATCTGGACGACTGGCTCATCCGAGCTCCATCCCAGTCAGAGGCCCAGACTTCCCTGGCCTGCACAAGGCGTGTTCTTCAGTATCTGGGACTTGTAATCAACATTCCAAAATCCCATCTCACCCCTACTCAGTCTCTAGAGTTCATAGGTGCCTTACTGGATACCACAACTGCAAGGGCCTATCTTCCCCAGGCCCGTTGCCTACGCTTGGTGCAGTTAGCCTCACAAATTCAGTTAAAATCCCATTTAACTGCTTGAGAGATGTTACAACTCTTAGGCCACATGGCATCCACGGTGCATGTGGTTCCCTATGCTCGCCTTCACATGAGAGCAGCTCAGTGGACCCTATCCACCCAATGGACCCAGGCATCAGGTTGCCTGTCAGACAAAATAACAACCTCCAGTCGCCTATTTTGGTCCCTCCACTGGTGGAACATAAGAACATAAGATATGCCATACTGGGTCAGACCAAGGTCCATCAAGCCCAGTATTCTGTTTCCAACAGTGGCCAATCTAGGTCATACGTACCTAGCAGTTTCCCCAAGGGACACAGGTTCCACAATGCTTGTATTGGTTCAAGCATTGATATCCTGGGTCCCTTCTTAGTAATGGTTTATGGACCTTTCCTCCAGAAACTTGTCCAAACCTTTTTTAAACCCAGCTACACTAACAGCCTTTACTACATCCTCCGGTAACAAATTCCAGAGTTTGATTACACGTTGAGTGAAAAAATATTTTCTTTTATTAGTCTTAAATAGTTTACCCTGTAGCTTCATTGCATGTCCCCTAGTCTTTCTATATTCTGATAAGGTAAACAATCGATCTACGTTTACCCGTTCCACTCCGTTCATTAATTTATAGACTTCTATCATATCTCCCCTCAGCCGTCTCTTTTCCAGGTTTATTTTTATTTTATTTATTTCTTTTATTTACATTCTCTTATATACCGCGCTATTCTGCATCAGTGCGGTTTACATTGAACAAACTGAAATTACATTGAACAGGGCATTATAACTTGGAGATAACTATTTTACAGGGAACATGGGCTATGGAGGGTTAAGTGGCTTGCCCAAGACCACAAGGAGCACCTGTGGGACTAGAAACCCCAGTCCTTCCGGCCCAAGGTTGCTGTCCTCTAGTGGGATTTGAACCCCCGACCTTCCGGCCTGAAGTACCTTGCCCCAACCACTAGGCCACTCCTCCACTCCAAGGTTAAAGAGGTTAAAGAGCCCCAACCTTTTTAGCCTTTCTTCATAGGAGTAGCCTTCCATCCCCTTTACCATTTTGGTGGCTCTTCTCTGAACCTTTTCTAAAATCGCTATATCCTTTTTTAAGATACGGCGACCAGAATTGCACACAATATTCAAGGTGCGGTCTCACCATGGAACGATATAGAGGCATTATAATATCTTTTGTTTTATTTTCCATTCCTTTCCTTATCATACCTAGCATTCTATTTGCTCTCTTGGCCGCCGCTGCACACTGGGCCATGGGTTTTAACATGGTATCCACAATGACACCTAAATCTTTTTCCTGGGTGGTGGTTCCTAATGTGGAACCTTGTATCGTGTAACCATAGTTTGGGTTGTTCTTCCCTAGGTGCATAACCTTGCACTTCTCCACATTAAATTTCATCTGCCATTTTGATGCCCAGTCTTCCAATTTATCAAGATCCTCTTGCAATGTTCCACAATCCTCCTGGGTTTTAACAACTTTAAATAGTTTTGTGTCATCTGCAAATTTGATAACCTCACTCGTTATTCCACTTTCCAGATCATTTATGAATATGTCAAAAAGCAGCGGACCCAGCACAGATCCCTGGGGTACACCACTATTCACCTTTCTCCATTGGGAAAATTGGCCATTTAGCCCTACCCTCTGCTTTCTATCTTTTAACCAGTTCCTGATCCACAATAGTACACTGCCTCCTATCCCATGACTCTTTAGTTTTGCCAAAAGTCTCTCATGAGGGACCTTGTCAAAGGCTTTCTGAAAGTCCAGATACACAATATCAACCGACTCACCTTTGTCCACCTGTTTATTCACTCCTTCAAAAAAACATAACAGATTAGTAAGACAAGATCTTCCTTGTCTAAAGCCATGTTGGCTGTCTCCCATTAGGTCGTGACTATCAACATGCTGAGTAATTTTATTCTTTATGATGGTTTCTACCATTTTTCCCGGTACTGATGTCAGGCTCACCGGTCCACTCAGAATCTGTTGCTGGGGTCCCCCTTTCAACAGGTGTTACCCCAAGCAACCCTTACAACAGATGCCTCTCCAAAGGGTTTGGGGGCTCATCTACAAGATCTCTCGACCCAGGGCATCTGGTCTCCACAGGAGACATCTCTTCATATCAACCTCTTAGAGCTCAGAGCAATCTTTCTGGCTCTCAGAGTCTTCCACACCCTGCTCAGCTACAAAGACAGTCCTCATCCACACGGACAACCAGGTAGCCATGTTCTACGTGAACAAGCAGGGAGGGACTGGCTCTCTGTCACTTTGCAACGAAGCTCTGAGATTGTGGGCCCTCGCTAGAGAGCATCAAATCCATCTCATGACAGTGTATCTTCCAGGGGTTCAAAACTCTTGGGCAGACAGACTCAGTCGAGTTCTGCTTCCGCACGAATGGTCCCTCCATGGGGACCAGATAGCCAGGATTTTTCGGATTTGGGGTACCCCAAACATAGACCTGTTTGCAAGTCCGTGGAATGCCAAACTTCCCCGGTTCTGTTCCAGGATTCCATGTCAGGGAGTTCAGGCCAGGGATGCCTTCCTCCTTCATTGGGGGCAAGACTTCCTCTATGCCTTTCCACCTATTCCCCTCTGTTCAAGCTTCAGAGAGACAAGGGGTCTATGATCCTCAAAGCACCACTTTGGCCACGCCAAGTGTGGTACCCTCTACTTCTGCATCTCTCTCAAGCTCCCTCCCTAGACCTGGGGTCTGCTCCAGATCTCCTCTCCCAGGAGAAGGGAACCTTGTGGCACCCAAATCCTCAGTCTCTTCATCTCAGGGCCTGGTTGCTGAAGGCCTAGACCTTCAAGATTTACACCTTTCTCAGCAAGTTAAGGATATCCTTCATGCTTCCAGAAAGCCTTCCACCAGACGTTCATATGCTTTTAAATGGAAAAGGTTTTCCATTTGGTGTGCAGAGAAGGGTCTCAACCCTCTTGCTATACCTTTGAATTCTTTACTAGACTATTTGCTGCATTTATCCCATGCAGGCCTTAAAACAAATTCAATCATAGTCCATTTGAGTGCTATTGCAGCATCCCTTAAGCCTCTCAATGGACAACCTATTTCCTCTCATCCTCTTATAGCAAGATTCATGAGAGGCCTTCTTTTGACTAAACCTCCCATTAGACCACCTCCAGTGGCATGGGACTTGAATCTGGTTCTTGGCCAGCTTATGAAGCCACCCTTTGAACCCTTAGCCACTACCTCCTTGAAATTCCTTTCCTGGAAGGTTATTTTTCTCATTGCAGTCACTTCAGCTCGCCGTATCAGTGAGTTGCAAGCTTTAGTGGCTAATCCTCCTTATACAAGGTTCCATCATGACAAGGTAGTCCTCAGAACTAATCCACACTTTATGCCTAAAGTGGTCTCACCTTTTCATCTGAACCAGGAAGTGTATTTACCTGTCTTTTTCCAGGACCTCATGCATCAAGTGCAGAGAGGAATCTTCATACCCTGGATTGTAAAAGAGCACTTGCTTTCTACTTACAAAGGACACAGCAACATAGAAAGTCCTCTCAACTTTTCGTTGCTTTTTATCCTTCTCATTTAGGACTTCCAGTCTCTAAGAGAACTCTGTCCAATTGGATTGCTCAGTGTATTTCCTTCGCCTACCAGAGTAAGAACCTTTTTCTGGAGGGCCATGTCACAGCTCACAATGTGAGGGCCATGGCAACCTCTATGGCTCATCTAAACTCTGTGTCCATCGACCAAATCTGTCGAGCGGCCACCTGGGCATCGGTTCATACCTTCACAGCCCATTACTGCTTGGACAAGGACTCCCGCCGGGATGCCTTGTTTGGTCAGGCTGTTCTCAAACACCAGTTCCATACCTAATCAACTCCTACCTTTCATCCCTGACTGGATGCCTGAGATTCATGGGTGGAGGTGGAGCCCTTCCCAGGGACTCACAATCTGGGTGATCTCCCAGGCATCTCTAGCTGGGGAGTCCCCATATGTGAAGACTCATTCCTGCTTGTTCCTGGAGATAGCACAGTTACTTACCTGTAACAGGTGATCTCTGGGAACAGCAGGAATAAGTCTTCACAACCCACCCACCTCCCCTAGGAGTTGTATCTCTCTATCTATCTTTCCTTTCCTCTCTCTCTCTTTGTCTCAGCTTTAAAACTCGAACTGGAGAGAGGCAGTTGGGAAAGGCGGGAAGGCAGCGCGCAGGCGCTGTGGGATGCTCCCAAAAGCTTTCCTTTTGGACGCTGGGGAGCGTTCCCGCGCAGGCTCCGTCGGTACCGATGATACCCATATGTGAAGACTTATTCCTGCTGTTCCCAGAGATCACCTGTTACAGGTAAGTAACTGTGCTTAACCAGGTATCACAGTGTCCCACTGGTTGCCCTCCTTCCACCAGATCTAAATGAGAGGCTAGATATGCCAATCATATCTAGTCTCTCATTTAGTGCTATATATTTCAACTCTCCCATCTTATTTTTTAGACTTCTAACATTTGCATACAAACATTTCAGGGGTAGTATTATATCCATATTAATCTGGCTATCGGTAAGCAGGGGTAATTTATTTATTTATTTATTTGTTTATCTAGACAGTTTTGTATTTATTTATTTATTTATTACAGTTTCTTATATACTGCGCTATTTAGAATCAGCGCGGTTTACATCATAACATAACGACCATAACGACAAGTTGTCAGATTTTACATCGAACAGGAGTACAAACTTGGATAACTGGGTTAACTATATACATAAGCTATACCACCTTATCCTTCAATCAAAGTGGTCACAACACAGTTGGGGGATACATTTAACATGAGGGGATATGAGACACATACACTAATACTTACAGGGAACATGGGCAATGGAGGGTTAAGTGGCTTGCCCAAGACCACAAGGAGCACCTGTGGGACTAGAAACCCCCGTCCTTCCGGCCCAAGGTTGCTGTCCTCTAGTGGGATTTGAACCCCTATCCTTCCAGACCCCAAGGTAGCTTGCCCCAACCACTAGGCCACTCCTCCATAATGCACAGGGGGGAGAGCCTCATTCAATTGAAAGCAAGTTCTGCTATGAGGAGACATGGGACGAGGGTTAAAGGGGAATCTTTTAGCTCTGTCTGCTCTGTCTTTAAGGGCATTTGGGTTACTTTTGTCTTTATTGAAACCTCTCTTGTTATGCCCTAACTTCAGTCTTTTGCTAGTATCCTTCAAAGACACATCGTTCCGAATCATGTACTCTTGGGTAACTGTCGCCTTTCCCCTATTATCTAGTTTAAAAGTTGCTCTATCTCCTTTTTAAAGGTTAATGCCAGCAGTCTGGTTCCATCACGGTTAAGGTGGAGCCCATCCCTAAGGAAAGGCCCCCCCTTTCCCCAGAATGTTGCCCAGTTCCTAACAAATCCAAAACCCTCTTCTTTGCACCGTTCTCTTATCCACACATTGAGACTCGGGAGCCCTGTATAATCCTGTTATGTAGCTCTAGGTAGTAACTGCACATCTCCACAACCAAGGTCACATATTCTTCCCATATCTTCCGTGGCTTCTACCTACTTCTGGAAAACCTTGCTCTAGTTTTCAAGAATGAGTAAGTACACCTTTTTCAGAGTCTGTTTCATGAAGCAGAAATCAACCTTGTGCCCTACAAGCAGAACTTCCTTTATAGGCACTATTTTGGACACCTTTCAATCATAAAGCTTTTCTGCCAGGTGACAAATTACAGTCCCTGACTTGACATTCTGTAACATACAAACTTTGTATACAGTTATGGTTAGGGCTTACATATGAATGCTTAACGAAAAATTAGATGACCACAGTGAAATCAGCATATTCAACCTCTTTTAACCATTAGTTGTCTCTACAAAGTTCGAGTTTATTTGGTATACTGCCAATCCATAGCATATAAATGCCTTAATAGAATATAATATATTTCAGTGATTTACAGAGATAAAATTAAATACAAAGAATGTCCAGAGCAGATTAGCACAAATACCAATAAGGGTAAAACAAACCAACACTAAAAATAGTGGGCAATTGTGCTGCACTAGTTAACATCTTTTTAACAGCTTTGTTAGTGATATAGCGGAAGGGCTTTCAGATAAGGTTTGCCTCTTTGCAGAAGATACCAAAATCTGCAATAGAGTAGATACCCAGGAAGGTGTAGATAACATGAGGAGGGATCTAGCTAAGCTTGAAGAATGGTCTAGAATTTGGCAGCTGGGATTTAATGTTAAAAGATGCAAGGTCATGCATTTGGGCTGCAGCAATTCAAGGGAGCAATATAGTATTGGGATTGAAGTACTTTTGTCCACTAGAGAAGAGCGGGACCTAGGCGTGGTTGTGTTTGATGATCTTAAAGTAGCTAAACAGATAGAAAAGGCGAGAGCAAAAGCTAGAAGGATGCTTGGGTGCATATGGAGAGGAATGGCTAGCAGAAAAAGGAGGTGATAGTGCCTCTGTATAAGTCTTTGGTGTGACCTTATTTGGAGTATAGTGTGCAATTCTGGAGACTGCACCTTCAAAAGGATATAAACAGGCTGGAGTCAGTATAGAGGGTGGCTACTAAAATGGTTAGTGGCCTTCATTATAAAGCATATGAGGACAGACTTAAGGATCTTAATATGTACACCTTAGAGGAAAGGCAGGATAGAGGTGATATGATTGCGAGGTTTAAATACCTCCGTGGCATAAATGCACAGGGGGAGAGCCTCATTCAATTGAAAGCAAGTTCTGCTATGAGGAGACATGGGATGAGGGTAAAAGGGATAGATTCAGGAGTGATATACGGAAATATTTCTTTATGGAAAGAGTGGTGGATCCATGGAATAGTCTCCCAGTAGAGTTGGTAGAGGTGAGGACAGTATCTGAATTCAAAAAAGCATGGGACAAACACAGAGGATCTCTAAAGGTAAAAAGGGGACTGTTGTAGTAGCTGATATGGAAGGACAGACTAGATAGGCCATGTGGTCTTTTTCTGTCATCATTCTTCTATGTTTCTGTGGAACATCCAGGGCCTATCTTGCAGCAGGTCTTTCCTTTTGCTGCTTTCCAGTATCATCCTTTCCTATCCAGAGATGCATTCCGCACTCTGTGGGAAGCTTGCATACTTTATCACCACACACAAATAACGTGATCTAATTCCAAGAAACGTTTTCACATCAGTCACATGGCGTTCTTAGCCATCTTCTATGACATTTGAGACTTCATTTTATCTACTCCAGAGCATGTTAGTTTAATTCACATAGACAAACACATGGCTATGTTTAATGCAAGCAAACAAGGGGGAGCAGGTCACTTCTTTCGTTGAATAGTAGTAAGGTTCTTGGTTTATTTATTTGAAAACATTTATATACCGCTACCATGTACAACGTTCTAAGCGATTTACAATAAAAATATGCTAAGTAAAACATAATACAGGGAAAACACAAAATAACAAAACAGATTGTGGCCCCCATCCATCCACTCACCCCTTCCCATCTTCTCACACCCCTCCCTCTCCTACAGCCTAACTGCAAAACAAAAAAAGTCTAAACATTTCCAAAAATGGCTCTTGTCTAATTCCTGCCACACTACAATGGAAAGGTTATTCCACCACACTGGTGCAGCCACCCTAAGGCATGCCCCCTCCAATTCTGCTGCTGTACCTCTTGACTATTGGGAACCGCCAGCAAGCTCCCCTGGCTGGACCTTAAGAGACAGACAGGCTGGGCACTCCCTCTCTCAAGGTTTTAAAGGTCAACATTGCCATTTTAATCAGACAACACTTTCAAATTGGGAACCAATGTAATTGCCTCAGTACATAGCCAATTGTTATAGCCAAGGAAGTTCAAATACAAACTGCTTGCACTGAATTCAGAACCACATAGCCATCATAGACCTACAGTTCTATGGCCATACAAGTGGTTGATAGTCTGCAAGGTTTCTGCATTTATCTTTTAGAATTGATGGACACTTCAGTTCTTCCTCCTCACCGGCAGCAAGAATGAAAAGCTACCATCTGTCCATCTCCCTTGCCTAGATGCACTGGTAATTCTCTGGGTTTGACTCCTTCAGGTGTATTTCCCCATCCTGCTCTAGCTGAAGTTCTGTACAGATCTCAAAAGTGGCCAATACCATATTTCTCTTATTGTTATATTGGCCTTGACAGAATTGGTTACCCCGTCTTAAAAAAAAACAGCTGGCATTTCTTCCCCTCTGTACAGACTCACGACATCTCCAATTTTAATCATTCCAGATGATGGCCTTCTCCTTCATCCCAAACTGAAGTCATTAGCCTTCACAATGTGGGAATTGAGTTGCACTTAGTCTCTACTCTAGGACTTTAAACACTTATTCAGGACACATTGATAGCTGCAAATTGTCCACCTCATGTGCCTTCTCTTTCAGTTGCAAAAGCTTGTCCATCTGGTGCTCTACAAATGGTCTGCTCCATTGCTTGTTCACCATACTGCAGGGTTTATTACACATATATGGTCCTCAAAATTTTCTCCATTAGAGTACATTCTTGTGCTTTCTCCGCCTACCACGCTTTGCTGGATAGTTTTCCATCTTCTCAATGCCCCATCATTTAATGCTTTATGAAAGGACTGATGCATGTCAAGCTGCCAGTGCAGAACTATTGAACTTTAATTTTGTTCTAACTTCCTATAAAATCACCATTTGAACCAGTGGCGTCTGTTTCACTCAGATATCTTACCTAAAAACTGTTCCCTCAGTTAGAAGAATAAGCAAGCTCTAAGTTCTGATAACCTATGAACCATACACGTTGTTGTAAGTGCCATCAAGTCTATGCTGACTTCTGGCCACCCTGTGGATAGTTGTCTATGTTGTGACTATCCATAGGTTTTCTTTGCAAGTGCTACTGAAAGTAGATTGCCAGGGCTTGTGTTCCTTGACAGTACCACAAAGCACTGTTGCTCACCTTAGTCTACCTGAGTTACTGCCCCTCCCCCCTTGCTGAGGCATTGTTGTAAACCTCCATTCCTGTTGTGCATGTGGGCTTGCTCAGACTGCCCTTGTGTTTCTTGAGAAGAGCAGTGCTTTCCAGAGCTCATCCTAAAGGTGATTTTTGCTGAATTTGCTGCTAAATTGTGAGTTTTTGTCTATCTATTTGCCCTTCTTGGTGGGTTCCCTTACCTACTCCCTTGCTGTGTGCCCACTGTTCAGGACCAGCCTCCATTGCTGTAGAGTTTTAAACTATCCTTCTCTTAGTCTACCTGAGTTACTGCCCCTCCCCCCCCTGCTGAGGCATTGTTGTAAACCTCCATTCCTGTTGTGCATGTGGGCTTGCTCAGACTGCCCTTGTGTTTCTTGAGAAGAGCAGTGCTTTCCAGAGCTCATCCAAAAGGTGATTTTTGCTGAATTTGCTGCTAAATTGTGAGTTTTTTGTCTGTTTATCTCCACATATTTATCTATCTATTTGCACTTCTTGGTGGGTTCCCTTACCTACTCCCTTGCTGTGTGCCCACTGTTCAGGAACAGCCTACTGGCCAGGGACACTTAGGTTCCCGCCCACCCTACCCCTCACCCCACCCACCCCAGGGGCTACTTTGCCTATATAGTGGTCACATACGTGCCATCTGTCATTCCTAACTTGGGTAACGCCCACATCTTCAACTTTTCTTATTATTCTTCCTCTTCTGGGACTGCTTAAGCAACATGTCGTGTATTCAGTGCAATAACTGTGGTACTTTCATTCAAAGAAGAATCATTTGGAGCATAAGAGCTTGTCCTATATGCCTAAAGTCAGCTGCCATGCATGAAGAACTGACTATACTAAGGAAAGACCTAGCAGCCATGCATAAAGAAGTTTCTCTACTGAGGGAGGAACTGGCTGCAATGAAGCGCACCTCTTCTAGGATACAAACTGAACAAAGTCCACCACCGCTCCCACAAAGAATCAAACACCCCAGGAAAAAATGGATCACAGTGGGTTCTGGAAGATTGCGACCTGTAATGCAGAGACATCCTACACATCAAGAGATATCCCTGCACAATGCCTTCTCTGCCTTGGCTAATGAGGATGCCCAACCCAAGGAAACTGAAGGGCCCTTAAATGAGTCAGACAATGCCCAATCTCCTGCTAAAGCACCAAATATGAAGAAAACCTCACCAAACAGAAAACTATTACTACTTGGAGATTCCATCATCAGAGGCACCAACTTGGGAACACAGTTCAAAGGAGAGAAGATAGTCATGTGCCTACCAGGCTCTTCAGCCAGCAGGAATACAAACCAAGTTGTTGAAATACTTAGCACAAAAAGTGAGCACTCCAAACCAGATGTTATTATCCACTTGGGCACAAATGACCTGGCTAGAAACAGTGCCTCTACAGCCCAAAAGGACTTCCAATCTCTGGGAGAGAAACTCAAGCCCATTGTTAACACTGTTGCATTCTCAGAAGTTCTACCTGTTCTTGGTAAGGGGACAAAAAGGCTGCATCGCATTAACAACTTTAATACATGGCTCCAGACCTGGTGCAAACAAGAAGGCTTCAGATTTATTGGCAACTGGGACAATAGATGGACCAACAAGAGACTATACTGTGCTGATGGACTACATCTCTCTGTCGCAGGGAAAAGAAACCTAAGTGAAAAATTCAGGCAGTATGTGGATATGCATTTAAACTAGGAAAAGGGGGTGACGGATGTGGAAGGTCAACATCTGCATGCCACCCCCTGCAAAAGCAGAACAACATCAGAAACAGCCATACTCTTAAACCACACATCAAAAACAAGTGGGAAGAAATGGGCAGAATAAAATTAATGCAAAATACACACAAGCCAGGTAAATACTGGAAAGCAATGAGCACAAATGCTCGAAGTTTAGCCAAAAAAATTCCAGACCTGGAAGCCCTAATGGTGGAAACGGATTTGGACATCGTGGCCGTTACAGAAACATGGTTTAATGAATCGCATGATTGGGAAATAGCCATAGCTGGCTATAATCTATTCAGAAGAGACAGAGAAAATGGAAAAGGAGGAGGAGTAGCCTTGTATGTCAAAAGCAGTATTAAAGCTACTGAAATGCAGGGAACATGGGGAAAAGAAGAAGCGCTCTGGATTGCGTTGGAAAGAGGAGATGGCACTGTCATCCATATTGCTGTAGTCTACAGACCTCCGACTCAAATTGAAGAGAGAGATAACGAATTGATTATAGATATTGCCAAGATAGCAGCAAAGGGGGAAGCGATCATATTAGGTGACTTTAATCTACCTGATGTGGATTGGATTACTCCTTCTGCACATCTGGAAAGAAGCAAAAAAATTGTGGATGCTCTCCAAGATGCGTTACTTAGACAAATGGTGATGGAACCAACCAGGGAAAGCTCAACGCTGGATGTAGTGCTTACCAACAGTGATAACGTGTCGAATGTCTGCATGGATGCCCCTGTGAGCAACAGCGACCATCACACGGTGTGGTTTGAGATAAAAGCCATGATACAGGCCAATCATAGCAAGCTCAAAGTCCTAAACTTCAAAAACACTGACTTCAATAAAATGGCCGAGTACTTAAAGGAGGAGATGACGGGGTGGAAGAAGATAAGGGAAGTGGAATTGCAATGGACTAAACTAAAGGCGGCAATAAAAGGGGCAATAGATAAATATGTAAGAAAAATAAATAAAAACAAGAGAAGAAGGAAACCTATTTGGTTTTCCAAAGAGGTGGCTGCGCAAATAAAGGCAAAAAACACAGCTTTTTCAAAATTCAAAAGCTTGCAAACAGAAGAACACAGAAATGAATACAGGATCCAACTCAAAGAGTCTAAAAGAGTAATAAGGATAGCAAAATCAAAGGCAGAAGAAAAAATGGCTAAAGATGTTAAGGGTGGCAACAGAACTTTCTTCAGGTATATTCAGGAAAGGAAGAAGATCAGAGTTGGAATTGCAGGACTCAGAAGTGCTGGGAAAGGACTCGTGGAAAGTGACACTGAAAAAGCGAAATTGCTAAACAAATACTTCTGCTCTGTTTTTACTAAAGAAGATCCTGGAGATGGACCAGCTGTGACTCCCAAATATAAAAATAGGACTGAAGTAGATACCACACCATTCACAGAAGATGAGGTGTTAGAACAACTTGCTAAACTGAAAGTGGACAAAGCCATGGGACCAGATGGGATACATCCCAGGATACTGAAAGAGCTCAGAGAGGTTCTTGCAGGACCGTTAAAGGATGTCTTCAACAGATCCTTGGAAACAGGAGTTGGTTCCTCAGGACTGGAGAATGGCTAATGTTGTACCTCTACACAAAAGTGGTGACAGGGAAGAAGTGTCAAATTACAGGCCCATGAGCCTTACCTCGGTGGCAGGAAAAGTAATGGAGGCGCTCCTGAAAGAGCGAATAGTGAACTTTCTCAAAACCAACAGGTTGCAAGATCCCAGGCAACATGGTTTTACCGAAGGACGGTCTTGCCAAACAAATCTGATTGAGTTCTTTGGGTGACCAAGGAACTAGATCTGGGGCATGCAATGGATGTCATCTATCTGGATTTCAGCAAAGCCTTTGATACTGTTCCTCATAGGAGGCTTGTCAATAAACTCAGTAGCTTGGGGATGGGTCCCAAGATAGTAAACTGGATTAGAAATTGGTTGACTGACAGACAACAGAGGGTGATGGTACATGGAGCTCACTCGGATGAGAGGAAGGTGATTAGCGGGGTGCCTCAGGGTTCGGTCCTGGGCCCGGCACTGTTCAATATATTTGTGAGTGATATTGCTGAAGGACTGAATGGAAAAGTCTGTCTTTTTGCAGATGACACAAAAATTTGCAACAGAGTGGACTCCCCAGAGGGAGTGGATAACATGAGGAAAGATCTACAAAAGCTGGAAGACTGGTCTAATGCTTGGCAACTACGATTTAATGTGAAAAAGTGCAGTGTCATGCACTTGGGTAGCAGAAATCCAAGGGAAAAGTACACAATAGGGGGTGAGAGGTTGGTATGCACGGTTCAGGAGAAAGACCTTGGTGTGATTATCTCTGATGATCTCAAGGTGGCAAAACAGTGTGACAAGGCGGTGGCAAAAGCCAGGAGGATGTTGGGCTGCATTCAAAGAGGGATTACCAGCAGAAAGGAAGAGGTACTTATGCCACTGTACAAGTCACTGGTGAGGCCTCACTTGGAATACTGTGTTCAGTTTTGGAGGCCATATCTTGCAAAAGATGTAAAAAGACTGGAAACTGTTCAGAGAAAGGTGACCAAAATGATTTGGAGCCTGCGTCAGAAGCCTTATGAGAAGAGACTTGAAGACCTAAATATGTACACTTTGGAGGAGAGGAGGGACAGGGGAGATATGATTCAGACCTTTAAATACTTAAAGAGAAATGATGAACAAACAAACCTCTTCCAAAGACGGGGAAGCTGTAAAACTAGAGGGCATAACATGAAGCTGCAAGGTGGTAAATTGAAAGGCAATGTCAGGAAATATTTCTTCACTGAAAGGGTGGTGGATGCTTGGAATGCCCTCCCGATGGAAGTGGTGAGGGCAAACACGGTGATGGAATTCAAAACGGCATGGGACAAACACAGTGGATCCCTTTACAGCAACAGGATAAAAGCAAAATAAACAGTACCATCTAACTTCTGAACTATCTAGCGTCTGAACAAATAAGGGTGTCCTACATGGAGTGGTGGGTTCACCCCTAAACAGAAACAAAAACATGGGGAGGGGTGGCCTGCACAGAGCAACAGGTGCACCTACTCTTGCCATCTTGCTGGGCAGACTAGATGGACCATGCTGGTCTTTATCTGCCGTCACTTACTATGTTACTATGTTACCTGTAACAGCTATTCTAAAGACAGCAGGATTGACCAGTCACACGAGTGGGTAACATCATTGTTCATCACTGAGATAAAACAGCATTCCCAGAACTTGGAACTTTAGTGTAAAATTCTAAGCATTCACGGTACTTCCTGAGTGCAGCAGTCTCGTCTGCTCCTCAGTTTCAGAGCTCCAAAATTAAGGCAACTCTCACCTGGAGTGAAACAAATCTAAAAAGCGTATCAATGATTAATCATCACTAAAACATAAAAATACAAAACAGCATAATATTACCACATTAATCAATTTAACAAAAAAAACAAGAAAAAACACAACCAAAATCACATTAGAAATAAACGTACAAAAAGGTAGCACTAAGCATGCTACTAAATATTTCTTTGATGCCACTAGATGTGTGCATCATCATGAACAGAATATTACAAAAGAAAAATTATATCCATTAAAATCAGTTAAAAAAATTTAAATACCTATTATTCATAAGACTATATTGGTCTTCACCCAATAGAATGTACAAAAATCAAATTAACTACATCTGTGGAAGTCAACAGTGGAAAAGCTCAATAACATCAACAAAGACAAAACCTAAAATTGACTGTGGTACAGATCACCAGTTATTAATATGAAAACTCAAGCTAAAACTGAGAGAGAGCAAATTACTCATGAATGTAGCAGAATATGATCTTGAAAATATACCACCAGAATTTAGACTACCTGCGAAATGAATTCATCGTTTTGGATACAAATGAAAGAACACTAGAAGAGCTATGGGATAACTCAAGAAAGTTGTGCTCAAAGAAAGCAAAAAGTCTCTTCAAAAAGTGAGAAAGCTAAAATGGCCAAAACAGATGACCAAAGAAACTCTGAAAATGGCTTGGAAGCACACAGCAGTTAAAACCAGAGAAGAGAGGTAATTATGGAACTTAATGGAAATTTCTCCAATCTGCAGCAAAATGAGACAAAGTACTGCAACAATGCATGCAAGGAAATAAAATCAGAAATTATTTAATGGAAGAACAAAATTGACTTTCCTAAAACTACGAGTGTTGAAGAGAAAATTCCAGCCTCAAAATGTTGTTTGAATGATGCTGAGAAGATCAAGAAAAGATGGAAAGAATTCACAGAGTCGTCATATCATAAAGATCAAGTAGATCAACAGCTGTTTCAACATGTACCTTACAATTAAGAACCATTGGTGATAAAAAGTCATCAAAGCACAGTGAAAACATTGTTAAAGAATAAAGCACCCGGCCTGGGTGGCATTCCTATTGAAGGATTACAGCAATCAGATGCAGTTGTTACAATACTTGCAAGGCTCTGTCAGGAAATATGGAAGATAACATTATGGCCAACTGACTGGAAGAGATATATGTTTACCCCAATCCTGAAGGTAAATCAGCTGTGGAAATTATTATCAATCACTCTGATCCCACACTCCAGTAATATTATACTCAAGATATTTTGAGTGGAGACTACAGCCATATCTCCAGGAACAAGCAGGAATGTAGTCATCACATATGGGTATCGTCGGTACCGACGGAGCCTGCGCGGGAATGCTCCCCAGCGTCCAATTAGAAAGCTTTTGGGAGCATCCCACAGCGCCTGCGTGCTGCCTTCCCGCCTTTCCCAACTGCCTCTCTCCAGTTCGTTTTCCGAAGAGCCAGCAGGTCATGTTCCTGTCACCGCAGAAAATTTTCCTTCTTTTTTGTGGTTGCGTCTGCCTTCCCCGACGCTTTACCGGTACCGCCTGTTTTTCTTTCTTTCTTTCTTTTCTTCAAAAAAAAAAATTCTTAGTACTTTTTCCCATTTTTTTTCCAGGTGCATGTGCCTTTTTGGGCCTTAGGCCCAAGATTTTTTCCACAATGGAAAAACCCTCTTCGGGTTTTAAAAAGTGCACCAAGTGTGGCGGTACCATCTCCGTCACTGATACCCATGAGTGGTGTCTGAAATGTTTAGGTCCTGACCATTCCATCTCGGAATGCATGGCCTGTGCCATGATGTCCAAGAGAGGTCGGCAGAAGCTAGCTGCCAAGCTCAGTACCCTGTTTCCCTCTGATGCAGCTTCAGTGGCATCGACATCTTCCAGGGCTTCGTCTTCCTCCCGTGGATCTCAGGTAACTAAACACAAGTCTAGCCAGTCCTCAAAGGGTAGATCTCCTTCTAAGCATCGAGATGCCTCTGGCGTTGCCCTTGAGGATTCTGCACTGGCAAAATTGCCCCGGCGGGAGGCTTCGGCTTCCAAAGCATTATCGGGGCTCCAGGACGTTCTCGAGGCCTCAACCTCGGCAGAACTATTGGTGCCATGCTCTGGGGTACCGGCGATCTTCTCTGGTACCGACATCCAGGCATCGGCAGCGTTGATAGTCCAAAGAGTCCTGGCTATTGAGCGCAGTCTGGCGGCTCTCCTTGCGGCATCGACGCCCTCGGAGCCGCTTCAGACATTTCAACCGGTACTGGTACCATCAACATTGACATCGGTGTCCGCATTGCCGGCACCCAGTCATCCGATGCCTTCCAGTACAGATACTCCGGTACCGATTTCTCCCGGTACCAACTTCGGTCGGTACGGGTATCGGGCTCTTCAAGAGCATCCGGACAGGCGATACTTCGAGTCCTCAGAAGAATCTGAGGATTTTGATAGTTCTGTTGATGCAAGAATGCTTCTCCCAGAGGAGCCCTCCTCCCCTAAGCACAGGATGTTTCCTCCAGAGGATATTTCCTTTCAGGATTTTATCAGGGAGGTGGCTCGGGGTCTATCCATTACTGTGGCCCCTGAAACAGAGCCTAGGGCAAAGGAGTTGGAAATTTTACAATATCCCAAAGCTCCTAAGGAGGCAGCTACCCTGCCCATACATGAGATCTTGCATGATCTCATGTTAAGAATGTGGGAGACACCTCTTACCACTTCGCCTCATTCTCGTAGACTAGATACTCTGTATCGAGTCCCTCCTTGTCCTGTTTTCCAAAAAACTCAGCTTCCTCACCACTCTGTAGTGGAATCAGCTATGAGAAGGATCAAGAGTGCAAAGAGACATGCCTCTAATCCTCCAGGACGTGAGTGCAGAACTTTGGATGCTTTTGGTCGTGTCTTCCAAGCTTCCATGCTTTCTGCCAGGATCAGTTCCTATAGTCTGTACATGGGAATGTTCCTAAAGGAAGTCACAGGTGATTTAAAGGCTTTCAGTCCTCTTCTTCCTGAGGATAGAAGGCAGGATTTTCTCACACTGGTCAAACATGCCCAAGATGTTTCTAAATTTGTCAACCGTGCAGCTTTTGACTGTTTTGAGTGCATAAGCAGAACCTCTGCCATTGTCATAGGTGCACGTAGAATTACTTGGCTCCAGGCATCTGATCTGGAGCTCTGGGTACAAGACAAACTGGGAAATAATCCCTTATACTGGTGAGAACCTGTTTGGTAAAGATTGGCAGGAAAAGGCCAATGAGTTGGATGCTGACATCTCCACCTTGGATAGATTATCCAAGTCCACAGCTGATCCTGCTAGAAAGAAATCTTTCAAGAAACCATTCTTTTCTAAAAAGAAAAGATATTATCCTGCTTATTCTCAGCAGGGACGTTCTGCAGGTCAGCTTGTCAGGAAAGGTCAGCAACCACCCAAACAAAGAAAAGCAAAGACTGCTAAGCCTCAGCCGTCCCAGCAGTCTCAGCCTCCACAAGGCCTTTGACTTTCAGTTAGAGAACATAGCCTTCCTGGCTCTCGTTGGACCAGAGCCTTCCACCATTCCAGGAAGGTTGTGTCACTTTGCCCCCAGATGGGGGGAGATAACAGCAGAGCATTGGACACTCTCCATCATAAAAGAGGGGTACAAGCTTAATTTTTCAAGCATGCCCCCTCCCACAAAGAAAAATTCAAGATGATTTCTCTTGGAACTCTGCTGCCATACCTTCAGAGTCAGGATTGGCTTTGTTCTCTAGATCTCAAGGATGCGTACACACATGTTCTGGCCAGAATGAACAAATGGATGATGAAATGCTCAAAGAAATCAAGGAAGCTAACAAAAGTTACAGCGCGGTAATAATAATGGGTGATTTCAATTATCCCGGTATCGACTTGGTCAGTGTCACGGCAGGACATGCTAGGGAGATAATGTTCCTAGATGACATAAATGACTGCTTCTTGGAGCAGCCTGGTTCATGATCCAACCAGAGGGGAAGCCATATTAGACCTAGTCCTTAGTGGAACACCAGATCTAGTGCAAGAGATAAGGGTGTTGGGGCCACTTGGCAATATTGATCATAGCATGATCGCCTTTGATTTAATTAGTGGAGGAGGGATAGTAAGGAAATCCACAGTACTACCTTTTAACTTTCGAAAGGGAGACTATGATAAAATGAGGAAAATAGTTAAGAAAAAACTAAAAGGAGCAGTTGCAAAGGTTAAAGACTTACTTCAAGCTTGGGTGTTGTTAAAAAATACTATCTTAGAAGCCCAGACCAGCTGTATTCCACGCTTTAAGAAAAGTGGAAGGAAGTCAAAAAAACTGCCAGCATGGTTTAAAGGTGAGGTCAGAGAGGCTGTTGTTGCCAAAAAAGCATCTTTCAGGAAATGGAAAAAAGAGCCAAACGACGAAACCTGGAAACAGCACAAGCACTGGCAGGTCAAATGCAAGGCATTGATAAAGCTTGTAAAGGGAGAATTTGAGAAGAAGCTTGCTGCGGAAGCAAAAACGCGAAATAAAGATTTTTTCAAGTACATTCATAGCAAAAAACCTGTGAGAGAGTCAGTTGGTCCATTAGATGATAGAGGAGTTAAAGGGGCACTAAGAGGCAACAGGATGATAGCGGAGAGACTGAATGAATTCTTTGCTTCGGTCTTTACTGAGGAAGATGTAGGGATGTTTCCCATGACTGAAGTGGTATTTAAAGGTCCGGAAGAATTGAAGGAAATATCGATACATCTGGAAGATGTATTACAACTATTAGATAAACTGAAGAGTAGCAAATCACCTGGACTGGATGGTATACATCCAAGGGTGTTGAAAGAACTGAAATATGAGATTGCAGACCTGCTATTAGTAATCTGTGAACTATCATTAAAATCATCTGTAATACCTGAAGATTGGAGGATCGCCAATGTAACACCAATTTTTAAAAGGGGTTCCAGGGGTGATCCGGGAAACTACAGACCGGTGAGCCTCACGTCAGTACCGGGACAAATGGTAGAAACCATCATAAAGAATAAAATTACTCAGCATCTTGATAGTCATGGCCTAATGGGAGACAGCCAACATGGCTTTAGACAAGGAAGATCTTGTTTTACTAATCAAACTATGGTTACACAATGCAAGGTTCCAGATTAGGAACCACCACCCGGAAAAAGATTTAGGCGTCATTGTGGATAACATGTTAAAACCCTCGGCCCAGTGTGCAGTGGCAGCCAAGAGAGCAAATAGTATGCTAGGTATCATAAGGAAAGGAATGAAAAATAAAACAAAAGATATTATGATGTCTCTATACCGTTCCATGGTGAGACCGCACCTTGAATATTGTGTGCAATTCTTGTTGCCGTATCTTAAAAAGGAGAAAAGGCGTTATTAGAAAAGGTTCAAAGAAGAGCCACCAAAATGGTAAAAGGGATGGAAGGATACTCCTATGAAGAAAGGCTAAAAAGGTTAAGGCTCTTTAACCTGGAAAAGAGACGACTGAGGGGAGATATGGTAGAAGTCTGTAAATTAATTAACGGAGTGGAACGGGTAAATGTAGATCGATTGTTTACATTATCAGAATATAGAAAGACCAGGGGACATGCAATGAAGCTACAGGGTAAACTATTTAAGACTAATAAAAGAAAATATTTTTTCACTCAACGTGTATTTAAACTCTGGAATTTGTTACCGGAGGATGTAGTAAAGGCTGTTAGTATATCTGGGTTTAAAAAAGGTTTGGACAAGTTCCCGGAGGAAAGGTCCATAAACCATTAAGAAGGGACCCAGGATATCAATGCTTGACCCAGTACAAGCATTGCGGAACCTGTGTCTTTTGGATAAACTGCTAGGTACGTATGACCTAAATTGGCCACTGTTGGAAACAGGATACTGGGCTTGATGGACCTTGGTCTGACCCAGTATGGCATATCTTATGTTCTTATGACTGAAGACTCCGAAGACTCTGCCAATACCAGAGTACTTCTCCCCGAGGATTCCTCTTCTCCTCAGTGTGTAGAATGTCTCCGCCAGAAGATATGTCCTTTCAGGACTTTATCCGTGATGTGGCCCGAGGCCTTTCCATCACAGTAGCTCCTGAAGAAGAGCCTAGGGCAAAGGAGTTGGAAATCCGCCAATACCCTAAGGCTCCTAAAGAAGCAGCTACTCTACCTATTCATGAGATCTTACATGATCTTATGCTAAGGATGTGGGAAACACCTTTAACCATATCACCTTTAACCATGTATCAAGTTCCACCTTGTGCTGGCTTTCAAAAAACTCAATTACCACACCATTCAGTGGTGGTGGAATCAGCCATGAAAACGATGAAAAGTGCAAAGAGACATGCATCCAATTCTCCAGGTCGTGAATGCAGGACTCTGGATGCCTTTGGGCTTCGATGCTTCCAAGCTTCCATGCTCTCAGCTAGGATCAGTTCCTATATCTTGTATATGGGAATGTTCCTTAAAGAGGTCACAGGAGACTTGGAGCTTATGAGCCCCCTTCTTCCTGATGACAAAAGACAAGACTATCTCACTCTTGTCAAACATGCTCAGGATGTTTCCAAGTTTGTTAATCGTGCAGCCTTTGACTGTTTTGAGTGCATAAGCAGAACCTCTGCTATTGCCATTGGTGCATGTCAGATCTCCTGCTTCAGGCATCTGACTTGGAAATTTGGGTACAGGATAAATTAGGAAACATTCCTTGCACAGGAGAAAATCTCTTTGGCAAGAATTGGCAGGAAAAGGCTAATGAAATAGATGCTGACAATATCACACTGGATAGATTGTCCAAATCTACAGCCGATCCTGCAAAGAAAAGATCCTCTAAGAAAACATTTTTCAATAAGAAAAAGAAGTTTTATCCTTCCTATAACCAACAGGGACACCGTCCAGGTCTGACTGCCCAAAAGGGACAGCAACAACAACCTAGACAACAAAAGAAGCCAAAAGCTGCAAAACCTCAGCCAGCTCAGCAGGCTCAGCCTCCTCAGGGGCTTTGACTCCTTTCTAGAGAACTTCACCTTCCTGCCCCTGAATGGTCCAGAACCCTTAACCATCCCAGGCAAGTTATGTCATTTTCCCCACAGATGGTACCAAATAACAGCAGAAAATTGGACTCTATCTATTATACGAGAGGGGTACAAGCTTTATTTTCACAGCCTGCCCCCTCCTACAGTTATAAGACAGTTCAATTCTCAGACCACTCTCGACAATCTCTTAGGTCAAGAAGTCACAATGCTCCTTGCTGAAAGAGCAATAGAGGAAGTACCCATTCCCCATCAGGGTACAGTTTTCTACTTCGCCTATTTCCTTATTCAAAAGAAAACAGGAGGACACAGACCCATTTTAGACCTCAGAGAATTGAACAAATATCTGTTCCGAGAGAAGTTCAAAATGGTCTCTCTAGGAACTCTGCTGCCATACCTTCAAAGTTAGGACTGGCTTTGTTCTCTAGATCTCAAGGATGCGTATACTCATATTCTCATCCATCCAAATCACAGGAGATTCCTCCGATTCCTGTTTCAAGGAAATCACTACCAATACAAGGTTCTTCCCTTTGGCCTGGCATCTGCGCCAATAGTGTTCACAAAATGCATGGCTGTGATAGCAGCATTTCTCCGCACCCTGGGAATATTCGTCTTCCCTTACTTAGACGACTGGCTCATTCGAGCCCCTACAGTGCCAGAAGCCAGCTCTGCTCTATCTCTCACAATGCGAATCCTTCAGTATTTGGGACTGGTCATAAACCTTCCAAAATCCAATCTTGTTCCCACTCAGTCCCTAGAGTTCAAGCTTCAGAGAGACAAAGGTCATATGATCCTCATAGCTCCACGTTGGCCACGGCGAACATGGTACCCTCTGCTCCTACATCTCTCTCAAGTTCTGCCTCTGGAGTTAGGATCCACTCCAGATCTTCTCTCCCAAGAGGATGGGATGTTGTGGCATCCCAATCCCCAGTCTCTGCATCTCATGGCCTGGTTGCTGGAAGCCTAGAACTTCAGGATCTTAACCTTTCCCAATAGGTAAAGGATATCCTTCATGCTTCTAGGAAACCCTCGAGAAGACACTCATTTGCCTTTAAGTAGAAAAGGTTTACCATATGGTGCTCGCAGAAGGGTCTTAACCCTCTTGTGATACCTCTGGAATCGATACTGGAGTATCTCCTTCATTTGTCAAATGCGGGTCTCAAGACAATTTCAGTAAGAGTCCATCTTAGCGCTATTGAAGCTTCTTACAAGCCTTTAAGTGGACAATCCATTTCCTCTCATCCTCTCATAGCGAGATTTATGAGAGGCCTTCTTTTAACAGAGCCTCCCATTAAGCCATCACCGGTGGCATGGGACTTAAATCTGGTGCTCAGGCAGCTCATGAAACCGCCCTTTGAACCATTAGCCACTATATCTTTGAAATTCCTTTCCTGGAAAGTCATCTTCCTCATTGCAATCAAATCAGCACGTCGCATCAGTGAATTGCAAGCGTTAGTCGCTGATCCTCCTTATACAAGGTTCCACCATGATAAAGTAGTTCTTAGGACTCATCCACACTTTATGCCAAAGGTGGTTTCGCCTTTCCATTTAAACCAAGCGGTTTACCTTCCTCTATTCTTTCCAAGGCCTCATGCCTCCATTGCAGAAAGGAACCTTCATACCTTTTACTGTAAAAGAGCTTTGGCCTTTTACTTGCAAATAACACAGCAGCATAGAAAATCTTCAACTCTTTGTTGCTTTTGATCCTAGTCATTTGGGACTTCCAGTTTCCAAAAGAACACTGTCCAACTGGATCGCACAGTTCATATTCTTTGCCTATGAGGCCATATCACCGCTCACAATGTGAGAGCCATGGCGGCCTCAATGGCTCATCTTCACTCTGTGTCTATCGACAACATCTGTCGAGCAACTACTTGGGCTTTGGTACATACCTTCACAGCCCACTACTGCTTAAACGAGGACGCCCGCCGGGATGCCTTGTTTGGCCAAGCTGTTCTTCAACACCTTTTTCAGACTTAATGAACTCCTACCCACCGTCCCTGGTAGGATGCCAGAGATCCATGGGGGGAAGTGGGGCCCTTTCACAAAGGCTGACAACTTCCTGGGGCCATCTCCCTGGCATCTGCAGCTAGGGAGTCACCATATGTGAAGACTACATTCCTGCTTGTTCCTGGAGATAGCGTAGTTACTCACCTGTGACAGGTGATCTCCAGGAACAGCAGGAATTTAGTCTTTACAACCTGCCCACCTCCCCTAGGAGTTGTATCTCTCTCTCTCTCTCTTCCTGTCTCTCCCTCTCTCTTTTTTCTCAGCTGTAAACTCAACTGGAGAGGCACATTTGGAAAGGCGGGAAGGCAGCACGCAGGTGCTGTGGGATGCTCCCAAAGGCTTTCCTATTGGACGCTGGGGAGCATTCCTGTGCAGGCTCCGTCGGTACCGACGATACCCATATGTGAAGACTAAATTCCTGCTGTTCCCGGAGATCACCTGGTACAGGTGAGTAACTACGCTTTATCTGGGAGGACATTCCAGTTAGCAGGGGCTGTAAGAGAGAAGGCTCGCATGGATGTGGATTTGTTTGTTCTTGTGAATAGAGCAGGTGTTGGTATAATGTTTTTGGTGCTGTTTCTGTCTGGTCTCTTGCTTTTTTTGGTTCCAATGAGTTCCTGTAGTATTTCTGCTGAGATGTTTTTAATTTTGAAGATAGTGAGCACAGATATATATTTTGCTCTTGAGGAGATTGGCAGCCAGTGTAGATCTTGTAGTATTGGCGTTATATGTTCTTGTATTGAAGTGCTGGTAATAATGCGGACAGTAGTGTTCTGAATTATTTGTAGGGGGTGGGTAGTTTGTTTAGGCAGACCTTGGAATAGTATATTACAGTAGTCCAGCAGCGGTGTAACGATGGCATACTGTACGGAAATGTTCTTTATTGAGGAGGGGTTTTAGTCTCCAGAGTGTTGCAAGTTTGAAGAAGTCTGTTCTGGATATCTTGTTGATCTCCTGGAACAAGCAGGAATGTAGTCCTCACATATGGGTATCGTCGGTACCGACGGAGCCTGCGCGGCAACGCTCCCCAGCGTCCAATTAGAAAGCCTTTGGGAGCATCCCACAGCGCCTGCGTGCTGCCTTCCCACCTTTCCCAACTGCCTCTCTCCAGTTCTTCATTTTCTGCGGAGCCAGCAGGTGGTTGTTCCTGTCACCGCAGAAAGTATTTTCCTTATTCCCTTCATTTTTGTAGTTGCGTCTACCTTCCTCGACGCTATACCGGTACCGCCGGTTCTTCTTTCTTTCTTTAAAAAAAAAAAAAAATATATATATAGTTATAGTATTTTTTTCAAAATTTTTCTTTTCCAGGTGCATGTGCCATTTTGGGCCTTAGGCCCAAAATTTCCTCCACTATGGAAAAACCCGCTTCGGGTTTCAAAAAGTGCACCAAGTGTGGCGGTACCATCTCCATCACCGACACCCATGAGTGGTGTCTCAAATGTTTAGGTCCTGACCACTCCATCTCCAACTGTATGGCTTGTGCCATGATGTCCAAGAGGGGTCGACAAAACCGAGCTGCTAAGCTCAGCACCCTTTTTCCCTCTGATGCAGCTTCTGTGGCATCAATGTCTTCCACGGCTTCATCTTCCTCCCATGGATCTCAGATAACTAAACATAAATCTAGCCAGTCCCCAAAGGGTAGATCTCCTTCTAAGCATTGAGATGCCTCTGGCGTTGCCCTTGAGGGTTCTGTACCGGCAAAATTGCCCCGGCAGGAGGCTTCGGCTTCCAAAGCATTATCGGGGCTCCAGGCTGTTCTCGAGGCCTCGACCTCAGCAGAACTACTGGTGCCATGCTCTGGGGTACCGGCTGTTTTCTCCGGTACCGACACCCAGGCATCGGCAGCGTTGATAGACCAGAGGTTCCTGGCTATTGAACGCAGTTTGGCGGCTCTCCTTGCGGCATCAACGCCCTCGGAACCGCGTCAGACAGTTCAACCAGTACTGGCAACGACTCCAGCACCGGTATCGGTACCAGTAGCGACAGCATCGGCATCGACATCAGTGTCTGCTTTGCTGGCACCCAGTCATGCGATGCCTTCTGGTACTGATACACCGGTACCGATTCCCTCCAGTACCGACTTCGGTCGGTACGGGTATCGGGCTCTTCAAGAGCATCCGGACAGAAGGTACTTCGAATCCTCGGAGGAGTCTGAGGATTCTGATAATTCTTTCGGTACCGGAATACTTCTCCCGGGGGAGCCTTCCTCTCCTAAACGTAGGATGTCTCCTCCAGAAGATATCTCCTTTCAGGATTTTATCAGGGAGGTGGCTCGAGGTCTTTCCATTACTGTGGCTCCCGAAACAGAGCCCAGAGCAAAGGTGTTGGAGACTCTACAATATCCCAAGGCTCCTAAAGAGGCAGCTACGTTGCTTATCCATGAGATCTTACATGATCTCATGTTAAGAATGTGGGAAACACCTCTTACCACCTCTCCTCACTCTCGTAGACTGGATACCATGTATTGAGTCTCTCCTTGTCCTGGTTTCCAGAAGACTCAGCTTCCTCACCACTCTATTGTAGTGGAATCAGCTATGAGAATGATCAGGAGTGCAAAGAGGCATGCCTCTAATCCTCCAGGACGTGAGTGTAGAACTTTGGATGCCTTTGGACGTTGTACTTTCCAGGCTTCCATGCTTTCTGCCAGGATCAGTTCCTATATCTTATATATGGGAATGTTCCTTAAGGAAGTCACAGGAGATTTAGAGGTTCTGAGCCGTCGTCTTCTTGAAGATAAAAGGCAGGATTTTCTCACACTGGTTAAACATGCCCAAGATGTTTCTAAGTTTGTCAACCGTGAAGCTTTTGACTGTTTTGAGTGCATAAGCAGAACCTCTGCCATTGCCATAGGTGCACGTAGAATTGCCTGGCTCCAGGCATCTGATTTGGAGCTCTGGATACAGGACAAACTGGGCAATATCCCTTGTACAGGTGAGAATTTGTTCGGCAAAGATTGGCAAGAAAAAGCCAATGAGTTGGATGCTGACAACTCCACTTTGGATAGGTAATCCAAAGCCACAGCTGATCCTGCAAGGAAGAAATCTTTCAAGAAACCATTCTTCTCAAAAAAGAAGAGGTTTTATCCCTCTTATTCCCAGCAGGGACGTTCTGCAGGTCAGCCTGCCCGAAATAGTCAGCAACCACCTAAGCAAAGGAAAGCAAAGACTGCTAAGCCTCAACGGTCTCAGCAGTCTCAGCCTCCACAAGGCCTTTGACTTCCATCTAGAGAACTTAGCCTTCCTGGCTCTCAATGGTCCAGAGCCTTCTACCATTCCAGGAAGGTTGTGTCACTTTGCCCCTAGTTGGGGGCAGATAACAGCAGAACATTGGACTCTATCCATTATAAAAGAGGGGTACAAGCTTCACTTTCTTTGCATGCCCCCTCCCACAATGGTAAAAGAGTTCAATTCTCAGAACTCTCTCATCAACCTGTTAGATCAAGAGGTCACTATGCTTCTTGCCCAAGGGGCAATAGAAGAGGTACCAATTCCTCAACAGGGTACAGGGTTTTACTCTCCCTATTTCCTTATCCCAAAGAAAACAGGGGGACACAGACCTATTTTAGATCTTAGAGAATTGAACAAATTCCTGTTCAAAGAGAAATTCAAGATGATTTCTCTGGGAACTCTGCTGCCATACCTTCAGAGTCAGGATTGGCTTTGTTCTCTAGATCTCATGTTCTCATCCATCCAACTCACAGAAAGTTCCTTCGATTCCTTTTTCAAGGAAAGCACTACCAATCAAGGGGGTTTCCCTTTGGCCTGGCCTCAGCACCAAGGGTGTTTACGAAATGCATGGCTGTGGTAGCGGCATTTCTCCGCACTCTAGGAATATTCGTCTTCCCCTACTTAGACGACTGGCTCATTGAAGCCCCATCAGAGTCAAAGGCCAGGATTTCTCTAGCTTGCACAATGCGTATCCTTCAGTATTTGGATCTGGTCATAAACATCCCAAAATCCAGTCTAACTCCCACTCAGTCTCTAGAGTTCATAGGAGCTTTACTGGATACCAGAAAAGCAAGGGTCTATCTCCCCCAGGCCCGTTGCCTTCGCATGGTACAGTTAGCTTCTCAAGCAGTGCTAATACCTCTTCTCACTGCCCGAGAAATGGTACAACTACTAGGCCACATGGCATCTACTGTGCATGTGGTTCCCTATGCTCGCCTCCATATGAGGGCAGCCCAGTGGATTTTATCTACTCATTGGACCCAGGCATCAGGATGCCTGTCAGACAAAATAGCAAAAACAAATCGCCTTATTTTGTCCATCCAGTGGTGGCAGTCCACTCAGAACCTGATGGTGGGGTCCCCATTTCAACAGCCTTTACCCCAGGCAACTCTCACAACAGATGCTTCTCCGATGGGTTGGGGAGCTCATCTGCAAGACCTCTCCACCCAAGGCACCTGGTCTCCACAGGAGACTCATCTACATATCAATCTCTTGGAGCTCAGAGCAATCTTCCTTGCTCTGCGAGTGTTCCACACCCTGCTCAGCTACAAGACAGTCCTCATCCATACGGACAATCAAGTAGCCATGTTCTACGTGAACAAGCGGTGGGAACAGGCTCTCTGTCGCTTTGCAACGAAGCTTTGCGACTGTGGGCCCTCGCCAGAGAGCATCAGATTCATCTCCTGGCAGTGTATCTTCCAGGCATACAAAACTCTTGGGCAGACAGACTCAGTCGAGTTCTGCTTCCACACGAATGGTCTCTACATGCAGACCAGGTAGCAAAGATATTTCAAATTTGGGGAACCCTGGACATAGACCTCTTTGCAAGTCCATGGAATGCCAAACTTCCCCGGTTCTGTTCCAGAACCCCGGCTCAGGGGGGCTCAGGCCAAGGATGCTTTCCTCCTTTACTGGGGTCAAGACTTCCTTTATGCCTTTCCACCCATTCCCCTAATTCCCAAAACCCTGTTCAAGCTTCAGAGAGACAGAGGCCGTATGAGTCTCATAGCTCCACATTGGCCACGGCAAGTGTGGTTCCCTCTGCTTCTACATCTCTCTCAAGCTCCCTCCCTGGAGTTAGGGTCTGCTCCTGATCTCCTGTCTCAGGAGGATGGAATGTTATGGCATCCCAATCCACAGTCTCTGCATCTCAGGGCTTGGTTGCTGAAGGCCTAGATCTTCATGATCTTAACCTTCCTCAGAAAGCAAAGGATATCCTTTATGCTTCCAGGAAGCCTTCCACAAGACGCTCTTATGCTTTCAAGTGGAAAAGGTTTACCATATGGTGTTCGCAGAAGGGTCTTAACCCCCTTGCGATATCGCTGGAATCATTACTGGAGTATCTCCTTCATTTATCCAATGCAGGACTTAAAACTAACTCAGTAACAGTCCATTTGAGTGCTATTGCAGCTTCTTTCAACCCTCTAAATGGACAACCTGTTTCCTCCCATTCTCTTTAGCAAGATTTATGAGAGGCCTTCTTCTAACTAAGCCTCCCATTAGACCACCACCGGTGGCATGGGACTTAAACCTGGTTCTTGGTCAGCTCATGAAGCCACCTTTCGAACCCTTAGCTACTACCTCATTGAAATTCCTTTCTTTGAAGGTTATCTTTCTCATTGCAGTCACATCAGCATGTCGCATCAGTGAGTTGCAGGCAGTAGTAGCTGATCCACCTTATGCAAGGTTCCATCATGACAAGGTAGTCCTTAGGACTCATCCACGCTTTATGCCAAAGGTGGTCTCGCCTTTTCATCTAAACCAAGCGGTCTACCTACCTGTGTTCTTTCCAAGGCCTCATGCATCAAATGCAGAAAGGAACCTTCATACTTTGGACTGTAAAAGAGCTTTAGCCTTTTACTTACAAAGAACACAGCAACATAGAAAGTCCTCTAAACTCTTTGTTGCTTTTGATCCTTCTCATTTGGGACTTCCAGTCTCCCAGAGAACACTATCTAACTGGATTGCTCAGTGTATTTCCTTTGCCTATCAGAGTAAGAATCTTCCTCTGGAGGGCCATGTCACAGCTCACAATGTGAGAGCCACGGCAGCTTCAGTGACTCATCTGCACTCTGTGTCTATCGACGACATCTGTCGAGCAGCAACCTGGGCCTCGGTTCATACCTTCACAGCCCATTGCTGCTTGGACAAGGACTCCCGCCGGGATGCCTTGTTTGGTCAGGCTGTTCTCCAACACCTGTTTCATACCTAATCAACTCCTACCCACCATCCCTGGTAGGATGCCAGAGATCCATGGGGGGAAGTGGAGCCCTTCTCAGGGACGCACAACTTCTGGGGTCTCTCTCTGGCATCTAAAGCTAGGGAGTCCCGATATGTGATGACTACATTCCTGCTTGTTCCTGGAGATAGCATAGTTACTCACCTGTAACAGGTGATCTCCGGGAACTGCAGGAATTTAGTCCTCACAACCCACCCACCTCCCCTAGGAGTTGTATCTCTCTATCTATTCTCTTTCTCTTTCCCTCTCTCTCTCTTTGTCTCAGCTTTAAACTCAACTGGAGAGAGGCAGTTGGGAAAGGCGGGAAGGCAGCACGCAGGCGCTGTGGGATGCTCCCAAAAGCTTTCCAATTGGATGCTGGGGAGCGTTCCCGCGCATGCTCCGTCGGTACCGACGATACCCGTATGTGAAGACTAAATTCCTGCTGTTCCCGGAGATCACCTGTTACAGGTGAGTAACTATGCTATATGTGGTTGGAGGGTGAGTTGCTTGTGTATAATCACTCCAAGGTATCTGACCTCATCTTTTATTGTATAGTAAACAACTTTAAGATGTGTGGATCAATAGTCAATAATGAAATGACAAGCAGTCAAAAAATCTGACCACACATTGCTCTTAGTAGAATGGCTATGAAGTACCTAAGTAAGATTTTCAAGTGCAGAGATTTATCTCTGTGTACAAAGATTCAACTTGTCCAAACATCATGGTATTTTCAGTGATATATGGATGCAAAAGTTGGACAGCGAAGAAGAAATACACAAGGAAAATCAATGTCATTGAATTATGGTGCTGGCAAAGAATAGTGTATATCATAGATTGCCAAAAGAACAAATCAATTGCTACTATTGAAGATCAAATCTAAGCTTTCCTTGGATCAAGACAATAACAGCTGAAGATGCCATTCTATCAACAATTAGCCACTTGACTGAAGACTGAGCACAGTTAAGACAACTATCCAAAGGGTTGCCATGAATTGACATTGATTCAATGGCACCTAACAAAAGCAATATTAGGATAAGAAACTAAGGGCCCATTCCCTGAAGTGTGACAAAGCTTTTTGAAATTACTGTGTTACAATGTGCAGTATCTACAGAGTCCGTGTGGTAACCACTGGAGGCGGCCCTAGCATGTGCCGATGCAATTACCACATATGGAAGGCATTTATGGCACCTAAATTGCATTTCTAATAGCATGGTTGCATCCACCATATCAGCACTGCACTAACAGGCTGCTGCTGCTGCTTGTCTTTATTTAGCAGCTTGACACCTAGCAGTAGTTTTACAAGACTGCTGCTAGGAATCGGAGGTGCTATTTTGAACCTGGCCAGGAGTGTCCAGAGATTGCTCCTACTCCCCTATTAGCCAACAGGGATCCCTGATAAAAGCAGAGGGTGGTGGGGGGAAGAGTGTGAGGAATTGCTTTACCTGATGTCAGTGGAGGGGCATTCTGCTACATCGAGTACTTTTAAGTGCAGCGCCAATAGCACAGAAGCACTTACTGCCTCCTTTCCTGAAGGTGGTGAGTGTATCCCTACAATCTGTAGTAGTGACAGCACACAGTAAGGCTTTGTCCATGTTCATAACCTTACTGGTTTCCACCAATTTCCCACCCCCTTCTACAATAAGCACTTAAAATGCACTAGTTCACTTGCTAAGTGTTCTGTTCTTATCGTGGCTGTGCACTGTTACCATCTGTTAATTCACACGATAACTTCTTATTATACTTTAAATAAACAGACCCCTAAATGTTTCTATTATTTGTTGTAATTTGATGTGCTAAGCCCTTCTTCTTTATTTTGCTGGTTTGAGGAATTCAGCATTTGTTCTCTGGTAGCAACTATTTTATATTTTTCCATTCTGACTTGGAAGTCACTATTTTACATTTATTAGCACAATCTTAAGGTGTTTTAATTTATTTACTGATAGTAGTAAGGAAAAAGAAATTGTAAATGACATGATCGTTAAAATAAGCTTGTGTTTACAGTACATGGTTTATTTTGTCATTTCTCAATAGGACGTTTACTGAGAGCTAATCAGATCAGTTTCAATTGGGATAGGTTGGCTTCCTGGATCAACCTTACAGAGCAGTGGCCTTATCGTACTTCATGGCTTATATTGTATCTGGAGGAGACTGAAGGTGTCCCAGACCAGTCTACTTTGAAAACCATCTATGAGAGGTATGCATCTTCCATGCCATGACAGAACTGGCTCAATTTATCATATGGGCTTTTGCTTGAATCTTTTTTTTTTTAGAAACATAATAAATGACAGCAGATAAAGACCAGCATAGTCCATCTAGTCTGCCACTTTGTGCCTTTGCTTAATGTTGTACCTACCACTCTAGGCAGCTTACCCATCTCTATGAAGTTTCTTACATTTGCTCTGAGGCCATCTTAAGAACATAAGATATGCCATACTGGGTCAGACCAAGGTCCATCAAGACCAGTATCCTGTTTCCAACAGTGGCCAATCTTCTTGCTATATAATGTTCCTCTGTGTCTGTCCCATGTCTTTTTGAATTCTGTCACTGTTTTTGCTCCCCCCCCCCCCCCCCATTTTCAGGAGGACATTCCAGGCATCCATCACCCTTTCCATTAAAAAGTATTTCCTGATGTTGCTTTTAAGTTTATGCTTTAGGCACTTGATATACCACCCTTTACTGTTTGTATCAGAGTAGTTTACAGATATATTCAAACAGTCACTTTATTCCCTCATCCCTGAATCTAAGCGTACCTGAGGCAATGGAGGGTTAAGTGGCTTGCCCAAGGCCACAAGGAGTAGCCATGGGGCTAGAGACCCCAGTCCCTCTGGCCTGAAGTTATTTGTTCCTGCATGGGAATTGAACCTCCAGCCTGAGGTAACCTGTCCCAACCACTAAACCACTCCTCCTTGAAGCTTCATTTCATGTCCTCTATTTCTACAGCTTCCCCATATTTGAAAACTTTTTGTTTGTTCATTAATACCCTTTAAGTATTTAAACATCTGTATCATATCCCCACTGTCTCACCTCTCTTCTAGGTTATACATACTTGTCTTCTTTTCTCATATGCCATTTAACTTGGTTGATGTTATTTCGCATGCTGCTTAAGTTTTTGCTCTGACTACTTATGCTATTTATAATTCTCCAATTTTTGGGATACATGGAGTAGTCCTTAGAAAAGGTTACTGTTTACTTTGAAATTCTCATCACATTGTTAAAATCTTTTTAACCAATGTTAATTTAATATAGCTCTGTGGACAAGCAGGATAAGTGCTTACATATGGCAACATCACTGATGAAGGCCTGCATGGGAACATTCCTCAGCTCCTCCTAGCAACTTTTAGATTGGTTCTTCTATGTATGTGCATGCCTTCCTACCTGCTGCTGCCATGCCTCTTTTTCTGTGGAGCCCTATGGAAGTAAGTTCTTTTGTGTTGGTCTGTGTTTTTTTCTGTATCTTCTTGGAGATTCGCTTTCTTTGGCTTTTTAGCCTTTGTAGTTCTTCAGTACTGCTGTTGTCATAATGTATGTTACTTCACTTTAATTTCTCATAGTTTAGCATTTTTGGTTTCCTTTATTTTTCTCACATCGCCATTATAGGCCGTATTTGGTCCTCAGGTATGACAGTACTTTGTCTTCCATCAAAACAGTCATTTAATTTCACTGCCACTATTTTTCCAGGTGCTTTGTACCAAAAGACAGCCAGTGGTTTTAAAAAGAACACCTAATAGTTCAGGCCCATGTCTATTACAGATACCCACAAATGGTGCCTGCAGAGCTTGGGGCATGATTATGAGATGCTGCCTTGTGTTTTGTGTTCCTAGATGAAGAGGAGAAGGCTCCAGGTTTGAGATGAGCAGCTCAAACATATTTTTGGTTCTGAGAAGACTGATCCATTGTCTTCAGCATCAGCAACATCAGCCTCTATGGCTTCCGGAGGAACATTCATACTCAGGTGGTGCATCGACTTTGAGGGGCCCTTGAGCTTACCCAGAGCCAAGCCACGAGTAGGTCTCCCTTGCATTGGACATGCATTGATACCGCTCCAAGGAAGAGTAAGGATTTGTCCTTGTGCTCAAGGACATTTAAGATCAGATAGCGAGCATCAGGCAGAGGCATCAGTGCATCAACATGAAGATCCATCAGAGTACAATGTCAAGAGCATCAAGGTTTCAGAGGAACCCCTACTCTCGAAGCAGACCTGATGTAAGGATCACAAATCCACCTTGCTGTCTGATGGGCCATGCTGGCCTCCAAATAGCCTAGAAAGCAGGTTAAAACGAGTCTCCAACTAGCAGATCCCTGGCCCAGATGGAGTGACTATCTTTTGGTCAAAGGGCCGTGCAGCATAAAATTCACTAGCACTGGTTGGTGAATTGCTGTGCATCTCTTAGGGGGAGAGAATATAGTTTCCTTCCCAAGTCTTGCTGGGTATCTTCATGTGGTGACCTCAATGTACAGAATCTATACTAAATCCAAGCTAGGCAACACTACAATTGAAATATGGTATAAGAGGAAAAAAACATACATACTGGCTGTACGTCGCCCAGGATTAAAAGGTGCCCAACTGTAGCCTTCACACTAGGGCTAACAATGGTGGTAGCAATAGTGCAGACACAGCATATGTGGGTGACATCCCTGCCACAGATAAAAGCCATGGAGAGCATGTTCATGGGTCCACTGTGGCAGGAGATAAACCCAGAAATGAATGAAAAAGTTAAGAGAATTAATTACGGTTAAGCAGACTTCTGAAGCTAAAGAGGAGATAATGTACTGCTACTTTTATGCTGCAAACCCTATATTTAAATCAAAAGGATATACAAAGAGAATCCATCAGAAACTGGAAGAAAGAGGAAAATTGCCGCAAGAAAAACCGCAACGAGCAACGGATGCAAGTTTAAGATCTTTAATTTCACAGATTAAAATAAAGAAGTATGTGAATGATAACATCTTGAATCAACTAAGGTCTTTTGTGGAAAAAGGAATACAGATAGGAGGAGGAGACCTAAGGTAGGGTACCAGAAGAAAGAAATACACAGAAAATGAAAGGGCAGTTGAAGGGGAGATGGCGCTTAGAGATCTGGAACTTCAAGAGAATGAAATGAATAAAGGACAGGTCAACAAATCAACTGAAGAGGAGGACGAAAAGGAGGAGAAAGATCCTAAGGTGGAGGAATTCAAGATCGAGCTCCTAGTCCACATGGAAAAAGATGAATATGCTGGGTTCCAGGCAAGGGAAAGATTACCCAAGTTAAATTTAACACCTAAGGTTAAAAGTATGATAATTAAGATGAACAAGACCATATATCCTGTATAAAGGGATCATTTATTGACATCATAGAAATAAATCAAATACAATATTGTGCAGCTAAAATTATTACTGAAAGAGTACTACCAACTAATGTGCAGGGATGACTTGGCTAAGGCAACTTTTTAGAGGAAAATTGAGCAAAACAGAAAACATCTGCTTAGCTGAGAGCTGTGACATCAAGAAACTTAAACAGGAAGGCATATATAAATATCTTGGAGTAGAGGAAGGAACTGACACTCAAGCAGAAAGTACTGAGAGAAAAGATCAGTAAAGAATACTATAGAAGGTTAAAATCATTATTCAAATGTGCCATAACATCATGGAATAAGATACAAGCCATCAATCAACTGGCAATTCCTGTACTCTTACAGCTTTGGGATTGTAGACTGGCCTCTTGCAATGCAATGCAATGTGTGCCTCTTAAAGATGTTGAAAAACTGGATGTGCGAACAAGAAAACTCCTCTATGCCCATGAGATAATTTACAAGAATCAGTGTATGCCAAGACTGTACATTCCTAGAGCTGAAGGAGGGCTAGGCCTTACAAAGATTGATTACACCTACAGATCTACTATCATAGGCCTCCAGGCCTACCTAACAGCATCAGCAGATCCAAATATACAAAAAAGTGCTTAAATATGGCAGTAAACATCCAGAATCTGTCTCCATTGTCAAACCTGGACAAGTGTTCCGATGACTAGAGGAGTGAGAATCCATAGAGGGAGGAGTGGCTCAGTGGTTGGGACAGGTTACCTCAGGCCGGAAGGCCGGGGGTTCAATTCCCACATGGGGACAAGCAACCTCAGGCCGGAGGGACTGGGGCCTCTAGTCCCTGGCTACTCCTTGTGGCCTTGGGCAAGCAACTTAACCCTCCATTGCCTCAGGTACTCTTAGATTGTGAGCCCTTCGGGGACACGGGAATAAAAAGTACCTGTTAGAATCAGTGAGTTTACATGTATACTAAAGAGCGTGGTATAAAAAAGAAATAAATAAAAGAAATAAATAAATAAGCACGCACAGGAAAGGAAGGAATAGAATTTGCAAAACAAGAGGAAAAAACTCTTCAAAGAATTAGATCAGCAAACGAGGAAAAACAAGTGTCAAATGCACAAATACAGTGGGAAATACAGAGTTACTCTAGGAACCATTTGTCGATCACAAATGGACACATGAGTGGTTAAGGAGAGATTAACTGAAACTGAAGGATGAGAGATTGAAAGTTGCAGCCCAGGACAGTGGATTACAGATGAGATGGTTTACAGCAAGCATTGAAAAAACTGGCAACACAGATATATGTCAGTTCTATAAGAAAGAACTGGAAACAGTGACTCACCTCACAGCTAACTCTGAAGTTCTGATGGCAGAAAATTTTTATACAGAAAGGCATAACAAAGTAACATGCTTCATCCATTGGAAACTCTGTAAACACATCATCACTGTGCCTGAAAAGCACTGGGATCATGACCCTAAGAGAATTACAGAGAATGAAGAGGTTATGATCACCTGGGATATTCCCATTCTGACAGATAAGAAACTGGATGTGAGGAAACCCGACATAGTGGTAAAGCAGAAAAACACCAGAATGGCATTGACGATAGAGGTGTTTGTTCCAAGTGATCATTCTGTGAATCACATGGTGAGGCAGAAGATCCTTAAGTACCAAGAAATGCTGTCAGAGACCAAGAAAATGTGGCAGAAAGATACAGAAATATTTCCCATTGTCTTGGGAGCCATAGGCTTGATAAAGAAGAATTTTCAAGCACATCTTGACAAGCTACCCATACATGGCAACAGTGTGGTGCAGTACACACAGCCAGTATGTCCTGGAGCAGAGAGTCACAGGTTCAGGTCCCAGCTGTTTATCCTGCAGAGCATTTATGGAAAAAAGGGGACTGTTGTAGTCGTTGATATGGAAGGACATACTACATAGGCCATGTGGTCTTTTTCTGTCGTCACCTTTCTATGTTTCTGTGTTACATCTTACAAACTCCAGTAGGAAGCTCTTTTTGGTATGCTGCAAGTACTACACCGAGCATTAGCAGTAAATTTGAGAGACTGAGATCATACTCAACATACCCTGGCTTAGAAGTTAGGTTTATGACTATCATGGTATGTGCAAAACTAACCCATTTGGAGAAACTGCCCTAGACTACTCTGCCAAAACTCCTCATCAGATTCCGCCGCCAAAAGCCGAATCTGCTGCTGGTCTTGCACCTTTGTCCATGACAGCCCTTGAGGAGCCACTCCTGAAAGGGTTCCAGCAGAGTATGACTCTGTTCTTTGCCCTTCATAAAGCTGCAGCTTTGACAGCATTGATGATGGTGCATTGAGCCCATTCTCAAAACCCTGAATCTGCTTGCAGGAGAGGAATCATCATTGGGACCAGAAGGGTGTCAACACTGGCTCCTTCCCATCTGATATTACTCTCCAGTGCATCGGAGGGATGGCTGCTCCCCAATGCACCAGAAGCCATCAGTGCTGCTGGTGATCTGCCTACCTGCAAGACAGAGGTCGACACAGGCACAGAGACTCCGAGGTCTGTCTTTAACAGTTTTTTATACTGCTCTATCCTTTAATCAGAGCTGTTTACATTATATAAAAACGTATACAGACAACAAGGGAGTATGTCATAATGTTGACTGCTGCATTAAAACAGAGTCAACAACATAGGAACATACTTGTAGAATTTATAAAACTTCTAAACAGAGGAACTATATACAATGCAGAGGACAGGCATGGGAGTGTGATAACTCAGCTTAGTTCAACTTTAGAGTACTTATCTGAGTTGGAATCTGAGCATTCCTGAAAGTCTGAGTTTGATTCTGAATACTTTTCAGAGGAGAGGTCTCCAGAGCTTTCTTAGGATCCTACCCCTTCTCATGAGCTTCGCAAGTCCCTGCCTGAGAAGCTGTCTTTCCATGATTTTGGTAGAGAAATGGCCAAGCTCATTCCATTTTCTTTCGAGATGGAGTAGCAGCCCCAGGTCAAAGAGTTTGATATCCTCCTACAGTATATTCTGTTTCCACTAAGGGAGGTGGTGACAGTACCCGTGCACTGCATCCTACAGGAGCTGTAGATGAGAATTTGGAAGACCCTCCTCTCTGTACCTCCAGTGAGCAAGAAGATCAACTCTATGTATAGATTTCAGAAGGCTAGCAGATTCAAAAAGCTTCAGCTGCCACCATTCCATGGCCATCAATCCATTCTGAAATGGACTAAGAGTACTCTTACTTTTCAGCACCCCAGGGAGGGAGGCTAGGACTTTGGATTCTTTTGGGAAAAAGTTTTTTCAGAATGTTATGATAATGTCTCATGTAGCATCCTACCAACTCTTCATGGGCATGCATTTGTGGCACATTATGTGCTGCTCAGAGGAGTTGATGAGACTTTCTTCCTCCAGAGAAGTTGAGCTAGTATTGCTTCCTAGTGGCACAAGTGGGAACATTCAGGATGTGGAACTTCACCATCTTCCAACATTTTTCCCAAGACACCATGCTCACAAAGAGGAGAGCATGTTGCACACAGATTGCAAGAGAACATTGGCCTTCTATTTGAAACCCACTAAAGCCTATAGAAAGTCTGCTAAGCATTTTGTTTCTTTTGACCCCAATAGGTTATGGACTGCTGTCAAAAATACTTTTTTGATGGGCTTGCAGATTGTATCTCTTTTGCTTACACCCAAGCAGGGTCTAATGGTTGAGGGACTTTTCAGACTCGCAACATTCGAGGCATGGCTGCGTCGGTGGCCCACTTGACTCAGCCACCATGGAAGAAATTTGCAATGCTGCAATTTGGACTTCCATCCACCCAGTCACATCTCAATATTGACTGGAATGGGACTCTGGACACGAGAGCAGATTCGACCAATCCATTCAGGGATTAGAATCCAATGCCATTGATCGCAGCCCCCCCCCCCTGCTCCCAGGCACTTTTTTCATCTCTTCCTTGCTGCCTCCTTTCTCAGTTACTTACACTTCTTTTAAAAGAAAAGAAAAAGTCCTGTTCTTTTGTGTGTGTGGGGGGAGGGGGGGGGGGTTAGTTACAATACCTGGTTTCCTTTGTTTTGAGGCAGCCAGCAGCTGGGGAATCCCATATGTGTGTACTTATCTATCCACTACTACTACTACTAATTTGTATAGGCACTAGGCACTACAAGGCATACACAGTGTTGTACATATAGATGTAAAACACAGTCCCTGCTCATCAGAGCTTACAGTCTAATCAAGACCAAAAAACATAGCAAAACTGATGAATGGAGTATGTCAAGATGCACATAAATAGTGGACAAGAGAGTGAGGAGCATCAGGATCCAAAAGCAGCCTCAAAAAGCGTTTTTAGCCTGGATTTGAATAGGGCTAGAGAAGGAGCCCAACACACTAACTCAGGTAGTTTGTTCTAGGCATATGGAGCAGCAAGGTCGAATGAACAAAGTCTGAAGTTTTAGGTAAGTAGGAGAATTTTGAACTGGATGCAGAAATGGATAGGGAGCCAGTGAAGTGACTTGAGAAGAGGGGTCATATGAGTATAGCGGCACTGGTGGAAGATAAGCCATGCAGCTGAATTTTGAACAGATGGAAGGGGAGAAAGATGATTCAGAGGGAGACCAGCGAGGAGCAGGTTTCAATAGTCAAGACGGGAGGTGACTAGTGAGCGTATAAGGGTCTTAGTAGTGTGTGTAGAGAGGAAGGGACAAATTTTGTTGATAGAAAGAAAAAAGCGACAGGTTTTAGCTATCTGTTGGATGTGGGCAGAGAAAGAGAGAGTAGAGTCAAAGATGATCCCAAAGTTGTCAGCTGAGGAAACAGGGGGGAGTGTAGTGTTATCCACAGAAACAGAGAAAGGAGGAAGGAGGGAGATGGGTTTAGGGGGAAAGATAAGGAGCTCAGTTTTGGCCGTGTTCAATTTCAGACAGCAGTGAGACATCCAGACAACAATGTCAGAGAAGCAGGCAGAGATCTGGAACTGGATTCCTGGAGAGATTTCAGGCACAGAGAGGTAGATCTGAGAATTGTCAGATGGTAGTGTAAACCATGGGAGGAAATAAGTGCACCAAGGGAATGAGTGTAGAGAGAGAAAAAGAGAGGTCCTAAGACAGAGCCCTGAGGTGCCCAACTGAAAGCAGGATGGCAATAGAGGAGGATCCACCAGAGCATACACTAAAAGTGTGATTGGAAAGATAAGAAGAAAACCAGGACAGAACAGAGCCCCTGAATCCAAGCGAGTACAAGGTATCTAGGAGAAGGTGGTGATCAACAGTGTCAAATGCAGTAGAAAGGTCAAGAAGGATAAGGATCCAAGAAAAGCCCTTGGATTTGGTGAGGAACAAGTCACTGGAGACTTTGGCAAGAGCTGTTTCTGTGGAATGTAGAGGACAAAAGCCAGACTGCAGTGAATCCAGAAGGGCTTGAAAGGAAAGAAAGTCAAGACAGCGGTGGTGAACTGCTCGTTCAAGTGGTTTTGAAGCAAATATGAGGAGAGAGAGAGAGGCCAGTTACTGGAAGGACAGGTAGAGTCTTGTGAAAGCTTTTTGAGGAGAGATTGACTAGAGCATATTTTGAAAGTCATAGGAACAGTTGCAGTGGAAAGCAATAGATTAATGATATAACAGATGAAAGGGATTACAGCAGAAAAGATATTGCTTAGTAGACGGGTGAGTATGAAATCAGAGGATCAGGTAGTCCATTTGGAGGAGGAGAGAAGATTTGCAGTTTTCTCCTCAGTGATTTCAGAAAAGGAAGAAAGGGTGACAGAAGGTGAGGGAAGGATTTGGAATTGGTGGGGCGGGGGAGGTGAAATGGATGTGAACCTGTGATGAATTCAAGGCTAATCTTCTGGACATCATTATGGAAATAGCCAAGATCTGGGCAGAATATGAAGGAGAGACTGAGGGAGCAGTGACCTTGAGCAGAGAGTTGTGTAGCAAAGAAATGGCAAGGGTAAAAGGCAAGAAAGTTAGTCAGATGGATATAGTACTCATGCTTGGCGAGTGCTATGGCTGACTGGAAGGAGGTTAGTATGAATTTGAAATGTAGGTAGTCAGCAAGAATACGTGATTTAAGCCAAAGACACTCAGCTAAACAGGTACAGGAGCGCAGGTAGTGGGTTGTTGAGGTATGGTACACCTCACAGGGCATGGAAGAGCAGAGAAGAATATAGTGTTATAGGAAGATACTGCCTCATCAACAGACTCAGATGACATAGTGGAGGAAAGAGGTAATGAGATAGCAGTGGAGAGAGCTGAAGGGTTGATAGTTTGAAGATCCCTAAGCAAAACCAAAATGGGAGGCAGTTAAGAGTGAAGGTTAGCAGGTGCTTAGTTGGAAAAGGGAAGAACTAAGGTGGAGAGGTTTGAGGGTGAGCAGTTGGAGAAGACGACAGGGTCAAGGTAGTGGCCATGCTTGTGAGTTGAAGTGGTAGAGCATAACTGGAGGTTGAATGAGGAGGTTAGGGAAAGGAGCTTTAAGGAATAAGAGTCATCAAAGTGAATGTTAAAATCCCCAAGAATAAGGGAAGGGGAAGATGCATCCAGAAAGGAGGAGAGACAGGAGTCAGTTGGTGAGCAAGGTAGAGACTAATGACAAGAGGCATAGCAACAGCAGACAAGAAGGAACTGATCTAAAAGCTTTTAGAAGGCGCTGAAAGAGGTTGCTGTGCAGAGCTCCATTGGCGGCATCACCCATATGTGATGGCTTATTTATTTATTAGGATTTAGTTCATGCCTTTCCAGTAGTTCAAGGTGACTTACATTCAGGTACAGTAGGTATTTCCCTGTCCCCAGAGGACTTACATTCTAAGTTTGTACCTGAGGCAGTGGAGGGTTAAGTAACTTGCCCAGACCACAAGGAGTACCAGTAGGATCTGAACCCTGATCTTATCCTATTGTCTATGGAGAACACATGCTACAAGTGCATAGCTCTGTTTTGCCTAGGTATTTCATTTATTCTCAGAGACTACCCGTTTTGTGCTATCACACTGTGAAATAATTAGCATTTGTATGGGTCAGTATTCAATAAAACATCTGGGAAATAATTGTAACATCTAATCTATATGTCCCTGTACAGCGCTGCGTATGCCTTGTAGCGCTATACAAATGATCAGTAGTAGTAGTTTTTCAAATTATTCCTTTATTCAGCCTCATTACAGTGAGAGCAATTTGATAAGGAGGCCTACTTTATAAAGAAAAAAGGCGCTGTTTTATAAAGAAAAATAGGAGTGTACTTGTCTTTATGAAATACTAGTGTAAGTGGTCAAAGATGTGCATTAATTTAAAATGTGATCATTTACACCATCTCTAGAGCCGGTGTAAATGTCCACATCTAGATTTCTAAACGTCATACATAAATTATAGCATTATGTATGTAACATTGTATTCAACCCTAACTCCACCATCGTGGATGCCCATAGAGCCCGATTCCAAGAGGGGCACATCTGGGCCATCTGGATGGCCCCAGGCAAGATGGGCACGTTTGGACATGATTCTGGACCGCGGGAACAAAATGTTCCTGTGGTAGCCAGAATCGGGCCCAAGGGCGGCCCGACGTGCCCCTGCCATCTGCAGGGACATCCTTCCTGCAGACACCCCCGACTCTGGCATTCCCGGCCCCCCTATTCCCCGCCACCCGACCCACAGCTAACCAGGGCCTGGATCGGGTGGCAGGGACACCCCCCCCCCCCCGCACCCAGCCCCAATCGCGCAAAAAATGCTACTTCTACCATCTTCAAGGTGGTATAAGCAATGCCTCCCCATGAACCCGGCAGCACGTACAGGGCCGTGACCTGAATCGGCTCTATTCGTGCTGCCAGCTGGGCCCATCCCCGCTCCGCACAAGACGTATGGGGAGAGACGGTGGGGGAATAGAGTCGAGGCAACTTGCAGGCTGCATGTCCCACTACCTGCGTTTGAGAATGACCTCCATAGGGAAAGTGCACACCATCACATTCATGCAGGTATTTACAGAATGAGGCACAGTGCAAGCATGCTTATTTACTCACATAAATAACTAAAATACTCGCATTTGGGTGTATTTTTTGTTGCCTAAATCTAAGCAGTAACTCATAAAATTATCCCATATAAATATATCCAGCAGCACTAGCTCTCCTATAGATAGACATTGCTACAGAACTGCTGGATATATTTGAATAATTTATACATATAAGTGTATACTTATAAGTGCCAAATATTGGCATTATACCTATATGGCCCTGAATAGCAGTACTATACATACAGATGATGGTTTTGGTTCAGATGGCCCAAGTTATACCTGGTTATAGCATTTATTTATTTATTTATTTATTACAATTTCTTATATACCGCACTATTCGACATCAGCGCGGTTTACATTAAACAAAAAGACCAGAACAGGTTGTTCGGTTTTACGAAGAATAGGTGTACAAACTTGGATAGCGTGGGTGAACTATTTACATGAAATATCTACAAGTAGGCGTTGTCACGGCGACCCTGGGGTAGAGCCTCCGTAGACCCAATAGGCCACTGCCTAGGGTATTGTGGTTTTTACTAACTGGTGCTCTCCTTTGAACAGAGTCAGTCAGTCAAGTGGTTAAAGCAAAATTAGGGTTTTATTCCCTTTCCCGGACAGATAATATTCCTTGCAAAAACACACAGAACAAAACAGCAACTAAACGAAAACAGCTAGAACATCTTTTCTTCTTTCCTTGTTTCTCTCACAAGGTCACATTGGCTGAAGTTCAACACAAAGAGGTTATGTCATCTGATAGACAAATCGTACAGTCCATTGGCTCAGGGTCTGTGCAAATGTTATCACTCTCCCACTGCATTAAGCCTGGACCACTCCCAATACTCTCCGTGTAACATTCCTTACATGTGCTGGAGCATGGCTTGTTCTCTTGTGGCTGGTAAACCCCTTTCCTTCCAAGGTGTTTATCCCAGCCAGGGTTACAGAAATCTGGTACAGGTAATGTCTCTTTCTGGTTTGCCTCTCTTGGCTTTCTTAGTAGGAAGTCTGAGTATCTGTCTGAGTTATAAGACTGCTCAGGGTTGTGCTCCTTAAAACCTCTAGCCTCTTCTCTATACAGATAAGGTTTCAAATTTGTTACCTTACTGCAGGCTTTGAAGTCAGCTTTGAGCTTCCTCTCCCCTGGCACAGTTCCTTCAGCTTGAGCAAGGTTCCTCCGTGGCTCATGCAATCCTTCAGAGACTCTGCCCCACTTCCTGTTTGTGTGGAAATCCTTCCTGGGACTGTCGTTCCAGAGACCAGCTGCTCTACTGCTCTGAGCTCTCTGCCTTCTCTGACTCCTCTGACCCTTCTGACCACTTCCTGGTTCAGACCAGGAACTTATATATCTCTCCTCTCTGCACGTTACGTCAGATTCTGAGGACAGGTGCTCCTGATGAGATTCTCTAATTCTACCTGCGTCATTACTAGAGAAGGGAAACTTCATTTTAAACCCTTTCTGCTTTACTTGTGCTGACAGCACTGGCTGCTCAGCTGCCTTCACACATGCTGAGTCTTCACGTCCAGCCAAGTTTAAGGTAAGCTCTTCCCTCTCACTAACCTCCATAGGTTCCACTGCATCACATATCCCCCCCCTTAAGATATTCCGGGATGGGGAACCAACGTTCTCACAGCCCGGAATCCTGGATAAAGCATCGGCATTTAAATGTAACTTGCCCGCCCTGTGGTGTATGGTGAAGCTAAATGCCTGCAATGCTAGGTGCCAGCGTGTGAGGCGGGAGTTGTGATTACGCATAGTGCCTAACCATTTCAAAGGGGCATGGTCAGTGACTAGTACAAAGTGTCGGCCAGTGAGATAAAACCTGAGCGCCTCAATCGCGCACTTGATAGCGAGGCATTCCTTCTCGATGGTCGAGTAATTGCCCTCCGCTTTGGACAATTTTCTATTCAAGTACAAAACTGGGTGTTCAGTGCCCTCGAACTCTTGAGAGAGTACAGGGCCTAGCCCTGACTCTGATGCATCTGTCTGTAGGATAAAAGTGCATTCAAAATCCACCCCATATAGGACCGGAGCCTTACATAATTTCCCTTTCAGCAATGTGAAGGCGGCCTCCGCTTCTGTTGTCCATCTTAGATTATTGGGAGCATTTTTCCTTAACATCTCTGTTAATACGGCACTCTCTTCTGCAAACCTGGGCAGGAAGCGCCTGTAATACCCTATCAAACCCAAGAAACTTCTGAGTTGTTTTTTATTCAAGGGTCGCTGGAAATTCTGTACGCTCTCTATTTTATTTTGTAGGGGTCGGACTATTCCCTTCCCCACCATGTGCCCCAAATACTTGACTTCTGTTCCCGTGAACAGACACTTTCCCGGGTTCAGGGTCAGCCCGGCTTGCCGTAAGGCCTTCAACACGGCTTCAACTCGTGGAAGATGTTGTGCCCAGGTAGTACTATGGATGACTGTCATCCATGTAAGCCACCGCATAACTTTGGTGAGGGCGGAGGACCTGGTCAACTAGCCGCTGACATGTCGCCGCAGCCCCATGCAAGCCAAATGGCATGCGCCTGAACTGGAACAAACCAAGCGGCGTACTGAATGCCGTCTTGGGTCTGGAGGCACGGGTAAGCGGTACCTGCCAATATCCCTTGGTGAGGTCAAGGGTGGTCAGGTACCGGGCCTGCCCCAGTCTGTCCAGCAGCTCTTCGATCCTCGGCATTGGATAAGCATCGAAGAGTGATATAGCATTAACCTGCCGGAAGTCGATGCAGAACCGAAGGCTGCCGTAAGGTTTTGGAACTAGGACCACTGGGCTGCACCAGGGACTTTTCGACTCTTCAATGATACCCATGTGTAGCATGTCCTGAACCTGTGAAATGACCTCCCTCTTGCGCGCCTCTGGCAAGCGGTAAGGCCGCTGCCGCACGATTTTCCCGGGAGGGGTGAGGATTTCGTGGGCTACCAGTGTGGTTTCCCCCGGTATAGGCGTAAGAACGTCCTTGAACTGCGCAAGCAACTGGGCTAACTGGCGCTGTTGTTGCAGCGACAATTCCGTTCCAATTTTTGGAGCTGACTCCGTCTTAAAGTCCTCAACCTGGGGGCCTAGATCATCCTCTAGCCTTTCTTCTGAGGTGGCAGTAAGTCCCTGAACCTCCCTCTGGCCCGTGGAGCCAAATCCACCACTTCCCCGACTAGTAGGGGTCAGTTGGGGCACCTCCTTCACCTCAGGTGACCCAAACCGCTCACATATGATCTGAGCGATCCTATCCCCGATTTGCACCTCAAAATCCCGCTCCCCAAAATTAAATAGCAACACCTTGACCCCTCCCCTGTAGTCAGGGTCAATAACCCCGGCCGCAACATCGATAAAATACTTTGATGCCAGTCCGGATCGGGGAGCAATCCGCCCATAACACCCTGCTGGCAGTTGAATTTGTAACCCCGTATCGATCAGGGCTTTCCCCCCCTTTGGCACTATTGCTGACACTGCGCTACAAAGGTCAAAGCCTGCTGAGGCTGCAGTCGCTTTTTTCGGGCTCTGAGCACTAGAGGACATCTTGCAGAACTTTAGTGTGAAGCCTTCCTTACTGGGTATTCTTGCTTCTGCCTGTGGTTTTGAAGAGGGATTTTTCTTTGGGGTCTTTTCAAACAGGGGCCTGGGTATGAAAGTCACCATGGCTTCCCCTCCCTCCCTGCTTGCTAGCCGAGGCTTCTCTTTTTCCTTTTCCCTGCGGGAACACTCAAAGGACCTCTCCCCTTCCCGACCATTCCCTTCCTCTGGAAGCTTTTCTGGTTTTCTGGGACTTTGGAGCTGGGACCCTCCTGATGTCTTGTCCCCCTCTGGGTGCAGACCTTCCCTCAGCCCTTTGTCAAATGGGGGCCAGTCCCTACCTAAGACCATGTCAAAAGGTAGTTTTGGCACTAGGGCTACCAGGGTTCTCTTTCGGGCTCCTAATCCTTTTATCATCAGGCTAAAAAGAAGATAACATGTGGAGGATCCGTGAATGCACCTTATTTTTGCTACCCCTTCAGCTTGACTCGGGGGCAGATCATTCTGGGCCTGTATGATTTCCCAAAACTTGCGGGAGATCATACTTTGATCGGCCCCTGAGTCCAGCAAGGCTCTGGCTGGAACTCCTTCCACCTCCACATCAATGCGGAATCCCTCCTGAACCCGCTCACTATCCTTCGTTATTAGGACTGTGCGGTCTAGGCAATCCTTCTTCATATGCCTTATCTTTCCGCACTTAAAGCATTTCCCAAAAACACTTTTATCATTTCTCTTAGGTAAACATTCCTGTATGCATCGCATGTCCATTTGAGGCCCTTTATTTATCTTTACAGGACTGGTTAACCCCAGCCTCCACTCAGCGCTTCCTGGTGTCTTTTTGGCCCTCTCGGCTTCAAGAAACCGTTCCGTCAATTGCGCTGCCTTTATGGAGGTTGTGCAGTCTTGTAAGGTTAAAAAGGTTTTTACCTCCAATGGAACTGCCTCACAATACTGTTCCAGTACAATCATGTCAATCAGGCTATCCACAGTTTTACCCTCAGGTTCCAACCACTTTACAACTAAACTGCGCACCCTATGGCACAGTGCTTTCGGTGTTTCACCTGTCTGTAATTTAGTGGACCTGAGCATTCTTCTGTATACAGCCGGTGTCAGGCCTAGCCTGTCCCGCACTGCTCTTTTGATCTCCTCATACTCAGCTGCCAAAGCGGCAGGCATTGCTCGGTACGCCGATAGAGCTTCTCCTGTTAAGGAGGCGGCGAGTCTAACCTCCCACTGCTCCTTAGGCCAGTGTGGCGTGGAGAGCTACCCTCTCGAACGACTCTACAAAGTCATCAAAATTGTCTTTATTGGTCATTTGACCAAATGTCCATATCCCACATTGTTGGGGGCCTACCCCACTGAAGTCTCCGGGTGTTGTCCTCTTCTGTGGTTCTTCCAACAGTGTCTGCACCAAGTCCGTCAGGGGTTTTTGCTGTGCTTGCAGGGCAGCCATGGCCTGCTCCTGACTCTGCTGGGCCAGCTCCCATTGCTTATCGAATTGAAGGCTTATCCAGCGTAGAACCTCCTGGACGTCCATCTTGCGGCTTTCAGACTCTGTAAAACAAAGCACAAACAACCACCAAGTGCGGTACCACTGGGAAAAAAAAAAAACTTTTCCTCTTTTTTTTTTTTTTTTTCAAAAGCAGTTCCTTCTCACTTTGAATCCTCCCCAGCCTGTGCCCATATACCCTTTTTACCTGAGCCAGGTGGAGGATCTCGCTTTGAGAAGGTGCTTGGCTTTTCTGTAGTCCACTCCGGTTCCTTCTGGATCCTTCTGGCCCGTGATTGTCCGCTCCTTCCGTTGAGCTGTGCAACGTCCTGGTGGGCTTGCTTCTGGAACAAAAATCCGCCCCAACTACGCCATTTGTCACGGCGACCCTGGGTAGAGCCTCCATAGACCCAATAGGCCACTGCCTAGGGTATTGTGGTTTTTACTAACTGGTGCTCTCCTTTGAACAGAATCAGTCAGTCAAGTGGTTAAAGCAAAATTAGGGTTTTATTCCCTTTCCCGGACAGATAATATTCCTTGCAAAAACACACAGAACAAAACAGCAACTAAACGAAAACAGCTAGAACATCTTTTCTTCTTTCCTTGTTTCTCTCACAAGGTCACATTGGCTGAAGTTCAACACAAAGAGGTTATGTCATCTGATATAACAAATCGTACAGTCCATTGGCTCAGGGTCTGTGCAAATGTTATCACTCTCCCACTGCATTAAGCCTGGACCACTCCCAATACTCTCCGTGTAACATTCCTTACATGTGCTGGAGCATGGCTTGTTCTCTTGTGGCTGGTAAACCCCTTTTCTTCCAAGGTGTTTATCCCAGCCAGGGTTACAGAAATCTGGTACAGGTAATGTCTCTTTCTGGTTTGCCTCTCTTGGCTTTCTTAGTAGGAAGTCTGAGTATCTGTCTGAGTTATAAGACTGCTCAGGGTTGTGCTCCTTAAAACCTCTAGCCTCTTCTCTATACAGATAAGGTTTCAAATTTGTTACCTTACTGCAGGCTTTGAAGTCAGCTTTGAGCTTCCTCTCCCCTGGCACAGTTCCTTCAGCTTGAGCAAGGTTCCTCCGTGGCTCATGCAATCCCTCAGAGACTCTGCCCCACTTCCTGTTTGTGTGGAAATCCTTCCTGGGACTGTCGTTCCAGAGACCAGCTGCTCTACTGCTCTGAGCTCTCTGCCTTCTCTGACTCCTCTGACCCTTCTGACCACTTCCTGGTTCAGACCAGGAACTTATATATCTCTGCTCTCTGCACGTTACTTCAGATTCTGAGGACAGGTGCTCCTGATGAGATTCTCTAATTCTACCTGCGTCATTACTAGAGAAGGGAAACTTCATTTTAAACCCTTTCTGCTTTACTTGTGCTGACGGCACTGGCTGCTCAGCTGCCTTCACACATGCTGAGTCTTCACGTCCAGCCAAGTTTAAGGTAAGCACTTCCCTCTCACTAACCTCCATAGGTTCCACTGCATCACAGCGTTAAGACCAAGCTCTAGAAGTACATGTAGTTACTTTCTTTGGTAGGGTTAGCTAGGTTTCATTGCTGCCTGGGTAGTACTTGAGGAACAGGTGATATTTGAGTGCCTTCCTGAACTGGGCTAAGTCAACGATTGCACGGATGTTCGATGGTAGAGCATGCCAGCATCTTGGGGCGCAAAATTTGAAAGCCCTGTTTGCATTTTGTCAAGGCCTTTGGAATTATTAGAGAGTTTAATGCTGCTGGTCTTCTGGATCTGTTAGGTGGAATGGTGTGAATGAGCTCTGTAAGTGAGGAGGATGAAAGACCATTGATGGCCTTGAAGGTCAGTAGTAAGGTCTTGAAAACAAGCCTTCCATGTATGGGGAGCCAGTGAAGCTGCTTCAGGATAGGCGTCACATGGTCGCTCCTAGAGGCTCCATGGAGGACCCTTGCTGCAGCATTCATGGCAAGTTGTAGCGAGTTCAAGGTAGAATGTGGGAGACCTTGTAAAATGGCTTTGGCATAGTCAAAGTGGGGTAAAATTAGTGCTTGGTATATAGTCCGGAAGTCCTTTGGATCTAATAAGGAACGCAGGTGCCTGAGATTTCGGATCTTGAAGTATATTGCTTTTATTATGTTACCTATGTGTATCTTCATATCAAGACGTTGGTCCAACGTGACCCCAAGGTATCTTATTGTGTCTTTTGTTTGCAGATCTGCTTCCTTATCTCTTACATGGGGTGGTGGAGTGAAATTGTGGTCCCTCGTGATGAAGAGTACCTCAGTTTTCTTGTGTTGGATACGGAGGTTTTGAGATTGGAGCCATTCTGAAACTGCGTCGAAACATTTTAGCAGGGGGGAAAGGTCCATTTGATCCGTAGAGAATGGCATGTAAAGCAGAATATCATCTGCATATATCAAACAGTTCACATTGAAAGATCTGATGATATTGCAGATGGGCTGCATGTATATGTTGAACATGAGTGATGATAGAGAGGAACCTTGCGGTACACCTTGCCTTTGATGAAAAGGTTTTGATTCTTCTGCTCCGGATTTTACATGTTGCGATCTTCCAGCCAGATATGATTTACACCAATCAAGTGCAGTGCCGCAGATGCCCTTCTCTTTCAGTCGCCCCAGGAGAAGTTCATGACTTACTGAGTCGAATGCTGCAGCGATGTCTAAGAAGATAAGCACAAAACCTTGCCGGATGTTGTCGATACCTGTGATTATATTATTGAAGAGGGTGGTAAGGAGGGTTTCCATGCCATGAGACTCTCTGAACCCATGTTGGCACTGGTCTAGAGGGGCTGCGGAGTCTATATGATCTTGGATTTGCCTTTGTACCTCTTTCTCAATTATTTTAGCTAGGAGAGGAATAGTAGCTAGGGTCTGTATGAGTCGACCCTCTGGGGGTCTAGTTTGGAGTTTTTTAAAAGAGGTCTAATGGATGTGTGTTTGAGTGCTGTGGGGAAAGATCCGGTTGTGAATGATAGGTTCATAAGTCTTGTAATGAAAGGACTGAACTCACTGCGTAGCTCCTTTATCCAAAAGTCTGGGCAGGGATCAGTTTGAGCCGTGGTGGTATTGAGAGATGTGATTGTATCCTCAATGTATTTTGCAGATGGTGTGGAGAACATAGATAGGGACATTAGGCAAGTTGGTTCTTGTGCGGTGGCTTCTGATACCTTATCTGTCTGTAGTAGTTTAGACTGCAGGTAGTCGACAGATTTTTGCGGGTGAATCTCATCATGCTGCTCAGGAGATGGTTCCTTCGAAAGGGTTTTGACTAAATTAAACAGATCACGTGGTTTGTTCAGTGATCTTTTGAGAGTGTCGGTGTGGAATTGCTTTATTTTGGCTGTGATTGTCTCTCGGTGAATTGATAAGTGAAGTTTGTAAGCTGTCTGATCCTCTATGGAGAATGATCGGCGCCATCGTCTTACAAGTCTTCATAGATGTGTAAGAGAAGACCGCAGCTCAGGGGAGAACCATGGAGCAGAGTTTCTTTTCCTTGGGGTGTTATTGGGGTGCGGACGTTGTGCAATGGCGCTAAGGTTGCTGTTCCAGGAGGAAATCATATCTTCGAGTTTGAGAGTTGTGTCGTTGAGGAGTGGGTGGGTCTCAGACAGGATGAGCTCTCTGTTGAACGGTCGAAAACTTTCTGTTGACGCTCTTGAGGTGCTGTTCAATCTTTTGTTGTCCTGTGGTTGCTTGTTGTTAATGGGTATCTGGAAGTTTGTTAGTTTGTGGTCTGACCAAGATACAGCGGTAACAGACATCACAAGGTCGCTGCTTTGTTCTAAGACAGACTGTGGACCGAACACCATGTCGAGAATATTTCCCTTTATATGCGTGGATTCCTTGATTATTTGCTTGTATCCCAGATCTTCAATAGCATCCAGGAGGGCGGACGCCTGATTTTGATGCAAAGATGGGAGATTGAAATCTCCCATTATCCAGTTTGGTGTATTGGGATTGTGGATGTTGGCAGCTAGGTCTAAAATAGTAGGGAGGTCGTCCGGAGAGGATGAGGGGGCTCTGTATAGCAGGTTGATAGAGCACTGTTTGTTTGCAATGGATATTATCCAAGTTGTTAGTGCTAGTTGAGTCAGTCGTGTGGAAATGAAGGTCTGTCTTGGTGAGTATGAGCGCTCCTCCTCCTTTCTTATTTTCTCTCTGTCGTGTGTGTATAGAGAAGTTGGGGGGAAGAAGTTGGTTGAGGAGGACATTGTCCTCATATGATAACCAGGTTTCAGTGATCATGAGTGTATCCAGATCATGGAGGGAAATTATGTCTGGGATGACCGGCCATTTCTTACGAATTGAACGTGCATTTATGAGGGCACATTTTAGGCTTCGGGAATGCGGGGATTCCTCTTGTTTAGATTTCCTAGATTGTTGGAGTGCAATGTGTATCAAGTGGGAGTGACGCGTGTAGGCTTCACCTTTTGGATAATGATATGGGGTCCCTGACCATCTTTTTCCATGATTCTGAAGGATTGGGATTTGATTGGATGAGTGGGAAAGGGCAAGAGAGAGTTACCAAGCCAAGCTGCGAGAAGATAAAAACTGACAAAGGCAATGAAGTGGAAGGCCATTTGGAAACTTCAAATGGACGTGTTTGAAAGAAAACGTGTGGGTGGGTTAGTTGTTTAAATAAAGCTGTTAAGGCGGGCTGGTAGGTTCACCAATTTGACTGGCAGAATGACACTATAGATGTATCATATGCAGTCAGAGAAGCGTCATAGGTATATACAGACATATGGCATGGCTATAAATCAGAGAGCAAGTATAATTAGCAGGCAGTAATGTACATTGTAAAACAAAGGTATATAAACTAGCAGTTCACTTAAGCAGTCAGTTGTCAACCATTGGTCATTACCACAATGATAAATTAGTGCTGTTATGAGGTTTTAGCCCAGCGACGGGAATGACATATATATATATATATATATATATATATATACAATGTAAACACCAAACATTATCCTTTCTCAGTACACCTCATATGTATATAGTGTACCCTTTTTCCAAGTTGCATTTCCTGTTTAATGTAATGACCAGACATATTTAAGTTGTCGGATGTTTCTGTTCCATGTGAACCGTGCTGATTGCAAATAGTGCGGTATATAAGAAATATAAATAAATAAAATAAAATGAATATATATAGATAGATATAGATATATATATATACATATATATATATATAGTTAGCAGAGACCCGTAGGGCAGGGTCTGAGGTATAATGCCTAGGAAGAAGTTCCAGGGTAGAGTACCTGTTCAGCTCTTTGGATGATTACGCTCTGTTCTGGGACTGCCTTTCTTAATTCATCTTACTGGGCTGCATTGCATTTGGTCCCCGCCTAAGGGCCACGCCAAAGGGCCCTCTGGCGAGGCCCTCAGGCGCGGGCCCGCCTGACGGCGGCTTCTTTTTGGTGCGCGTTGGCTCCTCCTCCTTCTCCCACAGCCCCGATTGGGCTGGAGATCCCCGGGCGGGAAAGCTGGCAGGCCCGCTCAGGGTGCTCGACCCCGATCGGGGGAGCGGAAGATGGCTGCAGGCTGTTGTGCTGGCCCGCCGACGGCGGCTTCTTTTTGGTGCGCGTTGGCTCCTCCTCCTTCTCCCACAGCCCCGATTGGGCTGGAGATCCCCGGGCGGGAAAGCTGGCAGGCCCGCTCAGGGTGCTCGACCCCGATCGGGGGAGTGGAAGATGGCTGCAGGCTGTATGGCATATCCTGACCATACGTATAATATATATGTATAGGAACTAACAATCAGCGTTTATATGTATAATTTATTTGTATTTGCGGACCCGCCCAGAGAATGTCTTAACCCCACCCTCCATGCTCTATATATAGCATTATATGTAGAATGGGATATCCAGTTTCCATTCTACATATAATGCCACCAGATTTAACAAAAATAAAGCACTTAGACATTCGACACAGCACTGAACATCTAAGTGCTTTGGAAATTGACCTCATAATGTTCCATTATATATCTGGTCATGAAACAAATGCTAATGCTTTCAGGAACACTGTTTTGAGCTTGATTGCCAATTGATTATTTTTAAATAAAACCCAATCGAAAGGATGGCCTCCAATAATAACATGGAACTAATTGTGAAAGCACCGCACATTCATGGCTATTAATGAATTAATTTATTTATCCAGATTTGTATTCCACTTTCTCCTTCAATCAAAGTAGTGGGCTACACAAATTGGGTTTACATCGAGTAGGGTGACACTACGTACATAAAGGTTGGACACTACGTACATAAATGTTAGAAGTGTGGGTTATCGTTAGTGAATAAAACGACATAATACTGCTGTATGACTCCATGGTGTGACAACACTGAGTATGGTGGGCAGTTCTGGTCTCCGCATCTCAAAAAAGATTTAGGGGTATGTTTACTAAACTGCGGTAATGCCATTCGCGTTAGGATCCGTGGTAGAGGCAGAAATACCCAAATAAGGACATGGGCGGTACATCGTTACTGATAACGCGCATTACAAGGCACCATAAATTAACGAGTGTTACATGGCACGTTACCGCGCGTTAATCTTAAGAAGGCGTGCAGACATGCAAACACAGAAACAGAGCTGTAGCACAATGGTTACTACACTGACTGATGGTACAGGGGTCATGGGTTTGATTCCCCAGTGTGCCTAATGCATAAGGTTGGCTGAGGCATCACCCTTTACGTTTAAGTAGTGATTGTTGAGGCATTTTACATTTATTTTAATTAGTGCTGCCAGCAAACACACCCTCATGGTGGCGTAACCTAAGGTGCCCCATAAGGCACCCCATAAGGCACTCCATAGGGCACATTATAAAGTGCACTGTCCGCCAAGGCACCCTATAATGTCCCCTATAGGACACCTTATAAGGCGCTTGATAGGGCGCCCTATAGGACGCCCTTTAAGGTGCCTTATGGGGCGCCTTATGAGGCACCTTAAGGTTACAGTACTCTGAGGGTGTTTTTGCTGGCAGCACTAATGTACATTAAAAATAGACAATGCCTCAGACAGCCCTATCAAATAACCCCACCATGGGTTTGAACCCATGACCTCTAGCTTCACAGGCAGTGAAGTAACCAGTGGGCTACAGCTCTATAGCTGCTAACAAACCCCTGGCTGGCTGCAGAAGGACTGCACGTCACCACACAAACTGTCTGCTGTGGTTACCAGGATAGGGTTAACCCACCTGTACCCATGATGCACTGCACATGCAAATCAGCAGTCGACAGATGGGCACAAGATGGGGTATGCACCCCCACAGCACCTCGGCCTGGTAGGGGGAACTGACCGTGTGTGGTACTGGCACAGAGTAGCCACAGACCATCACATTGTGCGGGTACTGTGCTCACCCTGAGGGTGAGGTGGGGCACCCAGCACCAGGTCCACAGCACCTTTCATGGCTGAAATACGCCATGCTGCAGGTCCCCATCAGTGTGTGATAGGTAGTTCCTGCAGACATACCTAGGATTCATCTGTGTCCTTCTGTATTTCTCAGTCATGTCTAGCCCTTATGGGCTATGATACATCCAGAATAGTGCATATCCTGTGTTGGTGCCATGGTTACATGATGTAGGTGAAGGGGGGGTGTTTGGACCCATAGGCAGATTATGTACCACCACACAACCCACCCTCTGGGGCTCAGGGTGGGAAACAGGATCACCCACCAATAGATCTACATTCTACCTCCCTGCAATGGTAACAATAGAGGGGACCATCAACCCCAGTCCTGCTGGGGAACAGACACCCTACAGGGCAGGCAATGCAGAGATGTACACATCCATAAAGCAATAGCAGACAGACAGTAGGCCTGGAAATGCTCAGCTGCCCCCCACCACTATCTGACATTCTCCAGCAGCAAGCCTCCAGCGGCTGCACCCTGCAAGGTGTTCCAGCAAGACACATACTAGCTGCAGACAGTCTGCTAGCTAGTCCATAGTGCATGGTCCTGGAGGAGATGCGTGTACCCAGAACTGGGATGTCAACATACACACCAAGCAGATAAGTCAGTGATTGGGCCCCAAAAGGGACCCATAAATATCACATGAGAGAAATACTATATAGCACTATGGGGGAACCTAGCCATGCCGTGGTCACTGCTCAGTCAGGTGAGAGTGACCTCCCAGCAGGACATGCTGTGGGCACCCTGTCCATGCAGGTGGTGGCCGGCCACTACAATGTCCGAGCCATTTCCCTATGCTATGTACAGATGGATCCAGGCCAGGCCATCCTATCCTGGTTATTCCCACGGTACCTTGCTCCTCCTCATGCACATTGGCAGGCCAATACTGGCAACAGTGCTAGCAGTGTGGGCTGTGGAGGGTGTTTGCAGCCACCACACACTGGATAGACAGACACACACTCCCCACACCTATGTCAGCATTGTGCAACTATAGAGGTGTTTGGCAGCCCTGGCCACCGCACCAGTCCTGGGCACAGTGCAGGCATGGCTATGGTATGCAGTACTGTTGGGGTCACTCCCCAGGGTGGTAAACACTGTCAGACACAAGACCTGTAGTACACTCCACAGACATCAGAAAGGTTGCTATGATGCAGCTCAATCAGCAAATTGTGCTTAACTTTGGAATTGCTATCTGCCAGTAATCATAGCAACCGTTTGATGTTTACCGTATTCCCAGGTTTAGGGTGGCATTGCCCCAAGGTATGCAAGTGCTAGTATTGGGAGATGCACGCAGGGCCCAACATCCTGCCGCTCCAGGAGGCATTGGATAATGGAGCCTGTGGGTGCGGGTGTGTCTGCCCATGTTGGCAGCTGCTTTAGGGCAGAGGTTCCCAACTCCAGTCCTGGTGGGCCAAACACTGTTTAGGTTTTCATGCTGTCCCTCATGAATATGCATGAGATATATCTGCATACCATGGGGGCGGCGCATAGAAATGCAGCACAGGCATCTTTATTAGAGGCAGCATGGAACCTGGATGGTGTTTGGCCCTCCAGGACTGCATTTGGGAGACTCTGCTCTAGGTACTGCGGATGTTTATGGTGTCTGTGCTCTGTAGGGTAAAATGTAGGTGTTTTGGGCATGTTTACGTCATCTGCAATAAAGGTTCTGTCTGTAATAGCACGTTTTAGTAGTGGATAAAATATGGGGACTGGGTTGGCAGGAACCACAGCTGGGACTTGAACCTGTGACCTTCTGCTTCTGAATACACTGGTTTTGTGCACTGCACCACCGTGTTGTCACAGAGTCAGTGCATTCCCTGGTGATACCATGACTGTACGTCAGACAGGGCCTGTCTGTTGCAGTGCATGGTACCCACCTACACAGGGCTAGGCCACGGTCTGCTCTGGGCAGCTACCACTGCCCCCTCCACCACCAGTATCCCTCTGCCACCATGCTGACATGCCCTTCTACTGGTGGTGCTAGTGGAGCGCAGTCTCAGGCCATCCAGTATGTGGGTAGGCGGCTGTCTATGGTGAGGGTTCTGGGGTAGGGGTGCCTGCATAGGTGTCCACGCTTCCCCCCAGCACCGCTTGCCAATGTTCCGTGCCCTTGGGGGTAGCTGCTGGCTACTATCCCCTGTGACATTGTGGGAAACACAGTCGTGCCCATGTTGGGCCTTCAGCAGTTGCTGTCTGGCTGCTCTGCTGTTTCAGCATTCGTATGGGCCACCTAGGCATCACCCTAGTCCGCACTGTGGCCCAGCTGCACCACAGCATGTGCTGCCTGCGGCCTTCTGTATCCCCTTTTCTGGCATCTGTCCTGTTGCCCGTTCCGACATGCCCACCCTGGTGTTGCGGGACATGTGCACGCCATAGGACACCTGTCCAATAACAAGGGAAAGCCCTGATCACTGCTATTTCACTCTGGGCTCACTCACCTTGTATGGAGACGGAGCATAGACCCTTCCACGATTAATATCTTTTTTTTGGAGCTTTCTCCGGGGGGGGGGGGGGGGGGGATGTTTCCCATTAATATCACTATTGGCCAGCTTGGTTATGTGTTTTTTCCAGTTTGTTGAGGTCATTTTCAATGTTTATGTGCCCTTTTGTTCTGTGCACATGTATCACACTTATCACTTTTTTTAGGTTTCCCTGCCTATGCTGTACATTGCTGACACTTAAATGGTTTCTCTCCCCTGCAAATGTGCATCTAACGGCAGGTTTTCAATCGCGTTAGGATTCAGCTCTTCAGATCAGCGCGTTAGTGTGAATGGAGCCTCTCCCCGCCCACACTCCGCCCATTGACCCCTTCTCTCCGCCCTGTCTCCACTTTCTGCGGTGTTTTACCGTGCCGCGGAACGTCTACGTTATATAACGTTACCGCAGTTTAGTAAACATACCCCTTAGATCTGAATTCAGTTTTCCATGCAGTATAAATTAGGACTGCCACATGTTTCTGCACAATTGACTGTATGACAAGTAATGACTATAGATATTGTCTTTCAATCAAATGTAAAAAAAATGCCTACATAAATGTGCTTCCCCCCTCTTGCCTTCTACTTTTTTACGTATTTTGCCCTTTCAGCATGACAAAAATCATTGATTCATTTTAAAACTCTTGTTCTTGGAAAGGGTATCCAGAAACAAAATCATAACAGAATGCCAAAATGCAATCATTATTTTGTGTGAATAGGGAAGTGGATAATTTTCAGATTTCTAATTCCATTTTGAAAGATGATGGCTCTTTCATCTACCCGGAGGTGGGGAGAGCAGGAGAAAAGCTTTCTGGTGTTTAGAGCATGGAAAACCAAATGCTGATCAGCATTGTAACTGTTTTTGTTGTTTGTTAAAGGTCATACAACTTGTGCTTTTTTAATTGGTTTGCAGGCTTCTTTTGTAAACGAGTAATTTTTTTAAATTCTTATAATGCTTTTTTAACTAATATACATCATAAACATAAAAACTGAGTTTAAAAGATTCCAAGATACACCATATCATTCAACAAAATCAAACAACATAGAAGATGATATGCCAATCCATTTTAAACATCAAAGAAAATCATAAAGGTCTCAAGAGTCTAGGTCAGAGTCCGCAAGAACTTCCTTTTCATGACCTTGCAAAAGCAACTTAAGCTGTTTTTAATCAAGGAAAACATATCGATTTGACTTTAAACTTAATTTTACATTTGCAGGGATATTTCAAAGAAAACTTTGTACCTAAAGCTAATGCCCAAGCTTTAAAGATAAAATGAACTGCCGATGGCAAAATTGTGCTTTATATGAAAAGTCAGTGGTCTCAGAAAAGTTTTATCTTTATCTTTATTTCTCCATTTTATATACCGCTTTGGCCGAAACATTAAAGCGGCTTACAATAAAATAAAAAGTCTACGCAACTAAAACTAAGGAAAAGGAACACCATAATAAAATAGGAAAGAAAGAGAGAACAGAATAAGCAGAGATAAAACAGACCATACTACACATAAACAAACAAATACTCAGGGGGGGATGGTGGGAGGGAGGTCGAAGGCTTGTTGGAATAGATGAGTTTTCAGTAGATCCTTAAACTTAGAGTAAGAGGATTCTAAACGGAGGGAGGGTGGCAGGGCGTTCCAAAGTGCAGGGCTGAGGAAAAAGAAGGCCGTATGACGGGTTTGTTCTAAATGCGCCTGGAATGGGGAGGGTAGGGATAGACGATTAGTATGCAGGGAATGAAGCTGGCGGTACGGTGTGTGGAGAGAAATGAGGTCAGATAGATAAAGGGGGGTGGATGTGTAAATGGCTGTATGAGTCAGAATGAGAAACTTATATTGGAACCGAAAACGGAGAGGTAGCCAATGAAGTTGACACAGAATGGGAGTGACATGGTCAAATCGGCGAGCAAAGGTGATGAGGCGAGCAGCTGTGTTTTGTATTAGCTGAAGGCGTTGGAGCTGGTAGTCCGGTAAATTGGCTAAAAAGACGTTGCAGTAATCAAGTCTGCTAATGACCAGGGCCAGGACTAAAGTGGTCAGGGAACTTGCAGGGAGAATAGAGCGGACAGCCCTAATTTGACGTAGGGCTGCAAAAGAACGGCGGGTGAGAGTGGCTAAGTGACTATGAAAAGAGAGGAATGAGTCTAGAATCACCCCCAGGTACCGGAAAGAGGTGACGAGAGGAATTGGGGAGGAATTAATCTGAGGGGCAACAGTCGGACATGCGCCGCTCAAGGAAACCCACATTGCTGTGGATTTGGCGGGGTTCAGATGAAGGAAATTAGACGACAGCCAGCTGGCAATGTGAGAGAGGCATTGATTGAGTTGAGAGATGTCCAATTATAATGGCGAAGTATGAAAAAGGAGGATAATGTCGTCGGCATAAATATAAGTGGAGACGGGGTACTGTTGGATTAGAAGAGGTAAGGGAGAAAGAAAAATGTTAAATAGCAGGGGAGAGAGAACAGAACCCTGGGGCACACCGCAGATAAGAGGACAAGAGGGGGAGGACTGATTGTTTGAATGGACAGTAAAGGAGCGGGCTGTAAGGAAAGAGCGGAACCACTGCCAGACAGTGCTGCATAACCCCGAGTCGTGAAGGCGAGAGAGGAGAGTCTGGTGATTGATGAGATCGAACGCTGCAGTCATATCGAGTGAGACAACAAGAGTGACGTCCCCTCGGTCATGGGCAACATGGATCTCATTCAAAAGGGCCAGAAGAACAGTTTCTGTGCTATGCCCTTGTCGAAAACCCGCTTGCCGAGGGTGGAGAGCATTAGTGGCTTCTATGTGTGAATTGAGCTGCAAAAAAGCGAAGCGTTCTAGTAACTTGGCCAGAAAAGGGAGGTTGGACACAGGGCGCCAATGGGAAGGAACAGAGGGATCAAGGGAGAGTTGCTTCAGGAGGGGGTGAACCACAGCAGATTTCCATGCAGATGGGAAGTGGCCAGAAGACAGACTAGCATTAATAATAGTCACCATAATGGGTACTAGTTGTAAAGGAGATTCAGCCAGCCAGCATGATGGAATTGGGTCTAGTTGGCATGTTGTCTTCCTAACCTTAGAGAGTACTTGTAACAGCTCTACCGAGGTAATTAAAGAGAAGGAGGACCAAGTGTGGACCAACGCCTGGTTGGGAGGGGAGGGGGTCAGTTCCATCTTTTCTTGGAAAAAAACAGCCTAAAAAGTCAAGCTCTGTCAGAGTAGAGAAGATGGGTTACCAACAATGTCTCCCTTTCCAGAGATTGAGGAAACAACTGAGCAGGGAGGTTAACTGAATTTAGTTCCATCAAAGATGAAGAGTATTCAGTCTTAGGTACAAATTCTTTAGATTAATTGCGAGATAGCACTTAATATGTACTATCAACCACCTGGCCAGAATGAACAAATGGATGATGAAATGCTCAAAGAAATCAGGGAAGCTGACAAATGTTACAACACAGTAATAATAATGGGTGATTTCAATTATCCCAGTATCGACTGGGTCAGTGTCACGGCAGGACATGCTAGGGAGGTAAAGTTTCTAGAAGAAATAAATGACTGCTTCTTGGAGCAGCTGGTTTATGAATCAACCAGAGGGGAAGCCATTTTGGACCTAGTCCTTAGTGGAACACAAGATCTGGTGCAAGAGATAAGGGTATTGGGGCCTTTTGGCAATAGTGATCATAGCATGATTATGTTTGATTGAATAAATGGAGGAAAGATGGTAAGGAAATCCACAGTACTACCTTTTAACTTTCAAAAGGGAGACTATGATAAAATGAGGAAAATAGTTAAGAAAAAACTAAAAGGAGCAGTTGCAAAGGGTAAAGTTTTACATTAAGCTTGGGTGTTGTTTAAAAATACTATCTTGGAAGCCCAGACCAGCTGTATTCCACACTTTAAGAAAAGTGAAAGGAAGTACAAAAAACTGCCAGCATGGTTTAAAGGTGAGGTGAGAGAGACTGCTGTTGCCAAAAAAGCATCTTTCAGGAAATGGAAAAAGCAGCCAAATGACGAAAACTGGAAACAACACAAGCACTGGCAAGTTAGATGTAGGCATTGATAAGGCAGACAAAGAGAGAGTATGAGAAGAAGATTGCTGAGGAAGCAAAAATGCATAATAAATACTTCGTCACGTACATTCGTAGCAAAACACGTGTGAGAGAGTTAGTTGGACCATTAGATGATAGAGGGGTAAAAGGGGCACTATGGAGGGAACAAGGCCATAGCGGAGAGAATTAATGAATGCTTTGCTTTAGTCTTTACTGAGGAAGATGTAGGAATGTTACCCATGACAGAAATGGTATTTAAAGGAGATGCTGCCGTAAGAATTGAAACAAATATTGATACACCGGGAAGATGTATTACAACTATTTGATAAACTGAAGAGTAGCAAATTACCTGGTCTAGATGGTATACATCCAAGGGTGTTGAAAGAACTGAAATATGAGATTGCAGACCTGCTATTAGTAATCTGTGAACTATCATTAAAATCATCTGTAATACCTGTAGATTGGAGGATGGCCAATGTAACACCAATTTTTAAAAAGGGTTCCAGGGGTGATCTGGGAAATACAGAACAGTGAGTCTGACGTCAGTACCGGGAAAAATGGTGGAGTAATAAAGAACAAAATTACTGAACAAGTAGATAGTCATGGCTTAATGGGAGACAGCCAGCATGGCTTTAGCCAAGGAAGGTCATGTCTTACTAATCTGTTATGTTTCTTTAAAGGTGTGAATAAACAGGTAGACAAAGGTGAGTCAGTTGATATAGTGTATCTGGACTTTCAGAAAACCTTTGACAAGGTCCCTTATGAAAGACGTTTGGCAAAATTAAAGGTTCATGGGATAGGAGGCAGTGTACTATTGTGGATCAGGAACTGGTTAAAAGATAGAAAGCAGAGAGTAGGGCTAAAGGGACAATTTTCCCAATGGGGAAAGGTGAATAGTGGAGTACCCCAGGGATCTGTGCTGGGTCCGCTGTTTTTTAACATATTCGTAAATGACCTGGAAATGGGAATAACAAATGAGGTTATCAGTTTTGCAAATGACACAAAACTATTCAAAGTTGTTAAAACCCATGAGGATTGTGGAAAATTGCAAGAAGATCTTTATAAATTGGAAGACTGAGCATCCAAATGGGAGATGAAATTTAATGTGGACAAGTGCAAAGTTATGCACCTAGGAAAGAAAAACCCAAACTATGGTTACACAATGCAAGGTTCCATATTAGGAACCACCACCCAGGAAAAAGATTTAGGCGTCATTGTGGATAACTTGTTAAAACCCTCCGCCCAGTGTGCAGCAGTGGCCAAGAGATCAAATAGAATGCTAGGAATCATAAGTAAAGGAATGGTGAATAAAACAAAAGATATTATAATGCCTCTGTATTGTTCCATTGTGCAACCGCACTTTGAATATTGTGTGCAATTCTGGTCGCTGTATCTTAAAAAGGATATAGCGTTATTAGAAAAGGTACAAAGAAGAGCCACCAAAATGGTAAAGGGGATGGAAGGATACCTCTATGAAGAGAGGCTAAAAAGGTTAGGGCTCTTCAACCTTGAAAAGAGACGTCTGAGGGGAGATATGATAGAGGTCTATAAATTAATGAATGGAGTGGAACGCATAAACGTAGATTGTTTACACCATCAAAATATAAAAAGACTAGGGGGCATGCAATGAAACTACAGGGTTAACCTATTTAAGACTAATAAGAGCGGATGTAGTAAAAGCTGTTAGTGTACCCGGGTTTAAAAAAGGTTTGGACAGGTTTCTGGAGGAAAGGTCCATAAACCATTATTAAAGTGGACCCAAAATATCCACTGCTTGCCATAATACAACATTGTGGAACCTGTGTCTTTTGGGGAAACTGCTTGGTACTTGTGACCTAGATTGGCCACTGTTGGAAACAGGATACTGGGCTTGATAGAACATAAGAACATAAGATATGCCATACTGGGTCAGACCAAGGTCCATCAAGCCCAGTATCCTGTTTCCAATAGTGGCCAATCTAGGTCATAGGTACCTAGCTGTTTCCCCAAAAGACACAGGTTCCGCAATACTTGTACTGGGTCAAGCATTGATATCCTGGGTCCCTTCTTAATAATGGTTTATGGACCTTTCCTCCAGGAACTTGTCCAAACCTTTTTTAAACCCAGCTACACTAACAGCCTTTACTACATCCTCAGGTAACAAATTCCAGAGTTTGATTACACGTTGAGTGAAAAAATATTTTCTTTTATTAGTCTTAAATAGTTTACCCTGTAGCTTCATTGCATGTCCCCTAGTCTTTCTATATTCTGATAACGTAAACAATCGATCTACGTTTACCCGTTCCACTCCGTTCATTAATTTATAGACTTCTATCATATCTCCCCTCAGCCGTCTCTTTTCCAGGTTAAAGAGCCCTAACTTTTTTAGCCTTTCTTCATAGGAGTATCCTTCCATCCCCTTAACCATTTTGGTGGCTCTTCTCTGAACCTTGTCTAATAACGCTATATCCTTTTTAAGATACGGCGACCAGAATTGCACACAATATTCAAGGTGCGGTCTCACCATGGAACGGTATAGAGGCATTATAATATCTTTTGTTTTATTTTCCATTCCTTTCCTTATGATACCTAGCATTCTATTTGCTCTCTTGGCTGCCACTGCACACTGGGCCGAGGGTTTTAACATGTTATCCACAATGACGCCTAAATCTTTTTCCTGGGTGGTGGTTCCTAATGTGGAACCTTGCATTGTGTAACCATAGTTTGGGTTGTTCTTCCCTAGGTGCATAACTTTGCACTTGTCCACATTATATTTCATCTGCCATTTTGATGCCCAGTCTTCCAATTTATCAAGATCCTCTTGCAATTTTCCACAATCCTCTTGGGTTTTAACAACTTTAAATAGTTTTGTGTCATCTGCAAATATGATAACCTCACTCGTTATTCCACTTTCCAGGTCATTTATGAAAAAGCAGCGGACCCAGCACAGATCCCTGGGGTACACCACTATTCACCTTTCTCCATTGGGAGTGACACCTAAATCCTATTCCTGGGTGGTGGTTCCTAATGTGGAACCTTTCATCATGTAACCATAGTTTAGGTTGTTCTTACCTACGTGCATAACTTTGCACTAGTCCACATTAAATTTCATCTGCCATTTGTATGTCCAGTCTTCCAGTTCATCAAGGTTCTCTTGCAATTTTTCACACTTCTCTTGTGTTTTAACAACTTTGAATAATTGTGTCTCATTTGTAAATTTGATCACCTCACTCATTATTTCTATTTCCGGTTCATTTATGAATATGTTAAAAAGCAGCGAGCCCAGCACAAATCCTTGGGGTACTACTCCACTATGCACCTATCTCCAATGAGAATATCGGCCATTTTGCCCCACTCTTTGCTTTCTATCTTTTAACCAGTTCTGATCCACTTCCTCCTATCCAATGACTTTTTAATTTTGCCAAGAGTCTCTCATGAGGGACTTTGTCAAAGGCTTTCTGAAAATCCAGATATACTATATTGACCGGCTCACCTTTGTCTACCCTGTTCATTCACACCTTCAAAAAATATAACAGATTAATAAGACTTTCCTTGTTGGCTTTCTCCCATTAAACCATGACTATTTACATGTTCATAAATTTTTTTCTTTATAAAGGTTTCCACCATTTCGCTCGGTATTGACGTAAGGCTCACCACTATATTGTTTCCTAGATCATCCTGAAACCCTTTTTAAAAATTGGTGTTACATTGGTCATTATCCAATATTCAGGTACGACAGATGATTTTAATGATAGTTCACAGATTACTAATATTAAGTCTCTAATCTCATATTTCAGTAATTTCTACATCCTTGGTAATTTGCTACTCTTCTTTTTATCAAATAGTTGTAATAAATCTTCCCAGTTTATCTTTATTTCTTTGAATTCTTCCAATACATCACCTTTAAATACCATTTCAGGCATGGGTAACTTGCCTTCATCATCTTCAGTAAAGACCAAAGCAAAGAATTCATTCAGTGCTCTGCTATAGCTTTGTCCTTCCTTATGGCCCTTTTACCCCTCTGTCATCTAATGATCCAACAGACTCTCACAGGTTTTTTGCTATGAAGGTACTTGGAAAAGTTTTTTCATGCGTTTTTGCTTCCATGGTAAGCTGTTTTCAAATTCTCTCTTTGCCTGCCTCATCAATGCCTAGCATCTAACTTGCCAGTGCTAATGTTGTTTCCCCTTTTTGTCATTTGACTCGTTTCTCCATTTCCTGAAAGATGCTTTTTTGGCTACTACAGCCTCTCTGACCTCACCTTTAAACCATGCTGACAGTATTGTGGCGTTCCTTCCACTTAAAGCATAGAATACATCCTGCCGGGGCTTCCAAGATAGTATTTTGTAAAGTCATGGGATAGGAGGCAATTTACATTGTGGATCAGGAACTGGTTAAAAGATAGAAAGAAGAGGGTAGGGCTAAGTGGTCAATTTTTCCCAATGGAGAAAGGTGAATAGTGGAGTACTCCAGGGATCTGTACTGGGTCCACTGCTTTTTAACATATTCGTAAATGACATGGAAATAGGAATAATGAGTGAGGTAATCAAATTTGCAGATGACACAAAATTATTCAAAGTTGTTAAAACCCAAGAGCATTGTGAAAAATTGCAAAAGGACCTTGATAAACTGGAAGACTGGACGTTCAAATGGCAGATGAAATTTAATGTGGACAAGTGCAAAGTTATGCACCTAGGAAAGAACAACCCAAACTATGGTTACACGATGCAAGTTTCCACATTAAGAACTACCGCCCAGGAAAAAGATTTAGGTGTCATCGTGGATTAATACGTTGAAACCCTCCGCTCAGTGTGCAGCGGCGGCCAAGAAAGCAAATAGAATGCTAGGAATCATAAGGAAAGGAATGGAGAATAAAACAAAGGATATCATAATGCCTCTGTATCGTTCCATGGTGCGACAATTCTGGTCGCCTTATCTAAAAAAGGATGTAGCAGAATTAGAAAAGGTACAGAGAAGAGCCACCAAAATAGTAAATGGGATGGGAGGATACCCCTATGAGGAAAGACAAAAAGGTTAGAGCTCTTCCACCTGTAAAAGAGATGGCTGAGGGGAGATATAATAGGTGTCCATAAATTAATGAATGGAGTGGAATGGGTAAACGTAGATCGATTGTTTACGCCATCAAAATATAGAAAGACTAGAGGACATGCAATGAAGCTACAGTGTAACCTATTTAAGACAAATAAGAGAGAATATTTTTTCACTCAATGCGTAATCAAACTCTAGAATTCATTACCAGACAATGTAGTAAAAGCTGATCTCCAGGAACAAGCAGGAATGTAGTCTTCACATATGGGTGACGTCGGCACCGACGGAGCTCGTGCGGGAATGCTCCCCAGCATCCTATAGGAAAGCTTTTGGGAGCATCCCACTGTGCCTGTGCTGCTGCCTTCCCACCTTTCCAACTCTTCCTCCTCAGTTTTTTGTTTTTCGCGGAGCCGACAGGCAGCAATTCCTGTCACCGCAGAAAATTTTCTTCTTTTGTGGTTGCGTCTTCTTCCCATCGATGCTAGCACCGGTATCGTCAGTGTCTCTTTTCTTTCTTCTGTTTTCTTTTTTTTTTTTTTTTTAATTTATTTGTGGGTCTCTGCCCTCTAGGTGCTTAGGCGCCATTTTGGGCCTTAGGGCCCTTTGTTCCTCAAAATGGAGAAACCAACTGGTGGTTTCAAAAAGATTTTCAAATGTAGCAGTACTATTTCTGCTACCGACACCCATGACTGGTGTCTTAAATGTTTAGGACCAGACCATTCACCATCGGAATGTCTCCTCTGCAAGAAGATGACAAAGAGGGGCCTGCAGAATAGAGCTGCGAAACTCGGCACCCTCTTTGCCTCAGATGCAATGTCCATTGCATCGACGTCATCCAGGGCTCCATCTTCCTTCCATGGATCTCAGGTAACGAAACCCAAGTCTTCTTCGAAGACTGGTCAGTCCTCAAAGGATAGATCTCCTAAGCATTGTGATGCTTTAAGCGTTGCCCTAGAGGAGAATACACCGGCCAAACAGCCTCTGCGGGAGGTCCTTGCCTCCAAAGCTTTATTGGGGTCCCAAGATGTTCCCGAGACGTCCACCTCTTTAGAGCTCTTGGTTCCGTGTTCTGAGATCATAGCCCATTGTTCGGGTACCGATACCCAGGCATCAGCTGGCTCCATGGATCAACGTATCCTGGCCATTGAGCGGAGTCTTGCGGCCTTGCTGGCGGCTTCGGTACTGCTAAAGCCTCTGCAATCAGTTCCACAGCCATCAGTACCGGTACCGGAGGTATCTGCATCGACCATTGCGCCGCTCTCGGTACCATCGACGGACCAGGCAGGAGCACCCGGCCTGTCGATACTTCGAGGATTCCAATTCTTCCAATGAATCGATTGGTACCGGAGAGGCTCTTCCAGAAGATCCTTTTCCTTCCCCACAACGCCGGATGTCTCCTATGGAGGACATGTCTTTTCAAGATTTTATACGGGATGTGGCTCGGGGCCTCTCTATTACAGTGACCTCCGAGAAGGAACCAAGAGCTGAAGAAAGAGCAGTGGCCTCCTTAGGGGCTGCCAGATACTGAAGATTTACAAGAACTTGTAAATCTACAGTATCCGGCAGCACCTAAGGAGGTCACTACCTTACCCATTCATCGGATATTGCATGACCTCATGCTTAGGATGTAGGAAACACCTTTAACGGTGTCACCGCATTTTTGAAGACTCCATACCATGTACTGGGTACCACAGTGTCACAGTTTCCAGAAGATGCAGTTACCACACCATTCCATGGTTGAGGAATCGGCATGCGTTGAATCAAAAGTGCTAAGACGCATTCATCTAATCCTCCGGGTCGTGAGCCGAGAACTCTTGATGCCTTTAGCCGTTGATGTTTTCAGGCCTCCATGTTATCGGCCAGAATAAGTTCATACATACTCTACATGGGTATGTTTCTTCGGGAGGTGACTAAAAATTTGGAACTAATGGCTCCTCTTCTCCCAGATGACAAGAGGGCTGATTTCCTGACGCTTGTTAAACATGCCCAGAATGTTTCCAAGTTCATGAACAGGGCAACCTTTGATTGTTTTGAGTGTATTAGCAGAACTTCTGCTATTTCCATCGGTGCACATCGGATTGCTTGGTTACAAGCATCTGATTTGGAGCAGTGGGTGCAAGATAAGCTGGGTAATATTCCTTGCATGGGAGAAACCTCTTTGGCAAGAATTGGCAAGACAAAGCTTTTCAGCTTGACTCCGAGAATATTACCCTAAACAGGCACTCTAGGACCACTGCCAACCCAGCTAAGAAAAAGACGGTTAAGAAGCCTTTTTTTCAACAAGAAAAAGACGTTTTATCCTTCTTACACCCATGCTGTCCACTGTCTGGTCCATGCTTCCCAGAAGGGACAACAACAACCGAAGCAACAAAGGAAGGCTCAGGCCCCCAGAGCTCAACCAGCTCAGCAGACCCAGCCTCCACAAGGTCTTTGACTCCTTGCTAGAGCACTTAGCTATCCTACCTCTGGAAATTCCAGGGCCAGTCAACATTTCAAGCAGACTGTGTTACTTTGCCAAAAGGTGGCACCAGATAACATCAGAACATTGGACTCTCTCCATAGTGACAGAAAGCTACAAGCTTCATTTCCAAAGTATGCCCCCTCCCTCCACTCCAAGAGAGTTCAGCTCTCGGCCCCCTCTTACCACTCTCTTGTGCCAGGAGGTCACCACCCTTCTCGCTCAGGGTGCGATAGAGGAAATGCCACTTTCTCAACAAGTGCTACAGTTATCGTTCTACTTCCTTTCATAGGGGGAGGAGAAATCAACCACTTTTATTGCTGGCAGAAAAGGTCTCAGTTGAAAATAACACCAATAGGACCGGGTAAAAACCCGAATTTTAATAATGGTGTTGTGTCACATCAATGACCCACTGCCTGCTTAGTGCAGCTTTTTTTAAAAAATTCATTATGAGAAGTTTTAGGCTGTTCTACTAAGAGCTTTCTTTAGTGGTTTTTAAAAAATTAAATACTCAGCTTCTATGTAGAGTCAGCTCGAATTCTTCTCAAGCTTTTAGTATCCCGACGTTCAATCCCGGTACCGACTGACGTTTCAGATTTTTCATCAGGATCATCGTTGTGTTTAGGTCCCCTGACGAAAAATCTGAAACGTCAGTCGGTACCGGGATTGAACGTCGGGATACTAAAAGCTTGAGAAGAATTCGAGCTGACTCTACATAGAAGCTGAGTATTTAATTTTTTAAAAACCACTAAAGAAAGCTCTTAGTAGAACAGCCTAAAACTTCTCATAATGAATTTTTTTAAAAAAGCTGCACTAAGCAGGCAGTGGGTCATTGATGTGACACAACACCATTATTAAAATTCGGGTTTTTACCCGGTCCTATCGGTGTTATTTTCAACTGAGACCTTTTCTGCTAGCGATAAAAGTGGTTGATTTCTCCTCCCCCTATGAAAGAAAGTAGAACGATAACTGTAGCAGTTGTAGTTTAACTTATCGTTCGGAGGCCAAAAGAACTTTCTCAACAAGGCCTGGGCTTCTACTCCCCCTACTTCCTTATACCAAAGAAAACAGGAGGATACAAGCCCATTCTGGACCTCAGAGAATTAAACAAGTATCTGCTCTGAGAGAAATTCAAAATGATCTCTCTAGGAACACTTCTCCCTTACATCCAGAGTCAGGATTGGCTATGTTCTCTAGACCTAAAGGATGCATATACGCATATCCTTATTCACACAGAACATAGGAGGTTTCTTTGATTACTCTTTCAGGGAAGACATTACCAGTACCGGGTCCTACCCTTCGGCCTGGCTTCTGCCCCAAGAGTCTTCACAAAATGCATGGCACTAGTAGCAGCAGTTCTAAGAACTCTAGGGATATTTATCTTCCCCTACTTATACGACTGGCTCATCCAAGCATCGTCAGCTCCAGAGGCCAGCTCTGCTCTCTCCTGCACACAATGCAGGTTCTTCAACATTTGGGATTTGTAATAAATCTTCCAAAATCCCAACTCACCCCTTCTCAGACCTTAGAGTTCATAGGGGCTGTTCTAGACACGCAGCAGTCAAGGGCTTTTCTGCCACAGGTCCACTGCGCTCAAATAGTTCAACTAGCTTCTCAAACAGCTATGGAGACTTTCCTAACTGCTCGAGAAATGCTTCATTTGCTCACTTATATGGCTTCCACAGTACATGTGGTTCCCTATGCTCGTCTGCACATGCATGCAGCTCAATGGACCCTAGCTTCACATTGGACTCAAGCATCAGGTCATCTGGGGGACAAAATCTGGAACTCTGCACGCCTCATTTCGTCCCTCCAATGGTGGCAATCTGCAGAAAATCTACTCATAGGGTCACCTTTTCAGAAGCCCCCGCACCAGTCTACCCTGACGACAGATGCATCCAAATTGGTTTGGGGAGCTCATCTGGACAATCTCTCCACTCAGGGACTTTAGACTCAGCAGGAGACTCGGCTTCATATAAACCTGCTAGAACTCAGGGCCATCTTCAATGCTCTCGGAGTGTTCCAGGACCACCTGCTCTCCAAAATAGTTTTAGTCTAGACGGACAATCAAGTAGCCATGTTCTATGTGAACAAGCAGGGTGGAACAGGTTCTCAGACATTGTGCAACGAAGCCCTACACCTATGGTCCTTCGCGATATGCCTTCAGATCCACCTACTAGTGGTGTATCTCCCTGGCAAACAGAATCTCCTGGCAGAGAAATTCAATCGAGTACTACTGCCACATGAATGGTCTCTCTATTCGGATCAAATTGCTTGAATCTTTCAAATCTGGGGAACCCCAGATATAGATCTGTTTGCAAGTCCTCAGAATACCAAACGTCCCCGCTTCTGTTCCAGAATTCCTGCTTAGAACAGTAAGGAGATAGATGCTTTCCACCTCCACTGGGGTCAGGACTTCCTCTATGCTTACCCACCCATTCCCCTCATTCCCAAGACTCTGTTCAAGCTTCAGAGAGACAGGGGCTACATGATCCTCATAGCCCCATGCTGGCCCCACCCGGTATCCATTGCTTCTACGTCTCGATCAAGCCAAACCTCTGGAGTTGGGATGTGCTCCAGATCTCCTATCCCTGGAGAACGGGGACGCTTCTGCACCCGAATTCCCAGTCTTTGCACCCGATGGCGTAGCTGCCGAGAGCTTATAACTCCAGGATATCAACCTCTCTCAACAGGTTAAAGATATCCTTTTGACCTCCAGGAAACCTTCCACAAGGTGTGCTTATGCTTTTAAATGGAGAAACATAGAAATATGACGACAGAAAAAGACCACATGGCCTATCTAGTCTGTCCTTCCATAACTGCAACAGTCCCCTTTTTACCTTTAGAGATCCTCTGTGTTTGTCCCATGCTTTTTTGAATTCAGTTACTGTCCTCATCTCTACCACCTTCACTGGGAGACTATTCCACGGATCCACTACTCTTTCCGTAAAGAAATATTTCCGCATATCACTGCTGAATCTCTCTCCCTTCACCCTGATCCCATGTCCCCTCGTAGCAGAACTTGCTTTCAATTGAAAGAGGCTCTCTCCATGAACATTTATGCCACGGAAGTATTTAAACATCTCAATCATATCACCTCTATTCCGCCTTTCCTCTAAGGTGTACATATTAAGATCCTTCAGTCTGTCCTCATATGCTTTATAATGAAGCCCACTAATCATTTTAGTTGCCACCCTCTGCACCGACTCCATCCTGTTCACATCCTTTTGAAGGTGCGGTCTCCAGAATTGCACATTATACTCCAAATGAGGTCGCACCAAAGACTTATAGAGAGGCATTATCACCTCCTTTTTTTTGCTAGCCATTCCTCTCCGTATGCACCCAAGCATCCTTCTAGCTTTTGCCGTCGCCTTTTCTACCTGTTTAGCTACTTTAAGATCATCAGATACAACCACGCCTAGGTCCCGCTCTTCTTTAGTGGACAAAAGTACTTCACCCCCTATACTATATTTCTCCCTTGGATTGCTGCAGCCCAAATGCATGACCTTACATTTTTTAACATTAAATCCCAGCTGCCAAATTCTAGACCATTCTTCAAGCTTAGCTAGATCCCTCCTCATGTTATCTACCCCTTCCTGGGTGTCTACTCTATTGCAGATTTTGGTATCATCCGCAAAGAGGCAAACCTTACCTGAAAGCCCTTCCGCTATATTACTAAAAAAGATGTTAAAAAGAATCGGACCAAGGACAGATCCCTAGGGCACACCACTGATAACATCCTTCTCCTTAGAGTGAGCTCCATTTACTTGTATTCTTTGTCGCCTCCCACCCAACCAATTTCTAACCCAAGCAGTAACTTTAGGGTCCATCCCTAGGGTGCTCAGTTTGTTTATAAGTCGCCTGTAAGGAACAGTGTCAAAGGCTTTACTGAAATCTACATACACCACATCTAGGACTCTCCCTCGGTCCAACTCCCTGGTCATCCAGTCAAAGAAATCAATCAGATTTGTCTGACAAGACCTGCCTCTGGTGAATCCATGCTGCCTCGGATCCTGTAATCCGCTGGACTCCAGAAACCTCACTATTTTCTCTTTCAGCAGCGTTTCCAATAATTTACTCACCACCGAAGTTAAACTAACCGGCCTGTAGTTTTCAACCACGTCCTTACTTCCGCTTTTGTGTAAAGGCAGCACATGAGCCTCTCTCCAGTCCTTTGGCACCACTCCCGACTCCAACGAGGCATTGAAAAGGTCAGTTAGTGGAGCTGCTAGAACGTCCCCAAATTCCCTCAGTATTCTCGGGTGTATCCCATCCGGTCCCATCGCTTTGTCTACTTTAAGTTGAGATAGTTTCTCACGAACACAGTCTTTTGAAAATTGTCCAAGATGTCCTTTGCTTCTGTTCCTATTTGTGGGTGTTTTCTGAGGTCCTGCTCCTGGTTCTTCATCTGTGAACACAGAACAAAAATATTTGTTAAGCAATTCCGCTTTATCCTTATCAGCTTCTACATATTCCTCCCCTGCACCCTTGAGTCTGACAATACCACTCTTGCCCTTTCTCTTCTCAGTAATATATCTGAAAAATGTCTTATTCCTCCATTTTATTGCATTGGCTATTTCCTCCTCCTTTTGTATCTTTGCATTCTTGACTACTTTGCTAGCTTCTCTAAGTTTTTCCAAATACAGATGCCTGTCTTCCTCTCTCTGTGATCTCTTGCATTCCATGAAGGCCTCCCTCTTTTTCTTCACTTTTTCAGCTACTTCTTTCGAAAACCATAGCGGTCTCCTTTTCCTTTTGCCTTTATTTACCATTTTAACAAAAAGGTTGGTTGCCCTTAAAATATCCCCTTTCAGTTTTTCCACATCCCTCAGCTGTTCCCATCCAACTAACGACTCCCTGAGGTATTGGCCCATCTTCGCAAAGTTAGTCTTCCTAAAGTCTAAGATCCTCGCCTTTGAATGGATTCTAACAGCCCTAGTCCTAATACTGAACCACACCATCTGGTGATCACTGGATGCAAAATGATCTCCCACTACAACATCAGAAACATTTTCACTATTGGTAAGCACCAAGTCCAGTATGGCCCCTTCACGTGTGGGGTCTGTTACCAATTGCCTGAATAGTTCTCCCTGTAGAGAATCCAGGATCTCCTTACTTCTAGATGATACTGCAGCAGGAATGTGCCAATCAACATCTGGCATATTGAAATCTCCTATCAGTAGCACTTCCCCTTTCCTAGCAATGCTGCGCATGTCTTCAATTAACTCTCTGTCCACCTCTTCCTCTTGTGAGTAGGTCTGTATATCACACCAATGTAAATAGATTTCTCTTTCCCTCTTTCTAATTTAACCCACAATGCCTCCCCCTCCCTTTTAAGCTCTGTAATCCCAAAGCTTTAATAGTAGTTTTTACATATAGTGCCACTCCTCCTCCCCTACTTCCTACCCTGTCCTTTCTGAATAAAGTATAGCCAGGTATAGTTACATCCCAATCATGATTTTCTGTGAACCATTTTTCTGTAACTGCCACTAAATCCAAGTCAGCCACTCCCACCAAAGCTTCAACATCAGGGATCTTATTTCCCATGCTACAGGCATTTATACACACTGCTTTCCATATGTTACCCCTGTTACCCATTTCCATAAAGTTATTTAATGTATCACCTACCTGGGGGCTTTCACTTACCTGGAGACTTTCTTCACCCATCCCCAACGAATCTAGTTTAAAGCACTCTTCAGTAGATTAGCCAGTCTACTACTGAAGACGCGTTGACCTTTCTTGGACAGATGGATGCCATCTCTGCTCTGCAACCCTTGGAACAGCATCCCATGGTCTAGGAAACCAAAATGCTCTCGATGACACCATCCACGCAGCCATGCATTCATCTCCAGGATGTGAGCCTCTCTGCCTTGGCCTTTACCCTCAACAGGGAGGATTGAAGAGAACACTACCTGTGCACCTAACTGCTTCACCCTCTGTCCCAGAGCCATGAAGTCACCTTTGATACGTTCCGAGGTATACCTGGCAGTATCATTTGTTCCAACATGGATTAGCAACATTGGGTAATAGTCAGTGGGCTTGATGAGTCTCGGCAAACTCTCCGTAACATCTTGGATTTTGGCACCAGGCAGACAGCATACCTCTCTGGACATCAAGTCCGGTCGGCAGATGGATGCCTCAGTACCCCTCAGAAGAGAGTCTCCAACCACCACTACCCTTCGTTTCCTTGTGGTCACTGATTCTGCAACTTTGGGGTACTTGAGCTCTGGTTCTTCCCTTTCCAGAGATGCTTTCACCTCCTTCACTTCCAGGGCTGCATAGTGGTGGTTCAATTCAAGGGCTGGAGAAGTTGGATTGGTGATTTTGCAGGCCCTGGTGACTTGTGTCCAACCTTTGACATTCTGTTGGCACTCATCTTCTCCTCTGCTGGAAAGCTTGGTTGCTGCAAGAAGCATCTCATCAATGTATTTCTCACTGTCTTGAATGCTCCTTAACCTTGCCACCTCCTCTCTGAGTTCCTACACTTGTTTCCTGAGAGCTTCAACATGCAGGCACCCTGCACATGGAACCGGTCCTTCAACTGTCATTAGGACCTCTGTCTGGACCGAGGCAGAAGCTGTAACAGGGGCAACAGCTTTAGGAATACGATTTTTCCCAGCCATTGTTCTGTTCGTGGAGCTTAGGTATCTGTTAAAGCACAAGAGAGAGATCTACCAAGTACCAGCCGGTTTCCCAGCTGTCCTTTCAGAGAAAAAGCAGTTAAATCTCCTTAATTATATTCAAAATGTGCTGGTCCAATTCTCTGTGCTTTGTCAAATGGGGAGGTGCCCTATAAAGCAAGACTACTCGCTGGGGTGGGTGGGAGTCGGGGTGGGTAGGGAGAGAACTAACACCTGATTAGGTGTTAGCAGTTCCCAAAGCTGAGGAGGTTACTGGAGTTCAACCACCTACTGTGCTCAAGGAAAGTCCCGCTAAAGCACCAAAAAGAAAGTAACCTTGCTTTAAAAATGTACAAAAAAACCCTTTTAAGAGCTCCCAGTCAGAGAGCTAACAATTTAATATAATAAAACAAACCCTTAAATCCTTACTGTTGGTTGATCTGGAGAGCTCCTGTAGGAAAGCCTGAACAGGGCAGGGCACTGGAGCCTTTTATGCAGGCCCTCAGCTGCTGTCAGGTAATCAGGCTCACTAACTCCTGATTAGGTGTTAGTAGTTCCCAAAGCTGAAGAGGTTACTGGAGTTCAACCACCTACTGTGCTCAAGGAAAGTCCCACTAAAGCACCAAAAAGAAAGTAACTTTGCTTTAAAAATGTACAAAAACCCTTTTAAGAGCTCCCAGTCAGAGAGCTAACAATTTAATATAATAAAACAAACCCTTAAATCCTTACTGTTGGTTGATCTGGAGAGCTCCTGTAGGAAAGCCAGGAGAAGGTTCTCAATCTGTGTTCAAAGAAGGAACTTAATCCTTTTTCCGTTCCAGTGGAGGCATTACTTGAGTATCTCCTCCACCTTTCATCCTCTGGACTAAAAACTAATTTGGTGAGAGTCCACCTCAGTGCCATTGCGGCTTTCCACATGCCTTCTGATGGGCAACCTATCTCCTCTCAGCCGCTTGTGAGAGGTCTACTCTTAACTAAGCCTCCCATTAAGCCACCACCTGTGGCATGGGATCTCATACTTGTCCTTGAACAGCTGTTGTGGCCACCCTTTGAACCCTTGGCCACTATATCTCTGAAGTTTCTTTCTTGGAAAGTCATCTTCCTAATTGCCCTCACTTCTGCAAGACACATCAGTGAGCTCCAAGCTTTAGTGGCTGATCCTCCTTATACACGGTTCCACCATGATAAAGTTGTCCTTGGGACTCATCCTCACTTTATGCCAAAGGTAGTTTCACCTTTTCATTTGAACCAGCCGGTTTACCTTCCTGTTTTCTTCCCTAGGCATCATGCCTCTAATTCAGAAAGGAATCTACATACTCTGGATTGCAAGCGTGCTTTGGCCTTTTATCTTCAGAGAACTAGGCAGCACAGAAAAGCTTCACAGCTTTTTGTTGCGTTTGATTCCAGTCACCTGGGTTTACCAGTTTCCAAGAGAACACTCTCCAAGTGGATTGCAGACTGTATATTCTTTACCTATGAGAGTAAAGGACTTTCTCTTGAAGGTCATGTCACAGTGCACAATGTGTGATCAATGTCTGCCTCTATGGCAAACCTATGCTCGGTGGTGATTGATGAAATTTGCAAAGCAGCAACCTGGTCCTCTGTCCATACCTTTGCGGTTGGACAAGGACTCCTGTCAGGATGCCTCATTTGGCTAGGCTGTTCTCCAGCATCTCTTTCAGACTTAGAACAACTCCTACCCCCCGTCCCGGGTTTCGAAACCAGAGATTCTTGGGCGGATACATGACCCACTTTAGCTTGTGTTTTACTGCTCTCTCTGGGGTCATCTCCCTGGCATCTCCAAGCTAGGGAATCCCATATGTGACGACTACATTCCTGCTTGTTCCTGGAGATAGCGTAGTTACTCACCTGTAACAGGTGATGTCCAGGAACAGCAGGAATTGAGTCTTCACAACCCACCCTCCTCCCCTAGGAACTGTATTTCTCTCTCTCTCTCTCTCTCTCTCTCTCTCTCTCTTGCCTTCTCTCCTTTTAGCTCAGCTACAAACCCAACTGAAGAGAGTTGGAAAGGCGGAAAGGCAGCAGCACAGGCACAGTGGGATGCTCCCAAAAGCTTTCCTATAGGATGCTGGGGAGCGTTCCCACGCCGACTCCATCGGTGTCAACGTTACCCATATGTGAAGACTCAATTCCTGCTGTTCCCGGAGATCACCTGTTACAGGTGAGTAACTACGCTTTAGTGTAGCTGGGTTTAAAAATGGTTTGGACAAGTTCCTGGAGGAAAGGTCTATAAATCATTATTAAAGGAGACCTGGGAAATCCACTGCTTGCCCCAATACAAGCATTGTGGAACCTCTGTGTCTTTTGGGAAAACTGCTAGGTACTTGTGACCTATATTGGCCACTGTTGGAAACAGGATACTGGGCTTGATGGATCTTGGTCTAACCCAGTATGGTATATTCTTATGTTCTTATTGTTAAACAATGTCATTAACCTTTGCAGCTGCTGCTTTTATTTTTTTCTTAACTATTTTCCTCATTTTATCATAGTCTCCCTTTTGAAAGTTAAAAGGTTGTACTGTGGATTTCCTTGCCACCCTCCCTCCATTTATTAAATCAAATGCGATCATGCTATGATCACTATTGCCAAGTGGCCCTAACACTGTTACACAAGATCCTGTGTTCCACTAAGGACTAGGTCCAAAATATCTTCCCCTCTTGTCGATTCATGAACCAGCTGCTCCAAGAAGCAGTCATTTATTTCGTCTAGAAACTTTATCTCTCTAGCATGTCCTGCTGTGATATTGACCCAGTCGATACCAGGGTAATTGAAATCACCCACTATTACTGTGTTGTAACTTTTGTTAACTTCCCTGATTTCTTTTTGTATGCCATCATCCATCTGTTCATTGTGGCCAGGCGGTCATTAGTACACCCCCACTGCCATCTCCTTCCCCTTTTTACATGAAATTTCTATCCATAGAGATTCTATATTGTATTTTATTTCCTGCAGAACTTTTATCCTGTGTGACTCAATGCCCTCTCTAACAGAGCGCAACCCCTCCACCAATTTTATCTACCTTACCATTGCAATATAGTTTGTACCCAGGTATCACGTTGTCCCTTTGATTGTCCTCTGTCCACCAGGTCGCTGAGATGCCAATTATATCTAGGCTTTCATCTAGTGCTATATATTCTAATTCTCCCATCTTATTTTTTAGTCTTCTAGCATTTGCATACAGGCATTTTAGAGATTGTATTTTATTGATATTAATCTGGTTATCAGTTGATAGGGGTAATATGCAATCTTTCAGCTCTGTCTGCTCTGTACTTAAGGACATTTGGGTTACTATTATCTCTATTGGAACTTCTCTATTGGGATTTTTGTTTTTAACTTCCTTCTTTTGCTAGTATCCCTTTATGGTTACTCCATCCGAATCATGCGCTCTTGGGCGACTATCGGCTTTCCCCTATTATCTAGTTTAAAAGCTGGTCTAACTCCTTTTTAAAGGTTAATGTCAGCAGTCTGATTTCATCCTGGTTAAAGGTAGAGCACATCCTTTCAGAAATGCCCCTCCCTTTCCCAGGATGTTGCCCAGTTCTTAACAAATCCAAAACTCATTTCCTTGTACCATTGTCTTATCCACGCATTGAGGCTTTAGAGCTTTGCCTATCTTTTGGGTCCTGCGCGTGGAATGGGAAGCATTTGAGAAATCTGCCCTGGAAGTTGTGGAGTTCAAATTCTATCTAAAATCTTAAATTTGCCATCTAAAACCTCCCTCCCATACTTTCCTATGTCATTGCTACCAACATGTACCAAGAGAGTAGGCTCCTCCCCAGCACTATCTAATATCTTCTCTAGGTAGTGCATGAGGTCCGCTACCTTTGCCCCAGATAGTCATGTTACCAGGTGATCCTCACATTCACCAGACACCCAGCTATCTACATGCCTTATGATCAGTTGATCAGCTGTAACAGCCGTCCTAACCCTTCCCTCATGGGCACATGTGCCTCGAGAAACATAAGTGCGAGAGGGTTTTACTTAACCTGGAGGAGAGGTCCTAGCTACAGGATCACTTCCTGCCAAAACAAGGTGATGCTGTCCTTTCACGTGACCTCTCTCCTCCATGGCAGCAGAGAGGCTGCCAGACTGAAGGTGAGACTTCAGTATTAAATTCCTGAAGGTATCATCTATATACCTCTCTGTCTTTCTTAGCTCCTCCAGGTCTGCTATAGCCTCCAGAGATTAGACTCGTTTCCTATGAGCAAAGAGCTCCTTGCACCTAGCACAAACGTAAGACTCATCACTAATGGGAGAAAATCGTACACGTGACACTCAATGCAAAAGACTGGATAGCTCCCATCTTGCTGCTGGACTGCTGTTTGCATCTTAGTTTTAAGGTGGTGTTAAGATATTTAAGTTGTTTACTTAAAGTTGCTAGTGGTAGTTGTTCAAACACAAGTATACCTAATAGGTTTAAGGGATTTTCCTTATCGCTTCTCCGGGCCAGTCCAGGGAATGTTAGGGTTGTCAATCCCCTTTAGCAGCTGAGGACTGAAGACTTCAAGTTTTCTTGAGAGGTGAAGCCACTCCCCCTGAGGTCAACCAGCCAGTCTTTCAGTCCTCAGCAGCTGAAGAGGATCGATTCTGTCTCTCTCCCTTATGAGAAAACTAGTTCTTGTTTTTATTTTTCTTTCTTGGAGTACAAGTTGGCTCTAGCAGGGTGATTTTCTTCTATAGTCCTGAAAACCCCTTTTCGTTCCCTGTATTGTTAATGGGACGTTAGAGACGTCGAGTAATTGGTGCTGATTAGCGGTATAAGGTAGAGCCTACCTTTTTGTCCGCCTCCGTCTCTCTTTACGCAGATTGAACCTGGGAGCCCCAGTAGTTCCTCTGCCTCAGTGAGCGCCGCACTTGTGCACGTCCCGCTAGCAGCGGGACACAGTCTCGGCACTGCCGCGTTCTCCTGCCCGGTCAGGTGAGTCTGTTCGGGGGAGTGTGTGTAGCTGTGCGGCATCGTTTTTCTAGCATCGGGCTGTGAGCGGGCGGCTGTCTGACTTCTCTGCGCTGTAGCGCGGCAAGCCGGTATTTTTTCCCCGATAGAGGGTCAGTAGTGTGAGCAAGTTCAATGGAGGAGAAGCTTGCGTCACAGGCAGAGAGGCCGTCTTTACCCGTGGGAAAGGCGGCCATTTTATGCGCGCCGGCCATTTCGCCCGCGGATCAGCACCGGCCTGGAAAAAGAAAGGCTAAGTCCAGTAAGGACGTTTCTGAGCGGGTTAAGCCTCCGCGGCCCCTGTCTGAAGCTCAGGAAGGGATTGCGACGTTTTTTTCTCCAGAATTTATTCTGGCTATGCACAAGGCGTTTTTGCTGAAATCCTCTCAGCCTACTCCTGTGGTGCCGCTTCCAGACTCCGTCAAAGTACCGCTGGTTGTTCCAGTGCCAGAGGACCCTGGAGAGGGTCCTTCTCCGCCGAAAGAGCTCATACAGGACCCATTGGGTCCCTTTGCTTCTAGGATCTCTGAACCCCTGGGTCAGGGGGATGCAGAGCTTCTTTCGGAGGCAGGCTTGGACCTAGGTCCAGAGGAGCTGGAAGAGGGTGAAATTGCACCCGGCGAGGATCCCAATATATTTCGGGTTTTTCGCAAGGAAGAGCTTGCAGCTCTCATTTCACAGTCCTTATCAGCATTGCATCTCCTTCTTCCTTCGGCATCTCAGGAACCTTTGAAGGATCCATTGTTACAGGGCTTTAAGGCGGAACAGCGCTGTTTTCCAGTGCACCGTGTTATCAAACAGATGATTGAGTCTGAGTGGGAGTGTCCAGAGGCTACTCTCCGTGGTAGCCGCGCCTTGGCTCGCCTTTACCCCGTACCGCAGGAGGAGAAGGACTTATTACGCATGCCGAAGGTGGATGCGATAGTGTCGGCAGTGACCAAAAAGACTACCATCCCTGTGGAGGGTGCGGCAGTGCTTAAAGACCTCCAAGATCGGAAATTGGAAATTCTACTCAAGCAGGCGTTTGATTCTAGCGCCTTGGCGTTGCAGGCTGCCGTTTGTGGAGCATATGTATCTCGAGCGTCCATTCGGTGGCTTCAAGGAGACGCTTCAGTGGATGCCGCTTCTGCAAATGGAGCGGAAGGTGCGAAGTTGGAGTCGGCAGCGGCTTATATGGCGGATGCCTTCTATGATTTGCTGCGGATTGCCGCCAAGACCATGGCATCGCTGGTCGCTGCCAGGTGTTTTCTGTGGTTGCGTAACTGGTCAGCGGATGTTTCCTCCAAGTTGCGTCCTAGTAAATTGCCCTATAAGGGGAAATTACTTTTTGGAGAAGCATTAGAAAAGATTGTTAAGGATCTCGGGGACTCTAAAGGAGGACGTTTGCCAGAGGATAGGCCCAAGCAGGTTAGAGGAGCTGGGGGTCTCCGAGGCTCCAGTCGGGACTCCCGCAGATTCCGGGGAGCGCGCTTTGCTCCCTATTCCAGAGGCCGTGCAGGGTTTCGCAGACAGTCCTTTCGAGGAGCAAGAGGTTTCAGCAGGTCCTACTTCACTGCTCCTGAGCCCTCGACTAGGAAACCGCAATGACGGTTTGCTGGTCCAGGCGCCGGTTCCTGTGGGAGGGCGCCTGCAGGACTTTCTTCCAGCCTGGACCGCGATCACCGCAAACAAATGGGTATTGGAGGTCGTCCGGAAGGGGTATGCGCTGGACTTCGCTTGCCCTTTGTCGTACGCCTTTGTGATGTCTCCCTGTGCGCCGGGTCTGAAGTCACAGGCAATCTCCGACACTCTTTCTCGCCTCTTGCATCTCCAGGCGATAGTTCCGGTGCCTCGAGACCAATACGGCTATGGTCGATACTCGATCTATTTCGTGGTTCCCAAGAAGGAAGGTTCTTTTCGTCCGGTGCTGGATCTCAAGAGCGTAAATCGCGCATTGCGGGTGCCTCATTTTCGCATGGAGACGTTGCGTGCCGTGATTCGGGCGGTGCGGCCAGGAGAGTTTCTCTCGTCCATAGATCTCACGGAAGCGTATCTTCACATTCCCATCAGGCCGTCTCATCAGCAATTTTTGCGGTTTGCCCTTCCTATGGGTCATTTCCAGTTTCGAGCGTTGCCGTTCGGTCTTGCCACGGCTCCGCGGACTTTCACGAAACTGATGGTGGTGGTTGCAGCAGCGCTGCGGAAGGAAGGAATCCGTGTTCATCCGTATCTCGACGATTGGCTAATCAGGGCCGATTCTCACGTGGCCTCCGTGGCGGCGACGGCTCGAGTAGTTCAGCTTCTGGAGCAACTCGGTTGGGTCTTAAATCAGACCAAAAGTCACTTGCAGCCGGTGACACAACTGACTTATCTCGGGGCCTTCTTCGACACGGCTCGAGGGGCGGTATTTTTGCCCGAAGTCAGGGTGAACAGGATTTTGCAGCAGGTGCAAGCGTTTTTGCAGGTGTCGGCTCCGTCGGCGTGGACGTATTTACAGCTCTTGGGATCCATGGCGGCGGCCTTGGATCTGGTTCCGTGGGCCAAGGCTCACATGCGACCCTTACAGCAAGCGTTGCTTTCCCGATGGTCGCCGCAGCTTCACCCTCTCTCGCAGCGACTGGTCTGTCCAGAGCTAGTGCGGCAAAGTCTAGAGTGGTGGTTAGACCCTGCACATCTGCGAGCAGGGATTCCTTTGCAGGAACCGTCATGGGGGTTAGTCACCACGGACGCCAGTCTCGCAGGCTGGGGAGCTCATTGTCGGTCGCAAATCACTCAGGGGTGTTGGTCCACGGAGGAGAGCTCGTGGTCGATCAACAGGCTGGAGCTTCGCGCAGCTCGCCTCGCCCTTCAGAGCTTCGAGAGCTTACTCAAAGGGACTGCAGTCCAGATTTTTTCCGACAACGCAGTGACGGTTGCCTATATCAATCGGCAGGGGGGGACCAAGAGTCTCTCGCTGCTCAACGAATGTCAGGAGTTGATGTCTTGGGCGGAGAGCCGTCTCCTTGCATTGTCAGCTGCGCACGTGGCTGGCAAAGACAACGTGCAGGCCGATTATCTCAGTCGCGATGTGCTCGATCCCGGAGAGTGGGAACTGAACGTAGCAGTTTTTCACGAGCTGACATTGCGTTGGGGGCAACCAATTATGGATCTCATGGCTACTTTCAGCAATGCCAAAGCGAACCGTTTTTTCAGCAGACGCAGGGAGCACATGTCAGAGGGTCTAGATGTTCTGGTTCAGCCATGGCCGGTGGACTCTCTCTTATACGTTTTCCCTCCTTGGCCGATGTTGACTCGAATTATTCAACGAATAGCGTGGGACCGTGATTCTAATTGCGCCGGATTGGCCTCGACATCCTTGGTACGCCGATCTGATTCGGCTCTTGATAGCTTCGCCTTGGCGTCTTCCTGTCCAGATCAATCTGTTAAGTCAAGGACCGGTGCTCATGCCGCAGGTGAATTGCTTCTTGCTTACGGCTTGGCTCTTGAGAGGGCTCGCTTGAAGCGCAGAGGTTACGCGAGTTCCGTCGTGGCCCCCTTACTTCGGTCTAGGAGACCAGGGACTTCCCTTGCGTATGTTCGGGTATGGCGGCTATTCGAGGATTGGTGTGGACGGAGCAACTTTCTTCCTCGGTCGTCTACCTTACCGCAATTACTTTTATTTCTCCAGGAGGGGTTGGATAAAGGTTTGACTCTCAGTACCCTTAAGGTTCATTTGGCAGCGCTGGCGTGTTTTAGGGGGTCAGTGCAGAATCGCCGTCTTTCGGCGCACCCGGATGTGCAACGGTTTTTTCGGGCGGCTAGGATACTCCGTCCCCCAGTACGTCAAATAGTGCCTCCGTGGGATTTGAATGTCATTTTGGAGGCATACTCCCGTTCGCCATTGGCGTCGGTTTCCTCGCGGTGTGTGCGGGAGTGTTCTGGAAGACAGCATTTCTGGTCGCCTTATGCTCAGCGAGACGAATTTCGGATTTACAGGCCTTGTCTTGTCGGGAACCTTATCTTCAGTTTCTACCTGAGCGAGTGTTACTACGGACGGTGCCTTCTTTTCTGCCCAAGGTACTGTCCGTTTTTCATGTTAATCAATCGGTGGCCTTACCCATTTTTTCGGATCTGTCGGATGCTCCGATGGACCGTGCTCTCCGAAAGTTGGATCTTGGTCGTGTATTGAAGGCGTACCTTAAGATCTCTAGGCCTTTTCGAAAGACGGACAGATTATTTGTCCAGTATGCCGGGTCAAGGAAAGGTCATGCGGCGTCAAAGTCCACGATTGCTCGTTGGGTGCGGTGCGCTATTGTAGCAGCTTACGATGCCAGAGGGCGATCTCCGCCAGTTGGTCTGAAAGCTCATTCCACTCGGGCTCAAGCGGCTTCCTGGGCGGAGTTTGCTTTTGTTCCTCCAGTGGATATCTGTAGAGCGGCGACGTGGTCTTCTTTGCATTACCGGCTGGATATTCAGGCCAGAGATGATGCGAAGGTTGGGGCGTCGGCTCTTATCGTGGGGCTTGCGGGTCCCTCCCGAGTTTAGGTACTGCTTTGGTACTGCCCTAACATTCGCTGGACTGGCCCGGAGAAGTGATAAGGAAGGTGAAATTAGGTCTTACCTGCTAATTGTCTTTCCTTGAGCTTTCTCCGGGCCAGTCCAGGGTCCCACCCTTTCTATTTCGGGTACCTCTGCCGAAGCGCAAGAATGATATCCAGATAATTGTTTCGTGCAGATGGGGTTACTTGGGGCTTCTACGGTTCTTTCTCAGAGACGTGAGATAATCATTTTACAAAAAAAAAACATCCAGACAAGGACTATTTTTGCTTCCTCGTTCCGAGGGACTATAGAGCATTATCAGTTTTTAACGAGTTAACCTTGTGTTTTCAGTTCTTTACTAGTTGACTGCTTTGTCAGGAGAAGACTGGCTGGTTGACCTCAGGGGGAGTGGCTTCACCTCTCAAGAAAACTTGAAGTCTTCAGTCCTCAGCTGCTAAAGGGGATTGACAACCCTAACATTCCCTGGACTGGCCCGGAGAAAGCTCAAGGAAAGACAATTAGCAGGTAAGACCTAATTTCACCTTGTTCACGTTAGGATTAATTTCAGGGTCTTAATTAAGCTATACGTGATGAGGATAACCAGCTACACCTGAAAGTGAATTTTACTGCCTCTGTCCGTGTAAGAGCTTTAAAAGCCTAAGATTATGCTTTGTGTGGGAGGAAGTCAAGGTGGGCGGGAGAGAAAGAAACACTTAATAGAAACTGGTTTGCTAAAACAGTGCCCTGTGTAACTTTAAAAAACACAGAACTTTAAAATAGACAGAGAATTTATCATTTTAAACTCAAAGAGTTCCCTTTAGCCCTAGAGTCTGAGAAATTACCAGCAGGTAAATACTTACAATTGCTGAATCCTTCCCAGCAAGAGAAGCTTTTTTCAGTAGTCCTGCAGACTGAGACTGTCAACCAGTTTCTGATTGTTCACTACCACGCCGTCCAAGCTGCTCAGTTAATTCCTCACACTTCTTTGAGGAACATTATCAAAGACTTTGTTGAAATTGGAGTAGATCACATCCTTTGCATAGCCTTCACTGGTCACCCATTCAAAGAAATTGATCATATTCTTTTGGCACGATCTTCCTTTGGTAAACCCATAGTGCCCTCGGAACTTGCAACCTATTGATTTCCAGGAAGATCACTATCCTTTCTTTCAGCAGCATCTTCATGACATTTCTCATCACCGAAGTAAGGCTTAACTGGCTGTAGTTTGCAACCTCTTTTGTGAAGAGGGACCACAGTGACTTTTCTCCAGTTGGATTTAGTTCATTACTTTTCTCTGGAGTTTAAGGTGAGCTACATCCAGGTACAAAAGTATTGTGCTTTCCACTGAGAGCTTGCAATCTAAGTTTGTACCTGAGGCAATGGAAGGTTAAGTGACTTGCCCAAAATCACAAGGAGCAGCAGTGGGATGCAAATCCTGGTTTCTCTGGTTCTAGCCCACTGTTTGAACCATTAGGCTACTGCACTGCAGTCCCATGGAATCTCTCCTGCCTCTTAGGATCCTTTAAACATATGTTTTAAAGATCCTGCCAGAACTCCTCTGAGCTCTCCCAATATCCTGGAATGTACAGTATCTCATCTGGTCCCATGGCCTTGTCCACTTTCAGTTTTGTAAGTTATTAATAAATACCACCATCTGTAAATGGTGTGGTATCGGCTCCAATCCCATTAGAAACTTTGCAAATCATGTGTTGTCCTCCTTCAAGTTTTTCTTTCGTGAACAAAGAACAGAAGTATTTGTTTAACATTTCTCCTTTTTCCTCATTGCTGTCCACAAATTTGTCCTCAGTACCTTTGAGTCTTGCAAAGCTATCTTTAGCCTTCCTCCTTTCCCCAAAATAACTGAAAACATTCTTGCTGCCTCACTTCATATCATTAGCCATTTTTCTCCAGGACCAAAGAGGAAGTCAATACTCACATATGGGTGACGTCAGCGCCGACAGAGCCCCCGTGCGGAGCATTTCCCCAGCTTTCAAGGAAAGCCTTTGGGAATGCAGCGCGCATGTGCGGTCCCCTTCCCACCCAAAGGTGCCATCTTGCTCAGTCTTCTTTTTTCCGCGGAGCACGACGGACGTGAGTTTGTGTCACCTGGTAAAAAAGCGATTTTCTTGTTTTTTTCGTGGTTTTACCCGGTTCGACGCCGGTTCCTCTTCCCGCCTGGGCCAGGTACACCAGTATCGAGCCCGGAGTTAGTTTTTCGTTTTCTGTCCTTCGAGACTAGCGTTCGCGCTTTTTTTGTGTGTTTCACTGGCAGCCCAGTCTTTTGACCTCGCAAAGGCCCTTTTTCCCCCGATGGCTGCCAGCGGGTTCAAGAAGTGTGATCGGTGCAAGAAACTTATGTCTCTCACCGACACACATGACTGCTGCCTCCGATTCCTCGGGCCCAACCAAGACCGCTGGCCTGTGGTCCGTGCGGCAAGATGTCGTTGAAGGCGCTGAGGAGCCGTCAGCGTGAAAGAATCTTTTCTGACCCTGCATCCAGCCGGGCTCGGACTTCGGCAGAGGCCTCGACATCTCGGGAGTCCGACCCCGAGCACCGTTGAGGCTCCTCTGAGAAGGGGTCTCCTTCTCGGGAACACAGAAGAAAGAACAAGCTCGCGAGGGCGACGTCGGTGGACGCTCCTGGCTCCTCGAGGGCCAGGTCGCATAGCCCCGACCGACGCCCCGGGCTCTCGGAGTCGGAGAGGCCTTCGAAGTTACCTTGTGTGGAGCCGGAGTCACATGAGTACAGTTGTCCTAGTGGACTCTCCACCGGAGGAGCCGACGTCGGGCCTGATGCCGTTGGGGCCCGAGTCGGGGGCTGCTGAGTCTCCTGAGCTCAGACTCAGGTTGATGGCTTTGGAGAGCAGCTTGGCTGCCTTCATGGAACAGCAGTGGGTGCTGATCGCCGGTCTGACCGGTGCATCTGCCCCAACCACCAGGACCTCGATGTCAGTCGACCCTAGAGACCGAGCCGATCCTCGAGTTGATGAAGTCTTGAGTCGATCCTCGGTCAAGGTCCCCCTCAACCTCCCATGTGGGGCCGAGGTCATCGATGCTGATACTTTCGGCGTTGGGGCAGTTGGCATCGAAGCCCACACGGCCGGAGGCTCTCGATTCCTCCTCGGAGGAATCGAGCGGAGGATACCCAGAGGATACCCAGTTCTCGGACTTTGTGAGGGACATGGCCAAAGCTTTGGCCTTCCCCGCGGATGCCGTGGAGGAGCCTCGAGCCAAAGAGCTTGATGTACTCCAGTACGACTCTCCGCCTAAGCAGGCCTTTACTGTACCGGTTCCTCCGATGCTGGAATGGCTGCTCTTCCGCATGTGGGAGGTACCGGCCTCGGCGTCGATTCTTAGCAAACGGGGCAATTCCATCTATCGAGTCCGTAAGAGCCCTGGGTTCCAGAAGGCACAGCTACCGCACCACTCCATGGTTGTGGAATCAGCCATGCATCGTCTGAAGAGTCAGAAGATGCACTCCTTGGTGCCCCCCGGCCGGGAGGCCCGGAACCTGGATGCCCTCGGTAGAAAGTGCTTCCAGGGCTCTGTGCTGTCTTGCCGTGTCCATACTTACCAGCTGTATATGGGCATGTACCTCCGAGACCTGGCAAAGGAAATTGCCGGGTTCTCAGCTGGCCTCTCCGAGGAACCTTTGCAGAGGTTCAAAGCTTTGTCTTCGGGGATTCGAGAGTGCTCAAAGTTTATCTCTCGAGCAGCCTATGATGGCTTCGAGGCTTCGGCCTGGGTAGCTGCGGCCGGCATCAGTGCACGCCGTCAGGCCTGGCTACAGTCATCAGATCTGGAGACATGGGTACAGGACAAGTTGGTCGATGTCCCTTGCCGAGGTGAGAACCTTTTTGGCAAACCCATGGCTGAAAAGGCTGCAGAAATCAAGACACAGACTCTCACCAGGACAAGGCTGTCCAGAAAGACTTCTGCCCTTTCTCAGAGAAGGAAGGGCTCGGCTTTTTCCCGAGGAAGAGTACTGCCTACAAATCCTACCCTCAATTCCAGGCCTCTACATCTCCCCAGCAGGGTCAGCAGGCCAAGGGGCAGGGACATGGGCCCCATAGGCAGAAAACCCCCAAGCCGCCAGCTCCAGCTCCTGCACAGCAGGGAGCGGGGTTTTGACTCCTACTGCATAGCCTCTCCTCCGCAGCTGGCTCCTCTCAGCACAGGAGGCCGATTGACTCTGTACGTCCACAGGTGGTCAGCCATAACAGGGGATGCCTGGGTACTGAGCATAGTCCAGAAGGGCTACTTGCTCCACTTCACCCAGTTACCCCTCTCCTATTTTCCAGGGGAGACTCCAAAACTTCCTCTTCACAGGAACCTCCTCCTTCAGGAGTTGGCAAGTCTTCTAAAGGAGCAGGCGGTGGAACCGGTGCCTCACCGCCTGAAAGGGCACGGCTTCTATTCCAGGTACTTTCTGGTACCAAAAAGGACAGGAGACCTCAGGCCCATCCTAGACTTGTGAAATCTCAACAGGTTCCTGGAGAGGGAAAAGTTCAAGATGCTTATCCTTGGGATACTGCTGCCCTACCTCCAGCAGGGAGATTGGTTATGCTCCTTAGACTTAAAGGATGCTTACACTCACATCCTCATTCATCCAGACCACAGACAATATCTCAGATTTGTAGTGGGAGGAAATCATTTTCAGTACAGGGTACTTCCCTTTGGCCTAACCTCCGCTCCCATGTTTTTCACCAAGTGCCTGGCGGTGGTGGCGGCCTATCTCAGAAACCAGGGCATCTTTGTCTTCCCATACCTGGACGACTGGCTCATCAGGGGTCAGTCTCCACAGGAGACCACACAAGCCACCCTTCGCACTGTATCTCTTCTCCAGCATCTAGGCTTTGTCATAAACTTCGCAAAGTCCACTTTGCTCCCCTCACAGAACATAGAGTTCATAGAGGCAAGACTAGATACCCTTCAGGCAAAGGTTTATTTGCCCGAGGGCAGGGCCCACAGGCTGATGGGCTTGGCCAAACAGTTCCAGAGCGGTTCTCTGGTCTCCGCCAGACACTTCCTGAGGCTCTTAGGTCACATGGCATCCACGGTCCATGTAACTCCGAATGCCCGTCTGCACATGCGGCCTGCTCAGTGGTGCCTCAGAGCTCAGTGGGTGCAAGCCACAGGAGACTTAAGACACAAAGTAAGGGTGTCCAAACTACTAGTGGACTCCCTCCGGTGGTGGCTACATCTCCCAAACCTTGTCAGGGGAGTGCCTTTCCAAGTGCCGCCACACACACAGGTGCTGACAACCGATGCTTCCTTACAGGGTTGGGGGCCGCATTGCCAGGGTGCATGCACTCAGGACCTCTGGTCTCCTTGGGAGGCGACACAGCAGATCAATCTGTTGGAGTTGCGAGCTATCTGCTTGGCTTTACAGACTTTCTTTCATGTTCTCTCTCACCAGTCTGTCTTAGTTCAGACAGACAATCAAGTGGCCATGCTCTTTGTGAACAAGCAGGGAGGCACAGGATCCAGGCTTCTGTGTCAGGAAGCACAAGGTCTTTGCTTCCTGGCAGTCAAACAAGGTATGTTTCTCAAAGCCGTTTTATCTACCTGGCCAGGAGAATTACCTAGCAGACAAGTTAAGCAGTATTCTACAGCCTCACGAATGGCACTTGAATCCACTAGTGGTCCAACAGATCTTTCTCAGATGGGGTCTTCCAACTATCGATCTCTTTGCGAGTCCACTGAACCGGCAGCTGCCCAGGTTCTGTTCCAGACAACCGCATCCTCTGAGAATAGCAGCGGATGCATTTCTAATTTCTTGGTCCACGGGCCTACTGTATGCATTTCCTCCCACGCCTCTAGTGGCCCATACCTTGTTCAAGGTTCTTCGGGACAAGGCCTCGGTGATTCTGGTAGCCCCCAGATGGCCGAGGCAACCGTGGTTCCCACTCCTTCTGCAGTTGGCGGTGGACACTCCACTCCCTCTGGGGGTGCAACCCGATCTCCTGTCTCAGGACCAGGGATCTGTCCAGCACCCCAACCTCAAATCCCTCAATCTGATAGCCTTGCTGCTGAAAGGATAGTTCTAGCTCCCTTACTTCTACCTAAGGAAGTGGAAGAGGTGGTGTTGGCTTCTAGGAGGCAATCCACCCGGAAGTCTTATGCCCACAAGTGGCGTAGGTTCTCCACCTGGTGTGCTCAGCGCCAGGAGGATCCTTTTTCGTGCCTGGTGCCGGTGGTGCTGCAGTATCTGCTTCACGTGTCAGACCTCGGCCTTAAATCCAACTCTGTTCGGGTCCACCTCAGTGCTCTATCGGCATACCACTCACCGGTGGAGGGACAGTCTCTGTCGGCCCACCCCTTGGTATCCCGCTTCCTCAGAGGCCTGTTTTTGCTCAAGCCTCTGGTTCGTCCACCAGCCACTGAGTGGGATTTGAATGTGGTCGTGCAGCAACTTACTATCGCACCGTTTGAGCCGATGGCTACCTGTCATTTACGATTCCTTTCTTGGAAGGCGTTGTTCTTGGTAGCTCTTACCTCGGCCAGGCGTGTGAGTGAACTCCAAGCTCTGATTTCTGATAGACCATATACACGGTTCTATAGTAACAGGGTGGTCTTACGGACTCATCCTAAGTTCCTTCCAAAGGTTGTCTCCTCCTTCCACCTCAATCAGGAGGTGGTTCTTCCAACATTCTTTCCCAGGCCGCACGCCAGCTGGGCTGAAACAGTCTTGCATACCGTGGACTATAGAAGGGCGTTGTCCTTTTACATAGACCGTACTCAGGGGCATCGAAGGGCTGCTCAGCTCTTCGTATCTTTTGATCCTAATAAACTGGGGTTACCTGTCTCCAAGCGTACGTTGTCCGTTTGGGTGGCAGATTGTATCGCTTGGGCGTACAGGGCAGCTGGCCTCTCCTTGCAGGGCCGAGTCAGGGCCCACCGTGTCAGGGCGAAAGTCGCGTCAGTAGCTCATCTCCGCTCTGTTCTGTTGGCAGACATCTGCCGGGCCGCTACTTGGTCTTCAAGCCAGACTTTTGCTGCCTCGAGAGGGAGTCCCGAAGGGACAGTGCTTTTGTACAGGCGGTACTCTGCAATCTTTTTGAGGTTTAGGCAACTCCTACCCTCCGGCCCTTGTGTTGGGCTACCGTACGGGGGCGTTCTCAGAGCAGATTTTATCATGGATGCTGAGGCTCTAGAGCAGGGGTTCTCAACCCTGTCCTCGGGACCCACCTAGCCAGTCGGGTTTTCAGGATAACCACAATGAATATGCATGGAAGAGATTTGCATATAATGGAGGCAGTGTATGCAAATCTCTCTCATACATATTCATTGTGGTTATCCTGAAAACCAGACTGGCTAGGTGGGTCCCGAGGACAGGGTTGAGAACCCCTGCTCTAGAGGGAGCTAATTTTTTTCAGCTTTGGGTTCCCGGTAGCCTAGAGCTGGGGAGTCCCATATGTGAGGACTGACTTCCTGCTTGGTCCTGGAGAAAAAGTAGTTACTCACCTGTAACAGGTGTTCTCCAGGAGCAGCAGGAATCAGTCCTCACGACCCTCCCTCCTCCCCTGGGAGTTGCAGTTATATACTTCATTTTTGTTTTTTGCTGTCTTTTAGCTTTGTCATCAGACTGAGCAAGATGGCGCCTTTGGGCGGGAAGGGGACTGCGCATGCGCGCTGCATTCCCAAAGGCTTTCCTTGAAAGCTGGGAAAATGCTCCGCACGGGGGCTCCGTCGGTGCTGACGTCATCCATATGTGAGGACTGATTCCTGCTGCTCCTGGAGAACATCTGTTACAGGTGAGTAACTACTCTTTTCTTCTGCGTGTGCTTTTGCCATTCTGATTTCTCTCCTTGCTTCTTTCAGCTTTATCTGGTATTCTTTCCTGTGTTCTTCTTTTTGTGATCTTCTGAATTCTGTGAACACTGCCTTTTTTACTTTTATTTTTGCAGCCATTTCTTTGGAGAACCATATTGGTTTCCTTTTCCTCTTGTTTTTATTTATTCTCCTTACATATAGATCTATTGTACTTTTTTAGCCTCTTTCGGTTTAGTCCACTGCCTTTTTACTTCCCTCATCTCCTTTTACCCTTTCAGCTCCTTTTTCAGGAACTTTCCCATTTTATGAAGTCAACAATTTTGAAATCTAGGACTGAGTTTGCTGTGTTTTACTCTGCCCTGGATACTCTTGCTCCTCCCGTGCCATGTCGTGTGAGAAGTGCTGTATCTCAGCCCTGGTTGTACTCTAAAACCCACTACCTACATTCCTTTGCCTGCAAAGCTGCGTGCATTTGGCTCAAATACCTCGCTCTTGTGGACTTTCTACACTTCAGCTTCATGATAGCCTCTTTTCAGTGAGCCATTCCACTCGCCAAGCAAATCTAATATGTCCACCTGACTAACTCTTGCCTCTGACCCTCACCATCTCTTTACAACTCTCAATTCTCTCCTCAAAGTGCCTCCACCTCCAACCCCTTCTTCCCTTTCTGCCCAGACTTTGGCTAATATTTTCATGAGAAAGTCTATTCCTACTTCTTCCTTTTCTAAGATCACTGAGGAGGAAACCACACATCTTTTTTCCTCAAAACGTATGACATGCTCCTCTGATCATATTCCCACCTGAATACTGAATTCCATCTCCTCTACTGTCATTCCTTCGCATATCCTCACCCTATTGCTTTCCACTGCAACTGTTCCTGCAGCCTTCAAGCATTTTGTGGTTACATCTCTCCGCAAGAAACCCTCACTTAGACCCTGCCTGTCCTTCTAATTATCGACCCATCCCCTCCTCCCCTTTATTTATAAACTACTTGAACGTGAGGTTTACCATTGTTGTCATGACTTTCTCTCCTCTCAAGCCTTTCTGGATCCATTGCAATCTGGCTTTCATATTCTAGATTTTACTGAAATGGCTCTTGCCAAAGTTCTCAGTAACTTGTTCTAACCAAATCCAAGAGCCTTTATTCAGTCCTCATCTTTCTTGATTTATCTGCTGCTTTTGACACTGTTGATCACTACCTTCTCCTAGATACCTTGTCCTCGTTTGGTTGTAAGGGCTCTGTTTTGTCCTGGTTCTCTTCTGATCTCTCCCACTGCATTTTTAGTGTATGTTCTGGTGGATCCTCTTCTACTGCTTTTTCTTGCTGTCAGTCGGTATACCCCAAAGGTCTGTCCTGGGACCTCTCCTTTTTCTCTCTACACCCAGTCCCTTGGTGCATTCATCTCCTCCCATGATTTTCTGTACCATCTGTATGCTAATGATGCTTAGATTTACCTCTCTACACCTGAAATCTTTCTGGGAATCCTGGCCCAGATCTCTGCTTACTTATCTGACATTTCTGCCTAGATGTCTCACTGCTGTTTGAAATTGAACAAGGCCAAAACTGAGCTTCTTATCTTTCCCCTAAACCCACCTCCCCCATTCCTCCCTTCTCTGTTTCTGTGGATATCACACTACTCCTTCCTGTTTCCTCAGCTCGCACCCTAGGAGTCCTCTTTGACTGCTCCTTCTCCTCCTCCACACACATCCAACTAATAGATAAAACCTGTCGTTTCTTTCTCTATAGCATCAGCAGAATTCACCTCTTCCTTTCTGAATACTACTAAGACCCTTATCCACTCTTTAGTCACCTCCTGTCCAGACTACTCCTGTTACTACTGAGCATTTATATAGCACTACAAGACATAGGCAGCGCTGCACAGACATGTAAGAGATAGTTTCTGCTTATCGGAGCTTACAATCTAGTCAAGACAGACAACACAGTAAGTGTAGACAGGGATATATCTAGGGGGAATAGTAAGGAAACACAAAGGAGATCAGGTGAGTCAAGACTATTGCAGTCTTCTCCTTGGTGGTGTCCCTCTGAATTATCTCTCTCCTTTTTAATCTGTTTAGCTGCGTGGCCAATCTTCTGCCAGTCTTACTATGCTCATGTAACCCCTCTAAGTCGCTTCATTGGCTCTCTATCCATTTCCATATCCAGTTCAAACTTCTCTTATTGACTTATACGTGCATTCACTCTGTTGCTCCTCACTGCCTTTCCTCTCTTATCTCTCCCTACACCCCACCAAAGGAACTCCACCCTTCTGGCAGATCGCTTCATCTGTGTTCTTCCACTGCCAACTCCAGACTCAATCGTTCACCTTGCAGCTCCTTATACCTGGAACAAACTACCTGAGTCAGTATGTCAGGCTGCATCTCTGGCCCTTTTCAAATCCATGCTTAAAAATGCACATCTTCAAGGCTGCTTTTGGATTCTGATCCACTTAGTCTCCTGCTCTCTGACTGTGTTTCCTTACCATTCCTCTAGACATATGGTAGTCCCCAGCTTGTTGTGTTAGAAACATGACGACAGAAAAAGACCACATGGCCTATCTAGTCTGGCCTTCCTTATCAACCACTACAACATTCCCCTTTTTTCCTTTAGAGATCCTTTGTGTTTGTCCCATGCTGCTCTGAATTCAGATACTGTCCTCATCTCTACCACCTCCACTGGAAGACTTTTCAACGGATCCACCACTCTTTCCACAAAGAAATATTTCCGCATATCACTCCTGAATCTATTCCCTTTCACCCTCATCCCATGTACCCTTGTAGCAGAGCTTGCTTTCAATTGAAAGAGGCTCTCCTCCTGTGCATTTATGCCACGGAGATATTTAAACATCTCAATCATATCACCTCTATCCCGCCTTTCCTCTATGGTGTACATATTAAGATCCTTAAGTCTGTCCTCATACGCTTTATAATGAAGACCACTAACAATTTTAGTAGCCACCCTCTGTATTGACTCCAGCCTATTTATATCCTTTTAAAGGTGCGGTCTCCAGAATTGCACACAATACTCCAAATGAGGTTGCACCAAAGACTTACACAGAGGCACTATCACCTCCTTTCTTCTGCTGGCCATTCCTCCCCCTATGCACCCAAGCATCCTTTTAGCTTTTGTAGTCACCTTTTCTACCTAAGAACATAAGAACATAAGACATGCCATACTGGGTCAGACCGAGGTCCATCAAGCCCAGTATCCTGTTTCCAACAGTGGCCAATCTAGGTCATACGTACCTAGCAATATCCCCAAAAGACACAGGTTCCACAATGCTTGTACTGGGTCAAGCATTGATATCCTGGGTCCCTTTTTAATACCTGTTCAGCTTCTTTAAGATCATCAGACACAATCACGCCTAGGTCCCGCTCTTCTTTAGTGGACAAAAGTACTTCACCACCTATACTATATTGCTCCCTTGGATTGCTGCAGCCCAAATACATGACCTACATTTTTTAACATAAAATCTCAGCTGCCAAATTCTAGACCATTCTTCAAGCTTAGCTAGATCCCTCCTCATGTTATCTACAACTTCCTGGGTGTATACTATATTGCAGATTTTGGTATCATCCGCAAAGAGGCAACCCTTACCCGACAGCCCTTCCGCTATATCACCAACAAAGATGTTAAAAAGAATCGGACCAAGGACAGATCCCTGGGGCACACCACTGGTAACATCCTTCTCCTCAGAGTGAGCTCCATTTACCTGTACCCTTTGTCGCCTCCCACCCAACCAATTTGCCTCTTTGTGGATGTTACCAAATCTGCAATAGAGTAGACACCCAGGAAGGTGTAGATAACATGAGGAGGGATCTAGCTAAGCTTGAAGAATGGTCTAGAATTTGGCAGCTGGGATTTAATGTTAAAAAATGTAATGTCATGCATTTGGGCTGCAGCAATCCAAGGGAGCAATAAAGTATAGGGGGTGAAGTACTTTTATCCACTAAAGAAGAGCAGGACCTAGGCGTGGTTGTGTCTGATGATCTTAAAGTAGCTAAACGGGTAGAAAAGGCGACGGCAAAAGCTAGAAGGATGCTTGGGTGCATACGGAGAGGAATGGCTAGCAGAAAAAAGGAGGTGATAATGCCTCTGTATAAGTCTTTGGTGCAACCTCATTTGGAGTATAGTGTGCAATTCTGGAGACCGCACCTTCAAAATGATGTGAACAGGATGGAGTCAGTGCAGAGGGTGGCTACTAAAATGATTAGTGGTCTTCATTATAAAGCATATGAGGGACAGACTTAAGGATCTTAATATGTACACCTTAAAGGAAAGGCGGGATAGAGGTGATATGATTGAGATGTTTAAATACCTCCGTGGCATAAATGTTCAGGGAGAGAGCCTCTTTAAATTGCAAGCAAGTTCTGCTATGAGGGTACATGGGATGAGTGTGAAGGGAGATAGATTCAGGAGTGATATGCAGAAATATTTCTTTATGGAAAGAGTAGTGGATCCGTGGAATAGTCTCCCAGTGGAGGTGGTAGAGATGAGGACAGTAACTGAATCCAAAAAAGCATGGGACAAACACAGAGGATCTCTAAAGGTAAAAAGGGGACTGTTGTTGTAGTTGATATGGAAGGATGGACTAGATAGGCCATGTGGTCTTTTTCTGTCGTCATATTTCTATGTTTTTATGTTTCTATGGTACTAAAGAAATTATATGTTGAGGGTGTTGTATTTGTTTTATGTGTTTTTGTGTAGTTTTTTGTTTTGTATTTCTCCCAATATGATATGTTATAAATGATGTAAATAAACATTGTCGTTAACTATTTTATTGTATCTTTTGTTAAATTATAAAACTGATTTTTTATGTATTAATGTTTCATTTTTAAGTTGTAATTGATTGCTTTGGATTTATGTTTGCTCAATTATATTTGCAATTTAGTGGTTATTTGTTTATATAATATTCATTATAGATATCTTAAAAGCAGACTGGCTAGGGGGCTACACAAGGAATGGCTTGAGAAACACTGATGTCCATCAATACAGTATAGCCTCTTGTTGCATCTATTGCTAACATCAAAATAAATGGCATAATATGAAATACTGTGCTCTAAAATTTATAAAATACAATCAAAAACAAGCCTTCACCCTCTAGGCCTTATGCTTATACTTTTTTTTATCAGACCTCTTAAATCACTTGGTCCAACAGTTTATTTTTGATAGACTCCTGTAAATAAAGGAGTGGAGGAGTAGCTAATGGTTAGAGCACTGGCTTGGGAACCAAGAGACCAGGGTTCAATTCCCACACACAGTGCTCTACACATACACAAAAGATGATCCTTGCTTTCCAAGGGACTAGGGAGTTTAAGGAATATGATTAAATACACATGGGTACAGATAGAAGAATAAGGGGATCAGGATTCAAAAGCAGCCTTGAAGAGATGAGTTTTTAATCTGGATTTGAATAGGACCGGAGATGGAGCCTGATGTACTGACTCATGTAACCTGCTTCAGGCACACAGTGCAGCAAGGTGGAAAGAATGGAGTCTAGAGTTGGCAGTAGAAGAGAAGGGAATAGATAAAAAGGATTAGCTTGATGAGTGGAGGAATGGTGGAGAGAGAAACAAGAAAGAAGAGGTAGTAAGTAGCCAAAGAATGAATGCATCTTGTTGTGACCCCCTGCCTAGGCCAATGGCCGATAAGCAAAAGGGCTGCCTTATTTGCCCTTTTGAGTACTGTCCCAAGTCTTTGGCTGCCAGCACTGAATGCTGGGACTTGTAGTTTCAGATACTCTCCAAGCAAAGTAGTGTGACCACACAGTTTGTTAGGCAAAACAAAGAAATTTATTGCAGGGTTTCCCCCTCGCATCAAAATTCTTAGTGCCAAAAGAAGGCAAGGATAAATTCTCCAAAGTAAATGAAGAAGAGGAACAAAACAGGCTTAAACATCAAAGTCAGGAATATTCTTTCCACAGCAGCTGTATTCAGCTTTCTTCAGATAAACGCCTTTCACTGCTATGGCTGCTAATCACATCAGGCAAACTTAAAACTTCTAGCAAGAGTTTTCTTTCTCACTCAGCTTGACAAAAACCAGGTTAAACAAACTTCTTCTCATGGCCTGAACCTAGCACATGTTTAGTTTGTTTGTCTTACAGAATGAGCATTCCATTTCTGCTACGTCACTATCACAAGGACTTTCATACGTTTCTATCTGCATTTCTTCAACAGCTTCACTTGAGTCATCTTCCTGGGAGCTTATATCAGAAGGTTTGAATTTTACACTCTGCAGAAACTCTTTCAGCTTTCCTAAAAAGTGTTCTTTCTGCTCTGCACCAGCATAGTTTAAAGAAGGAGTTTCTCTCTCATAGAATAGCTTATCAACAGCCTCTAAAGCTGATTCATGGCACTTACTTGAACTGTTCCTGTTCCTGCCTGGAGCTGCTCTCACTGCCTTTTGTCTAGCACAGCGTTCAGCGCTTTTCCTCAGCTCTCTGACCACGTCTTCAGAAAAGCCTCTGTTAGGAACTGTAGCAAACTTGTCTTCCCCACCTCTCTTACTTGGCTGGCTCTCTGAGCTGCTTCCCCATGTGGAAACAAACCTCTCCAGCTTCTTTTCTCTAGGATGCTTTAGGACAGGTTCCAACCTTGGTTGTACTGCTTTCTGAGAGTAAATAATCAGCTGTCCTTCCTTCTCCACTCCTTCGCTCCTCGTGCTCCCTTTTCCCGTGGCTTCCTTTTTACTCCTGACTCTCGCTTGGCTCTTCCTCAAACTCTGAAGCAGTTTTAAAATGGTGCTTCTTTTCAGCCACCCCCTCCTCTCTGCACACGTGAGAGCTGTTAGGGCTCAACCTAGCTCTTACGTTACTGCTTGGGCAGGGCTTAGCTCTAGCTACTGCATGCTCCGGTGGCTTGTGGTTTCTATGGGAACCCTGTTTACATCTGTCTTTAAAGGTACATTCCTCACTTCTCTCCCATTCCATCTCATCCACACAGCTCACCTTATCACAATCTGTAGGTCAGTAGGAGAAGTTTGAATTGTTTCTAGAAACGGATAAGGAGCCAATGAAATGACATGAGAGGAGGGATATAGTAACACTGGTAGAAGATTAGCTGTGCAGCTGAGTTTTGAACAGATTGAAGGGGAGATAGATAAGAACATAAGAAATGCCTTACTGGGTCAGACAAAGATCCATCAAACCCAGTATCCTGTTTCCAACAGTGGCCAATCCATGCCACAAGTACATAGCAGGTTCCCAAAGAGACTCACAGGATCCATAATGCGTGTCCTAGGGCAAGCAGTGGATTTCTTGGGTCCTCTTTAATAATGGTTTATGGATCTTTCCTCCAGGAACTTGTCCAAACCTTTTTTAAACCCAGCTACATTAAAAGCTTTTACTACATCCTCTGGTAACAAATTCCAGAGTTGGATTATGCATTGAGTAAAAAAAAAACATTTCTCTTAAATTAGTTTTAAATGGGTTGCATTGTTTCTCCAGGACCAAGCAGGAAGTCAGTCCTCACATATGGGTGACGTCGGCGCTGACGGAGCCCCCGTGCGGAGCATTTCCCCAGCTTTCATAGAAAGCCTTTGGGAATGCAGCAGGCATGCGCGGTCCCCTTCCCGCCCAAGGGTGCCATCTTGCTCAGTCTTCTTTTTTCTGCGGAGCCCGACAGATGTATATTCGTTTCACCCGAGGAAGAAGTTGATTTTCTCTGCGTTAACCTGTTTTTCTTCGGTTCGACGCCGGTTTCCCTTTCCCGCCTGGGCCAGATACATCGGTATTGAGCCCAGATCTCTTTTTCGGTTTTTGTCCTTAGTGACTAGCATTCGCGCCATTTTTTTCTTTTTTCACTGGCAGCCCTGTCTTTTGACCTTGCAGGGCCCTTTTTCCCCCGATGGTTGCCAGCGGGTTTAAAAAGTGTGATCGGTATAAGAAACTTATGTCTCTCACCGACACACATGACTGCTGCCTCTGGTGCCTCGGACCCGATCATGACCCGATGATCTGTGGTCCGTGTGGGAAGATGTCCGTTAAGGAGTCGGCAGCACCAAAAGGACAGAATCTTCTCTGACTCCGCGTCCGGTAGGGCCCGGACCTCGTCAGAGGCCTCGACATCTCGGGACTCCGGCCCCGAGCAGCGTCGAGGCTCCTCTGAAAGGGGGTCTCCCTCGCGGGAGCATCGTAAGAAGAAAAAACCCGCGAGGGCGGTGTCGGTGGACGCACTTGGCTCCTCGAGGGCCAAGTCGCATAGCCTTGAACGCCGTCCCGGGTCTTAAGAGGCCTGCAAAACAACCTCGTGTGGAGATGGAGTCCCCGGGTCACGTGAGTACTTTAGTCCTCGTGGACTCACCTCCAGGGGAGCCAACGTCGGGCCCGAGTCGGGGGCTGCTGAGTCTCCTGAGCTCAGACTCAGGTTGACGGCCTTGGAGAGCAGCTTGGCTACCTTCATGGAACAGCAGCAGGCACTGATCGCCGGTCTCACCGATGCATCTGCCCCGACCACCAGGACATCGACGTCCAAGTCGACCCGATCCTCGAGTCCATGCGAGCTCGAGTCGATCCTCGGCCAAGTCCCCCTCGGCTTCCCGTTCGGGACCGAGGTCGTCTATGCCGGTAACCTCGGTGTCGGGGCGGATGGCATCGATGCCTGCCCGACTGGAGCCGCTCGATTCCTCCTCAGAGGAGTCCGGCTGGGAGATGGAAAATGAGGAGTTGCCCGACACCTTTCGGACTTTGTGCGTTCCTTCGGACTTGCCCGAGTCCAAGCCTCGGAGAAGGTCCCCCCGGAGGATACCCGGTTCTCGGACTTCGTGCGGGACATGGCCAAGGCTTTGGCATTCCCCATGGATCCCAAGAAGGAGCCTCGAGCCGAGGAGCTCGAGGCCCTCCAGTATGACTCTCCTCCGAAGGAGGCCTTTACTGTTCCGGTTCTTCCGATGTTGGAACGGTTGCTCTTCCGCATGTGGGAGGTGCCGGCATCGATGCCGGTTTTAAGCAAGCGGGTCGATTCCATCTATCGAGTCCTCAAGAGCCACGGGTTCCAAAAGGCACTATTATCGCACCACTCCATGGTTGTGGAATCGGTCATGCATCGTCTGAAGAGTCAGAAGATGCAGTCTTCGGTGCCTCCTGGCCAGGAGGCCCGGAACCTGGATGCCCTCAGTAAGAAGTGCTTCCAGGGCTCTATGCTTGCTTGCCGTGTCCAGATCTACCAGCTGTACATGGGCATGTACCTTCGAGACCTGGCAAAGGAGATTGCCGGGTTCTCTGCTGGTCTCTCCGAGGAACCTTTGCAGAGGTTCAATGCTCTGTCCTCGGGTATTCATGAGTGCTCGAAGTTTATATCTCGAGCAGCCTATGATGGCTTCAAGGCTTCGGCCCGGGTAGCCACGGCCGGCATCGGTGCACGCCGTCAGGCTTGACTACAATCATCGGACCTCGAGCCATCTGTGCAGGACAAGTTGGTCGATGTCCCCTGCCAAGGTGAAAACCTCTTTGGCAAGCCCATGGCTGACAAGGCTGCAGAACTCGAGACCGAGACTCTTACCCGAACAAGGCCGGGAGGGGCCTCCGGAACAGCACTGCCCAATCGGGGCAGCTCTACAACAGTTAAAGCTTCGCGCCATCGGGCGCGCCCGCGCCTGGCGGACCCGCGCCTGAGGGCCTCGCCAGAGGGCCCTTTGGCGTGGCCCTTAGGCGGGGCACGACAGGAGATCTAACATAATCCAGAAATCCTCATGCAAGTCTTTGTTTACCAGGCGGTTTACATCCTCCAGTAAGAAGACATCACGCTATAAGGACATGAACCAACAACTCTCAATATACAATTGATCTCTCATGGTTTTTGCAAGTATAATCTAACATACTTCAATGTTAATAATTACCACACTATTAGCTGAGTCTCACTAGTAATTTCCTCCCGTGTTTTGTTCACAGTAGCCATATTGCAATCTCTACCATTCTGTTGTCACTAGTCAAACTGCTACATAGTTTGGTTGTTGCCAGTAGCCCCACCTTGTAATTTACTGTTGTCAGTAGCTTCACCACTGTAACTTACTGTTACTAGCAGCCTCACCATTGTACATTACTGTTGTCAGTAGCCTCACCACTGTAACTTACTGTTGCTAGCAGCCTCACCATTGTACATTACTGTTGTCAGTAGCCTCACCACTGTAATTTACGGTTGCTAGCAGCCTTACTGTTGTCAGTAGAACTATTCCTATATAGTTGCTTCCATTGGTGCCTTTGCACCACAAGCACATCTTCAGCGGAACCTACCTGAACTAATTCTCCATCATGCCTGGCATGGGCATTTTCAACATCTCTAATGCCCTTCTATACACCATCTTCATCACCATTCTCATCCACTTCTCCGAAGCTCTTTTGCTGGACCCCAATCACATACCTATACTACATGGAACTAACAGAAAATGCTACCGCAATCATCATCAACATTCTCCTTATATCCACCATAAGAGGCAGTCTCACCTACTCTACATTACCTTAGACCTTTCTACCACCACAAAAATCAATAAAACAGAACCCAAATGTGACCTGAGGTGCGCGCTTATTAATGCACGCTCTATTCGCAATAAATGGCCTATCATAACAGATTTAATATCTACCCGAAACTTAGATATTTTATTGGTCACTGAGTCTTGGTTATCAGACTCAGACTCAGTGATAATAAATCAAATGACTCCCCCGAACTTCTCCATCTATAAGTGTAACAGAGAGAACAGAAGAGGCGGTGGTGTATTCATCCTCGCTAAATCATCCTTACAATACCGAGTAAGTCTTGCTAGGAGCACTCATTGTCTCGACCCTTAACAATTTCCAATAAGAATAACTCCATTAATCTTATCTACTCATCTCCAAATGCCCGCCCTGAGGACATCTCAGATATAATTAGCCTTGCATGTAACCCTGACAACCCCAGCAAGCCGAACTGGCTGTTAGGCGATTTTAACCTCGCATCCTTACCACATGCCTCTGCCAACGCCTTACTTGACGCCATGGAAAATCTTGACTACAAGCAAATTATTAACATCCAGACACACCAACGTGGCAACATCCTAGACCTCATATTTGCCCCGCCTGCAGTAACAGACCATAACAGTCAGCTTGACCTCACCATCACTCCGGTCCCTTGGTCAGATCATAGCCTGATAACCTTCCAGATACCTTCAAATTCGAATCATCCAAATATACCAAAAATGCACCTCCACCATATCATAGACGTTTTAAATCACTGGATATAGAAGTTTTCAATGCACAAGCTCTACCTAAGTTATCAATTTCAACGACTGACATCAATCAAATGGTTGACAACTGGAATGATACACTCCAACAACATGCACAACTAACTACAACTCACAATTCTATTGCTCCTAACAAGGATCCTAACATAAGGCATAACGCCCCCTGGTTCTCTCCAGATATTCGAACATCGCTACTTCAACTGAGAAGACTAGAAAGAAAGTGGAGACGCTCTCATGAAACCATCATCCACGATGAATACATGGCACACCTCAAAAGTCACCGTGAACTAATGTGGTCCAAAAGGAAGGAACATCATTCAACTTTACTTAGTCGTTCACTTAACAAACCCCGCGAGCTATTCAACTTAGTTAAATCACTTTCCAAGGAGCCCTCACCGCAGCAGCAAGAATGCATACATCCCCAACAGTATGCAAATTACATTCAATCCAAACTAACCAGAACAATTTCGGTTTCATCACAATCATCCCCCCAATTCAAGCAGTCACAAACACTACTCCTCAGTATCTCACCTCCATCACCCAAAACCATTAAAGAACTAATTGCCAACTTGAATACCACTACCGCAGCCAACGACCCATGCCCAGCACACTGGATCAAATCAATGCGCGCGGAGCTTAGTCCATATATAGCCAAAATTGCAAACCTCTCCTACTCCACTGGAACTTTCCCTGTTGCTCTCAAGCAGACTTCAATACGTCCCCTATTAAAGAACAACCAGATCGACCCTAAGAAGGAAGAATCATACCGTCCAATCTCCAGCATCCCGCTTCTTGCCAAAATTCTGGAGAAAGAGACACAACGCCAAATTCAGCAATATATTGACACATCTTCCCCCCTAGATCCATGCCAACATGGATTTAGGGAAATGCATGGAGTCGAGTCTCTCATGACCTCATTAATCAATTCGCTCATCTGTGAAATCAATAACATAAGATCTGGTGTCGCAATGATCTTCCTCGACATATCCGCTGCGTTTGATTCGGTAGACCATAAGATTCTACTATCGCGACTCTACGAAAAGGGCATACAAGGTCTAGCATGGAACTGGTGTAAGTCATACCTCGAAGATCGCTGGCAACATGTTCGCATCGACTCCAAAACATCAGAACCATTCCTCCAAACACAAGGGGTTCCACAAGGCTCCTCTCTATCGGCGCTCCTCTTCAATATATATATGCAGCCTATCTGCCAAATCACCAAATCTTTTAATGTTTCCTGCCTCATTTACGCTGATGACGTGCTTATTTTCACCCCGATTGATATAACTAATCCAAATTACACAAACTTAACCAACTGTTTCAATGCAATAGCAGATTGGCTTTTAGATCAAAACATGCGAATCAACTTCAAAAAGACTGAAGTTTTAATTGTCACAAGAAACAAGCTATTCTCCCCACCTGCATTCCTCAAGGTACGGGACGCCGAGCTCCCAATCAAGAATTCAATCCATTACCTAGGTGTGATCCTTGATCAACGACTTGATTTTACCGCTCACATAAAAAACACGGTAAAAACTATTTACTTCAAGATAAAAACTTTACGCCACCTAAGACCCATGCTAGAATACAGCGACTTCCGCTCAATATTCCAAGCAATAGTCACTCCACACTTTGACTATGCGAATATTGTACTACAAGGTCTGCCGAAGAACACCATTAACCCCCTGCAACTAGCAATGAATGCTGCGGCCCGTATCCTAGTTGGAGCATCTAAGAGAGACCATATCATGCCAATCCTTAGGGACCTTCACTGGCTCCCTATAGATTGTAGAATTAGGTACAAAGCTATTCTCATTTACATTCAAGGCCTTAAATAATCTATCACCAGCAACGACTTCAGACCTCATCAGTCTACCTCCCGAGACAAGAACCAGGAGAACACTTGCTGAAAATATGCTAGTCATTCCCAGTGAATCCACAAATTGGTCCCAAACTACAATCAACAGAGCATTTAAATCTTATGCGCCTAGATGCTGGAATAAACTTCCTACAGATATCAGATCAATACGAGACATGAAGCAGTTCAGGAAGGCTATCAAGCATTACCTATTCACTGAATACTTCCAGCCACCGTAATCCTAATATAAGATGTCATAAGACAAACTCATATGCATAACTACTCTATAAGACATACCTTCTTGAACTAAAATTCTGTTGTATTTCCGCTGCTCACTAAAATCTCTATACTAGTTGAACTTATGTAAATAGTTATTCGTTATTGTAGATAGTTATCCTTGTTTTCCCAAGTTTATTTCCCTGTTATATGTAACTCATACGTGTTTTTTCAAATGTATTGAGAATGTTTTGTTCCATGTAAACCGCGCTGATGCTAAAGAGCGCGGTATATAAGAAACTTTAAATAAATAAATAAATAAATAAGGCTGTCCAGAAAAACCTCTGCCCCTTCTCAGAAGAAGAAGGGCTCGGGAAAAAAGACCTTTTACCCGAGGAAGTCATCTGCCTATAAACAGTACCCTCATTATCAGGCCTCTGTAGCTCCCCAACAGGGTCAGCAGGCCAAGGGGCAGGGTCATGGGCCCCGTAGGCAGAAGGCCCCCAAGCCTCCTACTCCAGCTTCTGCTCAGCAGGGAGGGGGATTTTGACTGCAATGGCATAGCCTCTCCTCCTCAGCTGGCCCCTATCAGCACTGGAGGCAGGCTGGCCCTGTTCGCCCACAGTTGGTCAGCCGTCACAAGGGATACCCGGGTTCTAAGTATAGTCCAGAAGGGCTTTCTCCTCCACTTCCACCAGGTACCCCCCTCCTATTTTCCAGGGGAGCCTCCCAGACTCCCTCTGCACAGGGACTTACTCCTGCAGGAGTTGGCAGGTCTTCTGAAGGAACAGGCAGTAAAACCGGTGCCCCACCACCTGAGAGATCAAGGCTTCTATTCCAGGTACTTCCTGGTACCAAAAAGAACAGGAGGCCTCAGACCCATCCTAGACTTGCGAAACCTGAACAAGTTCCTGGAGAGGGAAAAGTTCAAGATGCTTACCCTTGGAATCCTGCTGCCCTACCTCCAGCAGGGAGATTGGCTATGCTCCTTAGACCTAAAGGATGCTTATACTCACATCCTTATTCATCCAGACCACAGACAATATCTCAGATTTGTAGTGGGAGGAAACCATCATCAGTACAGAGTGCTGCCTTTTGGCCTTATATCCGCCCCCAGGGTATTCACCAAGTGCCTGGCGGTGGTAGCGGCCTACCTCAGGGTTCAAGGCCTCTTTATCTTTCCATATCTGGACGATTGGCTCATCATGGGACAATCCCCGCAAGAGGCCAATCAAGCCACCCTTTGCACTGTTGCTCTGCTTCAGCAGCTGGGGTTTGTCATAAACTTCGCAAAGTCCAGTTTGCAGCCCTCCCAGAACATGGAGTTCATAGGAGCTCGACTGGACACCTTTCTGGCAAAGGCCTTTCTACCAGTGGACAGGGCCCACAGATTGATGGATCTAGCCAGGCTATTCCACAGCAATTCTCTGGTCTCCGCCAGACAATTCCTGAGGCTCTTAGGCCACATGGCATCCACGGTCCATGTAACTCCAAATGCCCGTCTACACATGAGGCCTGCTCAATGGGGCCTCAGGACTCAGTGGCACCAGGCCACAGGAAGCCTCACGGACAAAGTGAGGGTGTCCAGCCTACTACAGTCTTCGCTGCAATGGTGGCTTCATCTTCCGAATCTAGTGCAAGGGGTGCCTTTTCAGGCACCTCCACACTCTCGGGTGCTGACAACCGATGCTTCTCTTCAAGGTCGGGGTGCACATTGCCAAGGGGCATGTACTCAAGGCCTGTGGACTCCTTGGGAGGCCGCACAGCAGATCAATCTCTTAGAACTGAGAGTTATCCGCTTAGCCCTGAGAACTTTCTCTTATCTCATCTCTCACCAGTCCATCTTGGTTCAGACGGACAATCAAGTTGCTATGTTCTCTGTGAACAAACAAGGGGGCACAGGGTCCCGCCTTCTATGTCAGGAAGCGCAGAAACTGTGCTCCTGGGCAGTCAATCATGGCATTCTTCTCAAAGCAGTCTACCTCCCAGGTCAGGAGAATTACCTGGCAGACAGATTGAGCAGGATCCTGCAGCCGCACGAATGGCAGTGGAATCCTTTAGTGGTTCAACAGATCTTCCTGAGATGGGGTCTTCCAACCATAGATCTCTTTGCCAGTCCTCTGAACCGTCAACTACCCAGGTTCTGTTCCAGACAACCGCATCCTCTCAGAGTAGTAGCAGATGCGTTTCTCATTCCATGGTCTACAGGCCTCCTATATGCGTTTCCTCCCACGCCTCTAGTGTCCAAGACACTTTTCAAGGTGACCCGGGACAAGGCCTTAGTGATTCTGGTGGCCCCCAGGTGGCCAAGGCAACCCTGGTTCCCACTACTGTTGCAACTGGCGGTGGACACTCCTCTTCCTCTGGGGATGCAACCTGATCTCCTGTCTCAGGAGCAGGGATCTCTCTTGCACCCCATTCTCGAGTCCCTCAATTCGATGGCCTGGCTGCTTGAAAGGGTAGTCCTAGTGCCTTTACTACTGCCTAGGGAAGTGGAGGACGTAGTCTTGGCCTCTAGGAGGCAGTCCACCAGAAAGTCTTATGCCCTTAAGTGGTGTAGATTCTCTACCTGGTGTACTCAACACAACAAGAATCCCTTCTCATGCCTGATACCAGTGGTGCTGCAGTATTTGCTTCACCTGTCCAACCTAGGCCTTAAGTCCAATTCTGTTAGAGTTCATCTTAGTGCTCTTTCAGCACACCACTCACAGGTGGAGGGTCAGTCTCTATCCAGCCATCCTTTGGTGGCTCGCTTCCTCAGAGGCCTGCTTTTGCTTAAGCCTCCAATTCGTCCACCTGCCCCTGAGTGGGATTTGAATGTGGTCTTGCAACAGCTTACTTGCCCACCATTTGAACCTATGGCTACTTGCCCTCTGCGTTTTCTGTCCTGGAAAGCGCTTTTTCTGGTAGCCCTTACCTCAGCAAGGCGAGTGAGTGAGCTTCAGGCCCTAGTATCAGAAGCACCATATACTAGGTTCTATAGGAACAGGGTAGTCTTACGGACTCACCCTAAGTTCCTTCCAAAGGTTGTCTCCTCCTTCCACCTCAATCAGGAGGTGGTTCTTCCAACTTTCTTTCCCAGGCCTCATGCTAGCCGGGCTGAGATGGTCTTGCATACCCTGGACTGTAGGAGGGCATTGTCCTTCTACCTTGACCGTACGCGGGAGCACCGGAGGGCAGTTCAGCTCTTCATCTCTTTAATAAGTTTGGGTTGGCTGTCTCCAAGCGTACTTTGTCCATATGGGTAGCTGACTGCATCGTCTGGGCTTACAGGGCAGCCGGCCTCTCGTTGCAGGGTCGAGTTACGGCTCACCGTGTCAGGGCGAAGGCTGCATCAGTGGCTCATCTCCGCTCTGTTCCGTTGGCAGACATCTGCCGGGCCGCCACTTGGTCTTCAAGCCAGACTTTTGCGGCCCACTACTGCCTTGAGAGGAAGTCCCGCAGGGACAGTGCTTTCGGGCAAGCGGTACTCCGTAATCTCTTTGGGGTCTAGGCAGCTCCTACCCTCCGGCCCTAGTGTTGGGCTACCTTTCGGGGGTGTTATCAGAGAAGATTCTGTTCTTGCATGCTGATGCTCTAGAGGGAGCTCATTTTTTCAGTTTGGGGCCTCTGGTAGCCCTGAGCTAGGGAGTCCCATATGTGAGGACTGACTTCCTGCTTGGTCCTGGAGAAAGAGTAGCTACTCACCTGTAACAGGTGTTCTCCAGGAGCAGCAGGAATCAGTCCTCACAACCCTCCCTCCTCCCCTTGGAGTTGCAGTCCTATGATTTATATTTTGCTATTTTTGCTGTCTTTTAGCTATGTCATCAGACTGAGCAAGATGGCACCCTTGGGCGGGAAGGGGACCGCGCATGCATGCTGCATTCCCAAAGGCTTTCTATGAAAACTGGGGAAATGCTCCGCACGAGGGCTCCGTCGGCGCCGACGTCACCCATATGTGAGGACTGATTCCTGCTGCTCCTAGAGAACACCTGTTACAGGTGAGTAACTACTCTAGCTTCATTGTGTATCCTCTAGTCTTTGTACTTTTTGATGGCATAAACAACTGATCTACGTTTACCCATTCCATTCATTAATTTATAGACACCTATCATATCCCGCCTCAGCCATCTCTTTTCCAAGTTGAAGAGCCCCAACCTTTTAAACCTCTCCTCATAGGGGTATCCTTCCATTCCCTTTACCATTTTTGTTGCTTTTCTTTGTACCTTTTCTAATTCAGCTATATCCTTTTTAAGATATGGCAACCAGAGCTGTACGTAATATTCAAGATGCGGTTTCACCATGGAATGATACAGAGACATTATAATATCCTTTGTTTTATTCTCTATTCCTTTTCTGATGATTCCTAGCATTCTCTTTGCTTTCTTGGCTGCTGCTGCATACTGGGTGGAGGGTTTCAACATATTATCCACTATGATGCCTAAATCTTTTTCCTGGGTGCTGGTTTCTTAGGTGGTACCTTTCATCATGTAACCATAGTTTGTGGTGTTCTTTCCTAGGTGCATAACTTTACACTTGTCCACATTAAATTCCATCTGCCATTTGTACGTCCAGTCTTCCAGTTTTTCACAATCCTCTTGGGTTTTAACAACTTTGAATAATTTTCTCTCATCTGCAAATTAGATCACCTCACTCATCATTCCTATTTTCAGGTCATTTATGAATATGTTAAAAAGCAGCAGACCTAGTACAGATCCCTGGAGTACTGCACTAGTCACCTTTCACCGTTGAGAAAATGGGAGATCAGTAAGGAGAGAGTTGCAATAGTCTAGATGGAAGATGATGAGAGAGTGGATAAGGGTCTTTGTAGTGTGTTCTGAGAGGAAGGAGCAAATTTTGCTAATCTTCTAGAGAAACAACAGATTTTAGCTGTCTATTGGATATATGTAGAGAATGAGAGAGGAGGCAAAAGTGATTCCTGGAATGCTAGCTGAAGAAACAGCGAGGATGATAGTGTCATCCACAGAAATAGAGAACGGAAAAGGGTGGAATTTGGTTTTAGGAGAAGCTCCATCTTGGTCATATTCAGTTTCAGATAGTGGTGGGACATCAAGGCAGCAACCTCAGACAAGCAGGAAGAGATTCAAAGTCTGGATTCCTGGAGAGATTTCTGGGATAGAGAGAGAAATCTGAGGGTCGTAAGTGTAAAGATACAGCTGAAAACCATGGGAGCTAATCAGGGCATCAAGAGAACAAGTGTAGAGAGAAAAGAGAAGAGGTTCCAAGACAGAGTCCTGAGGTACACCAACTGAAATTGGGATAACAGTGGAGGAACCACAGAAAGTTTGATGGGAGAGATAAGAAGAAAATCAAGACAGAACAGAGCCTTGAAATCCAAATGAAAAAAGGGTATTAATATAGTATATGACGGCAGATAAAGACCAGTATGGTCCATCTAGTCTGCCCAGCAAGCTGACAAGAGTAGGTGCATCCTCTGCTACGTGCAGGTCACCCCTCCCCATGCCCCTGCGCAGGGGTGCACCCACTGCTCCATGCAGGTCACCCCACTCATTGAGGCGTTCATGTCCATTTTCCTTTCCCTCCTTTGAAGTTCATTCCATCCGTCTTTTTAATCCCCTTTCTCTCCGAATCGCTGTCATCTATAGACCCCCTGACAAGTCCTCTTCTACCCCTCACTGATTTTGACTCTTGTTTTCAGGCCTCCATGCTATCGGCCAGAATTAGTTCCTACATACTCTATGTGGGTATGTTCCTTAGAGAGGTGGCTAAGGATTTGGAGTTAATGGCTCCTTTTCTCCCTGATGACAAGAGAGCAGATTATCTCACTCTTGTAAAGCATGCTCAGAATGTTTCAAAGTTTGTTAACTGAGCAACTTTTGACTGTTTTGAGTGCATCAGCAGGGGTGCACGCAGGATTGCTTGGCTTCAAGCATCGGATCTTGAACAGTGGGTTCAGGATAAGTTGGGTAGTATCCCTTGCACCGGTGAAAACCTGTTCGGTAAGGATTGGCAGGACAAGGCCTCTCAGAATCTGAGAACACTACCCTCAATAGTCTATCTAGATCTACTGCCAACCCAGCTAGGAAAAAAGCAGCAAAGAAAGCTTTTTTTCAATAAGAAGTACTACTATCCTTCTTATACTCCTGCTGTTCAGTGTCAGCATCATGTTCCTCAGAAGGGGCAGCAACCTCCAAAGGAGAAAAATAAGGCTCAGACTCCTAAGTCACGGCCATCTCAGCAGACTCAGACTACTCAGGGTCTTTGACTCCTTTCTAGAGAAGATAGCTGTTCTGCCTCTGGAGAGTCCATATCCCGTCCACATTCCCAGCAGGTGGCATCTTCATCACATCAGAGCAGTGGACATAGTATGGGAGGGGTACAAGCTTCATCTACAAAGTCTACCCCCCCCCCGACTTCTCCAAGAGAGTTCCGCTCTCAACTCCCCCTTACTGCTCTTTTGCTACAAGAGGTCACCTCCTTTCTACTGCAGGATGCAGTAGAAGAGGTTCCATCATCCCAGCAGAGAATGGGCTTCTATTCTCCATATTTTCTCATTCCAAAGAAAACAGGAGGATATAGGCCCATTCTGGACCTCAGAGACCTGAACAAGTACTGTACCTACAACGGGAGAAATTCAAACGGATCTCCCTAGGGACCCTTTGCCCCTATCTCCAGTCAGGATTGGCTCTGTTCTCTAGATCTAAAGGAAGCATACACTCACATACTTATTCATCCGGAGCACAGAAAGTTCCTGTGCTTCATGTTCCAAGGAAGACATTATCAATACAGGGTCCTGCCTTTCGGCCTCACCTCTTCCCTAAGAGTCTTCACAAAATGCATGGCAGTAGTAGCCACATTTCTAAGGACTCTAGGGATATCTGTTTTCCCTTACATAGACGACTGGCTCATACGAGCAAGCACCTCTCTAGAGGCCAGCCTATCCCTCCACATACCATGCAGATGCTACAACACTTGGGCTTTGTAATAAATCTTCCAAAGTCCCAACTTGTCCCCTCTCAAACTCTAGAGTTCATAGGGGCTCTCCTAGAAACTGTAGGCCGGGTCCACCTACAAAGTCTCCCCAATTACCAATAAACAGTTCAGACCACAGTTGCTCAGCTACAAAGAAACTTTTTATTTGGCACAGCAAACAAATGGTTATAGATGCAGATAGCAAGTGCCTGTCTGAGGGACAGCGGGGCAGCCTTCTCTCTGCAAGGGGAGAAAAGAACTGCCCCAAGACCCTCTAAAATTGCTGTCTTATATACCTCTCTGCTTCAAATTCTAAATAGTTTCAGCAAATGCAAAGCTCATTCCCAGGGGCTTCTATGTTTATGCAGTTGGATCTGCTGATCAAGGCTTGCCTATCTATGCAATCAATCATAGCCCTCTGCCTCCTCCTGTGTTTTTCCATCTGTTGGCACCAATTGAAACCTTCAGGGCAAGAGCATTAGTTGAATTCCTGGCTTGACCTGTTTGAACCTAGGCTTATATCCTTCGACACTTCTGTCCAAAGTATAGCTTTTTTTAGGCTTTATAACAGTAGTAAGCTGCATGTACTCTTTTCCTGTTGCCCACCTGTTTTGTGCCAACCATATGTTGCTGTGTCTGTTTCAAACAGGCCAGAGTGCAGTTATAAGGCAGACATATATGCAATCATAAGGCAAACATATAAAGCAGATCTGAGCTGATTATCCCTTTATTCCAATTATCCCTTCATTCCCCACTTTTTCTTTTCCTTTTTTGTCTGTGTGGAGGGAAGCGAAAGTAATCCCACTAAGGGGCATGGATAACAACCATTTGAGACAGAGAGGGATCATTGAGAGGCAACCGCTGGTACTGTTCCATAGATACAGTGTACATGGTTTTAGTGCTTTGCAGCATCATTCGTTTACAACAGGCAAGTAAAATGGATAAGGCACAACAGGCAATGATTGCAAAACAAGCTATACTTAAAAGAGTTATAAAGAAAGCTGTTAGGCCTCCTCCAAGTCCGGAATACCAGCAGGCAACATTCTAAGAGAATGGAAGACATACAGCTTGCAATAATACTGAACACATCAAATATTCAACAAAGTGATGAAGAAAGCTTTGAAAATGTTACAGCAAAACTTGAGCTGGTGTGGATATTGCAATTGCTGTAGCACAAATGGCTTGTAGATTTTCCCAAAAGTCCCAATCAGTCTTAATAGTCTTTATTTTCAGATAATTTGGGCCTGCTTCCCAGCAGTTTTTTCAGGACTGCGTCGTGCGCTTCACCTGTCTCTGAAGTTTAAGTGTGGTTTAGTTCAGAGGTCTTGGGGTGGACTGTTCCATCTGGATTATGGCCAATTCCCTCTGTTGGAATCTCTGGATTTCAATTGGTGACATGGCTCCAGGTCCCATTCAGAAGAGCAGCATCCAATATTAAATGAATAGACTAAAATATTCTAGATTAAATTTTACAATGAGACAATGCAATGTGATAAACATAATTTCATCCACATTTACTTAAGATCATAACTATCTCATATGGTATCAACTGTGTCTCTCAGTTTGATAAACTTCTTGTCTCTCCATCACTGGAGATTCATTTGCTGGTAGGAAATACTCCACCATGTCCTTAACTGATCTTTACATATTAATAGATTAGACAAGTTGCACGCACATATTCTGCAAGTTTGGCAAGTTTCAGAATTACTCCAATTTTTATTTGTGAAAATTTGTCATCAAATCATCCCTCTCTTTACCCATGCATGTCTGGCCAGTACATACAAAGGCAAAATGAGGCAAAAAGCATCTGGAAGTACCACATGGCCAGTGTGGATGTTCCAAAGCATATCAGAGTGCAAAATGCACCTAGCCTGTCTCCAGGTGTCTATTTCCAATTGTTGAGTATGTGTTGGGGCTTAAAATGACTTCCTGAATTAAAGATTCTGGAGACAGCTTAGTTGAATAAAATTTGCTTACATATTCATTAGGCAAATATGTCACTTTAAATAACCTTCATCAGTTTAATGTCCATCAAAGTACCACCTCTTAATTAGCATGCTAAGAACATCAAACAATTGTTAAAAAAAACTTAGTATTTTGGTAAACAAGTAGTATATAGAAAATATCAATTTGAATTCTTCTTCATAAATATATCAGCATGAGTAAACAGTGTCCCCTTTTTTCTCACCAACTTAATTGGTATGGTTCAAAAAATGGACATATGTGCTCATTCAAAATAGCAAATGTCTTAAACAATCTGAATAAAGTCCCTACAGTATAAAAATATTATTTTTGTAACATTTTTATAACGGTGGTCCCATTAGGACAAAGTATAGTTTTTAACAAGACAGCCACATGTCTCTCTCTCACGTATGACTAGAGTCCATTGTATACACTGTTCTCAGTGAGAGTGCTGAACAAGGCAAAATAATTATCCTGAGTCTTTCATTACACTAATACTTTTGCATGTCAAGGGAGACTTCAAAGCAGTGCTTGGGCTAGCTTCACCTTACCGGCATGCTATCTCAAGAAATGCAAATGGACAACAGAACTAAACAGACATGTTAAAAAAAAAAAAAAACCTCTGTGCTGTAGGAGACTTTGTCTAATCAATTCAACTTAATGTTATTGTTTTATGTGTAAATAACTTTACAAATATTCTCATATTTTTCTGGGAACTAAGCTCCATTTTTCACCAAATTTGTTTTGCAAGTGTGTAAACTAAAGTAAATTTGTATGTCATAGTGCTACAATATAGTGTATTCCTAAAATTGAAACTTAAAAAAAAATCTTTCAAAACAAAGTACACTGTGTTTTCTCTGGACCCCAACATATAAAATTCAAATACAGAAAAACAGATGAATTTATCCTAAAATTCAGCAACTCCCATGTTACTGTCCTTAGTCATTAGTCATTAGCACTGAGCTTAAGAATACAAACACTCCCTTTCACATTTAAATTGAATGAAACTGGTGTCAAACTGAACTGACAGCAAACAGTAGATCTCTCTTCCGTCCTTTAAACAAAAGTTAAAATAAAACTTAGTTACAGCTCTTTTGGGTTTCTGTAATTTATGAACAATAGGCATGTCCTCTATGAAATGCTTGCAACAATATATAAAATTCTGTTTTACTTTTAATTTTGCTTGATCTAAACCAAACATATAACTTTTCATTCACTTGGGGTTTAAATCATTTCCCAGTTGCATTCTGCCCTCCCCATTGTCCTGTTAGGGCTTTCAATCTCCACTCTTAAGGTCAAAGGACAACAGAAGCAGATTCTCCAATTTCATGCCTTGATTGTTTGATCTAACATCTAGGGGCACTCGAACAGCTGACAGCTAAATACAAAGCTATCAGTCATTAAGTACAGCAGCCCATCTGATTAGAATAGAGAGGCTTCCCTGAGAGACCTCGCCAAGCCGGCCCCCCCCCCCCCCGGCCCCCCCGGGCAATCCCGAAAAGCAGCATAACTTTCAGCTTGAGAAACTCATGAACCTTAAAAAACAAGTAAAAAGTATTTTCTTCATAATCTTATATAAGGATTTTCTCCAACAATGTAATACTAACTAAATATCTTTGCATCACATGGTTACATATTTTCTTAAACGGATTTTCTTTTAGAGCTATTTTCCTTGGTTGCAAAATCCAGCTGTAATCTTTTTCCTTTATCAGCTTGATCTTAAATTTGTAAAGTCATAAGAACATAACAAAACTGATCTTGTATCACTGAGTCAAAACTAATCAAACAGAATTTCTTAGCATCTCTACGATCTTTTAATAATCTCTGGTTAATTAGGATCTTCCACATAGTTTAGAAAAATCAAAATAAGCTTCTCAAAAAGTAACACATACATAGGAATTCGTTCCGCATTGTGTACAGCTGCCCTATGACCTAATCAGTACAAGCTTTCTAACAGACCCAGGCAGAGCTATTTAATCTTCTGACACACAGAAAACAGCAGACACATATTTTTTTTTTTTTTAACCAGGATATACTCAGATCCCAAATTTAAAAAATAAAACTTACACATATGGATCAGACTTATTCACTGCACACAAATATGCACAGGGGAAAAAGAAACAATTTGAAATTTTCAGGCTGTACTTGTAACTATAAACTATTTTTCTTTGTTTTTCTACCAGTCAGATCACTGCACACAATAGCTGGCAGTTCAGAATAAAGCACTGTCAATTATCTGTGCGGTCTGCTTCTAAGATTCTCACTTCAGTGTACAATACATTCAGATCCCAATCCAGTAACCCAGAAAATCCATTCCATGTTACAATACAAACTCAGACAGACAGGAGGGAAAAAAAAACTAGCTGTCTCAGCACATCAATAGCTACAGCAGACCCTGGAAGATTTTTCGTTGTTTTCAATATTCTAAAGAAGACAGGAAAGGTTTGGAAAAATAAACAAACACCGCCTGTCACTTGCGTTCCAGGGACTCCGGGCCAACGATTTTACCCTCTCCAGAGACTGGGGCGTCTTACAAGCACATAGATATTGTGGGAGAAAATAAAAGCAAACAGATACGCTCTCCAGGAATTCCCAAAGAATTCTAATCAGTTCAGCTCCAGGGACCATAAAATCTACTGAAGTAGCCAGTAATGAAAGGACAGTGTTTACTAAAGACTAAAACTAAAAACACAGGACAGAGTTAAATGCATTATACCTAACAGCCTTTCTGATCAGAATACTGAAACTGAACTAGACCCACTCCCCCTTGGTTATTTAATTCAGCTGCAGTCAGCTCCTTCATTCACCTTGATCTGGAACTTGTAAAGTAATTCATTTATCTAGCTATAATTAGTCAAAAAGATACTTAGAAAGCTATTCTTCAATAGATCCAATTGTCACCCTCTCTGGTCTGTGAGCACCCCAGATAAGGTGATCATCCCTGTTTTTCTATAAATATTCTCCTTAGCTGTCCCTCTTTCTAAAATCTGTAAACCTGGTGTTTTCACTGTTTGGGGACAGGGGCAATTAATTTCGCCTTTTACCAATAGCAAATTGAACCTCCTTATATACAGAGGCGCGCGTAATTTCGCTTTTAGGTGGAAATCCAAACCTCGTAGTTAACAGAGGCGCGAAATTAATCCAGGACTCATATAAACATACAACTCTTGCGCTTCGTCCAAACCCAGCCAATCCCCTCGCGGGGGTATGGAAACGTGGATAAAGACACACACTCGCTTCATATCAATGATATGTACAGTCTCAAGCGTACATCAATCAATCCTGGAAAAAGAGACCTAATGTCTGGGCAAAACTTCCTTTCCCTAACCATTCCCTAATGTTACAACTAAATACAGAGTAATTACATACTTACCCACCACTCGAACTCGGGCAAGTCTTCTGTCCTTTCATACAGACAGGGAAACTGAACACTCACCAATAGAGTCATCCTAGGGTATCAAAATCTCTCTCGACGTCACTCAGAGCGGTATTCCCATCTTTTGTACCAGCAGAAGGAATCCTCTTCTCCTAATGAGAAGGTATTCTCATCCCCTGTTTTTTTTTTCCTGTGAAAAACAGGAGGTAGTCCCTCTGACAAATAAAACTGCAGTCAGAGGAGTCCTTGGGCAATTTAGAAAAATTTTTGAGTGTCTAAACTCAGTTTAGAGGTCCCTGTTCGGGCGCCAATTTGTAGGCCGGGTCCACCTACAAAGTCTCCCCAATTACCAATAAACAGTTCAGACCACAGTTGCTCAGCTACAAAGAAACTTTTTATTTGGCACAGCAAACAAATGGTTATAGATGCAGATAGCAAGTGCCTGTCTGAGGGACAGCGGGGCAGCCTTCTCTCTGCAAGTGGAGAAAAGAACTGCCCCAAGACCCTCTAAAATTGCTGTCTTATATATACCTCTCTGCTTCAAATTCTAAATAGTTTCAGCAAATGCAAAGCTCATTCCCAGGGCCTTCTATGTTTATGCAGTTGGATCTGCTGATCAAGGCTTGCCTATCTATGCAGTCAATCATAGCCCTCTGCCTCCTCCTGTGTTTTTCCATCTGTTGGCACCAATTGAAACCTTCAGGGCAAGAGCATTAGTTGAATTCCTGGCTTGACCTGTTTGAACCTAGGCTTATATCCTTGGACACTTCTGTCCAAAGTATAGCTTTTTTTTAGGCTTTATAACAGTAGTAAGCTGCATGTACTCTTTTCCTGTTGCCCACCTGTTTTGTGCCAACCATATGTTGCTGTGTCTGTTTCAAACAGGCCAGAGTGCAGTTATAAGGCAGACATATATGCAATCATAAGGCAAACATATAAAGCAGATCTGAGCTGATTATCCCTTTATTCCAATTATCCCTTCAAAACTCAGCAATCAAGGGCTTTTCTGCCCCAGCTCCGCTGTGCTCAAGTCAGTCAGTTAGCATCTCAAGCATGCCTCAAGAACTTTCTAACTGCTCGAGAAATGCTACAGCTTCTGGACCATATGACATAAGCGGTGCATGTTGTTCCATATGCCCGCTTACATATGCGCACAGCCCAATGGGCACTGGCATCCCAGTGGTCTCAGGCATTGGGTCGCCTGGGAGACAAAATAACGATCTTTACCCTCCTGATCTCGTCTCTCCAGTGGTGTCAAACTCCAAAAAACCTCCTTCTTAGGGTCACCTTTTCATATGCCAGCACATCAATGTACCCTGACAAGGGATGCATCCAGATTGGGCTGGGAAACTCATCTGGACACACTCTCCACTCAGGGACTCTGGTCTCATCAGGAGTCACAACTCTACATAAATCTGCTAGAACTCAGCCATTCTCAATGCTCTCAAAGTGTTCCAGGACCATCTTTGTTGCCGTAGAGCCCAATCCAGATGTACAATCAATTAGTCATGTTCTACGTGAACAGGCAGGGCGGAACAGGCTCTTGGACCCTCTGCAGCGAGGCTCTACATCTCTGGTCTGGTCTTCCGGGCAAACACAATGTCTTAGCAGACAGACTGAGTCGAATCCTTCTTCCCCACGAGTGATCTCTTCATGTAGGCAAAATCTCTCACATTTTTCAAATCTCGGGGACTCCAGAGATAGACCTCTCTGCAAGTCCTCAGAATGCCAAGCTTCCCTGCTTCTGCACCAGAGCTCCTGCACCAGCCAGCCAGCAGGTGGATGCTTTTCACCTACACTGGGGTCAGGGCTTCCTATATGCCTTCTGTCCCATACCCCTAATTCACAAGACTCTCTTCAAACTCCAGGTAGACATGGGCTCCATGATACTCATAGCCCCACGCTGGCCACACAAATCGTGGTACCCTCTCCTTCTACATCTGTCTCAGGCTCAACCCATAGATCTCAGGTCTGCTCCACATCTCCTCTCTCAAGAGGAAGGGACACTGCTCCATCCCAATCTGCAGTCTCTCCATCTCACAGCATGGCTACCGAAGGCATAGACATTAACCTTCCCCAGAAGGTTAAGGACATCATCTTAGCTTCTAGGAAGCCATCCACCAGACGGTCCTGTGCTTTCAATGACATAGATTTTCTTTCTGGCGCGCTCAGAAGAATCTCAATCCCTTCTCATCTCCGGTGGAGGCACTTCTAGAGTACCTCCTTCACCTATCATCTTCTGGACTCAAAACCAATTCAGTGAGAGTACACTTAAGTGCAATTGCAGCCTCTCACCTGCCCTTAGATGGCCAACCCATCTCTTCTCAGCCACTTGTAGCATGCTTCATGAGGGGTCTTCTATTAACCAAACCTCCCATTAAGCCGCCTCCAGTGGCATGGGACCTTAATGTTGTTCTAGGAAGCTTCTCAAGCCACCCTTTGAACCTCTAGCCACTACTCCACTTAAGTTTCTCATATGGAAGGTCATCTTCCTTATTGCCCTCATTTCAGCAAGATGCATCAGTGAGCTCCAGGCCTTGGTGGCTGGCCCTCCTTATACATGGTTCCACCATGATAAGGTTGTCCTAAGGACTCATCCTCACTTCATGCCAAAGGTGGTCTCGCCCTTCCATTTAAACCAGTCAATCTACGTTCCTGTCTTTTTCCCTAGACCTCATTCCTCTAAGGCAGAGGCAACTCTCCACACTCTGGATTGCAAACATGCCTTAGCTTTTTATCTCCAGAGAACTCGAGAGCACCGAAAAGCTTCCCAGTTTTCCATTTCCTTTAACTCGAGTCATCTTGGCTTGCCAGTATCCAAATGAACTCTCTCCAAGTGGATAGCTGACTGCATCACTTTTGCCTATTAGAAGGCAGGACTTTCTCTCGAGGGTCACGTCACTGTCCATAATGTTCAAGCCATGGCTGCCTCTATGGTAAATCTACACTCTATAGCTATTGACGAGATATGTAAAGCAGCAACTTGGTCTTCGGTCCACACTTTTGCTGCTCACTATTGCCTGGAGAAGGACTCCCACTTGAATGCTTGTTTAGCCAAGCTGTTCTCCAGCATCTCTTTCAGACTTAGAGCAACTCCTACCTTCCGTCCCGGGTTTCGATACAAGACATCCATGGTAGATACATGACCTCTTTAGGCATACCTGTGAGATCCACAGCCGACTCTGAGGTCATCTCTCTGACATCTCCTGGCTAGGGAGTCCCAAATGTGAAGACTATATTCCTGCTTGTTCCTGGAGATAGCGTAGTTACTCACCTGTATTAAGTGATTTTCAGGAACAGCAGGAATTTAGTCTTCACAACTCACCCTCCTTCCCTAGGAGTTGTAGGTCTTCTCTTTCTCTCCTTTTATCTCAGCTACAGACTCAACTGAGAAGGAAGAGCTGGAAAGGCAGTAAGGCAGCTACGCAGGCGCAGTGGGATGCTTCCAAAAGCTTTCCTATTGGATGCCGTGGAGCGTTCCCGCGCAGGCTCCGCCGGTACTGACATCACTCAAATTACTTTTCTTTTTCTACCGGTTCGACATCGGTTCCCCTTCCCACCTTTGGCTCGGTACACCGGTATCGAGTCCGATCCAATTTTTCGGTTTTTCTCCTTGGTGACTAGCGTTTGCACTTTTTTCATTATTCACTGGCAGCCCGGTCATTTGACCTTGCAGGGGCCCTTTTTCCCCCAATGGCTGCCAGCGGGTTTAAGAAGTGTGATCAGTGTAAAAAGTTAATGTCCCTCATCAACACACATGACTGCTGCCTCGGGCACGACCATGACCCGAAGGTTTGTGTCCCGTGTGGGAAGATGTCCTCCAAGGGACTCAGGAGTAGGCAGCAGCAGCATGAAAGGATTTTCTCTGAGTCCGCATCCCCCCGGGTCCGGACCTCTTCAGAAGCCTCGACGTCTTGGGAGCTGTCTGAACCCGAGCGTCAGGGATCTTCTGAGTGGGGGTCTCCCTCGCGGGAACACCGGAGGAAGAAGAAACTCGTGAGGGCTGTGTCGTTGGATGCCTCTGATCGACCTGGGCCCACGAGGACCAGGTCACGGAGTCCTGACCACCGCCCCGGGTCCTCTAGAGTCGGAGCGGCCTGCAAAGGTGCTTTGCATGGAGCCGGAGACGCCGAGGAAGGTAACTGTTGTTGTCCTCGTTGACTCTCCTATGGGAGAACCGGCCTCGGGCCCGACGGCGTCAGGACCCGAGCCAAAGGCTGCAGAGCCTTCTGAGCTCGGACTCAGGATGGCAGCCTTGGAGCGCAGCATGTCTGCCTTCATGGAGCAGCAGCGGGCGCGGATGGCCGGTCTCGCTGGTCCATCCGCCCTGACCACCGGGACCTCGACATCCAAGTCAACCCCGGAGGCCGAGCCGATCCTCGATACAATTTGGTCTCGAGTCGATCCTTGGCAGAGGTCTCCCTCGACCTCCCATTCGGGACCGAGGTCGTCGATGCCGGTGCCCACAGTGTCGGGGCGGTCAGGACCTAAGCCCTCGCGGCCAGAGCTGCTCGATTCCTCGGAGGAGGAGTCGGCATGGGAGACGGAAGATGAGGAGTCCCCCGGACACCCATTGGACCCCGTATGTCCCATCGGACTTACCGTGTTCCGAGCCTCGGAGAAGGTCCCCTCCGGAGGATACCCGATTCTCGGATTTCGTCAGGGACATGGCCAAGGTTTTGGCATTCCCGTTGGACACCGAGGAGGAGCCCCGAGCTGAGGAGCTCGAAGCCCTCCAGTATGACTTTCCCCCTCGGAAAGCCCTTACTGTTCCGGTTCCTCCGATGCTGAAATGGCTGATGCTCCGCATGTGGGAGTCACCGACCTTGATGCCGGTTCTCAGCAAGTGGGTCGATTCCATCTATCGAGTCCGCAAGAGCCCTGGGTTCCCAAAAGCACAGCTGCTGCACAACTCCATGGTTGTGGAATCAGCCATGCACAGGCTCAAGAGCCAAAAAACACATTCCTCGGTGCCTCCTGGCCGGGAGGCCTGGACCCTGGATGCCCTCGGCAGAAAGTGCTTCCAGGGCTCGATGCTGTCATACCGAGTCCAGGCTTACCAGCTGTACATGGGCATGTACTTGAGGGACCTGGCAAAGGACCTGGGTTCTCAGCTGGCCTCTCCGAGGCACCTTTGCAGCGCTTCAAGGCCTTGTCCACCGGGATTCGGGAGTGCTCGAAGTTTGTATCGAGCAGCCTATGACGCTTCGAGGCTTCGGCTCGAGTAGCTGTGGCCGGCATCGGTGCACGCCACAAGGCCTGGCTAATGTCGTCGGATCTGGAGCCATGGGTTCAGGACCAGTTGGTCGATGTCCCTTGCCGAGGTGACAACCTCTTTGGCAAACCCATGACTGAGAAGGCTGCGGAGATCGAGTCCGAGTACTTGACCCGGACAAGGCTCTCCAAGAAGACTTCTGCCCCTTCTAAGAAGAAGGGCTCTGGTAAAAAGCCCTTTTTCCTGAGGAAGGGTGCTGCTTACCGCAACTACCCCACGTACCAGGCCTCCCTGGCTCCCCATCGAGGGCAGCAGGCCAAGGGACAGGGGCATGGCCCGCGTAAGCAGAAGAACCCCAGGCCCCGGCTCCGACCCAGCCGGGAGGGGGGTTTTGACTCCCAAAGCATAGTCTCTCTCCCGCCATTAGTGAGGCCTTGCACAGGAGGAAAGCTGACCCTGTACGCCCACAGGTGGCCAGCTATCACCACGGATACCTGGATCCTGCAAATAGTCCAAAGGGGCTATTTGCCTCACTTCCGCCAGGTGCCTCCCTCCTTTTTTCCAGGAGAGGCTCTCAGACCCCCTCTTTACAGGGACCTCCTCTTGCAGGAGTTAGCAGGTCTTCTAGAGGATCAGGCGGTGGAACCGGTGCCCCACCACCTGCAGGGAAAGGGCTTCTACTCCAGGTATTTTCTGATACCAAAGAGAACTGCAGGCCTAAGGCCTATCCTTGACCTGCAAAACTTAAACAAGTTCCTGGTGAGGAAAATGTTCAAGATGTTTTCCCTTGGAATATTGCTGCCTTACCTCCACCAGAGAGATTGGCTATGCTCCTTAGACCTGAAGGATGCCTATACGCACATCCTCATACATCCATACCACAGAAAATATCTGAGATTTGCAGTAGGAGGAAACCATTTTCAGTACAGAGTACTCCCCTTTGGCCTAGCCTCTGCTCCCAGGGTGTTTACCAAGTGCCTGGCTATGGTGGCGGCTTGCCTCAGAAGCCAAGGGATTTTTGTCTTCCCTTATCTGAATGACTGGCTCATCAGGGGCCAGTCGCCTCAGGAGGCCCAACAGGCCACTTCTCGCACCATCAACATGCTACAACTTCTAGGCTTGTCATAAACTACGCAAAGTCCACTTTGCTCCCCACTCAAAACTTAGAGTTCATAGGGGCAAGACTAGACCCTCTTCAGGCGAAGGCTTACCTGCCGGAAGACAGGGCACAGAGGCTGCTCGCACTGGTATACCAGGTCAGACACAAGTCTCAGGTCTCAGCCAGACACTTCCTACGCCTCCTTGGCCACATGGCCTCCACGGCACATGTGACCCCAAATGCCCGTCTCCACATGAGAACAGCTCAGTGGTGCCTCAGAGATAAATGGACACAAGCCACCGGCAGCCTCCGAGACAGGGTAACAGTATCCAAACGACTGATGAAGTCGTTACAGTGGTGGCTTACCTACCCAACCTCTCGAGGGAGTGCCTTTTCAGACTCCCTCGCACAAAAGAGTGCTAACGACAGATGCTTCCTTGCTTGGCTGGGGAGCCCATTGCCAGGGATCATGCACTCAGGGTCTGTGGTCTCCTCAGGAGTCTACACACCAGATCAACCTCCTAGAGCTCCGGGCGATTCGCCTCGCTCTTCAGGCCTTCGGTCATATTATCTCACATCAGTCTATCTTGGTGCAGACAGACAACCAGGTAGCAATTTTTTATGTGAACAAGCAGGGAGGCACAGGGTCTCGTATCCTATGTCGGGAGACACTGGACCTCTGCTCCTTTGCAATCAGGCAGGGTATGTCTCTCAAAGCAGTTTACCTGCCTGTTCAGGAGAACTTCATAGCAGACAAGCTAAGCAGGATTCTCCAACCTCACGAATGGCAACTGAATCCGGAAGTGGCCCTGCAGGTTTTCCACCACTGGGGACATCCGTCTATAGATCTCTTTGCCAGTCCGCAGAATCACCAGTTGCCCAGGTTTTGCTCCAGACAGCCACATCCTCTGAGGGTGGCTGCCAATGCTTTTCTGATGATCTGGTCAGGGGCCTCCTGTATGCGTTTCCTCTCAAACCCCTGGTGGACCGAACTCTGTTCAAAATCCTTCGAGACAAGGCCTCGGTCATTCTGGTAGCCCCCAGATGGCCAAGGCAGCCTTGGTTTCCACTTTTCCTTCAGCTGGCAGTGGAAACCCCACTCCCTCTGGGGACGCAGCCCAACCTCCTGTCTCAGGAGCAGGGCTCTCTCTTGCACCCCAACCTCAGGTCCCTCAACCTGATGGCATGGCTGCTGAAAGGGTAGAACTGGCTCCTCTCCTCCTACCTAGGAATGTAGAAGTGTTACTGGCCTCAAGGAGGCAGTCCACTAGGAAATCCTATGCCTTCAAGTGGCGTAGGTTTGAGGTGTGGTGTACCCAGCACAAAGAAAACCCTTTCTCTTGCCATGTACCTCTGGTATTTCAGTACTTGCTTCACCTCTTAGAATTAGGTCTCAAGTCTAACCTCTGTCAGGGTCCACCTGAGTTCTTTGTCAGCACAGCACTCTCCAGTGGAAGGACAACCTCTTTCGGCTCACCCCTTGGTGTCCAGATTCCTCATAGGTCTACTTCTACTAAAACCCCCAGTGCATCCTCTGGCAACTGAGTGGGAGTTGAATGTGGTCTTGGAGCAGCTTACTCGCCCACCGTTTGAGCCGATGTCCACTTGCCATCTGCGCTTCCTCTCCTGGAAGGTGCCCTTCCTGGTGGCACTCACATCTGCCAGACGTGTGAGTGAGCTGCAAGCTCTCGTTTCTGATAGACCATACACACGGTTTTATAGGAACAGGGTGGTCCTTCGCACCCACCCCAAATTGCTTCCGAAAGTGGTCTCTTTGTTCCACCTCAATCAAGAGGTGATTCTTCCAACCTTCTTTCCCAGGCCGCAAGCCAGCCGGGCAGAGGCAGTCCTGCATACCTTGGATTGTAAAAGGGCGTTGGCCTTCTACCTGGAGCGTACGTGGGGGCATCGAAGGGCTACTCAGCTATTCTTTTCTTTTGACCCCACTAAGCTGGGTCTACCTGTCTCCAAGTGCACGTTGTCCACCTGGGTGGCAAACTCCATCGCCTGGACGTACAGGGCGGCCGACCTCCCATTGCAGGGTCGAGTCACGGCCCACCGTGTCAGGGCTAAGGCCGCATCAGTGGCTCACTTCCGCTCTGTTCCACTGGCAGATATTTGCCGAGCCGCAACCTGGTCTTCAGGCCAGACTTTTGCAGCCCATTACTGCTTGGATAGAGAGTCACGACGGGACAGTGTTTTCGGCCAGGCGGTACTCCGTAACCTATTTGAGGTATAGGCAACTCCGACCCTTTGGTGTCAGGCTACCGGAGGGTGTTGCGTTCTTGACAGAATTCCTATTGCAACTGCTGAGGCTCTTCTAGAGGGAGCCATTTTTCAGCTGTGGGTTCTCGGTAGCCTATAGCTAGGGATTCTCATATATGAGGACTGACTTCCTGCTTGTTCCTGGAGAAAGCGTAGTTACTCACCTGTAACAGGAGTTCTCCAGGGACAGCAGGAATCAGTCCTCACGACCCTCCCTCCTTCCCTGGAGTTGCAGTCCTTTGATTAAATTTTATCCTTTTGCCGTCTTTTTAGCTATGTCATTTGACTGAGCAAGATGGCACCCTTGGGCGGGAAGGAGACCGCACATGCGTGATGCAATCCCAAAGGCTTTCTTTGAAAGCTGGGGATTTGCTCCGCACGAGGGCTCCGTTGGCACCGACGTCACCCATAGGTGAGGACTGATTCCTGCTGTCCCTGGAGAACACCTGTTACAGGTGAGTAACTACACTTTCTGTGTATTAAGAATTTTTCAGAAATGTTTTTCATGTTATAAGTAAGAACTGTTTTCCACTCTCATTTTATTATTCTTTCCAACCTTAATGTGTGTTAGAAAGAAGCTATTCATAAGGGATTGAGAACTTTCTAAAATTTAATTTAAAAAAGGCAAAATTTGGCCTGGGTTGAAAACTGCTGAAAAGCTGTATCAAGTTTGAAAATGGGCCATATTGGACTAGACGATCCATAGAAAAACGCTTCCCCCCCCCCCCCCCGAATGTCCCAGTACATTTTTATGGGAGAAGCAGGTCTGTCTTATCTAGGATAGAAACTTTGATAGAGTGAAACAGCAATGTGACCCCAAAGCTTTTTTGAATGCCCTAATATTAAGCAGTATTTGGTGAATTGCCCTTTTTCTGAATAGAGTATTTGTATTAATTATTGTGACAGTGGTATTGCTTACCTCACTCCCTGCATATAATAAGGTATGACTCTGTAGAATTTTTTTGGGCTGGCTTCTTAACCTAGAAGGCCCAGGGAGGAGTTATGTCCCAGACGTTATAAGAAGAGAAGTTTTAAAAGGAAAATTCTTTCTCTTGCATTGATGCTGAGCTGATCTACAGAAGAACAAAGCCTTTCCTAGTCAGTGAGGTCCAGGGTATGGACAAAGGCCTAGGACAATAGTAAAGAATAATTAGTCCCACGAGCCCAATAAGTCGCAGGACAACTGAATTAAGGATTTTTCCCAATCATCTGAATTCCAGTCTTCCAAGAACTAGACATGCTGAAGGAGGAGAAGCCCAGGATCCCCTTAAGAATGTAACGTCCCTGTGCCAAGTCAGCTGAGAAAAAAAGAGGATAAAGGACTGAAGGGGAGAGCATTATCTCAGAAAGATAGAGAAGGGACTCCTGTGCATTCCAACCTTGTACCTGCTAGAGTGCTCCCTACCTGTAAGTGCACACATACTGAATGGGAATCTAGATGCAGTTGGGATAGCTGCAGAGAAGACATGCAGCACAAATATTAAGGGGCTTGTTTACAAAGCCGCGGTAGTGGTTCGCGATCGCGATCGCAGCTGCGGCCCCATTGAAATCAATGGGGCCGCGGCTCCGATTACGATCGCAAACCGCTACTGCGGCTTTGTAAACAAGCCCCTAAGTGTCCAGGTTCAGGGAGGCCCATATCTGTGAGATAGTGAGGAGTGTCTTACAGATTCATAAGGATCTAAAGAGGTGAGATTCAGCTAAGAAGCCACATCCAGGGGAAGTAGAAAGGAGCAATTGAAAGGGAGGATTTGCATTTGAGGAGCTTTCTCCTACTGTTAAAAAGAGAGAGAGAGAAAAATACGGGAGGAGACTTGGGAGTTGAACTCACAGCCTCTGCATCTTTTTTTTTCTGTTTTTTCCCCAAACATATTGTCTGTGAAATAACAGATAAACTTTTGAAATTTTAACACCCAGTAAATTATATGGCTGATATTCAGCGGCAGCAGCCAGCATACTTAAATTAGCTGGCCATCACAGCTTTAAGTTAAATCCGGATATTCAGTGCCAGGGCTATATATCCGGCCACTGGCATTGAATATCCACTGTGCCCGGATAACATTTTAGCTAACCTAGGCAGCAGTGATATTCAGTCATTGCCCGGTTAGCTAAGCCAAAAATATTGGGAAACTGGTATATTTGCTTCTATGCTGATATCTAAGCATATATAAAAAGATTCAAAACAACGACAGTTGACCTCAGCATTATCGATTTCTGGGTTTTATAGAAATGGCTGATATTAAAATGTAAGCCAATTCAAAGCCCCAAACATTGACATCATAAGTCAAACCGTTGATATCACAACAGTACAAATGTATACAAAATTATTGTATATGGAAAACAAACTTATCTTCTTGAGTATCAAAGAATCAGCGTGTTGTTTATAAACTGTTGCCTCTGCCTTGACGCTGTCGGCGTTTCACTGGTTGCTGCATCAAGAGGTACTAGCAGAGAATGACATAATATCTTCAAAAAAACATTCCTAAAGGAAAGCAAGCAAGGTCAAGGTCCAATAATGGCTGCTGCCCACATAGCATCTTTGTCTTTCATACTGACAGATCGTTCTCCACTTTGGTTAACTAAATTGCCTAAAGTTAGACCAGCCATTAAGTGCCTAACCTTAGCTGGTTTAAGTTAACCAGCCAACAGCCGAATATCGCTGCTGGCTGGTTATCTGCAGGGCCATCCCCAGAATGCTTCGATACTACATGGTTAGCATTGGGGAATTTAGCAGTGTTTAAGAGGGATGTTCAGTTGCACAAAACAACTATGTGTTGCTGAATACCTCACTCGCCACAATTAACACAGTTTGCTAACTGCGTTGAATGTTTTGAATTTGACTCCCTATATTTTTAATCTAGCACTGCGGGTGACTGGTCTTTTGTGGAAGTGTATTGCGAGGAGTGACTTGAAAACACAGCAGTAGTAAGCAGTTGCCTCCTGTCAGGCTTATTGTTAAGTGCCATCGAGTCAGTGCTGACTCGTGGCAACCTTCTGGATAGTTGTCCTAAACTGTGTTCTAACTTTATTCAGGCGGCTAATTGTTGATAGAGTGGCATCATAGCTGCTGTTTTTATATTGCTGGCCTCCCTCTTTTGCGTTGACCTTCAACTCTGCCAAGCATGATGTCTTTCTGTAATGATCTCTCTATGTATGATGTGTCCAAAGTGTGAACATCTTGTCATCTGAGCTTCTAAAGAAAGCTTAGGCTCTCCTCTAATACAGACAGGTTTGTTCTTCAGGTAATCCATGGTCTATGCAGTCTTCGTCAGCACCATAATTCAAAGGCATCTACTTTCTGCCTATCTATCTTTTCCACTGTCCAACTTTCATGCCCATATGATGTTATTGAAAATACCATGGCTTGGTCAAGTCAAATCTTTGTATGAAGAGATACATCTTGAGCATCTTGTCTAGGTCTTTTATAGCCATTTTGCCAAGAGCAATGTGTCATTGGATTTCTTGGCTGCTTGTTGTTTCTTTATTGATTATTGATCCAAGCAGGTTAAAGTCATCCACTATTTCTATTTCTTCTCATTCAATGATGAACTTACTGATTTTTCTAGTTGTCAGATTCTTTGTCTTCTTTATGTTAAGATGCAGGCCCATTGTAACACTGTTTCTTGATCTTGATAAGCAAATGTTTTAGATCGTCTTCACTTTCAGCCAGTAATGTGATGTGATATCAGCTTAGCAAAGATTGTTGTCTTCCACCAATTTTCATACCTCAATTATCTTCATACAGTCCTGCTTCTCTGATGATTTGTTCTGCATATAAATTAAACAGGTAGGGGGAAGCATGCAGCCTTGTCATACACCTTTGGTGATCTTTAAACCATTCTGTTTCTCCTTGTTCTGTTCGAACTGTTGCTTCTTGATCAATGTAAATGTTGTCCATGAGAACTATCAGGTGTTCTGGTATACCCATATTTCTTAATGTGGCCCAGAGTTTTTCATGATTTGCAAAGTCAAAGGCCTTGCTGTAGTAAATATAATGCATATAGATATTCTTTAGGTTTTGTCTTTTCAAGGCTCCATCTCACATCCATGATGTCTCTCATTCCTTGCCCTTTCCTGAACCATGCTTGCACTTCAGGCAGTTCTCATGCCAGGGTATGGCTGTAGTTTCCACTGAATGATCTTGAGTAGAATCTTGCTGGCGTGTGGGATCAGAGCTGCCAGTCAGTCTGATCACTTTTTATTAATATTGGTACAAACACAGATCTTTTCCAGTCAGTTTGCCATGATGTTGCCTTCCAAATTTCATGGCAGAGCCTTGTAACAGCTGCATCTGATTGCTGTAATACTTCAGTGGAAATGTTCTGAATGCCTGGTTTTTTGTTCTTTGAGAATGTTTTCAGTGCTGCTTTGACTTGGTCTATCATTCCAACCATTCTTGAATATAAGGTACAAGTTGAAACAGCTGTTAGTTCACTTGACATTCATGGTATAATGACTCTGTGTATTCTTTGTACCTTATCTTGATCTGAGCATCATTCGTCATGGATCCTTGAGCATCTTTTAGCATTCCAATTTGAGGCTGAAATTTTCTCTTTAACTCTCGTAGCTTTAGGAAAGCCAATCTTGTTCTTCCTTTAATAGTCTCTGATTCTATTTCCTTGCATGCGTCATTGTAGTACTTCTCCTTGTCTCATCTTACTGCATGTTGTAAATCTCTGTTAAGTGCTGTGATTACTTCTCTTTCTCCTTTGCTTTAGCTTCTCTACATTTCTGGCCAATTTTCAGTTTCTTTGGTCATCCATTTTGGCTGTTTTTGCTTTTTCACCTCTTGTAGAGACTTCTCACTTTCTTTAAGCATAACTTTCTTGATGGTCCCCTCATAACCCCTGTGAAGAGAGGCTAAAAAGATTAGGGCTCTTCAACCTAGAAAAGAGACGGCTGAGGAGAGATATGATAGAGGTCTATAAATTAATGAATGGAGTGGAACGGGTAAATGTAGATCGATTGTTCACGCTATCAAAATATAGAAAGACTAGGGGACATACAGTGAAGCTACAAGGTAACCTATTTAAGTCTAATAAGAGAAAATATTTTTTCACTCAATGTGTAATCAAACTCTGGAATTCATTACCGGAGGATGTAGTAAAAGCTGTTAGTTTAGCCAGGTTTAAAAAAGGTTTGGACAAGTTCCTGGAGGAAAGGTTCATAAGCCATTTTTAAAGAGGACCCGGGATATCCACTGCTTGCCCCAATACAAGCATTGTGAAACCTATATCTTTTGGGAAAACTGATAGATACTTGTGACCTAGATTGGCCATTCTTTGAAACAGGATACTGGGCTTGATGGACCTTGGTCTGACCCAGTATGGCATATAGTGTAGTTACTCACCTGTAACAGGTGTTCTCCAGGGACAGCAGGAATCAGTCCTCACATACGGGTGACGTCGACGCCGATGGAGCCCTCGTGCGGAGCAATTCCCCAGCTTTCAAAGAAAACCTTTGGAATTGCATCGCGCATGCATGGTCCCCTTCCCGCCCAAGGGTGCCATCTTGCTCAGTCAGATGACATAGCTAAAAAGACAGCCAAAATGAGAAAAAATTAATCAAGACTGCAACTCCAGGGGAGGAGGGAGGGTAGTGAGGACTGATTCCTGCTGTCCCTTGAGAAATCCTGTTACAGGTGAGTAACTATGCTTTCTCCAGGAACAAGCAGGAAGTCAGTCCTCACATATGGGACTCCCTAGCTATCGGCTACCGAGAACCCATAGCTGAAAATGGCTCCCTCTAGAAGAGCCACAGCAGCAGTGATAGGATTTTTCTCCGAGAACACAACCCCCATGGTAGCCTGACACCAAAGGGTCGGAGGGTAGGAGTTGCCTAAACTTCGAATAGGTTACGGAGTATCGCCTGACCGAAAACACTGTCCCGCCGGGACTCTCTGTACAGGCCGATGCCAGCCGCGGCTACTCAGGCTGAAACCTCAAAGCCGTCATAAGCTGCTTGAGACATGAACTTCGAGCACTCTCTGGTCCCCGTGGACAAGGCCTTGAAGCGCTGCAAGGGTTCCTCGGACAGGCCAGCCGAGAACCTGGCAATCTCCTTTGCCAGATCTCGTAAGTACCTGCCCATTTACAGTTGCTAAGTTTGGACACGGCATGACAGCATCGAGCCCTAGTAGCACTTTCTGCTGAGGGCGTCCAGATTCCGGGCCTCCTGGCTTTTCAGCCGGTGCATGGCTGATTCCGCCACCATGGAGTTGTGCGGCAGCTGCGCTTTCTGGAATCCAGGACTCTTGCAGACTCGATAGTTGGACCCGCTTGCTGAGTACCGTCATTGAGGCTGGGGACTCCCACATGTGGAGCATCAGCCGTTCCAACATTGGAGGCACTGGTACAGTAAAAGCCTCCTTCAGGGGAGAGTCATACTGGAGGGCATCGAGCTCTTCAGCTCTTCGGCTCCTCCTCAGCATCCGCAGGGAATGCCAGAGCCTTGGCCATGTCCCTGATGAAGTCCGAGAACCGAGTGTCCTCCAGGGGGGGACCTAGTCCGATGCTCTGAACCCGGCAAGTCCAATGGGATACACCGGTCCGGAAGGTGTCTGGGGAGTCTTCCTCCTCCGTCTCCCACGCCAAGTCCTCCGAGGAGGACTCGATGGGCTCCGGCCTCGAGGGCTTCAGGCCCGACCGCCCCGACGCCGAGGGCACTGGCGTCAACGACCTCTGTCCCGAATGGGAGGTCGAGGGGGACCTTGGCCAAAGATCGACTCGAGACATGATCAACTCAAGGATCGGCTCGGCCTCCGGCGTCGACGTCCCGGTGGTCGGGGCGGATGGACCAGCGAGACCGGCCATCAGTGCCCGCTGCTGCTCCATGAAGGCAGCCATGCTGCTGTCCAGGGCCACCAACCTGAGACCGAGCTCAAAAGGCTCCACAGCTCCCGGCTTGGGCCCTGATGTCATTAGGCCCGACGCCGGCTCTCGCGGAGGAGAGTCCACGAGGACAACAGAAGTAAACTTGTCTGATGCCTCCGGCTCTCTGCAAAGTTTTTTAGCCGGCCGCTCTGACTCCGAGGACCTGGGGCGGCGGTCCGGGCTCCGCGGCCTGGAACCCGAGGGCCCAAGCCAATTAGAGGCGTCCAGCGACGACGCCCTCACGAGTTTCTTTTTCCTCTGGTGTTCCCTGGAGGGAGACCCCTGCTCAGAGAACCTATGACGGTGCTCAGGCTCCGATTCCCGAGATGTCGAGGCCTCATGAGGTCCGGGCCCGGCCAGAGGCAGACTCGGAAAAAATCCTGTCACGCTGCTGCTGCCTGCTCCTCAAAGACTTCTAAGACATCTTACCACACGTCCCACAGACCACCGGGTCATGGTCGGGGCCGAGGCAACGGAGGCAGCAGTCATGTGTGTCAGTGAGAGACATCAACTTCTTACACCGATCACATTTCTTAAACCCGCTGGCAGCCATCAGGGGAAAAAGGGCCCCTGCGAGGTCAAACAACCGGGCTGCCAGTGAAAACTAAAAAGAGCGCAAACGCTAGTCACAAAGGACAAAAACAAAAAATAGGACTGACTCGATACCGGTGTACCGAGCCGAGGGCGGGAAGGGGAACCAGTGTCAAACCGGGAAGCTGAAAAATCTTATCCACTTTTCTACTCTTTCCACGGTTGAAACAGGACCATGTCTATTGGGCTCCATGGAAAAAAGAAGACTGAGCAAGATGGCACCCTTGGGTGGGAAGGGGACCGCGCATTCGCGGTGCAATCCCAAAGGCTTTCTTTGAAAGCTGGGGAATTGCTCCGCACGAGGGCTCCGTCGGCGTCGACGTCATCCATATGTGAAGACTGACTTCCTGCTTGTTCCTGGAGAACTTATGTTCTTTGGAGCACCATCAGGCACATCGGGCCACGCCGCATGCCTCCCCAGCGGCCCCTTCATCTTTGGAGCGCCATCGGGTGCATCGGCCACGCCGCATGCCTCCCCAGCGGCCCCTTCATATTTGGAGCGCATCAGGCACATCGAGCCATGCGCATGCCTCCCCAGCGTCCCCTTTATCTTTGGAGCACCATCGGGCGCATCGGGCCACGCCACACGCCTCCCCAGTGGCCCCTTCATCTTTGGAGCGCCATCGGGCCACACCGCACGCCTCTCCAGCAGCCCCTTCATCTTTGGAGTGCCATCGGACACATCGGGCCAAGCCGCACGCCTTCCCAGCGGCCCCTTCATCTTTGGAGCGCCATCAGGCCATGCCGCACACCTCCCTAGCGGCCCCTTCATCTTTGGAGTGCCATCGGGCGCATCGGGCCACGCTGCTTGCCTCCCCAACAGCCCCTTCATCTTTGGAATGCCATCGGACTCATCGGGTCACACCGCATGCCTCCCCAGCGGCCCCTTCATCTTTAGAGAGCAATCGGGCGCATCGGGCAATGCTGCATGCCTCCCCAGCGGCCCCTTCATCTTTAGAGCGCCATTGGGCGCATCGGCCACGCCACATGCCTCCCCAGCGGCCCCTTCATCTTGGAGCGCATCAGGCACATCGAGCCATGCAACACGCCTCCCCAGCAGCCCCTTCATCTTTGGAGCGCCATCGGATGCATCGGCCATGCCGCATGCCTCCCCAGCGGCCCCTTCATATTTGGAGTGCATCAGGCACATCGAGCCATGCCACACGCCTCCCCAGCGTCCCCTTTATCTTTGGAGTGCCATCGGGCGCATCGGGCCACACCGCACATCTCCCCAGTGGCCCCTTCTTCTTTGGAGTGCCATCGGGCGCATCGGGCCATGCCACACGCCTCCCCAGCGGCCCCTTCATCTTTGGAGCGCCATTGGGTGCATCGGGCCACGCCGCACGTTTCCCCAGTGGCCTCTTCATCTTTGGAGCGCCATCGGCACGTCCGCGTCTGAGGGCCTCGCCAGAGGGCCCTTTGGCTTGGCCCTTAGGCGAGGACCAATAGCGCCCTGGTGCAAACCGTCAACCCCAGCCCCAGGCGCCCTGCTATTGCTCTTGCTTCCCATACCTGCATAGAACTTGCTGCTATCCACAGTCTGCTTAGAACTTACTTCCCAGTGTTTGCATAGAACTTGCTTCCCATTGCCTGCATAGAACTTGCTTCCCATTGCCTGCATAGTACTTGCTTCCCAGTGTTTGCATAGAACTTCCTTCCCATTACCTGCATTGAATGTGCTACCCATGGCCTGCATTGAACTTGCTTCCCGTTGTTTGCATTGAACTTGCTGCCCATTGTTTGTATTGAACTTGCTTCCCACTGTTTGCTTTGAGCTAGCTGCACATTGCCTGCATTCAACTTTGCTGCACAGGCTACAGTCTCCCCACTACTTGGACTTGTAACTCACACTGCGTAGTATATTATCCCCGCGTGTAACTCAATATATATTGCTTAGTGTCATAGTGTCTAGAATCCTTAACCACCCACTGCGTTGAAGATAACATACGCTCATAGCCCCCACTACTCCTCTATTATGGCCCCACACTACATTGTCCTTCTGTTCCTCATACTCCCCAACTGCCTCCCCTCCTCCCAACACCCTCACTCTTCTCCCGCCTACTCTGCCTCCTCCTTCCTCACCTCCCCCTCCCCCTCCATCCTGTCCTCTAATCTTGCATCTGCCCTTGAGCTTCACCACACCCTCCCCCTCATTCAACCGACCCCTCTCTCTTTAAGGAAACCCCACCCTCGCTTCCGCCGTACTGCCTCCGCTTTACCCCCTCCCTACTTCTCCTCCTCCTCTCATCAGGTAATATCAACCCTAACCCCTGCCCCCATCGATTTATTTCTCCCCCTAAGAAGAGTTCCTCACGTACCCTATCTAATCTCATCCATATCCCACTCCTTTCCCCACCCACCCTCCCTCGCTTACACCAATCATCCATAGATGTTAACCCAAACCCTACCCCCTCCAGAGCTCTTTCTCTGTCTCACTCTAAAAATAGATCCTCACGAATTCTACCTGATAGACACACCCACCTGTACCCTGGCCCCTCTAGATCTCAGTATCATTCTGGAAATAGCTCCCCACGTAACGGCCCCACTAGACCGCCATCTTACTTTGGAAAGAAATCCTCCCGTAACTTGTCTAACCTTATCCATATCCCTCTCCTTTCTCCCTCCACTCTCCCGTTCTCATGTGCCCTATGGAACGCATGCTTAGTCTCTAAGAAACCTGTTCTTACGCATGATCTCTTCATATCTAAAGCGCTATACCTGCTTGCCCTAACTGAGATCTGGCTCCTCCCAGATGATACTGCATCCATTGCTACTCTCTGCCACGGGGGCTACCAGTTCTCCTATACACCTCGAACCACTGGTCGCGGTGGAGGTGTTGGGCTTCTACTTTCTCCCTCTTGCCAATTCCAACCTCTCCCTCTGCCTCAGTCACACTCCTCCCTCTCTTTCGAAGTCCACTCCATTCGCCTTTTCTCACCACTTCCCCTCCGGGTAGCTGTTATTTCTCCAGGACCAAGCAGGAAGTCAGTCCTCACATAAGGGTGACGTCGGCGCCGACGGAGCCCCCATGCGGAGCATTTCCCCAGCTTTCAAAGAAAGCCTTTGGGAATGCAGCACGCATGCGCGGTCCCCTTCCCGCCCAAGGGTGCCATCTTGCTCAGTCTTCTTTTTTCCGCGGAGCCCAACGCAAGTGTGTCGTGGTCACCCCTGAAAAAGTTGATTTTTTTTTGGTGTGGATCCATGGTTTTTAACTCAGTTCGATGCCGGTTTCCCTTTCCCGCCTGGGCTCGGTACACCGGTATTGAGCCCGGACCTCATTTTTTGGTTTTTGTCCTTTGAGACTAGCGTTCGCGCCATTTTTCTATTTTTCAATGGCAGCCCTGTCCTTTGACCTTGCAAGGGCTCTTTTTCCCCCGATGGCTGCCAGCGGGTTTAAAAAGTGTGATCGGTGTAAGAAACTTATGTCTCTTACCGACACACATGACTGCTGCCTCCGCTGCCTCGGGCCTGATCATGACCCGATGATCTGTGGCCCGTGTGGGAAAATGTCCTCGAAGGCGTTGAGGAGCTGTCAGCATCAGAAGGAAAGAATCTTCTCTGACTCCGTGTCTGGTCGGGCCCGGACTTCGTCAGAGGCCTCGACGTCTCGGGACTCCGATTCCGAGCATCGCCGGGGTTCCTCTGAAAGGGGGTTTCCCTCGCGGGAGCACCGCAGGAAGAAGAAAGCCGCGAGGGCGGCGTCGGTGGACACACTTAGCTCCTTGAGGGCCAGGTCGCATAGCCCCGACCGCCGTCCCGGGTCTTCGGAGTCGGAGAGGCCTGCTAAACAACCTCATGTAGAGACAGAGGCGCCGAGTCAAGTGAGTACTGTAGTCCTCATGGACTCTCCTCCGGGGGAACCGACGTTGGGCCCGACGCCATCGGGGCCCGAGTCGGAGGCTGCTGGGTCTCCTGAGCTCGGACTCAGATTGACGGCCTTGGAGAGCAGCTTGGTTGCCTTCATGGAACAGCAGCGACCACCGGAACCTCGATGTCCAAGTCGACCCCGGAGGCCGAGCCGATCCTCGAGTCCATGCGGTCTCGAGTCGATCCTCGGCCAAGGTCTCTCTCGGCCTCCCATTCGGGACCGAGGTCGTCGACGCCAGTACCCTCGGTGTCGGGGCGGAGGGCATCAGAGCCTGCCCGTCCAGAGCCGATCGATTCCTCCTCTGAGGGCTCGGGCTAGGATACGGAGGACGAGGAGTCCCCCCGGACACGTTTCGGACCTGGTGTGTCCCTTCGGACTCACCGCAGTCTGAACCTCGGAGAAGGAAGGACCCCCCCCCGGAGGATACCCGGTTCTCGGATTTCGTGAGGGACATGGCCAAGGCTTTGGCCTTCCCCACGGACCCCGAGGAGGAGCCTGCAGTATGACTCTCCCCCCAAGGAGGCCTTTACTGTACCGGTTCCTCCGATGCTGGAACAGTTGCTCTTCCGCATGTGGGAGGCGCCGTCCTCGACGCCAGTTCTTAGCAAGAGGGTCAATTCCATCTATCGAGTCCGCAAGAGCCCCGGGTTCCAGAAGGCACAGCTACTGCACCATTCCATGGTTGTGGAATCGGCCATGCGTCACCTGAAAAGTCAGAAGATGCACTCTTCGGTGCCTCCCGGCCGGGAGGCAAGAACCTGGATGCCCTCGGTAGAAAGTGCTTCCAGGGCTCTATGCTTGCTTGCCGTCTCCAGACCTACCAGCTGTACATGAGCATGTACCTTCGGGACCTGGCAAAGGAGATTGCTGGGTTCTCTGCTGGTCTCTCCGAGAAACCTTTGCAGAGGTTCACAGCCTTGTCAACTGTTATCCGAGAATGCTCAAAGTTTATGTCTCGAGCAGCTTATGATGGCTTCGAGGCTTCGGCCCGAGTAGCCACGGCCGGCATCGATGCACACTGTCAGGCCTGGCTACAGTCATCGGACCTCGAGCCATGGGTGCAGGACAAGTTGGTCAATGTCCCTTGCCGAGGTGAAAACCTCTTTGGCAAGCCCATGGCTGAAAAGGCTGCAGAACTCGAGTCCGAGACTCTCACCAGGACAAGGCTGTCCAGGAAGACCTCTGCCCCTTCTCAAAAGAAGAAGGGCTTGGGAAAAAAGTCCTTTTACCTGAGAAAGTCATCTGCCTACAAAACGTACCCTCAGTACCAGGCCTCCACAGCTCCCCAACAGGGTCAGCAGGCCAAGGGGCAGGGACATGGGCCCCATAGGCAGAAAACCCCCAAGCCACCAGCTCCAGCTCCTGCACAGCAGGGAGCGGGGTTTTGACTCCAGTGGCATAGCCTCTCCTCCTCAGCTGGCCCCTCTCAGCACAGGAGGCCGGCTGTCCCTGTATGCCCATAGGTGGTCAGCCGTAACAAGGGATACCTGGGTGCTAAGCATAGTCCAGAGGGGCTATCTGCTGCACTTCCACCAGGTACCCCCCTCCTATTTTCCAGGGGAGCCTCCACAAACACCTCTGCACAGGGACTTACTCCTGCAGGAGTTAGCAAGTCTTCTAAAGGAACAGGCGGAGGAACCGGTGCCCCACCACCTGTGAGGTCAGGGCTTCTACTCCAGGTACTTCCTGGTACCAAAACAAACAGGAGGCCTCAGGCCCATCCTAGACTTGTCAAATCTAAACAGGTTCCTAGAGAGGGAAAAGTTCAAGATGCTTACCCTTGGGATATTGCTGCCCTACCTCCAGCAGGGAGATTGGTTATGCTCCTTAGACCTAAAGGATGCTTATACTCGAATCCTTATTCATCCAGACCACAGACAATATCTCAGATTTCTGGTGGGAGGAAACCATTTTCAGTACAGGGTACTCCCTTTTGGCCTAACTTACGCCCCCAGGGTTTTCACTAAGTGCCTGGTGGTGGTGGCGGCCTATCTCAGGGTTCAAGGCCTCTTTGTCTTTCCATACCTGGACGACTGGCTCATCAAGGGTCAGTCTCCACAGGAGACCAATCACACCACCCTCCGCACTATCTCTCTTCTACAGCATCTGGGGTTTGTCATAAACTTCGCAAAGTCCACTTTGCGTCCCTCCCAGAACACGGAGTTCATTGGAGTGACACTGGACACCCTTCAAGCAAAGGCTTTCTTACCTGTGGACAGGGCCCACAGACTGATGGATTTGGCCAGACAATTCCACAGCAGTTCTCTGGTCTCTGTCAGACAATTCCTGAGGCTCTTAGGCCACATGGCATCCACGGTTCGTGTAACTCCAAATGCCCGTCTGCACATGAGGCCAGCTCCGTGGGGTCTCAGAACTCAATGGCTGCAGGCCACAGGAAGCCGAAGGGACAAAGTGAGGGTGTCCAAACTACTAGCAAACTACTAGGATATCAATGCTTGACCTAGTACAAGCATTGCAGAACCTGTCTTTTGGGGAAACCTCTAGGTACGTATGACCTAGATTGGCCACTGTTGGAAACAGGATACTGGGCTTGATGGACCTTGGTCTGACCCAGTATGGCATATCTTATGTTCTTATCCTACAGCCACACGAATGGCAGTTGAATCCTCTAGTGGTTCAACAAATCTTCCTGAGATGGGGTCTTCCAAACATAGATCTTTTTGCCAGTCCACTGAACTGTCAACTGCTCCAGGCAACCGCATCCTCTCAGATTAGCAGCGGATGCGTTTCTCATTCCATGGTCTACAGGCCTCCTCTATGCGTTTCCTCCCACGCCTCTAGTGTCCAAGACACTGTTCAAAGTGATCCGGGACAAGACCTTGGTGATCCTGGTGGCCCCCAGAGGGCCAAAGCAACCTTGGTTCCCACTTCTTTTGCAACTAGCGGTGGACACTCCTCTTCCTCTGGGGATGCAACCAGATCTCCTGTCTCAGGAGCAGAGATCTCTCTTACACCCCAACCTCCAGTCCCTCAATCTGATGGCCTGGCTGCTGAAAGGGTAGTTCTAGCACCCTTACTGCTGTCTAGGGAAGTAGAGGACGTGTTCTTGGCCTCCAGGAGACAGTCCACCCGGAAATCTTATGCCTTCAAGTGGCATAGGTTCTCCACCTGGTGTGCTCAACACAAGGAGGATCCTTTCTCATGCCTGGTACCAGTGGTGCTGCAATATTTGCTTCACCTTTCCAACCTAGGCCTTAAATCCAACTCTGTTAGGGTCCATCTCGGTGCTCTCTTAGCGCACCACTCACCGGTGGAGGGCCAGTCTTTCAAGCCACCCTTTGGTGACTTGCTTCCTCAGAGGCCTGCTTTTGCTTAAGCCTCCGGTTCGTCCACCTGCCCCTGAGTGGGATTTGAATGTGGTCTTGCAACAGCTTACTTGCCCACCATTTCAGCCTATGGCTACTTTCCCTTTGCGTTTTCTCTCCTGGAAAGCATTGTTTTTGGTGGCTCTTACCTCAGCAAGGCGAGTGAGCGAGCTTCAAGCCCTGGTGTCAGATGCACCATACACTAGGTTCTATAGTAGTCTTGCGGACTCACCCTAAGTTCCTTCCAAAGGTTGTCTCCTCCTTCCACCTCAATCAGGAGGTGGTTCTTCCGACTTTCTTTCCCAGGCCGCATGCCAGCGGGGCTGAGATGGTCTTGCATACCCTGGACTGTAGGAGGGCGTTGTCCTTCTACCTTGACCGTACGCGGGAGCACCGGAGGGTTGTACAGCTCTTCGTCTCTTTTGACCCTAATAACCTGGGGTTGCTTGTCTCCAAGCGTACCTTGTCCCTCTGGGTAGCAGACTGTATCGCCTGGGCGTACAAGGCAGCCGGCCTCTCATTGCAGGGTCGAGTCACGGCCCACCATGTCAGGGCAAAGGCTGCGTCAGTGGCTCATCTCCGCTCTGTTCTGTTGGCAGATATCTGCCAGGCCGCTACTTGGTCTTCAAGCCAGACTTTTGCGGCCCACTACTGCCTCGAGAGGGAGTCCCGCAGGGACAGTGCTTTCGGGCAGGCGGTGCTCCATAATCTCTTTGAGGTATAGGCAACTCCTGCCCTGGTGTTGGGCTACTGTACGGGGGCGTTCTCGGAGAAAATTCTTTTCACACATGCTGAGGCTCTAGAGGGAGCTCATTTTTCAGCTTTGGGTCCTCGGTAGCCTTAAGCTGGGGAGTCACCCATATGTGAGGACTGACTTCCTGCATGGTCCTGGAGAAAGCGTAGTTACTCACCTGTAACAGGTGTTCTCCAGGAGCAGCAGGAATCAGTCCTCACAACCCTCCCTCCTCCCCTTGGAGTTGCAGTCATATATTTCATTTTGGTTTTGGCTGTCTTTAGCTATGTCATCAGACTGAGCAAGATGGCACCCTTGGGCAGGAAGGGGACCGCGCATGCGTGCTGCATTCTTTGAAAGCTGGGGAAATGCTCTGCATGGGGGCTCCATCGGCGCCGACGTCAATGTGAGGACTGATTCCTGCTGCTCCTGAAGAACACCTGTTACAGGTGAGTAACTACGCTTTACCGCCCACCCGACAAAACCAAATTGACCTTTCTTACCGACTTTGACTCCTGGCTCTCCGCCTTCCTCGATCCCTCTTCCCCCACTCTTATTCTCGGCGACTTTTTAATATTCACGTTGATAACCCCTCTGATCCCCACGCTTTAAAGTTCCTTGCCCTCACCTCCTCGTTTGACCTACAACTCTGCTCCACTGCCTCCACCCACGTACATGGCCACTGCCTGGACCCTGGTACTCTTCTTTAACTCCTCTCCCTCAAACTTCCACAACTCAATCCTTCCTTCATCTGATCATCACCTCTTAACCTTTAATCTTCAGCTTCCACTGTCTCAACCTTGTCCTGTCTCCTCCAACCTATTTAGAAATCTTCATAATATTGATCCCTTGACTCTCTCCTCTACCATCTCGCCATCTCTCCCCTCTATTGCGTCCTCCAAGTCCGTCGATGAAGCAGTATCTTCTTATAATGTTGCACTATCCTCTGCTCTTGATACTCTTGCCCCACCCACCCCTTGTCCTGTCAGACGTTCTACCCCCCTGCCCTGGCTTTCACCTACAACCCGCTATTTACGCACATGTGCCCGTTCTGCTGAACGCACCTGGGCCATATCTCGCTCCCTGGAAGACCTTATTCACTTCAAATTCATGCTCGGCTCCTTCCAGTCAGCCATAGCACTTGCCAAACAAGAATACTACATCCATCTGACTAACTCCCTCACCTCTGATCCTCGCTGCCTCTTTAATACCCTCAACTCTCTCCTCAAGGTGTCCCCACCCCCCGGTCCCTCTCTCCCTCTCTGCCCAAACCCTAGCCGACTACTTCCACGACAAAATCCAAAAGATCACTCTCCAATTCCCCACTCCCTCATCTACCACCCCCCTCCCCAATTCTCCCCCCCCCCCATCCATACTTCCTCTGCTACCCGCTCCTCCTTCCCTATGATCTCCGAAGAGGAAACCGCATTCCTCCTCTCCTCCTCCAAACCCACCACCTGTTCCTCTGACCCTATCCCCACCCATCTCCTACATCCCATCTCCCCCACCATTGTTCCATCCATCTCTCATATTCTTAACCTCTCACTCTCCACTGCAACTTTCCCAGTCGACTTCAAACATGCTATTGTCACACCTCTCCTCAAGAAACCCTCACTCGATCCCACCTGCCCTTCTATCGACCCATCTCCATCCTTCCCTTCATTTCTAAACTACTAGAACGAGCAGTCCACCGCTGCTGCCTCGACTTCCTCACCTCCCATGACCTCTTGGACCCACTACAATCAGGCTTCTGGCCCCTACACTCCACTGAAACGGCCCTTACAAAAGTCTCCAACGACTTGCTCCTGGCTAAATCTAAGGGACTCTACTCTGTCCTCATCCTTCTCGACCTCTCTGCGGCCTTTGACACTGTTGACCACAATCTTCTCCTTAACTCCCTCTCCTCGCTTGGCTTCAAGGAGTCCGTGCTATCCTGGTTCTCCTCCTACCTCTCCCATCGCTCCTTTAGTGTATGCTCTGGGGGTTCCTCCTCCTCCCCCACTCTGCTCCATGTTGGTGTTCCACAGGGATCCGTCTTGGGCCCCCTCCTTTTCTCCCTTTATAACCAATCCCTTGGCACACTTATCTCCTCCCATGGCTTTCAGTACCATCTCTACGCCGATGACTCCCAAATCTATAAGAACATAAGATATGCCATACTGGGTCAGACCAAGGTCCATCAAGCCCAGTATTCTGTTTCCAACAGTGGCCAATCTAGGTCATATGTACCTAGCAGTTTCCCCAAGGGACACAGGTTCCACAATGCTTGTATTGGTTCAAGCATTGATATCCTGGGTCCCTTCTTAATAATGGCTTATGGACCTTTCCTCCAGGAACTTGTCCAAACCTTTTTTAAACCCAGCTACACTAACAGCCTTTACTACATCCTCCGGTAACAAATTCCAGAGTTTGATTACACGTTGAGTGAAAAAATATTTTCTCTTATTAGTCTTAAATAGTTTACCCTGTAGCTTCATTGCATGTCCCCTAGTCTTTCTATATTCTGATAAGGTAAACAATCGATCTACGTTTACCCGTTCCACTCCGCTCATTAATTTATAGACTTCTATCATATCTCCCCTCAGCCGTCTCTTTTCCAGGTTAAAGAGCCCTAACCTTTTTAGCCTTTCTTCATAGGAGTATCCTTCCATCCCCTTTACCATTTTGGTGGCTCTTCTCTGAACCTTTTCTAATAACTCTATATCCTTTTTAAGATACGGCGACCAGAATTGCACACAACATTCAAGGTGCGGTCTCACCATGGAACGATATAGAGGCATTATAATATCCTTTGTTTTATTTTCCATTCCTTTCCTTATCATACCTAGCATTCTATTTGCTCTCTTGGCCGCCGCTGCACACTGGGCCGAGGGTTTTTAACATGGTATCCACAATGACGCCTAAATCTTTTTCCTGGGTGGTGGTTCCTAATGTGGAACCTTGCATCGTGTAACCATAGTTTGGGATGTTCTTCCCTAGGTGCATAACCTTGCACTTGTCCACATTAAATTTCATCTGCCATTTTGATTCCCAGTCTTCCAATTTATCAAGATCCTCTTGCAATTTTCCACAATCCTCTTGGGTTTTAACAACTTTAAATAGTTTTGTGTCATCTGCAAATTTGATAACCTCACTCGTTATTCCACTTTCCAGGTCATTTATGAATATGTCAAAAAGCAGCGGACCCAGCACAGATCCCTGGGGTACACCACTATTCACCTTTCTCCATTGGGAAAATTGGCCATTTAGCCCTACCCTCTGCTTTCTATCTTTTAACCAGTTCCTGATCCACAATAGTACACTGCCTCCTACCCCATGACTCTTTAGTTTTGCCAAAAGTCTCTCATGAGGGACCTTGTCAAAGGCTTTCTGAAAGTCCAGATACACAATAACAACCGACTCACCTTTGTCCACCTGATTATTCACTCCTTCAAAAAAACATAACAGATTAGTAAGACAAGATCTTCCTTGTCTAAAGCCATGTTGGCTGTCTCTCATTAGTTCATGACTATCTACATGCTGAGTAATTTTATTCTTTATGATGGTTTCTATCATTTTTCCCGGTATTGACGTCAGGCTCACCGGTCTGTAGTTTCCCGGATCACCCCTGGAACCCTTTTTAAAAATTGGTGTTACATTGGCGATCCTCCAATCTTCAGGTATTAGAGATGATTTTAATGATAGTTCACAGATTACTAATAGCAGGTCTGCAATCTCATATTTCAGTTCTTTCAATACCCTTGGATGTATACCATCCGGCCCAGGTGATTTGCTACTCTTCAGCTTAACTAATAGTTGTAATACATCTTTTCGATGTATCGATATTTCCTTCAATTCTTCTGCACCTTTAAATACCACTTCAGTCATGGGTAACATCCCTACATCTTCCTCAGTAAAGAATGAAGCAAAGAATTCGTTCAGTCTCTCCGCTATCGCCTTGTCGCCTCTTAGTGCTCCTTTAACCCCTTTATCATCTAATGGACCAACTGACTCTCTCACAGGTTTTTTGCTACGAATGTACTTGAAAAGGTCTTTACTTCGCGTTTTTGCTTCTGCAGCAAGCTTCTTCTCAAATTCTCCCTTTGCCTGCCTTATCAATGCCTTGCATTTGACTTGCCAGTGCTTGTGCTGTTTCCAGGTTTCATCGTTTGGCTCTTTTTTCCATTTCCTGAAAGATACTGTTTTGGCAACAACAGCCTCTCTGACCTCAACTTTAAACCATGCTGGCAGTTTTTTCGACTTCTTTCCACTTTTCTTAAAGCGTGGAATACAGCTGGTCTGGGCTTCCAAGATAGTATTTTTCAACAACAGCCAAGCCTGATGTACGTCTTTAACCTTTGCAACTGCTCCTTTTAGTTTTTTCTTGACTGTTTTCCTCATTTTTATTGACTGTTTTTTCTTGTTTAGTTTTCCTTTTTCTACCTCTCTACACCTAATATCTCTCCAGCGATCCAGACCAAGATCTCAGCCTGCCTTTCCGACATCACTGCCTGGATGTCCCATCGCCACTTGAAACTGAACATGGCCAAGACTGAACTCCTCGTCTTTCCCCCCAACTCCTCCCCTCGTCTTTCCCCTTTCTTAGTCTCAGTGGATGGATCTACGATCCTCCCTGTTCCCTCAGCCCGCAATCTGGGGGTTATCTTTGACACCTCTCTCTCCTTCTCCTCACACATCCAGCTCGTAGCTAAGACCTGCCGCTTCTTCCTCTTCAACATTAGCAAAATCCGCCCCTTCCTTTCTGAACACACTACCAAAACGCTTATCCACTCCTTGGTTTTCTCTCGCCTAGATTACTGCAACCTGCTCCTTGCCGGTCTCCCTGCGAATCATCTCCTTCCCCTTCAATCTATACAAAATTATGCTGCTCGACTAATATTCCGCCAGTCTCGCCATGCCCACATTACTCCTCTTCTCAAGTCACTTCATTGGCTCCCCATCCAATTCCGCATACAGTTCAAACTTCTCATACTGACCTATAAATGCATCCACTCTGCGGCCCCTCAATACCTCTCATCCCTTGTCTCCCCCTACATCCCCTCGGAAACTTTGCTCCGCTAACAAATTACTTCTATTTAGGCCTTTCACTCGCACAGCTAACTCACTCTTTCGCTCCTTTCACCTCACACCCTACGCCTGGAACAACCTACCTATTTATTTATTTACAGTTCTTATATGCCGCGCTATTTGGTATCAGTGCGGTTTACAAATAACAGAAACTTGCATCAGAACAGGATCTTTTGCATACATTGTAACAGGGTCTGTAACTTGGGAATGTAACAGAGGAAACTATATACAATTAACAACAATAGTTGTAAACTATTTACAGTTTATATATCAACTTGGTAAGTCGTAATGGAGAAGACCTTAAAATCTATGATCATTAAGGGAGTTCCTAGTGTAGGTCTGTTTTGTGTCTCGTCGGTGGTTATGTTGGTGGGTCATTCGAGGCTGCGTGTATAGATTGTGGTGTGGTGAATGATTGTGTTGAGTTCGGGTTGACAAAGTGTAAGCAGAATAAATGGTGTTTAAGGGCTTTTCTGAACTGCGAAAGGTCATTGATTAATCGAAGTTGAGGTGGGAGGTCATTCCAACATTTAGGAGCATAGAATGCAAAAGTTCGGTTTCTAGTTGTTTGAGAACATTTCGTGAATTCAATTGGTATAGTCAGCATATTGACGGATACTGACCTTCTTAGCCTGTTTGCAGGAGTGATGGTCAAGAGTGCGGAGAGGGAAAGGGGGGGATAGTCGGTTAATTGCTTTAAATGTTAGTAGTAGTACCTATGTCTATACGCCAAGCACCTTCACTGGCCCTCTTCAAATCCAAGTTGAAAACCCACCTCTTCACTGTTGCCTTCAGATGCTGACTTCCACCCTTATCCTAACCCGACTCCCATCAATCTCCCATGACCGAATTACACAGACCACATTATGCTTTGCAACGAACTAACTATCGCTTTGTATTGTTGTATTAGATTGTAAACTCGGATGAGTATTTTATTTATTTTATTTTATTTATTTATACATCTTTTCTATACCGCCACTTCCAGAGATCAGTGGCGGTTTACAGGTAACAAACTTTAATAATAGAGTACTATTATTTTACATAGAACCGATTTAGAACAAAGAACATTCAACTATTAAGTGTAACTTAAAAATACAATGAGATAACAGGAGAGGTAGGAACGTTTGAACTGGGTATGAATTATATAATGTTTCAAAACATACTACCAACAGTATATCAACAGTAAAGTCAAATATTTACATTAAATTACAGTTATTCACATTAGCGACAAGCAATTGCTTTCTAAGGGTAAGCTTAATCTAGGTGAGCAATGTGAATGTGTGGGAAAGGTTTATGTCTTGTCTAAGTAGGGTCAGTGAGTGATTGATGATCGGTGTTTTTTTCTGTGTTAGGATTATCTTCAATGTGGAGGTTATTGTAGTGCAGAGTAAATAGATGGGTTTTTAGATTTTTTCTAAATAATTGAAGATCTTTGATTTCTCTGATTTCAATCGGGAGGTTGTTCCATAGCGTAGGGGCGAAGTATGAGAAAGCTGTGTTACTTGTCTTCTGACTTGTCTTTCGAATAGAATCAGGGACTTGTATCGTGTGAAGGTTTATTCTTCGTCTTGATCTATTATCATGTGGAATGGTGATGAGCGTAGATAAGAAAGATGGTGCTATATTATTAAAGATCTTAAACGTATTGACTAAGGACTTGTAGATGATTCTGCATGAGACGGGTAGCCAATGGAGAGCATAGAGAATCGGAGATATATGATCTGAAAGTTTTGCTTTGTAGATAATCCTTGCGGTGACATTTTGGGCTAATTGAAGAGTGTGAATATTTTCTTAGAGGTCCCTTGAAGAATACCATTACAGTAGTCTAAATGTGGTGTAATAAGTGTTTGTACTATGGTTCTGAAATCAGTGTTATCTATCAGTGGTCTAAGTTGTTGGATTGTCCTCAATTTGAAATATATTGTTCTTGCAGATTGTTTTATATGTTTGGTGAGGCTGAGGGTTTTATCCAGAGTGACTCCCAAGTATTTGATCTCATCTTTGACTGGGAGAGAGTTTTTTCCAATCTTGATTTCCAGTGGGGGAGTGAAGTTTGTGTTTCTTGTTATGAATAGAACTTCTGTTTTTTTTAAAATTAATATTCATATTCCTTGATTTCAGCCACAGTTCAGCTTCAGAGAGGCAACGACATATGTTACTATAATCCGGGTTGGACACATCAAATGGCGAGTATAACATGATGTCGTCCGCGTAGATGTGGTAGTTGATTTTGAAGCGTTTAAATATGGAACAGATGGGTTGAAGATAGAGATTAAACAAAAGTGCCGAAAGGGCAGAGCCTTGAGGGATGCCCTGTTCTTGTGGAAATGGGGATGAGGCATTTCGATCTATTTGCACATATTGGGTCCGGTTAGTAAAATAGGATATGAACCATTCAAGGGTTTTATCTTTGATGCCTATTTGAGAGAGTCTTGAAATGAGCGTGATATGGTTTACAGTGTCAAAGGCCGAGGAAATATCAATGAATATGAGAATGAAGGCTCGCTTGGCATTATCGATACCTCTGATGATTGTATCAAATAGTGCTGTTAGGAGTGTTTCTACACCATGATATGGGCGAAATCCATATTGATGCTCATCTAATGGGGCTGATGAGTCTATATAATCTTGCAGCTGTGTTTGCACAATCTTTTCAATAATCTTGGCAAGAAATGGAATACTTGCAATGGGACGATATGAAGTTGGGTCATTGTCGTCTAGTGCTTTGTTTTTTAACAGCGGTCGAATTGCTGACCTTTTGAGGACATCTGCTATACGTCCTTGTTGAAGAGATTGGTTGACTATGTTCAGTAAGTCTGAGGCAAGTTCTGTTTTTGTTGATTTTATCCAAGTCACTGGACACGGATCAAGAAGAGAGGTTGTTGTATTTAGGTTGGAGATTGTCTGAAGTAGGAGTTTGTTGGTAATAGTGTGGAAGGTTTTCCATTCCGGTGGTTATTATCTGAAAGAGTTAGGCTAGGTGGGGTGAAATGGCTGTTAAGTTTGAGTTTATTTGCAAAATGATCAGCAAGTAATTGCGGGCTAATACAAATTTTGTGAGAATTGTTGGATGGGGATTTGGTTAACGATTTGACAATCTCAAATAGTTCTCTAGGACGATTAATAGCTTTAGATAAAGTTTTAGAGTGATATTGTTTTTTAGCCTTATTAATCGCATCCTTGTAATCTTTGAGTAGTGAGAAATATTGTATTCTGAGTTCGTGAGTTTTTTTCCTTCTCCAAGTAGATTCCATTTTTCTAAGACCTTTCTTCAGAATTGCAAGTTCAATAGTATACCATTTTTCATTTTTTCTCATTTTATGGCAAATCTTTGTTGAATATGGTTCTGATGCGGATCCAATAATGGTATTCCAGCTGGATATTGCGTCATCAAGGTTATAGATATGAGGATCCAATTTAGGGAGTACTGATTCAAGAAACTCTTCTCTATTGAATGGTCAAAATCTTTGACCTTGTTGTAGATTGACAAGGGGTGCTTTGGTGTATTGTGGGAGGTGGAAAGAGAACCTAATCAGATAGTGGTCAGACCATGGGACTTGAGATGTGGAAGGTGAGACATAATGAGCTGTGGTTGTGTAATGGGTAGGAATGAATATTAGGTCGAGAGTGTTTCCTTTGGTGTGAGTTGGTTGGTTAACTGTTTGCTTGAAGCCCATTTCTTCCATCGCTTCTAAGAAAGATGTTTCTTGATTGTTAGAGAGAGATGGCAGATTGAAATCACCTAGCATGATGAGAGGTTTCCTTATTGTAGAGTTGCAAGCCGATTCTAGTATGGAGTCAACGTTTTGATTACTTACAGTCGGAGGTCTGTATATCAAGCAGATTGCTATGTCCTTATTTTCAATTTTGAGTATATTTGTCTCATCAGGGTTTTCACATATAGTAGAGGATAACCCGAGATTAGATTTAGCTAATATAAGAACACCTCCTCCTCTTGTATGTTTTCTATTGCAGGCGAAGATGGAGTATCCTTGTACTTTTAATTGATTTAACAGGACTGAGTCAGATTCTGTTAACCATGTCTCAGTAATGCATAGTAGGTCTGGGTTTTCTGTATTAATTAGATCTGTTATGATAGGTGTTTTTTTTTTTTTTTCAAAATCTGTTTATTAAATGCTGGTTCAACAATACAGCTATGATGTAACAAAACATGGATACATATTTTCATCAGTTTTGCCCTCCTTCATACCTCCCCCCTCCCACCAGAGACTACAGCCAGGAACATCCTACCAAACCAATTCCCTGGACAGGGTTGAGTCTTATCCCCAACCAGGAGCCCTCAAAATCCCTGAGGGAAGAGGGGAGAGAGAGAAAACAAGGGCACCCCTAGAATCGCAAACTCCTCTAGTACTCTTAACTCTGATGATAACTCGGAAACATCCCCCCCATCCCCCCCCCATCCCTCCCACCCCCCCCACACCAGAGCCAAGGGACCTCCCACTGGGAATTCACACTTCCACTATCCCATTCCGCCACCTTCGCCCTCCCTGCAACCAACAAGCCAGGGTACAGGGTTACCCCATAGCTAATACCTCGCTTCTAGCTTTAGAACCTAAGTTCTGGATGTAGGGGGTCCATATCAGTAGGAAGGAGTCCCAGCGCTGAGGGGTCCCCCTGGCCGCCCTGCTCTCTTGTAGCATGAGATGATGAAAGCTACTACGCCACTCCCAAAAAGTAGGGGCTGACATCTCCCTCCACTTACGAAGAATGGGGCCTTTCCCCACCAAACAAGCCTTGCGCGTTAGGATACGCCCCCATTTCCCCTTGACCTGTAGAGGCCCCAGATAATCCAAAGCTACCAACAGGCCCGACCACCGAACTGGCTGGTGCAGTAAAAGACCTATATAAGCCTCAATACGCGCCCAATATGCTTTAATGTGCTTGCAACCCCACCACATGTGGCCCAAGTCTGCTAACGGTGAGGCACACCGAGGACAACCCCCACACTCCGTTAGCCCCGTGCGCAATGCTCGCCTCGGGGAGAAGTGGACCCGTGTTATACACTTGAATTGCGTCTCCCGCCACCTGGTGCCCTCCACCAATCGGGCTATCCGCCGTAAGGCCGCTCCAACCGCGCCGGGAGGAACTGCGCATCCGAGTTCCTGCTTCCAAGCCTGCTCCTCTTTGGTGAAGTCCCAGGGAGTGCCATACTGGTCCAACTTACGTTTCAGCAGTGCTACTCTAGGTGGACAGTCCGTCCCCAGGGCAAAAAAGTCAATAATTCTCGCAGAATGATCCTCTTGCAACCCCGGCTGCGGCAGAGATTCGACATAATGCCGTAGTTGGAAGTAGGCAAAGTGGGAGGTCCCCTGTTGCAAGTCATAGTCTTTACAGAGCATGTCCAATGGCTTACAGCAACCCTCTAGTGTAACCACATGTCCGAGACACGTTATCCCCTTCCCCCTCCACTGCCTAAATACTGCGGAGTCCGTACCCGGCCTAAAGGCAACATTTCCTTGCAGGGGAAGCCAGCTAGAGACCCGCGGAGAACTGCCCCAAGTCTTATTAAGTCTCTGCCAAGCCCTCCTAGGCGGGTCACCAACACGCTAGCTCGCACCCTAAGTGGCAGCAACGTCCCATCCAAATGCACCACAGCCTCCAGCGCGTGTGGGGACAGGAAGGCCGCCTCGAAGGTCCTCGGCGTATAATAATCAGTAGCACCAAGCCAATCCCCTAGGTGTCTGGCCTGACAAGCCATAACATACTGAGACAGGTCTGGAAGTCCCATCCCCCCCGCCTTCCAGCTACCCCTCAATCTAGCCAAGGGTATCCGGGCACGAAGTGCCCCCCAAAGAAACTTTCGGACTTCCCTGTCTATCTTTCGGAGGTCCTTCTGCAGCAGCCACACCGGCAAGGTTTGTAGCCAATACAGCAGCCTGGGAAATATAATCATACCTATAGCCGCCAATCGGCCCGACAAAGACAAGGGAAGGGGGGTCCAAGCCTGCAATTGCGTCTGAACCTTTGTGAAAAATCTAGCAAAGTTCAGCTTATACAGCGCCTTAGGATCCCGGGGCAATAAAATACCCAGGTATAGAAATGCCTCCTCCGCCCATCGAAGAGGGAAGACGCCCTGCCAAGTTCCCCGCAGTGAACCCCCAACATCCAGCGCCTCAGATTTGTCCCTATTTATCCTCAGCCCTGCGAATGTACCGAAGAGAGTGAGCTCCTCTAGTAGGGCACCGAGCGATTGCTGAGGCGAAAGCACATGTACTAAGAGATCATCTGCAAATGCCGCCAATTTAAATTGTTGAGCTCCTACTTTTACCCCCTGTATACTAGGAGAGGACTCAATACGTCGCACCAACGGGTCTAAAGATAGCACAAAAAGCAATGGGGAAAGAGGACACCCCTGCCGCGTTCCCCGCTCGAGTGAAAAGGAGTCGGATATCACACCATTACAGGAAATAGCTGCTGTCGGATCTGAATAAAGTAAGTCCACCATCTTACAGAACATCTCACCAAGACCATACTGAGGCAGGAGGAACTGCAAGTATGCCCAATGAACCTGATCAAAGGCCTTCTCGGCGTCAAAACTAATTAGCAGTGATGTTAAGTTGCGTTCCCGGACCCACTCGAGGGAAGCCACTATTTTCCGCAGGTTTCGAACGGCACAACGTCCTTTGACAAACCCGACCTGCGATGCGTGTACCAGCTCGCCCAGGACGTCCGCCAAACGGACAGCTAAGATTTTTGCTAACAGCTTTAAGTCAAAGTTTAGTAAAGAGATAGGCCTGTATGAGGCAGCTTGAGTGGGGTCTTTTCCAGGCTTGGGTATCAAGATGATATGGGCATGGTTGGTTCCCCACTTAAAGACGCCTCGATCAATCCGGCAGCGATACATTTCTACTAGGGCCGGTGATAGCTTCTCGCCCATTAGCTTGTAAAGTTCTGCCCCAAACCCATCAGGGCCCGGAGCGCGGCCACAGTTGGCCTCTTGTATCTCTTTGAGCACCTCACCCACGGACACCGGTGCGTCCAGGCGTGCCCTTTGGGCCGCCGTGAGCCGGGGGAGCTGTAGCTCCCGAAAGTACTCCAGCATATCCAATGGAGATCCAGGTCTTTTGGCATAAAACGACTGAAAGTAGGTGCGGAACACCTGCGCTATCTCCCTACTGTCCTTTTGTAAGTGCCCCTGACCATCCCGCACAGCGGCTATCAGACCCGTCCCTCTACTTCCCCGAAGACACCTCGCAAGGAGCTTCCCTGGCTTGTCTCCGAACCGATAAAGTTGATAGCGGTAGTACATGTGAGACTTTTTTGCCCGTTGGTGTATGAGCTCATTGAGAGCTACCTGGGCCTCCCACAACCTTTTTCGATTTGCCAAGGTGGGGTCATTTGCGCACCGTCGGCGTTCTTTCACTGTCTGCCTTTCCAAATGAAGGATCCTGGCCGCCAGCATCCTGCATTTCCTAGCTACGTAGGCGATTGTCTCCCCCCGCAACACCACCTTCGCCGTTTCCCACAACAACTCCGGGTCAACCTCCTCTTTCTCGTGGTTCTTTTGGAAATCAAGCCAACATCGCAGGATATGCCCCCGGAAACCCCCATCATGATATAGGTCTATGGGAAAGCGCCACGTCCGGGAATGTGAAGCTCGGGCTCCCCAAGTGAGACTCACCCATATAGGAGCATGATCAGATATTTCCATGGGGCCAATCTGCGCGTCCTCCACCTGCGCGAAAAGCCTCTCTGAAACAAGGGTATAGTCTATCCTAGCGTGTGACCCATGGGCCCGAGATTGGTGGGTGAAATCCCGTTCCATAGGATGTAATAAACGCCAAGGATCCACCAGGCCCAATCGAAGACGTAGGGCCTGCAGAGCCTTGGTGGTCGGAGCCCGAGATCTCTCCCCTGCTCCCAGCTCCGTATCCAACGCAATATCCAAGACGCCATTCAAATCGCCCGCCAACACCAGAGGAGCCTCCGGCCACTGCTCAATCCGAGAGGCCAGCCGAGCATATAGTGCCTTATCCAGGACATTGGGGCTATATAGGGACCCCAGAATAAGAGGCTTGCCAGATAGAGTGCCATATAGCAAGCAATAGCGGCCCTCCGGGTCCGCATACTCCCGCAGTGCCTCAAACCGAAGGCGCTTGTTAACAAGAATGACCACCCCCCCTTTTTTCCTAGGGCCGGGGCCCCCCACACACCTGCCCCACCCAATCCCGTTGCAATTTCGCATGTTCAACCGCTGTTTGGTGGGTCTCTTGTAGCATAGCCACATCACAGCGAAGACGAGCCAAGGCCTGCAAGACCTTATACCGCTTGATGGGGTTGCCAATGCCACACACATTCCACGATACGATCTTCAGATCACAAATCTATTACCAATGTCTTCCCATGCACATCTGCCCATCGAGAGGAGGGTGGCTGTCCCAGTCCGCAGCCATCCCCCAAGAATCCCGGATAGGCAAAGTGTTAGTCTTCCCAGTGGTGTGCGGTTCCCCTCTGGCCTTTTCCCTCCCCCCACCCACCCCCTTCCCCCTCCTCTTCCAGTCCCTGATTGCTGTAGGAGTATACCCCCTCCCTCCCTCCCCCTCCCCCTCCTTTCCCAACCCCCTCTCAGTCCCCAAACCTAACCCAGCCAAAAGGCTGAGACTCCCTGTAGTAGTCGGGCTACCCCAGTATTAGTAGTTCAGGTTTCCCCTACCAAAGAGACCCCCCTCACTCCCCCCACCCCTGCTGCCCCATCAAGCTTTAATAGGAGGCACTCTACGTATCCCTCGTCTACCCAGGGCCGCCACCCTCCCGACGCCCCCCCCTCCAAGGGGGGAGAGTCGGCAATGCAGCGGCCCCGCCCAGAAGAGGGCTCTCCCCCCCCCAACGCAGTCTGCGAGCAGCGTAGGCAGGTTCGCCAGCGTCAAAGTGCCCACCCCTGAGTTCAAATCCCAGGTCCCTCCCGCCTCCCTCCAATCCCAATTCCAAGAAGGGGGGAGGGCATGGCGGCCATTCCTGGCGCCACCCAAGTACCTCCCCACATCTCGGAACCCAGGCGGACACCCCGTTCCTGCACAGTCCCCGCACAAGAACTGCCTGCCACATCTGCGCAATGGGAAAAGCTAGGTGCAATACATAATCTGTTCCCTCCCCGCTTTAAACACTGGCCCGTAGTAGGAAGGCACGAACTGGCTGGGGCGGGGTAAGAAAACAAACAAAGGGTGATAGGGAGAAGGGCAGAAAAACAAGAGAACAAACCAAACAGAAAAGCGCCTCCACAACGCCCACCGGGTGTGGTCCGGACCGCCTCCCACCCCGGGAGAGCAACGGAACCAGACCATCCCGTGGCGTCGCCGCTCCCCTCCCCCCCTCCACCAAGGTCGGAAGGCACGGGGGCAGCCCCCCCTCAAGGTCCGCCAAGAAGGCCCTGAAGACTCGTGTGTTCCCCCCCCCACCCGCCCCATACCAGAACCAGATCAGGCAGCCCCCCATAAGTCTTGGGGCTTCGCAGTTAACATCATGTATGCCGCATTGTCCGGGGCCGAAAGACTGTCCAGGAAAAAAAACCAGAAAAAACAAAAACACAATGCTGCCATAGTCCCAGTCAGCGCCGCCAAAGAGAAAAAGCCAAGCAACACAGTTACCTAGATAATGCAAAACTGTTACAAATTGTTACTAGTTGTTGCGAACTGTTGCTCCCCGCTGCACAGTTAACACAGTTAACAGAGCTACAATGTCTCACCGGCAGATAGAGTCCACTTCTATGGGGTGGCTGCTGCAGAATCCCTCAGCTGTTCCACGAAGGCCAACGCCTCAGCTGGAGAGCCCAAGAAGCGTGTCTGTCCGAGGTGCTCCACTCGCAGACGGGCCGGATACAGAAGTGAAAATCGCAGCCCCTTGCTACTCAATTGGGAACACACCGCTGAAAAGGCTCTCCGTTGCTGGCTAACCAGCGGTGAGTAGTCTTGGAAGACCAATATTCTGTCCGGGGTTCCCATGTCTCGCCGAGAGTTTCTGGCTGCGCGTAGCACTGCTTCCTTTTGGCGGTAGTCCATAAACCGGGCTATCACCGCACGTGGCCGGCCTGCCTGTTCCCGCCTGGGGCCCAGCCGGTGCACTCTCTCCATTTGTAACGGCGCCTCCAGCCCCCCGTTAGGAAGTTTTGCCACCCAGCCCTGCAGGTAGCCAGGGAGGGCATTGTCTGCAATATTTTCGGGGATACCGACAAACCGCAGATTATTTCGGCGTCCCCGATTCTCCAGGTCTTCTAGCTTCTCCCCTTGTTGCTTAACAGTCGCCTCCAATGCCTGCACCTTTGCGACCAGGGAGTGCTGCGTGTCTTCTAGCCCCGATATTCGGGTTTCCGCTTGGTCGAGCCGACCCGTGAAGTCGGTAATGGATTGAGCCACAGAGTGCAGTTGATCCCCCAGCTCCCGGAACCGATCGTCCAAAGCGCGCACCACCGCCGCGCTGACTTCAGCGACCATGGTGTTCTCACAGTCAGAGGCTGGACTCGGCGGGTCTCCCTCGGCCATTTTGGTGTCAAGGGTCCGAGCTTTCTCCCCGCCGCGAGGATTTGGTCGCCATCGGGCTGCCCCCGGTCATCTGGGAGGGCCCCGCAGTTCTGCGACCCCCTTCTCTACTGCCCGATGTTAGCGGTGGGGGCATTCAGCCTCTTGGTAGCAGGATTTTTAGCAGTTTTGTGGGGTATGGTGCCCGGAGCCGATCAGCACGCGTCTGGTCAGCTCATTACCACACCGGAAGTCCCTATGATAGGTGTTTTATTTCTAACTGACCTAGCGTTGATGAGGATGAGGGATATGTGTGTGAAAGCATTGCCTGCATTTATGTGGTCGGTTTTAGAAGATGTCTTTATCTGAATCAGTCTGTGGTGATTTATCTTAGAATTTCCTAAGAATAGTTGATGAATGTTATGTCTCTGACGATGAGGGATAACATGAATGTGAGAGAACTCTGGGAGGTTCAATGGTGGGGTGAAGGCGTTAGCAGGGAGGGGGTATAGAGAGAATAGTAGGCTGACGATGAGGTGAGATTCAAGGTAAATAGTAGCATTTTTTTATAGTTCATGTTGGAACTTCCGATGACTGTAAAAATGCAGGTTACTGACTGTAAAAATGCGGGTTACTAACAACAATAATAGGAATCAAGTAGTTAGTTACTGGCAGCAGTCTATGGAATAAAGTAGTATTAATTAGCTACTGACAACAGTATATGGAATCAAGTAGTATTAATTAGCTACTGACAATTCATGTATATGCTCCAACAACAGCTGCAGAAGAGAAAGGTTTATCAGTTCTATGAACAAATACAAGCTGAAGTTGAAAGAACATGCAAACAAGTTATTCTGTTATTCTAAATTGTAAGCTCGGATGAGCACGACTCTGACGAGCAGGGACTGTCTATTATATGTATACCTGTACAGCGCTGCGTGCTCGGCGCTATATAAGTGCTAAATAGTAGTAGTAGTAATGTTCTTAACTCTTCTGGTGCTCGGTCATTTGTATCCAAAGCAGCAAACCGATTTCACAGGCAGTCTTTAAATTCCAGTGGTATATATTCAAGGTCATATTTTGCTGTATTCATGAGTAGCTTGCTCTTTTTCGTCTTTAGCTTGAGTTTGCATGCCATTAGCTAGTAATCTGTGTCACAGTTAGCTCCATGTTTTGTCTTTGTTGATGTTATTGAGCTTTTCCATCGTTGATTTCGATAGATGTGGTCAATTTGTTTTTTATACAATCCATTGGGAGAAGTCCATGTGCACTGTTGCCACTTATATGGAAAAAGATGTTTGAGATAAATAGATCGTTGGACTTGCAGATTTCCAGCAGTCTTTCTCCAGCTTCATTTCTCTTGCCAAGTCCATATTTTCCAGCCACTTTGTTTCCTCTTTGTTGCCAATGTTTGTGTTCCAGTCACCCATGACTTTCAGAATAACTTGTTTGCATGTTCTTTCAACTTCAGCTTGTATTTGTTCATAGAACTGATAAACCTTTCTCTTCTGCAGCTGTTGTTGGAGCATATACATGAATAATGGTTGTGTTGATGAGCATTCCTCGTAGACGATTGAAATAAAGCACTGTCAGGTTTACCAGGGATGAAACCCATGACACTTGGGATTAGAAACAGGAGAAGTACAGCTGGGACAGTTGGAGCAGCAAAAGTAAAACAGACACCAGTGAAACATTATCCTCTGGGCAGCAAAAGATGAGAGATGCCCTTGGAGATCCTCATTGGACCAGCATAGGGTGCTTCCTTGATTAGAGACCAAATATAAGCAATTTCCAGTAGGCCTGTCGTCGGGTTTACCATTCCTCTGGCCTTTGCTGTAGTGATACCTGACACTTGGTTCCCACTTGCTTCAGTGCCAATTGGTTCCTGACCTGCACCAGATAGCTGTAGTATTTTCCTCATGCATAATTTGTCCCTGGATCCACACACAACTTCTGGGGCCTGGCCTTTTCAGGTATACTGCCTGTACAAGGCACAAGTGCCACCTTTGCTGGAGAAAGTCCTGTTAGCTTCACCCATAGAGCTTTGAGAATAAACTCTTCCTGATTTCCCCCCCCCCCCACCCACAAATGTGATGTTCAGGAACTGTAATATACCCATCTAGAGGAACGAGCAACCTGAAATAGAACTCAAACATGGACATACCTAGCCAAAAAGCAACGTAAAGGAACAAGAGCCCTAAGCAAGGAATGCACGCACTTCCAGTCCAAGGCTACAGCAGTTAGGAAACTGCTCCTTTAAAACTTCCTCTTCCTTCTTCTACTCTAAGACACATACATAGATATGTAGATATGTTCTGTTATAATATGACGTTCCCTGTAAAACAAACTTGTTTTGTTAAGTGTTGTTCAACTGTAAACCGCAACTGAACCTTGGAAGATGCGGTATATAAATGTATGTATAAATAAAAAAAATAAATAAAAAATAATGCATACATTTAAAAGAATTCCATGAGGTATGCTTTGTGTGCTTCTCTCTCCCCCCCCCCCAGCCCTCCCACGCCTCTATCTCTGATAGCTGCCTCTTAGCAATTCAGAAGTATATTGTACTTTGTACTGTGAAACCTACTTACTGCAATATATAACTTTCTCAGTGGTACTATGTGTACTGACAACTAATAGCTGTTGCTGTGGGACATTGTCAACTTGTGGTTAAATTGTAAAATCCATCTTTTGAGATCTGTTGATAGTCATTTCTAATGGTTTGATATATTATACTTGGTTTGGGTTTTTTTTGGTGGGGGGTTTCGAAACTACTGTTCTATTCAAACCACCCTTTCTCCCCTTCAGATCAAAGAGACACAGAGTGAACACACACACACACACACACCTTCTACTACAATACGCACATAGAAGGGCTGGAAAGAATTACATAAGTTATGCTCCACATGTTTGTCCCACTTGTTTTATTCCTTATGTTTATGATAAACCGCCCTTCACTGATGTAAGAGCGGTGTACAAAAATTCAACTCAATGTTAAAATACAAAGGTAGAGAGGAACTCCATTTCTTAGACAGGACAGTTAAAACCCATCACACCAGGGGAACAGAAAAAAGGGGAGGGGGAAGGCAGGAAAAGATTGGGAAGGAGGTTAAAGAACTGGTAGGTCATGTGCTATATTGAAGAAATGGGTTTTTAAAAGGGTTTTGAACTTAACATATGAGGGTTTGATTCTGAGGACAGAAGGTAGTGAATTTCAGGAGGCAGAAACAAGGAAATAGAAGGCTGAGGAGTGGGTGGATATTAGCCAGGCCTGAGAAATGGAAAGGAGATGTAATCGATTAGCGTGGATCTTGCAAAGGGTCTGATGTGGAGCGTGGAGAAGCAGTGAGTCGGAAAGATAACAGGACGAACCAGTGTGCAAAGTACAGTGGACCAGAGTGAGGCATTTGTATTGAAGATGAAATTTGACAGGAAGCCAGTGGTAATGGATCAGGTGGGGAATAACATGTTCAAAGTGGGCAAGAATACGAATAGCAGTATTTTGGATAAGCTGGAGTCAATGAAGTTGATACTATGATACTAAGAGAGGCCAAGAAAAATTATATTACAGTAGTCAATCTTTGATATGACAAGAGTGAGAAGTAAAGTAGTCAATGATGAAGTAGAAAGAAAGGGACGGACAGTGCGGATCTGATGGAGTGCGAAGAAAGAACGATGAACTAAGGATTTAATAAGGGCATGGAAGGATAAAGAGGAGTCAAGTAGGATTCACAAGTACCGGATGGAATCAACAAGTGGAATCAGCGAGCGAGGGAGAGAAGGGGCCAGTGCAGGAGGAGAGCTACCAACAGTAAACCATAAAGCTGCAGACTTGCTGGGATTGAGATGTAGGAAATTATTAGCTAGCCAAGTCGAGATACCGAATAGACAAGCATTAAGTAGGGTGAGATTAGGGGCAGCTGAATTCTATGATTGAGCCATATTATGTTATCGGCATAATAGTGGCCTGAAATACCATGTTGTTGAACCAGAAGGGTCAGGGTAATCAGAAAAATGTTAAATAGGAGGGACGCCAAAACAGAACCCTGGGGGACACCGTAAAGAAGGGGAAGAGAGGGGGAGGAGAATTACCCATGGAGACTGAGAATGACCGCTGTGAGAGAAAGGAACGAAACCACTCGAGAACTGTGCCACAAAGACCGAAATCGTGAAGTCGTGAAAGAAGAGTAGTGTGATCCATAAGGTCAAAAGCCAAGGAAAGATCTAAAGAAACCGCCACTGAAATGTCACCACGGTCATGAGACTGGTGGAGTTCACTCAGAAAAGAAATAAGAATAGTTTCAGTACTGTGCCCCAGGCGGAAACCCGATTGACGAGGATGAAGAGCATGAGTAGAGTCTAAGTGAGAAAAAAACGAGTAAAGACTAGTTTTTCAAGAGAGAAAAGATAGAGTGGAGACAGGATTGTAAAAAGCAGGAATGGAGGGGGCCAGGGACAAATTCTTCAAAATGGGGCAAATTGTAGTATGTTTCCAGGAAGCTAGGAAGATACCGGAAGACAGGCTATTGTTAAGGATTGGCAGAACCAGGGGTACTAAGGCAAGAGAAGGAGTGGTGAGCCAGAATGAGGGGATGGATTGGAAACAGAAGTAATCCTATGAGATGAGGTGATAACTTTAAGAAGTTGAGATTGGAGAGAAGGAGGGCCATGTGTGAGATAGAGAAGGGCCAGGGGAGAGATGATCATCTGAGAGATGGTTGAGTCTAAAGAGGCAAGTGCCAGGAGATGAGGAGACAGAGGAGGGGGGACACCTGCCAAAGGTGGACCTAAGAGACAGAATTTATCAGGGAACTAATTTGCAAAAAGATGAAGAGGAGAAGTGTGTGAAGTGGAGGTGGATGGTGTTGAAAGTGTTGCTAAAATTGAGTATAACCAGTTGGAGGAATTTGTAGAAGAAGAAATAAGACCTGAGTAATAGCTTTTCTTAACTGCATGTGTCATAGAACGGTTTTGGAGGTGAAGATCCTTATAGTGTTGTAGAGAAGTGGGAGAGGGATTCTTCCTCCACAGGCACTCAGTCCAGCAGAGCTAACAATAATGCAGATAAAAATCATGATGGAACCAGGGGTGATTATGCTTTGAGGGGCAACTGCGAGGACAAAGGGGGACAATATTGTCAAGAGTACATAATGAGGTGGATTGCCAAAGATGTGCCTGTGTGTCCACAGGGAGAGAAGAAATGTTGGCTGAAAAAATGTCATTAGCGGAGGGAAAGAGTTCAAGGGTGCGAGAAGAAATGTTGCACCTTTAGGATGAGTGAAAGGATCCCAAGGAATGACTGGAAGAGGAAGATGGAACAGTTGGAGAGTACTGAGAGAGGACGAAAACACAGAAATGATCAGACCAGGGAACTGTGAGGGAGGAGAAAAGAGGGCAGGGCCAAGGAAAAGGATAGAGATGAAAGAACAAGGTCAAGGATATGGTCGGCAGTGTGAGTAGCAAAGGATATGTGTTGTGAAAATGAGAGATCAAAAAAAAGTTGCAAGAGGGTTTTGTGCCAGATGTAAGTGGGGAAGCATAGTGGGTGTTGAAATCGCCCAAGACTAGGAGGTGCGGATAAAGAAGTGAAGCCTCAGAAATGGTATGAAGAAGGGAGTCCCAGAGGTGGGGACAAAGGGTTGGAGGGGGGGGGACTTAGACTAAAAGGAAATAAAGAGATGGAGAGCCTTCAAGGCGAATCAGAAGAGATTCAGGTTAGGATAGGGTTGGGCTTGATACCTCAGAGACTGGAAATGTAGAGCAAAAGAGAACACGTCTCCACCAGCGCAGCCCAACCTGGGAGAAGAAAAGGTTACATAGCCAGGAGGGAGGCACCAGTGAAGAAGTGGCCCTTCCCCCTCCCTCAACCATGTCTGTCAGGGAAAGGGCATTAAGGGCATGTTGAGTGAGGAGATCATGGACAAGAAGAGTCTTTGCCTGGAGAGACCAACAATTGAGCAGGGCAGAATGTAAAGAGACATTTGGAGAAGCAGCAGAGGTGGGGAGTGGGGGCAGAGCTAATGGGCAAGTTACCAAATTCTGTAATACGCAAGTAGGGGCCGGATTCATAGAGGATAAAAAGCGTATGGACACCTGCCCCATTGTACAATTATAACTACATGAGATATAAATAATACAAGCGAAGAAATAGGGCCAGAGAACCATGATAACTTCCTGGGAAGGCAGTGAAGCTGTGGGGAGAAACTAAAATTGGAACTGTCCAAGATGTTGGAGTCACCCCAGGAGTCTCCCCAAGGAGCTTGCCCAAGGAGCACATCCTGGTCCTTGGGCACTCTCCACCACGGTGAAGAACACCACTGTGAGGTGGCTTTTATGGAGTCTCAAGTTACCTGCTGAATCGCAGCTGCATCATTTCTGGGTGGGTGGGGTAAGCACAATGAGTGTCAGTAAACCTGCTTGTCCCTCTTCCTTGCTTTTTTCCCTCTCTTCAGTTTCCTCTACTCACTTTCTGTTATGTGTCAGTTATAGCAATGGAGGTACAATAAAGCCTGTTTCAGGTAGCTGATAATGTATATGCCAGATCCTTACTGAATAAAAAAGTTTAATTGGACACACTTATCTCATTACATCATGCTGTTATCAGATTAGACTCTATATTTTTCCTGGAATGAAAATAAAAACTCCATTACTATAGTGCCTCTGAGGCTAGATTTGGGTAGAAGAGCTTTACAAAAGCCCTCATGTAAGGTTGGAGCTGGCCTTTGAAGCACATTAGTAAACAGCATGTTAATGAAATGAAATAAAGAATCAGATTGAGGTTTTAGAATGTTATTCAGGATGGTGGTAGGAACCTGTGTTGTCTTTATAAAACAGATGGATAAAACAAAGGCTATTATAATGCTTCTGTATCGTTCCATGGTGCTACCGCACCTTGAATATTGTGTGCTATTCTGGTTGCTGTATCTTAAAAAGGATATAGCAGAATTAGAAAAGGTACAGAGAAGAGCTACCGAAATGGTAAAGGGATAGAAAGATACTCCTATGAGGAGAGGCTTAAAAGGTTAAGGCTTTTCAACCTGGAAAAGAGACGGCTGAGGGGAGATATGATAAAAGGTCTATAAATTAATGAATGGAGTGGAACGGATAAATGTAGATCGATTCTTTATGCCATCAAAAAGTAGAAATACTAGGGGACATGCAATGAAGCTACAGTGTAATCCATTTAAGACTAATAAGAGAAAATATTTTTTTCACTCAACACTTAATCAAACTCTGGAATTCGTTACCAGAGGATTTAGTAAAAGCTGTTAGTGTAGCTGGGTTTAAAAAAGGTTTGGACAAGTTCCTGGAGAAAGGGTCCACAAACCATTATTAAAGAGGACCCAGGTAATCCACTGTTTGCCCCAGTACAAGCATTATGGAATCTGTGTGTCTTTTTTGGGAAACTGCTGCGTACGTGTGACTTGGATTGGCCACTGTTGGAAACAGGATACTGAGGTTGATGGATCTTGTTCTTCCCCAGTATATCATTTCTTATGTTTTACGGTACTTTCTGAGAATTTTTAGAGGCCCCCTGTTATTTCCCCCATAGAACATAATAATCAACCTACATTTGTTCAAATACTATGCATCATTTTTATGTATGGACTTTTTACCAGTGGTCAACACAAAATTATGAGCAGAATTCATTTTGGTTTTGAACATTGCCACAGATACAGTACATACTACACACATTATTTGTGCCTGCTTTTTGTGCAAGTTGTAATCTTGAAAACTAGGTGTGTAAATTTTAAATGCAATCTCTATGTAATATTTCTCCCCTGGAAATTTTTTTTTACCTTGTGGCTACAGTTACATACCTTATAGAACAGTGTATAATTTTGCTTGCATTGAGGGTAGTCCGTTTTTAAACAGCTTAAGGTTATGGATATAACACTGTTTTACCCTTGAAAATGACTGAAATTTGCCCTCATAAAGCATAGCCAGAGCATCAATAAATGAGGCCTGAGCTGAGGTAAGTAAATTTTAAATGATGACCAGAAAAAAATGCAGGCTTATAAGACATACAGTATATTAAGATTGAAAAAGGAGACCTAGGACTAAGACTGCCAGAGAAGACTAGAGAGCTGAGCATCAAGCAAGCTGATGTTAATCGGTATACTGCTTGACAGAAATAATGCCCACTGTTTTAATATTCCAGCAGATGGCAGCAGTACATAATTGTCTCATGGTCGGCATCTTGTGGATAGATACATATGGTAGACACATATACAGTATTTTTGGTCTTTATGAATCCATCTATTGTTAGGCTTAGGGCTAATGAAAGAAATCTACATTGTGTGAATGCTGAACTTTGTGATTTTAGACTAGGTGAAACAATTTGAGTTCATCATATACCTTAAGTGTTATATTTTGGTACCTTTTTCAGGGCAGTATTTGAAGCGAGTTACAGATTCCACTAATCCTCCCTCATAATTAATCCAGTCTCCCCTCTTCTCTTCCCTCCCTCTTCTGTCCCCTTCCCTTTCCCTCCCTACCTGTCGTCCTCCTACTATTTTTAGCTCTTCCACCTATTCTCTCTCCTGTCCTATTTGCTAATTGCTTTCTTTTCCTTCTCATTTTCTGCAGCCCTTTGTATTGTCCATCACTTTTATGCTCTGGCCTAAGCTGTTTATCAAAAACATGAATAAAGATAAAGATTCCACAGTGTTATACATGAAAAATGTATCCACTCCCACACAAATTTCGTCCTTCAGTCCCTCCTATTGCATTCCTATATGGTTTATTATTACCAGTCTAATTAACATTGTTAAGCTTTGTTTTCCATAGACACAAGATCGATAAGCCCTTTAGTACATCTGCATTTTCTAGCCAGTTTTCCAAATGGGGAGGTAGGCTTGTGCAAACACCGTGTGTGTGTCTGTATCTCTGTCTGTCCCCCACTGATAAATGTCATTCTGTGTCAGATCAATAGTTCTGTATCTATATGAGCTTTTCAGAGCAAGTCAAGGAAATATGAGGATTCCTGTAGGGGTATATTCTTTTTTTTGGCCCACATATTGCATAAATATGCACTTTCCATTGTCTTCATATAATACATTTTAGGGGTTAGCATGCAGATAGCATCTGATTCACACCAAATTTTTAAAACATATCAGAGGGTCCATGGATATCATGAATAGATATTCTCTGTGGAAAAGCAGGAGAAATGTTTTCATATAGGCGACGTTGCCAATGGAGGCCAGTGCAAGAAGCTCTCCCAGTTCCGACTAGAAACTTTTAAAGAGCTTGCATACCGTGGACTGCGGGCTGAAACAGTCTTGCATACCGTGGACTGTAAGAGGGCATTGTCCTTTTGCATAGAACGTACGTGGGGGCATCAAAGGGCCACTCAGCTCTTCGTCTCCTTTGACCCTAATAAGCTGTGGTTACCTGTCTCCAAGCGTATATTGTCCACTTGGGTAGCAGATTGTATCGCCTGGGCGTATAAGGCAGCCGATCTCCCCTTGTAGGGTCGAGTCACGGCCCACCGTGTCAGGGCGAAAGCCGTGTCAGTAGCTCATCTCCGCTCTGTTCCGTTGGCAGACATCTGCCGGGCCGCTACTTGGTCTTCAAGTCAGACTTTTGCAGCCCACTACTGCCTCGAGAGAGAGTCCTGAAGGGATAGTGCTTTCGGACAGGCAGTACTCCGTAATCTCTTTGAGGTTTAGGCAACTCCTACCCTCCAGCCCTTGTGTTCGGCTACCGTACGGGGGCGTTCTCAGAGGATATTCTTATCACGGATGTGAGGCTCTTGAGAGGGAGCCATTTTTCAGCTGTGGGTTCCCGGTAGCCTAGAGCTGGGGAGTCCCATATGTGAGGACTGAGTTCCTGCTTGGTCCTGGAGAAAGAGTAGTTACTCACCTGTAACAGGTGTTCTCCAGGAGCAGCAGCACTCTGGACAGTGCAAGTAAGTCACAGTGGGTTCCGGGACAAAGCAGCAAACTCTCCTGACAAAACCTGAGCAGCTCAGCTGTGACTGTGTGCGGCTGAGCTACTCTCATTCTGGTGGGAAGGTAACACTGCTGTGGATGTCCCAGGGCATCCATGGCAGTGTACCTTCCCTCCAGAACCAGAGCAGCTCAGATGCACACAGCTGAGCTACTCAGATTTTGGCGGGAGAGTTTGCCACTTTGTCCCGGGACCTACTGTGACTGACTTGCACTGTCCAGAGAGGCGTAGGGAAGATTGGCAATGCCAGAGGTGCTTAGGGGGGAGCAGCACTTGGTCGACTACCACCCACGGTGGGACAAACACTGCATCGCAGGGCATTTGCACGGTTAGGTTTGTCTTTTTCTTTACACATCAGCACTCATTGCAGAGAGACTTCTCAATCGTACTGTATATTGCAATGATAGGATAGATCAAATTGATGGAGGGGTTGCATTCTGTTAGGGCATTGAATCACACAGGATAAAAGTATTGCAGGAAACAAAATACATTGTAGAATCTCTATGGATACAAATTCCATGTAACAAGGGAATGGCAGTAGGGGTGGCCAGAATGAACAGATGGATGATGACATGCTAAAAAAAAAAATCTGGGACGCTAACAAACGTTACAACACAATAATAATGGGTGATTTCAATTATCCTGGTGTCGACTGGGTCAATGTCACAGCAGGACATGCTAGGGAGATAAAGTTTCTAGATGAAATAAATGACTACTTCTTGGAGCATCTGGTTTATGAACCAAGAGGGGAAGCTATTTTGGATAGAGTCCTTAGTGGAACACAGGATCCTGGTGCAAGGATATTGGGACCATTGGCAATAGTGATCGTAGCGTGATCACATTTGATTTAATAAATAGAGAGAGGACAGCAAGGAGATCCAGAATACTACCTTTTAACCTTCAAAAGGGGAGACTATGACAAAATGTGGAAAATAATTAAGAAAAAAACGAAAGGAGCAGCTGCAAAGTTTAAAGATTTACATCAAGCATGGGAGTTGTTTAAAAATACTGTCTTGAAAACCCAGAACACATGTATTCTCCAGGAACAAACAGTAAGTCAGTCCTCACATATGGGTGACATCGGCATCGATGGAGCCCACGCAGAGCATTTCCCCAGCTTTCAAAGAAAGTCTTTGGGAATGCCACTACTCATGCGTGGTCCCCTTCGCGCCCAAGGGTGCCGTCTTACTCACTCTCCCTTTTTCCGCGGAACCCTTTGGACATGCGTCTCGCCCCCGGAAAAAAATTCTCTATTCCAACCAGTTTTTTGCTTTCTGGCCTTTGCCGGTCCTTTTCCTGCTTCTCAAGCACCTCTGCTTTGGCCCAGGTGTCGTGTTTTTGTCTTTTTCCTTTTTGTGTTTCATCGCGTTTGCGCTCTTTTTAACCACTGGCCGCGTTGAAGGTCTTCGACCTCGGAGGGGTCCTCTTTCCCCTAATGGCCTCCGATTTTCAGAAATGTGCTAGCTGTTCAAAAAACATGTTGCTCACGGACACCCCTGACTGTTGTCTCAGGTGTCTAGGAACTGACCATGACCTGGAGCTATGCTCCCTCTGTAAGAAGATGTCTTCCAAGGTTTTCCAGAGTCATAAGCAGAAGCTGGATGATCTTTTCCGTAAGGCAACCCCAATATCCCCGGTAGCCTCCCGCTCTTTGGCTCTTCAACCCCTGGAGTCTCCCAAAACTCCTCCCTGGGCCTGGCAGTACTCTGACCAGGGGTCACCCAAATGCGAGCAGAAGAAGAAGGCCACGAGGACTCTGTCGGGGGCACCAGACAAGCGTGAGAGGTCATGCGCATGGTCTATCAGCACCCCTCAGCAAACTTTGGAGTCTGAGAAGGAGCGGCCCAGTAAGCTGCCTTGAACCGATACGGGGGCCTCCGGTGCAGGCACACAGTCTCCCGAGGGTCGTCCCAGCGAGGACCCCCTCTCCTCCTCGACACCCGACCTGGTCACCCCGGCATTGGTGTCATAGGGCACTACTCCCAAGCGGGAGGCCCAAATGCTGGCCTTGGAGCGCAGCGTTTCTGCATTCCTCTCTGCCCAGCAGGCGCTGGTGCCTGGCCCTGCTGGCACATGCCTCGAGACCGCAGGAACCTCGATCTTGAGGACTCCCCAGGCCGCCGCAGTGACCCCCGAGAGCCAGAAGCCTCGTGAGGATCCTTGATGCAGGTCTCGATCTCTATCCCGGGCCTCGGGTGCGAGATCTTCTCGGGCAAGCACCTCCAGCTCCGGGGGACCCATCTCGAGCCACCCGACCTTGAGTCCTCCACAGACTACTCAGTGTGGGAGTCCAATAGGGAAACCTCCCCGGAGACTCGGTCCCACCGAGACCTCCCCTCAGACCCCTCTCCGCCAGAGGGGCAACGGTTACCTCCCGAGGACACCTCCTTTCTGGAGTTCGTCTGGGACATGGCGCGGGCCCTAGCACTCGCACAGTCTCAGAGGAGCTTGATATTCTTCAATGTGAAGCCCCTCCGAAGGAAGCTCTTTCTGTGCTGGTTCCTCCCATTCTGAACAGATTCCTCCTTCGCATGTGGGAGACACTGGCCTCTGTCCCTATCGTGAGCAAGCATCTGGACACTATGTATAGAGTTCAGCATGGCCCAGGGGTTTCGTAAAGCCCAGCTTCCTCACACCTCGATGGTGGTCGAATCAGCCATGCGGAAGCTAAAGAGCCGAAAGACTCATTCTTCGGTCCCGCCAGGCAGAGTGTCTCATACACTCGACACCCTCGGACGCAAGGCTTATCAGGGCTCCATGCTGTCATGCCGCGTTCAAGTTTACCAATTATACATTGGCATGTTCCTCCGTGACCTTGCTAGAGGTTTTGCAGCGGACCTTGACAGAGACCATCTCCGACATTTTCAGGCCCTATTGAAGTCTGTCAGAGAATGCTTGAAGTACCTCTCATGAGTGGCGTACGACGGCTTTGAGTTTTCCGCACGGGTGGTGGCGAATGGCATCAGAGCCTTCCGGCAGTCTTGGCTCCAGTCCTCAGACCTGGAGCAGTGGGTCCAGGAGAAGCTGCTGGACATCCCTTTCCTCGGGGAGCAATTGTTCGGCAAGCCCATGGAAGATAAGGCAGCCGAGATTGAAACGGAGTACATGTCTCATACTCGCCTCTCCCGGAAAACCTCCTCCCTCCCCAGGAAGAAACAGCAGAGCAAGAAGCCTTTCTTCCACCGGAAGGGGCTCCCGTACAGGGGCTACTTCTCCTACCCACTGGCGTTGACCCCCATTCAGGGCGGTCAGAGCAAGAGCAAGGCCTATGGCCCTCATAATCCAAAGAGTCCCAAGACCCATCCCCCAGCGCCAACTCAGACGGATTTTGATGCCATCAGCATAGTCTTTCATCCGCTGACCAATTGGCTGTCCATCGGGGGGCGTCTGGTCCACTTCTCCCGCAGGTGGGAGTCGATCTCCACCGATGCCTAGGTCCTCCAGGTCATTCCGAAGGGCTATATCCTCCATCTGGACTAGCTCCCCTCTCCATACTTCCCCGGGGAGCCAAGGCAGCTTCCCCAGTACTAGGCCCTCCTGAGTCAGGAGCTCGCAGGCCTCCCTGACGATGGGGCAGTAGAACCAGTCCCACCAAACCTCAGAGGAAGGGGTTTTACTCCGTATACTTCCTCGCCCCAAAGAGGACAGGAGGCCTTTGGCCCATCCTCGACCTGCGGAATCTAAACAAGTTCCTGGTGCAGGAGACGTTCAGGATGCTCTCCCTTGGAACATTACTGCCCTACCTCCAACAGAGCGATTGGCTATGCTCCTTGGACTTAAAGGATGCTTACACTCACATCCTCGTCCATCCCAAGCACAGAAAGTTCCTCCGCTTCATGGTTCAGGGAAACCATTACCAGTATAGGGTGCTTCACTTTGGCCTCACATCCGCCCCACAGGTCTTCACAAAATGCCTGGCCGTGGCTGCGGCCCACCTCCGGCTGCAGGGCACCTTTGTCTATCCCTATCTAGATGACTGGCTTATAACAGGGGGCATGGACTCTGAAGCCCGGCGGGCCACAAACCACACCATTCACCACCTAGAGCATCTGGGGTTTGTGATCAATTACCCAAAGTCCCACCTCACTCTATATCAGTCCCTGGAGTTCATCAGGGCTTGCTTGGACACCCTGTGGGCCATGGCTTTCCTTCCTTAGGACAGGGCAGACTGCCTTATGGCCCTGGCATCTGAAGTGCGGTGCCGCAGCACCGTCTTGGCCCGGACGATGGTTCGCCGCCTTGGCCACATGGCCTCCACGATTCATGTCATGCCCAATGCCCATCTCAACATGTGGGCAGTGCAGTGGTGCCTCCGCGTGCAATGGGTGCAGTCGACCGGCCGCCTCCGAGACCCCATCTCGGTCTCTTGCAGCATGGCGGAGTCTCTTGCTTGGCGGCAGGTGTCTCGGAACCTGCTTTGAGGTATGCCCTTCCAAGCTCTGGTGCATCAGGAGGTCTTGACTCCAGACGCCTCCCTGGTGGGCTGGGGAACCCACTGCGAGGGGCGGAGCACTCAAGGGACCTGGTTCCTCGAGGAGTCCCGGCAGCAGATCATCCTGCTAGAGCTCTGGGCCACCCGCCTTGCACTCAAGGTTTTCAGGGACTGCCTGCAGCACCGAGCGGTGCTCGTCCAGATAGAAAACCAGGTCACGATGTTCTGTGTGAACAAATGAGGTACCAGTTCATACGGCCTCTGTTTAGAGGCGACAGCCCTTTGCTCCTTTGCGGTGAGCCAGGGCATGACCACCCGGGCCACTTACCTTCTTGGCCAGGACAATGCATTGGTGGACCGGCTCAGCACAGTCCTCCCGCCGCACGAGTGGTGCCTGTATCCCCCGGATGGCGCAGCAGCTCTTCCAGTATAGGGGGACCCCAGTCTTGGACCTCTTTGACAGCCCTGCAAATTCACGGCTCCCCCAGTTCTGCGTTCCCCTCCCACACCTGGGCAGGGTGGCCCCGGATGCCTTCCTCATCTAATGGGAAATGGGCCTGCTGTATGTATTTCCCCCCCAAACCCCTCATTGCCCAGATCCTTCTCAACGTCCAGCGGGACAGGGCCTCGATGATTCTCATATCCCCGAGGTGGCTCAGGCAGCTTTGGTTTCCCCTGCTGCTCAGTCTCTCGACGGATCCCCCGGTCCCTCTTGGGTTTTCACTGGATCTGCTGATGCAGGAGGAGGGTCTGCTAAACCACCCCAATCTGAGGTCTCTATCCCTCACAGCTTGGCGGCTGAGCGGGTCGCTCTAGCCTCCTACCATCTTCCTGTGGAGATCGAGGGCATTCTTTTGGCCTCACAAAAGGACTTGACCAGATGGGCTTACGCCTTTAAGTGGCGTCAGTTCTCGGTGTGGTGCTCTGAGTGAACCCATTTTCATGCCCTATCAGTTTGGTCTTGCAGTACCTGCTCCACCTCTCGCAGTCTGGTCTGAAATCTAACTCAGGGTTCACCTAAGAGCCAACTCAGCAAACCACCACCCCATCGAGGGCAAGCCTCTTTCGGGGCAACTGCTTGTCTCTCATTTCATGCAAGGCCTGCTCCTTTCAAGGACCCCTACCCCCCCTCTTCCAGCGGAAAGGGACCTCAATGTGGTCCTCACGCAGCTGACCAAGCCGCCCTTTGAGCCCATGGTTACCTGCTCACTGCGGCATCTGTCATAGAAGATGGCCTTCCTGGTAGTTCTCACCTCCCCCCGGAGTCAGAAAACTCCAGGCGCTGATGGCCGAGGCGCCATACACAAGGTTCTATAGGAACAGGGTGGTCCTGCAGACTCATTCCAAGTTCCTTCCTAAGGTTGTCTCGGATTTTCATCTCAATCAAGAGATAGTGCTGCCCACTTTCCTCCCGAAGCCCCATGCTGACCGGATGTCGGCAATTCTCAATACCCTGGATTGTAAAAGGGTGCTTTCTCTTTCTACCTGCAGCGGACTCGGGACCACCGCATATTCCAGACAGCTCTTCATCTCCTTCGATCCCAGCCATCTGGAGCTGGCGGTCACCAAGCATACCTTGTCCATCTGTGTGACGGACGGCATCGCCTTTGCCCAAGCCGGGTTTCCCCTGGACCACCGAGTCACAGCTCACAGTATTCAAGTGATGGCAATGTCGGTCGATTGCCTGCGCTTGATGTTGCTAGCAGACATCTGCCGGGCTGCCACCTGGTCCTCTGCTCACACCTTCGCGGTGCATTACTGCCTGGAGAGGGAGTCCCATTGGGACAGCGTCTTTGGCCAGGCTGTATTCTGTAATCTATTCAGGGTTTAAGCAACTGCCCTCCGACCCTTCTTGTTCCAGTTACAGGCAACGTGGCCATCAATGGACCTGGGGTCCTTGGGCTGCCTTCAGCTTTTACTGGCGACTGCTCACGGCGCTGCTGTGCTTTTTCCTACAGGTCCTCAGTAGCCTGTAGCTAGGTAGTCCCATATGTGAGGACTGACTTCCTTCTTGTTCCTGGAGAAAGCATAGTTACTCACCTGTAACAGATGTTCTTCAGGGACAGCAGGAATTAGTCCTCACAACCCTCCGTCCTCCCCTTGGAGTTGCTGTATATTTTTGCCATCTTCTTATGGCACCTGACTGAGTAAGATGGCACCCTTGGGTGGGAAGGGGACCACGCACTGTCAGACGGCTGCCTGGGTGAGAATCTTCACAGTCTTGGCAAGTGCATATATCTATATGATTTGCAAGGGATTGTGGGCAATGCAGTTTATTCACACCAGACACAGCTGCTCACAATAATTAGTTGTGCTTTTGGGTAAAGCCAATAAGATATTTATTTATGGGGTTATTTCTCCCAACACAGATATGCTTGGTAGCACATAAATCAGGTTACTTGCTTTCAGTGTTAAACTTGAAAAAACAAAATCAGGAAAACAACATTTTAACTTATCAGGCAATCAAAGCAAAAGAAATAAGACGTGGTTGATAACAAACTGGTCTTTTCTGTAGGCTTAGCTAATATTTTCTTAGCATGTATCAAACAACAAACCAAAAGCCACAAAGAAGGAAAAAAAACTGTTCTTTTCAGGTAAACTTCTTATATCTTCCCACATAGATAAGAAGTGATTCTCTTAGAGCTCACAAGCAATTAGGTAAGGCTCAATTGCTAGCAGTTATCCAGCTGAAACCCCTTAGCTGGCTTGCTTTCTACTGCGTGGCTAAAAAAAATCCTACTCATGAGCTTTTCTGAGTAGATTAAAGAACAAGTTTGTATTTCTTTGTGATGGTTGCTGTACTTTATAACAGAAAATCACCAAAGGAGTTTAGACAGAGAGCAGTCCATGTAAACAGATTCTTCATCTGCTATCATTCCCTCTTCTTCAACAAGCATGGGTTCAATATCATGGATTGGCACAGATGAATGTCCCAGTGGAGCACTTTCAGGAGAATACTTGTTTCCCTGCTGTCTTTCAAGGTTATAGCTAGGGCATAGATCAGTGTTCATACCTGGGCTTCCATTGCTGTTAGAGTTCCTCTCTATATAGCCTGGCCAGTATGTAGTCCAGTTCTTATGTCCAGCCTTCCAATCCAGATCCCTGGACACTGGATCTCTCTTCACATACCTTCTGGCACGGGTCTTAGGGTCCCTTCCACGTGCAGCCGTCTCTCTCACAGGTACCGTCTGGAGATTCCTAGCTCTGCAGCACCATTCCTCTGGCTTTCCCCAGTCCAATGGTGTATGCTGGCCCTTGGAATGCCTCCCAGTATACGTACTGCTCTGGACTCTTCTAGACCTCTCAAAGGCTTTTCTCCTCTTTCTTCCAAAGGGTTTCTTTCCCTCTCTGTCCGTCCGGTTTGGCTTCTGCTTCTGATGATCCTCCTGATGATGGAGATGATCAAGCTCAAGCTGATTCTCTGTAGAATAAACTCTACCTTTATTCTGCTTAGATTAGTGCTCCCCCCTAATACAGCGCAGCTGTGCTGAATCAGGCCCTGCCCTTTGAGATGAGTGCTTAGGGATTACCTCATAGCCCTTCTGATTGAACACATGTTTCCCCACTTCAGCTCCTCTAATGGCTGTTGGAAAACTGGTGCATTCTGGGACTGGTAGTCTTTTATGGGAAAATTCTGTTTTCTTATTTCTACCAGAACTGACAGGTTGCTGGTTCAGAGTCACTTCACCTTTCCTATAGCTCCTTCCTGAGCTATGATAAGCTTCCTTATCACAGCACGCATGGTAGCATTCCCAAAGGCTTTCTTTGAAAGCTGGGGAAATGCTCCGTGTGTGCTCCATCAGTTCAGACATCACCCATGTGTGAGGACTGATTCCTGCTGTCCCTGGAGAATACCTGTTACAGGTTGAGTACCTATGCTTTTAGAAAGGTGGAAGGAAGGCCAGAAAACTGCCAGGATGGTTGAAGTCAGAGGGGCTGTTTTAGCCAAAAAAGCATCTTTCAGGAAATAGAAAAAGGAGCCATATGACTAAAATGGGAAACAACTTAAGCACTGGCAAGTTAGATGCAAGACATTGATAAGGCAGGCAAACAGATAATTAAAAAAAAAAAAAAAAGCCCCGTGAGAGAGTCATTTGACCCATTAGATGATAGAGGGGTAAAAGGCGCGCTAAGGGAGGATAAGGCCATAGCGGAGATAATAAATTAATTCTTTACTTCAGTCTTTACTGAAGAAGATGTAAGGAAGTTACCCATGCCTGAAATGGTTTTCAAGGGTGATGTATCAGAAGAATTGAAACAAATTAGCTGGCCACCCCCTACCCTGGATTCCACACATCGCTATAAGGTGCACACCGGCACAGCCCCGTCCAAAGGGCTTCTTGTTGCTCTTCCTTCAGCCAGTAACAGTTCATAATATCCACATCAGTTCAATAGCTCAGTCCATTCCACAATTTTAAACCACTGCTGCAAACCTGGGCAAACCCTTACTTCTCAATAGGCAGGAGTAATGTTGGGGAAGGCTTCCTCCCACACCTCCCCCAGCCCAAAGTCACCAGAAAGAAATCCTCACACACTTGAGGATCCAGCTTCCTGGTCCTCCCACATACAATCCTAGGGTTGGGCTTGTTCCAGCTCCATAGATTCTGGCATCTCTGGAATTGCAGTAAGTTCATGTGGGGGCTGACTCCAAGATAGAGGAGCCCCTAGGTACTGGGGAAGTTGTCTTATATCCTCTTTGCCCTGCCAGAGAAGAATATCAGCCCCTTCCACTTCCCAAGGAAACCATTCAGTCCACGGCTCCATCCCTCTTACCTAGATCACTCCAAGGTGCAGGTTAATCCCTAAATCCCGGGCTGGACCCCACCCAGCTCCTTCCCTTTTGGCTGACCCTAGACTCTTCCTTCTCCTCCTCTTCCCTGCATGGGTGGCCCTGGCTCGGGGGAATTCTCGGGACTGGGGCGGCTGCCTTCCCCCCTGGACTCGGGAGGCAGGCTGCCTCTGCCACAATAGTCATGGTTTAATTTATTCATTTATTTATTTATTCACATTTATATACCGCCTTTTCCAGAGGTCAAATGCGGTTTACAGGAATCTACAACTAAATCAATTTCATTGAACAGTTCAAGTAATTATAAACATTAAACATAGGAATTATTTACAAAGCGTGAATCCTCATGACTTTAACATGGAGCTATAGTGTTTTGCTGTTATTTACAGACTGTGTGCTGTTTGCAGAACATGCACTATTTACAGAACATATTTACATATCTTAAAAAGAATATAGCAGAATTAGAAAAGATACAGAGAAGAGCCACCAAAATGGTGAAGAGGATGGAAGGATACCCCTACAAGGAAAGGCTTAAAAGATTAGGGCTCTTCAACTTGAAAAGAGTCGGCTGAGGGGGAGATATGATAGAGGTCTGTAAAATTAATGAATGGAGTGGAACGAGTATATGAAGATCAGTTTTTCTCTGTCAAAAAGTAGAAAGACTAGGGTATGTGCAATGAAGCTATAATGTAATCCATTTAAGACTAATAAGAAAAAATATTTTTTCATTCAATGCATAATCAAACTCTGGAATTCATTACTGGAGGATGTAATAAAAGCTGTTATTGTAGCTAGGTTTAAAAAAACGTTTGAACAAGTTCCTAGAGGAAAGGTTCATAAACCATTATTAAAGAGGACCAGTGAAATCCACTGTTTACCCCAAGATAAGCATTGTGAAAACTGTGACGTTTGTGGGAACTTGTCTGGAACTTGTGACCTAGATTGGCCACTGTTGGAAACAGGATATTGATGGATCTTGGTCTGACCCAGTATGGCATTTGTTATGTTTTTACATAACATTTCACCAATCTATTAAAAAATAAAAACACTGAAAAAAATTGTGCCCATCACTATTTCTACTATTTAATTTGTGAAAAATCTATACAGTAGGAAAAAAGATCTCCGATTATGTCGGGTTTATTTATAATTTTTTAAATGTTTGAACTATTGAATACCTTTTATCATATTTTCAAAAATTAGGACTGACCCTCATAGGTCTGAAGAAACCTCCAACTTTACTACTTATTGTGCTTATTCTTCAACATATTTAAGAAAAAATGACATCTCAAAATTGCTTCAATAATGCTCAGAGATAACATTTTGCAGCATGTTTCATCAGGGGTATGACCTTCCCCTCTTGCTGAATGTTTTTTTTTACTCCATTAACCTGCACCCTTGAGTTGGAAAGAACCTTCATTTTTGAATTAACTTGCTAACTGCCATTTTAGAATCAAGATGTAAAGGGCCGGGGGTTCAGAAGCATACTCTGTCTCAAACCCTGATCTGTTGTTGTTTGACAAGAGAGTGAGCTTGCTGCCTGAGAAAGAGTGTGATAGGCTTTCCGGGAGAAGTCCTGGTCCCGCCCAAGAACCCTGAGTAAAATGTAGCGTAACTTATAAATTTATTTCATGTGACCCTGGTCCAGCTAGCTGGGCCAAGGGGGTTATACAAATAATAAAGAGCCCAATTCAGGAAGGGGCACATCCAGGCCGTCCGGATGGCCCCGAGCAGGATGGGCCCATTTGGACCCGATTCTGAAATGCGGGAGCAAAACGTTCCCGCAGCATTCAGAATCAGTCCTGAGGAAGGCCCGGCATGCCCCTGTGGTTTCTGGGAAACATCCACACCACCTCCCAGTCAGCCCACCACATCCCTGATGCCCTTCATCCCACTGCATGACCCCCGATGCGGCCAGCCGCAGCCCAGATCAGGCAGCAGGGACCCACCGTGTGCTGTCTGCTGCTCTGAGAGGGGGGGGGGCTGCCAGCCATGTTTGGGGTGGCGCCCCATGCTTATTCCGCCTCAGAGACGGAATAAGCAGGACGTCCCCCCGGTGATCCCCAGACATACAGGGCCATCACTGGAATCGTCCCTGTATGTCCGGGGCTTGGCCCACCCATGCTCCGTCCGCCCCATCACGCCTCCAACCCCTGCGGCACTCACAGCGGTTCTGTGTGTGCAGCAGGGAATGTAGGCAGAATACCGGCAAGGCAGGGTAGCAGGGTAGTATGTCCTGGTGGGACGTGCTGCTCCGCTGTCTGCCTCTTAGAATCAGGCCCAAAGTGCATTAAGCTTGGTGCACCTTTCTATATGAGAAAGTGGACTAAAAATGGTAGTAAAATCCCTAAGTTTATTACTTTTTTAAATTTAAGTTGTTAGAGGTGGAATTAAGTCTCTATCGCATATTTAACCATTGAATTAAAGAAATTTGAGGCCACCTGGTCAAGCCCAAGACCTCAAGACAGGGGGACTCTGTTCTGGAACTAGCCCCACCTATTCCCTTCCCCTCTCCTATCCTTTTACTAATCCCCAGTGTATTCACTAATGTAATTAGTGGGGGTAGGTGGGTGGAGAATAGTTAGTGACTTGGTGAAAAATAGATAGATGGATGGAGGAGTCCCCAGTCAGATCTCTCTGACTCAAGGATCCCAGTGCTTAACCAGTGATTTTTGGATTGGAAATTTAGTTTCTGGGTTTCACAGGTGTAGTTCTACCATGTATTTTTACCCAGAGTCCCTGCACCCAGGAAGTTCAGGTCTAAGGAGCATACTAGCACAGTACTATAGATTAACACTAGTCCCAGAAGTGCGAGTTGACTTTATTTCACCTTTGATCCACCAGTTAAATGTCAGACATTATAAAAAAAAAAAACCCCAAAAAATGTTAAGCCTTCAGAGACTTAGCACACCTCCCTCCACTAAGGAGTAATAACGAATTTCTTCATTGAAATGAGATTTCCATGGAAGTGTGCTCATTTTAGCTCACTTTTTTACACACTTTTAATGTACCTTTTTGTAAGTTAAGAACTTTAATACATCTTATTACACCAACCTGTAGATCAACTACAGAGTTGTTGCATATGTGTTCCTGCTTGATGTCCCCACACTTCTACAACAAATTATCTTCTCTAAAAACAAATTTAATGAATGGAGCACTTTTGGTTTTCAAATAATGTCTTTAAATTCTCTTTTTTGTTCTTTCCAACCCAAAAGAATATTGGTCCAACCCAAAAAAATATTGGAAAGAAGTAATACAGAAAGGGTAAAGAATATCTTTCTATCTGAATCTCTGAGGGCAAAATAACTAAAAATTCAATGGAATGGGACCAAATTTTGCATAAGGTAAAACCTTTGAAAAGACAGTTAAAAAATGAATCGCATTAGATTAAAAATATGGCCCAGTGCATTTCTGTGAGAGATGCAATTCTGCTTCTGCAGCATAGAAACACTGATACACTGAAACATAGCATAATAACTTACATAGTAACATAGTATGCAGTGCCTTGCAAAATTATTCATCCCTCAGTTTTTGTCCTGTTTTGTTTCATTACGTACAACCTGAAATGAAAATGGAGGGTCCTTTGAATGTTAGGTAATGGACTTAACAATATAGACCAAAAAGGTGAAGTGGAATAACAATAAAATACCTTGTATATAACATTAAAAAGCGTCAGAACTTAAAAGTTGGAAGTGCATATGTATTCATCCTTTTTGCTGTGAAACTCCTAAATAAGGTCTGGTCCAACCAATTAACGCAAAACTCACATAATTAATTGATTTGGGTCCTCCTGTGTACAGTCTGTGTCGCATGATCAGTCACATGATGTCTGTATAAATATACCTGTTCTGAAAGGCCCCTGACTCTGCAGTACCACTAAGCAAGCAACATGAAGACCAAGGAGCACTCCAAACAGGTCAGAGACAAAGTTGTGGAGACATATGGGTCAGGGTTGGGTTATAAAAAACATATCCCAAATTCTGATTATCGCACAGAACAACATTATTTATTTATTTAACTGTATTTATATCCCGCTTTTCACCGGGTCAAAGCGGTGGGACGTATAACAGGGGGGGGGGAATCAATAGTGGGGGGGGGCCCATCACCGGGGGTTCAACATTGATGATTTTGGGGCGAACATAGAGACTGACAGGATAGTAGAGTTACTGGTCTGGAGTTCTTGAAGAGGAATAGGGGGGTTCCTATTCAGAGATGTTCTTGGAATAGGACGGTTTTTAGCTGCTTTTTGAATGATGGGAGATCACCGTTGTTCCTGATGTGGCTTGGTAAAGAGTTCCAGAGGGATGGGGCATAGAGTTCAAAGGCTCTGTTGCATTAAATCCATGATAATAAACTGGAAAGAATATGGCACCACAACACACCAGACCACAGAAGGCCACACACCAAAACTCACAGACCGGGCAAGAAGGGCATTCATCAGAGATGCTATAAAGATGACAAAGCTAACACTGAAGAAGCTGCATAGATCCACAGTGGAGATAGGAGCATCTGTTAATAACACCACTTTAGGCCATGCACTCCACAGAGTGGGGCTTTATGGACGTTTGGCCCAAAAAACAACCATTGCTTAAAGGAAAAAGAAAAAAAAGGGAACATACTTTTGGGGTTTACACAACAGCATGTGGCGGACCCCCCAAACACATGTAAGAAGGTTCTCTGGTCAGATGTGAAAAAAAGGAACAATTGACCTTTTGGACCATCACGGGAATCACCTATGTGTGACATTAACTCAACCCACCACCCCGCAAACAACATTCTGATAGTGAAACATGGTGGTGGCAGCATCATGCAGTAGGGATGGTTCTCATCAGCAGGGACAGGCAAACAGGTCAGGATTGAAGGAATGAAGGCTAGCACTAAATACAGACCCATTTTTGTGAAAACCTGTTTTAGTCTGACAGAGATTTGTGACTGGGACTTAGGTTCACCTTTCAGCAAGACAATGACTGTAAACATACCACTAAAGCTGGTTTAAAGGGAAAATGTAAATGTCTTGGAATGGCCTAGTCAAAGCCCAGACCTCACTCCAGTTGTAAATCAGTGGCATGGGTTGAAGATTGCTGTTCCCCAATGCAACCCATCTAACTTGAGGGAGCTGAACAGTTTTGCCTTGAAGAATGGTTGAAATTCCCAGTGACTAGATGTGCTAGGCTAATAAAGACATACCCCAACAGACTTGCAGCTGTAGTTGCATCAAAATGTGGCTCAACAACGTATTGACTTTGGGGGGTGAATACATATGCACACTCCTTTTAAAAAAAAGATGTTTTCTTTAATTACTGTTTGTGACAAAATAAAGGGTACTTTGCACCTTCAAAGTCATAGGATGTTGTGTAATACACATGGTGCTATCCCCCAAAACTCCATTTTAATTCCAGGTGGTAATGTGACAAAACCAGACAAACCCTGAGGGGATGAATACTTTCACCAGGCACTGTATGATGGCTGATAAAGACAAGTATGGTCCATCTAGTCTGTCCAGTAAGGTGGTTGGAGTAGGTGTACTCCATGGCTACCCTGCCTCTATATCTTTGTATCTCCAGGAACAAGCAGGAATGAGTCCTCACATATGGGTACGTCGGTACCGACGGAGTCTGCGCGGGAACGCTTCCCAGCGTCCAATCAAAGAGCTTTTGGAAGCATCCCACCACGCCTGCGTGCTGCCTTCCCGCCTTTCCCAACTGCCTCTCCTCAGTTTTCGTTTTTCCGCGGAGCCGGCAGGACGTCCTCCTGTCACCGCAGAAAATTCTTCTTTTAATTCTTTAGTTTTCTTGTGGTCGCGGCTGTCTTCCCCTGTTGTAGCAAAGTGCAGTCAATGAATAAATCCAGGAGTCATTTGACAGGGTCCAAGCCAGTTTAATGTGCACAGGCCCAGTCAGTCAAAGCTTCAAAGTAACTGAGCGAAAGTTTGTACAGAGACATAACCATTTATACCTCTTTTTCAGTTTGATACATGAAAGCTTTCTATTGGTTCTAACTTGATACATGCAAACTTCTCATTGGTCTTACATTCCCTGCACCTGTCCAATTAGAAATCCCTCCAGAGCCTAGCAACTGGCCCCCTCCTTTAGGATTGCTTGAACAATGGTACAGTTCTAGATCTCGTTACTTTTCTACTGCAAGGTTAACTTTTAATTTAATTTAATTTAATTTACAGATTTTTTATATACCGCTCCTTCCATTGATCAGGTGCGGTTTACATGGAACAACAATAAAACAGTGAACTGTTTTTACAGATAACAAGTTGTAACTTACATTTAACAATTTGTGAACTATGTACAGAGTAACAGAGTTAAAACTATATACAGGCTTAAATATTATTCGTTAGTCTTTGAATACATTGTTTTTGGGCTTTAGTGGTTCGACCTTTTTTGGAATAGTTGTATTGGCTGAAATATGACTATCCTTTATCTATCTGTGAGTTGGGAGGTGAGTTCGCCAAGGGTGCATAGTGCATTGTGAATAAGTGTGTTTTGAGTTTTTTCCTAAACTCCATGATTTTGGGTAAGGATCTTAATTCTGATGGGATAGTGTTCCAAAGTATGGGGGCAGCATGGGAGAAGGCTTTCTTGTTTGTGGTCTTTTTGGCCTTAATAAATTCTTTTGGTGTAGTTAATTTGTTTAGCTGGTCTCTCCTTTGAAGGTTATGAGTAGGCTCAGTTTTAATGAGGTTATTTATAGACAGGGGTGCTGTTTTATTTAGAGCTTTGTAGGTGGTTAAAATAGTTTTATATTCTATTCGACTTTGAATCGGGAGCCAGTGTAGATATTCTAAAATCGGTGTTATATGTTGGAAAGGTGGGGCCTTTGTAATGGTCTTAGCTGCCGCATTTTGTGCCAATTGGAGCTTTTTCAAGGTCTGTTTTGTTACACCTAGTAGGATTTGATTTGCGAAATCGAAGTGGGGGGTTATTATCGCTTGTATAATTCGTTGAAAATCTTGTAGGTGCATTAGTGGGCGGAGTTGCTTTAATATTTTGAGTTTGAAATAAACCTTTTTTGTTATGTTTCTTACATGTGTGTCCATGCTGAGGTGTTTGTCTAGTATTACGCCTAAATAACGTACTTCAGTTTTTAGTTTGATATCGTTATTCTGCAATGTGATATGTGAGGGGGGAATGAATGTTGTGTTTTTTGTTACTATTAGGGCTTCTGTTTTTGAGTGATTGATGTATAGGTTGTTCTCATTTAGCCAGGTGTTTATTTCATTGAGGCAATCGTTAATAAGTTGGCTTCTGGAATGCATATACTGTTACTTTTCTGTTCTTTCACATACAAGAGAATAATAGAAGACTTATGCATTCATGAAAACTTCTTATTAAGCATTTTAAAACAGCTTTCTTATTTTTCACAGATTTTTGGTTCTTTTCTAGTTATAATAGGAATTAGGATCCAGGCCTAACTTACAGGCCTTTCATAGTAGCAGGCCATGCTAGGCCATAGCCTACCTCATTCCCCCCTTTGATTATTCTCACCCGCAAGTGAGAAAGGGTGAGAATTAAATCACTCATTAGTCAATTAACACATTATACAGGTATAATAGCATCATCATGTGGTATAGGGTAATATTGCCACATAGCTAATATCTTTGTAGCTGCCTTCCTTTCTACATTGCTATCAATGGCTGCTGACTTTATTAAACTGTGATGAATCCAGGGTTCGAGTTTTGCAACTTTAACTGCTGTTGGGGTTAACAAGATGACAACATAAGGTCCTTTCCAATGCGGTGTCAACGGTGTCTTTCTCCACTCTTTGATCCACACTGAGACTCCAGGCTCGAGAGGATGCAGGGGTTCTGTTAGATGGATGAGCAGCTGGTCTTGTACCCACGTATGAAGACTCTGCAAAACAGAACTTAAAACCAATAGTTTTTGTCTAGTAATTTCAGATCTAATCTGTTCCATATCTCCCTTTATTTCCTATACAATAGGCAGGGGTCGCCATACAGAATCTAAAAAGGGAAAACTCCTAAAGACTTAGCAGGGGCTAAGTATATCCTAAGAAGGGCTATAGGAAGAACCTGGGGCCACTTCAGGTGAACGTCTTGGCAAAGTTTGGACAACTGAGATTTCAGGGTTCTATTCATACATTCTACTTTTCCTAAATTCTGAAATCTGTAGGCAGTATACATCTGATAATGTCAATATCTCGGGGCCATACTTAATGGACTTGCTTCCTGAGGTTATCCTCCCTCATTCTTTGGGCCCCATGTGCATGCAAGGTTGTAAGGGTATACTTGGAATCTGGGTACACGTTTAGACAGAGCCCCTTTTCCTATTGTTAGTGCTCTATCAAGAGCTATCAGTTCAGCTTTCTGTTCTGCAGTTCCTGGGGCCAGAGCTGAGGACTCAACTACCAGATCAAGGGTCACTACTGCATATCTGGCACAACAATGTCCATTAATGATGACAAGACTGCTTCCATCTACAAAGAAAGTCCGTCCAGGGTTCTCCAAAGGAACATCAGTCGAATCAGGGTGACTTGAGAATATAGTGTCCATAGTTTCTAAACAGTCATGATCAGGGGGGTCAAGACCAACTGGTAACAACGTAGCAGGATTCAGAGCTTGACTGACCTTCAATTGTATCTGGGGGTTTTCACACAGCATACTCTGATACCTCAACATTCATAAATTAGCTAGAAGTTTCCTTTGTGTTTCATAATGGTTAGAACAGAGTGTGGTACAGTAACTTGAAGATTGCTCACTAGGAGGGCTGTAGCTGCAACAGCTCTCAAACAAGGGGCAGTCTTTTGCAATTACATCCAATTGTTTTGACAAATAGGCTACTGGTCGTTGCCAAGATCCAATGAGATTGAGTCAACATTCCTAGAACATTTCCTTGTGACTCATGAACATAGAGATTGAAAGGTTTTCTGGACATCTGGTAGACCCAGAGCTGGTGATAACATCAGAGCGGTTTTCAGAGATCAAAAGGCTGCATCCTGTTCAAGTCCCTATTCCAATGGAGACTTTTCCATTCCTTTTGTAGCTTGATACAATGGTTTTGCTAGCAGCGCAAAATTGGGGATCCATATACGACAGTACTCTGCGGCACCCAAGAAGGCTCTCACTTTCCTCCTGGTGGTTGGAGTAGGAATACTGCATACAGCTTCTTTGCGTTCTGGTCCCAGGCGTCTAATTCTGCTGGACAACTGGAATCCTAGGTATTTAACTTGTTTGACATAATTGCGCCTTGGCTCTTGAGACTTTGTATCCAGCCTCATTAAAAAGGTGCAAGAGTTCACTGGTGGCTTGTAGACATTCACTTTCTGAGTTGGTGGCTATAAGCAAGTTGTCCACATACTGGAGAAGAACCCTTTCTCCTGGGTTCACATAGTAGCTGGAAAGATCTTGATTTAAAATAGCACTGAAGAGAGTAGGTGAATTCTTGAATCCTTAAAGTAATCTAGTCCAGGTGAGTTGGCCCCGTCTTCCTGTTGTGGGGTCTTGCCATTCAAAAAAACAAAACAAAAGTTGACTGGTGGGGGCTAGGCGCACACAGAAAAAGGCATCTTTCAGGTCCAGGACGGTGAAATGAGTAGCCTCAGCGGGGATCAGTCCCAAGAGAATATAACATCTACATAACATCTACATCCAACCAATATGCAACATTATGAAAGAGAACAACATCCAATACACAATATACGCAGACGATATAATGGTATACTCCCCGATATCAATCGAAAACCCGGACTTCTCTAAGATAGCAGACTGCCTTACCCAAATGGCGAAGTGGTGCCAAAACAACAATCTAGCTATAAACTACAACAAGACTGAAGCTTTAATCATCACTCGAAACCAAAGCTTCACACACCCACCAAACATAAAGATACAAAGCACCACGATACCGATAAGATCGGAGGTGAGATACCTTGGGGTTACTCTGGACAGTAAACTCAACCTCAAACCACACATAGACAAAACAATCCAAAAAGCATATTACAGGATGCGAATCATCAGGAGACTGAAACCACTCCTCGCTCCAGAACACTTCCGTACAGTCTGTCAAGCACTGATAACCCCAATACTGGACTTCTGCAATCCGATATACCTCGGACTACCAAAACAAGCTCTCAAACCACTACAGCTGGCACAAAACACTGCAGCTCGAATCATATCCGGAGCCGCAAGGCAGGAGCACATCACACCTACACTAAAGGACTTACACTGGCTCCCAATCATTGCTCGCATCAGATACAAGACTATCATAAACCTATTTAAGATAAAAGAACACACATCAGCCAACAGCCTCCACCTGCTCATACAACCGGAAACCAGCGCACGTCCCAGAAGAAGTCAAACACGCAACCGAGTCAGCACCCCAAATGAGTACAAGCACACACGCAAGGACACAACAGACAGAGCTCTCTCCATGGCTGCTCCAACAATATGGAACAATCTACCGGACGATCTAAGGGCAACTCCAGACCTCAAAGACTTCAGAAAACAACTGAAAACCATGCTGTTCATAGAGCACTATGGTCACATCACATAACCTAAGAGAATGGATAACAGCACTCCAATCCTCCCAAACAACTGAATATATATAAAATATGATTCTAGCACCACTGTAAATAGCCCACCCTGTATATAGCTCAAACAAATCAAGCACCCAACACATCCCTCACACAACTAAGTTTTATCCTCACTGCATGTACAACACACACACTTTACCTGATTGCTTGCTGTGATACCACCTTGATTATTAAGATAAGGCGGTTTAGAAATACTGTTAAATAAATAAAAATAAATAAATAAGGATTTTGGTACCACTGGGTGTATAGTTTCAGCTGCATCATTCACTCGCCTCAGATCTTGTACTGGGCGGTAATCCCCTGTCCCAGGTTTCTTGACTGGGAGAAGGGGGGTGTTCCAAGGTGACTGACATTCCTTGAGAAGTCCATACTTCAGCAGTTTCATCAAATGGCAGTGGATTCTTTCAATGGCTGGTCGAGGGAGAGGATACTGCTTCACATGCACTGGTTCCACTCCCAGCTTGAGGGTGACAATGACAGGGGCTATGTTCTTCACTAGGCCAGGTGGATTATCTTCTGCCCATACTTCAGGTGGGGCTATGAGGTTGGTAGGTATACAGGAACTAGCTGGCTTGATTGGAGATGCACTATAGAACCGCTACTCTTCTTCTCGGGGAACAGTCAGCACCATCAATCCAGCAGGTTTTAGGTTCACAGTCATTTGCATTTCTCCCCTTTCAGCAAAAGATATTTGTGCCTGGAGCTTAACAAGCATGTCTCGGCCCAGAAGTGGAATAGGGCATTCAGGCATATACAAGAACTGATGCGTTATTTTCTGTCCCCCTAGTTCACACATGCGGTTCTGCAGGAGAGGCTTTGTGGCCTTAGCCCCAGTAGCTCTGACAATGGTGATGCATCGAGAAAACAAAGGGGCTACTGGCTTTAATATTCTGCTCCTGTATCCCCCATAAAGTCCATATATTGGTCCCCTATTTTCAGACTGACCATAGGCTCCTGGGGACCCAGGGAAACTTGGAGTCCGGTCTGGCCTAGTCTTCATCCATGCTGTAGCCCTCTTCGGCTGCCACTCACTCTATAGCTGCTTCCCTCTCTTGCTGGAACACTGTGCTCGGTTTATTTTTTTCTAAAATCAAGTACTCCCTCCACCCCTCCTGGGGATGGAGTCAAAATACGGGCATTCACTTCTCTAATGTCCTTCTTCTCTGCAATGGGCGCACTGATTCACACCCAATTGAGGCCTTTCACTTCCGCGGCCTCTCTGAGTACTTTTAACTGTGCCGGGGCTTTCGATCAAGAGGGGGTGCACGTCCTCCTGCTACGGAGGTGGCTGGTGACATTTTCAGGGAGGTATTCCCCCTCCCCCCTGCCCCAGGCTCTGCTCGGGGTGGTGGAAGAGCTGAGGGAACTGGCCTATAAAGATAATAAATGGGCAGGTTTTTTTTTTCTTTAAAGATTTAACCAGGAATCCTATGTAGGGGAACTGATCAGGGAACATTCTCTGTACAATCTAATAAACACGGGAAACTACGGGGCCATGAAGTAACTAACACTAGCCACCCCCCTTTCACAGAGCATTTCTAATAGGGACAGAGACAGCTTATGTCTGTAGTATTCAGCAAAGTCCTAATCGGCCCCCTCCCCCCCATGTGCTTGTCTACAGACAGAGGGGGCGGGCTGCATTTCCCTGGGCACTGAGCATAATAGATGTGTGTGCTCATTCTAAATAAGAACAATTTAGATAAAGTCCTTAAAATATAAAACTATTATTTTGCAACATGTTATAACAACAATCCCAACAGAAAGAACTATAGCTCCTAACATGACGGCCACATATCTGTTACGTATGACTGGAATAAAATTATTTGGCATGAAAACTAACTGCCAGCCGTAATCAGCATGTCTCTGCAAAAGAAATTACTTTAAATCTTACAGTTTTAGGAAGCAGATATTCAAAAGACATTCCGAATACTTTTTCCATAAAGTGGGTGAATATCTAGAATACATATACATTTATTTTTTTTTTATATCTTATTTTTATTAACAATAAGTATGTCTTCTATGAGGTGCTTGCTGCAGTATATCAGGAACTAGAATTCAAACACGATGAACTCCTTATCCACTCAGGATTTAAATCACTTTCAAGTCGCGATCTGGTACTACTGGCTCGGAATGGTTCTTAACCTCTACTTCGTAGGACAAAGGGAAAACAAAAGCAGTTTCCTGAATTTCTCTATTATTTCTGTTTGGACCATAAAATCTGCCTATCTGATCGGAATAAAGTATTTATTTTAAGGTAACATGCCGTAACACGTAATACTAGCTCTACAAAATCCTCCTCACTTGGTCTGTACCACAAAGCAGGGCTGAGATATAATCAAGAACAGCTGAGGAGCTCAAAAGGGGTTAATAAGAACTTAACCCTTTCCAGGCTAAGCCCAAAACTATCGGGATTCAAAATTCTGACTAAACATTCCTATTAAATGATATATAATACATGACCATAGCAGAAGGAACATCACTATTAAAACATATTGAATAAAACAGGTACAATTTTCCTAAAATAAGCACAAATTAACCCAGCTACAAAGTGTTGAGATTAAGCCTTCACAGGGTTAAAAAGACACTGCACATTCCTGTCTTCAAACACGCCCCGTCTCTCTCCGCTGGCTAGCTTCATGCTGTGCTGAAGGAACAAAAAACTAGAATGAATGAAACAGCTTCTTGATTTAAACGCGATTCCTGCCTTCTTAATACTATTTCTTAATTGGTAAACTGTCACAAATTACCCAACAGAATAATCTTACATCATACCAGAAGGGAAACTCGCGGTTTTAACAGATAACAAAAATCAGAGACAAACAACAAACAGTAAGAACAGACAAACAGGAACTGCGCTTCTCAGACGTCCGCTCTCGCTCGGCCTGTATTTCAAGACCTCTCACTCACACAAGCAATCATATTTTAACAAGAAATCATTTTTCAATATTTCAGGTGCCCAGGTTTTCTGACTAACTGACTATTCCAAGCAAGAAGGATCGATGGCTTCAGCTGCCGCTTTCTCTTACGCGGAGCTTACTAGGACCGCCCTTATGGGAGGTGATCAGGCTCCCTTGTCTCGCCCATACTTATGCGAGATTTTTCCCAGTTAGTATATACCAAAGTAGTCCTGCGCATACTCATGCAAGACTGTTTCTCCAGGACCAAGCAGGAAGTCAGTCCTCACTTATGGGTGACGTCGGCGCCGACGGAGCCCTCGCGGAGCAATTTTCCCCAGCTTTCAAAGAAAGCCTTTGGGAATTGCAGCGCGCATGCGCGGTCCTCTTCCCGCCCAAGGGTGCCATCTTAGCCAGTCTTCTTTTTTCCGCGGAGCCCTACAGACGTACCCATCGTGTCCCCGCGAAAAAGTTGATATTTCTTCATAATTTACTCTTTTTTCCTTCGGTTCGACACCGGTCTTTTTCCCGCCCGGACTCGCGACGCCGGTCACGAGTCCTCTTCTTTTTCGGTTTTTCTGACTTAGTCAGTTTTCGTTTTCGGTTTTTCCCTGGCAGCCCGGTCCTTTGACCTCGCCGGGGCCCTTTTTCCCCCGATGGCTGCCAGTGGTTTCAAGCGGTATGGTCAGTGTGACCGAAATATGTCACTGACTGACACACACGACCATTGCCTCCGCTGCCTGGGCCCGGATCATGAAGAAATGATCTGTGGGCCCTGCGGCAAACTGTCCTCCAAAGCGTTGAGAAGTCGGCGGCATCAGCGGGATAGGATCTTCGCTGACCCCAGCCGTACCCGGACCTCGTCGGAGGCCTCCGCGTCCAGGGGTTCCAGCTCGGACCGTCGCCGGAGTTCCTCCGACAGGGGTTCTCCCTCCGGGGACCATCGACGGAAGGTGAAACCCGCGAGGGCGGCGTCGGTGGACGCTCCTGGCTCCGCGAGGGCCAGGTCGCATAGCCCCGATAGCCGTCCCGGGTCCTTGGAGAAGGAGCACCTCACGAAGCGACCTCGCCTGGAGTCGGAGCTGCCTGCTCGGGTAAGTCCCGTGGTCCTCCTGGACTCGCCTCCGTGACAGCCGACGTCGGGCCCGACGCCGTCGGGGCCCGAGTCGGGGGCTGCTGGGTCACCTGAGCTCGGACTCAGGTTGACGGCCTTGGAGAGCAGACTGTCTGCCTTCATGGACCAGCAGCGGGCACTGCTCACTGGCTTCGCTGGCGCCGCTGCCCTGACCGCCGGGACGTCGACGTCTAAGTCGACCCCGGAGACCGAGCCGATCCTCGAGTCGATGCGAACTCGAGTCGATCCTCGGTCGAGGTCACCCTCGGCCTCCCGTTCGGGACCGAGGTCGCCGACGCCGACTCCCTCGGCGTCGGGGCGGCAGGCGCCGCGCCCTGCCCGGGCCGACCCCACCGAGTCCTCGTCGGAGTCGGTCTGGGAGTCTGAAGAGGAAGAGTCGCCTGATTCTTTTCGGACTCGGTGTGTCCCCTCGGACTCACCTGAGTCCGAACCTCGGAAGCAGTCCCCCCCGGAGGATGCCCGGTTCTCGGACTTCGTCAGGGATATGGCCAAGGCTTTGGCCTTCCCTGCGGACCCCGAGGAGGAGCCTCGAGCCGAAGAGCTCGACGCCCTCCAGTATGACTCTCCCGCCAGGGAACACTTTACTGTACCGGTTCCTCCCATGCTGGAACGACTACTCTTCCGCATGTGGGAGAGTCCGGCCACCTCGCCGGTCCTGAGCAAGCGGGTTGATTCTATCTATCGAGTCCGCAAGAGCCCTGGCTTCCAAAAAGCACAGCTACCACACCATTCCATGGTAGTGGAATCGGCCATGCATCGTCTTAAGAGCCAGAAGATGCACTCCTCGGTGCCTCCTGGCAGGGAGGCCCGTAACCTGGATGGCCTTGGTAAGAAGTGTTTCCAGGGCTCTATGCTAGCGTGTCGTGTCCAGACCTACCAGCTATACATGGGCATGTATCTCCGAGACCTGGCTAAAGAGCTAGCCGGATTCTCCGCTGGTTTGTCCGAGGAACCCTTGCGGAGGTTCCTGGCCTTGTCCACTGGCATTCGGGAATGCTCAAAATTCATATCCCGAGCAGCCTATGATGGCTTTGAAGCATCGGCTCGAGTGGCCGCAGCCAGCATCGGTGCCCGCCGACAGGCTTGGCTTCAGTCGTCTGACCTTGAGCCCTGGGTGCAGGACAAGTTGGTCGATGTCCCCTGCCGAGGCGAAAACCTCTTTGGCAAGCCCATGGCTGAAAAGGCTGCACAAATTGAGACGGAGACTCTCACCAGGACTAGGCTTTCTAGGAAGACCTCCGCCCCTTCCCAGAAAAAGAAGGGCTCGGGAAAGAAGTCCTTTTACCCGAGGAAGGCGGCTGCCTACAAACAATACCCCCAATATCAGGCCCCTGCAGCTCCCCAACAGGGCCAGCAGGCCAAGGGACGGGGTAACGGGTCCCGTAGGCAGCAAGCCCCCAAGCCTGCACCACCAGCCCCTGCTCAGCAGGGTGGGGGTTTTTGACTCCTTAAGCATAGCCTCTCCCCCCCCGCTGGTTCCTCCCAGCACCGGAGGCCGGCTGGTTCACTTCGCCCACAGGTGGTCCAGCATCACCTCAGATGCCTGGGTGCTTCAAGTCGTGCGAGAAGGCTATCTTCTCCACTTCCACCAGGTCCCTCCCTCCTATTTTCCGGGAGAACCTCCACGACCCCCTCTGCACAGGGAATTACTCCTTCAGGAGTTAGCAGGTCTTCTACAGGAACAGGCGGTGGAACAGGTGCCCCACCACCTGAAAGGTCAAGGCTTTTATTCCAGGTATTTTCTAGTACCAAAAAGGACAGGAGGCCTCAGACCCATCCTGGACTTGCGCAACCTCAACAAGTTCCTCGTGCGGGAGAAGTTCAAGATGCTTACCCTTGGAATCCTTCTGCCCTACCTCCAGCAGGGAGATTGGCTATGCTCCTTGGATCTAAAGGATGCCTACACGCACATCCTCATCCACCCAAGCCACCGCCAATACCTAAGGTTTGTGGTGGCAGGAAATCATTACCAGTACAGAGTACTACCCTTTGGCCTGTCCTCCGCACCGCGAGTCTTCACAAAATGTCTCGCGGTGGTGGCGGCCCATCTCCGGCTTCACGGCCTCTATGTCTTTCCGTACCTCGACGACTGGCTCATCAGAGCAGCGTCCGCTCCGGAGGTCACCAACGCCACGCGCCGCACGGTGACTCTTCTGCAGTACTTGGGCTTTGTTATAAACTTCGCAATGTCCACTTTGCTCCCCTCACAGGATCTCGAGTTCATCGGCGCAAGGCTGCACACTCCTCAGGCACGAGCGTTCCTACCGCTCGACAGGGCTCAACGGCTCATGGACCTAGCCGACCGTTTTCGCAGCCAGCCCATGGTCTCCGCCAGGCGCTTCCTGAGACTACTCGGCCATATGGCTTCCACCGTCCATGTGACCCCCAATGCCCGCCTGAATATGCGACCTGCTCAATGGTGTCTCCGCAAGCAGTGGCAACAGGCCACAGGCGGCCTAGCAGACCTAGTGCGCGTCTCCGAGCCGCTGGCCTCGTCTCTTCAGTGGTGGCTTCATCGGCCGAATCTGGTGCTCGGCATGCCTTTTCAGCCACCTCAGCCGGCCCGGGTGCTGACGACAGATGCATCCCTCCTGGGCTGGGGAGCACATTGCCAAGGGGCACGTACTCAGGGCCTTTGGACCACGTGGGAGTCTGCTCAGCAGATCAACTTCCTGGAGCTCAGAGCGATCCGCCTGGCTCTCAAGGCCTTCTCCCACCTGACCTCTCACCAGTCCGTCCTTGTCCAGACGGACAATCAAGTTGCCATGTTCTACGTGAACAAGCAGGGGGGCACGGGCTCCTTCCTTCTCTGCCGGGAAGCACAGAAGCTCTGCTCTTGGGCCGTCAGTCACGGCGTTCTCCTCAAGGCAGTTTATCTCCCAGGCCAAGAGAATTGCCTGGCGGACAAACTCAGCAGGATCCTCCAGCCGCACGAGTGGCGCCTGGATCCCTTGGTAGTTCAGAAGCTCTTTCTAAAGTGGGGCCTCCCCACGGTGGATCTCTTTGCCAGTCCTCACAACCGGCAACTTCCTCGCTTCTGCTCTCGTCAGCCACACCCCCTTCGAGTTGCGGCGGACGCTTTTCTACTCTCATGGTCGGGGAGCCTTTTGTACGCTTTCCCTCCCATCCCGCTAGTCTCTCGGACTCTTTTCAAGGTTCTCCGAGACAAAGCCTTCATGATCCTGGTGGCCCCTCGCTGGCCCAGACAGCCGTGGTTTCCACTCCTGCTGCAATTAGCGGTGGAGGATCCATTCCCTCTGGGGTTACAACCGGATCTCCTCACTCAGGATCAGGGGTCTCTGCTACACCCCAACCTCAGGTCTCTCAGCCTAATGGCCTGGCTGCTGAGAGGGTAGTCCTTGCTCCCCTTCTCCTGCCGGCAGAGGTGGAGGAGGTCGTCTTAGCTTCGCGACGACCTTCTACCCGCAAATGCTACGCCCTTAAATGGCGTCGTTTTTCCGTTTGGTGTACCCAACAGTCTCAGGATCCCTTCTCCTGCCCGGTGTCGGTGATCTTGCAGTACTTGCTATATCTCTCTAATCTGGGACTTAAGTCCAACTCCGTCAAAGTTCACCTCAGTGCTCTTTCAGCACATCATGTGCCGGTGGACGGCAGACCTCTCTCCAACGACCCTCTCGTAGCGAGGTTTCTCCGAGGTCTCCTTCTACTTAAACCACCTCTGCGCCCGCCAGCGCCTGACTGGGACCTGAATGTGGTTTTACAGCGGATCACCTGTCCGCCTTTTGAACCTATGGCTACCTGTTCTCTCCGTTTTCTTTCTTGGAAAACACTGTTCTTGATAGCCCTCACTTCCGCTAGACGCGTAAGTGAATTGCAGGCCCTCGTGTCTGATCCCCCTTACACTCGGTTCTACAAAAATAGGGTAGTCCTACGGACTCACCCAAAATTTCTTCCAAAAGTGGTCTCCCCTTTTCACATCAATCAGGAGGTGGTACTTCCAACCTTCTTTCCCAGACCACACTCCAGCCGAGCTGAAACGGTCCTCCATAACCTGGACTGTAGAAGGGCATTGAACTTCTACCTTGACCGTACGCGGGAGCACCGTAAAGCTGCTCAGCTTTTTGTGTCTTTTGACCCCAATAAATTGGGGCTCCCGGTCTCCAAGCGTACTCTGTCCATCTGGGTTGCGGACTGTATCTCTTGGGCTTATGGGGCAGCCGGACTCTCCTTGGAAGGTCGAGTCACGGCTCATTGCGTTCGGGCAAAGGCTACGTCAGTGGCTTACCTCCGCTCTGTTCCGCTGGCAGACATCTGCCGGGCCGCTACTTGGTCTTCGAGCCAGACTTTTGCGGTCCATTACTTTCTCGAGAGGGAGTCCCGCAGGGACAGTGCTTTCGGACAGGCAGTCCTCCGTAATCTCTTTGAGGTCTGAGCAACTCCTACCCTCCATCCTGGATGTGGGCTACCGGTGGGTAATAATTCAGCGAAGATTCTTTCCTTCTGTGCTGCTGAGCTAGAGGGAGCTCATTTTTGTGCTTAGGGTCTCCGGTAGCCTTAAGCTTGGGAGTCCCATAAGTGAGGACTGACTTCCTGCTTGGTCCTGGAGAAAGCGTAGTTACTCACCTGTAACAGGTGTTCTCCTGGAGCAGCAGGAATCAGTCCTCACAACCCTCCCTCCTCCCCTTGGAGTTGCAATCATCTGCTTTAGTTTTTTTTGCAAATTTTTATGCTGTCTTTTTTAGCTATGTCATATGACTGGCTAAGATGGCACCCTTGGGCGGGAAGAGGACCGCGCATGCGCGCTGCAATTCCCAAAGGCTTTCTTTGAAAGCTGGGGAAAATTGCTCCGCGAGGGCTCCGTCGGCGCCGACGTCACCCATAAGTGAGGACTGATTCCTGCTGCTCCTGGAGAACACCTGTTACAGGTGAGTAACTACGCTTTCCCCAGGCTGCACTGACTTTTAAACAAGAAATTATCTACTCACCGGATCCAGTTCCTGATACCAAACCAGTTCGTGGGTTGGACCCTGGACTCCCCCGGGTCGGAGGTGTTAACCAGCTGGACCCGATGGCCCGCCGAGGCAGGCAGAACCCTCTCCGATACAAAGTGATCGGCGGCGCCTGAGAAGTTCCCCTGCGGTCGGACAAACATGGTTCCAACCGGACCAAACCTCAAGGCGAATTACATGGATTATTCACTTGAATACCATTTACCACTCGCACTTCCCGGCCCAACGCACCAAGAATATGTTGTAGCAAAGTGCAGTCAATGAATAAATCCAGGAGTCAATTGACAGGGTCCAAGCCAGTTTAATGTGCACAGACCCAGTCAGTCAAAGCTTTAAAGTAACTGAGCGAAAGTTTGTACAGAGACATAACCATTTATACCACTTTTTCAGTTTGATACATGAAAGCTTTCTATTGGTTCTAACTTGATACATGCAAACTTCTCATTGGTCTTACATTCCCTGCACCTGTCCAATTAGAAATCCCTCCGGAGCCTAGCAACCGGCCCCCTCCTTTAGGATTGCTTGAACAATGGTACAGTTCTAGATCTTGTTACTTTTCTACTGCAAGGTTAACTTTGGCTTCTGGAATGCATATACTGTTACTTTTCTGTTCTTTCACATACAAGAGAATAATAGAAGATTTATGCATTCATAAAAACTTCTTATTAAGCATTTTAAAACAGCTTTCTTATTTTTCACAGATTTTTGGTTCTTTTCTACTTATAATAGGAGTTAGGATCCAGGCCTAACTTACAGGCCTTTCATAGTAGCAGGCCATGCTAGGCCATAGCCTACCTCACCCCAACGCCACCGGTACCACCGGTGTTTCTTTTTTCTTTCTTGTAAATTTTCCCTTTAAGGGAATATTTTTTCTTCTGAGTGTCTTACGGTTTTTCAGGCCTTCTAGGCCTCTCCATGTCCCTCATGGAACCGCCAGCCACTTTCTCCAAGAAATGTTCAAACTGTGGCAGTACGACTTTATTTTTAGACTCCCAAAATTGGTGTCTAACCTGTTTGGGTCCTGACCCTTTTCCTCCGGAGCCTTCGGGCTACAGTATTGTGAGAAGAGGTTTTCAACATCGAGTTTCCCTCGATATGAGGTTTCCTTCCAACTTCAGGGCACCGACCATTTCTTCTTCTACACAGGATCAGGTAACCCACAAACAGTCTGTTAAGACTAGCCAACCCTCGAGTAGTAAGTCTCATGCACAGCATGTAGACGGCTCCGGCCTTGCCCTTGAGGGCCCATTGGCTTCAAAACCCCGGCGGGAGTCTTTGGCCTCCAAAGCCTATGTGGGGTTTCGGGTTGTTCCTGGGGCTCACCCCTCACAGAACATACCTGAGCCATGCCCGGTGGTGGCATCCGCTTCGAGCGGTACTGATACCCCGGCATCGGCACTGGTGTTGGACGTAACACTCCTCACCAGGGACCGTCATCTGGCGTCCTCGGTACCTACGGGACCGGTGGATACGTTCCAGACTGACTTTCCAGTATCGGTACCGGCACCGATACTACCACCGACGTCGGTACCCTCCAGACGTGCATCGATAGACTCGCTTCCTTCGATGCCGAGTCTGGAATCGATCTCTAGTCTGGAAGACTGGGTACCGACACGTCTTTGTACCGACACCTATCGGTACCGGATGCTCGGTACCGAGGGTGACTGCCAAAGGCTTTCGGTTACCTCGGTACCGATTGGGCTGTCACCGATTGCTGCTCCAATGTCGGTGTCAGGTGCGGTTCCAACAGCGGTATCGGTACCGGTATCCACAGCAGCATCGTGGCCAGCTCCTTCCATGCTTCTTCAACAGGATCGCTCCCTTCTATACCAAGCTTGGAGTCGATACCTGGCAAGAACGATGTGGTACTGACTGTCGCTGGTCCTGACCTCCAGTACCAGCGTCCATCCATTAAGGATCCCATACTGCACCGTGCAGGATCTTATATTCTTATATACTCAGATAGATCCTTCGGTGCCCAGGCTAGTTCTTCAGATCTAGCCTGTCCAGGGGAAGTTCTCTTTGGAGATCCTTCTTTTCAGAGTTTCCTCCTGGATATGGCAAGATCACTTGCCATTCCTATCCCTGGCCATGATCCTACACAAGGCTCTGTTTCTACCGAAGCAAAGGAGAACGTAATGCTTCCTTTGCATCATTCCTTGCAGGATCTTCTTCTAGGAATGTGGGAAGCACCTTTAAGGGTACCCCCACCTTCCAGATCAACTGATCTCCTATATCAGGTACCCCCCTCTCCAGGGTTTCAAAAGACTCAACTTCCTCATCATTCCATTGTAGTGGAATCAGCAATGAGGCGGGTGAAGAGTAAGAAAAAGCACTCTTCTTATCTGCCAGGTCGTGAGTCTAAGACACTAGATGCCTTTGGACGTCAAACCTTCCAGACATCCATGCTTTCAGCAAGAATTCTCTCATATATTTTTTATATGAGTCTATCTCTTGAGGAGGTCACAAAGAAATTACATCTTTTGACTCCTTTTCTTTCAGAGCCCAAGAGTGCATACTATTCCTCACTGCTTAGTCATATTCAAAATATCTCTTGGTTTCTTACTCGTGCTTCCTTAGACTCATTTGAGTCTGTTAGCAGAACTTCTGCTATAGCTATAGGGGCACGACGTAGAGCCTGGCTCCAAGCTTCAGACTTAGACAAATGGGCACAACAAAGACTGGGTAATACTCCTTGCACTGGAGAAAATCTCTTCAATAAGGAGTCTTTACATCAGGTTACTCAGTGGTCCACTGACTTACCTGTTTCTAAGGGCTGTTCTACGCCTTCTTCTTTCCCAGTAGGTAGGAAATGTCCTACCAAACTTTCTTCCCCTAGTGGGAGAAGGTTTTATTCATCTTCTGCCCATCATACAGATGTTCCCAAACAGGGGAAACATCGCCCTGGTCTGAAGAATCCAAACTCTCACCAGGCTCAGCAAACCCAGCAACCGCAGGGTTTCTGATTAATCATCATCATATTTTTGTGCCTCTTGGGGTTTAGAACCTGCAGTTGGCTTCTTCTCAGTAGAAGCCTTCCACTGTTTTCATTCTAAACTCTAGGCATGGATCTCTTTTCACAAGACATCCATTTTTTCTCTGTATACGAGCTCTTAGGATATTCATGCCTATAGGTCACAGGTTTCTCCTCTTCTTCCTGCTAGGGAAAGAGGTTTAACAACTATCAAATGATAGTTTTCTGTACCAGCATGAATTTTTCCTTTCTGCAGACTTACCACATTGTAAGTCTCCATTCAGCTCCATCTTCTCTACCCTCTTACCAAGCTTTCCTCTGTAAGAAGGGTACTATTACACTGGAGGGCTTCTTCTTCAGCCCCTCTAGTTTTTGTCACTATTCCAGTGTGGAGTTTACCTCTCTGAGTTAACTCCCTTCTTCATTTTTGCTTTGGGGCAGCTTATTAGACAGGTCCAGAGTTTTCTTACTCCTGTTCTGTCTGTTCTTTCTGTTTTTAAACAGAAAGATTCTTTCTGCTGTCTTACCAGCAGTTGCCCATGCAGGAGCCCTAGTGATTGGACCACTGGTTCTTCTCCACAAGCATCCAGAGTTGTCCTCCACTACATTCTTTCTGGCCTTAGTAGTGACTCCAAGACAGTGGATTCATCTTTCTTGGGAAACCTTATCACTACAGGCTTCTCGGATTGTCTTCTATTCTTGCCATCTCCAATTCCCTTTGGCTTGGCAGCATAGTAGAGGTAGGTACTGGCTTTTCCAGCAGCCAGTTCTATCTCCTAATTCTCCTGCATTATGCTCTCTGCAATTCTACAGAGAAGCTTTCCACCATGGGCCTTTGCTAGAGAGCATTAGGTTTTCCTCAAACAGCTGTCCTAGATGTTTGGAAAAGGCTCCTTCAGTCATGCCCCTCATGACTGGAAGGGTTCTTCCTACCCTACTATCTCCTTTTTAAAACAAAGGACGTGGGCCTTCTCTTACGTGAAAGCTTAGAGTTTTTCAATTCCCTGGTTTGGTCCTCAGGATTCCCACCGGGAATATGCTCTTTTTTTCCTTGCAGCTCGTCCTCATGGTATCCTAATCCCTCATGGACAGCGCATGTTTAGCTAAAGAACGCATGATACCCTTTTTGCCCCTCAAGTAGGTCAACTTGGTATCTCATTCCTATGCGTCTTCTGTCCATTTACCATGCTAGAGTTCTGGAGGACTCGGGACTTGCTGCCTGCAGACTGATATTATCCTCTGCTTTTCACGTAACTATCCTGGTTATTTCACTAGCTAGCATTTCTGCAGCAATCTAGTCTGTTCCTTGTCAGGGAGATTTTTCCCCTGACTCCTTCCATCATAACCAGGGGGAATAGATTCTCTATATATCTTCTCAAGTAGGTTCCACCTTCTTGTTAGATGAATCTTTCCTCTTCACATCTCATATGTGAATATACTTTCTATAGGCATATCTCTGCTTAATTGCAGACATCTATATATAGGCCTATATATTCATATCTATATATATATCTGTATACATCCCTATAGATATATATGTCTGTTATTTGTGTGTGTATAAGTTATGCCCTTCTATATCTCACTATAGATATATATTCTATATGTCTATCTATATATCTATATGTGTATATATATATATATATACGTATATATATGTGTATCTGTCGAGATATTTATTATAGGTAGATATGTATTTACATACTTATCTATCTGACTGTCTATGCTCATATAGATATATATGTCTCTATATGATTCTGACAGTTGGACTCTACCCATACTCATGCTGTTCCAGCATGTTTGGGGTGCTACACACACAACCACTCCCGTGGTAGTTAACAACTTTTCTACCATAACCCTAAGGGTTAGGTACCCCTGAAGCTCTCCATGTTCCAGTATCTTTCCTAGCTATCACCAGTTAGGAAAGACATGGCGGATCTTCAGTACATCTGAGGCTCTAACGCCTCAGACACCTGTCCTTTCTTTTTGGGATACAAGGTTTTTTCCATACCCCTTCTTCCCTCAAGGACTAGGCCGGTTTGTCCAAATCGGTCAGCCTTTCCTCTTTTTGCTCCTAAGAGTGAGCCACTCTGCAGCCAAGAGAGTTTCGGCTTTTCCCATAAAGCCTTCTGCTGAAGGCCTACCATTTTTGTACTACCCCAGTTGATCCCTGGGGCTACCTCTCACCTTTCAGGATTCTGACCTCCACTGTTTGTCCTACAGGTTTATTACCTCCACTTTCAGTGAGGTCCTCCTTGAGGTTCCTCTACTGGATTCCCCAGTAGATTCCATGAACCTCTATACTTTCCTGCAATCCTGTTAGGGGAGGTCCATATTGCAATATTTCATTTCAATATATTTGATGATAATTATCATCCACACAAGGACTCCTTGCCTGCAGTCCTATGCTAGGTTAGCTGTCTTTACAGCACCTTTCTGTTTCAACTCCTACCCTCCATCCTGAGAATGCCTGGCGATATGAGGTGTAGCATGTTCCAATCTGTAACATGCTGGGACTCCAGGCATCTTAGCTTGGGAGTCCCCATATGTGAAGACTCATTCCTGCTTGTTCCTGGAGATAGCACAGTTACTTACCTGTAACAGGTGATCTCTGGGAACAGCAGGAATAAGTCTTCACAACCCACTCACCTCCCCAGGAGTTGTATCTCTCTATCTATCTTTCCTTTCCTCTCTCTCTCTCTTTGTCTCAGCTTTAAAACTTAACTGAGGAGAGGCATTTGGGAAAGGCGGGAAGGCAGCACACAGGCGTGGTGGGATGCTTCCAAAAGCTCTTTGGACGCTGGGAAGCGTTCCCGCGCAGACTCCGTCGGTACCGACGTACCCATATGTGAAGACTTATTCCTGCTGTTCCCAGAGATCACCTGTTACAGGTAAATAACTGTGCTTTAGGGTTGTACCCACCACTCCATGCAATTAGAGAATTGCTGCTTTCAAACTGCCTTTCCTCTGTTCTTTTGGTCACATACAAACATGACAAACCCAAATAGTGAGGTGAACTGAGTGAAGCCCAAACATCAACTGGAGATATTCAATGGTATCACAACAAGCCACTCATATTTCGCCCTACTCGACCTTAAGAACATAAGATGCCATACTGGGTCAAACCATGGTCCATCAATCCCAGTATCCCATTGCCAGCAGTGGCCAATCCAGTTTACAAATACCTGTCAGGTTCCCAAAAAGGTACAGAGATTCCACTTTGCTTATCCCGGGATAAGCAGTGGTTCTCCAGGAACAAGCAGGAAGTCAGTCTTCACATATGGGTGACGTAGGCACCGATGGAGCCCACGTTTAGCATTTCTCCAGTTTTCAAAGAAAGCCTTTGGGAATGCTACCATGCATGTGTGGCTACCTTCCTGCCCAAGGGTGCCATCTTGCTCAGTCTCCTTTTTTCCGCAGCGCCCAACGGATGTGGTCCTCTGCTCTCCCAGAAAAAGTTCTTTAATTCCTTCCTTTTGTCTGGTTTGCGTACTGGTTCCCTTCCTGCCTCGAGGTAGCACCACCGGTGCCGGTCTTGGCTCCCTTTTTTCCCGTGTTTCCTCGAGCCTTTGCACCTTTTTTCGCCCGGGAGTCCTTGACCCCGGCTGGGTGTGTTCCCACCATGATTCCCGGTGGGTTCAAGAAATATGACTGCTGCAGTCAGACTATCTCAGTCACTGATACTCATGACTGCTGCCTCCGCTGCCTGGGCCCAGACCATGACAGTTCCACCTGTGACCAGTGCCAGGCCATGACCCCTAAAACCAATAGGAGGCAGTCTGAGTTGCAGGGGAAACTCTTCCCAAGGCCTGACTCTGCCCTGGCTTCCCCATCTCTGAGCCCCGAAGCCAGCCCTTCATGAGAGGTCCGGGCGTCCTCGGAGTCCCGCAGTGGCGGCTCCTCTGGTGTGGCCCCGGACCCTCCCAAAAAGAAGAAGGAGGTGCCTCCAATCAAACCTGGCAAGGTTCCTCGACGGGACTCAGGTGACTCCAAGCAGCGCCCTCAGAAAGTCTCGAGACAAGAGCCCTCGGCTAGTGGAGACTACGCCAGGGCCCGTGAATCTGTAGTCCTCCTCAAGAACACTCTCTCCAGAGTGCCGGCGTCGGACCCGAGGGCTTCGGTGTCCACGCCAAGTGCTGCACAGACATCGGGCCTCAGATCCCGCATGGTGGCCATGGAGCAGAGCTTCTCCTCCATCTTGACCTAGCAACGGGCATTGATGTCAGGCCCCCCAGCATCATTGGCGCTGACACCAGACCCCCCAGGCTCGGGGCAGCCTCTGGTTGTCAAACTGGGCACCAAGTGCCACCGGCCTCTGGTAAGTCCTCTGCATTGATTGAGGTCTCGATCACTCCTCGGGGTTCTGGTCCTCTCTGGCGAGTTTCCAGGAGTCTGACCATAGGCCCTCCGGGAGGGGCTCGATTCCTCATTGCCGCCCTCGGGGCTGACTCCTCGATGCCGTCAGGCTCCGATTGGGAGACTGAGGATGAGGCCTCTCTGGAGACCTCCCAACACCGGGACATTCCCTCCGAACCATCTCCTCTGGTGCCTCGGTGCCACTCCCAGCCTGAGGACGTGGCCTTTCATGACTTTATTCATGACATGGCCCGGGCTCTTTTGATCCAGATGGAGTTGGAGGAGGACCGCACATCGAGGAGCTCAAGATCCTACAATATGAGTCCCCTCCCAAGGAGACTCTCATGGTGTCGGTTCCACCCATCCTCAAGAGGTTGCTCCTCTGGATGTGGGAGTCCCCGGCCTCGGTGCCAGTGGTCAGTCGGCACGTGGACACCATCTATAGCCTCTGGAAGGGCCCCGGGTTCCATAAGCCACAATTCCCCCACAACTCTATGGTGGTTGAGTCCTCCATGCAAAAACTGAAGAGTCAGAAGACCTACTGTTGAGTTCCCCCCGGCAGGGAAGCCCGGGCCCTCAACGCCATGGGGCGCAAGTGCTATCAGGGGGCCATCCTCTGATGCTGAATACAGGCTTATGAATTGTACATTGGAATGCACCTTAAGTGCCTGATACACGAATTCTTAGGGTTCTCGGTGGGCCTCTTCGGGGAACCTCTGCAAAGGTTCCAATCCCTAGCGGCAGGCATCCAGGACTGTTCTAAATTCCTCTCCTGGGCCACCTATGATGGGTTCGAGTCTACAGCTGGGGTTGCAGCCTCTGGCATCGGCGCCCAGCGCCAGGCATGGCTGCAGACTTCAGACCTGGAGCCGTGGGTACAGGAAAAGCTCCTGGATGTCCCCTGCAATGGTGTGAACCTATTCGGGAAACTGATGTCTGATAAAGCTGCAGAGATTGAGGCTGAGGTAGTGACCCAGCAGAGGCTGTCCAAAAAGATCTCGGCTCTCCCAAGGAAAAAATCCTTGAGGAAAAAGGGTTACTCCCAGGCTGGCCACTACCAGCCTTACTCGAGGCAGCCTCACCAGTCCTCACAGCCAAAAAGCCAGGGACATGGGCCTAGGAAGCCCAAGGCTCCCAAGCCCCAGACACCAGCTCCTACCCAAACGGGGGGAAGCTTTTGACTCCCTGAGCTGGGCCTTCCCTTCCATGGGAAACCCACCTCAGCCCACAGGGGGTTGACTGGCCTCTTTCACCCATAGATGGGCCAGCATCACCACAGAGCAGCGGGTTCAGTGGGTTCTGCTGCAGTGTTCCATCTACAGCAGAACCCTCCAGACCTCTTCCTAGAAGAACCACCACAGCCTCTCCTCCAGGCCTTTCTCACCACAGAACTCGCAGGCTTGCTCAGGGACAGGGTGGTGGAACTGGTACCCCAATCACCTCTGGGGAAAGGGGTTCTACTCAGGGTATTTCCTTGTCCCAAAAAGAACAGGGGCTCTCCAGCCCATCCTGGATCTGCGCAACTTGAACAAGTTCCTGGTGAGGGAAAAGTTCAAAATGTTCTCCTTTGGGACACTGCTGCCCTACCTTCGCCAGGGAGACTGGCTTTGCTCTTTGGATCTCAAGGATGCTTACAACCCACATCCTGATCCATCCCTCCCACAGGCATTACCTCAGATTCATGGTGGGGGGGTGGGCAACACTATCAGTTCAGGATGCTGATGTTTGGCCTCGCCTTCTCTCCAAGGGTCTTTACAAAATGCCTGACAATCGTAGCCGCCCATGTGCACCTCCAAGGGGACCACGTCCTCCCTTATGTGGGTGACTGGCTCATCAGAGGCAGCACACCTCTCGAGGTCAGGCAGGCCACAAGGCTCACTATCCACACCCTGCAGCAGTTGGGGTTCATCATCAGCTACCCCAAGTCCAGCCTCTCCCCAGCCCAAGACTTGGAATTCATAGGGGCCCAGCTGGACACTTTGCAGGTCAGGACCTTCCTCCTGTGGAGAGAGCCCACCGCCTGATGCAGCTGGCAAGGGACATGCAGAGCTCCAGTTTAGTGCCAGCTCGCCTACTCCTCCGCCTTCCAGGCCATATGGCCTTGACAGTTCACATTACACCTCTGGCCTGCCTGCATATGCGGACAGCCCAGTGGTGCCTCCATTCCCAATGGATGCAGGCATTGAGTAGGCTGAGGGACAGAGTGAAGGTCACCCACCAGCTGGCAGCCTCCCTCATCTGGTGGCAGTCCCTACATCATCTCAGGGCAGGGATGGCCTTCCAGGCACTGACCCCCTCAGAGGGTCCTGATGACAGACGCCTCCCTTGTAGGCTGGGGCACACATTGCGAGGTCCAGTGCACCAAAGGCACCTTGTCCCCAGAGGAATTCCTCCCCTGCATATCAATCTCCTCGAGCTCAGGGCCATCTTCCTGGCACTTCAGGCCTTCCGCCTGAGCTACCTCCCGGTCCTCATACAGACAGACAATCAAGTTGCCATGTTCTTTGTGAACAAGCAGGGGGATACGGGCTCCTACTCCCTCTTTCAGGAGGCAGTGGCCCTCCACTCTTTTGCAGTGTGCAACCATATTCTTATGAGGGTGGAGTACTTACCAGGTCAGGACAACTGCCTGGCGGACCACCTTAACTGGGACCTTCGGCCTCAAGAGTGGCGCCTGGACCCAAAAGTGACCCAGAGGCTTTTCTGCCTCTGGGAAAGACCCTGGCTGGACCTGTTCGCCTCCCTAGACAACTCACAGTTGCCCAAATTCTGTTCTCTTCAGCCACATCGCAGGAGGGTGGTGGCGGATGCCTTCCTGGTCACAGAGCCTGCTTTAAGCATTCTCATCAACACCTCTGATAGCCAAATGCCTTTTCAAGATCCAGAGTGAGCATGCCTCAGTAATCCTGATTGCGCTCAGGTGGCCCAGACAGCCCTGGTTCCCTCTGCTGCTCTCCCTGTCAGTGGCAACCCCAGTACCACTGAGCTGGGACCCAGACTTCCTGTCCCATGAGGGGGGCTCCCTACAACACCCCAACCTGGGGTCCCTAATGCTGACAGCATGGCTGCTGAAAAAGTAACATTGGTCCCTTTCAACCTCCCAGGTGTGGTTGAGGAAATCCTCCTGGCATCCCGGAAGCCATCCACCAGAAGAGGTTAGGCCTTCAAGTGGAGGAGGTTCTCCATCTGGTGTGCAGAAAGGAATGAGAACCCATTTGCCTGTCAGGTAAAGCTCATGCTGCAGTACTTGCTGCACCTCTCACACTTGGGCTTGAAATCTAACTCGGTGAGGGTACATCTCAGCACCTTAGTGGCTAACCATCACACTATAGAGGAGAAGCCCCTCTCAGGCCAGCCTCTGGTCTCCAGATTCCTCAGGGGCCTCCTGCTCTCCAAGCCCGCTCTCCGCCCTCCGGCAGCGGAATGGGACCTCAATGTGGTGCTCTCACAGCTCACTAGGCCGCCCTTCGAGCCTTTGGCCACCTGCCACTTGAGACACCCCTCTTGGAAGGTGGCCTTCTTGGTGGCGTTGACGTCTGCTCACAGAGTAAGCGAGCTGCAGGCCCTAGTGGCGGACCCACCCTATACCAGGTTCTATATGAACAGGGTGGTGCTTCGCCCGCACCCTAAATTCCTCCCAAAGGGGTGGTGTCTGCTTTTCACCTCAATCAAGAGGTAGTTCTCCTCACCTTCTTCCCACAGCCACACGCCGGCAGGGAGTAGTACCGGACTACTCACAGATCACAACATGCTTGGAATCCATGTCAGAATGACTCAGCAGTCAAAGCCTTTACATAAACTATAAAAAATCTGAACTGATACACATTACCAGAAGCACGATATTCTCGCCGCCAGACTCAATAAAAATCTTGGATCACACTATAAGCAATAAAAGAGAAGTCAGATACCTCGAGGTCACCTTTGATCAACAACTCAGCTTCCAGCCACATACCAAAAAGACAACCAGATCAGCCTACCACAAACTCAGAATGCTACACAAACTCAAACCACTGCTCACTGTCAACGACTTCCGAACTGTCTGCCAGGCCATAATAATGCCTATATTAGATTTCTGCAACGCAATCTACTATGGACTCCCAAAGAAAACGACCCTTCCCTTACAACTGGTACAAAACGCTGCAGCCAGAATCATCACCGGAACAGCTAAATACAAACACATAACACCCACGCTCCATCAGCTGCACTGGCTCCCTATGACTGTACGCACCAAGTACAAAAACATAATAATAATATTTAAAACACTAAACAACTCTGCAACCACTGATCAAGAAAACACCGCCTACCAGAACAAGGAGAGGAACAGATAACAACACCCTAGAGACCCCGCTAAACTTAAGGAAAGCAAATCAATCCACCTGCAACAGAGCTTTCCTCCCTCTTTGCACCCAAGCTGTGGAATGATCTCCCCACATCAACACGTGAGATCAAAGACCTAACGGACTTTAGGAAGGCAATAAAAAACTATCTCTTCCTGGAATACTTCAGATCTACCCCGGATGATGATGATTAACAGTAACAGCAAATGGACTATTAAACACAGCTAGAGTTCTTGTATATAGTTAGCAACTGACAATTGCTTGTTTGACCCCAATGTAACCATCCAAGTTGAATAACCCTGTTCAGTGTAAAGCTTGTTGCTATAGCTGTTTCATTGTAAACTGCTTTGAATTTAAATTTATTTATTTATTTATTTAATGCTTTTATATACCGTGCTCTTTACAAAGTGTGGTTTACAGATAACATTTTGTGGAGAGCAGGAAGAACCTGCTTTGCACTTACATTGAACAGGACATACAACTTGGGTTAATAACCATGGGGAGGTAAATACAGGTTATATGCAGGCTATATACAGTGTGGGCGGGAAATCGCTGCGCGGCTATGGTAACAAAGTTTTCCTTGCGAGCTATGTATAGGGATGTGAATTGGGTCGTGCGTTTTTTTCAGGTAGGGATGTGTTGTTAGCTTGGGCATAGTGCATGATGCCCAAGCTAAATGATAAGGTGGTATAGAAGACCTGTTAAATAAATAAATAAATAAATCTTGCATACCCTGGATTGCAAGAGTGCCCTGTCCTTTTATTTACAGGGGACCAAGGCCCATCAAAAAGCTCCTCAGCTTTTTATTTCCTATGACCCCAGCAGACAGGGGCTACTTGTGACTAATTGAACGCTGTCCACCTGGGTGACGGAGTGCATTGCACTCGCTTATGAGCAAGCTGGCCTCTATCTGGAGCGCTGGATCACTGCTCATCGCATGAGGGTTTTGGCCACCACGTGGTTTTCAGTCCATATGTTTGCAGTCCTCTACTGCCTTGAGAGTGAGTCCCACAGGGACAATGCCTTTGGCCAAGCAGTGATCAGAAGTATTCTCGGTGTATAGACAGTTTAACTCCTGCCCTCCAACCCTTCAGTGTTCAGGCTACCGGAGTTATGGTGATGCTGGACGCTTGAGTTTGCAGAGTCTCTTGGTAGGGACTCACTTTCTGCAACTCACGACCTCCCTTGGGTCGCCACTGCAGCTGTCGTGGTTCAGGCCCTAGCAGCCTGGAGCTAGGGAGTCCCATATGTGAGGACTGACTTCCTGCTTGTTCCTGGAGAAAGCATAGTTACTCTCCTGTAACAGGTGTTCACCAGGAACAGCAGGAATCAGTCCTCACAACCCTCCCTCGTCCCCTTGGAGTTGCCTGCTTCACCGTTTTGTCTTTTGCCTAAGCTATGTCATCTGACTGAGAAAGATGGCACCCTTGGGCAGGAAGAGGACCACGCATACGTGGTAGCATTCCCAAAGGCTTTCGTTGAAAACTGGGGAAATGCTCCGCGTGGGCTCCGTCGCTGCCGACGTCACCCATATATGAGGACTGATTCCTGCTGTCTGTGGAGAACCTCTCTTACAGGTGAGTAACTATGCTATTTCCAGTATCCCCTTTAATAATGGTTTATGGACCTTTCCTTCAGGAACTTGTCCAAAACGTTTTTAAATCTAGCTACGTTAACAGCTTTTATTACATTTTACGGTAATGAATTCCAGAGTTTGATTATGCATTCAGTGAAAAATATTTTCTCCAGGACCAAGCAGGAAGTCAGTCCTCACATATGGGTGACGTCGGCGCCGATGGAGCCCCCATGCGGAGCATTTCCCCAGCTTTCAAAGAAAACCTTTGGAACGCAGTACGCATGCTCGGTCCCCTTCCTGCCCAAGGGTGCCATCTTGCTCAGTCTTCTTTTTTCCGCGGAGCCCAACGCAAGTGTGTCGTGGTCGCCTGTGAAAAAGTTGATTTTTTTTTCGGTGTGGATTCGTGGTTTTTCTCGGTTCGACGCCGGTTTTCCCTTTCCCGCCTGGGCCTGGTACACCGGTATCGAGCCCGGACCTCATATTTCGTTTTTTGTCCTTTGAGACTAGCGTTCGCGCCATTTTTCTATTTTTCTCTGGCAGCCCTGTCTTTTGACCTTGCAGGGGCTCTTTTTCCCCCGATGGCTGCCAGCGGGTTTAAAAAGTGTGATCAGTGCAAGAAACTTATGTCTCTTACCGACACACTTGACTGCTGCCTCCGCTGCCTTGGGCCCGATCATGACCCAATGATCTGTGGCCTGTGTGGGAAAATGGCCTCGAAGGCGTTGAGGAGCCGTCAGCATCAGAAGGAAAGAATCTTCTCTGACTCCGCGTCGGGTCGGGCCCGGACTTCGTCAGAGGCCTCGACGTCTCGGGACTCCGATCCCGAGCATCGCCGGGGTTCCTCTGAAAGGGGGTCTCCCTCGTGGGAGCACCGCAGGAAGAAGAAACCCGCAAGGGCGGCGTCAGTGGACGCACTTGGCTCCTCGAGTGCCAGGTCACATAGCCCCGACCGCCGTCCCGGGTCTTCGGCGTCGGAGAGGCCTGCTAAACAACCTCGTGTAGAGACAGAGGCACCAAGTCAAGTGAGTACTGTAGTCCTTGTGGACTCTCCTCCGGGGGAGCCGACGTCGGGCCCGACACCGTCGGGGCCCGAGTCGGAGGCTGCTGGGTCTCCTGAGCTCGGTCTTAGGTTGACGGCCTTGGAGAGCAGCTTGGCTGCCTTCATGGAACAGCAGCGGGCACTGATCGCCGGTCTCACCGGTGCATCTGCCCCAACCACCGGGACCTCGACATCCAAGTTGACCCCGAAGGCCGAGCCGATCCTTGAGTCCATGTGGTCTCGAGTCGATCCTCGGCCAAGGTCTCCCTCGGCCTCCCGTTCAGGACCAAGGTCGTCAACACTGGTACCCTCGGCATCGGGGCGGAGGGCATCGGTGCCTGCCCGTCCGGAGCCGCTCGATTCCTCCTCTGAGGGCTCGGGCTGGGAAACGGAGGACGAGGAGTCCCCGGACACTTTTCGGACCCGGTGTGTCCCTTCGGACTCACCGCAGTCTGAACCTCGGAGAAGGTCCCCCCCGGAGGATACCTGGTTCTCGGATTTCGTGAGGGACATGGCCAAGGCTTTGGCCTTCTCCACGGACCCCGAGGAGGAGCCTTGAGCCAAGGAGCTCGAGGCCCTGCAGTATGACTCTCCCCCCAAGGAGGCCTTTACTGTACCGGTTCCTCCGATGCTGGAACGGTTGCTCTTCCGCATGTGGGAGGCACTGGCCTCGACGCCAGTTCTTAGCAAGCGGGTCGATTCCATCTATCGAGTTCGCAAGAGCCCCGGGTTCCAGAAGGCACAGCTACCGCACCATTCCATGGTTGTGGAATCGGCCATGCATCGCCTGAAAAGTCAGAAGATGCACTCCTTGGTGCCTCTCAACCGGGAGGCCCGGAACCTGGATGCCCTCGGTAGAAAGTGCTTCCAGGGCTCTATGCTTGCTTGCCGTCTCCAGACCTACCAGCTGTACATGGGCATGTACCTTTGGGACCTGGCAAAGGAGATTGCTGGGTTCTCTGCTGGTCTCTCCGAGGAACCTTTGCAGAGGTTCACAGCCTTGTCAACTGTTATCCGAGAATGCTCGAAGTTTGTCCCGAGCAGCTTATGATGACTTCGAGGCTTCGGTACGAGTAGCCGTGGCCGGCATCGGTGCACGCCGTCACGTCTGGCTACAGTCATCGGACCTCGAGCCATGGGTGCAAGACAAGTTGGTCGATGTCCCCTGCCGAGGTGAAAACCTCTTTGGCAAGCCCATGGCTGAAAAGGCTGCAGAACTCGAGTCCGAGACTCTCACCAGGACAAGGCTGTCCAGGAAGACCTCTGCCCCTTCTCAAAAGAAGAAGGGCTCGGGAAAAAAGTCCTTTTACCCGAGAAAGTCATCTGCCTACAAAACTTACCCTCAGTACCAGGCCTCCACAGCTCCCCAACAATTTCAGCAGGCCAAGGGGCAGGGACATGGGCCCCGTAGGCAGAAAACCCCCAAGCCACCAGCTCCGGCTCCTGCACAGCAGGGAGCGGGGTTTTGACTCCAGTGGCATAGCCTCTCCTCCTCAGCTGGCCCCTCTCAGCACAGGATGCCGGCTGTCCCTGTATGCCCATAGGTGGTCAGCCGTAACAAGGGATACCTGGGTGCTAAGCATAGTCCAGAGGGGCTATCTGCTGCACTTCCACCAGGTACCCCCCTCCTATTTTCCAGGGGAGCCTCCACAAACACCTCTGCACAGGGACTTACTCCTGCAGGAGTTAGCAAGTCTTCTAAAGGAACAGGCGGAGGAACCAGTGCCCCACCACCTGAGAGGTCAGGGCTTCTACTCCAGGTACTTCCTGGTACCAAAACAAACAGGAGGCCTCAGGCCCACCCTAGACTTGCGAAATCTAAACAGGTTCCTGGAGAGGGAAAAGTTCAAGATGCTTACCCTTGGGATACTGCTGCCCTACCTCCAGCAGGTAGATTGGCTATGCTCCTTAGAACTAAAGGATGCTTATACTCGAATCCTTATTCATCCAGACCACAGATAATATCTCAGATTTGTGGTGGGAGGAAACCATTTTCAGTACAGGGTACTCCCTTTTGGCCTAACCTCCGCCCCCAGGTTTTTCACCAAGTGCCTGGCGGTGGTGGCGGCCTATCTCAGGGTTCAAGGGCTCTTTGTCTTTCCATACCTGGACGACTGGCTCATCAAGGGTCAGTCTCCACAAGAGACCAATCAAGCCACCCTCCGCACTATCGCTTTTCTACAGCATCTGGGGTTTCTCATAAACTTCGCAAAGTCCACTTTGCGTCCCTCCCAGAACATGGAGTTCATTGGAGCGACACTGGACACCCTTCAAGCAAAGGCTTTCTTACCTGTGGACAGGGCCCACAGACTGATGGATTTGGCCAGACAATTCCACAGCAATTCTCTGGTCTCCGCCAGACAATTCCTGAGGCTCTTAGGCCACATGGCATCCACGGTTCATGTAACTCCAAATGCCCGTCTGCACATGAGGCCAGCTCAGTGGGGTCTCAGAACTTAATGGCTGCAAGCCACAGGAAGCCTAAGGGACAAAGTGAAGCTGTCCAAACTACTAGCATCTCTCCCAAGTGCTGACAACTGATGCTTCTCTTCAGGGTTGGGGTGCACATTGTCAGGGAGCCTGCACTCAGGGCCTGTGGTGTCCTTGGGAGGCCGCACAGCAGATCAATCTCTTGGAGCTGAGAGCTATCCGCTTAGCCCTGCGTACTTCCTCTCAAGTCCTCTCTCACCAGTCCGTCTTAGTTCAGACGGACAATCAAGTTGCTATGTTCTATGTCAACAAACAGGGAGGCACGGGGTCCCGTGGCTATTTGCCTTTTGCTTTTTCTCTCCTGGAAAGCATTGTTTTTGGTGGATTTTACCTCAGCAAGGCGAGGGAGCTCATTTTTCAGCTTTGGGTCCCCGGTAGCCTTAAGCTGGGGAGTCACCCATATGTGAGGACTGACTTCCTGCTTGGTCCTGGAGAAAGTGTAGTTACTCACCTGTAACAGGTGTTCTCCAGGAGCAGCAGGAATCAGTCCTCACAACCCTCCCTCCTCCCCTTGGAGTTGCAGTCATATATTTCATTTTATTTTTTGCTGTCTTTAGCTATGTCATCAGGCTGAGCAAGATGGCACCCTTGGGTGGGAAGGGGACCGCACATGCGTGCTGCATTCCCAAAGGCATTCTTTGAAAGCTGGGGAAATGCTCCGCATGGGGGCTCCGTCGGCACCGATGTCACCCATATGTGAGGATTGATTCCTGCTGCTCCTGGAGAACACCTGTTACAGGTGAGTAACTACACTTTCTCCTATTAGTCTTAAATGGGCTACATTATAAATTCATTGTGTGTCCCCTAGTCTTTCTACTTTTTGAAAGAGTAAACAACCGATCTGTGTTTTACCCTTTCTCCGGGAACAAGCAGAAAGTCAGGCCTCGCATATGTGTGACATCAGTACCAATGGAGCCCTCGTGGAAGTATCCCCCCAGCTTTCAAAGAAAGCCTTTGGGAGATGCCACCACACATGCGTGGTCCCCTTCCCACCCAAGGGTGCCATCTTGCTCAGCCTGATGACATAGCTAAAGACAGCAAAAAATCAGTTTCCTTATTTCCGTGGAGCCCTTCAGACGTTTGTCTGGCTCGTCCTTGGAAAAAGTTGATTTTTCTCTCCAAGTTTCATACCCACCTCTGGTAGTGCACCGGTACTCTTCCCACCTACCGACCTCGTTGCCTTGGCGTCGAGTTTGGACTATTTTTGTAGTCTTTGGTTCTTTTCTTTTCCTGGAGTCTTCACGCCTTTTTTCTCCCACTATCAGCCCGGAGAGTCTTTGACGTCGCAGGAGTACTTTTTTCCCCCATGGCTACCAGTGGCTTTAAGAAGTGTGATCAGTGCTCCAAAATTATGTCTTTGACTAACACACAACTGCTGTCTCCGCTGCCTTGGGCCAGACCACAACCCAGCAGCCTACGGTCTCTGCAAGAGGATGTCCAGTAAGGCCCTTATGAGCCGCCAGCAGCAGCACGATACATTTTTGCCCCCCGAGTCCCTGGTGCCTCCAAAGACCAGAGTCTCATCTGAGGCACCAACATTTCAGGCAGAACTCTCAGAAACCAAGCCTCATCGTAGGTCCTTAGAAAGGGGGGTCTCCCTCGAGGGAACCCAGGAAGAAGAAGAAACCCTCGAAGGTGGCGTCCTTGGATGGTTCCGACCAGGTGCTCCCCGGACCCGGTCCCACAGTCTGAGACGTTCATCCGAGGCAACGGAGAAGGAGTGGCCTGCGAAGGTCCCCCAGAAGGATCCGACCCTGGAGCAGCCCTCCTACGAGTCCTCGATGGACCACTCCAAGTAGGAGATGGAGGACAAGGAGTCCCCCGATACCTGTCGCCACTGCGACATCCCATCTGACTCTCCTGTCCCGGATCCTCGATGGCGGTCCCCTCCCGAGGATATGGGCTTCCTTCATTTTGTCAAGGACATGTCTAAGGCCCTGGCATTCCCGACGGAGTCGGAGGAAGACCCTCGTGCGGATGAGTTGGAAATCTTCCAGTACGAGTCCCCTCTGCGGGAATCATTCACTGTGTCCATCCCTCTCATCCTGGAACACTGATGCTCTGAATGTGGGAGACACTGGCTTCAGTGCCAGTGGTGAGCAAACAGCTCGACTCGATGTATCAAGTCCGCCGGAGGCCGGGCTTCCAAAAGTCACATCTGCCCCATAACTCCATGATGGTGGAGTCGGCCATACATTGGCTGAAAAGCCAGAAGATGCACTCCTCGGTTCCTCCCAGCAGGGAGGCCCACACCCTGGATGCCCTCAGCAGAAAGTGCTACCAGGGCTCAATGCTCATCAGCCGCATACAGGCCTACCAGCTGTACATGGACATGTACCTGAGAGACCTGGCCAAGGAACTCGCCGGGTTCTCAGCTGGTCTCTCCGAGGAACCCTTGCAGCGGTTCAAGAACCTGGCCAAAGCAGTCTGTGAATGCTCCAAATTCATGTCTCGAACGGCCTATGACGGGTTCGAGTTGGCGGCTCGAGTAGCAGCGGCTGGCATCGGTGCACGCCACCAGGCTTGGCTACAGTCGTCTGACCTCGAGCAGTGGGTTCAGGACAAATTGGTCGATGTCCCCTGCAAAGGAGAGAACCTCTTTGGCAAACCCATGACCGACAAGGCTGCCGAGCTGGAGACAGAATTCAAGACGAGGACCAGGCTCTCCAAAAAGACCGCTGCCCCTCCCTGATGGAAAAGCTCGGATAAAAAGTCCTTTTACCCGAGGAAGGGAGCTGTTTACATAAACTACCGACCTTATCAGGGCCCTCCAGCAGGGTCAGCAGGCCAAGGGACATGGGCATGGCCCACATAAGCAGAAGGCTCCTAAATCCCAGGCACCAGTTCCGGCCCAGCCAGGGGGGGGTAGTTTTTGACTCCTTGAGCATAGTCTTTCTACCCCAAGGAGATCAGCAGCCCACAGGGCTTAGAGGCCCGAGGTCTGGCCCTCTATGCTCAGAGGTGGATATCCATCACCACCGATTCCTGGGCACTTCGGGTAGTCAGGGAGGGTTACCTCCTCCACCTGACTCAAACACCTCCCCCTTATTTCCCGGGAGAACCCCCCCAGGTCTCCTCTGCACCGGGACCTTCTTCTGAAGGAGTTAGCAGATCTTCTCGAGGACAAAGCAGTGGAACTGGTGCCCCACCATCTCAAGGGCAAGGGGTTCTACTCCAGGTACTTCCTTGTGCCAAAAAGGACAGGGGGCCTAAAGCCCATCCTTGACCTGCGCAACCTCAATAAATTTCTGGTGAGGGAGAAGTTCAAGATTCTCTCCCTTGGAACATTGCTGCCATACCTCCAGCAGGGAGATTGTCTATGCTCCTTACACCTCAGGATGCTTATACCCATATCCTCATCCACCCCAACCACAGGCAGAACCTGCAGTTTGTAGTGGGGGGCAGGCACTTTCAGTACAGGGTGCTCCCCTACAGCCTAGCCTGTGCTCCAGGAGGTTTCACAAAATGCCTGGCAGTCGTGGCTGCCTTCCTCCGGCTCCAGGGGGTCTTCATCTTTCCCTACCTGGTCGACTGGCTCATAAAGGGAGGCATGGCCTCAGAGGTGCAGCAGGCCATCGCATGCACCATCCAGGTTCTGCAACACTTGGGTTTTGTCATAAACTACCCCAAGTCTCACCTCCTCTCGACACAGTGTCTGAAGTTCATTGGGGCAAAGATCAACATTCTCCAGTCGAAGGCTTTCTTTCCCAGAGACTGAGCCATTCGTCTCAGGACTCTGCTCAGCACGTACAGTACCATCCCTCAGTGTCCGCTCGGCTTCTCCTGCGCCTCTTTGGGCACATGGTCTCCACGGTCCAAGTCACCCCCGACGCTTGCCTCCACATGAGGGTGGCGCAGTGGTGTCTTCGGAACCAGTGGTCTCAGGCCACGGGCTGCCTCCGAAGACAGAGTTTCTGTGACCCGCCAGTTGGCGGATTCTGGTCTGGTGGCAGTCTCCCCAGATCTGAGATGGGCATGCCTTTTCAGGCACCAAGCCCCTCAAGGGTCCTCACCACGGACGCCTCCCTGCTCAGCTGGGGAGCGAACTGTGGAGATCTCCGCACTCAGGGCAGCTGGTCGCCAGATGAGAGCACCCAGCAGATCAGCCTCCTGGAGCTCCGAGCCATACACCTAGCCCTGAGGGTCTTCTGTCACTACCTGCATCACTAACCGGTGCTGGTTCAGATGGGCAACCAGGTGGCGATGTTCTGCATGAACAAACAGAGGGGCACGGGGTCTCGTACCCTTTGTCAGGAGGCACTGGTCCTCTGCTCGTACGTAGTCCAACAGGGTATCCTCCTGTGGGTATAACTGGCTTATGGGGGATTTCAATCTCCCAGCCCTCCCAGAAGAACACGCCAGCTCCCTCCTGAAATGCGCTCAGCCAGCTGGGATACGATCAAATGATCAACGAGCCCACCCACACAAAAGGAAACAAGCTGGACCTGATTTTCGCCCCCACAGTCAGCCACAAGCCAGAACCATTCACTTGCCATTTCCCTCACGTCTGACCATAGACTAATAAGATTCCAGCTGCCCAACCAACAGGCTCAGACAAGACACCAACCCACTGCCGATGCCTGCCCAAAAGCAAAATTCCGACACTTCAACAAGGAAGAGATACTCAGCAAAACCCTACCTCTGTTCAACCTCACAAAAACCAATCTCGAGGAAATGCTCTCCGCGTGGAACAATAGTCTCAACTGCATTGCTAACCAACCAACTGGGGACGCAACACCCAGAAAAAGAAAGACCGCCCCATGGTACTCTCCTGAACTACGGACATCACTTCGCCACCTAAGGAAACTTGAAAGAAAATGGCGTCGCTCACGTACCACCGATGATCTAGACATTTACACCTCATACCTGAGGAAACACCGCAAGGAAGTAGCTGAGACAATGAGACGCTACCACGCAGAAATACTGCAGCGCTCCCTGAACAAACCAAAGGATCTATTCAACCTAGTAAGGATCCTCACGAAGGAACCTTCCCCCACCCAACGAAGCATGCCAGAGCCACAAGAATACCTACAGTCAAAGATAATTCAGACTGTCAAAACGGCATCACCCACCCCTGTGAACGGACCACATCACCCACACCACTATCCACCTTCTCATCACCTTCAGTGAAGAACATCAAAGACACTATCAACTTGATTAACAGCACCATGGCGCCAAATGATCCCTGCCCTGCATTCTGGATAAAGACACTGCGCAAGGAATTTAGCCGTTTCTTAACCAGACTCATCAATCTCTCCTTCGCTACGGGAGCATTCCCACAAAGCCTAAAGCAAACGTCCATTAGACCACTCCTAAAAAGCTTCAAACTGGACCTCCAAAAAGTGGATTCATACAGGCCAATTTCAAGCATCCCACTATTGGCCAAAATAATCGAAAAGCTCATCCAACAACAAATCCAGAACCATATTGAGACCACCGCGCCCTTAGACCCATGCCAACACGGATTCAGAGAAGCACACGGCGTTGAGACGCTCCTGACCATTCTCTTCAACAATCTAACCACTGGCCTGGACAACACCAGAAGAGGTTACGCCGTAATTTTCTTGGACATCGCCGCAGCTTTCGACTCCGTCGACCATGAGCTGCTCATGGGGCGCCTGGTAGAGAAAGGGATCCAGGACACGGCATTGAGATGATGCAAATCTTACCTCTCAGGCAGATGGCAGCATGTGAGGACAGGGACCACGACCTCCAAACCATTCCAGCAAAAACAGGGAGTCCCACAGGGATCCTCCCTCTTGGCGCTGTTTTTCAACATATATATGCAGCCCATCTGTGCACTCACCCGCTCCTTCGGCATCTCATGCCTTATATACGCTGGCGACGTGTTACTCTACATGCCATTTGCAACCAACCAGCCAGATTTCTCACCACTAACCGCCTGCTTCGACGCTATAACCACACCCAAAACCTCAGAATAAATTTCAAGAAAATGGAGGCTCTATTCATCACCAGGGACCAATCATTCGCCCCACCAGCAGCACTAAAAGTAAGATGCGCCGAGCTCCAAAGCAAGCCCACAATCCGCTACTTAGGGGTAACACTCGACCAACAGTTGGATATGAAAGCCCATATAAACAACACTGTCAAGGTAGTATACCTCAAGATTCGGACAATCTGACACCTACGCCCCCTACTGGAACCAGACGACTTCAGGACAATCTGCCAGGCCTTAATCATCCCCTACTTTGACTATGCCAATGCCATCCTACAGGGACTACCAAAAAACACGTTGAACCCACTGCAGCTAGCTATGAATGCAGCAGCCAGAATACTACATGGTGCTGCCAGGAGGGACCACATAACACCAATCTTGAAGCACCTCCACTGGCTGCCAATCCACTGTAGACTCACCTTCAATATCCTACTGTTGACCTTCAAAGCCATCAACAGACTCACCTCCTCTTCCACCTCAGACCTCATTCTCCCCACTCCCCCAAATAGAGCCAGAAGATCAGTCACAGCCAATACCCTATGTATCCCTAGCAAGATTACAAAGTGCTCGCAAACAACAAGAAAGAGGGCTTTTGTGTTCTATGCCCCTCGTGTTGGAATGCCCTCCCACCTGGCATCTGGGCCATTACAAACCTTAGCCAGTTCAGGAAGGCACTGAAACACCACCTCTTCCTGCAGCATTATGGTACCACACAACAACCACCCATCCGCAGCCACCAAAACAGCCACCCCAAACTACCTACTATACACACCACCAGCGCTGCATGGTAGCACTACCTGACTCCCAGCAGGAGTATGTATATAGTCACCCAAAACTATAAACTTCCTTAGCCTACAGCTTGTATATAGTTCCCCCAGTTAACCCAAGTTGAATAACCCTGTTTTCTGTAAGTCCAGTACGGGCGCTACCTGTATCTGAACAAAACTGCCGTTATCTGTAAACCGAGTTGATTTTGAAGAGCGCGGTACAGAAAAGACTTTAAATAAATAAATAAGTGTACCTTCCAGGACAACCTGTTGGCCAACAGGCTCAGCAGAGTTCTCCAGCCGCATGAGTGGCAGCTGGACCCCAAGTTAGCCAGTCAGCTTTTCTGCCTCTCGGGGGAACGTGTGATGGACTTGTTCGCCAGCCCAGACAACTTTCAGGTGCCCTGCTCCCGGCAGGCCCACCCCTCCAGAGTGGCAGCGGACGCATTCCTGGTCTCATGGTAGGGAGGCCTCATGTACGCCTTCCCTCCTATGCCGCTGATCGCCAAGACCTTGTTCAGGACCCTCTGCGACAGGGCCTCGTTTATCCTGATAGTTCCTCAGTGGCCCAGGCAACCTTGGTTCCCACTGCTTCTACAGGTGACGGTGGAGACCCCCATCTCCTTGGGGACCACCCCTCCTTGGGGACCACCCCGGGACTCCTATCTCAGGAGGAGGGCTCTCTCCTGCACCCCATCCTGGGGTCCCTGTCGCTGACAGCGTGGCTGCTGTGAGGGTGACTCTGGCCCCTTTTAACCTTCCGGTTGAGGTGGGAGACATTCTGCTGGCCTCTCGCAAAACCTGTTCTAGGAAGGCTTACACCCTCAAATGGTGCAGGTTCTCTTTTTGGTCACGGGGCTGAACCTTTCTCCTGTCTGATGGCTCTGGTGTTACAGTACCTTCTCCACCTCTCTCAGTCTGGGCTCAAGTCTAGCTCTGTCCGAGTGCACCTTAGTGCTCTGGCGGCGCACCACCATCCGGTGGATGGTAAGCCGCTCTTGAACCAACCGTTGGTGACCTGTTTCCTTCGGAACCTTCTCTTATCGAAGCCCCCGGTTTGCCCCCCAGCAGCCGAATGGGACCTCAACGTATTGTTGGGGCAGCTCACTCACCTGCCCTTCGAACCTCTGGTTACCTGCCACCTTCGCTACCTCTCTTGGAAGGTGGCTTTCCTGGTCAAGCTTACCGCAATTCGCAGAGTTAGCCAGCTTTAGGCCCTTGGGGCAGAGGCGCCCTATACCAGGTTCTACAAGAACAGAGTGGTGCTTCGCACGCACCCCAAACTCCTGCCGAAGGTAGTGTCATCCTTCCATCTCAACCAGGAATTAGTGCTCCCTACCTTCTTTCCAAGACCTCACTCCAGTTGGGCGGGACGGTACTTCACACCTTGGACTGTAAGAGGGCCTTGTCCTTCTATATCCAACGCTCTCAGGGCCACCTCAAGGTTTCTTAGTTTTTCATCTCCTATGACCCCAGTAGGCTGGGGGAGGCGGTGACCAAGCATACTCTGTCCACATGGGTGGCGAACTGTATCGCCCTTGCTTATGAGCGGGCGAGGCTCCCTCTGGAAGGCCGCATCACAGCACACCGTGTCAGGGCCATGGCAGCTTCGGTGGCAAACTTGCACTCCGTCCTCATGGTGGACCTCTGCCAGGCTGCCACCTGGTCTTCAGTCCATACCTTCGCAGCCCGTTACTGCCTGGAAAGAGAGTCCTGACGGGACAGTGCCTTTGGCCAGGCTGTGCTCTCTAACCTTTTCGGGTTTAGGCAACTCTGACTGTTCTGTGTTCGGTGCTGGTTTCATCGGACACAGGGCTCCTACTGCGGTCTGTGGACACTGACTAAATTGCTGCTGCTTGCGGCTCCCCATGAGGGAGCCCCTATTTTTGCTATGGGTTTTCGGTAGCCTGTAGCTGGGGAGTCCCATATGTGCGGACTGACTTCCTGCTTGTTCCCAGAGAAAGCGTAGTTACTCACCTGTAACAGGTGTTCTCAGGGAACAGCAGGAATCAGTCCTCACAATCCTTCCTCCTCCCCTTGGAATTGCTTCTTTACTGTCTTTTATTTTGCCGTCTTTTAGCTATGTCATCTGACTGAGCAAGATGGCACCCTTGGGCAGGAAGGGGTGGTGGTGGGTGGTGGCATCTCCCAAAGGCTTTCTTTGAAAGCTGGGGGGATACTTCTGCAAGGGCTCCGTCGGTGCCGATGTCACCCATATGTGAAGACTGATTCCTGCTGTCCCCAGAGAACACCTGTTACAGGTGAGTAACTGCACTTTCCACTCTGTTCATTATTTTATAGATCTCTATCATATATCCCCTCAGCTGTCTTTTTTCCAAGTTGAAGAGGCCTAACCTTGTAGCCTTTCCTCATAGGGGTATCCTTCCATCCCCTTTACGATTTTGATGGCTCTTCTCTACTTTTTCTAATTCTGCTATATCCTTTTTAAAATATGGCTACAGAATTGCACACAATATTCAAGGTGCGGTCATATCATAGAATGATACAGAGGCATTATAATATCCTTTCTTTTATTATCCATACCTTTCCTTATGATTTTTAGCATTCTGTTTGCTTTCTTGGTTGCCGGTGCACACTGTGGGGAGGGTGTCAATGTATTATCTACTGTACCGCCTAAATCCTTTTCCTGGGTGGTGGTTCCTAATGTGGAACCTTGCATCATGTAACCATAGTTTGGACTGTTCTTCCCTAAGTGCGTAACTTTGCACTTGTCCACATTAAATTTTATCTGCCATTTGGATGTCCAGTCTTCCAATTTATTAAGATTTTCTTGCAATATTTCACAATCCTATTGTGCTTTAATAACTTTGAATAATTTTGTGTCATCTGCAAATTATATCATCTCACTCGTTATTCCCATTTTCAGGTCATTAATGAAGATGATAAAAAGCAGTGGGCCCAGCACAGATCCCTAGGGTACTCCACTATTCACCTTTCTCCATTGAAAAATTGGCCATTTAGCCCTACTCTCTATTTTCTCCCTTTTAACCAGTTCCTAATCTACAATAGTACACTGCCTCCTATCCCATGACTTTAATTTCACCAAGAGTCTCTCACGTGGGACCTTGTCAAAGGCTTTCTGAAAATCCAGATACACCATATCAAACAGTTCACCTTTGTCTACCTTTTTATCACACCTTCAAAAATTTCCTTGGTTAAATCCATGTTGGCTTTCTCCTATTAAACTATGACTATCTACATGTTCAGTCATTTTATTCTTTATATTGGTGTCTACCATCTTTCCCAGTACTGACATCAGGCTCACCGGACTGTGGTTTCCTGGATCACTCCTGGAACTCTTTTTAAAAATTGGAGTCATGTGCGGCTCTATAATGAGGCCGAGTGGGGCGGTGGCTTCAGGCGGCAACTTTTTGGTGACGACAAAAAATGCCCCCAAAAAAGGCCGCCTCACTCGACCTTCAAAATTTAAACAAAAAAAAAAAAGACCGGAGAAGCTGCTGCCACTGCTGCAGCAGCAGAATCAGGTGCCCTGCGGCTCCCCACTGCCCCAGAAGATCCCTGCCATTGTTTTACTGGAGCCGGCTCAGCTTTGCAGAGCCACGAAGGGAGAGCATTTCCCTTCTTTCCCATGGCTCTATTAAAGTTGAGTCCACCGGCGTTGATGGTAAACAGACATTTCCTGTCTTGCATGAGACAGGAAATGCCTGTTTGCCATCAGCGCCAGCGGGCTAAACTTTAACAGAACCACGGGAAAGAAGGGAAACAGTCTCCCTTTGTGGTTCTGCAAAACTGAGCCGGCTCCAGTAAAACAATGGCAGGGCTCTTCCCCTGGGCATCTTGGACTGCAAATCACCTGAGAAGGTCTGCGGCTGGGCTGGAGGGTGGGCGGGTAGCACTGGAAATAGTCTGAAGGGGTTAGGACTTGTAATGGGCTGATGGCAGGGACTAGGACTGGAAATGGGCTGCTGTGGGGTTAAGAATGGAAATAGGCTGATTGGGCGGGAGGCTAGGACTGGAAATGGGCTGATGGAGGGCTAGAACTGGGAATGGGCTACTACTGGAATAGGCTGATTGGGGGGGGGGCTAGGACTGGAAATGGACTTATCGGGGGGGGTAGGACTGGTAATGGGCTGATTGGGTGGGTCAGGACTGGAAATGGGCTGATGGAGGGGTCTAGAACTGGAAATCTGCTACTACTGTAATAGGCTGATTAGGAGTCTATGACTGGAAATGGACTTATTGGCGGGGTTAAGACTGGTAGTGGACTGATGGGGGACTAGCACAGGAAATGAGCTAGGACTGGTAATGGGCTGATTGAGGGGGCTAGGACTGGAGTGGGTTGATAAGAGGGATAGGACTGGAAATAGGCTAGGATTGGAAATGGACTGATCAGGTGGAGTTAGGATTGGAAATGGGCTACTACTGGAAATAGGCTGATGGGGGGGGGCTAGGACAGGAAATGGGCTGATTGGGGGGTTAGGACTGTAATGGGCTGATGGGCTAGCATTGAAAATGAGCTAGGACTGGTAATGGGTTGATTGGGGGGGGGCTAGGATTGGAGTGGGCTGATTAGTGGGCTAGGACTGGAAATGAGCTGGGACTGGAAATGGGCTGATGGGGGGAAGGGAGGAGAGTGTTGCTTGCCCTGGAAGAAAACTAGGGGCTAGAACTACAAATGGGCTGATGCATGGGGATGGGATAATAGGACTGGAAGTGAGAAGATACTGTGAGGGTCTGCCAGGGGAAGGAGGGGGCAGGAAGGGAGCTGTCATGGGGGAAGGAGAGGGCTAGAAAGGAGCTGATATGGGGGGGAGAGGAGGGGGCTGGAATGGAGCTGACACCTGGGATGTACTGAAGGGGGACTGGAAGGGAGCTGACACTTGGGGTTGGGAGTGGTAGGTGGCTGGGTAACGGGGAGGAGGCTGGAAGGGAGCTGACATGTGCGAATGGCACTGGAAGGGGGATGGACACAGGGTAGGGTGACTGGAAGGGAGCTGACTGGGGGGGGGTGGCACTGAGAGTGGACGTGAGTTGATACCTGCAATGATATTTGGACTAGAAGGGGCTGGACAGTGGGGAAGGAGGGGGACTGGAAGGGAATGGCCACCAGAGGCAGTTCAGGGAATGCAAGGCAGTTGACATTGGAAAGTACTGGGAGCAGGGCTGGCCCGTCCATTGTGTGATAATGTTGTTCGCACAGGGCCCCGCGCAAACACCATTATGGCACACCGGACGGCTTCAGAGGGAGCTGGGGAAGCCCGCACGAGGCCCCGGCTCCCTCTTTACAACCGCCAGCGTGAAGATGCTTCTCCAGGTACAAGCAGGAAGTCAGTCCTCACATATGGGTGACGTCGGCACCGACGGAGCCCTCGTGCGGAGCAATTCCCCAGCTTTCAAAGAAAGCCTTTGGGATTGCATCGCGCATGCACAGTTCCCTTCCCACCTAAAGGTGCCATCTTGCTCAGTCTTCTTTTTTCCGCGGAGCCCAACGGACGTGGTCCTGTTTTCACCGTAGAAAAAGTAGAAAAGTTGATTTATTTTTTTCAGCTTCCCGGTTCGACACTGGTTCCCCTTCCTGCCTTTGGCTCGGTACACCGGTATCGAGTCCGGTCATATTTTCCATTTTTGTCCTTCGGGACTAGCGTTCGCGCTCTTTATTTTTCACTGGCAGCCCGGTCGTTTGACCTTGCAGGGGCCCTTTTTCCCCCAATGGCTGCCAGCGGGTTTAAAAAGTGTGATCGGTGTAAGAAGTTGATGTCTCTCACCGACACACACGACTGCTGCCTCCGATGCCTCGGCCCTGACCATGACCCAGTGGTCTGTGGGCCGTGTGGTAAGATGTCTTCGAAATCTTTGAAGAGCAGGCAGCATCAGCGTGACAGGATTTTTCCTGAGTCCGCATCCACCCGGGCCCGGACCGCATCAGAAGCCTCAACATCTCGGGAATCGGAGCCCGAGCATCGTCATGGGTCTTCTGAGCGGGGGTCTCCCTCCAGGCAACACCGGAGGAAAAAGAAACTCGTGAGGGCGGCGTCGCTGGATGCCTCTGATCGGCTTGGGCCCTGGGGTTCCAGGCCGTGGAACCTGGACCGCTGCCCCGGGTCCTCAGAGTTGGAGCAGCTGGCTAAACCTTGCAAGGAGCCGGAGACGTCAGACAAGGTAACGTCTGTTGTCCTCGTGGACTCTCCTCCGGGAGAGCCGTCATCAGGCGCGATGACGTCGGGACCCGAGACGGGAGCTGCGGAGCCTTCTGAGCTCGGTCTCAGGTTGGCGGCCCTGAAGAGTAGCATGGCTGCCTTCATGGAGCAGCAGCAGGCGCTGATGGCCGGTCTTGCCGGTCCATCTGCCCCAACCACCGGGACTTTGACATCGAAGTCGACACCGGAGGCCGAGCCGATCCTCGAGTCAATCAGGTCTCGAGTCGATCCTCAGCCAAGGTCCCCCTCGGCGTCGGGGCGGTCGGGCTCGAAGCCCTCGAGACCAGAGCCCATCGAGTCCTCCTCGGAGGACTCGGCGTGGGAGACGGAGGAGGAAGACTCCCCAGAAACCTACCAAACCCGGTGTATCCCATCGGACTCTCCAGGTTCGGAGCCTAAGAATAGGTCCCCTCCAGAGGACACTCGGTTCTCGGACTTCGTCAGGGACATGGCCAAGGCCCGATGTTGGAACGGCTGATGCTCTGCATGTGAGAGTTCCCGGCCTCGATGCCGGTGCTCGGCAAGCAGGTCGATTCCATCTATCGAGTCTGCAAGAGTCCTGGTTTCCAGAAAGCGCAGCTGCCGCACAACTCCATGGTTTTGGAATCGGCCATGCAACGGCTGAAAAGCCAAAAGACGCACTCCTTGGTGCCTCCCGGCCGGGAGGCCCGGAACCTGGACACCCTCGGCAGAAAGTGCTACCAGGGCTCGATGCTGTCATGCCGTATCCAAACTTACCAGCTGTACATGGGCATGTACTTGCGGGACCTGGCAAAGGAGATTGCCGGGTTCTCGGCTGGCCTATCTGAGGAACCCTTGCAGCGCTTCAAAGCCTTGTCCATGGGGATCCGAGAGTGCTCGAAGTTCATGTCTCAAGCAGCTTACGAGGGTTTCGAGGCTTCAGCCCGAGTAGCCGCAGCCGGAATCGGTGCACGCCGTCAGGCCTGACTCATGTCATCTGACCTGGAGCCATGGGTTCAGGACAAGTTGGTTGATGTCCCGTGCCAAGGAGACAACCTCTTCGGCAAGCCCATGACTGAAAAAGATGCAGAAGGCCTCGGGGGAAAAGCCCTTTTTCCCGAGGAAGGGTACGGCTTACAGAAACTACCCCACTTACCAGGCCACCCCAGCTCCCCAACAGGGGCAGCAGGCCAGGGGATAGGGGCATGGCTCACATAAGCCGAAGACCCCCAAGCCTCCAGCTCCGGTTCCTACCCAGCCGGGAGGGGGTTTTTGACTCCCAGTGCATAGCTCCTCTACCACCAGAGGTTTGGCCCTGCACAGGAGGATGGCTGGCCCTGTATGCTCACAGGTGGCCAGCCATTACTACCGATGCCTGTGTTTTGAAAGTAGTCCAGCAGGGCTATTTACTTCATTTCAACCAGGTGTCCACCTCCTTTTTTCCAGGAGAGCCTCTCAGGCCCCCTCTTCACAGGAACCTCCTCCTGCAGGAGTTGACAGGTCTGCTAAAGGATCAGGCGGTGGAACCGGTGCCCCACCACCTGCAAGGGCAAGACTTCTACTCCAGGTATTTCCTCATACCAAAAAGAAAAGGAGGACTACGCCCCATCCTGGACTTGTGGAATCTGAACAAGTTTCTAGTGAGGGAAAAGTTCAAGATGCTTTCCCTTGGGATCCTACTGCCTAACCTCCACCAGGGAGACTGGCTATGCTCCTTAGATTTAAAGGATGCTTATACTCACATCTTCATACACCCAGACCTCAGGCAATACCTCAGGTTTGTGGTCGGAGGAAACCACATCCAGTACAAGGTGCTTCCCTTTGGCCTAGCTTCCGCTCCCAGAGTATTTACCAAATACCTGGCAGTGGTGGCAGCTTTCCTCAGAAGCCAGGGAGTCTTTGTCTTTCCATACCTGGACGACTGGCTCATCAGGGACCAATCGGCACAGGAGGCACAGCAAGCCACTGCTTGCACAGTCACCCTGCTCCAGCACTTAGGGTTTGTGATAAATCACGAAAAGTCCACTTTACTCCCCACTCAGAACTTGGAGTTCATAGGGGCAAGACTGGACACACTTCAGGCAAGGGCTTACCTACCGCTGGACAGGGCAAGGCGGTTGCTGGACTTGGTACAGCAGGTCCAGCACAGACCTCAAGTCTCCGCAAGGGTCTTCTTCCGCCTCCTGAGCCACATGGCCTCCACAGTGCATGTGACTCCATATGCTCGATTCCACATGCGCACAGCTCAATGGAGCCTCAGAGACCAGTGGACGCAAGCCACTGGCCGCCTCAGAGACAGAGTAGCAATTTCCAAGCTACTGGTGACCGCCTTGCAATGGTGGCTTCACCCTCCCAACTTACTTCAGGGAGTACCATTCCAACCTCCCTCTCACACCAGAGTGCTGACGACAGATGCCTCCTTGCTGGTCTGGGGTGCCCATTGCCAGGGTTCGTGCACTCAGGGTCTGTGGTCCTTGCGAGAGGCCGCACTTCACATCAATCTTCTAGAGCTTCGAGCCATCCGCCTAGCTCTTCAAGCCTTCTGTCATCTTCTTGCACATCAGTCGGTGCTGATACAGACAATCAGGTAGCGATGTTCTACATCAACAAACAGGGGGGCACAGAATCTCGCATCCTGTGCCAGGAAACTCTGGACCTCTGCTCTTTTGCAGTGGCACATCACATGTCCCTAAGGGCAGTTTATCTGCCCGGTCAGGAGAACCTCCTAGCCGACAAGTTGAGCAGGATTCTTCAGCCTCATGAATGGCAACTGAACCGGGATGTAGCCCAGCGGATCTTCAACCGTTGGGGTCTCCCATCCATGGATATCTTTGCCAGTCCGCAAAACCATCAGTTGCCCCAATTCTGCTCGCGGCAGCCGCATCCGCTGAGCATGGCGGCGGATGCTTTCCTGATCACGTGGGCGCAGGGCCTTCTCTATGCGTTCCCACCCATGCCCCTGGTGGCACCCACTCTGTTCAAGATTCTTCGGGACAAGGCCTCGGTCATCCTGGTAGCCCCTAGGTGACCCAGACAGCCTTGGTTCCCTCTTCTCCTTCAACTGGCAGTCGAAACTCCACTCCCACTGGGGGTGCAGCCCGACCTCTTGACCCAGGAACAGGGTTCCTTGCTACACCCCAATCTCAGATCCCTCAACTTAATGGCTTGGCTGCTGAGAGGGTAGTACTTGCTCCTCTACTCCTTCCTAAGGAGGTTGAGGAGGTGTTGCTGGCCTCTAGGAGGCAATCCACTAGAAAATCCTATGCTTTCTAGTGGCTGTGATTTGAAGGGTGGTGTGCTCAGAATAAGGAGAACCCGTTCACTTGTCAAGTACCTCAGGTATTGCAGTACTTGCTCCACCTCTTGGAGTTAGGCCTCAAGTCTAACTCTGTCAGGGTCCACCTGAGTGCGCTGTCAGCTCACCACTCTCCAGTGGACGGGCAACCTCTTTCAGCTCACCCTTTGGTATCCCAATTCCTCAGAGGCCTCCTCTTCTTGAAGCCTCCAATTCGCTCACCGGCTACAGAGTGGGACTTAAATGTGGTCTTGCAGTGGCTTACTTGCCCACCTTTTGAACCAATGTCCACCTGTCCTCTCCGTTTCCTTTCCTGGAAAGCACTCTTTCTGGTGGCGCTCACGTCTGCTCGATGTGTGAGCGAGCTGCAAGCTTTAGTATCGGATAGACTGTATACACGGTTTTACAAAAACAGAGCGGTCCTACGTACTCGCCCCAAGTTCCTCCCAAAATTGGTTTCCTCGTTTCACCTTAACCAAGAGGTGGTTCTTCCAACCTTCTTCTCCAGGCCACATACCAGCAGGGCAGAAGCGGTTCTGCATACCCTGGACTGTAAGAGGGCGCTCGCCTTTTACCTGGAGCATACGCGAGGACATCGGAGAGCTTCCCAGCTCTTCGTCTCTTGTTGTTGTTGTTAAGTGCCGTCGAGTCGGAGTCGACTCATGGAGACCCTCTGGATAGCTATCCTAAATTGTGTTCGATCTTCAGTCAGGCGGCTCATTGTTGACAGACTGGTACCCGTAGCTGCTGTTATTGTATCAATCCATCTCATTGCTGGCCTTCCTCTTTTGCGTTGACCTTCTATCTTGCCAAGCATGATGTCTTTCTTTAACGATCTCTCTCTCCGCATGATGTGTCCAAAGTATGAAAGTCGAAGTCTTATCATCTGAGCTTCTAAAGAAAGCTTAGGTTTGATCTCCTCTAGTACAGACTGGTTTGTTCTTCGGGCAGTCCATGGTATACACAGTATTCGCCGCCAGCACCATAATTCAAAGGCATCAATTTTCTTTCTGTGTCTTTTTCACTGTCCAGCTTTCACATCCATATGATGTTATTGAAAATACCATGGCTTGAACAAGTCGAATCTTTGTATGGAGAGAGACATCTCTGCTCTTGAGAATCTTATCTAGGTCTTTCATAGCCATTCTGCCAAGAGCAATGCGTCGTCTGATTTCTTGACTGCTTGTTGCTTCTTTATTGATAGTTGATCCAAGTAGGTTAAAGTTATTCACGATTTCAATTTCTTCTCCTTCGACGATGAACCTGTTGATTATGCCAGTTGTCATGATCTTTGTCTTCTTTACATTAAGGTACAGTCCCATTTTGAGACTATGTTCTTTGATTGTGAGAAGCAAATGTTTCAGATCATCTTCACTTTCCGCCAGTAATGTGGTATCATCAGCATAGCGAAGGTTGTTGATGAGTCTTCCACCAATCTTCACACCTCTGTTGTCTTCATACAATCCTGCTTCTCTGATGATTTGTTCTGCATATAAATTAAACAGGTAGGGGGAAAGTATGCAGCCTTGTCTTACACCTTTGCTTATTTTAAACCATTCTGTTTCTCCTTGTTCCGTTCAAACTGTTGCTTCTTGATCAATGTACAGATTGTGCAAGAGAACGATCAGGTGTTCTGGTATACCGATGCTTCTTAATGTGGCCCAGCATGTGGCTTCTCATGGTTTACAAAGTCAAAAGCTTTGCTATAGTCGATAAAGCACAAATAGATATCCTTTTGGTATTCTTTAGTCTTTTCAAGGATCCATCTCACATCCGCAATGATGTCTCTCGTTCCTCGCCCTTTTCTGAACCCTGCTTGCACTTCAGGTAGTTCTCTTATGACCCTAGTAAACTGGGTCTACCTGTCTCCAAGCGCACGTTTATTTTATTTATTTATTTATTTAACTATTTTCTTTTATACCGCCCCTTCCAGAGATCAAGGGCGGTTTGCATATAACAGTTTAACAGTCTTGTATACGTTTGTATACATTTTACATTGAACAATAGAAAATCAACTATTTACATTGAACATTAAATTTAACTTTGTTGGTATTAAAGCAAAACAAACATCAAACTTTTTACAAATGTATATTTACAGTGGTTGTGTGTGGTGTATAGGGCAGATACTGGTGTAGGTGTTGGAATTTAATTCCTTTTATGTCGTAATTGGGGCGTGTATGGGGGGAGGGACAGACTTGTAGTTAGATTGTTGGGATTAAGGGAGTTTGTGCATGTGTAACCACGTTTGTTGTGGGGCTGGCTTTGGGGGAGTAGGGGATTTCAAAGTGTTCAGTGAACAGGTAGGTCTTTAATTCTTTCCTGAATTGGATGAGGTCTTTTATGGTGCGAAGGTCTATACGTTATCCACCTGGGTGGCAGACTGCATAGCCTGGGCGTATAGGGCAGCTGACCTCCAGCTGTAGGGCCGAATCATGGTCCACTCTGTCAGGGCTAAGGCCGCATCAGTGGCTAACCACTGCTCTGTTCCATTGGCAGACATCTGCCGGGCTGCGACTTAGTCTTCAAGCCAGACTTTTGCAGCCCACTACTGCCTGGAGAGGGAGTCCCGGCGGAACAGTGTTTTTGGCCAGGCGGTACTCTGTAACCTATTCGAGGTTTAGGCAGCTCCTATCCTCCGACCCTTTGGTGTCAGACTACCGTGGGGGTTGTGTTCTCGGAGAAAAATCCTATCACTGCTGCTGCGGCTCTTCTAGAGGGAGCCATTTTCAGCTATGGGTTCTCGGTAGCCGATAGCTAGGGAGTCCCATATGTGAGGACTGACTTCCTGCTTGTTCCTGGAGAAAGCGTAGTTACTCACCTTAACAGGTGTTCTCCAGGGACAGCAGGAGTCAGTCCTCACGACCCTCCCTCTTCCCCTGGAGTTGCAGTCCTTGGATTAATTTTTTCTCATTTTTGCCATCTTTTTAGCTATGTCATCTGACTGAGCAAGATGGCACCCTTGGGCGGGAAGGGGACTGCGCATACGTGATGCAATCCCAAAGGCTTTCTTTGAAAGCTGGGGAATTTCTCCGCATGAGGGCTCCGTCGGCACCGACGTCACCCGTATGTGAGGACTGATTCCTGCTGTCCCTTGAGAACACCTGTTACAGGTGAGTAGCTACGCTTTTTCTTTCACACTGGCGGCTGTTTCTGTGAAGCCGCGATTGCTGGGAAAGGTTAAAGGATGGGCTGTGATGGGGGGGGGGGGAACCTGGACTGGAAATGGGCGATGGGGGGGGGGGGATGTGGGCTGTGATGGGGTGGGACCTGGATTTGAAATGGGCTATGGTGGGGTGAGGGGGGAACTTGGACTGGAAATAGGCTGTGATTAGGGGGGTTAGGACTGGAAATGGGCTGTGATGGTTGGGGAGGAACTTGGACTGGAAATGGGTTGTGATGGTGGGGGGGGGGGACTTGGACTGGAAATGGGCTATGGTGCAGGGGGGGAACTTGGACTGGAAATGGGCTGTGATGGTGGGGGGGGGACATGGACTGGAAATGGGCTGTGATGGTGGGGGCTAGGACTGGAAAGAGGCTGTAATTGGGGTACTTGGACTGGAAATGGGCTGATGAAGAGCTGGAATAGGACTGGAAATGGGCTAATGGGGGGGCTGGAATAGAACTGTAAGTTGGCTGACGAGGGGGCTAGGATTGGAAATTGGCTGATGGGGAAGCTTGGAGTGGAAATGGGCTGATGGGGGGCTGGAATAGTACTGGAAATGGGCTGATGGGAGCTGGAATAGGACTGGAAATGGGCTGACGAGGGGGCTAGGATTGGAAATTGGCTGATGGGGGAGCTTGGAGTGGAAATTGGCTGATGGAGGGCTGGAATGGAACTGGAAAAGAGCATATCTGGGGCTAGGACTGGAAATGGGCTGATGAGGAGCTGGAATAGAACTAGAAATGGGCTGATGGGGGAAGCTTGGACTGCAAATGGGTGATGGGCTAGAATAGGACTGGAAATAGGCTGATGTGGGGGCATGGGATAATGGGACTAGAAGGGAGCGGATGCTGGGTGGGTCTAGAACTATAAGGGAGCTGATTTTGGGGGAGGACTAGAAGGGATGGGGATGGGGAATGAGAATGGAGAGGGGAAAATATATTTTGTGTGGAAGAAAAGTCTATGATGGGCCGGGTATTTGGAGAGTAAGAGGGGATTGAGAATGGAAGGGTGAAATTTGAGTGGATGATAAAGGAATAAGGAAAGAAATGGGGGAAAGAGCAAAAGGGAAACGATCAGTATGTTAAAGCAGATATAGAGGAAAACATCTAAAAGAGAAGAAAGGACAAATGGATAGCTCACAGAAGACACAAAGAAACCAGAAGAAAGTGACTGGAGCAATTGCAACTGAAAATAAAATGCCCAAACAGAAGGTAGAAAAATAGTTTTTATTTTGAATTTATTAACTGGAATATGTCTGGTCTGGGAAGTGTGTATTGCTAACATCTTTGCATTTTTGTTTAGTTCAAGTTATTTCTCCAGTGTTGTATATTTCATGTTTGGCTTTTGGGGTTCCCAGTTTAATTATTATCTTCCTATTTCTAAATTTTGATCCCTTGTTCTTTGTGTGGTGATGGTCTGTGTTCTGTGTAACCAAGCTGAGGTATTCTGTTCATTTAGTTTCTGTTTGACAGTCCCACTTGTTCTCTTTCCCCCAGTGAGATGTATTGGTATTTTCTAAGATGTATTGGTTTAATATCTGCAGTGTTGCCTTTTGATAAGTAGGGTTTAATGCTTTGTGAGTCCTGGTAGTGCTGTTATGGTAGGGTGGATTTGCTATGGATTCTAAATGGTCAGTGTTTATAGTACTTCCTAATGGGCCGGCGGTTGTCACTGCAATATAGTAATGTAGAAATCTGTTAGTCTTTCTTTATCCAGACACTCATTAAGAGGCATGTTTACTAAAAGTGCATGTTAATATTATGCAAATATTTATGCAAATGAGACTCCTTATGCAAATGAGGCCCTGCAATTAATCTCCGCACATGGCCCCGCACCCCCCTTGGGCCACCCCTGACTGGGAGGGAGGACTGGAGAGGGGGCTGATACTGGGGAGGGTTACTGGGACTGGAAGTAGACTGATGGAAGGAAGTGAAGAAAACAAAAGAAGAGATAAGAAATGGTAGATGGATCATAGACCACAGAAAGAGAGCTAAGAGAAGACAGAAAAACAGAAGCCTCAGATCGGGACCAGCATGATCAGAGAATAAAATGGTCAGACAACAAAGGTAGAAAAAATAATTTTATTTCATTTTAGTGATTGGACTTTGTGCTATCTATATATTTTATACCGTATGGGAGAACTGCATCTCTTATATCTCCAGGAACAAGCAGGAATGTAGTCTTCACATATGGGTACCGTCGGCACCAACGGAGCCTGTGCGGGAACGCCCCCTAGCGTCCAAAAGGAAGGGTTTTGGGAGCATCCCACCACGCATGCGTGTTGCCTTCCCGCCCAACTACCTCTCTCACTTCATTTCTTCATTCTCCGCGGAGCCGACAGGACGTGTCCCCTGTCACTGCAGAAAATCTTCTCTTAAATTTATATTTTTTGTGGTCGTGTCTGCCTTCCGTCGACGCCTACCGGTACTACCGGTGCTTTTCTTTCTTTTCTTTTAAAATAATTTTAGTGCTTTCTCAGGGTTTTTTTTCCCCTGCTCTGGTGCTTGGTGCCATTTTGGGCTTTAGGCCCTCTTTTCCCTTATCATGGAAAAACCAGCCACTGGGTTTAAAAAGTGTTCAAAATGTGGCGGTACAATTTCTATTACCGACACCCATGACTGGTGTCTTAAATGTTTAGGTCCTGACCATTGCCCTACGGAGTGTCTCTCCTGCAGGAAGTTGACTAAAAGAAGTCTTCAGAATCGAGCAAATCAACTCAGTGCCCTATTTGCTTCAGACACGATGTCTGTTGCATCAATGTCTTCCAGGGCTTCTACTGCTTCCCAGGGATCTCAGGTAACTAAACACAAGTCTTCTAAGACTAGCCGGTCCTCGAAGGGTAGATCTCCATCTAAATATCGAGATGCCACTGTCGTTTCCCTCGAGTACACTTCACCGGCTAAACAGCCCTGGCAGGAATCTTTGGGCTCCAAAGCTTTATCGGGGCTCCAGGATATTCCCGAGGCCTTGACCTCGATGGAACTACTGGTGCCATGCTCGGGGGTTGTGGCCGCGTCCACCGGTACCGACGCTCCGGCATCGGCAGTAGCAATGGACAAAAGACTCCTCACTATCGAACGCAGTCTAGCAACTCTTTTAGCTACTTCGGTACCGCTAAAGTCACTGCAGACTGTTCCGCAGGCACCGGTACCGGTACTAGTGCCAATGCCTTCGGTACCTGTTTCAACAGGCATGCTTCCCCCAATGCCGAGCCTGGAATCTCTCTCCAGCATGGGGGATGCCATCTACTTAGGGAGAACCCGGTGCTTCCTCTTTTTGAGTCTTCCGATTCCGATGACTCAGATGATTCCACCGGTACGAGAGCTGAACCTTTGCAAGATTCAACACTTTCTCCTCAACGCAGAATGCCTCCTCCTGAGGATATGTCTTTTCATGATTTTGTACGTGATATGGCAAAGGGCCTTGCCATTGCAGTAGTACCAGAAAAGGAGCCTCAAGCAGAAGAATTGAGAATTCTTCAATATCCTTTGGCTCCAAAGGAGGCAGCTATGCTTCCTATACACCTGATCTTACATGATCTAATGTTAAGAATGTGGGAAGCTCCTTTAACAGTTTCTCCACATTCTAGACGTCTTGACACTATGTATCGAGTACCACCTTGCCCAGGGTTTCAGAAGACTCAGTTACCACATCATTCTATGGTGGTAGTGTTTGCCATGAGGCGGATTAAGAGTGCTAAAAGACACTCCTGCAATCCACCAGGTCGTGAGTCTAGAACACTGGATGCCTTTGATTGTCGATGCTTTCAGTCCTCCATGCTTTCAGCAAGAATCAGTTCCTATATATTATACATGGGAATGTTTCTTGAACAGGTTACAAAAGACTTGGAGCTTTTGAACCCTTTTTTTCAAGAGGACAGATTATTTGACTTTGGTCAAACATGCTCAAAATGTCTCTAAGTTTATGAATCGTGCTACCTTTGACTGTTTTGAATGTATTAGCAGAACTTCTGCTATATCCATAGTAGCACGTCGTATTGCCTGGCTCTAAGCTTCAGACTTGGAGGAATGGGTGCAAGATAAGCTGGGTAACATTCCTTGCACAGGGGAAAATCTCTTTGGCAAGGATTGGCAGCGCAAAGCTAATGAGATTGACACTGTTAATACAACTTTAGACAGATTGTCAAAATCTACAGCTAACCCAGCCAAGAAAAAGTTTTTCAAAAAAACTTTTTTTCTAAAAAGAAGAAATTCTATCCATCTGCCACCTAGCAAGCACATGTACCCCAGAAGGGGCAACAACAAACTAGATAAAGAAAGACACAAGCTCAGAAGGCTCTGCAGGCTCAGCAGTCCCAGCCTCCTCAGGGTCTTTGACTGTTGTCTAGAGAACTTAGCCATTCTTCCTGTTCTAAGCCCAGAACCTTTGAATATTCCAGGCCGTATCTGCCATTTTGCCAAGAGATGGCAACAAATCACTTCAGAAAATTGGACTCTATCTATAGTGAGCCTGGGATACAAACTTCACTTCCTATTCGTCTCTCCGGGCCAGTCCAGGAATGTAGGGTAGTCAATCCCTTCCAGCAGCTCTGACAAACTGAAAAACTCTTTGCTGACAGGTCCTATAGCTCCCCCTGGTGTCAGAGAGAGTCAGTCTTTCAGTCCTCAGCAGCGGAGGAAGATGTATAGCTGACAGGCTCCTCAGAGAGGCTAATAGGAACGGCAGTGTGTTTTACACACAGAGTTTAAATAAAATCAAAGGTTCATTTGAAGAGGTTGCAGCCCTTCAGAAGCGCAGACTATTTGGCTCGAGCAGATCAGCTCAGCACTCTTCCATTTTCTTGCTTGTCATAGCAAAAGAAAAAAACAAACCAAAAAACAAAAAGAGAGTAAGAGCCCTCGAGCACCTAATCGGTGCGATTTAGATCAGCCGGCCACTTGGAGAGTACAAGTTTGAGGGCTTTGGGAAAGGTCTGGGAGCCCCGGATCCCTCTTCCCAGTCTCTGTTTTGCTGCGGTTCCGATTTCCCGCTGGCTGCGGTGCAGTGGATCCTGGCAGCTTCACCTCTCACTGGAGTTTCAGGTAGGAGAGGGTTGGTAGCTAGTGACTTTTAGTTTAGGTTGGTTTATTGGAGTCTGGATTGGCCTAGGTTTTGGTGAGCACGTTGCCCGTCGCGTTTATTTTTGTTTTTTCTTTCATCGCGTTTAAAGGGGATCGCGGCGGTTCGCTTCCTTTTAGGTTGTTGGTTGGTGTGGCCTCTCTGGGGGTCTGTTCTGTTTTTCATGGAGGCTCATCAGGGATCTGCAGAAGAGGGCTTAGTTTGCCCTCAGGCCATTGCAGATCGAGCGGGAACGGCGGCCATTTTATCACAGCCGTGCTCGGTTCCCGCGCTGCCGCTGAAGCCGGCAAAGCGTAAATCAAAGAAACGCACAACTCCTTCTGCTGAAGGAGAGATACAGCAATCTTTTTCTGAGGGGCAAGGATCGTTGGAGTCTTTTCTTTCCCCGGAGTTTATATTAGCGCTCCATAAGGCTTTTCTAGTGAAGAAATCTCAGACAGCGAGTTCCCCCTCTACTGCTAGTGGGGCAGAGATGAGCAAGCGTGAGCGCTCAGAAACTGACCCTAAGGAGGGGGTCTCCTCCTTTTCAGGTGTAGAGGGTCCCTTGCTGGAAACTAGTCCTCTGGGTGAGGGGTCTCAGTTACCAGAGGAAGCAGAGGTGGTTTCAGAGGCAGGAGTAGACGTGTGGCTGGAGGAATTGGAGGAGGGGGAGTTAGGGCCTGGCGAGGACCCTAATGTGTTCCGCGTTTTTAGAAAAGAGGAGCTAGGTGCTTTAATTGCACATTCTCTGGCGGCATTAAATATGGTAGTCCCTAAGGTGCAGCAAGAGCCCTTAGAGGATCCCTTGTTACAAGGTTTTAAGTCTGAGCTGCGCTGTTTCCCCATTCACCGGGTTATTAAGCAGATGATTGATTCTGAATGGGAGTGTCCTGAAGCCTCTTTGAGGGGAAGTTGCGCGCTGGCTTGGTTGTACCCCGTTCCCCAAGAAGAGAAGGAATTGTTGCGAATGCCTAAGGTGGATGCCTTAGTGGCTGCGGTTACCAAGAAGACCACCATCCCAGTGGAGGGGGGTGCAGCTCTTAAGGATTTTCAGGATCGTCGTTTGGAAGCGCTCCTAAAGCAAGCTTTCTATTCCAGTGCCTTGGCGCTTCAGGCTTCGGTTTGTGGAGCGTATGTGTCTCGAGCTTCCATATGCTGGCTTCAGGGAGAGGACAGCGCAGAGAAGGAGACGGAGTCGGCAGCGGAAGGAGCGAAGCTGGAGTTGGCTGCGGCTTACCTGGCAGATGCCTTTTATGATTTGGTGAGAATTTCAGCGAAGTCGATGGCGTCGGTAATAGCGGCTAGACGTTTTCTGTGGTTGCAGAGCTGGGCAGCAGATGCTTCATCTAAAGCTCGTCTCAGTAAGCTCCCCTACAAGGGCAGACTGCTTTTTGGAGAAGCTTTGGAAAAGATTGTGAAGGATTTGGGGGATTCTAAAGGGGGTCGTCTTCCCGAAGATCGTACACGAGCGTCTAAAGTGGCTGCGGGGCAAAGAGGACAAGGGCGAGAGTTTCGCAGGTTCTGGGGTTCCCAGTTTACGCCCTATCAGCGTGGCCGTTTTGTGCATAGAGTCCAGTCCTTTCGAGGAGTCAGAGGATTTAATAGGAGCTACTTTAACGCTCAGCAGTCCGCTCCCAAAAAGCCGCAATGAAGGGATGCTGGTCTAGGCTGCGATCCCTGTGGGAGGTTGTTTGCAGGGGTTCCTCTCTGCCTGGGCCAACATCACTACGGACCAGTGGGTGCTCGAAATTATCAGAGAGGGTTACGCTCTGGAGTTTGCTCACCCATTGGTGGAGACTTTTGTAGCATCTCCGTGCGTTTCCCGGTCCAAGAGAGCGGCAGTCAATGACACCTTGTTGCGTTTGTTACGCCTTCAAGCGGTAAGAACATAAGACATGCCATACTGGGTCAGACCGAGGTCCATCAAGCCCAGTATCCTGTTTCCAACAGTGGCCAATCTAGGTCATACGTACCTAGCAATATCCCCAAAAGACACAGGTTCCACAATGCTTGTACTGGGTCAAGCATTGATATCCTGGGTCCCTTTTTAATAGTGGTTTATGGACCTTTCCTCCAGGAACTTGTCCAAACCTTTTTTAAACCCAGCTATACTAACAGCCCTTACTACATCCTCCGGTAACAGATTCCAGAGTTTGATTACACGTTGAGTGAAAAAATATTTTCTCTTATTTGTCTTAAATAGTTTACCCTGTAGCTTCATTACATGTCCCCTAGTCTTTCTATACTCTGATAGCGTAAATAATTGATCCACGTTTATCCGTTCCACTCCATTCATTAATTTATAGACCTCTATCATATCTCCCCTCAGCCGTCTCTTCTCCAGGCTAAAGAGCCCTAACCTTCTTAGCCTCTCTTCATAGGAGTAGCCTTCCATCCCCTTCACCAATTTGGTGGCTCTTCTCTGTACTTTTTCTAATAACGCTATGTCCTTTTTAAGATACGGTGACCAGAATTGCACACAATATTCAAGGTGCGGTCGTACCATGGAGCGTGGTGTGCGGAGAGACAGATTAGGCCTTCAGGCGTACAGTTGCCAGACATTTTACAATTCCTGCAGGGAGGTTTGGAGAAGGGTCTTGCCCTGAATACTCTTAAGGCACAGCTAGCGGCGATAGCCTGTTATAGAAGAAAGGTGCAAGGTCGTTCAATTTCTTCCCATCTGGATGTGCAGCGGTTTCTGAGAGCAACCCGCATCATTCGGCCTCCGCTTCGGCAAATGGTACCGCCTTGGAATCTGAATTTGGTGTTGGAAGCCTTGACAGAACCGCCGTTTGAGTCTAAATCGGCGGGTAATATACGGGAGCTCTCCTGGAAGACTGCTTTCTTGGTAGCCTTATGTTCCGCTCGCAGGGTGTCGGATCTGCAGGCGCTGTCGTGCAGGGAGCCGTACCTTCAGTTTTCAGCAGAGAAGGTAGTGTTGCGGCCGGTGCCGTGCTTTCTGCCTAAAGTAGTATCTAGTTTTCACATGAATCAGGCCATTTTTCTGCCTACATTTCGGCCTCGCGAGGGGGCCAAGCGGGATCGCTCGCTGAAGTAGTTGGATTTAGGGCGCGTGTTGCGGAAGTATCTCAGAGAAACTGAGCCGTTTAGGAGATCGGACAGGCTATTCGTGCTTTTTGACGGTCCAGCTAAGGGGAAGGCAGCGAGCAAGGCTTTGATCGCTCGGTGGGTGAAGCATGCCATCCGAGCAGCTTACGAGGCCAAAGGCGTAGCGGCTCCGGTAGGAATCAGGGCTCACTCGACTAGGGGTCAGGCTACGTCATGGGCAGAGTCTGCCTTAGTTCCTCCGGTGGACATCTGTAGAGCGGCGACTTGGTCTTCTTTGCATATGTTTGCTAGGCATTATCGGTTGGATGTCCAGGCGCAGAGAGATGCCAGTGTGGGGGCCTCGGCTATTGTGGCAGGGCTCGCAGGGCCCTCCCAGGGGTGAGTACTGCTTTGGTACTGCCCTACATTCCTGGACTGGCCCGGAGAGACGAATAGGAAGGAGAAATTAGACCTTACCTGCTAATTGTCTTCCTTTGAGTTCTCTCCGGGCCAGTCCAGGACCCTCCCTCTTTTGGGCTGCGAGAGTTAAAGCTGTTATGATCCTCGGCCAGAAGATTTTTCGTTTTGAGGTTGCTATGCGGGTGACCAGAGCTGGGGACATTGTCTGACATATTCTGCAGACTTTTTAGTGGTTGGTGGCAGAGTTTGTTCTCTCTGAGGTGACGGAATCCTTATTCAGAGGTAGTTAAAAAAAAAAAAAAAAAAAAAAGGAAAAGAAATGGCCGAGCCAGTAGTTTTCTTTATCTCCAGGAACAAGCAGGAATGAGTCTTCACATATGGGTACGTCGGTACCGACGGAGCCTGCGTGGGAACGCTCCCCAGCTTCCCAAAAAGGAAAGCTTTTGGGAGCATCCCACAGCGCCTGCGCGCTGCCTTCCCGCCTTTCCTAACCGCCTCTCCTCAGTTCTTCTTTGCCGCGGAGCCAGCAGGTCGAGCCCTGTCACCGCTGAAGAAGTTCTTTGTTTTATTTTCTTTCTTTGGTCGCGTGTCTGCCTTACCCGACTCCGGACCGGTACCGCCAGTCTTTTCTTTTTTTTTTTTTTTTTTTTTAAAAACCTATATATTTTTCCCTCACTTAGTGTATTTTTCTTTTTAGGCCTTAGGCCTCACAAGAAATTTTCCTCATGGAAAAACCAGCCTCCGGGTTTAAGAAATGCACTAAGTGCAGCGGTACTATTTCTGTTACAGACACCCATGAATGGTGTCTTAAATGTTTGGGTCCTGAACACTCCATTTCGGATTGTCCGTCCTGCTCTCTGATGTCTAAATGGGGTTTACAGAACCGAGCAGCTAAGCTCCATGTGCTGTTTCCCGCTGATGCAGCTTCGGTGGCATTGACGTCTTCCAGGGCTTCTTCTTCCCCCAATGGATCTCATGTAACCAAACATAAATCCAACCGGCCCTCGAAGGGTAGATCTCCCTCTAAGCATCGAGATGCCTCCGGGCTTGCCCTCGAGGATCCTGCACCGGCAAAACAACCCCGGCGGGAAGCTCCGGCTTCCAAAGCTCCACCTATGGGGTTACAGGTTGACATCGATGGCACGGCCTCGACCGATCACCTGTTAGAATGCTCTGGGGTACCAGCACAACCTTCCGGTACCGAGTTCCAGGCATTCATGGCGTCAATGGATCAGAATGTTCTGTCCATGCAGCAGGCTATCAGTGCCTTCATCCAAGCTGCGACGCCGTTGATACCACAACAAACCCCGTTGTCGGTATCGACTCGGGTACCGGCACCAGCGCCGATACCGGTACCGACTGCATCGGCATCAACCAGGATACCGACTGCAGCGGTTCCTTGTCCAGGGCTGCTCATCGGTACCGATCCGGTTCCGATGACGCCCGATGTCGATACTGCTCGATACACGTACCGAGCGTTAGAAGAGCACCCTGACAGACGGTACTTCAATTCCTCTGGTGATTCTGATACATCAGAGGAGTCTGCTGAAGTATCTATAACCCTTCCTGAAGAGCCGCCTTCTCCAAAAAGAAGAATGTCTCCTCCAGAGGACTTGTCCTTTCAAGACTTCATAAGAGAAGTGGCTAAAGGTCTTTCTATTTCAGTATCCTCTGAATCAGAGCCTAGAGCAAAAAAATTAGATATTTTGGGATATTCTAAGGCTCCTAAAGAGGCAGTCACCTTACCAATTCATGAGATTCTTTATGAACACATGATTGATTTATGGGAGACTCCTCTCACTATCTCTCCTCATTCTCGCAGATTGGACACTATGTATCGTGTCCCTCCCTGTCCTGGTTTTCATAAAACACAGCTTCCTCACCATTCCATTGTGGTGCAGTCAGCTATGAAGAGGATAAAGAGTACAAAGAGACACTCTTCTACTCCTCCAGGAAGAGAATGCAGGACCTTGGATGCTTTTGGTAGGAAAATCTTCCAAGCCAGTATGCTTATTGCCAGAATCAACTCCTATAGTCTTTACATGGGTATGTTTCTAAAGGAGGTTGCAGATAAACTGCACACTTTCCTCCCTTTTCTACCAGAAGATAAAAGGGATGAATTCCTCATTTGGCTTAAGCATACTCAAGACATTTCAAAGTTTTCCAACAGGGCAGCCTTTGATTCCTTTGAAGGTGCCAGCAGAGCTTCTGGCATTGCCATAGCTGCTCGCAGAATTGCTTGGCTCCAAGCTTCTGATTTAGAACCCTGGGTCCAAGATGGATTTATTTATTTATTTAGCTGTATTTATATCCCGCTTTTCACCAGGTCAAAGCGGCGTTACATATAAAAGGGTGGGGGGAATTTAAGTATAGTACAGGGAAGATTAGGAAATCTTCCCTGTACAGGTGAAAACCTCTTTGGCAAAGAATGGCAAATAAAAGCCACTCCAATGGATGCAGAAAATTCTGCTCTGGATAGACTTTCAAAGTCAACCTCCATTCCTGCCAAGAAAAAACCCTTCAAGAAGTCTTTTTTCAAAAAGGGCAAATTCCCTTCTACTTCTGGCCAACAATCCTCTACAGGTCGCTTTGATATACTAAGCATCAGCAACCTAAGCAGGCCAGGCCTAAGACTACAGGGGCTGCTGCAACTCAGCAGACCCAACCTCCTCAGGGTTTTTGACTTGATGCTAGAGAACTTAGCCTTTCTGGCTTTAAAACAGCCAGAACCTCTCACCATTCCAGGAAGGTTAGCTCATTTTGCTCCCAGATGGGAGCAGATTACATCAGAGCAGTGGACCCTCTCCATCATAAGAGAGGGCTACAAACTTCATTTCTCAGACCTTCCTCCCCACACCATGGTGAGACATTTCAATTCTCCCACATCTCTTCTCGACCTTCTAGGTCAAGAGGTGGCTACCCTTCTTGTCCAAGGGGCAATAGAAGAAGTTCCCCTTCTTCAACAAGGGTCAGGGTTTTACTCCCCCTATTTTCTCATTCCAAAGAAGACAGGGGGATACAGACCCATATTAGATCTCAGGGAATTGAACAAATTTCTATGCAAGGAGAAGTTCAAGATGCTTTCTCTGGGCACTCTCCTTCCATACCTTCAAAGTCAGGATTGGCTTTGTTCTCTAGATCTCAAGGATGCGTACACACATGTCCTCATCCATCCATCTCACAGAAGATTCCTCCGTTTTCTTTTCCAAGGAAAACATTATCAATACAGGGTGCTTCCGTTTGGTCTGGCCTCTGCCCCAAGAGTGTTCACCAAATGCATGGCAACAGTAGCTGCATTTCTACGCACTCTGGGAATATTTGTATTCCCATACCTGGACGACTGGCTCATCCGAGCTCCATCTCAGTCAGAGGCCCAGACTTCCCTGGACTGCATAAGGCACATTCTACAGTATCTGGGACTTGTGGTAAACCTCCCAAAGTCCCAGCTCACCTCTACTCAGTCCCTAGAGTTCATAGGGGCCTGGCTAGTTACTACCACTGCAAGGGCCTATCTTCCTCAAGCCCGTTGCCTACGCCTAGTGCAGTTAGCCTCTCAGGTTCAGTCAAAGAGCCACTTAACTGCCCGGGAGATGCTACAACTGCTAGGCCACATGGCTTCCACAGTGCATGTGGTACCCTATGCTCACCTACATATGAGAGCAGCCCAATGGACTTTGTCCACCGAGTGGACTCAAGCATCAGGAGCTCTCTCAGACCAAATAACAACCTCCAAACGTCTCTTTTGGTCTCTCCAGTGGTGGATGTCTACTCAAAATCTGTTGCTGGGGTCCCCCTTCCAACAATTGTTGCCCCAAGCAACTCTCACAACAGATGCCTCCCAAACAGGTTGGGGAGCTTATCTACAAGACCTCTCCACCCAAGGCACTTGGTCCCCACAGGAGACCTTTCTTCATATCAGTCTCTTGGAGCTTCGAGCAGTCTTTCTAGCTCTCAAGGTCTTTCATACCCTGCTCAGCTACAAGACAGTCCTCATTCATACGGGCAATCAAGTAGCCATGTTTTACATAAACAAGCAAGGAGGAACTGGCTCTCTGTTGCTTTGCAACGAAGCTTTAAGATTGTGGGCCTTCGCCAGAGAGCATCAAATCCATCTCCTGGCAGTATACCTCCCAGGAATCCAAAACTCTTGGGCAGACAGACTCAGTCGAGTTCTGCTCCCACACGAATGGTCCCTGCACATGGATCAGATACTCAGAATCTTCCAAGAATGGGGAACCCCGGACATAGACCTCTTTGCAAGTCCGTGGAATGCCATACTTCCCCGGTTCTGTTCCAGAATTCCGTGTCAGGGAGTTCAGGCCAAGGATGCCTTCCTCCTTCACTGGGGTCAGGGTTTCCTGTATGCCTTTCCACCCATTCCCTTGATTCCCAAAACTCTGTTCAAACTCCAGAGGGATCAAGGATCTATGATCCTCATAGCTCCACGCTGGCCACGCCAAGTGTGGTACCCTCTACTTCTGCATCTCTCCCAAGCCCCCTCTCTGGACTTGGGAGCTGCTCCAGACCTTCTGTCCCAGGAGGAGGGGACTTTGTGGCACCCAAACCCCAAGTCCCTTCACCTCAGAGCTTGGTTACTGAAGGCCTATACCTTCAAAGCTGGAATCTTTCTCAACAAGTGAAGGATATCTTCCATGCTTCCAGAAAACCTTCCACTATGCATTCCTATCCTTTTAAATGGAAAAGATTTTCCTTTTGGTGTGCTGAAAGGAGTCTCGACCCTCTAGCACTACCTTTGAATTCTCTATTGGAATACCTCCTGCATCTTTCCGATGCAGGCCTTAAGACAAATTCATTAAGGGTCCATTTAAGTGCTTTTGCAGCATCCCTTAAGCCTATCAATGGACAACTTGTTTCCTCTCATCCTCTTACTGCAAGATTCATGAGAGGCCTAACTTTAACTAGACCTCCCATTAGGCCTCCTCCGGTGGCATGGGATTTAAATCTGGTTCTTGGTCAGCTTATGAAGCCTCCTTTTGAACCCTTAGCCACCACCTCCTTGAAATTTCTTTCCTGGAAGGTTATTTTCCTCATTGCAGTCACCTCAGCTCGCCGCATCAGTGAGCTGCAGGCCTTAGTGGCTAATCCACCTTATACAAGGTTCCATCATGATAAGGTAGTTCTTAGGACCAATCCACACTTTATGCCTAAAGTGGTCTCACCTTTTCATCTTAATCAAGAGGTATATTTACCTGTCTTTTTTCCAGCTCCTCATGCATCAAGTGCAGAGAAGAATCTTCATACTCTGGATTGTAAAAGAGCTCTTGCCTTTTACTTACCAAGAACACAGCAACATAGAAAGTCTTCCCAACTCTTTTTGCTTTTGATCCCTCTCATTTGGGACTTCCAGTCTCTAAGAGGACACTATCCAATTGGATTGCTCAGTGTATTTCTTTTGCCTACCAGAGTAAGAACCTTTCTCTGGAGAGCCATGTCACAGCTCATAATGTGAGGGCCATGGCCGCCTCTATGGCTCATCTAAATTCTGTGTCCATCGACCAGATCTGTCGAGCAGCCACCTGGGCCTCAGTTCATACCTTCACAGCCCATTACTGCTTGGACAAGGACTCCCGCCGGGATGCCTTGTTTGGTCAGGCTGTTCTCAAACACCTGTTCCATTCTTAATCAACTCCTACCCTCCATCCCTGGATAGATGCCTGAGATCCATAGGAGGAGGTAGAACCCTTCCCAGGGTCTCATATCCTTGGTGTTCTCCCAGGCATCTTAGCTAGGGAGTCCCCATATGTGAAGACTCATTCCTGCTTGTTCCTGGAGATAGCACAGTTACTTACCTGTAACAGGTGATCTCTGGGAACAGCAGGAATAAGTCTTCACAACCCTCCCACCTCCCCTAGGAGTTGTATCTCTCTATCTGTCTTTCCTTTCCTCTCTCTCTCTTTTGTCTCAGCTTTAAAACTCGAACTGAGGAGAGGCGGTTAGGAAAGGCGGGAAGGCAGCGCGCAGGTGCTGTGGGATGCTCCCAAAAGCTTTCCTTTTTGGGAAGCTGGGGAGCGTTCCCGCGCAGGCTCCGTCGGTACCGACGTACCCATATGTGAAGACTTATTCCTGCTGTTCCCAGAGATCACCTGTTACAGGTAAGTAACTGTGCTTTTTTGGGGGTTCGGTTTGTAGTTTAGTGACTTAGTTCCACTGCTTTGTTACCATAAGACTGACTCTCTCTGACACCAGGGGGAACTATAGGACCTGTCAGCAAAGAGTTTTTCAGTTTGTCAGTCCTCAGAGCTGCTGGAAGGGATTGGCTACCCTACATTCCTGGACTGGCCCGGAGAGAACTCAAGGAAAGACAATTAGCAGGTAAGGTCTAATTTCTTCTTCCTCAGCTTGCCCCCATCCACGCTGATAAAACAGTTCAAATCTCAACCACCTGTCTCAGACCTGTTGTGGCAAGAGGTCACCACTCTTCTGGCTCAAGGGGCTGTAGAAGAGGTTCCAGTGTCCCAGCAGGGCACAGGATTCTGTTCCCCCTATTTTCTCATTCCAAAGAAGTCAGGGGGACTAAGACCAATCCTGGACCTCAGAGAACTGAACAAATATTTAGTCCGAGAAAGGTTCAAAATGATCTCCCTCGGCACACTTCTTCCATACCTTCACGAGCAAGATTGGCTATGTTCTCTGGATTTAAGGGATGCTTACATGCATATCCTTATTCATGCAGATCACAGAAAATTCCTTCGATTCCTAGTCAAGGGAAGACATTTTCAATACAGGGTCCTTCCTTTCGGACTGGCCTCTGTCCAAGGGTCTTCACAAAATGCATGGCAGTAGTAGCAGCATTTATGAGGACTCTAGGAATTTTTGTCTTCCCTTACTTAGACGATTGGCTCATTCGAGCACCGTCAGCTCCAGAGGCAAGTCATTCTCTTTCCCGAGCAATGCAAATACTGTAGTACTTAGGATGGATCATAAACCTTCCAGAGTCCCAGCTCACCCCATCTCAATCCCTCGAGTTTATAGGGGCTCGCTTGGAAACACAGCAGTCAAAGGCTTTCCTGCCTCAGCCTCGCTGTCTATGCATCATCGAACTAGCATCTCAAGCAGTGCTACAAACCTTCCTCACTGCCCGACAGATGCTTCGGCTTCTAGGACACATGGCATCTACAGTCCATGTGATTTCTTATGCATGCCTTGACATGCGAGCGGCCCAGTGGACCTTAGCTTCCCAATGGTCCCAGGCCTCAGGATGCCTATCAGACAAGATCAGAGTTACCACACGCCTGATTGTGTCTTTGCATTGGTGGCAATCTCTGGAAAACCTTACAGTAGGCTCTCCTTTTCAGCAACCCCTACCTCAGGCTGTCCTGACGACAGATGCATCCAAGTTGGGTTGGGGAGCCCACTTGGGCGATCTGTCCACCCAGGGTCTCTGGACCCCACAGGAGGCTTCTCTTCAAATAAACCTCCTAGAACTAAGGGCCATTTCCAATGCTATTTGAGTCTTTTGCTTTCACCTCGTAAGCAAAACAGTTCTGGTGCAAACTGACAATCAATTGGCCATATTTTACCTAAACAAGGTGGAACAGGCTCTCTGCAATTATGCAATGAAGCTTTGCAACTGTGGGCCTTTGCCAGAGAGCATCACATTCATTTGTTGGCAGTATGCCTTCCAGGCATTCAAAACGTTTGGGTGGACAGGCTCAGCCGAGTCCTGTTGCCACACGAGTGGTCTCTCCACTCATATCAACTTGCTCGAGTATTTCAAGTCTGGGGAACACCAGACATAGACCTCTTTGCAAGTCCACAGAATGCCAAACTTCCCCGCTACTGTTCCAGACTTCCAGCTCAAAATTGTCAGGTGAGGGATGCATTCCTGCTCCATTGGGGCCAGGATTTTCTCTATGCCTTCCCACCAATTCCCAAAACCTTATTCAAACTCCATTGAGACAGAGGTCGCATGATACTCATAGCTCCCTGTTGGCCAAGGCAAACATGGTATCCTCTTCTCTTAGGTCTCTTTCAAGCCACTCCTGTGGAGTTGGGGAGTGATCCGGATCTTCTGTCCCAGAACAACGGATCCCTACTGCACCCCAATCCCCAGTCCCTTCATCTCAAGGCCTGGCTACTCAAGGCATAGAACTTCAAGATCTAGGCCTTTCACAACAAGTGAAGGATATTCTTCTGGCTTCCAGAAAACCTTCCACAAAGCGTTCTTACACTTTTAAATGGAAGAGGTTCTCAATCTGGTGTTCCCAGAGGGGACTTAATCCCCTCTTGGTACCAGTAGAGTCTCTTCTGGACTATCTCCTTCACTTATCAGCTTCTGGTCTCAAGACCAATTCTGTTAGGGTCCATCTTAGTGCTATTGCTGCATCTCATAAACCCTTCGATGGACAGCCAATTTCCTCTCATCTTCTTGTTTCAAGATTTATGAGGGGTCTCCTTTTAACAAAACCTCCCATCAGACCACCTCCGGTGGCATGGGATCTTAATCTTGTTCTGGGTCAACTCATGAAGCCTCCCTTTGAACCTTTAGCGACTTTGGAGCTAAAGTTTCTTTCATGTAAGGTCATTTTCCTAATTACTATCACTTCTGCAAGACGCATTAGTGAACTGCAAGCTTTAGTGGCTGACCCGCCTTATACGAGGTTCCATTATGACAAAGTAGTCTTGAGGACTCATCCTCATTTTATGCCAAAGGTGGTATCACCTTTTCATTTAAACCAATCGGTTTATCTCCCAGTCTTCTTTCCTAGGCCTCATGCCTCCAGTGCAGAAAGAAATCTTCATACCTTAGATTGTAAACAGGCTCTGGCTTTTTATCTTCACAGAACTCAGCCATTTAGAAAGTCTTCTCAGCTTTTTCTGGCTTTTGACTCCAGTCATTTAGGACTTCCAGTCACTAAGAGAACTCACTCTAAGTGGATTGCAGACTGTATTTCCTTTACCTATCAGAGTAAAGGAATCCCTCTTGAAGGCCATGTCACGGCTCATAATGTTAGAGCCATGGCAGCCTCAACAGCTAATCTTCGTTCAGTTGCTATTGCTGAGATCTGCAAAGCAGCAACTTAGGCTTCTGTGCATACTTTCACGGCCCACTATTGTTTAGACAAGGACTCCCGTCGGGATGCCTTGTTCGGTCAAGCTGTTCTATAGCATCTTTTCCATTCCTAGATCAACTCCTTCCCACCATCCACTATTGGATGCCTGAGGTCCCTGGGAGGAAGGATGGCCCATCTTATTTAGATCCACAACATGCTGGGGTCATCCCTAGGCATTTTTAGCTGGGGAGTCCCCATATGTGAAGACTACATTCCTGCTTGTTCCTGGAGTAGTGTAGTTACTCACATGTAACAGGTGATCTCCGGGAACAGCAGGAATAAGTCTTCACAACCCACCCACCTCCCCTAGGAGTTGTCTTTCTCTCTCTTTCTATTTTTCTTCTACTTCTCTCCTTTGGTCTCAGCTTTCAACTCAATTGAAGTGAGAGAGGTAGTTGGGCGGGAAGGCAGCACGCATGCGTGGTGGGATGCTCCCAAAAGCTTTCCTTTTGGACGCTGGAGAGCGTTCCCGCGCAGGCTCCATCGGTGTGAAGACGTATTCCTGCTGTTCCCGGAGATCACCTGTTACAGGTAACTATGCTTTATCTGATGTTGCCTTGCATGCGGAGTGTGCCTTCTTGTGGTTTCAGTTTAAATTTTGTCTACGTTTTTTTATTTTTACTTTAGATTGTAATCACTTATTCTGTACTTGATGAAGGTCTGTGTTCTGAGTGTGTGACTGAGGCCAGGTGTTCTGTTAACATGGAGTTTGTATATAAAGATCTATACTGTACTGTAGTAATTTGACTTGTTCAGCTTTTCAAATAGGTGTATGGATGTTCCAGAGCCCACTGTAGTATTTACAGTGACGCGTTTTTTGGATGGGCTCCTTATGTGAGTTTTGGAAGTTGGTACTGATATGATATGGTATGGTATGGTAGATTTGCTCTATAGATACTCAGTGACTGTTGTAAGGTTTTGTAATAGTTCACAATATGCCTGGGACTGGAGAATATTTATTATTATTGTTGTGAGTGAGATGATCAGAATCAGATTTTTTAAAGATATTTATTTATTTAATATACATTTATATACCGTGTTTTCCCAAGTATCAAACACGGTTTACAAGGAACAACAATATGAATTGTACAAACAGGTACTCAATTCACTTACATTATAACTATTGGAACTATTTGCATTAAACTGTTGGGTTTACAATATGAATTGTACAAATGTATTGAGTTCTGTGGGTGAATGTTCTGGTTCTGCTCTGCACCTACTGTTGAAGGGGGTTCTGTAGATGCAAAATATATGTTGAAAAAGAAAAAGCAAGAACGATAACGCAGTTTATAGCAACAAAATAAAAATGAGTTATTATTTAGTTTTATAAACTGTGCTGTGGTTCTCGCTCTCTTTTAGTTCCTTGGTGTGCAAACATCTTGCATTTCCTCCATATAATCTAATCGGCTTTTTGGTTTGGTTCAGTCCCTGATTGGAGTTTTGAAAAAGCCCCGCCCCTCTCTACAGGGGGGGGGGGGGCACCATCTCATCCTTCGCCTCAGGCAGCAGATTGCCTTGAGCTGCCCCTGATTGGAGTTACATTGGCCATTCTCCAATCCTGTTTTGGTTTGTACCTTCCTCGGGGATGCATATTGAGTTGATAGTTTTATGCACAGTGTAATCCAGATCCATCAATAATGGAAATATTTCTCAAAAAGGGCAATATAACCAATGCCTGCTCCTTTTTAAGATTTTGATAGTTTTATGCACAATCAACTCAGTATACACACCTGAGGTATGAGTGTGAGTGCTTTTTGGACTGTCACGTACACATATATGCACGAATATGTTGAGGTGTTGGCAGGGCCGGATTTACCTTGAGTGAGGCCCTACGCCAACAAAAATTGTGGGCCCCCAGCAGGGGCGGCCCAAGGGGGGTGCGGGGCCTCATTTGCATAAGGGGCCTCGTTTGCATAAATATTTGCATAATGTTACCATATACTAACTTTTAGTAAACGTGCCTCTTAGAGTGTATGGATAAAGAAAGACTAAAAGATTTCTACATTACTATAATCCAGTGCCAACCCATAGCAAACCCGCCGTATCCTAACAGCACTACCAGGACTCACAAAGCACCATACTCTACCAATCAAAAGGCAACACTGCAAATATTAAACCAATACATTTCAGAGAACAACAATACATGACCTACTGGGGAAAGAGAACAAGTGGCAATGTCAAATAGGAATTATATAAACAGAACACCTCAGCTCAGTTACAGATGCAGAACATAGACCATCACCAAACAAGTAATCACAATTTAGAAACAGGAAGACAATAATTAAACTGGGAATCCCAAAAGCCAAACTTGGAATGTACAACACTGTAGAAATAAAACTATACATTAATTTGCTCTTGTACTAAACAAAGCGCAGACGTTAATGATGCACATTTACCAGAGCTGACATATTCCAATTAATAAATTCAAAATAAAGAGATATTTTTCTACCTTTTGTGCATTTTTTTTCAGCTGCAATTGCTCCAGCCACTTTCTTCTGGTTTCTTCGTGTCTTCTGCTAACTCTCCATCATCTGCTGTCCATTTGTCCTTTCTTCTCTCTTCTAGTTTTTTTCCATTCTCTCTCTACATCTGCTTTAACATACTAATCTTTCTCCTTTTGCTCTTTCCTCATTCCTATTTCATCCACTCAAATTTTACCCCTCCATCCTCAATCCCCACTTACTCTCCCAATACCCGGCCAATTGTAGATTTTTTTATCCCTCCCACACAAAATATTTTTCCCTTCTCCATTTTACTCTTCCAGCCCCATCCCATTCTAATCCTCCCCCAACATCAGCTCCCTTCTAGTTCCAGCCTCACCCAGCATCCATTCCCTTCTAGTCCCTGCTCCAGTCCTAGCCACCCATCAGCCCATTTCCAGTCCTAGCAACCCCCCAACCCCATACCAGTCCTAGCCCCCCCATCAACCCACTTCCAGTCCTAACCCCCCATCACCCCATTTTCAGTTTAAGCCCCCCCTATAACCCATTACCAGTCCTAACCCCCCATCAGCCCACTCCCAGTCCTAACCCCATTAGCCCACCTCCAGTCTTAACCCCCCCAGCCCATTTCCAGTCCTAGCCCCCCCCATAGCCCATTACCAGACAGCCCCCATCAGCCCACAGCCCATTATCAGTCTTAACCCCCCTCATAGCCCATTACCAGTTCTAACCCCCCCCCAACAGCCCACAGCCCATTATCAGTCTTAACCCCCCCCATAGCCCATTACCAGTTCTAACCCCCCCAACAGCCCACAGCCCATTACCAGTCCTAACCCCATCAGCCCACCTCCAGTCTTAACCCCCCCAGCCCATTTCCAGTCCTAGCCCCCCCATAGCACATTACCAGACAGCCCCCATCAGCCCACAGCCCATTATCAGTCTTAACCCCCCTCATAGCCCATTACCAGTTCTAACCCCCCCAACAGCCCACAGCCCATTATCAGTCTTAACCCCCACAAAGCCCATTACCAGTTCTAACCCCCCAATAGCCCACAGCCCATTACCAGTCCTAACCCCATCAGCCCACCTCCAGTCTTAACCCCCCCAGCCCATTTCCAGTCCTAGCCCCCCCATAGCCCATTACCAGACAGCCCCCATCAGCCCACCGCCCATTTTCATTCTTAACCCCCCCCCCATAGCCCATTACCCGTCCTAACCCCCCCCAGCCCATTTCCAGTCCTACCCCCCCCCCCCCCCCATCGGCTCAAGTAAAATGAAATTTAAAAAAAGCAAAACCGCTGGCTGCTACCACGGCCGCGGCAGCATAGACGGTCCCGTGGGGCCCCCTCTGCCCTGCCGAATCCCTCCCTCCGCGACGGCTTTGAGAGGCGCGAAGGGAGAGTGTCTCCCTCGCGTCTCTGTTAAGCCCGCAGGGGCTGAGACGCGAGGGAGACACTCTCCCTTCGCGCCTCTCAAAGCCGGCACGGAGGGGCTCAGCCGGGGATTCGGCAGGGCAGAGGGGGCCCCGCGGGACCGTCCATGCTGCCGTGGGAACGTCCATGCTGCCGCGGCAGCTTTTTGTGGGCCCTTGCCAGCTGTGGGCCCTACGCCATGGCGTACATGGCGTATAGGTAAATCCGGCCCTGGGTGTTGGAAATAATTCTTTGAGGGATGCTTACTCCACCATGTGATGCCTTCCCCCCACAGCTGCCATACCTGCTGGACTGGCTCTTGGTGATTCAGAATTATATTTCGTTTTCTGTGTTGTAAATGCTACTCTGAAACCTAGTGACCAAATTATATAGTTTTCTTAATTGTTGCTATGTACAATGATGACACCTAGAGACTGAATAGTGTAGTTTGCTACTGGGTGATGTGTATTGCCAACTAGTGATGGAGAAGCAGATCAATACCTGTCGCTGAGACAGTAGTACCCTGTGGTTAAACTTTTAAATGCATCATTTGAAATCTGTTACTTTTGACATCTAATGTTTAGAAATATTATTACACTTGGTTTCATTTTATAATTCTTACTGAAACAATTAAATGTTTGGGAACTGCTCCATTGAAAACACCCTCACATTTCTTCCCAGCAGGTCAGAAACGTATACAAAGACAGCACAGATAAACACACACACACACATTACCCGATTCAAGCCATTCAATCAAGAGAAATGATAGAATAAATAACGTAAGTAGTTTTTACTCAATTATCTCACCATCTTGACACTACTCACTTCCTTTACCCCCGTCAGTCTGGTTTTAGGCATGGCCATAGCGTTGAGATGGTACTTCTAGCTTTCCTTAATGAGATCCACGTAGCGCACGACCGTGGTGATTTTTCGGTGGCGGTATCTTTGGATCTTTCTGCTGCCTTTGACCTCATAGATCACGCCATCCTTCTGTCTCGTTTTCGGGAAGCTTGCACTCACAGCACAGTTTTTAGGTGGTTTCACTCATATCTCTTCAATCGATCCTATAGTGTTCTTCCCTCTTCTTCCTTAGATACCCCATCTGACCCTCTCCCCCTACACTGTGGTGTTCCCCAGGGTTCTGTCTTAGCCCCACTTCTGTTCAATATCTTTATGGCCCCCCTCGCACTATTGATTCAACAATTTGGTATTTCTGCTTTCTATTACGCCGACGATATCATCCTTGTCCACCACACTTCCTCACTTTGCCCAGATCTGTCCCCCCTCGATTCTTGTCTCTCAGCTGTGGCTGATTGGCTCATTAATAACTGTCTCCACTTGAACATTTCCAAAACACTTGCAATCTGGTTTACACATGGACACTCTCCTCCTCTGATCACTCCTTCTTTCTCAGATTCCGCTATTCCACTGGTGTCTTCATTTCATTATTTAGGTGTGATCTTGGACTCTAATCTCTCCTTCCAGGATCATGTTTCGAACGTTGTTAAGACTTCCTTCTTTTTTCTCCGGCAGATACATGCCATTCGTCCTTTTTTGACCCCTCAGGCCCTCACTACCCTTATGATGTCTCTAGTAATCTCTCGACTCGACTTCTGCAACTCTACTTTCCTTGGTATTCCCCAACTTCACTTACACAGGCTGCAGCGCATACAAAACATGGCAGCACGTATTATTTCCCATTCTGCACGTTCTTACCATGTCACCCCTCTCTTTATACATCTTCACTGGCTTCCTCTGACTTATCGTATTAAATATAAGCTTCTTACATTACTACATCAGATCATCTATACCCATACTCCTCAGTACTTATTTGACCTCATTCAGATACACACACCTAATCGATCCCTGCGGTCTGTGCACATTAATCGCCTGCACCTCCCGTCCCATGCACGTGCCCATCTCCAAGTCACCCGCAATTCTGCTTTCTTCTTTGCTGGTCCTACGCACTGGGTCTCCTTACCCCTCCATCTTAGACTGGAAGAGAATCACAAGACATTCAAAGGCCTCTTGAAAAGACACCTCTTTGCCACAGCCTTCGACCTCCCTCTTCCCACCTGATAGCATTCCGGTCTCAACAATATTAGCACATATGTCATGTATTTGCGTTATTGCCCTTGTCCGCTGTGTAGCACTGTCCCCTTTCTGTCTGCCCAGTCAAGTTACCCCCACATAGCTACGTCTACCCTGGCACCCGTCTCTCTCCTTTCTGCTCTGTTTTTGTCCATCGTGTCTGTCTGTCTTTCTGTGGCTTTTATCTCTTAACTGTCCTGTTGATATTGTAATTTCCTTTTCTTTTCTGGGCCAGTGGCCAACCTTTTTTTTTCCCAAGAGTTGTAAACCACCTTGATTGCTGTTTGAAAGGCGGTATATCAAGCTCAATAAACATAAACATACTTTATATTTTAACTACAAGTACCAATATTAATTTCTTCCTGAGGTGGCCAGTTTGATTTCAGTTAAACAATTTGGCTGAATTCACCTATATAGTTTTACAGTGTTTCTTAAGCCAGGCCTGAAATATCCCCTAGCAATGCCATAACCTAGGCCTATGCCAGCAGTGCAGCCGCACAGGGCGCAAAAAGTAGGGGCACATCTAAAGTCAATTTTCTGCCGACTTCCAGCCTTGGCCCTACCCCGTACGCCCCCCCCCCCTCCCCGTGCTTCCTGCCCAGCCTGCCCTTGCCCCTCCGCTGCTTTTCCTGTTCTCTTGGTGGGAACGGACCTCTAATTTAAAACAAAAAAAGCAAAAACTGGTCTTTCCGACTCCACACTTGCATGGTCGGTCTTGTCCCTCCCTCCCTCCCTCCCTCTGATGTGAGCATACACAGAGGAGTGATGGATCAGACCAGCCATGCAAGTGCGGAGTCAGAAAGACCCGCGTTGGTTTTTTTTAAAATTGGAGATCCGCCTCTGCAGCCAAGGGAATAGGAAAAACAGCAGCATGGCAAGGGCAGGCAGCACAGGGGGAGCCAGCTAGACATGAGAAGTTGGGGAGATGCTGGACATGGGGGGAAAGGGGCAGAAGGGCTGTGCTGGGCATGGGGGGGATAGGGGGCAAATGACTAAAGTGATGTCATTGGGCGGAGCGCCAGGTTTGCAGGTTGCACATGTTGCAGTTATGGCTTGGTACGGCCCTGTCCCCTAGCCACTCTGGTTTTCAAGATATGTATGATAAGTTTTCCCTAGAGGTAGCCATGTTAGTTTCTAGTGGCAACAAAGAACAGAGGCCTTTGGCACCATACAGAATGAGATTTATTTGATTTGATTTAACAGGTTTTTTTATACTGCTTTATCATTTCAGTCAAAGCAGTTTACATTGTAACCTAAACTTGGTAATGTACATTAAACAGGAACATTGATAACTTAGATTTTTCTGAGGCAATAGGAGGGTTAAGTGTCTTGCCCAAGGCCACAAGAAGTTCTAGTGGGAATCGAACCCTAGTTTCTTGGTTCCCAAGCCAGTGAGGAATAAACTTTGAGGCAAGAGTCCATTTGGTGAGATGCAACTGACTCTGGTTCTTGAAACCTTGTTTCAGTAAACCTGTAAATCTACAAAATACCCCCAATCTGAGTCCTAATCTCATGTCACTTGATTTTGAAAAACAATGTGGTAATGTATTTACAGCATACTGATCACAGCAGGATATTAATGGTATTCGTTTATTGTATAAAGGAAATCTGATTTGACAAAACAATTAGAAAATAGTATTTTTTTAGCACAAGTTGTAAAATTTATTTTTCCATAAAAAGCCTCATTTATTTTTATAGTAATTTGATGACACATCTGCTTGCTTTATTCAGCTGAAAAAAAAGAAAGTGTTGGTTCTTGGTGTTTTGTAAAATTGCTTTGTTAAATTATTTTCCAATTTGTTCAACTTTTAACAAATGACATTTGATACTAGCACTGGAAAGCAATTTCAGCTAATTAAGTAGATCCTTCTATAAACCATTGAAACATTAAGAAGACAAACTGTTCATTCAGGATTATTTTAATTGGTACAATTATTGTAATTTTGGTGCAATTATGTGTTGAGCTAAAAGCTTTTGTCTAAATCATTTGAGAGGTTTTTTTAACATACTAAGAAGAAAATGAGTAAAATAAATAAAAGATGAGCATTATCTTCATGTACTTTTTCTATACCAGTATTTCAGGAAAAAGATTGTATTTTTAATATTTTCAAAAATGATTTATATATTTTGGGTAAATGTTTTAAGAACCATGAAAGCAGGGTTTTAGAAAGATAAACCTCTGTTTACTAAAGTAATTATTCTATCTTAATACTTGTTTGGCATATTGATGACTCTTAATGAATATTATAGTTAAAAATATCTGGATATGCTTTTAGAAGAGGAGCTGCGTTTGTTTTTATGTATAGAGTTGTATGGTTTGTCCTAATTATTAGATAGGTAAGATTTGGAAAATATCTCATGGAAGTTGCTGTTTTATGCATATTAAGACACATTGTACAACAGATGTCCCAGCCAGAACGTCTGAAAATAAAAAAGCAGGCACATGCAAGTTCAGACACTATTTCACAAATATGGACATGCCTGATATGGACGTCTATGGAGACATGTACATAGACATCCCCAGAAGAATAGCATTTCAGAACAGGGACGTTATAGTAAAGAGTTAGGAGTAGGGTGGCCAGGGTTCAAATCCTAGTGCAGGCCTTTGTGAACTTAGGCTAAACTCTCTATCATCTCTGCACTCTTTGGATGTTTTAAGGCCAAAACAACCACTTTCCTGATGCCTATTCGAGCCCGGAACAGGTCCAAACGTGGACGTGCCTGCAGATATCCCTGACGTTTCTGAAATCAAGTGGGGACTGCTACTAATACTGAAACAGCCTTTTTATGTTTTGGTCCTATTTCATGGAATTCTCTGCCATCTCAACTAAGAGGGGAAGCTAATTATGTTAAGTTTAAATCAGCTTTAAAAAACTTACTTTTTTTACATAGGCTTTCGGTCCTTCAGCTGATTAGAGCGATTAAGAAACTTGTTAATTGCTGGCATGCTGAGTGTCTATACTGGGGTTTTTCTTTTCTTCTCTTTATATGAGATTGTATCTTTTTTTTTTTTTTTCCTTTTTATGATTTTTATATTGTAAACCATTTTGAAACATCCCTTGGGATAAAAAACAGTCTACCAAGAGTTGAATAAACTAAACTAAAATCAAGCGGGGACATCTAAGTCCATTGTACTGTATCTCCCCAGGCATGTCTCCACCACACCCCCAGCTTATTTAGATATCCCCGCACCGGAGATTTCTTTAAAAGCCATTTGTAAAATGGATCCGGGGACAAATCTGTGATTTGGATATCCACTTGCATGTCTTCAGATATCCAAATCATGATTAAGACTTTTAAAAATTACCCCCATTCTGTTTAATAAGTAACTTTAAGGAACAGAATACTGATACTTGTTTTTAAACCATCAAATTCTCCATGTTTTTTTCAAATTATAAATGTCAATTTGCAAGCTGCAAAGATCACATTAAATTTGGGTAGAAATTCCTACTTGTCCTAACAGCAAGTCTTTGAAAATACTAACGTTACCTATTATTGCAAGTCTTTTTTTGTAGACTAAGTTTAGTCATGAGCAGCTCTCTCCCATAGTTGTAATATTTTATTGATGACGATCATACTAAACAGCAATGAGCTAGCTGGGGAAGCATGATAATACACGGTAAAGGAATATATCATCACAAGTACATCTCTCACAGATATCTTCAAATATAGATTTTATAAAACTCATATTAGAAGTTGCTTTTAATTGTACAGTTCATCTCACTTTTAACATTTTTAAGCAAAATAATTGGATATCTTTTAGGGGTAGTCTTAAAAGCATTTTCTGCATGTAAAGCATGTTTTACACACACAAAATGACTATTATAAAATTGTGCAGTGGTTTGCATGAGTAAAAGTAGCTGGACAGTAAGGCTGGTGCCTACATTTATACAAGGTATTCAAAGAAATTCCTGGAGCATAGTTTGAGCAGAACAGAGGCATTATGATTTGCCTGTGTACTTTATAAAATACTATTCCTTATCGTCCCTCCAGTCCAGTCCCGCACCTCTGGGTAGTGCACCTCTTCCAGCAGCTTGGAGACTGAGCATGTCATCTTTTTGATGACACTAGTGTACATATGCAGCTGGCACCGCCCACCAACCCCAGTAAGCTCAGTCTCCAGGCAGCTGGGGGAGGTTGTGAGCCAGGGTGCTAGACTCACTGAAGAGACAACTAAGGAGATAGGTTTAGTTAGCGTTTGCTTTTATTTCCCCTGTTAAGGTGCAGGTTTCTTTGTTTTTAAAGGCAGAAGTGTAAAAAAAAAAATCAGAAGGAACAGAGAGAACCCGGGGGACAATAGGGCCGAGGGGAGGGTATTCCTTCTTCCCCCTCTCCCCCCAGGATTTTGAGGGGGGAGTTCTGTGGGGGCCTTCCTCAGTCCGAGACTTCTGGCTGCTCCCGAACCTGTTATCGGGTGAGGAGCCGCTGCAGGGGCTGCAGTTGCTTGACAGGAGTGAAAACTGGCAGCCCCGAATCACTCCCTCAGCGCCAAAGCTGGGAAGGAAGGCTGAGCACGAGGGGTAGAAAAGCAATGCGGCAAATAGGCTCCAAGGTAAGAGTGGTGGCGGAGGCAGCAGGAACCCCTAAGAACCGCCAGAACACGAGGAGACGGAGAGCGGCCTGCAGCTGCATGTTTGGGAGCCTGCAGCGGTGTGGGAAACTCCTCCTGCTGCATTTAGGCACAATTTCTTCTTATTCAGGCCCGCATGTATTTAACCCCCTGCTGTGTTTTGGGTGCCTGGGAAAGGCAGCCACCGGAGAATAAAGCAGGACATAGCAGCCTCTTCCTAGAGGGCCATTTGCAGTTTCTCTTTAATTTCAGTTTCAGTTAATTCGATTTTGGTTTGGTTTTATTTTATTTTAGTTCAAGTACTCTATGGCTCTGTGCCTGAGCCTGTGGAGGTGCACTGTGCTGGGGATCCTTTTACCTACCGGGGGAGTGCCCCCAGCCCTTCCCACCATGCCGGTCAGACCGCAGTGCCTGGTATAGGATGGTATCAAGGAGCGTGAACCCCACTTAATCTTTAAGCATTCCTTGTGTTATACAGCTCAAAACTGATTCAGTGCACAATGACTTGATGCAGACATGTGGAAAAGGCCTAATCAGATAGGCCATTGTTTGTTGCTGGGCAGATTTTCAGAGGGCTGTTGTGCTAGGTTGGGTGATGTAACTGGCACTTGGCTGAGACATTGTTTCTTTCTCCTGAGAAGAGTAAGATAAAAAGTCAGACAGAAATAAAGATAAGTGTAAAAAAAAAGAGGTGCTGCATATAGGTTTGTAGCCACTACAGCTCTGGGGAAAACAGGAAGTACCTGCATACAAGAAATGTATGTAATTTGAAAGCTAGTCATTCAGTGAATTGGACGCAAATGTCTATGGTCAGTAAGTAACCTGACATGATCATCTCTTGTCGCTTAGCCCAGATTATGTACCTATTAAATCTGTAATATTGCTTATAAGGGAAGCTGTACTCCCTTATAGCCATTTGTAGTATTAGAAGAAAACCATAAGCTTTACTTGGAGAACGTGTCAGTTTGATTGAATTAGGGCAAGGTCCATTTCATATCTTTAAGATACAACATTGCAGTGCAATCTAAAAATCCTCAAGATATGCAGTCCCTGATGTGGTGTGGTCTCGGAGGCAGGCATCTGCCTAAACTGCACACAAGAGGCTGTCATGGGACCAGGACCTGCAGAATGAGATGAGGCAAGAGAGTCCCTCCCGGTTGCAAGAGACCCTGGGGGTGGGGGGCGCCATGTTACCTTCAACGGATCCGGCCCCTGGTCCCTGCACGATGCCCGGACCATCCACCCCTTGAGCTCAGGGAGCAGTAGGGCTCCTGGGGGAGTTCTCACCGGAGTTTTCCTTACTTTTGAAGAAGGCGTTTTGCCTACCAAGTGGCTCCTCGGCCCCGGAACACAGGGCTAAGAGGATGTCAGGCACAAAAGAGCACGAGTCAGGAGCAGTGGCGTCTAAGCAGGCTAGAGGCTTAGAGGAGTGGCAGCAATCGCCGTTGTCGGAGGGGCTGTATGGAGAAGACTTTGACACGGAACTAGATCTGCAGGAGGAGTTGGAAGAAGGAGAGAGCCCAGAACAGGAGGATCAGGTCCGGATTGTTTGGGTTTTCCACCGGGAGTAGCTACCAGTGCTCATCTTTATGCTTATGTTTATGCAATTTCTCAATATACTGCCCAGGCTGAAGGCCATTAGGGCGGTTTACAATCACTACAAGCGAGTACTGATACAATTCCTCATCCCCAAAGGGTTCACATTCTATGTGTACCTTGGAGACCCTCAAGGCCCTGAATATGCTTGCTAACCTCCCGGCAGAGGAAGAGTCGCTGTAGGATCCGCTGTTCCAGGTGGTACAGAAAACACAGAAAGTCTTACCAGTACATGGAGTAGTAGGACAGATGATCCAGGATGAGTGGGATCTGCCAGAGGTTGGCCTTAAAGGGGTGCAATCCATGACACACCTATACCCACTGCTGGAGCAAGAACGAGCTCCTGTGATCACCCAAAGTGGGCACAGCGGTGTTGGCAGCAGTCGAAGAGACCTTGACTTGTCTCCTGCAGCTGAGAGCCGTGGAACTGGTTCCGTGAGACCAGTACGTCTGCGGTCAATGCTTCATGTATTTCGTGGTGCCCAAATGGAAGTTTCCTTTTGCCCAATTCTTGACTTTGAGGGCATGAACTATGATCTCCGGGTACTGCATTTTCACAGTAATAATGGCAGTAGGAAGCGTAGATTTTGGGCGACTCTCGATCTCGCAAAAGCATATCTGCACATTCCCATCCATCCAGAACATCAGCAGTTTCTCCTCTTTGCGGTGCCAAAGGGCCATTTCCAGTTTCAAGCATAGCCCTTTGGTCTGGCGACCACCCCCCATACCTTCATCATAGCTTTCCACAAGGAAGGGGTTCTCGTCCACCCGTACCTAGGTGATTGGCTGGTCGAGGCGAAGTCCAGGGACGATAGCAAAAAGAGCAATAGCGTGGGTGGGAGAGTTCCTTCAAAGTCTCGGTTGAGGTAAACCTGGCCAAGAGTCAGTTATCCAGGAGCTAGAGTATTTGAGAGTGTACTCTGATACCTGCATGGGCAGGATTTTCCTGCCGGTTCGCTGGGCGCAGGAACTACGACAGTGGATACAGCATATCCTGAAGATGGCAAGACCATCAGAGTGTGGCGGCATCTGCAGGTTCTGGGGACCATGGCAGCCACTCTCGAGCTAGTCCCATGGGCAAAGGCGCACATGCAACCACTGCAGAGGGCTCTGCTCAGTCGATGGTCCCATCAGAGTCAACCCCTGTCCCAAGTACTTCCCTGCCCGCAGAGTGCCAGGAAAGCCCTCGGTTGATGGCTGCATTTGGGGAGCCTGGAAGGAGTCCCTGGTGTGGGTTGCTCTGATGACTGATGCCAGCCTGTCAGGTTAGAGAGCCTATTGCGAAGGACATTTTGTTCAGGGACGAGTCTGCAGGAGGCCCTGTGGTCGATCAACAGGCTCGAGGTGCGAGCGGTGACATTGGGGCTAGAAAGTTTCGAGCCATGGTTGCAGGGGAAGGTTGTCCAAGTCCTCTCGGACAATGTGACCATGGTGGCTTACATCAACCGGCAAGGAGGCACAGGCAGTGCAGCCCTGGAGGAGGAGGCCGAAAAGCCTAAACTGTGCACATAGCAGGAGTTGACAGTGTGACGGCAGCCTGCCTCAGCCGAGTGTGCATGGACCCCGGAGAGTGGCAGCTCGATCAGGAGATGTTCGGGCAGGTGATCCCCGATGGGGCACACCAGTTATGGACCTAATGGCAATGTTTGAGTCAGCCAAGGCCTGCCAGTTTTTCAGCAGAAGAAGAGAGGAAGTCCAAGGGCCTGGATGCTCTGATTCAGCAGTGGCTCGAAGAGGGTCTTCTCTGTTTTTCCCCTTGGGCACTCATAGGTCGGTTAGTGCAGTGGCTAGAGGTGCACCGGGGATTTGTAATTCTGGTGGCACCAGACTGGCCAAGGTGCCAGTGGTATGCTGACCTGATTCGGATACTGGTGGATTGACTGTGGTGGCTTATGGTTGGAAGGAACTCTTGACACAGGAGCCGCTTCGTATGCCCCAGGTGGATCAGTTATCGCTTACGGCATGGCTCTTGAAAGGGCGAAGTTGAAGAAGAAAGGATAATCAGGCTCAGGGGTAGCGGCCTTGCTACAGACCCAGAGGTGGTATACGAACCTGGCGTGTATCTGCGTAGGGCGCATCTTTGAATCATGGTGCAGAGAGAGGCAGGCGCGCCCTTCCACTGCCTCTGTCCCAGACATCTTGGCGTTCTTGCAATCCGGTTTTGATAAGGGTCTAGTTGCCAGTTTCTTGAGGGTGCAACTGGCGGCGATTTCCGGTTATCACGGAAAAGTTCCACAGGGTGCCATTGGGTACACACCCAGACGGGCTGAGCTTTCTAGGGGCAGTGACCCACCTCCGTCTGCCAAAGAGGGGAGTGGTACCGCCTTGGAATCTCAATCTGGTGCTGACGATGCTGTCTGGGGAAACCTTTGAGCCATTGAGTCAAGCTTTCCTGAAGGATTTGACTCTGAAAATGGTATTCCTGGTGGCGATTTGCTCGGCACGCAGGATTTCAGAGCTTCGGACCCTGTCATGCCAGGAGTCATTCCTTTCCTTCTCCAAGGAGAAAGTGGTCCTGCGCCCGGTACCTTCATTTTTGCCCAAAGTGGTGTGAGCATTTAATGTAAATCAGGCCGTTTCCTTACCGGCTCTGTCGAGCTTGGATGTGGGCGAGAGCGGATATGGGCTCTGCCACTCCACAGCTGTTCCACTTGGATGCGAAGGTATGTGAAAAGGGCTTCGTCCTTTTGGAGATTGGACTGTCTGTTGGTTCTGTTTGGCGGGTCGCACAAAAGTGAGGTGGCAGCTAAGCCTCCATTTCCTGATGGATCAGTGAGGCAATCATGTCTGCATACATCTTGAAGGGTAGAGCAGTGCTGGCGGGGTTGCAGACGCATTCTACGAGTGCTCAGGCAGCCTCGTGAGCAGAGTATAGTTTAGTTCCGCCGGTGGAGATCTGTAGGGTGGCATACTTTGTCTGAACATTTTCGCCTGGATGTCCAGGTGGCGGGGGACTCTCGTTTTAGATCGGCAGTGCTTCATGCTGGTTGTGCAGGTCCCTCCCGTTATTTTAACTGCTCTGATACATCCCAGTGGTGCGGGACTGGACTGGAGGGGCGATAAGGAAAGAGAAATTAGACTTACCTGCTAATTGTTTTTCCTTGATGAACTCCAGTCCAGTCCCAGAACCCTCCCTGAGTGCTTTTTGTGATAATCTATGCACACCTCGGTCCTAAAGCTGGTTCCCTTGGTGGAGGAAGTGGCCAGGGGGAGCCGGGGAGGGGTGTGTAATCAGTGTTTAGGGGAGGGGCGGACCAGAAGAGCTGTCGGTTGCTCACTTCCCGCTGGTTCTTTATTCTTTATTTGAGGGATTTGATATACCGCCCTTGCGGGAGCGTCAGAGCGGTGTACAATAAAGCACTATTGGCTACAGAAAATTGAAAAGAACGCCATTAATTGGACAGGAAAGAGGAGCAAAATAAAGGAGTGTGACAGGAAAATATAGAGGCGAGAAAAGACATAAGGGGAGCGAAGGTGGGGATGGAGGGAGAGGAGCTGCAGAAATGGGGGCAGAGACTGTTATTAAGATACTGATGTTGGGGATCCCGACGACGGAGGGTCAGAGCCACCAGCGGGAATAGGAAGGTCATAGGCCTGGTGAAAGAGGTGTGTTTTAAGAAGTGCTCTGAAACGTGTGAGAGATAGCTCAGTGCGGAGAGGGTGAGGGAGAGAGTTCCAAAGAGCAGGACTAAGGTAAAAGAAAGCAGAATGGCGAGTGAGTTCAAGATGGGCCTGGGCAGGGGAGGGGAGAAAGAGGTGATTTCCATGTGCAGAACGGAGAAGACGAGGGGTCGGCCGAAGGTGGATGATATCGGCCAGGTACTGAGGGGTGTTAGTATGAAGGACCTTGTGCGTGATGATAAGTTTATAGATAAATCTAACATTGATCGGGAACCAGTGGAGGGAAAGGAGAGTAGGGGTGATGTGAGCAGTGGTAGAGGTATGAGTGATCAGGCGGTCAGCAGTGTTCTGGACTAACTGAAGACGGCATAGTTGACGGCGAGGGAGGCCAGCGAAAACAGAGTTGCAATAGTCTAAACGGGTAATTACCAGAGAAAGAACAAGGGTGGTGATAGCAGCAGTGGAAAGGAATGAACCATATTAGACCTAGTCCTTAGTGGAACACCAGATCTAGTGCAAGAGATAAGGGTGTTGGGGTCACTTGGCAATAGTGATCATAGCATGATCGCCTTTGATTTAATTAGTGGAGGAGGGATAGTAAGGAAACCCACAGTACTACCCTTTAACTTTCGAAAGGGAGACTATGATAAAATGAGGAAAACAGTTAAGAAAAAACTAAAAGGAGCAGTTGCAAAGGTTAAAGACGTACATCAAGCTTGGATGTCGTTGAAAAATACTATCTTGGAAGCCCAGACCAGCTGTATTCCACGCTTAAAGAAAAGTGGAAGGAAGTCTCAGAGCCTGCACCCGACTCACCATCGCCTCCGCTCCTGTCCAATCGGGACAGTGGGAGCTGCTCTCGCCCAATCCGGGCGGTGGGAGAGGAGGCCCAAGGGAGATAAAACGCGGCGTCCCTACCCCGAGGGAGCCGCACTCAGAGCCTGCACCCGACTCACCATCGCCTCCGCTCCTGTCCAATCGGGACAGTGGGAGCTGCTCTCGCCCAATCCGGGCGGTGGGAGAGGAGGCCCAAGGGAGATAAAACGCGGCGTCCCTACCCCGAGGGAGCCGCACTCAGAGCCTGCACCCGACTCACCATCGCCTCCGCTCCTGTCCAATCGGGACAGTGGGAGCTGCTCTCGCCCAATCCGGGCGGTGGGAGAGGAGGCCCAAGGGAGATAAAACGCGGCGTCCCTACCCCGAGGGAGCCGCACTCAGAGCCTGCACCCGACTCACCATCGCCTCCGCTCCTGTCCAATCGGGACAGTGGGAGCTGCTCTCGCCCAATCCGGGCGGTGGGAGAGGAGGCCCAAGGGAGATAAAACGCGGCGTCCCTACCCCGAGGGAGCCGCACTCAGAGCCTGCACCCGACTCACCATCGCCTCCGCTCCTGTCCAATCGGGACAGTGGGAGCTGCTCTCGCCCAATCCGGGCGGTGGGAGAGGAGGCCCAAGGGAGATAAAACGCGGCGTCCCTACCCCGAGGGAGCCGCACTCAGAGCCTGCACCCGACTCACCATCGCCTCCGCTCCTGTCCAATCGGGACAGTGGGAGCTGCTCTCGCCCAATCCGGGCGGTGGGAGAGGAGGCCCAAGGGAGATAAAACGCGGCGTCCCTACCCCGAGGGAGCCGCACTCAGAGCCTGCACCCGACTCACCATCGCCTCCGCTCCTGTCCAATCGGGACAGTGGGAGCTGCTCTCGCCCAATCCGGGCGGTGGGAGAGGAGGCCCAAGGGAGATAAAACTCGGCGTCCCTACGGGCGCGCCCGCGCCTGGCGGGCCTGCGCCTGAGGGCCTCGCCAGAGGGCCCTTTGGCGTGGCCCTTAGGCGGTGGCCATTAACGTGGCCCATCCCACGAAAAACCTTTGCGACGGACGAGGCTCGAGCTCCCCTAATCAGATCTGAGCTCACTGACGTCAGCCACATCAAAAACTCTAAATCTACAAAACAGGAGCTCCCAGGATCACAGGTGAACACACCGGCCCCTGCTCCCAGCCTCAACACCCGACAACCATCTCTGACACAGAAGAAACCCAGTGCAACAAGCACCTCAACAAGGCAAATCACCGGATATACAAAAAGCTCCAGCAAATCGACAAGAAAACCCCCAGGTAATCTATCACAACATGCCACCCTTCCTATCCCCCATCGACTGTCTCACCCCTCTCCTAACGCTCTACCCCCACCCAAGCACACTCAGCAATCTTCCCTACACAGACACACTGACTGGCACACCATCCTCCACACAAACACTGCACCCCCACAGCAACCCCACCGCAACTACAGACCTCCCATACTCAGGAACCACAAAACTGTAACCCACAAACATCAACAACAACACGAACAACCCAACGCACACAAAGCACACGCCAGCCAAAAACACCAAACACACCAGCCACCCGCACCTCTCCATCACACTCATAAACGCACGCTCCACCAGGAACAAATACCACATGCTCCAAGACCTGATCATATCTGAGAAGACTGATATCCTTTGCATAACGGAAACCTGGCTAACAGAAGCGGACACAGTAATAATGAACCAACTAACGCCAACCGGATACAGCTTCCATCACTGCTCCCGAACGCACGCAAAGGGCGGAGGAGTAGCCATCATCGCAAAGGACAACCTCCACCTGCGGACCATCACCTCCGAAACCTCCGACGAAGCAGACATCCTCACCCTCACTAACAAAAACCTCACAATATGTCTGGTCTACAGAACACCTGCCGCAAACTCTGACTTGCCAAAGATACTGCACCTGATCTCTGAGAGCATCAACCCAACAAAAGAACCAATTATACTAGGAGACTTCAATCTCCTATCCCTCCAAGACACGCAAACGGAAACATTCCTGAACGCCATGACAGCAATGAACCTATCGCAGATCATAAACGAACCAACACACGAAAAAGGAAACACACTGGACCTCATATTTCTGAACTCCCAAACATCCACCTCATGCAGCAGTCCAACAATCTCACCAGTCCCATGGTCAGACCACTACGTCATCCACTTCTCCCATGCATATCAACCAAAAACAAACAGAGGAAACACTCAACTAACACGGAGATTCAAAGCATTCAACAAAGAAGACTTCCTGACACTGACCCTACCTAATCTACATATGAATTCAAACAACCTTGATGACCTCATGGACAACTGGAACACCACAATCTCCACAGCATCCAAAGCAGATATAAACAAGACCAGCAACAAACTCATCTCCTCAAAGGCCCGCTGGTTCACCCTGACCACCTGAAACTGAAAACAAAACTTAGAAGAGCAGAAAGAAAATGGAGGAAAACCAAAAATGACAAAGACAAAAAGCAATACCTATATGAACTCGCTGCCTACCACTCAGAAACCGACAACGCAAAGAGAAACTACCACACCAAAATCATCACGTCTGCTGCGAACAAACCTCGAGAACTCTTTCAAATTGCCAAAAAACTGACAAAGGCACCAACCACGTCCGATCAACCCCCAGATATCCCCTCAGATCTCTTGGCCCGACAATACAAACAATTTCAGCAACCTCAGCAACCTTACCGCTGTGCTACAGCCACAAAAACGTGCCCCGGAATCACCATAAACGCTGACTGGGATACATTCAACGAAACCTCAAAAGAAGAGATATCCTCCACCATCTCCTGTCTGAACACCACCACCTCTCCACTAGACCCCTGCCCTACCGAATGGATAAAGAAAACCAAGGAAGACCTGAGTGCTCCACTAACTCACATCGTAAACGAATCCTTTAAACAAGGATACATACCGGATGCCCTCAAAACATCAATCATCCAACCAACCATAAAGAAGAACAACCTGGACCCCATGGACCCCACCTCCTACAGGCCAGTGGCAAGCCTCCCCCTCACCGCCAAAATAATAGAAAAGATAGTCCAGCACCAGCTTCAAGATCATCTAGACACCAACGACATACTCGACCCACAGCAACACGGTTTCCGACCACTACATGGAGTTGAGACCCTCATGACCATCCTAATGAACACACTCATCATCGGAACTCAAGAAAAAGATTCGGGATACATCCTGATCTTCCTAGACATATCAGCGGCCTTTGACACAATCTCACACGAAATCCTCATACACAGACTACAAACAATTGGAATCAAAGACACTGTACTCCAATGGTTCAAATCCTACTTAACTAACAGACAGCAACGGATCCGCACCCTCTCTGCAACTTCGTCCCCCTATCAACAACTACAAGGAGTACCCCAAGGATCCACACTATCTGCCATGTTGTTCAACATCTATCTCCGTCCACTATGCTCAATCATACGCACCCACAACATCAACTTCCACATCTACGCGGACGACATAATGCTCTATGCACCAATTACAACCACCAACCCAAAAAACGAACAGCTATCAGCCTGCTTCAATGACGTGGCCAACTGGCTACAGGAGAACAATCTATCCATCAACATAAAGAAAACCGAAGCCCTAATAGTAACAAAAGAACCGGACTTCAAACCACCTACCCACCTCAACATGGGTACCACACAAATACAAATCCAGCCTCAAATAAGATATCTAGGCGTCATCATTGACCAAGCTCTCACCCTCAAACAACAAATCAACAAAACCGCCGGGATGATATTCCACAAAGCCAAAACTATTCAACGCCTCCGGCCCCTCCTAGAACATCACGACTTCAGGACAGTAATGCAAGCAGTGACACTCCCTCACCTGGACTTCTGCAACATAATCTATCATGGACTTCCTGCCTCGCACACCAACTCCCTCCGTACAGCCTTGAACACTACAGCAAGGATTATTCAAAATGCAAAAAAACAGGACCACATCACCCCAATCCTAAGAGACCTTCACCTCCTTCCAGTGCAAGCAAGAATCAAGTACAAAGCTATCTTACTCATCCACAAAACAATCCACCACACACAGAACACCTCACTACACCCCTTACTGCCTCGACCATCCCACAACAGATCAACCAGACATTCCTCCAATAACTCTATCGTTGTCCCCCACAAAAGAACCAAATCCACACAACGGACCTGCAACAGAGCATTCGAACTTTATGCTCCATCCCTCTGGAACTCTCTACCAAAATCACATCAAGAACAACGCTGACATCACATCATTTAGGAAACAGCTGAAGACAATCCTATTCCGTGAACATCTTTCTACCACCATGACCTAATACTTAGATTCAACAGGAGTAAATTATGTCTATGTCTACCCAAATCATTAATTGTTGACCTTGGTGATGGCCCCACCCAAAAAATTACCCCGTCCTATGTTACGTGTTCCACCGCTTTGACCCGGTGAAAAGCGGGATATAAATGCAGTTAAATAAAATAAATAAATAAAATAAAATAAAATAAATAAATAAATAAGTCCAAAAAACTGCCAGCATGGTTTAAAGGTGAGGTCAGAGAGGCTGTTGCCAAAAAAGCATCTTTCAGGAAATGGAAAAAAGAGCCAAATGCCGAAACCTGGAAACAGCACAAGCACTGGCAAGTCAAATGCAAGGCATTGATAAGGCAGGCAAAGAGAGAATTTGAGAAGAAGCTTGCTGCGGAAGCAAAAACACGAAATAAAGACCTTTTCAAGTACATTCGTAGCAAAAAACCTGTGAGAGAGTCAGTTGGTCCATTAGATGATAAAGGGGTTAAAGGAGCACTAAGAGGCGACAAGGCGATAGCGGAGAGACTGAAATGAATTCTTTGCTTCAGTCTTTACTGAGGAAGATGTAGGGATGTTACCCATGACTGAAGTGGTATTTAAAGGTGCGGAAGAATTGAAGGAAATATCGATACATCGGGAAGATGTCTTACAACTATTAGATAAACTGAAGAGCAGCAAATCACCTGGGCCGGATGGTATACATCCAAGGGTGTTGAAAGAACTGAAATATGAGATTGCAGACCTGCTATTAGTAATCTGTGAACTATCATTAAAATCATCTCTAATACCTGAAGAATGGAGGATCGCCAATGTAACACCAATTTTTAAAAAGGGTTCCAGGGGTGATCCGGGAAACTACAGACCGGTGAGCCTGACGTCAGTACCGGGAAAAATGGTAGAAACCATCATAAAGAATAAAATTACTCAGCATGTAGATAGTCACGACCTAATGGGAGACAGCCAACATGGCTTTAGACAAGGAAGATCTTGTCTTACTAATCTGTTATGTTTTTTTGAAGGAGTGAATAAACAGGTGGACAAAGGTGAGTCGGTTGATATTGTGTATCTGGACTTTCAGAAAGCCTTTGACAAGGTCCCTCATCAGAGACTTTTGGCAAAACTAAAGAGTCATGGGATAGGAGGCAGTGTACTATTGTGGATCAGGAACTGGTTAAAAGATAGAAAGCAGAGGGTAGGGCTAAATGGCCAATTTTCCCAATGGAGAAAGGTGAATAGTGGTGTACCCCAGGGATCTGTGCTGGGTCCGCTGCTTTTTGACATATTCATAAATGACCTGGAAAGTGGAATAACGAGTGAGGTTATCAAATTTGCAGATGACACAAAACTATTTAAAGTTGTTAAAACCCAAGAGGATTGTGAAAAATTGCAAGAGGATCTTGATAAATTGGAAGACTGGGCATCAAAATGGCAGATGAAATTTAATGTGGACAAGTGCAAGGTTATGCACCTAGGGAAGAACAACCCAAACTATGGTTACACGATGCAAGGTTCCACATTAGGAACCACCACCCAGGAAAAAGATTTAGGTGTCATTGTGGATACCATGTTAAAACCCTCTGCCAAGTGTGCAGCGGCGGCCAAGAGAGCAAATAGAATGCTAGGTATGATAAGGAAAGGAATGGAAAATAAAACAAAAGATATTATAATGCCTCTATATCGTTCCATGGTGAGACCGCACCTTGAATATTGTGTGCAATTCTGGTCGCCGTATCTTAAAAAGGATATAGCGATTTTAGAAAAGGTTCAGAGAAGAGCCACCAAAATGGTAAAGGGGATGGAAGGATACTCCTATGAGGAAAGGCTAAAAAGGTTAGGGCTCTTTAACCTGGAAAAGAGACGGCTGAGGGGAGATATGATAGAAGTCTATAAATTAATGAACGGAGTGGAACGGGTAAACGTAGATCGATTGTTTACGTTATCAGAATATAGAAAGACTAGGGGACACGCAATGAAGCTACAGGGTAAACTATTTAAGACTAATAAAAGAAAATATTTTTTCACTCAACGTGTAATCAAACTCTGGAATTTGTTACCGGAGGATGTAGTAAAGGCTGTTAGTGTAGCTGGGTTTAAAAAAGGTTTGGATAAGTTCCTGGAGGAAAGGTCCATAAACCATTATTAAGAAGTGACCGAAGATATCAATGCTTGACCCAGTACAAGCATTGTGGAACTTGTGTCTCTTGGGGAAACTGCTAGGTACATATGACCTAGATTGGCCACTGTTGGAAACAGAATACTGGGCTTGATGGACCTTGGTCTGACCCAGTATGGCATATCTTATGTTCTTATGAATGGTCGAATAGACCTAATCCTACGAAGGTGAAAAAAAGAGGTACGCACCACCGTGGAGATGTGCTGGTGGAAAGAGAGAGAGGATTCCAGAGTGACACCTAGGTAACGAAGGGTGGGCACAAGGGGAATAGGGTGTGTAGACATAAGGGGTGACAAACTGGGAGAAGGAGCACGGAAGGTTGGAGTTGCTCAAGCGCTCAACAGGTAGGCCTCCCCATCCTGGAGGGGGGGATGGGGTATCCTTTCCAGGGGTTGGAGGGGATACTAGTTTATTTAGACGTAGAAGTGTTTGTTGCATGTTTAACTACTTATTTGTTGCTCCTCTGAGTCTGCTTTGTCAATAGGTACTGGGGCTGGTGGGTGGTGCCAGCTGAATATGTACACTAGTGTCATCAAAAAGATGACATGCTCAGTCTCCAAGCTGCTGGAAGAGGTGCCCTACCCAGAGGTTTGGGACTGGACTGGAGTTCCTCAAGGAACAACAATTAGCAAGTAAGTCTAATTTCTCTATGTTCACACAAGGGGTCTGAATTTGTGAAGTACAAAAAAGTGCCTATTTGAAGCCTATTTTATAAAGTCAATGTAGGGGCCAATGTTGTCTGTCTTGACTATATTGTAAGCTCTGATAAGCAGGGATCTTCTTTTACATGTGTATGTACAGCGCTGCATACACCTTTTAGTGCTATAGAAATGATCAGTAGTAGTAGTAAAATAGGTACCCAAAACCAGTTCCAGTAGCATGAAAATGCTGACACAACGCTTTATATCTGTGTTGAGGTTGATGTAAAAGTATGCGTTTATTGACATGTTTTCTAAAATACGTGCATGTATCGCAGTTCTTCTTAAAACATGCCCCTGAGGATGCCTATCTATGGCAAGCTTAGTAGTATTTGCCATTTTGTTGTTGCATGTACTTGCATGTCTACCACTTTATTTTATAAAAGGCCTTTTCTGCCTGTAGAATAGGTGTTGCATCCTGGAAAACCTTTATAAAATTACCCCCGTACCATACATGCACCTGTTTTTGACTTTCTTGGAGCAGGTGTAAATTTGTGTGAGAGCATTGGTGTACTACTAGGAATAGTCCTGGGAGCATACTCAATAAAAGTACATAGAAACCTGTGGTTTTTATAAAATATATCCAATCTGATCATAATTTGAGTATTGACAAAAAACACCAAAACAAATACTCTGTCTCAAAGTTTCTTCCAATTTATGATGGTCTATGTTTTTTTATAAGATATATAAGATTGAGGTTCTGTAAAATAATTGAAGAATTTTAGAGTCTTTATATATGTTGTGGTGCCTTTATAAGATGAGCATTTTTTGGAATTTTTTATGGGTGCTCAGTTACAAATTTAATAAATAGCGGCAATCACTTCTGTATAATGATGCAGTAGTGTGGAGCAACATAACCATGTTCTGTGTGGTAAATCTGCGAGGATAACTGTTTTGTTTACTACTTGTGATTTCCTTTTATCATTTTATATGACATTCCTTTCTAGCCAATAATAAAGCAAAATCAATGAGTGTGCATGTTGAGCAGTCACAAGAGAGGTGTACATGATATGGCTAACTACTGCAAATGACTCCTGATGGCCAAATGGTGGGTATAGAACTCTGTGCCATGGATTTTCCAAGTAGAGTTTGCAATGTGTGTGGTGGGTGGATGTATTGGATCATACAGGCCAAAAGCAGTTGGTGTATGTGAACCAAAAGTAGCAGTGCCATGGGGTACAGGAAACACCATTTGTGCAGGTGGAACTGGTGCCTCAGCCTGTGCAACTGCAAGACAATATACCTGACAGAGTGGCATGATAGAAAGGGACAAGTTGAATCCATTTGCCCCATGTGGGGCAAGTAATGATGGCAGAACAGTGCAAGGGATGGCTATGTAACGAGTGTTAGGTGCCTGAATGTACGAGATACATCCTCTTTACGTAAAGCTGGGAGGTCACAATGATGGCAAAACAGAAAAAGCATCCATGCTAGTTGACACAGACATCTGCTGCGTATACGTCACTGACCCACTGCAATGCGTACCGACAGAGCCACTAAAGCCATGCTCACAGATGTCTATAATTGGGAATGCCATGTTGGGCTACCCAAAGTGTGGCCATAACACACAGAAATGTAGAAGAATGATTGTCTGCAGGTCACAGCAGAGCCAGGACTGTATAAGGTGGGCAAGGGCATCCAGGCACAAAATGAACAAGTGAGCATCATACCCTGTACCTTTGACCATGAAGACATTGCACCAACCAGTATGCTACACCTCCACACAGTTCTACACAGATGTGTAGAGCCTGCAAATCTCTGATCAAACTGTTTGCTGTCTGTGCCGGTATAGGTTGGGCCCTCCACTACCCATGAGGCACCGCACATGCAAAACAGTGGTCTGCAGCTGAAGAACCGATGGAGAATGCACTGATCCATTATCAGCTCAGTAAGATGCACTGCTGTGTGTGCTACATGCAGATAACAATAGCAAGCCGTGCTGCAGAGCGGTTTCAGCTGTCACCGTGAGGGTGAGGAGGGGTGCCCAGCACCTGGTCCACCCAACCTGCACTTTTAGAGATGGTCTCTGCTGGTTGTGTTGCAGGTCCACATCACTGTTAGTGTGTAGAAAGTATTGTCTGCAGTGTGTTATGCTTTTCTCCTTGTTTCCTGCATGCTGTAGGTGATTGACAGCACCAGCTTAGTCCTGTGTTCTGTCCATGTTGAACACTAACCCTCTGATAACAGTGCAGGTTATAGTGGCCAGTATCAATATGCTGCTGCCATGGACAACCACTGCAGTGGGGGGTATATAGGCTGGCGTGGGGCTACTGCTACTGTCCTGCCAGGATCCCAGTGCTGCCCCAACCATTGAGGACTACTGAGTACAGCACAGGAAGTAAGGCTGCCCCTGCTGCCCTTCACTGGACTGTCAGCCAAGCACAAACCAACTGCAGTTGGTCTGCTGGTCAGCATGCACAGCATGTGCATAGTGCGACCACGAGCACCTTGCCTTTGGATACTCAGCATTGACACCCAGTCATTTGCTCAGTGATTGGTATCTTCAGACAGAAAATGCATCCACATCACTGGAGCCAGACATTACAATAGCTCTATGTGGATACATAACCATGCCATGGTCACTTTTTGGTCATAGTGAGAGTGCCATTTCAGCATGACATACAGTGGCCACCCAGGCAATGCACGTGGCAGACGGGCACAATGGCGTCTCAGCCAGTGATCCTACCATTGTGGCAGGCACACCCAGGCCAATCTGCGCTGTTTCGGGTGATATCCACAATCCTATGCCTTGCCTTATTCACATTTTCCGAATAGGCTGGGAAAACCTCAGACAGTGTGAGCCAAAGTGCAGTGCAGAAAGCCACAGGACAAAGGGGAGACATACACACACAAATGCATACACTTTCATTGGTGAACTGGGTAAAAGTAGAGATGGTTGGCATTCCTGCTTGACACTCCTGTCTCAATGTCAGCTCTCTGTTTGTAGGCCCTATTACCGTGCCTTGGCCTCACCACATGTTGTTACCATTTATTTATTTATTTTGACAGACTTGTATACCACCTTATCCTTCAATCACGGTGGTTACGTCACATCACAATTGGAGGGTTACAATTAACGTTAGGGTACATAAATATTTAGACAGTACAGTTACATAACAGCATTTAGACAGTACAATTACTGGTAACATTTAACATGACGGTATTTACCATGTGCTATTAGCCTCCAACCAGCTGTGGATAGTGGAGCCTTTCAGTGCTGCTGGTGGGTGTTTCCACCCTTGTTGGCCACCTCCTTGGGGGATGCACATACTGGAGCTGTACTTACACTGTCAGCTAAACCTTGTCAATAGGAAGATGCAATACAGAGACCCCAGTGGGGACCTGAACCTTTGACCCTCCGCAAACATACACCCACCAACCATGTGTGTTGCACCACAGTGCTGCCTTATGGGAATAGCAGCTCCTGTTGTCGAAATGCTTCCCTTCGGCTGGCCTTTGGCGCATGCTGCAATGCGCATTGCGCACGCGACCAGGACAAGACTTCTATCTGCTGCAGGCTGGTGCTACTTCCCACACCCCCTCTAACACCCCACCATGCAGACATGCTCTCGCACTATCAGTGGTGGTGGTCGCAGTCCCAGCATGTTAAACATGTGCTGTTCCTGGAGATCATAAAAATATAGAAATATGATGGCAGAAAAAGACCATATGGCCTTTCTAGTCTGCCCTTCCATATCAACCACTACAGCAGACCCCTCTTTTCCTTTAGAGATTCTCTGTGTTTGTCCCATGCTTTTTTGAATTCAGATACTGTCCTCATCTCTACCACCTCTACTGAGTGACTATTCCATGCATCCACCACTCTTTCCGTAAAGAAATATTTCCGCATGTTACTCGTGAGTCTATCCCCTTTCACCCTCATCCTATGTCCCCTCATAGCAGAGCTTGCTTTCAATTGAAAGAGGCTCTCTTCTTTGTGCATTTATGCCATGGAGGTATTTAAACGACTCAATCATATCCCCTCTATCCCGCCTTTCCTATATACAAATTAAGATCCTTAAGTTGGTCCTCATATGCTTTATAGCAAAGACCACTAACCATTTTAGTAGCCACCCTCTGCACCAACTCCAACTCCAATATTTTTTTGAAGATACGGTCTCCAGAATTGCACACCATACTCCAAACGAGGTCACACCAAAGATTTATATAGAGGTACTATCACCTCCTTTCTTCTGCTGGCTATCCCTCACCCTATGCACTCAAACATCCTTCTAGCTTTCGCCATCACCTTTGCTACGTTAAGATCATCAGACACAATCACGCCCAGGTCCCGCTCTTCTTTTGTGGACTTCACCCTCTACACTTTAGTGCTCCCTTGGATTTTTACAGCCCAAATGCATGACCCTGCATTTTTTTAGCATTAAATCTCAGCTGCCAAATTCTAGACCATCCTTCAAGCTTAGCTAGATCCCTCCTCATGTTATCTACACCTTCCTGGGTGTCTATTACAGATTTTGGTATTATCCGCAAAGAAACAAACCTTACCCAACAGTCCTTCCGCAATATCACTAAAAAAGATGTTAAAAAGAATTGGACCAAGGATAAATCCCTGCAGCACTGCACTGGTAACCTCCTTTTCCTCAGAGTGAGCTCCATTTGCCTGTACCCTTTGCCACCTCCCACTCAACCAATTTCTAACCCAAGCAGTGACTTTAGGGGCCATCCTTAAGTTGCTCAGTTTGTTTATAAGTTGCCTGTGCGAACGGTGTCAGTTTTTACTGAAATCTAAATACACCACATCTAGGATTCTCCCTCAGTCCAACTCCCTGGTCACCCAGTCAAAGAAATCAATCAGATTTGTCAGACAAGACCTGCCTCTGGTGAATCCATGGTGGATAACATGAGGAAAGATCTACAAAAGCTGGAAGAATAGCCTAATGCTTGGTAGTTAATATTTAATGTGAAGAAGTGCGGTGTCATGCACTTGGGAAGCAGAAATCCAAAGGAATTATATGCAATAGGGGGCGAGAGGTTGGTGTGCACGGACCAGGAAAAGAACCTTGTTTCTGAGGATCTCTAGATGGCGAAACAGTGTGACAAGGTAGTGGCAAAAGCCAGAAGGATGCTGGGTTGCATACACAGAGAGGAATTAGCAGTAGAAAGGAAGAGGTACTAATGCCACTGTACAAGGTGAGGCCTTACTTGCAAAGGATATAAAAAGGCTGGAAACGGTTCAGAGGAAGGCGACCAAAATGATTTGTAGCCTGCATCAGAAGACGTATGAAAAGAGACTTGAAGACCTAAATATGTCTGGGGAGGATGGCAGGGGAGATATGATTCAGACTTTTAAATACTTAGAGTATTAATGAACAAACAAACCTCTTCCAAAGACATGGAAGCCGTAAAACTAGAGGACAAATCATGAAGCTGCAAGGGTCTAAACTGAAAGGCAATGTCAGGAAATACTTTTTCACTATAAAAGGGTGGTGGATGCTTGGAATGTCCTCCCGATGGAGGTGGTGTTGGCAAATACAGTGACAGAATTCAAAATAGCATGGGACGGACACACTGGATCCCTTTATAGCAGCAAGATAAAATTAAAATAAACATAACTATCTCTTATATCTCAACAAATCGGGCTGACCTACATGGCCTGAGAAGAAGTGACCTGCACGGAGCGGAAGGTGCACCTTCTCTTGTCCCTTTGCTGGGCAGACTGAATGGACCATACTGGTCTTTATTTGCCATTATATACTGTGTTACTATGCTGCCTCGGATCCGGTAATCCATTGGACTCCAGAAATCTCACTATTTTCTCTTTCAGCAGCGTTTCCAATAATTTACTCACCGCCGAGGTTAAACTAACTGGCCTGTAGTTTTCAACCACATCCTCACTTCCATTTTTATGAAAAGGGACCGCGTGTGCCTCTCTCCAATGCTCTGGCATCACTCCCGACTCCAAAGAGGCATTGAAAAGGTCAGTCAGTGGAACTGCTAGAATATCCCCAGGTTCCTCCAGTAGTGTCTGATGTATCCCATCTGGTCCCATAGCTTTTTCTAATTTTAGCTTAGCTAGTTCTTCATAAACACAGTCTTCTGAAAATCGTTTGAGATCCCCCTCACGTCTTTTCCTGCTTGTGGATGTTTTTTGAGGTCCTGCTCCCAGCCCTTCATCTGTGAACACAGAACAGAAATATTTAAGCAATTCTCCTTTATCCTCATCAGCTTCTACATATTCCTGTCCTTCACCCTTGAGTCTGACAATACCACTTTTGCCCTTCCTCCTTCTCTTTGTATCTTGACTACTGTGCCAGCTTCTCTAGGTTTTTCCTCTCTCTGTGATTTCTTGTTTTTCATGAAGGCCTCCCTCTTTTTTTCACTTTTTCAGCTACTTCTTTTGTTAACCATAGCAGCCTCCTTTTCCTTTTACCTTTATTTACCTTTCTGACAAAAATGTTGGTTGCCCTTAAAATATCCCCTTTCAGTTTTCCTCACTGTTTTTCTTCATCCCTCAGCTGTTCTCATCCCACTAACGACTCTTTGAGGTATCGTCCTATCTTGGCAAAGTTAGTTTTCCTAAAGTCTAAGACCCTCGCTTTTGAATAGATTTTATCAATCCTAGTCTTAATACTGAACCTCACCATCTGGTGATCACTGGATGCAAGATGATCTCCCACTATAACATCAGAAACACTTTCACCATTGGTAAACACCGAGTCCAGTATGGCTCCTTCATGTGTGGATTCTGTTACCGGTTACCTGAATAGTTCATCCTGTAAAGAATCCAGGATCTCCTAACTTCTAGATAACACCACAGCAGGGATGCACCAATCAACATCTGGCATATTGAAATCCCCTATCAGTAGCACGTCCCCTTTCCTGGCCATGATGCATATGTCTTCTATTAAATCTCTATCCACTTCTTCTCCCTGTGAGGGAGGTCAGTATATCACGCAAATGCAAACGGATTTCTCTTTCCCTCTTTCTAGTTTAACCCACAGTGCCTCCTCTCTCCCTTTTAAGCCCTGTATTTCCATAGCTTTAATATTATTTTTTACATATTTATTTATTTATTAACATTTCTTATATACCGCACTATTTGACATCAGCGCGGTTTACATAGAACAAAAACATCCGACAAATTGCATATGTCTGGTCATTACAATTAACAAGGATATGGAACTTGGATAACAGGTTGAACTATATACATAAGAAGTGTAGTGAGAAAAGGATCTTGTTAGTTGTTTTACATTGTTGGGGACACCTGATGCGAGGTCATGCCTGGTTGACTACTACTATTGCTAAGGCGCTCGCTATTCAAGTGGGACTGAGGATCGGTGTTGTCAGTGAGATATTTGGTGAAGAGGAAGTGTTTAAGGGCCTTCCTGAACTGACTCACATTGGGGATTGCCCTGATCTGTGCCGGTAGGGTATTCCATAGTCTTGGGGCGCAGAGTTTGAAAGCTCTGTTAGCAGTTGTTTTCGTGCAACTTATCATTGCTTTTGGGATTGTTAGCATGTTGGACTCTGCGGTTCTTCTTGGTCTGTTAGGTGCAAGTGGTTGAATGAGTTCAGATAGTGAGGAGGAGGAGAGCCCCTTGCCAGCTTTGAAGGTCATCAGCAAGGTCTTAAAACTGATTCTGGCTTGGATGGGGAGCCAGTGTAACTGTTTCAGGAGGGGTGTAACATGGTCTCTCCTGGAAGCCCCAAAGAGTACCCGCGCTGCACTGTTCATAGCAATTTGCAGGGGGCTCAAGGTGGATTGGGGGAGCCCTTGTAGTATGGAGTTCGCATAATCGAAATGGGGAATGATCAGGGCTTGGTAAATGGTGCGAAAATCATCTGGATCAAGTAGCAGGCGTAGGTGTCTGAGGGATCTGATCTTGAAATAGATCGCTCTTACGGTGTTAGCGATATGTTTCTTCATGTCGAGATTTTGATCCAGCGTCACTCCAAGGTAACATATATCGGGTTTCACTTGTAGTTCGGCATCATTTACCTTCACGTAGTTGGGTGGTATGAAGTTTGGATTCCTCGAGATGAAAAGGACCTCCGTCTTCCTGTGTTGAATTCGCAGATCTTGTGAGAGGAGCCACTCCGATATGGCGTTGAAACAGTTAGTCAGAGGGGCGAGGTCCAGTTTATCCAATGATACCGGCATGTATAATAACACATCGTCGGCAAATATCATACAACTGACATTGAAGGATCTAATGATTTTGCAGATGGGTTGGATATATATATTAAACATCAAGGATGATAGGGAGGATCCTTGAGGCACTCCTTGCCTTTGTTGAAATGGTTCAGATGTAGCCCCGTCTGCTCGAACATGCTGCCATCTTCCAGACAGGTAGGATCTGCACCATTCGAGTGCAGTTCCGCTGATGCCTTTCTCTCTTAGCCGGCAGAGAAGAATCTCATGGCATACTGAGTCGAATGCTGCTGCTATATCTAAAAAATATAGTGCCACTCCTCCTCCCCTTCTTCCTACCTTGTCCTTTCTGAATAAAGTAAAGCCTGGTATAATTACATCCCAATCATGGTTGTCTGTGAACTATATCTCTGTAACTGCCACTAAATCCAAATCAGCCTCTCCCATTAAAGCCTCAACATCTGGGATCTTATTTCCCATGCTAGGGGCATTTATACACACCGCTGTCCAGATGTTGCCAAACCTAGGATCCTAACAGGTAACTAAATTCATGACCTCAGCTTTCTTTCAACATGCCCTTCCTTTCTGACTATTATAGTTGCTATTTATAACACCTTACAAGAGTAGGTGGTATTTGTCATGTTCTGTTTAAAAATAATTATATTAATTGATGCAGTTGTTAATTGCATATATATTATAGCAAAGTTTCTTGGTCCTGGTGTACTCCCTAGCCTCTATTGCATGCAAATCTGTTTCATGCATTTTCATTATGAATATTTGAAAAACCAGACTGGCTGGGGGGGGGGGGGGTTGCTCAGGATTGGCTTGGCTTGGGAATGACTATATTATTACACTATCTTTTTATTTATGGAATTTTACAACAATTTTACAAACCATGTAAAATTTTACAAGGAGTAGCAAAAATTAAAAATATATAAAATAACTAGAGGGAAATTACATCAAGGCAAGACCTGGAAAAATCAGTCTTTTATATTACTAGGATAATTTTCCATAGCCCAAAAAATCCAAAGAATAACTCTAACAAGAGAAAAGAAATAAGGCCAAATCAACTAACCCTACTAGAGCTAGAAACATTTCACCGCTCGATACTAACCAGTAGGAGCTACCTTATCTTTTAGAAACTCCTCAAATTGAAACAGGATTACAAAACACAAATTAAACCCCTTGAAACATAATTAAATATTTACATGGAAAATGAAGAAAAAATGTCCCACCAGTATCCAAAACTTTTGATTTCAAATTCAGAATAACCTTTCTATGTCACTTTAGAAACATCTGAAAAAATCATACGTTTATACCCACAAAACAGTGCATTCTTCTAATAAAAGTAAAACCTCAAGATGGAAATTGTAACACTGACTTTTTTAATGGGACAGGTTTAGTATATCTAGTCAGGCTAAAATGTTCACTATGGGGCAGGTCTACTGAACTGCGGTAGCCTTTTGCAGCTATCATAGTGCAGTAGCTGTAAAAGGCCTATGGTACTGTAAGTTTAAAAAAAAAAAAAAAAAAAAAAGCCAGTATCTGCAAGGGGCATTCCCAGCTTTCCACCTGCAGATACCAGGGAGGTTTTGGATTTACCATGGAGACCCCCACGATACCTGCATCGTCAGGTAGCGTGGGAAAAGTCCTGCGGTGCCTGCCAATTTGGGTATTACAGGTCTCCACATATATCAATGGGAAGGACAAGTAGTGATCAGGTGCACTGAGCTCTCACTAGCTCTGTGCCCTAATTTTTACCATGGTTCTCCCACCACCCTGATCCAGCCCGACCCTTAAACAATATTGTCAGTGCCACATATGTAGAGATTCATGGTACTGACAGTAAAAAAAAAAAAAAAAAAATGGCATGCCCCCCTTCAGCATTGATCCCCCTTGGACAGCTCTCCCTATCAGGAACTGTCTGGGGGGATCAGTGCACCCCCAAGCTAAAATCAAAGCCCAGTCAGATGGTCAAAGAATAGAAGCGCTTCTGCTGTCCTCAGTGGTGCTTACAAAAATGGCTGTGATTTTATGGTGCTGCCCCCTAGTGTGAGGCTAGAGGGAAGCACCATGTGATCGCAGCCATTTTGAAAGACCGTGAAGAAGAAACGCTTCTGCTCTCTGTTGCCATTGGACCACCAGGAATGAAAAGTACACCTTTGGGTGAAGTTGGGGGACCAGGGGGGTGCCCCTCTCCTATAATGGCTGGCTAGCCTGGAGTTAATTTTTTCCAAGGGGAGGAAGGAAGACTGACTACTTGGAATTATACCATGTAGATCTGGAGGTAGGTTTAATGACTGGCTAGCCGGGCATTGTTTTTGGCTAAAGGGTGACTAATTCTTCCCTCCCCCCAGACAGTTTGCCTATCCGTGCTCCAATCTTGCTCCACCGCCCCTACTCCACGTGAAAAGCAGATATCACAGAAAAATGCTTTTGATATCTGCTTTTCTCATGCGTTAACTGATACCACAGGGTGATAAATGTGCATTAGCTCCACAGTAGCTGTTAATGTACTTTCTATATCATCCTGCTAGACCAGTCCAGACAAGTGTGTTCCCTTACCAGCAGATTGGTGGAGACCAAGAACCAACAAAAAGCCCAGGTTTCAGTGACATCACTCCCATGCCTCTATTCGCCTCAGCCACCCGAGGTCCCTTCAGTATTTCTTTGTCTCCAGCAGATGGTGGATGGATTTTCTTCTCTATGAAAGATCCGAAGATTGAGAGGAAAAGATAGATAAAATGCTCGTGAACAACCACCTTGAGGGAGTAACACACTCACTTGAGCATGACATGGGAGACTCCACTAGACTGCAGTCTTTTTGGTAGCCATAGGAGGAGGAAATATTGGTTCAGCTCCATGCTCTTACCCTGAATAAGAGCCTGTTGAGCAGCCAGAACATTGGAAGGATTTGGAAGAGTGCAGCAGCCTCACACAACCTCAATGGCCCCTGCCTCCTCCTCTGTTCCCCACTGCTCTCTCCCAAAGATTGCAGAGGGATCTCCCTGCCAGCCACCTTAAATGCTGTGCTGCAAAGTCAGTAGAACAGTTTCAGGAGAGTAGAGCTGAGCCAAGCACGGGTTCTCTGCCTGGGGTCGCAGGGGCTGAGTACCGAGGTTTGGACTTGTCATTGTCCTTCATAGAGGCTCCTGATTCTGCTTTCCTGGCATGCAATTCAGGGTGGACCTCTGATGACCGTTGGCGCAGTATGGGGGTTTTCTGCCATTTTCTGCGCATGTTACTAGCGTTTTTACCTATAGTGCACCTGGCGGTCACCCAGTCCTAGCACACTTTCTGCCCAAGTGGCTCCAATGTGCGCTCCTTCCCTAGCGTTTATAACATGTGTTGCAATCAAAGCACAGTTAATGCATGCCTTTGGGCTGCTGCAGCCTTAATGCATGCTGTTGTGATACTTACCTTAACTCTGTCTTCTTCCAGGAAAAATTGTTTGACCTGTGGCAAGCAAGGTGCCTCATTTCTGGACTCTGCTCTTCTTGCAGAGCAGCTTCTGAGTCATCCCTAGAGGGCCTGCTTCCCCTCTCTGCTAAGGCCAGGGGATGCAGTTAGTCTGGCCTTACCTGTCTCAGGATAGGTGGTGCAGAGGGTGGTGCTATGGGTAAGGATATCCAATCTGGCAACCGTGAGCCACTCATCACCTTCTAGGGGACTGTGGTGGCAGTGCCCCCTGGTGTTGGAGGATCATTTCCGAGAGGAGAGCTTCTGGACTCAGGATTCTTTTTGCTTTTTGCAGCAGGCCTGCTCCTTCTGGTAGGGAAATTCAGACCCTGCAGTCTGTGGGTGTCCCTGGGTACAGTCTCATGTGGGGCAGACTGAGAGTGGAAGCCCTGTTAGATTACCCTTGTTTAAGCGTCCCCAGCGAGGGACAGTCCCTGGAGATGGGGAACAGCTGGGAGCTGTCCAAGATTTTGTCTCTGCCTCTGATTCAGATGGCTCGATATTGGTCTCTGACGAGGATGAAGAAGTACTCTCACCTTCAGAGGATTGTGAAGAGGCCGGAGTGATCCACCTGATCTGGAAGGAGGAGCTGCTGGCGTTGATTGCTGAGGTCTCATCCGCCTTGAATTTGATGGATGCACGGAGCAGGAGCTGAAGGTACATACCCGCTCCTTCAAAGGGTGCAGAAATCTACTATCTTCCTGTTCCTAAATGTGATCAAGGATTTGATCCAGTCGAAGTGGGACTCTCCTGACACCCCGCCTAAGGGACTAAAGGTGTGTAAGAAGATCTACACCCTCCCAGAGAAGGAGTGTGTTGAGTGATTTGGCATTCCCAAAGTGGATGCACAGATCATGATTGTTACCAGATGGAAGGTGGATCGGTCTTATAGGATTTTCTGGACCGCAAGGGGAATTCGTTGTTGTAGAGCCAGTTCACCGTGATGGCTGCTATCCTGCAGCTGGTGGTGCATACCAGCCTGATGTCTTGAAGCCTGCTCCAGTGGATTTTATCTCTTCTGCTGGCTCATACTACCTTTTTTTGGAGTCGACTACTACCTTCCTTTCTGATGCCATGTATTTATTTATTTATTTATTTACTTAACCAGTTTTGTATACCACCTTATCCTTCAATCAAAGTGGTTGACAAGACAACAAAGGCTAACATATTGAAGGTATGAGAAAACAAAAACGATACATTACAATATAAATACAAAACAAAACAGTATGTTATAATACTATATCATAGTGAAATTAAATATACATAATGGTTAATTTAAGTATGTATGACCTGGTATGTTTGGCAGCCAGGGATGGTGCCCTGATGACAGTGTTATGGCATTGGATTTGGCTCTGACTCTGGGCAGCGGACACATCTTCCAAGGCCTGGTTGACCCTGCTGGCATTTAAGGGGAAGCTTCTGTTTGGAATTGATTTGAAGAAGCTGATGAAGAACCTGGGCGAGACAAAATCTTACTGCCTCTTGGAGGTCAGATCCAAGAGGCCTGTGGATTGGGCTGGTGCTCCTTTCTCATCAGCCTCTGCCCGTCCACCGAGGACATGCTGGCCAGACTCCTGGGGATCTCGAGACTCTCATTGTTACTGACCTGGAAAACCTTTCTTCCTCTCTGCTTCCGGGCTTCGGAATTGTTTTCAGTCCTTTCGTGGAGCGCGTGCATCCAGGGACTCGGCCCCTTCTAGAGGAGGACCCTCCTGGACTGCGCAGTGAAGGTTTGGGGGCCCATTCCCTGGTTCCTCCAGTTGGAAGCAGGCTTCCCCCTTTTCTTTTAGTAACGGGCCCAGGTTACCAAGGATCAGCTATATCCTGGAGTGGAAAGAGCTGATTCCAGATGCCTTTGTCACCTCCCCTTGTGGGTCTGTGACCAAAGGTGCTGCTGTGTTGGCAACCTTAGACAAGTTGTTGCGCCTAATGGCAGTGGTGCCCATCCCGCCAGACAAGTGGGCCAGGGCCAGATACTCCATCTATTTTGTGGTGCCCAAAAAGAATAATTCCTTCTAGCCCATTCTGGACTTCAAGGAGGTGAATGAGCACTTGCGCATCCTGCACATCCAGATGGAAACATTGCATAGTAACATACAGCAGTATATGATGGCAGATAAAGTATGGTATAGTATGGTCCATCTAGTCTACCCAGTAAGGTGGCTAGTGGTTGCAACCACAGCTCCATGCAGGTCACACCCCTCTATGCCTGTTTTTAGGGTTGTACTTGCTGCTCTGTGCAGATCAGCCCCCTCTATGTATTAAAGCATAAAAGATATTTAAGTTAGCTTTGATTTCATCCTCTTGCTATAAAAGGATCCATTGTGTCTGTCCCATGACATTTTGAATAATGTCATTGCATTTTCCCCCACCAACTCCATTGGAAGGGTATTCCAAGCATCCACTACCCTTTCAGTGAAAAAGTATTTCTTGGTGTTGCTTTTAAATTTACGCCTTGCAGCTTCATCGTATGCCCTCTAGTTTTCCAGCTCACTCTTTTACAGGGCTCCATGTTTCAAGCAGTGCACTTGAGAGGAGTTCTTGGTTTCTCTGGATTTGGCCAAGGTGTATTTTCATATCCCAATCCGGGCAGATCAGCAGACTTATCTGTGTTTTGCTGTGCTTGGCTCTTACTTTAGTTCACTGGCCTCCCTTTTGGGCTATCCATTGCCCTAAGGACATTTTCCAAGGCCATGGTGGTAGCGGTTGCAGCACAGTGGCGCCAAGGGACCTGTGTCCATCCATATCTGGACGACTGGCTCGTCCGGGCCCATTCCCGAGTGGTGGTCTTTTTGGAATGCCTCAGCTGGGTGATCAATCAGGGAAAGAGCCAGCTGTTGCTTTGCCAGTCCATGGAATTTCTGAGAGCACATTTTTGACACCCGAGTGGGCAGAGTTTTCCTGCCAGAGGAGAAAGTCAAAAGATTGTTGGATTGCCTGGCATTGTTCTGTGTGCAGCAGGCTCCCAGAGTCTGGAATTATCTTCAGTTACTTTGTTGATAGCAGCGACCATAGAGATGGTGCTGTGGGCACATGCTCAATTGCGACCGCTTTAGTAGTCCCATTTGACTTGTTGGTCCCAAGGTTCTCAGGAGTTCAAACGCAGACTCCTGTTTCCTGTGATGGTGAGGCCCAGCCTGAGATGGTGGCAGCAGCCTGGTCATCTGAGGAAGGGCATGCCACTGGACAATTTTTCCTGGATCCTCCTGATATATCCCAAGGCCATTGGAACCACAGGGAAGCAATGTGGTCCATTAACCGCTTTGAGGAGCAGGCCATCAGGTTGGTTTTCCTGCGTTTCCTGCCCCTGCTTGAGCGTCTGTTTGAGTACTTTCAGAAAACGCCACGGTGGTGGCTTATGTTAATTGGCATGGCAGCACGAAGAATGCCAGGGTAGCTCTGGAGAGGGCTCTTCTGTTTACCTGGGCGAAGAACTTCCTAGCCTTGTCGGCTCAGCACATTGCTGGGGTGGACAGTGTTGAAGCAGACTTCCTCAGCTGGCACTCTCTGGATTCTGGAGAGTGGGAATTGAGTCAGGAGACGTTTCAGTTGATTCAAAGCTGCTGGAGTCGCCCTTTAATGAATCTGATGGCGGCCCGCACCAATGCCAAAGTCTGCTGATTCTTCAGTCGCCACACAGGAACGGGTTCCAAGGGTGCTGACACTCTGACCCAGCCTTGGCCAAGTCAGCATCCCCGCTGTATGTGTTTCCTCCATGGCCCCTTGTGAGACATGTGCTTTGGCGCGTAGAATGCCACTCGGGCAGAATTGTCCTGGTCTCACCGAATTGGTCAAGGAGAGTGGTTTGGAGACCTGATGTGGCTCCTTCATGTGCCGCCTCTTTGGTTGCCTTTGTCTCGGGGCTTGTTCCAGCAGGGACCGATCATCCTGGAGGACCTGGTTCCCTTCTCTCTTATGGCTTGGCTCTTGAGAGGAGACAGCTAGCGTGTAAGAGCCACTCTCCAGCGGTGGTCTGTACACTGCTCAGAGCCCAGAGGAGGTCTACCAAGCTGGCATATGTGTGGATCTGATGCCTCTTTGGGCGATGGTGCAGTGCTCGACAGTTGGCTTCTGAGGCGGCCAAGGTGCCATCTCTGTTGGCCTTTCTATAGAATGGCCTGGAGAAGGGCCTTTCCCTTAGCTCCCTGAAAGTTCAGGTGGCTGCTTGGTCCTGTTTCCAAGGTCCGGTGGCTGGTAAGTCTCTGGCCTTGCACCTGGATGTCTTGCACTTTCTCCAGTTGATTCAGCTTCTGCGTCCTCCCCTTCGATCTGAAATCCCTTCCTGGGATCTGTCAGGTGCTCAGGGCCCTGATGTTGGTGCCCTTTGAGCCATTGAAGCATGCTAACATAAAGGATTCGACACTCAAGGGTTTTCTTGGTCGCAATTTGTTCTACAAGGCAGATTTCTGAGCTGCAGGTTCTGTCTTGCTGAGATCCCTATCTGTCCTTTTCAAAGGAGGTTGTTTCCATTCGGCCTGTGCCTTCCTTCTTGCTTAAGGTGATGTCTTCCTTTCACATGAACCAGGTGGTCTCCCTGCCCTTCTTCTCAAAGGAGCAGTGTCGGGGGAAGAATAAGGATCTTTGCCCTGTGGATATCTGTAGGCTGCTTCTCCGGTACGTGGAAGTAACTAATTCCTTTTGTAAATCTGACCATATTTTTGTGGTGTTTGCTGGCCCACGCAGGGGTGACACGGCAGCCAAGTTGACTTTCGGGTGCTGGATTAAGGAGGTCATTGCCTCAAGGTATCTGTTGTGGAAATGGATGGTTCCACATGGTTTGCGCTTCCATTCTACCCATGCACAAGCGACCTCGTGGGCAGAATGGAGCTCAGTAGCCCTTGAGATATTTGTTGGGCAGCAACCTGGGCTTCACTTTTTCCACTTTTGTCAAGCATTACTGCATGGATGTCCATGTACAGGCGGACACAGCCTTTGATTCAAGGGTTTTGCGAGCTGCTGTGTTTTCTTCACACCCAGTGGCGTTGTAGTTTTGGTGCATCACACTTGACTGGATTGGTCTAGAAGGATGATATGCAAGGTTACATTTTACTTACAAGTTAATATCCTTTCCTCAAGTCCTGTCAGACCAGTCCAGGGCCCACCCCTAAAACTGTATTTGCTCTGTTGTGCTGCTACGGTACTTTTGGGTCTGCTATGATTTTTATACTTGGCTCTGCAGGTTCATCTTCTACTGACAGCCTTCTGTTTATGCTTTTCTGTACATAGTTCTCTATTGTTGATTACTCATTGTTGCCCACGATTGAGGTTGTGTGAGGCTTGCCATGTTTCTCCCATATGCTTTGGGATGAATACTGAAGAGACCTGTGGTGGCTGAGGCAAATAGAGGCATGGGAGTGATGTCATTGAAACCTGGGCTTTTCATTGGTTCTTCTGCTGGTAGGGGAACACTTGTTTGGACTGGTCTAGAAGGACTCAAGAAAAGGACATTAACTGGTAAGTAAAATATCACCTCAGTAGACATGCCCCTTTGATTTTAAAACACTAGACTACAGCATCAGATGTCAGAAGAAAGTGACTGTTGGGGAAAAGGGGAAGTAATTTGCTCCGAATATTGTGTTCCAGGTGCAGAGACTTAGGGTGGGTGTAATAATGCGTGTCGCAGTAATGATGGGTGTGGCCTTTTTTATAAATCCTCACAGGGATTGGAGTATGATAAGGACGAAGAGCTCGCATACAAGAGTGTTTTTTTATGAGGTTTGACATAGTGTCCTTGCAGTAGAACATACCAAGCTAGTTAATGTTTTAGCCAGCTAGACTAAAATGCTGTTTCAGATTCCAGTCCATGTCTTTAGTATACATACATAAATAGGTTTATAACAGTGGTTCTCAATCCAGTCCTCTGGTACCCCTAGTCCAGTTGGGTTTTCAGGGTATCCGCAATGAATGTGCATGAGATACATCTGCACACAATGGAAGCAGTGCATGCAGATCTATCTCATGCACATTCATTGTGGATATCCTGAAAACCTGATTAGCTTTGGGGGGTACCAGAGGACTGGGTTGAGAACAACTGGTTTATAATATTAAATCTCACATACCACTTAAGCTCTAAATACCTGCATGACTTTGATAAATCCATTTACAGTAGTGTTTCCCTTTACTCCATTTTGCATTCTGTATTAAAAATGCTCACTCAGTGCAGAGATTCTTCCTCCATTCCTTGAGGGCCCATTTTTGTCTATAACCCCTGCATAAGATAAAGCCATCCCAGAGCATATGTGCATGCCTAGCAGTTTTGCATCTCAGTAAGTATATTCTCCTTCCTTAGAAAATGAATTCACTAGCCATTCTGTATAAGGTCAGTGGGTTAAATTCCCTTTTCAAGGAAGAAATGCTAATTTGCTACCAACTCATATAGTACAATTGACCATATTTATTGCTAGTTGAATCAAATAACTGTAGTGACTTGCAGAAAGCTTCCTAGGGACTGACTGTAAATATGTCAACAGCTGGTATATCTGTTCACTAGAATCTTTGTACCACTTCACGTGCATGAAGTGGCTGTAATTTTTAATTAGCTGGTTCTTTATGAAAATATAACTTTTGTAAGGTTGCTTTTAACATAAGATGCTAATGCCTTTGGATAATACTTTTCTGTTTGTGAACATATCTACATGAAAAAAACAAGTACGTTTAATGATTTCAAAGGTTACAGTTCTGGCAGAATTCAAGTATGCTTACTGGAGGCTATTTGTGATAGGGATTGTGTTGTAATATCTCTGGCATAGTGTGTAGGAGTTCTGAAAAAGGGTTAAATGATATTCTTAAACATGAGAATACCTAATGCATAATTAAAGGGTTACATTTCAGACAGCATGGATCGTATTGTGGAACAAATTCAAAAGTGGAATGTTCAGACACTATTAAAAACATAGAGGAGAGTTTTAGTAGCTCCATCAACATGCAATCTGGGACGTCTAAGCCAGAATGTCTGAAAAAAATGCAGGCACGTCCAAGTGCAGATGTGATTTCACAAACCTGGAAATGCCTGAGAGGGATGTCTGCAGGGGACGTCTACCTACTGTAGACATTCCCAGAACTGTATTTCAGAACCCAGATATCTAGGATAGCATAATGGTTAAAGTAGTGGGTTAGAAATAAGGCATCCAGAGTTTAAATCCTGCTGCTGCTATAGTTGAAATGGTGATGAGTACTGGGGATGGAGGAGTGCTTTCTTCTCTACACCCTCTGGATGTTTTTCAGCTAAAACAAGCACTTTTCAGATGTTTGTTCATCATTGTGTGTGCCTTGAAGTAGGTCTAAAGTTAGACATCATGCCACACATCCATGACATTTCTGTGATCAAGCTGGGATGTCCTAGTCCCTGGGAATGCCCTAACCATGCCTCCAGGTTCCTGGGAATGCCCCAGCCATGCGTCCTCCACTCCCCCATTCAGATTTGGATGTTCTCACGCTGGAGACGTCCCCACAGCCACTCATAAATTGGTTCTGGAGACAGTCTGTTTTGGACATATTGATGCCCGTTTTCTGATGTCCAAAGCATGAATAGGGCTTTTAAAATGACCCCTATAGTCTGTATTTTATCTAGTCCTGTCTCTGATACGGAATTTTTCTTATATTCTGTGGAACAGAAAATATTGGTAAGTGCTGTCGCGGCAATACCTGCACGGAGGAAAGGCCTGGCAAATCTACTTTTGTATCTTGTCACGAAAACTCAGTGGAATAGCGAATAGTTGTCTTCTTTTCCCTAGCTATTTGACAAATATAAATCATTAAGAAAATACATATTAGTGCACTTAAGCACATAAGAACTGCTATACTGGGTCACACCAATGATCCATCAAGCCCAGTGTCCTGTTTCCAACAGTGGCCAATCTGGGTCACAAGTATTTGACTTTGATATAGTTACACTGACTATTATTTGTTGTAAATAATTACCCCGGTTACCCAAGTTATTGTTCCTGTTATATGTAAACAAAAAAAACCAGATAATTGTATCTTGTCTGATGTTGTCTTGTTCTATGTAAACCGCGCTGATTATGAATAGTGCGGTATATAAAAGTTGTTAAATAAATAAAATAAATAAATCCCAAAAGTAGCCAGTTCCATGTTACTTATCTCTAGGGATAAGCAGTGTTTGTCTCTTGGACAATCTTAATGGTTTATTAACTTTTCCACCAGGAATTTGCCCAAAACATTTTTAGTATAAAAATCACCTGTCCCAGTACAGATCACTGGGGTACTCCATTATTCACCTTCCTCCATTGAGAAAATTGACCATTTACCCCCTATGCTCTGTTTTCTGTCTGTCAAACAATTTTCTGTCCACAATAGAACATTGTCTCCTATGCCATGACTTAATTTCCTCAGGAGTCTCTGATGTGGTTCTTTGTCAAACACTTTGTGAAAGTCTAAATACACTATATCAACTGGCTCACCTTAATCCACACCTTCAAAGAAAAGGAAAAAATAGGCGAGACAAGACTTCCCTCTGCTAAATCCATATTGACTTTGTTCCATTAAACCATGTCTGCCCATGTAACCAGTAATTTTGTTCTTAATACAGCAGGCGCCGACCTCCGGGAGCCCCCGCCACCACCAGCAGCTCTCCCCTTCCCGGGGATCGAGCCACCAGCAGCGGGAGGGGCCTGCCGACCACCGCGGCCCAATCGGGGCACAGCAGCCAGTTTTTAAACTTCGCACCAGCAGGTGCCGACCTCCGAGAGCCCCCGCCACCACCAGCAGCTCTCCCCTTCCCGGGGATCGAGCCACCAGCAGCGGGAGGGGCCTGCCGACCACCGCGGCCCAATCGGGGCACAGCAGCCAGTTTTTAAACTTCGCGCCAGCAGGCGCCGACCTCCGGGAGCCCCCGCCACCAACAGCAGCTCTCCCCTTCCCGGGGATCGAGCCACCAGCAGCGGGAGGGGCCTGCCGACCACCGCGGCCCAATCGGGGCACAGCAGCCAGTTTTGAAACTTCGCGCCAGCAGGCGCCGACCTCCGGGAGCCCCCGCCACCACCAGCAGCTCTCCCCTTCCCGGGGATCGAGCCACCAGCAGCGGGAGGGGCCTGCCGACCACCGCGGCCCAATCAGGGCACAGCAGCCAGTTTTTAAACTTCGCGCCAGCAGGCGCCGACCTCCGGGAGCCCCCGCCACCACCAGCAGCTCTCCCCTTCCCGGGGATCGAGCCACCAGCAGCGGGAGGGGCCTGCCGACCACCGCGGCCCAATCGGGGCACAGCAGCCAGTTTTTAAACTTCGCGCCAGCAGGCGCCGACCTCCGGGATCCCCCGCCACCACCAGCAGCTCTCCCCTTCCCGGGGATCGAGCCACCAGCAGCGGGAGGGGCCTGCCGACCACCGCGGCCCAATCTGGGCACAGCAGCCAGTTTTTAAACTTCGCGCCAGCAGGCGTCGTCCTCCGGGAGCCCCCGCCACCACCAGCAGCTCTCCCCTTCCCGGGGATCGAGCCACCAGCAGCGGGAGGGGCCTGCCGACCACCGCGGCCCAATCGGGGCACAGCAGCCAGTTTTTAAACTTAGCGCCAGCAGGCGCCGACCTCCGGGAGCCCCCGCCACCACCAGCAGCGGGAGGGGCCTGCCGACCACCGCGGCCCAATCAGGGCACGGCAGCCAGTTTTTAAACTTTGCGCCAGCAGGCGCCGACCTCCGGGAGCCCCCGCCACCATCAGCAGCTCTCCCCTTCCCGGGGATCGAGCCACCAGCAGCGGGAGGGTCCTGCCGACCACCGCGGCCCAATCGGGGCACGGCAGCCAGTTTTTAAACTTCGCGCCAGCAGGCGCGCCCGCGACTGGCGGGCCCGCGCCTTAGGCGGGGCACGTTAGGCGGCACGACTGCCTGACGCCTGCTTCACTCAGCTGCTTCACTCAGCCCCTGCCGCCTGACCAAGAAACCAACATTCTACCAACATCTGAACTGTAAGAATGTTGCTGAATAGCTTCATCTATTTATATAGGCCACATTAACTTACTAAGCAACCTGATAGCATCATAGTGTATTAGGTACCATCTTAGCTTTGCAATTTTGCCAGTTGAAAATTCAATATAATCTGCTAGCTTCACACTTCATTACGGTGTTCACCACAATACTGCACTCTCTCTGTAAAGATTGTCAATATCTTGCATGTAAACAGTACGTGCTCAATTTTGCACTCTCATATAATTGCTGCTCTGTACGTAAGATTCTCATCACTGTACTGTACCTCATAACAGCGGTGTACTACCCTATTATTGCACTGCCCCACCTCCTAGCTACAGTGTCTCACACACAATCCAAACCCTCAGAATGGCACTCCGGGTTGCTGTCATTCTTAGCCTCTACTTCCTCACCCACTGGCTTGGAACCTCCCAGGCCCTTTACACGCCACATGGCAAGATTCCAATCCTGAATAGCCATGGAAAAAGATGGAATAGTCCCCCTTACTCCAACCCAGGAAGTGACGCTTACACGCGCCACTCCCACCTGATACATGTAGCACTCCAGCTATCCAAGACACCCAGCCAGGAAAAACCTTTGAGATGCCGACCCCTAAAATGTGCCATCATCAACGCATGTTCCATCCGCAAAAAATGGCCTGTTGTCCTTGACACAATCTCCTTCTACGACCTTGAGATCCTCATGATCACAGAAACATGGCTATCGCCAGAAGACAACGTCCTCCTCAATCAACTACTTCCCCCCAATTTCTCCATACATACGAGACATAGGGAAAACAAAAAAGGAGGAGGGGTGCTCATAATCTCCAAATCAGACCTCAACTTCCACATTGTGGACTCTTCTAGCACAAACAGCCTGGACACCCTCTCTGTTGCTAACCAACAATGCTCCCTTACCCTGTTATATAGAATACCATCTACTTCTCCAGTTGACCTTCCAACCATTATTGACCTTGCAGCTAACACCCTCACTCCCAACAAACCAAATTGGATAATGGGTGATTTCAATCTCCCATCTTTACCCCAAAACCACGCAAATGCGTTCCTTGATGCAATGGAAGACCTGGGACTCAAACAAATCATAAATGAACCCACACATACGAAAGGGAACATTCTTGACATGGTATTTGTGCCACATCCAGTCATGGTCAAAAACCACAATCCGCCAATATCAGTCGTGGATGTACCCTGGTCCAACCACAAATTGATCATTATCCAGATTCCCATCAACAATGACCAGCTGAACAGAAGCCGACCCACGAACATCACCTCTTGAACTGCCACTAGATGCTTTCGCCCCTTCGATAGGGAACACATCCTTTCGGAGACCCCATCACTCATCAACAAAACCACACCGGACCTTGATGAACTAATCTCTTGCTGGAACTCCAGCCTGCTTGCCATCTCACAACACTCGAACCCTAAGAATACAGCAAGGTCAAAAAGAAGATCCACCCCATGGTTCTCCCCTGAGCTGCGAGCTTCTCTCACGCAACTACGTAGACTTGAACGCCGATGGCGCCGATCGCACTCAACTGAAGACCAGACCGCATACCGAACCCACCTTGCAATACATCGAGAAACAATCACTACCAAAATGAGACAATATCACACTGACACCCTAAAGAGGTCTCTGAATAAACCACGTGACCTCTTCAATCTGGTCAAATCCCTCTCAAAGGAACCATCGCCCGAACAACACAGCGAGATTCACCCACAAGAATTCGCTGATTATCTGCAATCCAAGATTGTGCAAACCAACAAGGTGTCAACAGCCCAATATCAAGAACCAACGGACCTTTCTCCACTTAACATTTTTTCCACACCATCCAATAAAGGTATTGAGAACACCATAGCATCACTCAACACCTCCACTGCACAGACTGACCCATGTCCAGCTTTTTGGATCAAGGAGCTACGTGATGTGTTCAGCCCTGTCATCGCAAATATAATGAAACTCTCCTTTACAACAGGTTATTGTCCCACTTCACTCAAGCAGACTTCCATTAGGCCGCTACTGAAAAACCCCAAACTTGACCCCCAAAGAGTTGACTCCTATCGACCAATAGCTAGCATCCCCCTCTTAGCCAAAATAATTGAGAAAGAAGCACAACGGCAAATTCAAGATCACATAGACGCTGTTGCTCCCTTAGACAACTGCCAACATGGGTTCAGAGAACATCATGGGGTCGAGACACTACTTACTGGTCTATTCAACGACATCATCACAGGAATAGACAACATCCGTCAAGGCTTTGTGCTCATCTTCCTAGACATCGCCACGGCGTTCGACTCCGTGAGTCACGAAATCCTCCTCGGAAGACTAAAAGAGAAGGGTGTCTGCAACAATGCACTAAGATGGTGTAAGTCCTATCTGGACGATAGATGGCAATATGTGAAGTCTGGATCAGAAGAGTCAAGCCACTTCCATCAAGAGCAAGGGGTACCTCAAGGATCCTCGTTATCCTCCTTACTTTTCAATATCTACATGCAGCCCATCTGCAATATCATAAGATCATTCAACGTAAACTGCATGATATATGCAGATGACATTCTCCTATACATGCCTTTCTCCACAACTCACATGGACCTGACCCCACTCACAGATTGTTTCAATGCAGTTTCAACATGGCTCCAGACACAGAACCTACGCATCCAACATAAAAAACAGAGGTCCTTTTCATCACCAGAGACTCCAACTTTACTCCCCCGTCCCACGTCAGTGTCAAGGAAGCTGATTTGCAAACTAAAGATGCAATAAAATACCTGGGAGTTACTCTGGACCAACGTCTAGACATGAAACGCCACATAAGCAACATAGTCAAAGCCATCTATTTCAAAATCCGCTCACTCAAACACCTACACTCCCTGCTGGACCCAGACGATTTCCGAACCATATATCAAGCGCTGATCCTGCCGCATTTTGACTTTGCAAATGCCATCTTACAAGGTCTCCCCCAATCCACACTAACCCCCCTACAGTTGGCCATGAATGCCGCAGCTAGGGTCCTTTACGGAGCATCCAGAAACGACCACGTGACCCCTATTCTCAAACAGCTGCACTGGCTACCTATCCATGGGAGAAGCACCTTCAAATCCCTTCTATTAGCATTCAAAGCAATCAAAGGTACTTCATCCTTCTCACTCACGCTTCTTATCCATATGGTCCCCCCCAACAGATCCAGAAGAACAACAGCTGTAAACCTGCTAGCAATACCAAAGGATTCGACAAAGTCCAACACGAAAACCACAAACAGGGCATTCAGTTTTTATGTCCCCAAATGCTGGAACGCTCTACCCCCCGACATTAGGGCCATTACCAATCTATATCAGTTCAGGAAGGCTCTCAAAACCCACCTTTTCCTCCAATACTTCCCAGACAGCAATTGAACTAGATATCCCTCCCAAGAAATGACCCAATCTAGAAAGGTCCTTACAATTTTTATCTGCAGTGTAGATAGCTTATGTATATAGTTAACCCGGTTATCCAAGTTTGTACTCCTGTTCAATGTAAAACCTGACAGTTGTCGTTATGGTCGTTATGTTATGATGTAAACCGCGCTGATTCTAAATAGCACGGTATATAAGAAATTGTAATAAATAAATAAATAAATAAATTGACTTGATGGCACACAACAACAATGATTTCCTTGATGGCTATTGAAATAGGCATATCTAAATGACTACTTGAACAATTCATTTCAGTCAAAAGTTAAATATAATTAAAATATTGAAGGAAGTGTTCTCCAGGAACAAGCACAAAGTTAGTCCTCACATATGGGTGATGTCAGCACCGACGGAGCCTGCGCGGATCCTCTCCCCAGCTTTCAAAGAAAGCTTTTTGGAGATAGACAGCACATGTGCAGTCACCTTCCCGCTCAAAGCTGCCATCTTGCCTCAGTCTGTCTTTTTCCACAGAGCCCTGTAGACGTCCCATCTGTGCACCCCAGTAAAAGCTGATTTTTTTTTTCGACCCTATTCGTGTTTTCTTTACCGTTACTGAGTGCTCGATTCGATCACCTTCCATGCCCGATTCTTGCCTCGGCATTCCTGTTTTTTGCTCGGGTATTCTTTCCTTTAATTTTTGCTTTTTTTGGCGCACTGGATTTTTCTTACAGCCTACCTGGTCGAGATGTCCGAGTTTAATCTCACGGGCTTTGTTTTCCCCGCCATGTCCTCGACCAGTGGTTTTAAGCAGTGTGATAAGTGCAATCGCATAACATTCCATGTAAACCGTCACTCCACCTGCATCAAGTGCCTCGGGGCAGACCGCTTTGCCGCCTCATGTCAGCTAAAACCCAGAAGGACCGTGAAAGGTGGCAGGGGGAGCTGTTTGGCAAGTCTGGCTCCAGCTCAGCATTAGGGGTGAAATCCCATCCCTCATTACTGGCGACAGCCGACACGGCGTCGTGTGCATGGGCCCGGTTGGAGCCCAGAGGGCACAGGGTGTCGGAGTCCTAGTCAGACGACCTCCCGTGGACATCGACAGTGACCTCAAAGTTGACGCAGAGGACTAACCCAGCATCGGGGGGTAAGTCCTCTTTGATTCTGCCTTGGAGCCCTTGGTGCAACTCGGGGTGCAATGGACAGGAGTGCCTATCGAAGCAGCCCCACAGGGACGAGACACTGGCATTGAAGGAGTGGCGAGTCACTCCTGACTCATCACCATCTGGGACTCCCTCAGCCAGGGAATTGACTCTGGCCCCAAAGCTGTCAGGGTTCGGAGCAGCTGCAGAGCCCTTGGGCATTGAGGCTCGCATAGTTGCCCTCAAATGTAGCTTTATGGCTTTTCTCGAGGCGCAGTGGGGCCCGACTCCTGGTCCCTCTGGGTCGTTGGTGCCCCACATGAGAATATCCTCGCTGAGGACGTTTCCGGAGAAAGCACCTCTAGTCCTGGAGCGCCTCACTCAGTCTGCGTCGGGGTCCTTGACGACCGACACGACGTCTTCGAACCACTGGCTTCTCGGGATCAGAATCGGACTAGGAGATGTACAAGGAGTTGCCTGACACCATGCTCCATTATAACATCTCCGACCGTTCCTTGCTGCACCACCGGTGGTAGTCTCCCCCAGAGGTTGGCCTTCCTCGAGTTTGTGCTGGAGGACGAGCCTCCAGCCAAAGACCTAGAGATCCAGCAGTATGAGGATCCTCCTAGGGAGGCACTGAAGGTGCCCGTGCCCCCCATTCTTGAATGCCTCCTGCGCAGGATGTGGGAGAAACCGGTGATGGTGCTGATCGTAAACCATCGACTCGATTCCCAGTATTGAGTTAGCAAGAGCCCAGGGTTCCAGAAAGCGCAACTTCCACACAATTCCATGGTGGTGGAGTCGGCTATGCGTCGAATCAAGAGCCAGAAGACACACTCTTCGGTACCCCTGGACAGGGAGGCCCACACCATGTACATGTTTGGGAGAAAGTGCTTCCAGGGCTTGATGCGCACAGCCCGGATCCAGGCCTACCAGCTGTACATGGGCATGTACCTGAGAGACCTGGAGAAGGAGCTTGCCGGGTTCTCAGCTGGTCTGTCAGGTAAGCCCCTTGAACGCTTTTGACTCTGGTTTCCTCGGTCAAGGAATGCTCGAAATTTCAAACTTGAACAGCCTTTGATGCCTTTGAGTCAGTGGCTCATGTGGCCATGGTGGGTATTAGTGTCCATTGCCTTGCCTGGCTGCAGTCCTCCAACTTGGAGCAATGGGTGCAAGACAAACTAGCAGATGCCCCTTGCCGGGGAGATAATCTCTTCGGCAAGCCCATGACTGACAAGGCTGACAAGCTGGAGAAGGAGTTCATGACCAGGACCAGGTTGTCCAAGAAGATGTCAGACCCTTCCTGCAGGAAGGCTTCGGGTAAATAGACCTTCCACCTGAAGACTAAGAAGGCTTACGGAAACTACCCCAAGTTCCAGGCCTACCCCACTCCCCCTCAGGGGCAGCAGGCCAAGGACCCAGGGCATGGCTCCCATAAGCCCAATGCGCCCAAGCCCCAAATAGCAGCTCAGCCACAGCCTGGGGGAACTTTTGACTCCTTGTGCATAGCCTCCCTCCCTCAGAAGGTACCAGGCCCAAGATTCACGGGGGGTCAGCTGGTTCATTTTGCACACCAGTGACCGGCCATCAGGGCAGACACCTGGGTCCTTCACTTTGCCCAGCTGCCCCTCCTCACTTTACAGGGAAATTACCAAAAGACCCCTTGCACAGGGACCTACTCCAGATGGAGCTTGAGGTGTTGCTCGAGGGCTAGGCGGTTGAGCCTGTCCCACCCCATCTGCAGAGGCAGGGGTTCTACTCTGGCTGTTTTCGGGTCCCCAAGAAAACAGGGGGCTTCAGGTCCATCCTGGACCTTCAGGACCTCAACGGCTTCCTGGTCAAGGAAAAGTTCAAAATGGTATCCCTTGGAACTTTGCTGCCTTACCTCCTCCAGGGAGATTGACTATGCTCCTTGGATCTCAAAGATGTGTACACCCACATCCTGATTCACCAATGGCACTGTCAGTACTTCTGGTTCATGCTGGGAAGCCATCACTACAGTACAGGGTACTTCCCTTTGGCCTTGCTTCTGCCCCGTGGGTGTTCACAAAGTGCCTGGCTGTCATGGACGCTCACTTCTGGCTCTTCAGAGACTTCGTGTTCCCATACTTGGATGACTGGCTCATGCGGGCCAGCATGCCAGGTGAGGTGCACAATGCAACCCAGCGCACATTAGAGCCTCTGCAGCACCTAGGGTTCTTGGTGAACTTTCCACAGTTCAACCTCATCCCGACGCAATCCATGGAGTTTGTCGGAGCATTGCCGGACTCCACTCAATACTTCGCCTCCTTGGGCACATGGCATCCACCGTCCATGTGACCCCCTTTGCCACCTGCCCTTTGACCCTCAGTGCCCAGTGGGCAGAGGCAACGGGCTTCCTGGGGGACTGCATCCATATCAAGCCTGCCTTGGCGAGTTTAATAGCCTGGTGGCAGGACCTCTGCAACGTGAGAGCGGGGTTGCCGTTCCAGGCCCATCCAGTTCAGCTTGTCCTCACCACTTATCCTCTAAGATGGACTGGGGAGCCCACTGCATCTACTTCCAGTCGCAGTGAGCTTGGGTCCCAGAGGAAAGTGCCTTGCAGATCAACTTGCTAGAACTCCACGCACTCTGTTATGCACTGAGGGTCTTCCGGGACCGTCTCGAGGGACAGGTCATCCTGGTCCAGATGGACTGCCAGGTTGCAGTGTTCTACATCAACAAACAGGAAGGCACAAGTTCATACTTCCTATGCTGGGAGGTGATCCGCCCCTGGAATTTTGTAGCAGCAAGGGGCATAAGCCCATGGATGGTGTACTTACTGGGCCAGGACAATATTCTGGCAGACCGCCTGAGCTGCATTCTCCAGCTACATGAGTGGCAGCTGTATCCCTCAGTTCTGGTGAAGATCTTCTGGTGGTGGGGCACCCCGGAGATGGATCTCTTTGTCAGCCTGGAGAACGCGCAGCTCCCAAGGTTCTCTCCAGGGGACCGGGTCGGGGCCGGGAGGCGGAGGATGCTTTCCTACTTCCATGGTCCAGGGGCTTCTTGTATGCTTTTCCACCGATGCCCCAGATACTGCAGGCCCTCTTGAAGATTCGGGCGGAAGCGGCCTCCGTGCTCTTCATTGCAACCTGCTGGCCGTGACAACCCTGCTTCCTCCTGCTGCTGCAGTTGTCGTGGAGGAACCCTTGGCCACTGGGATGTGTGCTGGAACTGCTATCACAGGAGGCGGACATGCTGTGTTATTCCAACCTCTGTTCACTGGCCCTGATGGCCTGGCTGCTGAAAGTGTAGCTGTTGTGCGCTACCACCTCCCATGGGTGACGGAGGATGCCCTGCTGGCCTTGCGTAAGGACTCTATTCGACAAACCTACACCTTTAAATGGCACTGGTTCTCCCTTTGGTGTGTGCAGCGAGACATTGATCCTTTTTTCTTGCGCTACCACAAAGGTGCCGCAGTACCTGCTGCACCTGTCAGGCGCAGGCCTGAAATCCAGTAATGTTAGAGTGCATCTCTGTGCCATCTCAGCGCATCACCATGCAGTGGAGGGCCAAGCGGGGTATCCGTCCACTCCTTAGCAGGCTGTTTCATGCGGTAACCTCTCTTTTCATGGCCTCCGATTCACCCACTGCTGGTAGTGTGGGACCTCAATGTCATCCTGTGGAAGCTCATGCAAGCTCCCCTTGAGCCTCTGGCGACCTGCCCCCTGAAGTACCTGTCCTGGAAGGTCATCTTCCTGGTGGCACTCACCTCCTCCAGGCGAGTGAGCGAATTGCAGGCGCTTGTGGCTCATGAGCCTTACACCAGGTTCTATAGCAACAGGGTGGTCCTTCGGACGCAACCAAAGTGGTCTCAGCATTTCACTTGAACCAGGAGGCGGTGCTGCCCACCTTCTTCCCCCAGCCTCACGCCTCGAGGGCAGAAGCTTTGTTGCACACTCTGGACTGCAAGCAAGCACTGGACTTCTACATCCAGAGGAAATAGCCCCATCGCCAGTCGACACAACTCTTTGTGTCATTTGATCCTAGCCTCATTTGATAGCAGTCTCCAAGTGTACTCTTTCAAGGTAGATGGCCAACTGCATTAGGTTCGCCTACCAGCAGGCGAGACTTCCCTGAAATGACATGTGACAGCTCATAACATGCAGGCCATGGTGACCTTTGTAGTTAGTCTGTGGTCGGTGTCCTTATTGGACATCTCCTGGGCAGCCACCTGGTCCTCCTCGCACACCTTCGTGGTGCATTACTGTCTGGAGGAGACCTCCTGGAGGGATAGTGCCTTCGGCCAGGCTGTTCTTTGTCATCTCTTTGGGGAATAATGCAACTCCCTCCCTCCAGCCTTCTGTCCCAGCTACCGAGGGTGGCATTGCATCTTTGATGCTGCAGCTGCTGCAGTTCAGACTACCAGCCAACCAGCAACCCCTGCTGCCCTTTACGGTCTGCTTTTTGGGTCATCCGTGGCTTTTACAGGGTTTTTTTTTTTTTGGAAGCCTGTAGTTTGGGAGTCCCATATGTGAGGACTGACTTCCTGCTTGCTCCTGAAGAAAGTGTAGTTACTCACCTGTAACAGGTGTTCTCCGGGGACAGCAGGAATCAGTCCTCACAACCCTCCCTCCTCCCCTAGGAGGAGTTTTTTCTTTTTGTTAGCTTTTTGCCATCTTGTGTATGATGTTGTTATACTGAGGCAAGATGACAACTATAAGCTGGAAGGTGACAATGCATGTGCGGTGTATCTCCCAAAAGCTTTCTTTAAAAGCTGGGGAGTGGATCCGTGCGGGCTCCATTGGCGCCATCACCCATATGTGAGGACTGATTCCTGCTGTCCCCAGAGAACACCTGTTACAGGTGAGTAACTATGCTTTGTACTTGCATTGAAGCAATAAGTAGCAAGTTCATGTCAATCTTAGCCAAGTCTGTCAGTCTTAGCAAAAACATTTAGCCACATTTCAGTAAGAATGCATGGTGTTAGCCAGGATTGATGTGCACTTTAATTGGGAAAAGAAACCCTGAATGCTCAAGAATATAAATAAATTACAAATAATATAGAATGTTGTATTTTTGTAACTTTCTATTTATTACATTTTCAATATACATCCAAGAAGAATTTATACCATAGAAATATTGAGAAATTGCCATAAACTATCAAATAGGAAACATTACAAATCAAACAAGCATTACTCATTAATTAGTCCATACAATGAGGAAAACAAGGAAGGCAACAGGCAATATACTAAAGGATAGGGGTCCAAAAAAGAACCCCATCTCTCACACACTGTAACTAAATCCAGACAGGGCAAGTCTTACACATCAGCCATATGAGATACCACATTAACCCCAAACCCCTCCCTCGCAACAAGGAACTCCAAGAGTTGCCCTGGTTCAAAAAACACAAATGTTTTATCTAAGTAGGAAATTTATGCCACAAGAAGGGAATCTCAAAATAAATTTACCCCCCAGGGAGAGGACCCCTAGGCCACAAGCCTAGAAATTCCTTCCTCCTCTGCTGGGTAACCATTGATAAATCAAGAAAAATGCAAACATATGAACCAAAAAACTGCACATTGAAATTCCTGAAATATGATCGAAGATTTAGACTTATCAGGTTCCAAAGCTAGGGTTACAAGCAGGGTAGTACACTCAGTAATTACTTCCATAGAACTCTCCAAGAACCCTGTCAGATCTACAAGAGATCGAGAGGGATCACTAGAACCCATCCCCCAAGAACCAGGGCCCAAGGACAGATACTGAGCCTGCACGAAAGGGGGCAAGTTTTCTAGAGGCAACGTAAGTACCTCCTGGAAATACTTCTGTACCATCTTCAAGGCAGAGAGAACAGGGGATTTAGAAAAATTTAACAAACATAAGTTATTCCTACGGACTTGATTATCCAAATGTTCGGTCTTTCTCACTAGCGCAGTTCTGTCTTTAACTTGGGAAGCATGCAGACAACGAAGTTGCAACAACTCCTTTTCCATACGAGTTATCTTCCCTGCTTTCTCTTCCTGACACCGAGAAACCTCAACAGAATTTATTCTCAACATTCCATTCTCACGGACCCAACAGCAGTTTGAAGAGAGGTGTTCATTGAGGTTAAGGCATCCCATTGAGGCTAAGGCATCCCATAGCACTTCCAAAGTAATACTGCCATTCCGGGGGCCACCGGAATTTGGACAACTCCACCTCTAGCTCCTGTGGGGTCCACAGACACTGGGACAGATATACCCGCTGATCCACCAACACTCTTCAAGCGAACAGGAGAGGAAGACGCACCAGAGTGCACAGCCGCAGATTCCTCTTCACACACCCCCCCCCCCCCGCAACGTGCTCATCGGCAAACAGGGGGGAAAGCACTCCATCAGCTGCCAGATTACTTCTGGGTCTCCATGGAGAGGGGGGGTGCTGCTCCGGAAAGAGCCATACCTCCAATGCGCCCAGGATCGCCGACGAATAACTCAGCAGCCCTGTTGAAGCTGCCGTTCCAGCCGCCGGAAAAGAAAAGCCACACTCCATCAGAATCCTTTGCCCAGATACGCTGTTCCCAGCCGAGCCCAAGGGTAGTCTGGCTTGCTTTCACTTGCAGCACCCCATGGCTCCAGCAAACTATCTCACCGGGCACAGGAACAACAATTAAGTTAAACCAACTTCCCGACGGCACTCCCTGCCACCAGCTTGTCTCAGAGTGTTATATTTTCTTTTTCATTTTGTCTCAAGGTTGAGTGAGCAGATGGCAACTACTGTTTAAGCAACATTTTGATTAATTTATTTAAGAGCATAAATACCATACTGGGTCAGACCAAGGTCCATGCAATGGCCAATCTAGGTCACAAGTACCTGTCGGGTTCCCAAAAAGGTACATAGGTTCCACAATGCTTGTCACGAGGTAAGCAGTGGATTTCCTGGGTCCTCTTTTATAATGGTTTATGGACCCTTTCTCCAGGAACTTGTCCAAACCTTTTTTAAACTCAGCTACATTAATAGCTTTTACTACATCCTCCAGTAATAAATTCCAGAATATGATTATATGTTGAGTGAAAAAAGTATTTTCTCTTATTAGTCTTAAATGTAGCTTCATTGCATGTCCCCTGGTCTTTCTACTTTTTGATGGAGTAAACAACCGATCTATGTTTACCCATTCTACTCCATTAGTTGATAGACCTTTATCATATCTCCCTTCAGCCGTCTCTTTTCCAAGTTGAAGAGCCCTAATCTTTTAAGCCTTTCCTCACAGGGATATCTTTCCATCCCCCTTACCATTTTGGTGGCTCTTCTCTGTACCTTTCTAATTCTGCTATATTCTTTTAAGGATATGGCGGCCAGAACTGCACATAATTTTCAGGGTGCAGTTGCACCATTGAACAATAGACGGGCATTATAATATCATTTGTTTTATTCTCCTTTACTTTCCTTATGATTTGTAGTAATCTATTTGTTTTCTTGGCCGCCACTGCACACTGGGCAGAGGGTTTCAACATATTATCTACAATGATGCCTAAATCCTTTTCCTGGGTGGTAGTTCCTAATGTGGAACCTTGCATCGCGTAACTGTAGTTTGGGTTGTTCTTTCCTAGGTTGATAACTTTTCACCTGTCCACATTAAATATCATCTGCCATTTGGACAGTTAGTCTTCCAGTTTATACGTTATGGTCAACATTATTGACACCCTTGCATTTTAGGTATGTTGTGTTCAGTGTCTTGAGAAATAATTGGAAATATTCCAACTGTACTTCGTCATAATATTTTAATAGTATGCTCAAAGATATACAGCAAAAAAAAGATATCTGCGCAATGTAGACATAGTAATTTTTCAGAAAAAAACAAAATATGACCTGAACAGAATTACATCAAGCTTAGGTGTTGTTTAATACTATCTTGGAAGCCCAGATCAGCTGTATTCCACACTTTTAGAAAAGTGGAAGAAAGTCCAAAAAACTGCCAGCATGGTTTAAAGGTGAGGTCAGAGAGGCTGTTGCCAAAAAAGCATCTTTCAGGAAATGGAAAAAGGAGCTAAATGACAAAAACTGGAAACAACACAAGCAATAGCAAGTTGGATGCAAGGCATTGATAGGCAGACAAAGAGAGAATTTGAGAAGAATCTTGCTGTGGAAGCAAAAATGCATAATAAAGACTTTTTCAAGTACATTCGTAGCAAAAAACCTATGAGAGAGTCAGTTGGACCATTAGATGATAGAGGGGTAAAAGGGGCACTAGAACAGGACAAGGCCATAGCACTGACTGAATTCTTTGCTTCGGTCTTCACTGAGGAAGATGTAATGTTACCTATGACTGAAATGGTATTTAAAGGAGATGCTGCAGAAGAATTGAAAGCAATATCGATACACCGGGAAGATGTTTACAAGTTTTTGATAAATTGAAGAGTAGCAAATCACCTGGACCAGATGGTATACATGAAAGAACTGAAATATGAGCTTGCAGACCTACTATTAGTAATCTGTGAACTATCATTAAAATCATCTGTAATACCTGAAGATTTGAGGATGGCCAATGTAATGCCAATTTTTAAAAAGGGTTCCAGGGGTGATCTGGGAAACTACAAACTGGTGAGCCTGACATCAGCACTGGGAAAATTGGTGGAAACCATCGTAAAGAACAAAATTACTGAACATGTAGATAGTCATGGCTTAATGGGAGACAGCCAATATGGCTTTAGCCAAAGAAGGTCTTGTCTTACTAATCTGTTATGTTTTTTTGAAGGTGTGAATAAACAGGTAGACAAAGGTAGGTCGGTTGATATGTGTATCTGGACTTTCAGAAAGCCTTTGACAAGGTCCCTCATTAGAGACTTTTGGCAAAATTAAAAAGTCATGGGATAGGAAGCAGTGTACTATTGTGGATCAGGAACTGATTCAAAGATAGAAAGCAGAGGGTAGGGCTAAATGGCCAATTTTTCCAGTGGAGAAAGGTCAATAGTGGAGTCCCCCAGGGATCTGTGCTGGGTCCTCTGCTTTTTAGCATCTTAATAAATGACCTGGAATGGGAATAAAGAGCGATGTTATCAAATTTGCAGATGACACAAATCTATTCAAAGTTGTTAAAACCCATGAGGATTTTGGAAAATTGCAAGAGGATCTTGATAAATTGGAAGACTGGGCATCCAAATGGCAGATGAAATTTAATGTGGAGAAGTGCAAAGTTATGCACCTTGGAAAGAAAAACCCAAACTATGGTTACACGATGCAAGGTTCCACATTAGGAACCACCACCCAGGAAAAAGATTTAGGCGTCATCATGGATAACATGTTGAAACCCTCTGCCAAGTGTGCAGTGGCGGCCAAGAGAGCAAATAGAATGCTAGGTATCATAAGGAAAGGAATGGAGAATAAAGCAAAGGATATTCTAATGCCTCTGTATCATTCCATGTTGCGACCACACCTTGAATATTGTGTGCAATTCTGGTCACCATATCTTAAAAAGGATATAGCATTATTAGAAAAGGTAAAGAGAAGAGCCACCAAAATGGTAAAGGGGATAGAAGGATACTCCTATGAAGAGAAGCTAAAAAGGTTAGGGTTCTTCATCCTGGAAAAGAGACGGCTGAGGGGAGATATGATAGAAGTAGTCTTTTTAGTAGACACGGGAGCTGCCCGGACATCCTTAAATTATATACCAGAGGGAATGAGAATAACAAATCAGAAGCTTACAGTCTCAGGAGTAAACGGAGAGGGTTTTTCGGTCTCAATATTTGAGCCCACCCTGTTAAAAATGGACCATGAGGAGATAGAGGGACAGTTGTTGTATATCCCAGAAGTAGGGAGTAATCTATTAGGAAGGGATATGATTACACAGTTAGAAATAAAGGTGAAAGACAGCCAAATCATTGTAGAAATGGCTGTCCTCACCGAAGAAGAAGAGAGTCAAATAGACCCTATAGTCTGGGCAAGGGAAGGAAATAGGGGAGGATTGAATATCCCGCCATTGAAAGTTGAACTGAACAAGGAAGGCGAAGTAGTGCGCCAAGAACAATATCCCATTTCGTTGAAAGGTCGTAAGGGCCTCCATCCTGTTATAAGAAGTTTGTTAAAAGATGCACTGTTAGAACCATGCATGTCCCCATTTAATACTTCCGTCTTGCCAGTAAGAAAACCAGATGGATCATATAGGTTAGTACAGGATTTGAGGAGACTGAACCAAATAGTACGGATAAGGCACCCAGTGGTACCAAACCCCTACACAATACTAAGTAAAATACCCCATGAGCATAAATAGTTTAGTGTTATAGATTTGAAGGATGCATTTTGGTCCTGTCCCCTGGAACCAAGTAGTAAGGACATGTTTGCCTTTGAATGGGAAGACCCCAATACTGGTCGGAAACAACAGTTCCAGTGGACAGTGTTACCCCAAGGGTTTACGGAATCACCTAATTTGTTTGGACAAGTGCTGGAACAAGTGTTAAAAAAGTTTCTACACCATCCGGCGTAACTCTTTTGCAATATGTAGATATTCTTTTAATATCAGGGAAAAAGAAGACCCAAGTAAGTGAAGCAACCAATGCTCTATTAGAGTTTCTGGGAAGACCAGGGTTCCGGGTTTCCAAGACTAAATTACAATTTGTAGAGAAGGAAGTAAAATACCTTGGATATCTAATTAGTGAAGGAAAAAGGAGAATAGGTTTAGAACGAATAAAAGGGATTACAGATTTACCCCTACCTAGGACAAAGAGGGAACTAAGGAAGTTCCTAGGACTAACCGGGTGTTGTAGATTATGGATAGACTCATATGCCCAAAAGACTAAGGGATTATATTCAAAATTGTTAGAAGAGCAACCTAACATTATAATTTGGGAAGAAGAAGAGAAAGAGTTGGTTAAGGATTTAAAACGGAGCTTGGTAGAAGCTCCGGTCCTGGCCTTACCCTCACTGGACAAACCTTTTCATTTGTTTGTTACTGTAAATGGGGGGGAGTAGCCTTAGGGGTCCTCACTCAAAAATGGTCAGAGAAGAGACAACCAGTAGCATATTTATCTAAAATCTTAGATTCAGTGTCTAGGGGATGGTCAGAATGTGTTCAAGCAGTAGCGGCAACAGCCCTATTGGTAGATGAGAGTAGGAAATTGACATTCGGAGGGGCCTTGGTAGTAAGTACCCCACATCAAGTGAGAACCATCTTAACCCAGAGGGCTGGGAGGTGATTCATGAATCCTGAAATATGAAGCAATATTAATGGAAAAAGATGGCCTAGTGTTGACCACAGATCAGTGTTTAAACCCAGCTGCCTTCCTATGGAGTGGAACGGGTAAATGTAGATCGATTGTTTACGTCATCAGAATATAAAAAGACTAGGGGACATGCAATGAAGTTACAGGGTAACCTATTTAAGACTAATAAGAGCAAATAAATATTTTTAGTAGTAGTGCATATATGTGGTGTGATGGTAAGGGGTGTATGTGTGTTCTTGTATGTGGTGTGGGGATAAGGAATGTGTGCATGCCTACATATGTGGTTGTGGGTGGGGATGGGGGTGGGGGAGGATGCCTCTTGGGATATAGACATTCTGGTCATCTGGTCCCTTCCCACATGCACTTTTTCCTGTGCTTTTCCCTTCAGTGCCTCTCCCACCCGTCATCTGTTCTCCTTCCAGGATTCTCTTCCTTTGTCCCTTTCCTCTGGCGCTCTCACCCCCTATCCTTTATTACTTTCTCCTACTACTGCTAATCATTTATATAGCACTACAGGGTGTATGCAGCGCCGTACATATAAATGTAAGACACAGTCCCTGCTTATCAGAGCTTACAATCTAATAAAGATGAAAAAACATTGCAAAACTGGGGACTAGAGTATGGCAAGATACACATAAGTAGTGGACAACATAATGAGGAGCATTAAGATCCAAAAGCAGCCTCAAAGAGGTGGGTCTTCAGCCTGCACTTGAATACAGCCAGAGAAGATTATCCCCTTGCCATCTCTGTCCCTCTGCCCATCCATGCTCCCATTTGACACACTCATCTGCTCTCTTCCCCATGTAACCTGTTGGCTGGAGATGGGCTTCCCGACAGCAGGCAGCTGTTTTCTGGGCCACGTTCACAACCTGCAATGCTACCTCTGCCAGTGGGGGGCAGGGTCCCTGCTGTCAGGTGACTCAGATCTTCATCAGAATCACAGCCTGCAGCATATCTTCTGCCCCACTGGTACTTAAACCTAGTGCTGCTTGCATCCTGTTAGAAGCGTAAACAAACCTATGCATATGGATGGATAAAACAGACATGTGGCTGGAGGCACCACAATAGATGCTATCATTATGGCAAAACTTGCCTAATAAAGGGAATGGAAGACTCTTCTATGAGGAAAGGTTAAAGAGGTTAGGGCTTTTCAGCCTGGAGAAGAAACAGCTGAGGTGGAAGATATGCTAGAGGTCTATAAAATCCTGCAAATCAATTGTTTAATCTTTCAAAAAGTACAAAGACTAGAGGACATGCCATGAAATTGTAAAGTTGTTGTTAAGTGCTTCAGAGTAGTACATTTAAAAAAAAATAGGAGAAAATATTTTTTCTTTCAACGCACAAACTTTGGAATTTGCTGCCAAAGGATGCGGTAAAAGCATTTAGTATAGCTGGGTTTAAAATAAGGTTGGATGTATTCGTGAAGGGAAAATCCATACATCATTAAGGTATACAGAGAAAAGCACTGCTTATCCCTGCAGATAGGTAGCATGGAACTGACTACTTTTAGGATATCCAAAAATAAAGAAAGGTATATGTCCCTCCAAATGTACTGAGAGATTACTTGATCACAATCTGCCGCTATCAAACATAGCTCATACTACCAACTTAGAAAACAAAAAGAACTCGTGGTCTCAGACTAAGAATAGCACCACTTCAGGGTATTTTCACCTTTTTGAAGATTTTGTACTCTAGCGCATCAATGACCACTACAGTTCTTAATCAAAATTGTAATTTGAAGCAGTTCTTGTCAATAATCAAAATTTCTCTCAATACTTTTTCAAATTTTGTAGAGATTAAACTTGTCTCAAATGTGCTTATCTTTAGACAGGTTAACGAACATCCCCGCTTTCGCGTTTCAATTCTTCGTCAGGGGGTTTTATGTGTTCGCAATTCAGCACTATCTGCGGATAGAGTATATAGTTTTTAAATTATGTCCTTGTATTTGCCTAGCACTATTCACACACTCAGGATGTTCAAAAATGATGTGCTCTTACCATTAATTTGTCTTATCAAACAACTTGTAACAATGTGCGGTCATATAGCTGATTTCTTCTAGCTTACCGGTTTCTTTAGACGCCGCGCATGCATACCGTGATGTCTACTGGGATTTAAAGAATTAACCAATGACACATGCTTACGTCAGAAGGTTGGAGTCTCCTATGTCAGTCCTAATACAGAGCGAACTCTAGAAAGCAATAAACTAAATACATGCTCTCCACTCAATCATGTTATTTAAACCTCCTGGAGCAATGGATTGTAATCTGTAGATCCAAATCTGTTCTTGGATCAACAATGTTTGCACTCTGGACTTGCCAGCTCTTCCGGCTGCCACCCAATCAATACCAAAACATCTTAACTCCTCAAATGCATGATGGTACTGTGTGCAATGCGCTACCAACGGAGCTTCTTGTACATTACATTTGAGTCTGCTCCGATGTTCATTCATACGAACTCGAAATTGCCTTGTAGTTTTACCAATATACAACAGGCCACATGGACAACGAATGCCATATACTATGTGGTCAGAAGTACACGAAGTGGATTTTCTCAACTCATAGGTTCGTCCATGATACTCAAAACTTGTGACCTCTTCAGAGATAGAACAAATTGTAGAATTACCACATCTCTTGTGTTCTGTTGCTCTATCTCGAACATCTGTCGAGATTGCCCTTAATCTTGCTGGGCTGTTTTTCTTTTAAGTTTTGATGTCGTGTCCAAACGCAACGTATAGTTTTATTTTGTAACCCAGGGAGAATACTTAACACATTCTGATGACGTTTCATGATGCGCTTAATGTTGCCACTAAGTGGAGAAAATTTAGTGAAGAAATTGATAGTGATGAAATTGATATGGTCATCCTCCATTACTACATCCTCCATCCTGCTTCAAATTACAATTTTGATTTAGAACTGTAGCAGTCATTGATGCGACAGAGCACAAAATCTTCAAAAAGGTGAAAATACCCTGAAGTGGTGCTATTCTTAGTCTGAGACCACGAGTTCTTTTTGTTTTCTAAGTTGGTAGTATGAGCTATGTTTGATAGCGGCAGATTGTGATCAAGTAATCTCTCAGTACATTTGGAGGGACAATATACCTTTCTTTATTTTTGGATAACCAAAACCCTCTGTTAAATCGACCCATAAATATTGTGTAGTACTTTTAGGATATGCCAGGAACTTATAGGATACTGGGCTTAATCGACCTTTGGTCTGACCTAGTATGGCAATTATTATATTCTTAAAAAGAGAAGCTGATAATGCCTCTGTAGAGGTCATTGGTGAAATCTCAACTTGAATATTTCCATTTCTAGAGGTCCTACCTCTGACAGGATATAGATAGGCTGGAGGCAGTTCAGAATAGTCAGAATAGTGTATGGTCAGCCCCAAAAGTCATGAGATGAAACGTAAGGATCTAAATATGTATACCCTAGAGCAGTGATGGCTAACCTTTTTGAGCCCGAGTGCCCAAACTGCCGCACAAAACCAAAGAATTTCCTCAAAGTGCCAGCACGTCAATTAAAGCCTCATTTGCATAAGGTGCCTCATTTGCATAAATATTTGCATAATGTTACCATACACTAACTTTTAGTAAACATGCCTCTTAATGAGTATATGGATAAAGAAAGACTAAAAGGTTTTCTACATTACTATAATCCAGTACCAACCGCCAGGCACATTAGGAACTACTACAAACGCTGCCCATTTAGAACCCATAGCAAACCCGCCGTATCCTAACAGCACTACCAGGACTCACAAAGCACCATACCCTAACTATCAAAAGGCAACACTGCAAATATTAAACCAATACATTTAAGAGAACAACAATACATGACCTACTGGGGAAAGAACAAGTGGCAATGTCAAATAGGAATTATATAAACAGAATACCTCAGCTCAGTTACACATGCAGAACAGACCATCACCAAACAAGGAATCACAATTTAGAAACAGGAAGACAATAATTAAACTGGGAACCCCAAAAGCCAAACTTGGAATATACAACAACACTGTAGAAATAAAACTATAAATTAATTTCCTCTTGTACTAAACAAAGCGCAAAAATTAATGATGCACATTTCCCAGAGCTGACATATTCCAGTTAATAAATTCAAAATAAAGAGATATTTTTCTACCTTTTGTGCATTTTTTTCAGTTGCAATTGTTCCAGCCACTTTCTTCTGGTTTCTTCGTGTCTTCTGCTAACTCTCCATCTGCTGTCCATTTGTCCTTTCTTCTGTCTTGGTTTTTTTTTCCATTCTCTCTCTACATCTGCTTTAACATACTAATCTTTCTCCTTTTGCTCTTTCCTCATTCCTATTTCATCTACTCAAAATTTACCCCTCCATCCTCAATCCCCACTTATTCTCCCAATACCCGGCCAATTGTAGATTTTTTATCCCTCCCACACAAAATATTTTTCCCCTCTCCATTTTACTCTCCCAGCCCCATCCCATTCTAATCCTCCCCCAACACCAGCTCCCTTGTAGTTCCAGCCTCACCCAGCATCCATTCCCTTCTAGTCCCTGCATCAGCCCATTTCCAGTCCTAGCCCATCAGCCCATTTCCAGTCCTAGCAACCCCCCCAACCCAATACCAGTCCTAGCCCCCCCCCCATCAACCCACTTCCAGTCCTAAACCCCCATCACCCCATTTTCAGTTTAAGCCCCCCTATAACCCATTACCAGTCCTAACCCCCATCACCCCATTTCCAGACAGCCCCCATCAGCCCACAGCCCATTAGCAGTCCTACCCCCCTAGCCCATTAGCAGTCCTACCCCCCCCCCGCCCGCCCATTAGCAGTCCTAACCCCCCCTCCCTCCCTCCCTCCCTGCCCATTAGCAGTCCTAACCCCCCCCCCCTCCCTGCCCATTAGCAGTCCTAACCCCCCCCTCCCTCCCTGCCCATTAGCAGTCCTAACCCCCCCTCCCTCCCTCCCTGCCCATTAGCAGTCCTAACCCCCCCCTCCCTCCCTGCCCATTAGCAGTCCTAACCCCCCCTCCCTCCCTCCCTGCCCATTAGCAGTCCTAACCCCCCCTCCCTGCCCATTAGCAGTCCTAACCCCCTCCCTCCCTCCCTCCCTGCCCATTAGCAGTCCTAACCCCCCCTCCCTCCCTCCCTGCCCATTAGCAGTCCTAACCCCCCCCCCTCCCTCCCTCCCTCCCTCCCTCCCTGCCCATTAGCAGTCCTAACCCCCCCCCCCCCTGCACATTAGCAGTCCTAACCCCCCCTGGCAAATTTTTTAAAAAAAAAAGCAGGCTCTGGCTGCTGCCGCGGCAGATTGCAATGTCCCGCGGGGCCCCCTCCGCCCGCTAAGCCCCTCTGCAAGGGCTTTCAGATTCGCGAGGGAGAGCGTCTCCCTCGCGTCTCTGTTAAGCCCGCAGGGGCTTAACAGAGACGCGAGGGAGACGCTCTCCCTCGCGAATCTGAAAGCCCTTGCAGAGGGGCTTAGCGGGCGGAGGGGGCCCCGCGGGACGCTGCATTCTGCCCTTGCCGCGTCCGCGGCAGCAGTCAGAGCCAGCTTTTTCTTTTTTTGCGGACCTTCCCGCGTGCCAGCTGCAGGGCCTTCGCGTGCCACAGCTGGCACGCGTGCCATAGGTTCGCCATCGCTGCCCTAGAGGAAACGAAAGACAGGTAAGCATGATAGACATTCAGATATCTCAATGCTGTAAATCAGACACAGGAAGCAAACGTTTTTTGGAGGAAAGAATGATCTAGAACAAGAAGTTGCAGTATGAATCTTCAAAGGGGTAGATTCAGGAGCAACATCAGAAAATATTTCTTTATAGATGGTGATAAATGCATCAATTTGCCTCTGAATGGAAGTGGTAGGCAAAAAAACAGATGATATTTAAGAAGGTTTGGGATAAATGAAAAAGTGAGAAGTAAGCCAGAGATCAGCTGGAGTCTGTGGCTTCTTTGCAGTTGGCATTCAACTTAGCAGACTAGTTGAGTTGAGTTTTCCTTATTGTCATATATCTCGTATTGTGTTTCTATATAATCAGACAATTTTTCTGGTTGCATGTATAAAATTGACACAAGTTCAGCAATACTTTATTTATTTAGACAGTTTTGTATACCACCTAATCCTTCAGTCAAAGTGGTCACAACACAATTGGAGATACATTTTAACACGAGGGGATATGAGACACATACACTAATACTTACAGGGAACATGGGCAATGGAGGGTTAAGTGGCTTGCCCAAGACCACAAGGAGCACCTGTGGGACTAGAAACCCCAGTCCTTCCGGCCCAAGGTTGCTGTCCTTTAGTAGGATTTGAACCACTGACCACCTGGTCTGTGGTACCTTGCCCCAACCACTAGGCCACGCCTCCCTAAATCTTTATAGGACTGCATGTATACTTTCCTAGCAAATATTTATGTGCCCCCTGTATGAATACATTTTAGACCAGTTTTTTTAATATGACATTCAGGAGCGGTGGTTCTGAAAACTAAAAAGGTTATTGACGGACTTAACTCCTTTGGCCAATTTCACAGGATAAAAAAAAAGAATGTTCATCTCTGCCATATATTAATGTCAGCAGTCTTCAAAGGATAGAAAAAAATAAAACAAGATTATTTTCCTCCAGCTACAAGCAGGATGCTGAATATTTTAGTTCTTATATGAGGCAAGGATTAACATAGTATAAAACCTCAGCAATATAACATATGAATCTGTACAAACTAATGCAATTTGAATTTTGGTACTGATATATAATCAGGTTAACAATTCTTTTTTGTTGATTTTCAAAAATATACATATCGAAGCAGCCGCAATTTCACATGCACTGAGAGATTTTATTTTATATTCAAAATAAGAGTAAAGGACCAATTTGATCTTATTTTGAAATTAAAACTGTATTATATTGTTCGTGACTTATTTCATGTTTTCTTACTTTTCCTATTAGAATATCAAAGAATATCCCAACAACTAAAGATGTCGAACCACTGCTTGAAATTGATGGTGACATAAGGAACTTTGAAGTATTTTTATCTTCACGAACACCAGTATTAGTAGCACGAGATGTAAAAACCTTCTTACCATGTACTGTCAACCTTGATCCAAAACTGAGAGAAATAATTGCAGGTAAGCATGTTTTAATTTTAACTAAAAACTTTAAACTTGGTGTATAGTACTGTAATTTTAATCACAGCAAAAAAGTATTATTTGAAAAATAAATATATAGGTCAAGAAGGATGAGGATTGAGTAAAGGCCCTTGGATTTGTCCCGGAACAGGCCACTGAAGACAAGGACTGTTTCTGAAGAATTATAGCAAAGGCAGATTGGAGTGGATCAAAAATGGGTTGACATGAAAAAACTCAAGACCGTGGGAGGTGAACAGTGCATTGGAGTAGTTTGAATGTGAAAAGGAGGAGGAAGATGGAATGGCATCAGGGCAGGTAGAGTCCAGGGCCAGCTCAACCATCAGACAGAGTAGGCGGTCTGCCAGAATGGCAACTTCATGGGGGACATCAAAGAGCCCCAGGCTATTTAAAGCTGAAGAATAGATTTTGACAGCCAGGGCAGGATGTAAAGGCACCAATACCTTGAACCGACTCTTGGGCCAGCTCTGGTAGGGTCCAGCAAAGATTTTTTGAGTAGTGTGATCCCATCATGTTTGAATGCAGTATGAACAATGGAAGGTGATTGAGGATACAAAGGTAGGGGGGGAGAGAACTGAGGAACTAGATGGATATGTACAAATTTGTTTTATTATAAATGAGCATGAATTTGATGGACTGGTATATATTAATTAAATAAAATAGGTAGTGAGTTTGGCAGAGGAGAGATGATGTGCACTTTCTGTGTGAATTTAGAAAAGGAAGAAAGTGGCAATGGGTACAGAAATGAAATAGGGCAGGCATGTCCAACAGGTAGATCGCGATCTGCCTGTAGATCGCAGAGGGGTCAGAGGTAGATCGCCAGCCCCACTTGGCTCCATCTCTCCAGCAACTCGCCCCATCGCTAGGAGAGAGCTCGTGCCAGCAGGTCATCTGCCGAGGACTTGCCGCCGCTGCTGATCCTTTGCCTGTTTTTTTTCCCTGCCTGTGAGAATCTTGTGTATTGGGGGCACTTGTTGTTTTCGTGCCAATAGTTTGTGGGTACCCCAGGGGGCCGCCGCCTGCACCCCACGACGAGACGCCACAGGCCCGGCATCATACCTGGTCTCCTGCCTCTCAGAATCACCCATTCCTGCCCCCGCCCCAACACCCCTTAGAAGTGTGTTATATACCAGGCGATATCCATTTGCCCGGGCTTTACCTGAATACACTTACCGTATTAGTTGTGTCGTGTGCTGGTCGTTGGTCGCTTTATAGTTCGCTTTCATTAAACGTTTTCGGGCAGACACAATAAAGTGTCAAGAATTTGGTGATTTTGGCGGGCTTTTCCAATTTTGTTCTAACTTGCCTTTGCCTTGCCTTCGAATTGGTTGCAACCACTGTGACTTTTGCTTGCCTCTGCAATTTTATTTTGCCTAGCCTTTGCGTTGATTCTACACTGCAATTTTATTTCACCTTGCCTTTGCGTTGATTCTACACTTGTGTGCAGAATTTATTAAATCACGTGTGGTGGTATTTGAACTTGTTTGCCGGTATTTGATTTCATCTGGTTTGCTAGACAGGTGTTTGAGGTTTTTTTGATGATTGTTTGGTGGTATTTGATTATTGGTGCCAGTATGATGAATTCTTATTTTTACTTTTAGAACTGCATGTGTGGTTTTGTCATCTCCAGTCCTTGTATTGCACATCATCCAGAGGTCTTCAGTTCCTGTTGATCTTTAATACTTTGGGACAGTGACAGTTTTGGAACAGATTCAGCCAGTGTTTATACTAACTTAGCAGATTTGGCCTTCTTACATCCAGCCACCCCAGTATAACAAAGATGAGTGTTCCAAAGAAGAGCAAAACCTACCACTTTCATGATGAATGGGAAATGGACTACTTCTTCATCATAGTGAAAGACAAGTGGTGTTATCTAATTTGTAACTCCCCAGTATCCTTGCCCAAAAAGGGTAGTCTGGAACATCATTATAAGGCTCTGCATAGCAATAAGTTTGATGCTGATTTTCCACCCAAAAGTGAAATTCGTAAACTGAAGCTCAAAGAACTTAAATTGAAATTGGCTACTCAGCAACAGTTGATGGCGAAGCCAAGGTCACATTCGGTCAATGCAACCATAGCATCCTTTAAGGTCAACAACCTGATCGCAAAGAAATGCAAACCTTTCACTGAAGAGGAATTTGTAAAAGATTGTTTTCTTGAAGCAGCTGACAATCTTTTTAAAAATAAGAAAGAGATCATAGCTGCTATTCAAGATGTACAAGTGTCAAGAAACACCGTTGTGCGGCGAATAGAAAAGATGTGTGGAGACACAACTGAACAATTGTTGGAGGATGTTTCAAATTGTGTTGCTTTCTCACTCCAACTGGATGAATCTACAGACATAAGAGACATAGCCCAGTTACTAGTCTTTATCCGGATGGTTTTTGAAGACTTCAGTGTTAAAGAAGAACTACTTGGAATGATTTCTTTAAAAGGGAGAACTACAGGTTAGGGAATATTCAATTCTTTCCATTCTTTTGTGACAAAGTGTAATCTTCCATTGCATAGACTTGTTTCCATCACTACTGATGGAGCAAGAGCAATGACAGGTGGGGTTAACGGTTTCATAGCCCTCTGTAGAAAGCATGACGACTTTCCAGATTTCCTTTCTTACCACTGCATCATTCACCAGCAAGTTTTGGCAAGCAAGAGACTCAATACAAAGACTGTCATGGACATCACTTTCAAAATTGTAAATTCAGTTTGTGGAAGATCACTTCAAAGATGGCTTTTCAATCTTACTCTTGATGAAGGGGCAGCAGAAATCATTTTGCACACAGATGTAAGGTGGCTAAGTAGGCACAAATTTCTGCAAATTTTTGTGATTTGCTGAATGAAATAATTTTTTTGAAGGAGAGGGGAGATGACCAAGCAGAGTTGGAAGATGAGGAGTGGTTATGTGATCTGGCATTTCTCGCTGACTTTACAGGCAAACTAAGTGATATGAACCTTGGTCCATATCGAGGTAAAAACAAATGCATTGGTGAGATGATGAGTACAGTTTCATCCTACAAGAGCAAATTTGAGCTAATGATGACTGACCTTGCAAACAACACTTTTGATCATTTTCCTAATATGCAGGACCATCTGGGACAATATCCAAATTTTGTTTTTCAGAACGAGAAGTATGTGACAGAAATTTATTTATTTATTTATTTATTTAACTATTTCTTTTATACCGCCCCTTCCAGAGATCAAGGGCGGTTTACATATAACAAGTTAACAGTCATGTACACAGTTTGTATACATTTTACATAGAACATAGAACAATAGAAATCAACTATTTACATTAAACAGTAAATATAACATTTATAGGTATTAAAGCAAACACATTAAACTTTATACAAATGAATATTTACGGTGTGTGTGGTGTGTGGGGCAGGAATTGGTGTAGGTGCTGGAATTTAGTTCCTTTTTTCGTCTTCAAGGTGTGAGGGGGGGAAAAGTCTTGTGGTTACATTGTTGGGTTAGGGGATTAAGGGAGTTTGTGTATGTGTGACCATGTTTGTTGTGGAGCTGGCTTTGGGGGTATAGGGGATTTCGAAGTGTTCAGTGAACAGGTAGGTCTTTAATTCTTTTATGAATTGGGTGAGGTCTCTTATGGTGCGAAGTTCAATAGGGAGGTCGTTCCAGAGTGTAGGGGCAGTGAATGAGAATGCTCTGGAGCTAGTGGAATTCTTAGTTTTACGGATGGCTTTTGGTATGATGAGGGAGTGGGCCGCGTTCTGTCTGAGGGTCCTTGTCGATGTTGGAGATTGCAGTAATGTGGATAGGTGTGAAGGGGTTATGTCATTTATGAGTTTATAGGTTGTTAGGATAATCTTATATTTGATTCGGCTGTTTATAGGGAGCCAGTGGAGTTCCAGCAGTATTGGGGTTACGTGGTCTGTTAGGCGAGCTTTAGAGATTACCTTTGCACAGATGTTTTGTGCTCTTTGGAGAAGGTATATGCTTTTTTGGGGGAGGCCTATTAGGAGACTATTGCAATAGTCGAAGTGTGGGGTGATCAGTGTACTTACTACGGATCTAAAGTCTTGTGTTTCAAGGAGTGGCCTTAGGTGCTGAATAGTTTTGAGTTTATAGAAAATGGTTTTTACTATTTGTTTTATGTGTGGTAGCATGGTGAGGGTGTGGTCTATTATTACTCCTAAGTATTTTACCTGTTTTCTGACGGGTATGGAGGTTTTGTTGATTGTGATTGTTTCTGGGTATGTGTTCTCAGTCGTGGGTGGTCTTGTCACAAACATTGCCTCAGTTTATATGAGGTTTATGCTAAGGTGGTTAGTTTCCATCCAGGAGGAGGTCTCAGCCATGCATTTGGATAGCGAGTCATATGTAGGGTTTTTAGCATTTATGGGGATAGCTAACATGATGTCATCGGCATATATAAAATGGTTAATCCTGTGTTTTTTAAATATGTCTGTTATCGGTTGCAGGTACAAGTTAAATAAGAGGGCTGAAAGGGCTGATCCCTGGGGTATTCCCTGTCCTTGAGGGAATGTTTCTGATGCTTGTTGGTCAATTTGGACTCGTATTAATCTATGTGAAATATAGGATTTGAACCAGTTAAGGACAATCCCGCCTATTCCTAGGTTTTCTAATCTGTTGATCAGTGTCATGTGATTAATGTTATCGAAGGCGGCAGAGATATCTATAAATAGGAGTAAGAAGCCTTGATGTTTGTCATCTGTGCCCTTGATGAGGAAGTCCATAAGGGTGATTAGGAGGGTTTCTACTCCATGGAATGGGCGGAAACCAAATTGGTGTGAGTCAAGGGGTTTGTGTTCATCAATGTGTTCTTGTAACTGAATTTGAATTGTTTTCTCTATTATTTTGGCTATGAATGGAATGCTGGCTATGGGTCTGTATGAATTCGGGTCTTTTGAGTCGAGCTTATTATTCTTTATTATTGGTCGGAGTGTTGTGAGTTTTAGGGCATCAGGCATGATGCCCTGTGAAAGGGATTGGTTAACGATGTATTGTATATTTACCACCAGTTCATCTCTTGCACTCTTAATCCATGACACGGGGCATGGATCGAGTGGGGAAGTGGTGGTGTTTATCATAGTTATGATTTTGAGGAGTTGTTTTTGTTCTACCAACTGGAAACTTGTCCATTCATGTGAGATTTTCGTGTTTGATAATACAGGAGTTGAGGTAGTGGTTTTGTTTTTTAGTTTTTCTGCAAAATGTTTTGCTAGTGTTTGTATATTTATTGCTTGTTGTTTAGGTTCGGTGTTATTAGTTTTGGTTAATGTTTTTACTATCGCGAATAACTCCCTTGGGCGGTTGATGGATGAATTTATTACTTTGGAGTGGTAGTCTCTTTTTGATTTGTTAATTGCGTTTTTGTATTCCATAAGTAAGAGCATATATTGGGATTTGTTTTCATCAGATTTTAGTTTTCTCCATCTCTTTTCTTGTCTCCTCAGTTGTTTTTTTAGTTTTGACAGCTCTTTTGTGAACCATTTTTCTGTCTTTTTTGTTTGTTTGTGTAAGACTTGTGTGTGGACAGCTGCTTTTTGAATAGTTAGAGTTGAGTTGATGTCTGGTGAGCTTGTGTCTAGTTTGGGTAGTACTTTATCGAGGAATGTGTCTTTGTCAAAGCGTACGAAGCGTGATGTATGTGGAGTTGTGCTCCCGTTGTTTTTTGGGATTTGTGCTGGTAGCTGGATTTTGATAAGATGGTGGTCTGACCAGGGTACTTCAGTTATACTCGGAGTGGTATGTAGTAAGTGACTGTAGAGTGTGGCTGGGAGGAAAATTACATCAAGTATGTTACCTTTTTTGTGCGTAGGAGCATGTATTATCTGTGTGAACCCCATTTGTGACATAGCGTCTATGAAGTTATCTGACTGTGAATGGTTCAGTGATGGAAGGTTCAAGTCCCCAAGGAGTAAAAGTGGTTTGCTTTGTGATGCTGTACATGCAAGTTCTAGGATAGGGGAGAGGTTTTTCTGATCGGATGATGGGGGTCTGTAGATGAGGGTGAGAGCCATAGTTTTATTTTCTATGTTAATGATGTCCATTCCATCTATATTATTTAGGTTTGTTAGGGTGAATTTTAGGTAATTTTTGGTGAGAATCATTACACCCCCTCCTCTTTTTATATTCCTTTGGCAATTGAATATGTCATATTGATATGTGGTTAGCTGGTTTAGTAGTATAGTGTCTGTAGGTGAGAGCCATGTTTCAGTAATACAGATAATGTCAGGGGATGTATCGTTAATTATGTCATTAATTATAGGTATTTTGTTTCTTATGGATCGTATGTTTATTAGGATGAGTTGTAGTTTGATGTTTGTATTGTCATTTTGGTCAATTTTATCATTTATGGGTTGTTGCTTTATTTGGATGAGGCGGTGATGGCGTTTGTGTGAAGTGTGGCGCGAGTGGTGATCATGAGAGTTTGTGTATGTAGAGCTATATATTGGGTTCTGGTATTGATTGTACGTGATTGGGAAATTATTATAAGGGTTCCGGTTATGATTGTAGATGATTGGGATGTTATTGTATGGATTTTGGTTGGTTTTGTAAGTGTATATGTGTTGAGTTAGGAGGGTTATTAAGAAGAGAGTGAAAAGGAGATTTGTAATCTTAGTAGGAGACATTTTGTTCATTTTATGAGGTAATGGGTAGAGTGGGAGGGAAGTAGTTGGAGGTATGTAGTTGGAGGGAGGGAAATTATTACTGTTAATAGTATCTCAAGCTAACAGTGCAGGGAGGGTATTTACTACTGGCAACAGTGTCTTGTAATAGCAATGCAAGAAGAGATAATTACTACTGATTGCCGTGGGTAAATATTACTAGCAATAGTAACTCACAATGATCATCACTGGTAACAGTATCTCACAATGATTTCTACTGGCAAGAGTATCTTATAATAATTACTGCTGGCAAATGTATCTCACCATGGTCAATACTCACAACAGTATCTCACAATAAATTACTACGGGCAAGAGTATCTTACAATAATTACTGCTGGCAAATGTATCTCACCATGATCAATACTCACAACAGTATCTCACAATAAATTACTACTGGCAAGAGTGTCTTACAATAATTACTGCTGAAATAGCTTCTCACAATAATCAATACTGGCAACAGTATCTGACAATGATCAATACCGGCAACAGTATCTCACAATAATTACTATTGGCAACTGTATCTCATAGTAACAGTGTAAGAGGGGTAGTTATCATAGGTAGCAGTATCTCACAATGATCACTACTGGCAATGGTATTTAATAAGTTGTTGTATTCTTGTTGTACGATTACATTCCTTGTTTGTCTCTATCAGGCCTCAACATACAACCACTCGAAAAGTACCTTAAAAGTCCATGCAAGTAGCTCCGAATTGGGTGAGTGAAGCTGGTGCTGTTACCTTATTGCCGGCGGCTCTATTCCCGACTGAGGATAGGTGCCGCTGGTGGCAAGAGTTCTTCTGGTGCTCCTTCTCTCAGTCCCCGCCTAAGGGCCACGCCAAAGGGCCCTCTGGCGAGGCCCTCAGGCGCGGGCCCGACCAGGCGCGGGCCCGCCTGGCGGCGGCTTCTTTTATGCGGTCCGCTGCTGCTCCTCCCCCTCGCACAGCCCCGACTGGGCTGGAGGGGCTTCACAAGCAGGCCGGATGGCCTGGCGGCGTTGCTTTCCCCGATCAGGGGAAGAAGATGGTGGAGAGGCTTTCCCGCCGGCGGCGGCTTCTTTTATGCGGTCCGCTGCTGCTCCTCCCCCTCGCACAGCCCCGACTGGGCTGGAGGGGCTTCACAAGCAGGCCGGATGGCCTGGCGGCGTTGCTTTCCCCGATCAGGGGAAGAAGATGGTGGAGAGGCTTTCCCGCCGGCGGCGGCTTCTTTTATGCGGTCCGCTGCTGCTCCTCCCCCTCGCACAGCCCCGACTGGGCTGGAGGGGCTTCACAAGCAGGCCGGATGGCCTGGCGGCGTTGCTTTCCCCGATCAGGGGAAGAAGATGGTGGAGAGGCTTTCCCGCCGGCGGCGGCTTCTTTTATGCGGTCCGCTGCTGCTCCTCCCCCTCGCACAGCCCCGACTGGGCTGGAGGGGCTTCACAAGCAGGCCGGATGGCCTGGCGGCGTTGCTTTCCCCGATCAGGGGAAGAAGATGGTGGAGAGGCTTTCCCGCCGGCGGCGGCTTCTTTTATGCGGTCCGCTGCTGCTCCTCCCCCTCGCACAGCCCCGACTGGGCTGGAGGGGCTTCACAAGCAGGCCGGATGGCCTGGCGGCGTTGCTTTCCCCGATCAGGGGAAGAAGATGGTGGAGAGGCTTTCCCGCCGGCGGCGGCTTCTTTTATGCGGTCCGCTGCTGCTCCTCCCCCTCGCACAGCCCCGACTGGGCTGGAGGGGCTTCACAAGCAGGCCGGATGGCCTGGCGGCGTTGCTTTCCCCGATCAGGGGAAGAAGATGGTGGAGAGGCTTTCCCGCCGGTGGCGGCTTCTTTTATGCGGTCCGCTGCTGCTCCTCCCCCTCGCACAGCCCCGACTGGGCTGGAGGGGCTTCACAAGCAGGCCGGATGGCCTGGCGGCGTTGCTTTCCCCGATCAGTTCTGTTATCCAGGAATTCAAAAATAGATTCTGTGACTTCCAAAAAACTGGAACAGTTGTGGAGTATTTGTCATACCCATTCAAAGTAGATGTGGACATTAAAGAAACTGCAGCTGTTATCAGTAAAAATTACTCATTGAACAAGCCATCTCTTGAAAACGAAATATTAACCCTTAAAAATGACTTTTTTCTCAAGACCCGTGCTGAGCAAGAATCGTTTTAGAAGCTAGTGCCTAGAGACAAATCTCCCAACTTGAGAAGATGCAGTGAAGCTGTACACTCCTGTTTCGGTTCAATTTATTTGTGTGAATCTGCGTTTTCCCATCTGAAAATGACAGAGTACACAACGTTCCAACATGACAGATGAACATCTGCAGGATTCCCTGAGACTGGCCTTCACACAATATTCACCCAACTTCAAAAAGCTGGTGGATGAAATGCAGGCTCAGATGTCTCACTAATGAGCAAGAGCGAAATATTAAAGATTGTGCAAGATCAGTCTGGATCAATACTCAACCTAAATTTAACACACATTACTCAATAAAAGTTAACGAAAGTTTAAAAAAAAAAAAAAAAGTACTTTCCATTTCCCCTCGCAGTTCTTACTGGATCTTCGTCTCTGTTTTGTTTTTGCTTAATTTGCTTAACAGCTGATCACATCCAAGTAAATGACAAGGTTTATTAAAAATGTGGGGGGGGGGAATCCTCCAACTTCATTGGGTTAAAATTTAATTTGAAACTAATTTGAAACTTAATTTTCATGGTGGCAGATCACCGGCACTTTTGGCCGGAAAAAGTAGATCAAGACCTGTTCGAAGTTGGACATTTTATTTATTTAAACGTATTTCTATACCGCGTTATCCTGCAATCAAGGTGGACATGCCTGAAATGGGGGGAAGGGAGATGGAGGTGATCTGGTGGAAAACTCAAGATCGACCTTATAAAACTTATCCTGATATTAGCCATAACTTGGGCAGACAGTGGTGGGGGTGGGGGTGGGGGGGGGAGGGCTTGGAGATAGAGGCACTTTGAAGAGGAAGTTGAATGTGGCAGAGACAACAAGGGTCGGAGGCAAGGAAGTTGTCAGATGGGCATAGCAATCTTGCTTAGTGAATTGAAAGGAGGTCAACATGAATATGAAATGTATGAAGCAGCATATAAGAACAAAGGAAGCCTTGGCTCACCTGGGCAGAGGGTTTTAACATGATCTCCAGGAACAAGCAGGAATGAGTCTTCACATATGGGGTACGTCGGTACCGACAGAGCCTGCGCGGGAACGCTCCCCAGCGTCCAATCAGAAAGCCTTTGGGAGCATTCCTCAGCGCCTGCGTGCTGCCTTCCCGCCTTTCCAACTGTCTCTCCTCAGTTTTCATTTTTCTGCGGAGCCGGCAGGACGTCCTCCTGTCACCGCAGAAAATTTTTTCTTTTTTCTTAATTCTTTTTCTTGTGGTCACGGCTGTTTCCCCGCCTCCACCGGTACCGCCGGTGGGTTTTTTCTTTTCTTTTTCTGTCTTAAATATTTTGGGCCTGTAAGGCCTCTCCATCATGGAGCCGCCTTCTCCTAAGAAGTGCCTTAACTGTGGAAATACAGTTTTCTTTTTAGACTCCAATAACTGGTGTCTAACCTGTTTGGGTCCTGACCCTTTTCCTCCGGAGCCATTAGGCTATAATTTTATGAGAAGAGATTTTCCATTTCGAGTTTCCCTCGATACCGCGTTCCCTTCCAGTGTCAGGGCACCGACCATTTCTTTCTACAGGATCAGGTAACCCACAAACAGTCTGTTAAGACTAGCCAATCCTTGAGTGGTAGGTCTCATGCCAAGCATGATGACGGCTCCGGCCTTGCCCTCAAGACACTATTGGCTTTAAAACCGCGGCGGGAGTCTTCGGTCTCCAAAGCCTTTCAGGGGTTTCAGGTTGTTCCTGGGGCTCACCCCTCACAGAACATATCTGAGCCATGCTCGGTGGTGGCATCCGCTTCGAGCGGTACCGATACCCCGGCATCGGCACTGGTGTTGAGCGATTCACTCCTCACCAGGGAACGTCATCTGGCGTTCTCGGTACCTTCGGGACCGATCGATATGTCCCAGATTGACTTTCCAGTATTGGCAGCACCGCCGATACGACCACCGATGTTGGTATCCTCTAGACATGCATCGATAGACTCGCTTCCTTCGATGCCGAGTCTGGAATCGATATCTAGTCTGGAAGACTGGGTACCGACGTGTCTAGGAACCGATGCTTACCGATTCCGGTTCCGCGGTACCGAGGATGCTCACCAAGAGTTTTCTGTTACCTCGGTACCGCTTGCGCAGCCTCCGATGACTGCTTCGATGTTGCTATCGCCTTCGATTCCGGCTCAGCTTCCAGTATCGGTATCGGTACCGGTACCGGCAGTAACATCGGGACCAGTTCCTTCCATGCATTTTTCACCAGGGTCGCTCCTCTCTATACCTAGTTTGGAGTCGATACCTGGCATGGACGATGCAGTACCGACAGATTCAGGTCATAACCGCTGGTACCAGTATTCCTCCATAAAGGATCCTTTTCTGCACCGGACAAGTACATCCTCCGGTACCCGGGCTACTCCTTCAAGTCTAGCCTGTCCAGGGATGGTTCCCATTGGAGATCCTTCTTTTCAGAATTTTCTCCTTGACATGGCAACATTCCTTGCTATTCCTATCCCTGCCTATGATCCTACACAAGGCTCTTCTGGGGAAAAGGAAAATATAATGCTTCCTTTACATCATTCTTTGCAGGATCTTCTTCTGAAAATATGGGAAACACCTTTGAGGGTTTCCTCACCTTCTACAGCAACTGATCTTTTGTATCAGGTGCCCCCTTCTCCAGGGTTTCAAAAGACTCAACTTCCCCATCATTCTATTGTGGTAGAATCAGCAACGAGGAAGGTGAAAAGTAAGAAGAAGCACTCTTCTTACCCACCAGGTCATGAGTCTAGAACACTAGATGCCTTTGGATGTCAAACCTTCCAGACATCTATGCTATCAACAAGGATTCTCTCATATATTTTTATATGAGTCTATCCCTTCAGGAGGTTACAAAGCAGTTGTCTCTTCTAACTCCCTTTCTTTCAGAGCCCAAGACTGCAGACTATTCCTCACTACTTAGTCATAGTCAAAATATCTCTTGGTTTCTTACTCGTGCTTCTCCAGACTCTTTTGAGTCTGTTAGCAGGACCTCTGCTATAGCCATAGGGGCACGACGTAGAGCCTGGCTCCAAGCTTCAGACTTACAGATGGGCACAACAAAGACTGGGTAATACTCCTTGTACTGGAGAAAACCTCTTCAATAAGGAGTCTTTACGTCAGGTTGCTCACTGCTCCACTGACTTCCCTGTCTCTGAGGCTAAGCCTTCTCCTTCCCCACTGGGTAAGAAATGCCCTACCAAACCTTCTTTCCCTAAAAGAAGAAGGTTTTATTCTTCTTCTGCCCCTCATACAGATGTTCCCAAACAAGGGAAACCTCACCCTGGTCTGAAGAATCCAAACTCAAGCCAGGAAAATTAACCCTCAATGGGGTTCTAATTGATATTTTATAACATACAGTTCACTTCTTTTCAGCAGAAGTTTTTTCACTGTTTTTTCATTTAAAACTCTACACATGGATTCCTGTTCCAGGACATCCACTTGCTCTTAGGTAGGCTGAGCTGTCAGGAGATTCATGTCTGTGGGTCACAGGGTTTTCCTCCTCTTCCTTCCATGAAGAGAGGTTTTCCAACTATCTCATGATAGTTTCCCTGTACCACCATGAATTTTTTCCTTCTACAGACTTACCATATAGCAAGTCTCCCTTCAGCTCCTATTTTTCTTTACCCTCGTTTCCAGGGCTTCCCCTGTATGAGTGATACCATACAACTGGAAGGCTTTCTTAGCCTTTCTAGTCTTCCTTTCCTTTCTAGTGTAGAGTTTTCTTTGGAGTAACCTCCCTGCTTCATTGGGCAGCTCACCAGACATGTTCAGGATTTTCTCCTCTTGTTCTGTCTGTTCTCTCTGTTACAAACAGAAGTATTCTCTCTGCTGTTCTCTTCAGCAGCTGCCCATGCAGGAGTTCCAGTGATTGGACTACTGGTACTTTTCTACGAGTTCCAGTCTTGTCTTCCACTACTTTTCTCTGGCCTTAGTAGTGTTTCCAAGATAGTGTTCATCTATCTTGGATAATCCTTATCGCTTCTTTTCTGTCGTCTCCAAATCTCTGGAGTTGGCAGCATAACTGAGATGGCAGCTGGTTTCCTCCAACAGCCACTTTTATTTCCCAATTCTCCTGAATAGTGCTCTCTGCAATCCTACTGAGGAGCTTTCCACTATGGGCCCTTGCTAGAGAGCATGGGGATTTTTTCTCTAATTACTATCCTATATGGTTGAAAAAGGCTTACTCAGTCATTCTTCATGACTGTAGAGGTTCTTTACACCCTTCTATTTCCTTTTAATAAAGGACATAAGCCTTCTCTATATGACAGTCTAAAGAGTTACCCATTATCTACAGGAAATATGCTCTTTTTCCTTGCAGCTTGTCCTCATGGTATCCTATTCCTTCATGGACAGCACATATTTAATTAAACAACGCATGATACCCCCCCCCCCCTTGTTCCTCAAGTGGGTCAACCTGGTATCTCATCCTATGCGTTTTCTGTCCATTTACCATGCGAGAGTTCTATAGGACTCAGGACTTGCTGTTTACAGACTGATATTCTCCTCTGTTTTTCACGCAACCATCCTGGTTATTTCACTGGATAGCATTCTTGCACCGTCTTAGCCAGGGGGAATAGATTCTCTATATCTTCTCAAGTAGATTCCACCTTCTTGTTATTAGATGAATCTTTCTCCTTCACATCTCCATGTGACTGTTCTCATGGGCATATCTCTGTCTGCTTAGTTGCAGACATTTATTTTTAGACATCTATATACATGTATGTATATATCTCTATATACTTCTCTATAGATACATATGTCTGTAAGCTGCGTGTGCATTTTTTATGCCCCTCCAGATCTCATTATAGACATACATATATATATATATATATATATATATATATATACCCCTGTATATATATATTTATACACATATATATATATATCCCTATATATATGTGTATCTGTCGAGATGCTTCCTTATAGGTAGATATGTATTTACATACTTATCTCTCTGTCTATGCTTATAAGGGGTTTCACCTTCCTATAGGTTCCAGACAGTACGCTTGCATATCTTCATACTGTCCCTCAGTATGTCTGGGGTATTATGCACACAACCACTACTATGGTACTGACAGCTCCTTCTTTAACCCTAGATCTAGGTATCCCTGAAGCTCCATACTTCACTATCTTTCCTATCTCTCAACAGATAGGAAAGACAGGGTGGATCTTCAGTAGATCTGAAGTTTCAGCCCTTCAAACATCTGTCCTCCTTGGGAATATGGGCTTTTTTCCATACCCCTTCTTCCCTCCAGGACTGGGCTAATTGTCCACATCAGTCAGTCTTCCTCTTTTGTTCCAAAAGAGTTCCCAGCTTTTTCCATAAAGCTTCCACTAAAGACCTGACCTTTTTGTACTACCCCAGTTGACACCTGGGTCACCTGTCAATTCCAGATTTGGACCTTCACCTTCACTTCAGTGAGGTCACCTTGAAGATTCCTCTACTGGATCTCCAGTAGACTCCATCAGCCTCTCTACTTCCTGCAATCCAGTAGGTGAGGTCCATATTGTAATTGTTCATGTCAATATTTTTCATGATAATTATCATACATACAAGGACTCCTTACCTGTAGTCCTTAGGATAGCTGTTTTTCCTACAGCTCCTCTCTTTTCAACTCCTACCCTCCATCCTCAGGATGCCTGGCCATATGAGGTGTAGCATGTTCCAATCCTCACCATGCTAGGGCTCCAGGCATCTTAGCTTGGGAGTCCCCATATGTGAAGACTCACTCCTGCTTGTTCATGGAGATAGCACAGTTACTTACCTGTAACAGGTGATCTCTGGGAACAGCAGGAATAAGTCTTCACAACCCACCCACCTCCCCTAGGAGTTGTATCTTTCTATCTATCTTCCTTTCCTCTTTCTCTCTTGTTGTCTCAGCTATAAAACTCAACTGAGGAGAGACAGTTGGAAAGGCAGGAAGGCAGCACGCAGGCGCTGAGGGATGCTCCCAAAGGCTTTCTGATTGGACGCTGGGGAGCGTTCCCGCGCAGGCTCCGTCGGTACCGACGTACCCCATATGTGAAGACTTATTCCTGCTGTTCCCAGAGATCACCTGTTACAGGTAAGTAACTGTGCTTTAACCACAATGACGCCTAAATCTTTTTCCTGGGTGGTGGTTCCTAATGTGGAACCTTGCATTGTGTAACCATAGTTTGGGTTGTTCTTCCCTAGGTGCATAACTTTGCACTTGTCCACATTAAATTTCATCTGCCATTTTGATGCCCAGTCTTCCAATTTATCAAGATCCTCTTGCAATTTTCCACAATCCTCTTGGGTTTTAACAACTTTAAATAGTTTTGTGTCATCTGCAAATTTGATATCCTCACTCGTTATTCCACTTTCCAGGTCATTTATGAATATGTCAAAAAGCAGCGGACCCAGCACAGATCCCTGGGGTACACCACTATTCACCTTTCTCCATTGGGAAAATTGGCCATTTAGCCCAACCCTCTGCTTTCTATCTTTTAACCAGTTCTTGATCCACAGTAGTACACTGCCTCCTATCCCATGACTCTTTAGTTTTGCCAAAAGTCTCTGATAAGGGACCTTGTCAAAGGCTTTCTGAAAGTCCAGATACACTATATCAACCGACTCACCTTTGTCCACCTGTTTATTCACACTTTCAAAAAAACATAACAGATTAGTAAGACAAGATCTTCCTTGTCTAAAGCCATGTTGGCTGTCTCCCATTAGGCCATGACTATCTACATGCTGAGTAATTTTATTCTTTATGATGGTTTCTACCATTTTTGCCGGTACTGACGTTAGGCTCACCGGTCTGTAGTTTCCCAGATCACCCCTGGAACCCTTTTTAAAAATTGGTGTTACATTAGCGATCCTCCAGTCTTCAGGTACTAGAGATGATTTTAATGATAGTTCACAGATTACTAATAGCAGGTCTGCAATCTCATATTTCAGTTCTTTCAACACCCTTGGATGTATACCATCCGGCCCAGGTGATTTGCTACTCTTCAGTTTATCTAATAGTTGTAATACATCTTCCCGTTGTATCGATATTTTTTTCAATTCTTCCGCACCTTTAAATACCACTTCAGTCATGGGTAACATCCCTACATCTTCCTCAGTAAAGACCGAAACAAAGAATCCATTCAGTCTCTCTCCACTATCTCCTTGTCGCCTCTTAGTGCCCCTTTTACTCCTCTATCATCTAATTGTCCAACCGACTCTCTCACAGGTTTTTTGCTACGAATGTACTTGAAAAAATCTTTATTTTGTGTTTTTGCTTCCGCAGCAAGCTTCTTCTCAAATTCTCCCTTTGCCTTCTTTATCAATGCCTTGCATTTGACCGGCCAGTGCTTGTGCTGTTTCCAGGTTTCATCGTTTGGCTCTTTTTTCCATTTCCTGAAAGATGCTTTTTTGGCAACAACAGCCTCTCTGACCTCACCTTTAAACCATGCTGGCAGTTTTTTTGACTTCCTTCCACTTTTCTTAAAGCGTGAAAAATAGAGCTGGTCTGGGCTTCCAAGATAGTATTTTTCAACAACACCCAAGCTTGATGTAAGTCTTTAACCTTTGCAACTGCTCCTTTTAGTTTTTTCTTAACTATTTTCCTCATTTTATCATAGTCTCCCTTTCGAAAGTTAAAAGGTAGTACTGTGGATGTCCTTACTGTCCCTCCTCCACTAATTAAATCAAAGGCGATCATGCTATGATCACTATTGCCAAGTGGCCCCAACACCCCTATCTCTTGCACTAGATCTGGTGTTCCACTAAGGACTAGGTCTAATATGGCTTCCCCTCTGGTTGGTTCATGAACCAGCTGCTCCAAGAAGCAGTCATTTATGTCATCTAGGAACTTTATCTCCCTAGCATGTTCTGCCGTGACACTGACCCAGTCGATACCGGGGTAATTGAAATCACCCATTATTATTACTGCGCTGTAACTTTTGTTAGCTTCCTTGATTTCTTTGAGCATTTCATCATCCATTTGTTCATTCTGGCCAGGCGGTCGATAGTACACCCCCACTGCCATCGCCTTCCCCTTTTTACATGGAATTTCAATCCATAGATTATACATCAAATTTTGTTTCCTTCAAAACTTTAATCCTTTCTGACTCAATGCCCTCTCTAACATAGAGCGCAACCCCTCCACCAATTTGATCAGCTCTATCATTACGATATAGTTTGTACCCAGATATCACAGTGTCCCATTGGCTGTCCTCCTTCCACCATGTCTCTGATATTCCAATCATATCTAACCTCTCATTTAGTGCTATATATTCTAACTCTCCCATCTTATTTTTTAGACTTCTAGCATTTGCATACAAGCATTTTAGAGACTGTTTTTTATTCATATTAATTTGGCTATTGGTAGACATGGGTAATTTGGGATCTTTAAGCTCTGTCTGCTCCATACTCGAGGGTATTTGGGCTACTTTACTCTTTTTTGGAACCTCTCTGCTTTTGGTAGTATCCTTCAAGGATACATTCTTCCGAACCATCCGCTCTTGGGCGACTGTCAGCTTTCCCCTATTATCTAGTTTAAAAGCTGCTCTATCTCCTTTTTAAAGGTTAATGCCAGCAGCCTGGTTCCATCCCGGTTAAGGTGAAGCCCATCCCTTCGGAAGAGCCCCTCCTTTCCCCAGAATGTACCCCAGTTCCTAACAAATCCAAACCCCTCATCTCTGCACCATTGTCTCATCCACGCATTGAGACTCCGGAGCTCTGCCTGCCTTTTGGGTCCTGCACGTGGAACGGGAAGCATTTCGGAGAATGCTACCCTGGACGTTCTGGATTTCAACTTCCTACCTAAAAGCCTAAATGTAGCCTCCAGAACCTCCCTACCACATTTTCCTATGTCATTGGTACCGACATGTACCAAGACAGCGGACTCCTCCCCAGCACTATCTAAAACCTTATCTAGGTGGCGCGTGAGGTCTGCTACCTTCGCACCAGGCAGGCATGTTACCAGGCGATCCTCACGTCCACCAGCCACCCAGCTATCTACATGCCTAATGATCGAATCACCAACTATAACGGCTGTCCTAACCCTTCCCTCATGTGCACATGGCCCTGGAGAAACCTCTTCGGTGCGAGAGGGTTTTACATCACCTGGAGGACAGGTCTTAGTTACAGGATCACTTCCTGCCACACCAGGGTGATGCTCTCCTGTCACGTGACCTCTCTCCTCCATGGCAACAGGGATGCTGCCACTGACAAATACTGTACGTTGACTATTACTGGTCCCAGGACCGATCCTTGGGGCACACCACTACTAATCTCCTTTCTTTTGAGTAAGTTTTATTTCCTACCACCTTCTGTCGTGTGTCAGTCAACTAATTTCTGATCCAGTTCATCACCTTGTGACCCATTCCCAGGCTGCGCAGTTTATTGATAAGCCTCCTATGAGGAACAGTATCAAAGGCTTTGCTAAAATCTAGGTAGATCACATCCATCGCATGATCTAGAGGGAGGAGTGGCCTAGTGGTTGGGGAAAGGTACCTCAGACTGGAGGGTCAGTGATTCAAATCCCACTAGAGGACAGCAACCTTGGGCCGGAAGGACTGGGGTTTCTAGTCCCACAGGTGCTCCTTGTGGTCTTGGGCAAGCCACTTAACCCTCCATTGCCTATGTTCCCTGTAAGTATTAGTATATCTGTCTCATATCTCCTCATGTTAAATGTATCCCCCAATTGTGTTGTGACCACTTTGATTGAAGGATAAGGTGGTATACAAAACTGTCTAAATAAATAAATCTAGTTCTCTGATTACCCTGTCAATCAGATTTGTTTGGCATGATCGTCCTTTGGTAAAAACCATGTTGCCTTGGATTATGCAACCCATTGATTTCTAGAAAGTCCACTGTTATTTCTTTTAGGAGTGCCTCCATTACTTTTCCTATCACTGAGGTAAGGCTTATCGGTCTATAGTTGGTCACCTCTTCCCTATTACCACTTTTGTGAAGAAGTACCACATCAGCCCTTCTCCAGTCCTATGGGACCTCTCCTTTCTCCAAGAATCTATTAAAAACATCCCTGTCAGAACCTCTCTGAGCTCTTTTAGTATCCTGGGATGTATCCCATCCGGTCCCATGACCTTGTTCACTTTCAGTTTTGCAAGCTGTTCAAAAGCATCATCTTCTGCGAATGGTGTGGTATCTACTCCATTCCCATTTGTATATTTGTCAATCATACATGGTCCTTCTCCAGGATTTTCTTTAGTGAATACAGAAGTATTTGTTTTGCATTTTCACTTTTTCAATGTCATCTTCCACAAATCTGTCCTCGGCACTTTTTGAGTCTTGCAGTTCCACCTCTGGTCTTCCTCTTCTTCCGAATGTACCTGAAAAAAAGTTGTGTCTCCACGCTTCACATCTTTAGCCATCATTTCTTCCGCCTTTGCTTTTACTATCTTTACTTCTCTTTTTGTGTCTTTTAGCTTTATTCTGTATTCTTTCTGTGTTCCTCTGTTTGCGATCTTCTGAATTTTGTGAAAACTGTTTTTGGCTTTTACTAGTGCAGCCACTTCTTTTTGTCTTGTTACTTGTTAACTTTCCTTACATATGTATTTGTTGCTCCTTTTATTTCCTCTTTTAGTTTAACCCACTGCAATTCCACTTCCCTTTTCTCCTCCTACCCTGCTAACCCCTCCTTCAGGCACTCTGCAACTTTTACTCAAGTCAGTGTTTTTGAAGTCTAGGACTTTAAGTTTACTGTGATTGGACTCTGCCTTGGCTTTCACCACAAACCACACTGTGTGATAATCGCTGCTGCTCACATGGACACACTCCCAGACATTTGACATGCTATCTTCATTGATGAGTACTAGATCCAGTGTCAAACTTTCCCTGGTTGGTTCCATCACTATTTGTCTGAGCAATGCTTCTTGGAAGGCATCCACAATATTTTTACTTCTTTCCAGATTTGAAGAAGGAATGCTCCAATCCACATCCAGTAGATTAAAGTTACCCAATGTGATCACTTTTGCCTTTCTTGGCTGCATTTGCAATATCAATGATCAAGTCTCTATCCATTTCTTCTATTTGAGTTGGAGGCCTGTAAGCTACACAAGTATAGATGATAATACTGTCTCCTCTTTCCAACACATCCACAGTGCTGCTTCTTTTCCCCATATCCCCTGGATTTCAGCAGCTTTAATATCGCTTTTGTTATATAGAGCTATTCTTCCTCCTTTTCTGCCTTCTCTATCTCTTCTAAATAAATTATAGCCAACTATGGCTATATCCCATTCATGCTCCTTATTAAACCATGTTTCTGTAATGGCCACATTGTCAAAGTCCATTTCCACCATAACGTCATATGAATGTGAAAGACCTCCCCTCCCCAGTGCTGGGCAATCTCACATCTAGCCACGGCTATACAATGATGCAGAACCCCTCCTCCCTTCGCGAGAGGCCTTCATCGAGTTGATGCAGCAAGCAAGCCTCTGGTTTCCCTTGGAGTTTCTGCCCAGTCATACCCTGGATCGCCTCCCAGACTTGCCCCCAATAACCCTGTAGCTTGTCACACTTCCACCACACGTGCATCCAGTCCCCTCGTGCAGCACATCCCCGCCAACATAAATCATCTCGTCCCTTCCCTGCCTTAAAACGACGTACTGGAGTCCAGTACCATCGGTATAAGACTTTATAAGCATTTTCCTTAATTTGGGCCCTATTGACACAGAAGCAATCTTCTGTATGAGCTTCTCCCAGCACTCCATACCCCAACACACCCCCAAATCCTCCTCCCATTGTAGCATATATCGGAGCTTGCACTCTCCCGTCCCCAGCATACCTTTGTAAATTCTGGACAAAACCCCCTTTTTCCTCCCCTGGCCATGCATATCGCCTCAAACCACCCTCTGTTATCCCAAAGATCCTTCCATACCTTAGGATGGCGCAAAAAACTCCTCAGCTGTATGTACGCAAAGTGGTCACTCTCTTTCAGCTTATATAGGTCCCTAAGTCCTTCAAACTGGTGAATCCCCTGAGGGTGGATGAGCTGTTGGACATGCGTTAAACCGGATCTAGCCCATCTACGCAAAATGTGCACGTCGGGGCCCTGACCCCGCTCAAAACATGCCTCGATAGTCATCCCCTGTATATAACCCTTATCTGGAACAAGTTGATGTTTGTTATTTTTCCAAATCCGCAACCCGTTTGCAACCATGGGGCTCAAGGCGGGCAGGTCCAATCCCCTATACCCCCGCCAGATCAATCTCTCAAGGTCCGATCCCCCAACCGACTCATACTCCATTTGAACCCAGGATTTGGGCGTTTCCCGGTGCCATTCATACACCACTTTGAGTTGCGCTGCCTCATAGTATTTGCGTATGTTAGGAACCCCCAACCCTCCCTCCCCTCTGGACCGTTGCAAAACCTGCATGGCAACCCTTGGGCGCTTCTGCGCCCAAATGAACCGATTGACCAACTGCTGTATCCTTTTTAAACTATGTGGGGGGACCCTTATGGGAAGCGTCTGAAATAGAAACAACAATCGAGGCACCAGCATCATTTTCACCATCGCTATGCGTCCAAACCAGGAGAGGTATCCTCGTCCCCACCCCTCCAACCAGCCCTCTATCTTCCCCAGCACCCTCTTATAATTAAGATTGTACAGCTCATCCACTTTATTACTAATCCAGATGCCTAGGTACCGGACACTCCCCCGGGCCCATTTGAAGGGATACTTTTTGGCCAGAGTATTGGCTAGCCCGTCTGGCACCGTCAGGTTCAAGATTTCCGATTTCGTCTGGTTAATCGTAAACTCCAAAACTTTACCATATTCTTCCAGCTCCCACCGCACGATAGGCAGGCTCACCCGGGATCGTGCTAAACTTAGGATAATATCATCCGCGAACAATGAAATTTTATAGGCCCTCCTCCCCACTGTGATTCCCAAAATGTCTGCCCTGTCCCTAATCCGCTGCACCAGTGGCTCCATGGCCAGAGCAAACAGTAGTGGGGACAGGGGGCTACCCTGCCGCGTTCCCCGCCCCTGATCAAAGAAATCTGAGTGTGCCCCGTTGACCCGCACACATGCTTTGGGATGCGCATAAAGCGCCTTTACCCACGCTAGAAATTCACCCCCAGCCCCACCTTCTCTAACACCTGGAAGAGGAACGGCCAGGACACTTGGTCGAAAGCCTTTTCCGCATCCAGTGAGAGCAGGAGCACCTCCTCCCCTCCCCGCTCACTAGCCCATATGATATGGAGAATCTTCCTTATATTATCCGCAACCCCTCGGCCCGGGATAAACCCAGCCTGGTCCTGGTGAATCAATTTCCCAATAATTTTGTTCAGCCTTGCCGTAAGGATCTTGGCCAAAAGCTTGGCATCCAGGTTAAGTAGCGAGATGGGCCTGTATGAGGCACACTCCCGCGGATCCTTCCCCTCCTTATGTAGCACCGTGATACCTGCCCATCCCATGGTGTCAGCTAACTTCCGGCCCTCCCGGGGTTGGTTAAAGAGTTTCACCAAAGGCCCGTTCAGCAAGCCTCCGAAAGTCTTATAAAACCTAGCGGATAGCCCATCTAGCCCCGGAGCTTTCCCCAATTTTAACTGTTTGATCGCCCACTCCACTTCATCCGGCCGGATCGGAATATTGATGGCCTCTTGGTCACTCACTCCCAGCTTGGGCAAATCTATAGAGGCCAAATATTCAGCCCCCCTCCCGGCTGGGTGCAATTCTTTAGCTTTATACAACTCTCAATAATAGTCCTTGAAGGCCTCCCGGATTTCCCCATCCTTAGTAACCAGTTCCCTTCCCCCCCGTCGAAACCCAATTATATGGGAGCGAAGCTTCTGTTGCTTCAGCCTCTGGGCTAAATACCTCCCAGCCTTGTTCCCCCCCTCAAATACCTCCTGCCGCACAAGCTGCATCTGATATCTTATCTTTTCCGCCTGCAACTCGTTCAGTTGTGCTCTCGCTGCTAGAACCTACCCTCTGTAGGCTCCGTCGTGCCCAGCACTATCTAAATCTTCCAATTCCAATAACCGTTCCCGGAGGAGACGCTCTCTCTCCTCCCTTTCTCTCTTCTTCCGCGCCCCCCATTTGATTAATATACCTCTTACCACCGCCTTATACCCATCCCAAATACCCCCCCAGGTGACCTCCCCATGATCATTAAATTGAAAATACTCCCACGTACCTTTCTCCACTTCAGCTCGTACCTACCCCTCCTCTAAGAGGGATTCGTTGAGTCTCCAAAACCTATTTCCCTTCCCTTCGTCGGCCACGTGCAGCCAGACCACCACCGGGGCGTGGTCGGACCATGTAATGGACTCCATGTCCGCATCCTTTATTTTCCCCCCCACCTCTTTGGACACCCATATAGCATCAATGCGGGAATAAGACCCATGTACTGGCGAGTAATAAGAGAACTGTCTCCGTCCTGGGTGGTGCAGCCGCCACGCATCGACCAAACAATGCTGTGTTACAAAATGGCGATATCGCTTGCGATCCCCCCTCTTGCCCTCCCGTGGCCCGGTAGCATCTCGGGTGGGGTTCCATGTTAGATTAAAATCACCCCCGCAGATCAGGGTACCTTCCCCCAATTTCCCCATTTCCCCATTCAAGTTTGTCCAGAATTCACTCTGCCCCCCCAGTGGGGGCATACACATTCACTACACAGTACCATACATTCCCCATTTTCACCCGTACCATCACATACCTCCCCCCTTTATCTCTTACCACTGTCTGCACTTGAAGTTTTGATCGTGTTGCAAAGAGTATAGCGACCCCCCCCTTCTTCTTCTCCAATATATTGGAGGCATGAATGCAGACCCCATACCCTCTATGCTTAATCAGGTATTCGGTGGCCCTTGTCAAGTGTGTTTCTTGGAGCAGAACTATGTCCGCCTTCTGGCGAGAAAGCTCTGAATAGAGCAATTGGCGTTTAAAAGGTGAGTTAAACCCCTTGACATTGAGTGTTACTATTTTGCTCTCACCCATTCTGCCACTCCCCCCCAATCCCTATCCGCTTCCTAACCCCCCCCTAACCCCCCCTCTACCCCCCCACTACCCCCCCACCCCTCACCCCCACCCTTAAGAGAGACACGTCTTCCATACTGGTGACCTGTTAACGGGCCTTGCCTGCTTCCTCCACCTTACCCCCTTATCTCAGCACGACCCCCCCAAGCTTCCTTACCCCATATCTTCTCCCCCCCCCTACTAATAACCTCCCACCCCTCTCCTCCCAACCACTCAATCCCCTTCCCCCATCCCCCAGCCTCTGTCCATACTGAGTTACCCTGGTATAAAGACCTCCCTGAATCATCGATACTCAATCCCAGTCCATGGTTTCAGCTTGTGGGCAGCTCCCCCTCTGGCAGTCTTGGACTTTCTCTATTCAGCCTCGCCGTCTTCCTCCCGGCCGCAGGGGTGCGATGCCATCTCTGTGTATTCCTCTGCGCATTGGATGTTTTTGCAGACACGGTAGAATCTCCTGCCGGGGATCTCCCCCCTTCTGGTATATTGGGTAGCCCAAAATCTCGGAGGACAGTCCAAGCCTCTTCACTGGTTTGCACTCTCCTAGACTTCCCCCTGCAGGTAACAAGCAGCCCAAAGGGGAACAGCCACTTGTAGCGAATGTCCTCTTTTCTCAAATACGCTGTCACCGCTTTCAGACTGCGCCGACGTTGCAGCGTTCCCGCAGAGAGGTCTTGAAATAACTCCAGAGGGTGTTCCTCCCACGTGATCTGTCGTACTTTCCTCGCCGCCTGCAACAATCTTTCTTTTATCTTAAATGAGCGTAGGCAGACCACTATGTCGCTGGGTTTATTATCTCGTATTGGTCCTAAGCCCCTATGGGCCCGCTCGATTTGGGATGAGTCCATCGCTATCTCATCTTGTAAATCCGCAGCCAGCAGCAACGATTTGAACACCCTCAGCAGAACATCTTCACAGTTACGGTACTGGGGCTCCTCTGGAATCCCCCGGATCCTTAAGTTACATCTCCGGGACCTGTCTTCCAGGTCTTCCAGCTTCATTTGCTGTTCCACCTGGTTCTGTTGGGTAGTCTCCCAGCGCTGCTGGAGGTCCACCATTTCCTCTCCTTGTTGTTCCATCTGGAGCTCCATTTCCTCCACTCTATTGCCAATGTCCACAATATCTTGCCGCAGTGACTGTATTGACTCTTTAAGTTCGTGCTTCACTCCACTTATTTCGGTTTTAATCTCATCTTTCATGTCATTGAGCCAGGCTTTTAATTGGGACAGATCCCCCAATCCAGCTCCGATATCCGGCTCCTCTCCCTGGTCTTTGAGGTCTCCGGCCTGTGTTCGGCTCTCTTTCTCCCCCTCTTTTCCGCTTTTAGCTGTCGCATACGGGGAGCGAAAGTCTGCTAGTTTTTTCCTTGCCGCTGCAGCCCCCTTAGTCTTCTCCATGCTGGTGTGGGAAGCCTTGATCTTTCCTGGAGTCTCAGTCCTGCGGAGAGAACCGCCGCCTGGCTGCACTCCCAGGTTTGCCACACACAGTCCGGTCTACTGAGCTAGCGCTGCTTGTCTGGAACCACGCTTTCCGTCCCCAGACTCCCCGCAGTCCTCTCTCTGTGGTCCCTTACCAGGGTCTGCTTCTCCGCGGAGTTGCTCTCCTCGGTCTGAACTCACTCCGCACACAGTTGTCCCCTGGTCGGCCTCCTGGCTCCTCAGGCTCCTCGCTGTTCTGTCCCCCCGCCCTCTGGCACTGCCTCCGGGCAGCTCTCTTACTTGTCTCCCCTGGATGGGATGTGTGCTCCTGGCTTATTTTGGACCTCTGCTGGTCTCCTTCACTCTGGAGCTTGCCCTGCTGTCAGTGCACTTGCCTCTTCTCCGGGGTTAGACTGGGCCTCGGGCCCTGCAGCTCCCACCGGCTGCCTCCGTCTGCTGGTGCGGTGTCCCGTCTCCTCTCCGGCGCTGGGGCTTCACCTCCTCGCCCTGCAGCTTCCCGGCACTCAACTCTCCGCCCCTTCCCTAGTTGGGGGGGACAACGTCCAGCGGCGTCGGGTCTTCCGATCGCCGGATCTCCGGGGCTCCACCGCTCCCCCTCGCACCAGGTAGGCCGCCACTGCTCCCCTCTTATTACCGCCGAGCTTGCTCACCACGCGGTCAGCAGGGCCTCCCGCACCGCTCACCAGCACTGCTCGTTCCGGCTCCGCGACGCGGCAGGTGACTTCGCCACAGGGGCAGGGAGGCTCGGGGCATTCACCTGCTCAGCCTTTACTTGGGGCGCGCTATTTGCCACATTTCAGGGGTTTTAATTCCCCTTTTTCACAGGCTTTGGCGGCGCCGAGTTTTCACGCCGCCATCAGCCCCGTTGACGTCACCGGAAGTCCTTATTTATGTTTTTAAATGTTTTTTAGTGTGCCCTGACAACCCCTGACGAAGTACAACACAAAACACGGTCCTGTGTTGGGTTTAGGCCACCTATTGATTGTATAATAAAGGTGTTGTGTGTGAACCTGCCACTCTTTTGCTTTTTGGTTCTGTTCCTGCTGAGTGTGGCTGCTGCTGTTTTCTTGTTGGTTCTCACCTTCCTTCACCTCCAGGGGGTCTTTCTCTTCTCCTCCGTGGACTATTGGCTCATAAAGGGAAGCGCCACCTCAGAAGTGCAACAGGCAAACGCACATACCATCCAGGTCCTGCAGCATCTGGGGTTTGTAATAAACTACCCCAAGTCCCACCTCCTCCCGACATAGTGTCTGGAGTTCATAGGGGCAAGACTAGGCACCCTCCAGGCAAAGGCCTTCCTTCCAGGGGACCGAGCCGACTGCCTCAGGGCTCGGGCTCTGGCCCTGGACATACAACACCGTCCCTCAGTGTCCACTTGGCTCCTGCTGTGCCTACTTGGACACATGGCCTCCACAGTCCATGTCACCCCAGATGTCTGCCTCCACATGAGGATCGCGCAGTGGTGCCTTTGGAACCAGTGGATGCAGGCCACAGGCCATCTCTGTGACAGAGTCTGTGACCCACCAGTTGGCAGAATCCCTGACCTGGTGGCAAAACCCCCAGTACCTCGAGGATTATTATCTAGGGCTGATGATGGGTTACAGTCCGCTGTGCTGCTGCAGGCACAATGCAGGAGTCCTTCCCTTACTACTCAGGTCTACAGCATCTGTCTAGTTGGCACTATTATTGTATAAACCCTTCTTCAATCTCCTGGCACACTTGGTGCACCCAATGCTAACCAGACATTCGTGGGGTTTTTCTTTAAGGCATCAGGGTTCCCTGTAAATGTCATCTGAATGAGTGGCTAAATGTACTTCATTTAAAAAAAAAAAAAAGGTCCACCCATTCTCCTGAGGCTCCCGTCCTTACTATTTCATCTCAGCTAGGGGTCCTTTTTCCCATTGCATCACCTTGGACCTTCAGTAAAAATACTTAATGGAAGATACCTCTAGTGAGGTCTTTCTGTCTCTCTTGCTCTTTCTCTCCATTAAAAAAAGCCTGGTGGATAGATCTGCTCATCTACCCCTTCATACAAGACCTTATGGGACCAAGAAGTCTAAGAGCATAATAGTTAGAGTAGTGGCTTAAGAGCAGAGTGGTCAGGGTTCAAATTCTTGTGTGGGCCTTTGTGATCTAAGGCTAGTCACGCAATTCTCCATCTTCTTTACACTCTCTGGATGTTTGAGTCTTAAAGGACTACCAAAAGGGGACTGCTACAGATGGAAAAAGATCTGCACTTGTAAGTATTTATCTTCTGGGAAATACTCTATCTCCTGGAACAAGCAGGAATGTAGTCTTCACATATGGGTGACATTGGTACCAACGGAGCCTGCGCAGGAACGTTCCCCAGCATCCAATAGGAAAGTCTTTGGGAGCATCTCACTGTGTCTGCGCAGCTGCCTTCCCGCCTTTCCAGCTCTCCCTCCTCAGTTCTTCGTTTTCCGCAGAGCTAGCAGGAAGCAAATCCTGTCACCGCAGAAAATTCTTGAATTATTTTCTCTTTTTTTTTTGTGGTTCACATCTGCCTTCCCATCAATGCTGGTACCGACTCATTGTTGGTTCTCTTTCTTTCTTATTCTTTGCTAAAAGAAAAAGAATTAACTTTCTCCAGGCGCATCAATGCCATTTTAGGCCCAGGTCTTCCATTTTGTCACTGACACTATGGAAAAACCAACTAGTGGTTTTAAGAAATGTTCTAAGTGTGGCAGTACTGTCTCAGCCACCGACACCCATGACTGGTGTTTAAAATGCCTAGGTCCCGACCACCAACCATCAGAATGTTCCCTCTGCAGGAAGATGATGAAGAGAGGCCTACAGAATCGGGATGCAAAGCTAGGCACCCTCTTTGCCTCTGATGCCGTCTCTCTAGCATCAACGTCATCGAGGGCATCGTCTTCCTCGCATGGATCTCAGTTATCAAAGCATAAGTCTTCAGTGAAGACTGGCCGTCCCCCAAAGGGTAGATCTCCTTCTAAGCATCGCGATGCCTTGAGTGTTGTCCCAGAGGGAGATAGACCGGCCAAACAACCCCGGCGGAGGACCTTTCCTCCAAAGCCATAGTGGGGTCCAAGGATGCTCCCAATACCTCCACCTCCGTAGAGCTCCTGGTGCTGTGCTCAAGGATCATGGCCCACAATTCCAGTACCAATACCCAAGTATTGGTAAGCTCCATAGATCAGTGTATCCTGGCCATGGAGCAGAGCTTAACGGCCTTACTGGCAACCTCAGTTCTAGTAAAATCTTTACCGTTTGTTCTGCAAATGCCAGCATCGTCTTCGGTACTGATGCCAACTATATCGGGTTATATGCTGCTCACTATGCTACTGCCCATCCCTGCCCTCGAGTCCCTTTCTGGTACCAAGATTTTGGTCAAATAGATCCCACATACTGATACTGACCAATCGATACCGGGTTCTGGTGGAGCAGGAACACCCCTCCTGTCGATACTTTGAGTCTTCGGAATCGGATTCATCATATGATGAATCAGCCGATACCCAAGGCATACAGAGTCTATAAGAGGACCTGTCTCCTCTTCCGCATGTCCCTGCCAGAGGACATGTCTTTTCAAGACTTTATACACAATGTTGCGAGGGGCCTTTCCATAACATTAAGATATGCCATACTGGGTCAGACCAAGGTCCGTCAAGCCCAGTATCCTTTTTCCAACAGTGGCCAATCTAGGTCATACGTACCTAGCAGTTTCCCCAAAACACACAGGTTCCGCAATGCTTGTACTGGGTCAAGCATTGATATCCTGGGTCCCTTCTTAATAATGGTTTATGGACCTTTCCTCCAGGAACTTGTCCAACCCTTTTTTAAACCCAGCTACAATAACAGCCCTTACTACATCCTCCGGTAACAAATGCCAGAGTTTGCTTACACGTTGAGTGAAAAAATATTTTCTTTTATTAGTCTTAAATAGTTTACCCTGTAGCTTCATTGCATGTCCCCTAGTCTTTCTATATTCTGATAACGTAAACAATCGATCTACGTTTACCCATTCCACTCCGTTCATTAATTTGTAGACTTCTATCATATCTCCCCTCAGCCGTCTCTTTTCCAGGTTAAAGAGCCCTAACCTTTTTTGCCTTTCTTCATAGGAGTATCCTTCCATCCCCTTTACCATTTTGGTGGCTCTTCTCTGAACCTTTTCTAATAATGCTATATCCTTTTTAAGATACGGCGACCAGAATTGCACACAATATTCAAGGTGCGGTCTCACCATGGAACGATATAGAGGCATTATAATATCGTTTGTTTTATTTTCCATTCCTTTCCTTATGATACCTAGCATTCTATTTGCTCTCTTGGCTGCTGCTGCACACTGGGCCGAGGGTTTTAACATGTTATCCACAATGACGCCTAAATGTTTTTCCTGGGTAGTGGTTCCTAATGTGGAACCTTGCATTGTGTAACCATAGTTTGGGTTGTTCTTCCCTAGGTGCATAACTTTGCACTTGTCCACATTAAATTTCATCTGCCCTGGAGGAGTTTAATCCCAAGATGGCCTCTGCAGCGTTTCTTTGTCTTTACTATGCCTAAGAGGAAGGGGAAGTTGAGGGCTGCTCCCTCTGTGCCTCAACTGCCTAGTTCGGGTCCAATGGACCGTTTTGTCAAAATACCCCCGGAGAAGGTGCAGGAGATTAGAGCCGGCTTGGTCGCGCCGATGGCAGAGGACCGGTCGCTTCCGTCGGACGTCGATACATCTCTCTCTCCTGCGGTGAGGACTCCTCCTCTGTGCCCCGCTGTTTTGGAGTCCGCCTCAGCTCGTGTGACGTCGACGCCTCCCGAGGTGGGGGCATCAGCTGATGAGAGGGCACGCGCTGTGAGTCTGGCCTCCTTGACTCCCGATAGCCTTGGTGAGACCTCGGGTGGCAGTTTGGAGTTGAATACTCCATTGGGAAGCCTATCTTTGCAAAAATTGCCTCCCCTCATTCGCCCTAAGGTATTTACGTTGGATACTATTTGGGACGCTATTGCTAATATTTCCTCCTCAATTAACTCTCAGACTGCTGTACTCTCCTCCCAGATCCAGGAGAATGTTACTAATCTCCAGAAAAATGTGGTGACTATTCAGTCTGTAGTGTCTACTTGTGAACAGATTAAGAAGGATCATATAACTCTCGGTGCTCAGCTTGATACAATTTCAGACATGTCTTCGGCTTTGGCAAAGGAGAATGTTGTGATTAAATACAAGTTGGAAGTGTTGGAAAACGCTTCCAGAGTGTCTAACCTTCGGGTATTGAACTTTCCTCGTCTCCCTGAGGTGACGGCCTTAGACATGTTCAAGCGATATATAGTGGAGATTTTGAAAGTTCCTCCTGACTTGATTCCACCTCTCAGTAAGGTATATTATCTACCCTCTCGAAGAAAAGCTGAGACATAGGGGGGAGGAGTGGCCTAGTGGTTAGGATAAGGTACTTCAGGCCGGAGGGCCGGGGGTTCAAGTCCCACCTGGGGACAGCAATCTCAGGCTGGAGGGACTGGGATTTCTAGTCCTATAGGCACTCCTTGTGGTCTTGGGCAAGCCACTTAACCCTCCATTGCCCATGTTCCCTGTAAGTATTAGCGTATGTGTGTCATATCCCCTCGTGTTAAATGTATCTCCCAATTGACCGCTTTGACCCGGTGAAAAGCGGGATATAAATACAGCTAAATAAATAAATAAACATCTGTGGCAGTATCTACTGTGAATTTTGATGTTCTGGATGTGACTGGCCTTCTGGAGGATACTGGGGGTCAAGCTTTAACTCCTATTCCGTCAACCCTTCTTGTGCAATGTGCTCTGGTCACTGATAAAGACTGGCTGTTGAAAATGTTTTTCAAGAAAAGACGTGATGTCTTCTTGGGTCATAGAATATCAATGTTTCCAGATATAGTTAAGGAAACTCAAAGTAGGAGGAAGCTGTTTCTGCTTTATAAATCTGGGGTGTTAAATATAGGGAGTACCTTTTTCCTTCAGTTTCCCTCTAGATGCCTGGTGCTTACTGACGGTGTTAAATATATTTTTTCTGATCCCATAGATTTGAGTAAATTTATCAATGCTAGTAGACTTCCCGCTGGGTCCGCTATTGAGTAAATGTGGATGTAGTACATCTGTATCCTCCATTTGTGAATTTCGGGGGCCTGTGGCCATTTTAGGTTTTTTTCTTCTTTTTGTTTTATAATTTTCTATCTAGTACATCTTCCAAGTCTCTGTAATGGTTTGATGGATGTTCTCCTCCTTCTCACATTGTGGACTATAACAGTGCATGATTTTCATTTGTGCTTATTATATTGTTACTTATGGATTTGTTATTCTTGCATACACTGTATTCGCTGTAAGAAATTGATTTCTTGCTGTTTTGTTTGAAATTCTATAAATAAATAATTTAAATTAAAAAAAAAATTTCATCTGCCATTTTGATGCCCAGTCTTCCTGTTTATCAAGATCCTCTTGCAATTTTCCACAATCCTCTTGGGTTTTAACAACTTTAAATAGTTTTGTGTCATCTGCAAATTTGATAACCTCACTTCTTGTTCCACTTTCCAGGTCATTTACGAATATGTCAAAAAGCAGCGGACCCAGCACAGATCCCTGGGGTACACCACTATTAACCTTTCTCCATTGGGAAAATTGGCCATTTAGCCCAACCCTCTGCTTTCTATCTTTTAACCAGTTCCTGATCCACAGTAGTACACTGTTTCCTATCCCATGACTCTTTAGTTTTGCCAAAGGTCTCTGATGAGGAACCTTGCAAAGGCTTTCTGAAAGTCCAAATACACTATATCAACCGACTCACCTTTGTCTTCCTATTTATTCACACCTTCAAAAAAACATAACAGATTAGTAAGACAAGATCTTCCTTGTCTAAAGCCATGTTGTCTGTCTCCCATTAAGCCATGACTATCTACATGTTCAGCAATTTTGTTCTTTATGATGGTTTCTACCATTTTTCCCGGTACTGATGTCAGGCTCACCGGTCTGTAGTTTCCTGGATCACCCCTGGAACCCTTTTTAAAAATTGGCCTTACGTTTGCCATCCTCCAATCTTCAGGTATTACAGATGATTTTAATGATAGTTCACAGATTGCTAATAGCAGGTCTGCAATCTCATATTTCAATTCTTTCAACACCCTTGGATGTATATCATCCAGTCTAGGTGATTTGCTACTCTTCAGTTTATCAAATAGTTATGATACATCTTCCCGATGTATCGATATTTCCTTGAATTCTTCTGCACATTTAAATACCACTTCAGTCATGGGTGACATCCCTACATCTTCCTCAGTAAAGACCGAAGCAAAGAATTCATTCAGTCTCTCCGCTATATTCTTGTCGCCTCTTAGTGCCCCTTTAACCCCTCTATCATCTAATGGACCAACTGAAACTCTCACAGATTTTTTGCTGTGAATGTACTTGAAAAAGTCTTTATTACACGTTTTTGCTACCGCAGTAAGCTTCTTCTCAAATTCTCCCTTTGTGTGCCTTATCAATGCCTTGCATTTAACTTGCCACTGCTTGTGCTGTTTCCAGTTTTCGTCGTTTGGCTCTTTTTTCCATTGCCTGAAAGTTGCTTTTTTGGCAACAACAGCCTCTCTGACCTCGCCTTTAAACTATGCTGTTAGTTTTTTGGACTTCCTTCCACTGTTCTTAAAGCGTGGAATACAGCTGGTCTGGGCTTCCGAGATAGTATTTTTCAACAACACCCAAGCTTGATGTAAGTCTTTAACCTTTGCAACTGCTCCTTTTAGTTTTTTCTTAACTATTTTCCTCATTTTATCATAGTCTCCCTTTCGAAAATTAAAAGGTAGTACTGTGGATTTCCTTACCATCCCTCCTCCACTAATTAAATCAAATGCAATCATGCTATGTTCACTATTGCCAAGTGGCCCCAACACCCTTATCTCTTGCACCAGATCTGGTGGTCCACTAAGGACTAGATCCAATATGGCTTCCCCTCTGCTCGGTTCATGAACCAGCTGCTCCAAGAAACAGTCATTAATTTCATCTAGGAACTTTATCTCCCTAGCATGTCCTGCCGTGACACTGACCCAGTCGATACCAGGGTAATTGAAATCACCCATTATTATTACCGCGCTGTAACTTTTGTTAGCTTCCTTGATTTCTTTGAGCATTTCATCATCCATTTGTTCATTCTGGCCAGGCGGTCGATAGTACACCCCTGCCGCCATCGCCTTCCCCTTTTTACATGGAATTTCAATCCATAGAGATTCTACAGCAAATTTAGTTTCCTGCAAAACTTTAATCCTTTCTGACTCAATGCCCTCTCTAACATAGAGCGCAACCCCTCCACCAATTTGATCAGCTCTATCATTACGATATAGTTTGTACCCAGGTATCACAGTGTCCCACTGGTTGTCCTCTTTCCGCCATGTCTCTGAGATTCCAATCATATCTAACCTCTCATTTAGTGCTATATGTTCTAACTCTCCCATCTTATTTTTAGACTTCTAGCATTTGCATACAAACATTTTAGAGACTGTGTTTTATTCATGTTAATTTGGCTGTTGATAGACATGGGTAATTTGGAATCTTTAAGCTCTTTCTGCTCCATACTCAAGGGCATTTGGGCTACTTTAATCTTTTTTGGAACCTCTCTGCTTTTGGTAGTATCCTTCAAGGATACATTCTTCCGAATCATGCGCTCTTGTGCGACTGTCGGCTTTCCCCTATTATCTAGCTTAAAAGCTGCTCTATCTTCTTTTTAAAGGTTAATGCCAGCAGCCTGGTTCCATCCTGGTTAAGGTGAAGCCCATCCCTTCGGAAGAGCCCCTCCTTTCCCCAGACTGTTCCCCACTTCCTAACAAATCCAAAACCCTCATCCTTGCACCATCGTCTCATCCACTCATTGATACTCCAGAGCTCTGCTTGCCTTTTGGTTCCTGCGCGTGGAACAGAACGTTTTTCGGAGAACGTTACCCTGGAAGTTCTGGGTTTCAACTTCCTACCTAAAAGCCTATATTTAGCCTCCAGAACCTCCTTACATTTTCCTATGTCATTGATACGGACATGTACCAAGACAGCAGACTCCTCCCCAGCACTATCTAAGACCTTATCTAGGTGGCGCGTGAGGTCCGCTACCTTCGCACGAGGCAGGCATGTTACCAGGCAATCTTCACATCCACCAGCCACCCAGCTATCTACATGCCTAATGATTGAATTACCATTTATAACGGCTGTCCTAACCCTTCCCTCATGGACACATGGCCCTGGATAAACTTCCTCGGTGTGAGAGGGTTTTACATCACCTGGAGGACAGGTCCTAGTTACAGAGTCACTTCCTGCAACACCAGGGTGATGCTCTCCTGTCAGGTGACCTCTTTCCTCTATGGCAACAGGGATGCTGCCAGACTGGAGGTGGGACTTCAGGCCTATATCCTGTAGGTTTTGTCTGTGCACCTCTATGTCTTATGTCTTCCAAGTCTGCTACGCTAGCCTCTAGAGAACGGACTCGTTCCCTTAGAGCAAAGAGCTCCTTGCACCTAGTGCACACGTAAGACCTCTCACCAACTGGGAGAAAATCATACATGTGGCATTTGGTGCAAAAGACTGGAAAGCCCCCATCTTGCTGCTGGACTGCTGTCTGCATCTTAGTTTTAAGCTTGTGTTAAGATCTTTAAGTTCTTTACTTACTAAGGGTTGCTGTGGATACTTATACTAATAAACGTGTACCTAATACGTTTAATATACCTTGTTCACCTGAAGCTTAATTAATCTCAGGTCCTTAGGATATGACTGATTTGGATAACGAGCTGCACCTGAGAGCACCTCCTCTCTTTTAAGATGTGTAAGTACCTATAAAGCTATGATTATCCCAGGGGTGTGTGGGTTTTGGGGAGGGAGGGAGGGAAATAAGACTTATTAAAAGAGGGCTGCTACTCAGTACCCTGTCCTGTGCTTCTAAGGTAAGTTGTGACCAACTTCTTGGGTGATTAACAGTCCTTGCTTGGATAGAAGATGTCTTTCAAAATGGCCTTTTGACCTGCCACCTGGCTTTAACACCTATTTTAAAAGTTTCAAAAATCTCTTGCCCCCTAGGTAGAAGGCCTCTTTGTAAAGGTCTCTAGAAGACTTTATTTGTTGCTCAAAGAATAATGACCCTATTTTGCCTTATATTCTGATTTGATTTAAATTAAAGCTCTTTGCTGCTGCTAGGCTCTGACTTAGTATGGAATTTAAATTAGAAGCTCTCTGCTGGGTTCTAAATTTAACCAGAAAGCTTTCTTCTAACATAAGAACATAAGATATGCCATACTGGGTCAGACCAAGGTCCATGAAGCCCAGTATCCTGTTTCCAACAGTGGCCAATCTAGGTCGTACGTGCCTAGCAGTTTCCCCAAAAGACACAGGTTCCGCAATGCTTGTTCTGGTTCAAGCATTGATATCCTGGGTCCCTTCTTAATAATGGTTTATGGACCTTTCCTCCAGGAACTTGTCCAAACCTTTTTTAAACCTAGCTACACTAACAGCCTTTACTACATCCTCAGGTAACAAATTCCAGAGTTTGATTTCACGTTGAGTGAAAAAATATTTTCTTTTATTAGTCTTAAATAGTTTACCCTGTAGCTTCATTGCATGTCCCCTAGTCTTTCTATATTCTGATAACGTAAACAATCGATCTACGTTTACCCGCTCCACTCCGTTCATTAATTTATAGACTTCTATCATATCTCCCCTCAGCCGTCTCTTTTCCAGGTTAAAGAGCCCTAACCTTTTTAGCCTTTCTTCATAGGAGTATCCTTCCATCCCCTTTACCATTTTGGTGGCTCTTCTCTGAACCTTTTCTAATAATGCTATATCCTTTTTAAGATACGGCGACCAGAATTGCATACAATATTCAAGGTGCGGTCTCACCATGGAACGGTATAGAGGCATTATAATATCTTTTGTTTTATTTTCCATTCCTTTCCTACTCAAGGGCATTTGGGCTACTTTACTCTTTTTTGGAACCTCCCTGCTTTTGTTAGTATCTTTGAAGGATACATTCTTCCGAACCATCCGCTCTTAGGCGACTGTCGGCTTTCCCCTATTATCTAGTTTAAAAGCTGCTCTCTCTCCTTTTTAAAGGTTAAAGGTTTTTAAAGGTTCTGTGTTTTAAATGTAAACTAAAAGCACTTTTCTGCTACTAGGCCCTGAGTGAGTATTAAATGTATTAAATGTAAACCAGAAGCTCTCTGCTTTTGCATTGAGTGTTACATGAATGTTTTTCTCCCAGTTTATTAGGGGTCTTAGGTGTTTACTAGGTGCAAGGAGCTCTTTGCTCTCAGGGAATGAGTCTGATGTTTGGAGACTAGAGTAGCAGACTTGGAGGACATAAGGAAAGAGATATATAGATGAGACCTACAGGGGTGTAGTACTTAAGTCCCACCTCCAGTCTGGTAGCTTCCCTGTTGTCATGGAGAAGAGGCCACGTGACCGCAGAGCATCACCTGGTGTGGCAGGAAGTGATAGCTAGGACCTGATGTAAAACCCTCTCACACTGTGGAGGTTTCTCTAGGGCCATGTGACCATGAGGGAAGGGTTAGGACAGCCATTATAGTTGGTGATTCAATCATTAGGCATGTAGATAGCTAGGTGGCTGGTGGACATGAGCATTGCCTGGTAACATGTTTGCCTGGTGCGAAGGTAGAGGACCTCATGTACCACTTAGACAAGGTTTTAGATAGCGCTGGGGAGGAGTCTGCTGTCTTGGTACATTTTGGTACCAATGATATAGAAAAGTGTGGGAAGGAGGATCTGGAAGCCAAATTTAGGCTTTTAGGTAGGAGGTTGAAATCCAGAACTTCCAGGGTAGCATTCTTTGTTCTCCAGGACCAAGCAGGAAGTCAGTCCTCACATATGGGTGACGTCGGCTCCGACGGAGCCCCCGTGCGGAGCATTTCCCCAGCTTTCAAAGAAAGCCTTTGGGAATTGCAGCGCGCATGCGCGGTCCCCTTCCCGCCCAAGGGTGCCATCTTGCTCAGTCTTCTTTTTTCCGCAGAGCCCGACGAACGTAGTTTGTTTTTCGCCGAGGAAAAAGTTGATTACTCTGTTTTTTGTCTTCCTTCTTAGGTTCGATGCTGGATCCTTTTCCCGCCTGGGCCCGATACGCCGGTATCGAGACCACTCTCTCTTTTTTCGGTTTTTGTCCTTCGTGACTAGCGTTTGCGCCATTTTTCTTTTTCACTGGCAGCCCTGTCTTTCGACCTCGCAGGGGCCCTTTTTCCCCCGATGGCTGCCAGCGGGTTTAAAAAGTGTGATCGATGTAAGAAACTTATGTCTCTTACCGACACATATGACTGCTGCCTCCGCTGCCTCGGACCCGATCATGACCCGATGATCTGTGGTCCGTGTGGCAAAATGTCCTCGAAGGCGTTGAGGAGTCGGCAGCACCAAAAGGACAGAATCTTCTCTGACTCCGCGTCCGGACGGGCCTGGACCTCGTCAGAGGCCTCGACGTCTCGGGACTCCGGCCCCGAGCAGCGTCGGGGTTCCTCTGAGCGGGGGTCTCCTTCGCGGGAGCAGCGCAGGAAGAAAAAACCCGCGAGGGCGGCGTCGGCGGACGCATCTGGTTCCTCGAGGGCCAGGTCGCATAGCCCCGACCGCCGTCCCTGGTCTTCGGAGTCGGAGAGGCCAGCCAAACAATCTCGTCTCAAGATGGAGTCTCCTGGGCACGTGAGTACTGTAGTCCTCGTGGACTCTCCTCCAGGGGAGCCAACGTCTGGCCTGACGCCGTCGGGGCCCGAGTTGGGGGCTGATGAGTCTCCTGAACTCGGACTCAGGTTGACAGCTTGGAGAGCAGTTTGGCTGCCTTCATGGAGCAGCAGCGGGCACTGATCGCCGGTCTCACTGGTGCATCTGCCCCGACCACCGGGACATCGACGTCCAAGTCGACCCCGGAGGCCGAGCCGATCCTCGAGTACATGCGAGCTCAAGTCGATCCTCGGCCACAGTCTCCGTCGGCCTCCCGTTCGGGACCGATGTCGTCGAGGCCGGTTCCCTCGGCGTCGGGGCGGAGGGCATCGGTGCCCACCCGACCGGAACCGCTCGATTCCTCCTCTGAGGAGTCGGGCTGGGGGACGGAGGATGAAGAGTCACCTGACACCTTTCAGACTCGGTGTGTCCCATTGGACTCACCGGAGTCCGAACCTCGGAGACGATCCCCACCGGAGGATACCCGGTTCTCGGACTTCGTGCGGGATATGGCCAAGGCCTTGGCATTCCCCGTGGATCCCGAGGAGGAGCCTCGAGCCCAGGAGCTCGAGGCCCTCCAGTATGACTCTCCCCCAAAGGAGGCCTTTACTGTTCCGGTTCCTCTGATGCTGGAGCGGTTGCTCTTCCCTTGTTGGAGACCCCGGCCTCGACGCCGGCGTTAAGCAAGCAGGTCGATTCCATCTATCGAGTCCGCAAGAGCCCCGGGTTCCACAAGGCACAATTACCGCACCACTCCATGGTTGTGGAATCGGCCATGCATCGACTGAAAAGTCAGAAGATGCACTCCTTGGTGCCTCCCGGCCGGGAGGCCCGGAACCTGGATGCCCTCGGTAAGAAGTGCTTCCAGGGCTCTATGCTTGTTTGCCGTGTCCAGACATACCAGCTCTACATGGGCATGTACCTTCGAGACCTGGCAAAAGAGATTGCCGGGTTCTCTGCTGGTCTCTCCGAGGAACCTTTGCAGAGGTTCCAGGCCTTATCCACTGGTATTCGAGAGTGCTCGAAGTTTATCTCTCGAGCAGCCTACGATGGCTTCGAGGCTTCGGCCCGAGTAGCTGGGGTCGGCATCGGTGCCCGCCGACAGGCTTGGCTACAGTCATCCGATCTCGAGCCATGGGTACAGGACAAGTTGGTCGATGTCCCCTGCCGAGGTGAAAATCTTTTTGGCAAACCCATGGCTGAAAAGGCTGCTGAACTCGAGACTGAGACTCTGACCAGGACTAGGCTGTCCAGAAAAACCTCTGCCCCTTCTCAGAAGAAGGGCTCGGGAAAAAAGACCTTTTACCCGAGGAAGACATCTGCCTATAAACAATACCCTCATTATCAGGCCTCTGCAGCTCCCCAACAGGGTCAGCAGGCCAATGGGCAGGGTCATGGGCCCCGTAGGCAGAAGGCCCCCAAGCCACCAACACCGGCTCCTGCACAGCAGAGCGGGGGTTTTTGACTCAGAAAGCATAGCCTCTCCTCCTCAGCTGACTCACGTCAGCACAGGAGGCCGGCTGGCCCTTTTTGCCCACAGGTGGTCAGCCATCACATCAGATACCTGGGTGCTCCATATAGTCCAAAAGGGCTATCTTCTTCATTTTCACCAGGAACCTCCCTCCTTTTTTCCAGGGGAGCCTCCAAGACCCCCTCTGCACAGGGACCTACTCCTACAGGAGTTGGCAAGTCTGCTAAAGGAACAGGCTGTGGAACCGGTGCCCCACCACCTGAGAGGTCAGGGCTTTTATTCCAGGTACTTTCTGGTACCAAAAAGAACAGGAGGCCTCAGACCCATCCTAGACTTGCGAAACCTCAACAAGTTCCTGGAGAGGGAAAAGTTCAAGATGCTTACCCTTGTAATCCTGCTGCCCTACCTCCAGCAGGGAGATTGGCTATGCTCCTTAGATCTAAAGGATGCTTATACTCACATCCTTATTCATCCAGACCACAGACAATATCTCAGATTTGTTGTGGGAGGAAACCACTATCAGTACAAAGTACTACCCTTTGGCCTGACCTCCGCTCCCAGGGTATTCACCAAGTGCCTGGCAGTGGTGGCGGCCTACCTAAGGCTTCAAGGTAATTAGAAACATAGAAACATGATGACAGAAAAAGACCACAAGGCCCATCTAGTCTGTCCTTCCATAACAACAACTACAACAGTCCACTTTCTACCTTTAGAGATCCTCTGTGTTGGTCCCATGCTTTTTTGAATTCAGTTACTGTCCTCATCTCTACCACCTCCACTGGGAGACTATTCCACGGACCCACTACTCTTTCCGTAAAGAAATATTTCCGCATATCACTCCTGAATCTATCTCCCTTCACCCTCATCCCATGTCCCCTCGTAGCAGAACTTGCTTTCAATTGAAAGAGGCTCTCTCCCTGAACATTTATGCCACGGAGGTATTTAAACATCTCAATCATATCACCTCTATCCCGCCTTTCCTCTAAGGTGTACATATTAAGATCCTTAAGTCTGTCCTCATATGCTTTATAATGAAGCCCATTAATCATTTTAGTAGCAACCCTCTGCACCGACTCCATCCTGTTCACATCCTTTTGAAGGTGCGGTCTCCAGAATTGCACACCATACTCCAAATGAGGTCGCACCAAAGACTTATACAGAGGTATTATCACCTCCTTTTTCTGCTAGCCATTCCTCTCCGTATGCACCCAAGCATCCTTCTAGCTTTTGCCGTCGCCTTTTCTACCTGTTTAGCTACTTTAAGATCATCAGACACAACCACGCCTAGGTCCTGCTCTTCTTTAGTGGACAAAAGTACTTCACCTCCTATACTGTATTGCTCCCTTGGGTTGCTGCAGCCCAAATGCATGACCTTACATTTTTTAACATTAAATCCCAGCTGCCAAATTCTAGACCATTCTTCAAGCTTAGCTAGATCCCTCCTCATGTTATCTACACCTTCCTGGGTGTCTACTCTATTACAGATTTTGGTATCATCCGCAAAGAGGCAAACCTTACCCGACAGCCCTTCCGCTATATCACTAACAAAGATGTTAAAAAGAATCGGACCAAGGACAGATCCCTGGGGCACACCACTGGTAACATCCTTCTCCTCAGAGTGAGCTCCATTTACTTGTACTCTTTGTCGCCTCCCACCCAACCAATTTCTAACCCAAGCAGTAACTTTAGGGTCCATCCCTAGGGTGCTCAGTTTGTTTATAAGTCGCCTGTGAGGAACAGTGTCAAAGGCTTTACTGAAATCTAAATACACCACATCTAGAGCTCTCCCTCGGTCCAACTCCCTGGTCACCCAGTAATTATATTTAATTATATTTTTTAACTGTTTTATGTGATTTTTTATTGTAAACCGTTCTGATCTTCTTGAATGGGCGGTATATCAAATTTTAATAAACATAAACATAAGGTCTTTTTTGTGTTTCTGTACCTGGATGACTGGCTCATAAGGGGCCAGTTTTCCCAGGAGGCCAATCAAGCCACCCTTCGCACTGTGGCTCTGCTTCAGCACTTGGGGTTTGTCTAAACTTCGCAAAGTCCACTTTGCTCCCGTCCCAGAACATGGAGTTCATAGGAGCAAGGCTGGACACCCTTCAGGCGAAGGCTTTTCTGCCTGTGGACAGAGCCCACAGATTAATGGATCTAGCCAGGCAGTTTCGCAGCAATTCCCTGGTCTCCGCCAGGCAATTCCTGAGACTTCTTGGCCATATGGCTTCCACGGTTCATGTAACCCCCAATGCCCGCCTGCATATGCGGCCTGCTCAGTGGGGTCTTTGAACTCAGTGGCATCAGGCCACAGGGAGCCTTGCAGACTCAGTAAGAATATCCACACTGCTTGCCTCCTCTTTGCAATGGTGTCTTCATCTTCCGAATCTGGTGCTCGGAGTGTTTTTTCAAACCCCTCCACACTCTCAAGTGCTGACAACCGATGCTTCTCTTCAAGGTTGGGGAGCGCATTGCCAAGGGGCCTGTACTCAGGGTCTCTGGACCCCTTGGGAGGCTGCACAGCAGATAAATTTCCTGGAGCTGCGGGCGATACGCTTAGCTCTGAGGGCCTTCTCCCATCTCACGTCTCACCAGTCTGTACTGGTCCAGACTGACAATCAAGTTGCCATGTTTTACGTGAACAAGCAGGGAGGCACAGGCTCCTTTCTTCTATGTCAGGAAGCACAACGGCTGTGCTCCTGGGCTGTCAATCACGGAATCCTTCTCACGGCAGTCTACCTCCCAGGTCAAGACAATTACCTGGCGGACAGACTGAGCAGGATCCTGCAACCACACGAATGGAGATTGAATCCATTGGTGGTTCAGCAGATCTTTCTGAGGTGGGACCTCCCTATCATGGATCTTTTCGCCAGTCCTCTGAACCGGCAACTCCCGAGATTCTGTTCCAGACAACCGCATCCTCTCAGAGTAGCAGCGGATGCGTTTCTGCTCCCGTGGTCCAAAGGCCTACTGTATGCGTTTCCTCCCACGCCACTAGTGTCCAGAACACTGTTCAAAGTACTCAAGGACGGGGCCTCCATGATTCTGATAGCCCCCAGGTGACCGAGGCAACCGTGGTTCCCACTTCTGCTGCAACTGGCGGTGGACACTCCTATTCCTCTGGGGATTCAACACGATCTCCTGTCTCAAGAACAGGGATCTCTCTTACACCCCAACCTCCAGTCCCTTCATCTGATGGCCTGGCTGCTGAAAGGGTAGTTTTGGCTCCCCTACTACTGCCTAGAGAGGTGGAAGACGTAGTCTTAGCCTCTAGAAGGCAATCCACCCGGAAATCCTACGCTCTTAAGTGGCGTAGATTCTCCGCATGGTGTGCTCAGCACAGCGAGAATCCCTTCTCGTGCTTGGTAGCGGTAGTATTGCAATATTTGCTTTACCTCTCCAATCTCGGCCTTAAGTCCAATTCTGTCAGAGTTCACCTCAGTGCTCTCTCATCGCACCACTCGCTGGTGGACGGGAGGCCTCTTTCCAACCACCCTTTGGTGGCTCGTTTCCTCAGAGGCCGCCTCCTGCTTAAGCCTCCTCTACGCCCACCGGCCCCTGAGTGGGATTTAAATGTGGTCTTACAGCAGATTACTTGTCCACCTTTTAAACCTATGGCTACCTGTCCTCTCCGTTTTCTCTCCTGGAAAACTTTGTTTCTGGTAGCTCTTACCTCTGCTAGGCGAGTAAGTGAACTTCAGGTGCTAGTGTCTGATCCCCCTTACACTAGGTTCTACAGGAATAGGGTAGTCTTACGGACTCACCCTAAGTTTCTCCCTAAGGTTGTCTCCTCTTTCCACCTCAATCAGGAGGTGGTGCTTCCGACTTTCTTTCCCAGGCCGCATGCCAGCAGGGCTGAGATGGTCCTGCATACCCTGGACTGTAGGAGGGCGTTATCCTTCTACCTTGACCATACGCGGGAGCACCGGAGGGCGGTTCAGCTCTTCGTTTCTTTTGACCCCAATAAGTTGTGGTTACCTGTCTCCAAGCGTGCTTTGTCCATATGGGTCGCTGACTGTATCGCCTGGGCTTATGGGGCAGCCGGCCTCTCGTTGGAGGGTCGAGTCACGGCTCATCGTGTCAGGGCGAAGGCTGCGTCAGTGGCTCATCTCCGCTCTGTTCCGTTGGCAGACATCTGCCGGGCCGCTACTTGGTCTTCAAGCCAGACATTTGCGGCCCATTACTGCCTTGAGAGGGAGTCCCGCACGGACAGTTCTTTCGTACAGGCAGTACTCCATAATCTCTTTGGGGTTTAGGCAACTCCTTCCCTCCGGCCCTGATGTTGGGCTACCGGTCGGGGGCGTTCTCAGAGAAGATTCCTTCCTTACGTTCTGACGCTCTAGAGGGAGCTCATTTTTTCGGCTTGGGGTCTCCGGTAGCCTTAAGCTGGGGAGTCCCATATGTGAGGACTGACTTCCTGCTTGGTCCTGCAGAAAGAGTAGTTACTCACCTGTAACAGGTGTTCTCCAGGAGCAGCAGGAATCAGTCCTCACAACTCTCCCTCCTCCCCTTGGAGTTGCAGTCATATGATTTATTTTTTGCTATTTTTGCTGTCTTTTAGCTATGTCATCAGACTGAGCAAGATGGCACCCTTGGGCGGGAAGGGGACCGCGCATGCGCGCTGCAATTCCCAAAGGCTTTCTTTGAAAGCTGGGGAAAATTGCTCCGCGAGGGCTCCATCGGCGCCGACATCACCCATATGTGAGGACTGATTCCTGCTGCTCCTGGAGAACACCTGTTACAGGTGAGTAACTACTCTAAATGCTTCCTATTCCACACTCAAGACCCAAAAGGCAGGTAGAGCTCCGGAGTCTCAATGCATGGATGAGACAATGGTGCAAGAAAGAGGGTTTTGGATTTGTTCGGAACTGGGCGACATTCTGGGGAAAGGAGCCACTTTTCCAAAGGGATGGGCTCCACCTTCACCAGGATGGAACCGTTGTGCTGACATTAACCTTTAAAAAGGAATTAGAGCAGATTTTAAACTAGATAATATGGGAAAGCCGACAGTCGCCCAAGAGTGCATTGTTCGGAAGGATGTATCCTTCAAGGATACTAACAAAAGAGGGAAGTTAGGGCATCCCGACAGAGATGTTCCAATAAAGATAAAAATAACCCAAATATCCCTACGTATAGAGCAGACAGAGCTGAAAGATTCCAAATTACCACTCTCTACTGATAACCAGATTAATATGAATAAAATACAACCTCCAAAATGCCTTATGCAATGCTAGAAGTCTAAAAAATAAGATGGGAAAGTTTGAATATTTAGCATTACATGAGAGGTTAGATATGATTGGTATCTCAGAGACCTGGTTGAAGGAGGACAACCAAATGGGTCTCTGTGATACCTGGGTACAAACTATATTGCAATGATAGAGTAGATCAAATTGATGGAGGGGTTGCTCTCTGTGTTAGAAAGGGCATTGAGTCACACGGGATTAAAGTTTTGCAGGAAACAAAGTGCACTGTAGAATCTCTATGGATAGAAATTCCTTGTAAAAAGGAGAAGGCAATGGCAGTGGGCGTATACGACCGACCGCCTGGCCAGAATGAACAAATGGATGATGAAATGCTAAAAGAAATCAGGGAAGCTAATAAATATTACAACACAATAATAATAATGGGTGATTTCAGTTAACCTGGTATCAACTGGTTCAGTGACATGGCAGAACATGCTAGTTAGATAAAGTTTCTAGATTAAATAAATGACTGCTTCTTGGAGCAGCTGGTTCATGAACTGACACGAGGGTAAGATATTTTGGACTTAGTCCTTAGTGGAACACAGGATCTCATGCAAGAGATAAGGATATTGGGGCCACTTAGCAATAGTGATCATAGCATGTTTGCATTTGCTATAATAAATGGAGGAATGACAAAAGGAAATCCACAGCTCTACCTTTTAACTTCAAAAGGTAGACTATGGTGAAATGAGGAAAATAGTTAAGAAAAAACTAAAAGGAGCAGCTACAAAGATTTACATCAAGCATGGGCTTTGTTTAAAAATACTATCTTGGAAACCCGGACCAGATGTATTCCATGCTTTAAGAAAGGTGAATGAAGGCCAAAAACTGCCAGCATGGTTTAAAGGTAAGGTTAGAGAAACTGTTGTAGCCAAAAAAGCATCTTTCAGGAAATGGAAAAAGGAGCCAAATGACAAAAACTGGAAAAAAGATAAGCACTGGTAAGTTGCTGTAGATGCAAGGCATTGATAAGGCAGGCAAAGAGAGAATTTGAAAAAAGCTTTAGTGAAAGCAAAAACGCATAACAGAAACTTTTTCAAATACATTTGTAGCAAAAAATATTGTGAAAATCTGTGGAACATTAGATGATAGAGGAGGGGTAAAAGGAGCACTAAGAGGGGAGAAAGCCATAGCGGAGGGGCTGAATGAATTCTTTGCCAAAGAAGATGTAGGGAATTTATCCATGCATGAAAGGTGATGCATTGGAAGAATTGAAAGAATATCAATAAACCGGGAAAATGTAATTCAACTATTTGAGAAACTGAAGAGTAGCAAATCACCTAGACAGGATGGTATACATCCCGAGGGTGTTGAAAGAACTGATATGAGATTGGAGATTTACTATTAGTAATCTGTGAACTATCATTGAAATCATCTGTAGTACCTGAAGATTGACAAATAGCCAATGTAACACCAATTTTTAAAAAGGGTTCCAGCAGTGATTTAGGAAACTATAGACCGGTGATTCTGATGTCTGTATCGGGCAAAATGGTATAAACCATTCTAAAGACAAAATTACTGAACATGTGGATAGTCATGGTTTAATGAAAGAAAGCTAACATGCATTTAGCCAAGGACGGTCTTGTCTTACTAATCTGTTATATATTTTTTTAAGGTATGAATAAACAGGTAGACAAAGGTGGGCCAGTTGATATATTGTATCTGGATTTTCAGAAAACCTTTGACAAGGTACCTCATGAGAGACCCTTGGCAAAATTAAAAAGTCATGGGATAGGAGCCAATGTACTTTAGTGGATCTGGTTAAAAGATAGAAAGCAGTGGAGAAAAGTGAATAGTAGAGTACCCCAGGGATCTGTGCAGGGTCCACTGCTTTTTAACATATTCATAAATGACCTGGAAATGGGATTAACAAGTGCGGTGATCAAATTTACAGATGAGACAAAATTATTCAGAGTTGTTAAAACACAAGAGGATTGTGAAATATTGCAAGAGGACCTTGATAAATTGGAAGATGGACGTCCAAAAGGCAGATGAAATTTAATGTGGACAAGTGCATAGTTATGCACCTTGGAAAGAACAACCCAAACTGTGGTTACACGATGCAAGGTTCCACATTAGGAACCACCACCCAGGAAAAAGATTTAGGCGTCATCGTGGATAACATGTTGAAACCCTCCGCCCAGTGTGCAGTGGCGGTCAAGAAAGCAAATAGAATGCTGAGAATTATAAGGAAAGAAAGAGAGAATAAAACAAAGGATATTATAATGCCTCTGTATCATTCCATGGTGCGACCTCACCTTGAATAATGTTTACGATTCTGGTCACCGTATCTTCAAAAGGATACAGCGGAATTAGAAAAAGTACAGAGGAGAGCAACCAAAATGGTAAAGGGAATGGAAGGATACTCCTATGAGGAAACTCTTAAACGGTTAGAGCTCTTCAGCTTGGAAAAGAGACGGCTGAGGGGAGATATGATAGAGGACAGTAAATTAATGAATATAGTGGATCAGGTTAACGCAGATCGATTGTTTATGCCATCAAAATGTAGAAAGACTATGGGACATGCAATGAAGCTACAGTGTAGCCCATTTAAGACTAATAAGAGAAAATATTTTTTCACTCAACACATAATCAAACTCTGGATTTTGTTTCCAGAGGATGTAGTAAAAGCTGTTAGTGTAGCTGGGTTTAAAAAAGGTTTGGACAAGTTCCTGGTAAAGAAGAACTGAGAAATCCACTGCTTGTCCTGGGACAAGCATTGTGGAACCTGTGTGCCTTTTTGGAATCCTGCTAGGTACTTGTGACCTGGATATTCCACTGTTTGGAAAAAGGATACTGAGCTTGATGGACCTTGGTGTGACCTAGTATGTCATATCTTATGTTTTGACGGATGACAACCTCTATACAGACTGTCACTCTAGCATGTCCCCCTCAAGTATGTGGTCTAATCACCGGTTAAAAAAAACAAACGAACAAAAGGAGGGAGAAAACTGAAACATCTTATGAACTTAGAAGACTTTGAACACTGTTACCAGAGTGAAATCGGGGGATTTCAAAATCCCTTCAGTTATTTGGATCGGTCTCTGTTCTGCCTTTTGCAATCAAAATTACAGTCCCTAAGAGTTCTTGACCCTTCTGCTGCCAATGACTCTGCCACAGTATGCTTAAGGATCTATTATCTTTATTTCTTTTGAAAACTAGTCCAGTTTGCTCCTTTCTTTCCACAGATGATATCAGTGACAGCAGGCTTATAACCTGCACCGTCCTCATGATATGAATAGTCGAATATGGATCCATCTATAAAATATATTTTCTTACAGATATTTCTTAATCTCTTCTTTTTCTTCTCCAGCCTATACTTCCCTAAAGGAAGCTAGTATGAGAAATTTCAAAGTGCAGTTCCAGAAACTCTGTCTCTGGAGTGCAAAAAAAGAGAGGAATATAAAGAGGAAAACCATTTTTTTTGCCACTTGCCCTTTTCCACCTCATGGCTACCATCGCAATACTGGGCACATCTCTTTGAAAGAAATGAATAAAGAGTCACTCTCGGGCACAGTAGGTATTTTTTCTCCAGTCGCTAGCAGTGCTGAAAACCAATACGTCACTGATGGTCAGGCAACATCTCTAACGCTTGTCACAGCACATTGCAAGCCCTGAGTCAGACCCTCTCTGGATTTATCTACCCAGATTTCTCCTTTGACAGAGACCCCACCCTCTTATCTACCCTGATGCTTGGCATCCAGCACTCAAGAGTCATTTTTGCAGCATTGGATCTATCTGGTCTGTTGAACTTTACATCCAAATAATTGTATCAAAGAGATTAATAGAACCAGAACTCAAATCTGTGTAGACCCTTTTATCTGCTAGCTCTGATCATTTCCTAAACTACATGGTCAATGAGTATCTATTTCAAAACCCTCTTGATTCTTTCCTTATCCGTTTTTCTTTAGAACTATGATGTGAACTCTAAAAGCCTTAGAGGCACGATTTAACTTCAGGTATCCTTACAGACCCTGCCTTCCCATGTTTCACTTCTTCACACCATAGTGAGGGTCCTTCTTTCCTCTAGTCTTGTTCTATGGCTCCCTTCATTATTTTCACTTGCATACCATGCTGAATGAAGCAGCATTGAGAACCAGTCTCAAGTTTCTCTCTGAAAACTGGGGTGTGCCTCATTACCTCTCCATCACTCTGTCCTAGCTATGATTTATTATTTATTATTTTATTATTTTATTTATTTATTTATTTATTTATAGTCTTTTCTATACCGCGCTATTCAGCATCAGCGCGGTTTACAGTAAACAATGAACACACACATTTCCAAAAGTACTTTGTGTTTACATATGAACAGGAGATTCAACTTGGCTAACAGGGGAACTATATACAATAACAATATATACAAATCACAGAATAGTCATGTGTTCGTATGGTTTCAGTCAGTGGAGATTTTGGTGGATTCAGCAGTTTGTACTGAGCTTCTATTGGTTTCAGGGTAATATAGGAGGAAGAGGTAGTGTTTCACGGCCCTTCTGAATTGGAAAACAAAAGGGGGGGGGGACCTTGTTTGCAGATCTTGAAAGCATGTATATATATATATATAAATATATATATATATGATATACACACATACAACATCCTCCAGTGCAACACCCTACCACCACACAAAGAAGCACCTCATTTCTAACCCTCCCGAGGTTCCAGGCTAAGTTAATATATCCAAGACCATTGCACACAGTGATGCGAGTGCAACTGTATGCATGTACCTTACAATCTAATATGTCATGCTTTGGGTTACACTCTCTGGTTCTAATACTAGCAGGCAGGTTCCTGCACACCATTATTTCATTCACGTGGCCCTCTTCACCCAAGGGTTCCTCAACAGGTGCAAAAGAGACATTTTTGCTCTTCCTGCAGACCAAAATCACAAGGGTACTCCAAAGAGGATGACTTCTTCCTCTAACGGTGTTAACTATATTCCTGACAGATGCATCTTGTATTACTTACATCCTGAATCAACTTTCTTCCAGGGAACTATTACCCTTCTTGAATCATTAGCTTGATCATTGCAGTCACCCCAGGACCTTTCGTGTCCCCACAATGTAGCTGGACTTTCTCACGCTATAGTCAGATTTATGACAACCATTAACATATGCAGTACCATGCCTCCAGGGCACCTCTGAGAACACTCCCATCTCTCATTGGCCTGCAAATCCATTACCACTCTAATCTTTGGTCTCAAGGAGTAAATACCTTGATAGCAAATGCATCTTTTTTTCCCCCCGATACCTCACTATCACCAACACCTGCTGGACCTCTCTACCATTTTGTTATTCATTTTCACCTTGGTGGTGAATCTCCTTTTATTTTTTGAGTAGTCGACAGCACAGCTCATGTTTCCCTTGGCCAATATACTTCGCTCATACCAAATGGATTTTCTCTTTACAACCATCTTGTTCTGGATATAAAAATGCTGGTGCATACCACTCTCCCCACCTACCCCAGTGGCATACTCACAAACTTTTTTTTCCAATAGGCCAGAGGTTCTCAACCCAGTCATCTGGACACATCTAGCCAGTCAGGTTTTCAGGGTAAACACAATGAATATGCATGGCAGAGATTTACATACAATGGAGGCAGTGCATGCAAATCTCTTTCATGCATATTCATTGTGGTTATCCTGAAAAACTGACTGGCTAGGTTTGTCCTGAGGACTGGGTTAAGAATCCGTGCGATAGACACATGCCATTCCCATTCTATATTTGCTTTATCTCTGCATAAGTGTACATGGTCGAAGATTCACACACCTTTGGCATTCTCACCATAATTCCTGCATTGGTTAACCACTCCCCCCCCCCCCCTTCTGTGGTCTGTAATCATTAATACTTCAGGACCTTCCTCATTTCCACTTTCTCAAAATGCCATCCTCAGAAAATCCATCCCTGGATGTGCCTACACTCTAACAGGTGCCCACGGATCTCTGAAGTTCAAATGGAGATATACTAGCTCTTCCTGAAAGATGCCTACTTTCTCATCCAAAGGTGAGCCTTGGACCATCAAGGAAGGAAAAAAAGTAAAAAGCTAGTTGAGCTCTCTAATGCTCAGCCTACCACAGCAATTATCCACGGGTTGCAAGGACTGTTCTTTTCTTTTCCTTTCCCAACACTGGAATACTGAGTGCCCTGGTGCCCTCGGCTATGCATTCACCATTATGTGTCCCTGATGATATCCTGCTTGTCCATGGAGACAGTGAGGTTGTTTACATGTAACAGGGGTTCTCCATGGACAGCAGGATAAATCTGCCTCACAATCCCCACCCCCTCTCACAGATGAACTTGTTATGCTTTGAAATGGAGTGAAGGAGGAGGAGCAACGATCACTTAGGAGAGAACACTGCACATGTCCAAAGAGTTTTTCTAAGCTCTGTTGGGCTCTGGGAGAGCGAGTCTGACCAGGCACCATCAGCAATAATGTCACCATTATGTGTGGCTTATTTATCCTGATGTCCATGGAGCAACACTGGCAGGCAGGACATGCCCTATGCGGGGTATAGGGTGACTTAGGCAAAGACTGACACTAAGAACTCAATTGGATAAAAAATTAGGCTGCAGCTTTATTTCCAAATGTCAATACGATAATGCAAGTCAGTCAAAAAAGATGGGATGGGGTCCGTGGGTCTACCCAAGCTAAATGCTTTTGCCGCCTGGCGCCACTGCACAGTTTGTGCCCATCTGGATTGATTTTCCTCCCAACTGAGGGGCGATTGCCTTGAGGGGAGCAGGCCGCTGCACACGAGAGAGTTCGCCAGGACACACTCTGCCTTGCAGGTAGCTAAAGTGCCTGATCTCTTGTTGGTCTGTTGATAATTGGAGTTTGTAATTTTTAGCTCAGGTGTCTGCCACTGACGTGGAGCAGCGCAGCTTGCTTCATGTCCCCAAATGTATAGACCTCATCCCAGTCCACTTGCGGGCACTGCTGCATGCAGTGCAGTTCTCAGGAGTTTGATGGGTCGTCTGCAGGAGATGCATGTCTAGGATTGATAATTCTCTCCAATGCCTCCAATAAGCCATTCAGGAGTAAATCATTGGCAGTGCCTGACAGTTGAACAGCATCTGTCCAGTAGTTGCCAGGATCAGGTATGCCCAGGCATGACTGATCTGCTGTTCGCCAGCCGTGAGGAGCCACTGGCTGACCTGCTGGTTTTTCTTCTTTAGCCCACAGTTCCAGAGTCTGCTGTTGACCCGTCGGAGCCTTGGGATTATGTTAGACCAGATGGAGAGTGTTCTGAATGTGCCAGCTGCCGCAGCTAGATCACTCTTGATCATTCGGATGAAGTGCTGATATGTGTGGGAACCAATGTCTTTACGACCGAGGTGGATAATGATGATGTCGGGGTGGACAATGTCCCAGGACCAGGCTGCCATTCAGGGCAGCAAGTCGTCCCAGTGCATGTCGGACTGCTCATTTCAGAAGAGCCGAGTATTCTGCTTCATGAGACTATGGTGTACTCCAAGAGGCCATCTTGATACTCTGCATGCTGCCCTGTGATATAGGAGTGGCTTGTGATCCAAACCATCTTGTACCTTGCAACCCCTTAAATGAGATTGATAAGGAAAAGTCACAAACTGAATGAATGTGAATGTATCCCCTATAGGCTCTGGACTTCCAGCGCCTGATGCACTGAATGGTGTCAGAGGCAGACCACTCATGGTGGCGGCTGTGGCTGCCCCGATCCAGAAGGAGTGGGTGCCGAAGTTGGCGGGGTCTAGGCTGATTTCCCTTAGAGTCTTTCTAAAGGCTGTTGTGAATTGGAAGCGTGTCAGTGAAGTGGCGTCCTCGTGGATGAGGAGAGGCCCGTTCCACTGGGGACGTGTGAAGATAGGTAGTTCATTTCGCACACGGGCAAGTTGGCAGGTAGGGCACCCGTGTGAGCATTAGGGTGTGTCCTCTACCACTCTGATCAGTCTTTGACCTCCATATGGTGTTGAGAATTCCACCGCTTTTCACTTGTACTTTCAACAGAGTTGGGCTGCATCCCTGTATGTCCAATTTGACTTAGCTACAAACTCGCCCATTCTCAGGGCTGTGAAGATTGTCTAAAATAGCAGGACCTCGAAATGTGTGGTGCAGGTGTCTGGGAGTTTTGTCCATATTTTTTTAAGGATCTCCAGGGTAATGGGCCATCTTCCTTCAAGCAACACCAGACTGGTTCAGGCCCAACCACACATCAGAATGTGAGCCAGAAAGTCCTCTGCTAGGCTGGGCCATCTGTTTAGCTTTGCAAAGAAGGCAGATCCCACCAGGTGTCTTCTGATCAGAGTTTGAAAGTGCCCCTGCAATCGAACTATGAGGATGTAGTTGGTGACACATCCAGAACAGGCCTGCTCAGGCACCCTCCCTAGTGCCTAGATGTGGGTGACTATTGCCCGATAGCCACGCAAGTATGTGGCCCAGATCATGGGCGTAAGTGCCTGAAAGATAAGTGAGAGAGCGCCTCGTGTCCAATCTGCCAGAGGTGATCCAGGATTGGTGTCAGTTCTTCATCGGCCAGATAAGGTGCCACTGGAAATGGGAAAGAGAATCTGCTATTGAGTTATTCAGACCTGGTACGTTTTTTGCCTTCTCCATGATGTTGAGCTGCAAAAATCACAATGTTAGTGACTGTAATAGCTTCGTTGTCACAGGGCAGTGAACAGACTGGGTGTTAACCATGTGGACAACTGCTGAGTTGTTGAACTGGAATGTGATCTTAGAGTCACGAAACTGAAGCCCCAAAATCATCATGGCCATGAGCAAGGGAAAGAGTTCAAGGAATGTGATGTTTCTGGTCATGCTGCATGCGCCTACTCCCCGGGTCATGGTGTCACCACCATGCCCCCACCCCCTGGTAGTAGGCCCCTGAAGCCAGAGGACCCTACAGCATCTGTGTACACATTGATGTCTGAGCTGCTGATGTGACCCATCTGCCAGATTCTGATGCTGTTGAAGCAATTGATAAATTCGTCCCAAATCTGCAAGTCCTGCTGGATATGCAACGAGATTTGAATATGTTGGTGTGGGCAGGAAATCCCAAGCATTGAGGTGATTAGTCATCGCAGGAATGGCCAGCCCATTGGGATGACTTCACATGCGAAGATCAGGGAGCTGATCTGGGTGTGAGAGATTGAGTCATTCTCCAGGACCAAGCAGGAAGTCAGTCCTCACATGCGCGGTCCCCTTCCTGCCCAAGGGTGCCATCTTGCTCAGTCGTCATTTTTCCGCGGAGCCCGACGGACGTGTGTCATTGTCACCCGGTAAAAAGTTGATTTTCCTGTGTTGGATTCGTGTTTTTTTGCCCGGTTCAACACCGGTTCCCCTTCCCACCTGGGCCCCGGTACACTGGTATCGAGCCCGGAGCTAGTTTTTCGGTTTTTGTCCTTCGTGACTAACGCTCGTGCTTTTTTTCTCTTTTTCACTGGCAGCCCGGTCTTTTGACCTTTCAGGGGCCCTTTTTGCTCCAATGGCTGCCAGCGGGTTTAAGAAGTGTGATCGGTGTAAGAAACTGATGTCTCTCACCGACACCCATGACTGCTGCCTCCGATGCCCCATGACCCGGTGGTCTGTGTCCCGTGCGGCAAGATGTCCTCTAAGGCGCTGAGGAGCCGTCAGCATCAGCGTGAAAGGATTTTTTCTAACTCCACATCCGGCTGGGCCCGGACTTCGTCAGAGGCCTCGACATCTCAGGAATCCGACCCCGAGCACCGTCGAGGCTCCTCCGAAAGGGGGTCTCCTTCTCGGGAACACAGAAGGAAGAAGAAACCCACGAGGGCGGCATCGGTGGACGCTCTTGGCCCCTCAAGGGCCAGGTCGCATAGCCCCGACTGCCGTCCCGGGTCCTCGGAGTCTGAGAGGCCAGCCAAGTTGCCTCGAGTGGAGCCGGAGTCCCCGAGTCACGTGCGTGCTGTTGTCTTCGTAGACTCCCCTCCGGGGGAGCCGATATCGGGCCCGACGCTGTCGGGGCCCGAGGCCGGGGGTTGCCGAGTCTCTTGAGCTGAGTCTCAGGTTGACGGCCTTGGAGAGCAGCTTGGCTGCCTTCATGGAGCAGCAGCGGGTACTGATCGCCGGTTTGACCGGTGCATCTGCCCCGACCACCGGGACCTCGACGTCCAAGTCGACCCCGGAGGCCGAGCCGATCCTCGAGTCGATGCGGTCTCGAGTCGATCCTCGGCCAAGGTCCCCCTTAGCCTCCCGCTCGGGGCCGAGGTCATCGACGCCGGTGCCCTCGGCGTCGGGGCAGATGGCGTCGGTGCCCGTCGGCCTGCCGGAGCTGCTCGATTCCTCCTCGGAGGGGTCGGAGGACAAGGAGTCCCCGGACACTTTCCAGACCCGGTGTATCCCATTGGACTCACCGGAGTCCGAGCCTTGGAGGAGGTACCCACCGGAGGATACCCGGTTCTCGGACTTTGTGCGAGACATGGCCAAAGCCTTGCCCTTCCCCGCGGATCCCGAGGAGGAGCCTCGAGCCGAAGAGCTCGAGGCCCTCCAGTATGACTCTCCGCCTAAGGAGGCCTTTACTGTACCGGTTCCTCCAATGCTGGAACGGCTGCTCTTCCACATGTGGGAGGCACCGGCCTCGGCGCCAGTTCTCAGCAAGCGGGTCGATTCCATTTATCCAGTCCGTAAGAGCCCTGGGTTCCAGAAGGCACAGCTACCGCACCACTCCATGGTTGTGGAATCGGCCATGCATCGTCTGAAGAGTCAGAAGATGCACTCCTTGGTGCCCCCCGGCCGGGAGTCCCGGAATCTGGATGCCCTCGGTAGAAAGTGCTTCCAGGGCTCTATGCTGGCTTGCCGTATCCAGACTTACCAGCAGTACATGGGCATGTACCTCCGAGACCTGGCAAAGGAGATTGACAGGTTCTCAGCTGGCCTCTCCGAGGAACCTTTGCAGAGGTTTAAGGCTTTGTTATCCGGGATTCAAGAGTGCTCAAAGTTTATCTCTCGAGCAGCCTATGATGACTTCGAGGCTTCGGCTCGAGTAGCTGCGGCCGGCATCGGTGCATGCCGTCAGGCCTGGCTACAGTCATCGGACCTCGAGCCATGGGTACAGGACAAGTTGGTCGATGTCCCTTGCCGAGGTGAGAACCTTTTTGGCAAACCCATGGCTGAAAAGGCTGCAGAACTCGAGTCTGAGACTCTCACCAGAACAAGGCTGTCCAGGAAAACTTCTGCCCCTTCTCAGAAGAAGAAGGGCTCGGGGAAAAAGCCCTTTTACCCGAGGAAGGGTACTGCCTACAAATCCTACCCTCAATTTCAGGCCTCTACAGCTCCCCATCAGGGTCAGCAGGCCAAGGGGCAGGGACATGGGCCCCGTAGGCAGAAAACCCCCAAGCCATCAGCTCCGGCTCCTGCACAGCAGGGAGGGGGGTTTTGACTCCCACTGCATAGCCTCTCATCCTCAGCTGGCTCCTCTCAGCACAGGAGGCCAGCTGACACTGTACGCCCACAGGTGGTCAGCCATAACAGGGGATACCTGTGTACTGAGCATAGTCCAGAAGGGCTATTAGCTCCACTTCAACCAGTTACCCCCCTCCTGTTTTCCAGGGGAGCCCCCAAAACTCCCTCTGCACAGGAACCTCCTCCTTCAGGAGTTGGCAAGTCTTCTACAGGAGCAGGCGGTGGAACCAGTGCCTCACCACCTGATAGGGCGAGGCTTCTATTCCAGGTACTTTCTAGTACCAAAAAGGACAGGAGACCTCAGGCCCATCCTCGACTTGCGAAATCTCAACAAGTTCCTGGAGAGGGAAAAGTTCAAGATGCTTACCCTGGGATACTGCTGCCCTACCTCCAGCAGGGAGATTGGCTGTGCTCCTTAGACCTGAAGGATGCTTATACTCACATCCTCATTCATCCAGACCACAGACAATATCTCAGATTTGTAGTGAGAGGGAGTCATTTTCAATACAGAGTACTTCCATTTGGCCTCACCTCTGCCCCCAGGGTTTTCACCAAGTGCTTGGCGGTGGTGGTGGCCTATCTCAGAAACCAGGGATCTTTATCTTCCCATACCTGGACTGGCTCATCAGAGGTCATTCTCCACAGGAGGCCAGACAGGCCACCCTTCGCACTGTTTCTCTTCTCCAGCATCTAGGCTTTGTCATAAACTTCGCAAAGTCCACTTTGTTCCCCTCACAGGGCATGGAGTTCATAGGGGCAAGATTGGATACCCTCCAGGCGAAGGCTTATTTGCCCGAGAATAGAGCCCGCAGACTGATGGCTTTGGCTGAACAGTTCCAGAGCGGTTCTCTGGTCTCTGCCAGAAACTTCCTAAGGCTCTTGGGCCAGATGGCATCCACGGTCCATGTAACTCCGAATGCCTGCCTGCACATGCGACCTGCTCAGTGGTGCCTCAGAGCTCAGTGGGTGCAAGCCACAGGCAATTTGAAAGACAAGATAAGGGTGTCCAAACTGCTGGCAGCCTCCATACGGTGGTGGCTACATCTCCCGAAACTGGTCCAGGGGGTGCCTTTTCAGGCCCCTCCTCACACACAGGTGCTGACAACCGATGCTTCCCTTCAGGGCTGGGGTGCACATTGCCAGGGAGCTTGCACTCAGGGCCTCTGGTCTCCTTGGGAGTCCACACAGCAGTTCAATCTGTTGGAGTTGCAAGCTATCTGCTTAGCTCTACAGACTTTCTCTCATGTCCTCTCTCACCAGGCTGTCTTAGTTCAGACAGACAATCAAATAGCAATGTTCTACGTGAACAAGCAAGGGGGCACAGGCTCCAAACTTCGGTGTCAGGAGGCACAGGCCCTGTGCTCCTTGGCAATCAAACACAACATGTTTCTCAAGGCAGTTTACCTGCCTGGCAGACAGATTGAGCAGGATTCTGCAGCCTCACGAATGGCAGTTGAATCCTTTGGTGGTCCAAGGGGTCTTTCTAAGATGGGGTCTTCCAACTATCGATCTCTTTGCGAATCCACTGAACCGTCAGCTACCCAGGTTCTGTTCCAGACAACCGCATCCTCTGCGAATAGCAGCAGATGCTTTTCTAATCTCTTGGTCTACGGGCCTACTGTATGCGTTTCCTCCCACGCCTCTAGTGGCCCGAACCTTGTTCAAGGTTCTTCAGGACAAGGCCTCGGTGATTCTGGTAGCCCCCAGATGGCCGAGGCAACCATGGTTTCCCCTCCTGCTACAGTTGGCGGTGGACACTCCACTCCCTCTGGGGGTGCAACCCGATCTCCTCTCTCAGGATTAGGGGTCTCTCCTGTTCCCCACCTCAAATCCCTCAATCTAATAGCCTGGCTGCTGAAAGGGTAGATTTTTTGTTGTTGTTTTTTTGTGCCATCAAGTCAGTGTTGACTCATAGCGACCCAGCTACATCTGGGTTTTCTTGGCAATGTATCACCGGAAGTAGATTGCCAGCCTTTTCTTCCGAGGCAATGGAGGTAAAGTGACTTGCCCAAGGTCACAAGGAATGCCAGTGGGAATTGAACCCGTGATCATTTGGGTACTAGGCAGTTGCTCTAACCACTAGGCTACTCCTCCACTCCGAAAGGGTAGTTCTAGCCCTTTTACTTCTTCCTAAGGAAGTGGAAGAGGTGGTTTTGGCCTCTAGGAGGCAATCCACCTGGAAATCTTATGCCCTCAAGTGGCATAGGTTCTCCACTTGGTGTGCTCAGCGCCGGAAGGATCCTTTTTCGTGCCTGGTTCCAGTGGTGCTGCAGTACATGCTCCACCTCTCGGACCTAGGCCTTAAATCCAACTCTGTTCGGGTCCACCTTAGTGCTCTATCGGCACACCACTCACAGATAGAGGGCCAATCTCTGTCGAGCCACCCGTTGGTGTCCAATTTACTCAGAGGCCTGCTTCTGCTCAAGCCTCCGATCCGTCCACCAGCCCCTGAGTGGGATTTAAATATGGTCTTCCAACAACTTACTTGCCCACCGTTTGAGCCGATGGCTACCTGTCCTTTACGCTTCCTTTCCTGGAAGGCCTTGTTCTTGGTGGCTCTTACCTCGGCCAAGTGTTTGAGTGAACTACAAGCTCTGGTTTCTGATAGACCGTACACACGGTTCTATAAGAAGAGGGTGGTCTTGCGGACTCACCCTAAGTTCCTTCCGAAGGTTGTCTCCTCCTTCCACCTCATTCAGGAGGTGGTTCTTCCAACATTCTTCCACAGGCTGCATGCCAGCCGGGCTGAAACAGTCCTGCATACCCTGGACTGTAGAAGAGCGTTGTCCTTTTACATAGACCATACGCAGGGGCATCGAAGGGCTGCTCAGCTCTTCATATCTTTTGACCCTTATAAACTGGCGTTGCCTGTCTCCAAGCGTATGTTGTCCCTTTGGGTAGCGGATTGTATCGCCTGGGCGTACAGGGCAGCCGGCCTCTCCTTGCAGGGTCGAGTCACAGCCAACTGTGTCAGGGTGAAGGCCGCGTCTGTAGCCCACCTCTGCTCTGTTCCGTTGGCAGAATCTGCCGGGCCGCTACCTGGTCTTCAAGCCAGACTTTTGCAGCTCACTACTGCCTCGAGAGGGAGTCCCGTAGGGACAGTGCTTTCGGACAGGCAGTACTCCGTGATCTCTTTGAGGTTTAGGCAACTCCTACCCTCCGGCCCTAGTGTTGGGCTACCGTACGGGGGCGTTCTCAGAAAGGATTCTTTCACGGATGCTAACGCTCTAGAGGGAGCTTATTTTTCAGCTTGGGTTCCCGGTAGCCTGAAGCTAGGGAGTCCCATATGTGAGGACTGACTTCCTGCTTGGTCCTGGAGAAAGAGTAGTTACTCACCTGTAACAGGTATTCTCCAGGAGCAGCAGGAATCAGTCCTCACAACCCTCCCTCCTCCCCTGGAGTTGCAGTCATATACTTTTTGATTTTTGTTGTCTTTTAGCTATGTCATCAGACTGAGCAAGATGGCACCCTTGGGCGGGAAGGGGACCACGCATGTGCGCTGCATTCCCAAAAGCTTTCTTTGAAAGCTGGGGAAATGCTCCGCACGAGGGCTCCGTCGGCGCCGACGTCACCCATATGTGAGGACTGATTCCTGCTGCTCCTGGAGAACACCTGTTACAGGTGAGTAACTACTCTTTACTTCCCTGCCTCTTTCTTGGGTACTGCGGATATGGGAGACAAGCGCATCCTTGCGAATGATGGTGAGAGAAGGGACCTGCCATGCGACCATTTGCCAACACATTGTTTAACATCTTGTGGACAACTGCCCTGGCATGAGCTGGCATTCGAGACTGTACACAGTGGTCTGGGGTGTATGGGACTGGTGTAGGGGATCCAGAAACCTTCAAGGAAACCATTGCCCAGGGTCATGACAAAACATTTCTTTGGGTACTGAAGAAACCAAGGCGTCATTGTCTTGACCGTTATGGGTGTCGGGACCCAGGAGAATGTTGTGCTGCTACTTGCTGAGTGCAGAATTTCCGGGGCAGGGTCTATTTGCTGCAGTGCATGAATGGGTACAATGCAGAACAGGCGGAGCATATGTGCTTGTACTTGCAGTCATGAAAGGAGCAGGGTATTTTGTTGAATCGCCTGCACACATTTGACTGAAAGAGTCTGGCTTTCCAGGATGGACTTGTAGGAGCGGGCCGCTTCTTCTGATTCTGGCTACTGGGTTTGTAGGACATCTACCAAAGCCACAGACCATTGTTGTTTGTTCCCCAAGACATGGTAGGCCGAATCTCCATCTTGTCATGAAAATGCTTATCATAGGCCAACCAACTAAAACCCTTGTAATCTTTGCATGCATTAATGATGGTATCCAGTTAGCTTAACATAGTATTGAGTTGTGATGGATCCTTTCTGCAAGTTATGCCGACCATTCATGTGTAGGAAAGTGCACAGTTCAATATGTTCCGCGGGATAGGCCCATTCATGTTGGGAAGGAGATCTCCAGCCTTCTGTTGCTTCTTTGCATTCTGTCATCGTCTGCCCTCAAGCAACTTAAATATGTTGAAGTACTGTCTCCTGAGTTCTTTCTTCCAAAACAATTTGGGTACCCCCTCTCCCACAGGGCTGAGACATTGGGTGCTGAGCAGATGTGTACAGTGTGATTTCTTTATTTGCACCTCAATGGAGCAGGATGCCGAGGAGGATGGCCTGGACTGTCTGGAATGCTTCCTCTTTCATCTTCATTGGTGCTTACCCTCTCCACTCGCAGCTGCAACAACAGGGGCAATGGGACACGGGACGTTGATAGGACCAGCTTGAGCGCTGTGTCGTTTGACCTGACCAGGTGTCAGTTCTGTTCCACTGTTAATGACTGTGGTGTGTGGCTGTGAGGTGGCATTCATGTGTGTAGCAGATACCGCAACGCCCAGTGAAGATCCCGTCCATTTGTCCCTCTGTGAGCATGCTGGTGTGAGACAAGTGCCACTATCTGATATGTGTGTATGGGACTGCATAGTGTACCTGACTGTCCTGCTGTGTTTCCAGGATGGCCGATGGTGGTACCAGGAGCGCTGATGTGCTGAGTGGGAACAGGATCATGAGATGAATCCATCTGTAGAGGATGTCGCTGCAGTGGGGATTTCGTTGCCACCCACTGCATGTGATGTGAGTGATGACAATCTTGTCGGGAATGGTCTATGCCAGGTGATGCACTTTCGTAGTGGGTACGACGTGTACGAGGTGAAGCTCTGTCATATTTCCTTCTGTAGTCCCTGCTGATCTCCAGGAACAAGCAGGAATAAGTCCTCACATATGGGTACGTCGGTACCGACGGAGCCCGAGCGGGAAAGCTCCCCAGCTTCCCAGAAGGAAAGCTTTTGGGACCTCCCACTGCGCATGCACGCTGCCTTCCCGCCTTCCTGACCAACTCTCCTCAGTTCTTCTTTTTCCGCGGAGCCAGCAGGTCGTGTTCCTGTCACTGCTGAAGAAGTTATTTTAGTTTATTTCTTTGGCCGCGTGTCTGCCTTCCCCGATTCCACACCGGTACCGCCGGTCTCTTTTTCCTTTATTTAAAAAAAAAAAAAAAAATCTTTTCTTTTCCTCACTTGGTGTGTTACTTCTGTGAGGCCTTTAGGCCTTCACTAATTCTCCCTCATAGAGAAACAAGTCTCTGGGTTTAAAAAATGCACCAAGTGCAGCGGTACTATTTCAGTCACAGACACCCATGAATGGTGTCTTAAATGTTTGGGGCCTGACCATTCCATTCCGGATTGCCCATCCTGTTCTTTGATGTCTAAACGTGGCTTACAGAACCGGGCAGCCAAGTTTCAGATGCTGTTTTCCACAGATACTCCAGCATCGACATCTTCCAGGTCTTCCTCTCCTGATGGATCTCAGGTAACCAAACATTCCTCTGGCAGGTCCTCAAAGGGCAAATCTCCCTCTAAGTATCGAGATACCCCTGGGCTTGACCCTGAGGACCCTGCCCCAGCCAAGCAACCCCGGCGGGAAGCTCCGGCTTCCAAAGCTCCTCCTATGGGGTTACAGGTTGACATCGATGGCACGGCCTCGACCGATCACCTGTTAGACTGTTCTGGGGTACTGGCTCAATCATCCGGTACCGACATCCAGACAGTCGTGGCGTCCATGGATCATACAGTTCAATCCATGCAGCAGGCCATTCTGGCTTTTATTAAGGCTGCGACGCCCTCGGTACTGCACCCTGCGGTACCGACTCCGGTTCCGGTACCACAACCGATACCGGTACCCATGCCTTCCACATCGACCAGAATACCGATTCCGGTTCCTGGTTCCGGGGTTTTTCCCGATACCGATCCGGTTCCGGGTACCCCCGATGTCGATACCGGTCGATACGCTTATCAATCCCTGGAAGCAAACAGACGATACTTTGAGTCTTCTGATGATCCTGATTCATCAGATGACTCTGCTGAAGTATCCCTTACTCTACCTGAGGAGCCCTCTTCTCCAAAGAGGAGAATGTCTCCTCCAGAGGATTTATCCTTTCAAGACTTCATCATTGAAGTAGCTAAAGGTCTTTCTATTTCTGTATCCTCTGAAAAAGAACCTAGAGCAAAAAAGTTAGACATTTTAGGATACTCTAAGGTTCCCAAAGAGGCAGTCACCTTGCCCATCCATGAAATTCTTCAAGATCACATGATGGACTTATGGGAGACTCCTCTCACCCTATCTCCACATTCTCATTGTCTGGACACCATGTATCGTGTCCCCCCTTCTCCTGGGTTTCAAAAAACTCAGCTCCCGCACCACTCCATTGTGGTGCAGTCAGCTATGAAAAGGATCAAGAGTACTAAAAGGCACTCTTCTACTCCCCCAGGAAGAGAATGTAGGACTCTGGATGCTTTTGGAAGGAAAATCTTCCAAGCAAGTATGCTTATTGCCAGAATCAACTCATACAGCCTCTATATGGGCATGTTTCTGAAGGAAATTGCATTAAAAATACGCCATTTTCTCCCCTTTATCCCAGAGGATAGAAAGGAGGAGTTCCTTCTTCTGCTTAAGCATGCTCAAGATATTTCAAAGTTCTCCAACAGAGCAGCCTTTGACTCCTTTGAAGGTGCTAGCAGAGCCTCAGGTATTGCCATAGCGGCTCGCAGAATTGCTTGGCTCCAGGCCTCTAACCTTGAACCCTGGGTCCAGGATGGGTTGGGAAATTTGCCCTGTACAGGTGAGAATCTGTTTGGTAAGGAGTGGCAAATCAAAGCCACTCAGATGGATGCAGAAAATGCTGCGTTGGATAGACTTTCTAAGTCTACCTCTACCCCTGTCAAGAAGAAATCTTTCAAAAAGCCTTTCTACAAGAAGGCCAGATTTGCCACAAATACTGGCCAACAATCTTCTGCAGCCAGGGCAAAACCTGCAGGAGCTGCTACAGCCCAACAGTCCCAACCCCCTCAGGGTTTTTGACTTAAAACTAGAGAACTTAACCTTTCTGGCTCTAAAACAACCAGAACCTCTCACCATTCCAGGAAGGTTAACTCATTTTGCTCCCAGATGGGAGCAAATCACATCAGAGCAATGGACCCTCTCTATCATCAGAGAGGGCTACAAACTACATTTCTCCAACCTTCCTCCCCATACCATGGTGAGAAGTTTCAATTCTCCCCCATCTCTCCTAGACCTGTTGGGTCAGGAGCTGACCATTCTTCTCGCCCAAAAAGCAATAGAAGAGGTTCCTCTTCCTCAACAAGGGTCAGGTTTTTACTCCCCTTATTTTCTCATTCCCAAGAAAACACGGGGGTACAGACCCATTTTGGATCTCAGAGAATTGAACAAATTTCTATACAGGGAGAAATTCAAGATGCTTTCTCTAGGCACTCTCCTTCCATACCTACAGAGTCAGGACTGGCTTTGTTCTCTAGATCTCAAGGATGCGTACACACATATACTCATCCATCCATCCCACAGAAGATTCCTACGGTTTCTGTTCCAGGGAAAACACTTCCAATACAGAGTACTTCCCTTCGGTCTAGCCTCTGCTCCAAGGGTATTTACCAAATGCATGGCAATAGTAGCTGCATTCCTACGCACCCTGGGAATTTTTGTCTTCCCATACCTGGACGACTGGCTCATCCGAGCTCCGTCTCAGTCCGAGGCTCAGACTTCCCTGGATCGCACCAGGCGAATTCTACAGTATCTGGGACTTGTAATCAATCTGCCAAAGTCCCAACTCACCCCTACTCAATCCCTAGAATTCATAGGGGCCTGGTTGGATACCACCACCGCAAGAGCCTATCTACCTCAGGCCCGTTGCCAACGTCTAGTGCACTTAGCCTCTCAAACTCAGTCCAGAAGCCACTTGACTGCCAGAGAGATGCTACAACTATTAGGCCACATGGCCTCCACAGTGCATGTGGTGCCTTATGCTCGCCTACATATGAGAGCAGCTCAATGGACTTTATCCACCCAGTGGACTCAAGCATCAGGAGCTCTCTCAGACCAAATAGCAAACTCCAATCGTCTTTTTTGGTCTCTCCAATGGTGGATATCCACTCAAAATCTGTTGTTGGGGGCCCCCTTTCAACCATTGTTGCCCCAAGCAACCCTCACAACAGATGCCTCCCAAACAGGTTGGGGGGTTCATCTCCAAGATCTCTCCACTCAGGGCACTTGGTCTCCACAGGAGACCACCCTTCATATCAACCACTTGGAACTTCGAGCAATCTTTCTAGCTCTCAAAGTTTTTCATACCCTCCTCAGCAACATGACAGTCCTTATTCACACGGACAATCAAGTAGCCATGTTTTACATAAACAAACAAGGAGGGACTGGCTCTCTGTCGCTTTGCAACGAAGCTCTAAGATTGTGGGCCTTCGTCAGAGAGCATCAAATCCATCTCCTGGCAGTATATCTTCCAGGAATCCAAAACTCTTGGACAGACAGACTCAGTCGAGTTCTGCTTCCACACGAATGGTCCCTGCACATGGATCAGGTACTCAGAATCTTCCAGAAATGGGGAACCCCGGACATAGACCTCTTTGCAAGTCCGTGGAATGCCAAACTTCCCCGGTTCTGTTCCAGAATCCCGTGTCAGGGAGTTCAGACCAAGGATGCCTTCCTCCTGCATTGGGGTCAGGGTTTCCTGTATGCCTTTCCACCCATTCCTTTGATTCCCAAGACTCTGTTCAAACTTCAAAGGGATCAAGGGTCCATGATCCTCATAGCTCCACGCTGGCCACGCCAAGTGTGGTACCCTCTACTTCTGCATCTCTCCCAAGCCCCCTCCCTGGACTTGGGAGCAGCTCCAGACCTTCTGTCTCAAGAGGAGGGGACTTTGTGGCACCCAAACCCCAAGTCCCTTCACCTCAGAGCTTGGTTACTGAAGGCCTAGACCTTCAACACTTCAATCTTTCGCAGCAAGTGAAGGATATCCTACATGCCCATTACTGTTTGGACAAGGACTCCCGCCGGGATGCCTTGTTTGGTCAGGCTGTCCTCAGACACCTGTTCCATTCTTGAACAACTCCAGCCCACCTTCCCTGAATGGATGCCTGAGATCCATAGGAAGATGAGGAACCTTTCAGGGTCTCATACCCTTCAGGGGATCTCCCGGGCATCTTAGCTAGGGAGTCCCCATATGTGAGGACTTATTCCTGCTTGTTCCTGGAGATAGCACAGTTACTTACCTGTAACAGGTGATCTCTGGGAACAGCAGGAATTAGTCCTCACAACCCACCCACCTCCCCTAGGAGTTGTATCTCTCTCTCTCTCTCTTCCTTCCTCTCTCTATTATCTCAGCTATAAACTCGAACTGAGGAGAGTTGGTCAGGAAGGCGGGAAGGCAGCGCACATGCGCAGTGGGAGGTCCCAAAAGCTTTCCTTCTGGGAAGCTGGGGAGCTTTCCCGCTCGGGCTCCATCGGTACCGACGTACCCATATGTGAGGACTAATTCCTGCTGTTCCCAGAGATCACCTGTTACAGGTAAGTAACTGTGCTCTCTCATGACGTGACTGGAGTGGTGGGCCGCTGAACATCAAGCTTGACCTATGCCTATAGCGAGCCTGCCTGCATCATCATGTTCTCCATGATGAATGCCTCCTGGGGCTGTGGGAAGAATAGTTTAGAGTGCTGTCATGCCAAATGATGAACTTCCTCTGCCTCTGCTAGGTTCTAATCTCCTGGGGGCCATGCTGAGCCATTTGTCCAGCAGCTTGCTCACCAGATGTGACTGCAGTGGTCACCTCTGGAGTGCCTGCTTCTGTCAGTGAGGGAGGAATGTGAGTCGTTTGTCTGATAGCTTGCTCACTGTGTGTGACTGCAGCAGTTGTCTTGGGAGATGCCGTCAGAACTGACGGTTTGGTGGGAGTTGGATGTAGCTGGCTGCAGCCTCGGGAGTATCCTGGTATCTTACCAGGATTTTTTGCTACCTTCGAGGATGTCTCATGGTGTTGGACTGTAGGTTCTGGTTGGTGTGACAAGCAGGATGATGGTATCCTCATGGGTCTGAGTCACATTGTCCCTCGCTGCAAGTGGCAGTATCGGGTTGGCAAACATCACGGTGGAAGGCCTTGCCTCTGGCTGGCAGCAGACATTGTCCTAGCTGCAGGCTTTCTGGGCATCTTCTCAAGCTTTCAAGGCTTCCACCCGAGCCAAGGGTCAGACGCACTGTGCCTTGCTCTTTTAAGAAGGAGAGGAATGAAAGGAGTGGGAAGTGGAGTGACCTGGTCCCGATCACTGTCAGGCCAGGACCCAATGGAAATGCTGCAGAGGCAGTGGAGGGCCTGGTGGCGATCACTGGTGCCCTGGTGAGGCCTCTGATGTGTGACTGGCTGCAATTCATTGTTAGGTGAAGTCAGATGGTCTGCCGTGATGGAGGAGCTGCAATCGGATGAAGAAGAGGATCTGATCGATGCTGGATGGCCAGTACAGAAGACCGGGAGTTGGTGCTGAAGGAAATTAGGAGTTGGGAACCGAAGAAGCACCTGAAGAGGGTGAGCTCTCACAGGCGTGTGCCTTAAATTGTAGCCGGCCCGCAATGATCCCTCTCCCTGGCTCCTCCATGATCCCGGCTACTGTCGCAAGGCCTGGGAAGAGAGGCGTGAAATTTTCTCACCAATCAAGAAAGAGCCAGAGGGGGGAGCATGGCCTGGCGATCGACACCCCACCCATGATGGTGCCTGCTGCCATGTTGCCACGGACTGCCGCTGAATCCAGTACAGCTCGTTCTAACCCCTGTTACAGGTAAGCAACCTCACTTTCCTTTTGAAAAATGTTAACATCTTTATTTGTACAGACAGATGAGAATTCTCTCTACCTCAGTTTAAAGTTAAGTTTTATTACTCCTATTTTGTTTGTCTTATGTCTTATGTTTGTCTTGTCTGTATGTTTTTATGTTTTGTGCTATGGTTGTAACTGACCGTAAACTGCTTAGGAATGTAAGATTAATGGGCTATAAAGCAGTAAATTGAATTAAAAAGTGAAAATCCTTATTTAATCCCCATCTATAACCAGCTACTTCACTCATCTTGTCACACTTTCGCTGCCCTAGTTCATCCTATTTGATTTTTTTAATGCATCTTGTTTCTAAGTCAGTGTACTTCATTGTAATGTCCAGGAGCCAGTAGCAGCTTTTATTGACTCCATGACACTCTTCCCCAGTACATGTTTTGCCCCCAGCTTCTCATGAGGCTTTCTGCCATTCATTGCTTGAAGAGCAGCTGTTTTCTTGTCACTGGCATTGTATGGTTCTCATTAAGTTTGAGCCATGAGATGGCCAAACTTCCATGTTGAGAGTTTTGGCACAGCAGTTCTTTCATTTTTTAATTTTTTATGTATGCACAATAATCAAATTAAGCACAAGAACAACTCTTGTTATGGAAAAAGGTCTTACAGGCTGAAATTAAATTACAGAAAGGAAATAACACTATAAATCCAAGGGAAAAGGAGAAGCTAAAGGCTTAATTTATTTATTTATTTATTTATTTATTTATTTATTTATTTACATTCTCTTATATATCGCGCTATTCTGCATCAGTGCGGTTTACATTGAACAAACTGAAATTACAGGGCATTATAACTTGGAGATAACTATTTTACAGGGAACATGGGCTGTGGAGGGTTAAGTGGCTTGCCCAAGACCACAAGGAGCACCTGTGGGACTAGAAACCCCAGTCCTTCCGGCCCAAGGTTGCTGTCCTCTAGTGGGATTTGAACCTCCGTCCTTCTGGCCTGAAGTACCTTACCCCAACCACTAGGCCACTCCTCCACTCCTAATGACCCCCAAAAGGGACACAGATCACAAATTAAAGGATAATAAACCTAAAAGTAAAAAAAAAGGCAGAAAGTAGGGAGTTCAAACTGAAAAGCCGAAACACAGACCTGATTAAAGTTCTGAGTCTGTACTGGGACTTATTTCAGTCTTAAACTGAGCAGGAGTAGACTTAAAAGCAATAAAGATGGACAGTTGCTGTGGTTCAAAAAATATATCTGGACCCACCCAATTAAACCAAACATTTACAAGGAGATTGGAGAAAAAAATAACTCATCCAGCTGTACAACACCTAGTTGTAACAAAAGAAGAGCCAGTCTCTCTCAGGTTCTAAAGCCACAGTGACCAGCATGGTAGCAGTCACTTTAGGTTCAGACTCGGACCTCTCCAAAAAGGTGGTTAAATCCAAACTGATACATGATAATATTGGTACTGTTCTTATCCATGCACTAACTTGATCTTAACAGCTGGTAAATAGCATACTCTAATTCGTGGAGGCACTGATTCAGGAGGAATCTTCAAAACAGAAATCAGAAACTTCTCGAACAGTTCCTGCCCAGAAATAGAAGGAACCTTAGAGAAATTCAGGCAATATTTTGAAGCTGGTGTGACAGACTGTTCAAGCAGCAAAAGACCTTCCCACAAATTCTCTAAATTGAAAACTTTAGTTCTCACCAAAACCAGTTGAATGTTCTCAGGATCAGTACCCCCAGGGTGCTTGGGCTCACATGACAAGAAAAATGAAGTGACACTTGTTCAGAACGCTGCTGATCTGTTTGCTATGCTTAGACCTTGGACACTCCAGGTAGACCGACATACAAGCTCTCAACATTTGGGAATCTCCCCTAGCTCAGGGCAGCTGCCACTGAGGGTCACCACTGGTATCTTCCTATGGCATCTCTCTAGCACTAACCTCCATGATCTTCCTTACTGGCTGCTCTAGAAGGGTTCAGCACTCCAGAGTAAGAGATATTTCGAGCTTTGGGAATAGCAAAGGGTCTCCTTCCACAGTCAGTAATCCTGTTGTGCCATCCAAAGTAATTTCCTAATTTGTAGGCTTTACGAAGGTGTCCATCAGCCCCTAGCTCCCAGTAACAGCCATCTGCTGCTTTGCCATGCCTTTGTGGGTAGAAAAAGGCATGAATCAAAGCAAGTAACACAGCAAATTTGGTGTTTTAGCAGAGCATGTTCAGAGGGCAACTGCCTACACCATCTTGCCTCTCTGGCACAGCAGTTCTAAAATTCACTGAAAGCTCAAGGTGCCAGAAGAAAAGAGAAGAACTGTTCCAGAGGTAGCATCATAGGCAAGCCTCTGGAGAAGGAGGGGAGGAAAGGGAGACGAGCCAGCTTGTGTGGGGGGGTGGGGGGTGGGGGGGGAGTGGAATAAGTCTAGGGACAGGATGCTGAAGACTGACTGGTGAGAGAGGCAGGTGGAGGTTGGCTGGGATACATTTGGGGGGGAGATAGTGTGTGGGTGAAAGGTGCTGGGGAAAAGGTGTTACCAAAGGCAAGCGTAATTTATTTTTGTGTGTGTTTAAAATATTTATAGACTGCCTTTCATAATATTTCTAGTCAGACAACTGAAGAATCAGACAGTAGTGGGATGGAGCAAGTTGAGCTAGGGGAGTGATAGGAAGAGAGGTCAATGCAGGAACCCTACGCTAGAGTCTGGCACCAAAGCTGTAGTGCTGGGTTTCCTAAAGCAAGTTTGACATAGACGTTTTGTCCACCAATGGTGTGTAAACTGGTTCTCAACCCAGTCTTCTGGGACCCCCAAGCCAATCAAGTTTTCAGGGTATCCACAATGAATGTGCATGAGATAGATCTGCATGCAATGGAAGCAGTGCATGCATATCTATCTCATGCATATTCATTGTGGATATCCTGAAAATCTGACTAGCCTGGGGGTCCCAGAGGACTGGGTTGAGAACTACTGGTGTAAGCAAACAGCATGCATATGAGCAGTGAGCAAATAATCTGCGTTAAACAAGGAGAGCAAGCTAAATACATTCAGACAAAGGTCTGCATGAGCAGTCTCTATTCTTGTGCAACTGTTTGGCAAGCTTTCCTAAAAAAAAAAAAAGAAATAAAAAAACTAAATACTGGTCATTCTAGGTGAAGTTTGACATGTCACTTCAGATGATCCAAGTCAGCAAAAATCTCCCGATGCGCTCTGAACCCCCTATTCCCCTCAAAAGCTTATACCCAGCAGCTCCAATGTAACTCTCTCCCATTCCCCGATTCAAAACAATATTGACCCCAACTCCCTCAAAAATAACCACTGGTGTCCCTAGTAGCAGCTAGACACCCCCACCCAATTAAAAAAAAAATTCTGGCAGGGCCCCCCCCCCCCATGCCCCTCCTGCCCCCCTTCCCTGTACCTCAAATGATGGCAGGCAGGAGCATTGCCCATATGCTCCTGTCTCTGAGCTATCATCTTGTAAAATGGCAGCCCTACCTCACACAGTGCATCCTGTCAGCAGACCTGACTGACCCCACCCTGTGCATCCTAGGATGCACTATGGAGGGTAGTCAGTCTGCCAAATAAGGCATAAAGATCCATTGTAAAGAGAACAGTAAAAAGCTGATAAATTGCAGTGAAATGTTTTACATTGGGAGCAATTACCAATTCATTCATTTGCATATGATTAGCATGAACACTGCGCTATGCTTTAGCACAGTGGTTTTGCTCAGAGGTTTCCTACACTAGCTTGCTTTTCTTCATTGTGAAGTAAGACTAGTGTGGGAAGATCTTGAACAGAACTCTGTGCTAGAACATAATGCAGTTTACTACATCGGCTCCAGAGAGAGGGATAAGATGGGCTGAAGAAGCAAACAGGGGTGGCAAGGGGAGAGGGTGGGAATGGCAAAAAGCAGCTGCAGTTAAAGCAATCCAGGTGGGGAGAGCAGACTATTTTAGTTAGAAGAATTGCTCTGAATGTGCCTGAGCACAAAGCTGGCTCTATCAGACTTCCCCCACCAAGGCTGCCTGCATCTTTGGGGTGGGAATCTCCCAGCCACACTGAAGTCTATTTGTTGAAGTGGACATGGCTTGAAAAATAAGGAAGAGTGGTGCTGTAAGTCTTGACTAGATTGTAAATTTCAAAGAGTAGGGATTGTCCATTATGTGTGTCCATATAGTGCTACGTATAGCTGGTATATGCTTATCTCTTACTTTCCTGCTGTTCTCTTCTTCTCCCCCCCATATACATTTTATTGTAAGCTGCCACAATGACCTTTTAGCCCTTGTGCAGCATATCAAAAATGCAATGTGTGCCTTTGAGTCAGTCCTGACTCCTGGCGACCCAGAAGTGACTGAAATAAATAAATACTGTAAATCTGTGGAAAGATTTGGTGTAGTAGGATGTGTCACATGACATTAATCTTTATGTGAACTAATATGTAACTTTGCAAATTTCAGTCAGATTTCACATTATCAAATACAAGCATTTGGTTCATAAATTTGTTTACTTGCTGATTTCAGAGTACACCATATGGAAATTTGTCTGCATAGTCTGAAATTTAGGTCTAGATTACTCCTAATAGAATACAAGTTATATCTTAAATAAAAATATTTTAATGTTTTAGATGTTCGTGCTGCAAGAGATCAAATGAATATTGGAGGACTTCCTTACCCTACACTGCCCTTGCAAGAAGCACCTTCTAGGGCAACAGCAGCATTCAGTCAGCCCTCATCTGTTTGCTCCTCATCAGCTTCCTTTAATGGGCCTTTTCCTGCTGGGGTCATATCACCACAACCTACTAGCAGCTATTATAGTGGTATGACAGGCCCTCAGCATCCCTTTTATAATCGGGTAAGTAAACCACAAACATTACCTTCAAAATACTTGGAATATGATCCAAAAAATGTAAAACCAACAGTGTTATGTAATTTATTTTGTTAATAGACTTCAACTTTGTTGTCAATGTCATGGGGAAGAGAGGGTTTTAGGATAGAAAGGAAAATATATGCTTAGCACTTTGATAATAGAAAAACAAAATTCAAAATGCATCTAATATTTTTAAGCTTTAGCCTATTAAATGGTTAGCTAAATTTATAAGTTTGTTTTTGGAAGCTGGAGGAGATTGAATTTAATATTTTTTCACTGATGCATTGAAAAGGAATAGCAGATGGGGTAGTGAAAGTCACATTGTAGAGTGAAATAAAGTTTAACAAAAAAAAGCAAAAAAGTACAGTAGAAGGGTTGTTTTTTTATTAGACTAACAATGTATTTTTGGACTAGCTCTTGGGAGCTAATATCCTCTTAGGACAGAATAGAATGAGCAAATGATAACATTATCAGAATCAGAAAATAAGTGAATTGTAAAAAGCTTTATTAAATTTGTTCACCTATTCCTACATTTCTAAGCAAATTACAGCTAACACAGAGCTCGACAAACCCCAGGTGCCAGGTTGCCATGGTGACCAAAAAGCGGACGATCTCCAGGAACAAGCAGGAATGTAGTCTTCACATATGGGTATCGTTGGTACCGACGGAGCCTGCGCGGGAATTCTTCCCAGCGTCCAATAGGAAAGCCTTTGGGAGCATCCCACAGCACCTGCGTGCTGCCTTTCCCAGCTGTCCCTCTCCAGTTCTTCGTTTTCCGCGGAGCCGACAGGTCGCACATCCTGTCACCGCAGAAAAAAATCCCTTCTATTCTTCTTTTTTGTGGTCGCGTCTGCCTTCCCTTGACGCTACACCGGTACCGCCGGTTCTTCTTTCTTTTCTTCTTTTAAAAAAAAAACATTCTTCTGGAGCCTTTCCAGTAATTTTCTCTTCAGGTGCCACGCGCCATTTTGGGCACTAGGCCCAACCTTTTCCTTCAAAAAGGAAAAACCCGCTTCGGGTTTTAAAAAGTGTTCTAAGTGTGGCGGTACCATCTCAGTCACCGACACCCATGAGTGGTACCTCAAATGTTTAGGTCCTGCCCACTCTATCTCTGAGTGTGTTGCCTGTGGGATGATGTCAAAAAGGGGCTGGCAAAACTGAGCTGCTAAACTTAGCACCCTTTTTCCCTCCGATGCAGCCTCCGTGGCATCGACGTCTTCCAGGGCTTCGTCTTCCTCCCATGGATCTCAGGTAACTAAACATAGATCTAGCCACTCCTCAAAGGATAGATCTCCTTCTAGACATCGAGATGCCTCTGGCGAGGGACTTTCACCGGCAAAATTGCCCCGGCGGGAGGCTTCGGCTTCCAAAGCACTAACGGGGCTCCAGGATGTTCTCGAGGCTTCAACCTCGGCAGAACTACTGGTGCCATGCTCTGGGGTACCGGCCGCTTCATCCGGTACCGATACCCAAGCATCAGCAGCGTCGATAGACCAGAGATTCTTGGCTATTGAACGCAGTCTGGCGGCTCTTCTCACGGCCTCGTTGCCCCTGAAACTGCTTCAGACAATTCAACCAGCACCGACTCCGGTGCCGGCACCAACTGCATCGACATCGGCAGGTATTCTACCGGGACCGAGTCATGCATGTCTATCCGGCATCAACAAGTCGGTACCGGACCACTCCGATGCCGACTTCGATGGCTACCGGTACCGTGCTTTGCACGATCACCTGGATCGGAGATACTTCAAGTCCTCGGATGAGTCTGAAGGCTCTGAAAGCTCTGCTGATACCAGAGTACTTCTTCCTAAGGATTCCTGCATACCCTGGTTTGTAAGAGGGTGTTGTCCTTCTACCTGGAGCGTACGCGGGGACATCGAAGGGCTACTCAGCTCTTCGTCTCTTATGATTTATTTATTTATTTATTTATTTAACAAGTTTTCTATACCGCCTTTTCCTTCAATCAAAGCGGTCACAAGAAATACAAAGGTTATAGGCAAGGGAAACAAACATAGTATAAACATAACAGTACAATGGTAATATAGGAAAAATAACAAGGGTTAACAATAAGGCAAATTAGTTAAAATAGTTAAAATAAATAATATATTTAGTCAATTGTTGATCCATATTGTTCAATGAAAAGTGTAGTTTTCAATTGTTTACGAAAGTCTTTTAAATCATCCAGTGAGCGTAAATCAGGAGGGAGAGAGTTCCAAATTAAAGGGGCGGCCAAAGAAATTGCTCTTTGTGAGGTACATTTGCATGATTTAGAGTCGTTTTTTGGGGTGCTGAGGGTGTTGGAAGTGGATAACCTTCTTGGTCTTTTGTTGATATCATGGAGTAAGAGGGCATGAAGGCTGATTGCAGAACTGTTGTGTTTCATTTTGAATATATTTATGATTAATTTATACTTTATGCGAAGGATTATTGGGAGCCAGTGGAGTTCTTTAAGGATGGGGGTAATGTGTTCATAATTTGAGGATCCATTGATGATTCTAGCTGCTGTATTTTGTGCCATTTGAAGTGGCTTGAGAGCATGCTTAGGCAGTCCATTGTAAATAGGGTTGCAGAAATCCAGAATGGGAGTAATGAGTGCCTGACAGACTGTTCGAAAGTGATCATAAGAGATAAGAGGCTTAAGTCGTCTAATTATCTTCATTTTGTAATACGCGTTTTTAACAGTTTTTCTTATATGAGAATGCAGGTTTAGCTTCTTATCGAGGGTTATTCCGAGGTATCTTACTTCGTCCTTAACTGGAATCTTTGTGTTGTTGCATGTAATGTAAGGTGGAGGGATAAAGCTGGTGTTTCTAGTTACAATAAGTGCTTCCGTTTTGTTCAGGTTTATTGCAAGGTTATTATTTGTTAGCCAATTTGAAATGCTAGTAATACAGTTTGAAATTTTGCTGTAATCTGGGCAGTTGATATCAATTGGAGTGTAAATCATGATATCATCCGCATAAATCGTGTAATCTATTTGATGATCTGCTATTATGTGACAGATTGGTTGGATAAACAAATTAAAAAGAAGTGAAGAGAGTGCAGATCCTTGCGGCACGCCTTGTTTGATTACTATGTGACGTGAAGTGTTTAGGCCAATTTTAACTTGGAACTGTCTATCAACTAGGTAGGATTCAAACCATTTTAGGACGGTGCCAGTTAATCCGATGCTCTTTAGTCTTGTTAAGAGGATTGCATGGTCCACTGTATCGAAGGCAGCTGAAATATCTAAGAAGATCATTAAGGTACCTTTGTTGAAATTATCTATTGTTTGAGTGATGTCATTAAATAAGTATAGTAGGAGCGTTTCAACACCATGGTTGGGGCGGAAGCCATGCTGATGTATATCAAGTGGCGCATGTTCATCAATATGGTCTTGAAGTTGTAGCTGTACTGCCTTCTCAATAATTTTTGCTAAGAGTGGTAAGCTGGAAATTGGTCTATATGCAGCTGGATTGTCTTTTTCAAGGTTGTTTTTTTTATGGGTAGGCCTAATTGTTGCTAATTTAAGTTGTTCTGGCATGATTCCATGAGTTAAGGAGTTAGTTACAAGATTGTGAATAAAATTAATAAAGTTTGATTTGGTAGCTTTGATCCAAGGTACAGGGCAAGGATCTGTGGGTGCAGTGCTTGTGTTAAGTGCAGCAATGATGTCTGAAAGTTGTGTAGTCGAGGGAGTGTAAAACTTGTTCCAAATTGTACTTGGTAAAATAAGGCTGTTGTTTTCAGGTTGTTTTAAAGGTGGTGTTTGGCCTATTTTCAATTGAAGATGATCTGCATATACTTGAGGACTGATCTGAATGTCTTTATCAGAGCTTGGTTCGTTGACTAGATTTTTTACAATTGCAAAAAGTTCTCTAGGTTTGTTAAATGCTTTCTGTATAGTATTTGTGTGGTGCTCTTTTTTAGTTTTGTTGATGAGATCGTTGTAATTCTTTTGCTGAATTAAATATAAATTTTGAGAGGTAGGAGATTTTGATCGTCTCCAGTGGCGTTCAATTCTCCTTAATTCCCTCTTAGCATTGCGTATGTTTTTGGAATACCATGGAGCATGATGTCTGTTTTTGAATGTTCTTGAGTCTGAAAAGGCCTTGGATGCAGTGCTAATGGTGTTATACCAGTTGTTCACTTGTTTGTTCAAATCAAGTTCAGTTGAGTCAAGGCAAGGTAGTGTGTCAAGTAAGAACTGCTCTTTATTGAAGGCTTTAAATCTTCTTGGAGTAAATGTAGAAGTTTTTATCTTATCAAGTTTGTCAATCCTGCTTGAGAATTCTATTTTAATTCTAAGGTGGTCTGACCATGGGACTGGTGTGATTATGGGTGAGGAGAAGCTGTCATTATTTACAAGGTGGTTGGGGGCAAAGAAGAGATCTGGCGTAGATCCGTATTTATGTGTAGGAGCATTTATTAATTGTGTATATTGTAGGGAGTCCATAGCATGCAAGAAGGTTTCCTTATCTGCATTAGAAGAGGAGTTGAGGTTGAAGTCACCTAATACAATTAGAGGTTTATGGCAAGTGTTGACTGCACAGATGGTCTCTAAAATAGAGGTTAGCTCATCAGCTGGGGCGTGAGGGGCTCTATATAGGAGGCTGATAGCTAAGTGTTTGTTACCCACTGTGATAGAGCTGGATTTATCAGAGGTATTGGAGGCGATAGTTTGTAGCTGAAAAGATTTTTTTTGCAATGATTAGAACTCCACCTCCTCTTTTCTGTGTGCGAGGGTTGTTAAAGGCGGAATATTCTGGTGGGACCAGTTGGTTTAGTAGAACGCTGTCAGTAGGAGTTAGCCATGATTCTGTAATGCAAAGGATATCTGGTTTTTGGTCATAGATATGGTCTCTGATTGTGTGAATTTTATTTCTAACTGATCTTGTGTTCATTAATTCAATGGAAGTTGGCGTGTAAGACCTTTTTTGAGGATTCTTAGGATTTGTTTGCTGGTATTGATAAGAGTTGTGTTTGTGTTGTGATAATATATGTGAATTTATTGAACTGAGGAGAATATGGTAAATTGGCATGTAGGTTGAGAACCACATATAAAGGGGTTGGGAATAAGGAGCATCATATTGTACAGTGTAATGTTGAGTAGGTGAAGGAAATATAGGGTGATAGGTAGGAGTAGTCATATTAGTTGATCGTTGAGAATCTTAATAAGAATGGATTTATATTATAGCATTAAAGTCTGTTAGCGTTAATTTTCTTAACATAAACTTCTAAAGTAGGGCGGTTAAAGCGAACAAAGATTTAGCTCCTTCATGTAAATAACCTACGAGTAGTTGCTATGATAGAGCAAGGTCAGCTGTAAGGGTGAGAATAACTTTGTTATGTTACTCACTTTTACTTTTATTTTCGGATATTCCAGTCTGACAGTATACCTTTGATAGATATTTGCATGCAGATTTTTATTCTCCTTTTGTGCCCCGCCTAAGGGCCACGCCAAAGGGCCCTCTTGCGAGGCCCTCAGGCGCGGGCGCGCCTTAGCTGCGGCGGTTTCTTGACTGTGTAGAAGGGCTCTGATTGGCAGCCTGCTCCCTGAAGTTAAAGCACTGAAAACAATTAAATCACAACAGCTGATGCTCTTAGAATTCCCGATCGCACTTCTCTGCCTTAGCTGCGGCGGTTTCTTGACTGTGTAGAAGGGCTCTGATTGGCAGCCTGCTCCCTGAAGTTAAAGCACTGAAAACAATTAAATCACAACAGCTGGGTTTACCTGTCTCCAAGTGCACGCTGTCTGCCTGGATGGCAGACTGCATTGCCTGGGCGTTCAGGGCGGCCGACTTCCCGTTGCAGGGTCGGGTTATGGCCCACCGTGTCAGGACTAAGGCCACATCAGTGGCTCACTTCCGCTCTGTTCTGCTGGCAGACATCTGCCGGGCCGCAACGTGGTCTTCAAGCCCAACTTTTGCGGCCCATTACTGCCTGGATAGGGCGTCCCGATCGGACAGTGCTTTCGGCCAGGCGGTACTCTGTAACCTATTTGAGGTTTAGGCAACTCCAACCCTCTGATCCTTTGGTATCAGGCTACTGGGGGGTGTTGCGTTCTCTGCTGAATTCCTATTGCAGCTGCTGCGGCTCTTCTAGAGGGAGCCATTTTTCAGCTATGTGTTCTTGGTAGCCTGTAGCTAGGGCGTCCCATATGTGAGGACTGACTTTCCGCTTGTTCCTGGAGAAAGCGTAGTTACTCACCCGTAACAGGTGTTCTCCAGGGACAGCAAGAATCAGTCCTCACGACCCTCCCTCCTCCCCTGGAGTTGCAGTCGTGTTATTAATTTTTTCTATTCTTACCGTCTTTTTAGCTATGTCATTTGACTGACCAAGATGGCACCCTTGGGCTGGAAGGGGACCGCGTATGCGCGATGCAATCCCAAAGGCTTTCTTTGAAAGCTGGGGAAATGCTCCGCACGAGGGCTCTGTCGGCGCCGACGTCACCATATGTGAGGACTGATTCCTGCTGTCCCTGGAGAACACCTGTTACAGGTGAGTAACTACGCTGTATAAGTAGTGGACAAGAGAGTGAGGCACATCTGGATTCAAAAGCGGCTTCAAAGAAGCGGGTTTTTAGCCTGGATTTGAATAGGGCTAGAGAAGGGACTTGATGCACAGACTCAGGTAGTTTGTTCCAGGTATTTGGAGCAGTGAGATGCAATGAACGGTCTGGAGTTGGCAGTGACCGAGAAGGGCACAGATAAAAGGGATCTGCCAGAGGAGCAGAGCTCCCGAGGAGGGGTATAGAGGAAAGATAGTGAGGAGCCGCAGAATGAATGCAATTGTGTGTTGGAGAAGTTTGAACTGGATGAGGAAACTGATAGTGAGCTAGTGAAGTGGCTTGAGAAGAGGGATTACATGAGCATAGCGACACTGGCGGAAGTTAAGCCGTGCAGCTGAGTTTTGAACAGATTGAAGGGTAGAGAAATGATTCAGAGAGAGACCAGCGAGGAGCAGGTTACAATAGTCAAGGCAGGAAATGACTATTGAGTGGATAAGGGTCTTTTGTAGTGTTGAGTAGAAAGGAAGGGACAAATTTTGCTGATGTTATAGAGAAAGAAGTAGCAGGTTTTAGCCATTTGTTGGATGTGCCCAGAGAAAAAGAGAGTAGTCAAAGATGACCCCAAGGTTGTGCATTGAGGAAATGGGGAGGAGAGTAGTGTCATCCATAGAAATAGAGAAGGGGGGAGGTGAGTTTGGAAGCCATTTTCAATTTCAGACGGCAGTGAGACATCCAGGCAGCAATGTCGGATAAGCAGACAGAGATCTGGGACTGGATTCCTGGAGAGATTTCAGGCACAGAGAGGTAAATCTCCCACCACACACACAGGCACTTCAGCTCCACACCATACACACACACACACGCAGGTGTACCTTAATGGGTCAGTGGGAGTGATGAGAGAGGGAGGAGGAGGGGTAGGGCTACTGCCTTTTGTTGGCACTATGCAGTAGCCCATTAAGAGCCTGATTTACAGAATTAAGCTTTTTCGCAATACCTTTTGGGGGAGGGGGGGGGGGGCATGCACACTGATCTAGGTTTCAGTGGCCGGTAGATTTTTAGGCTGGCTCCCTGATTCCAAGAAAATTTGTGAAGGCCTGAGCTGAAATATACATAATTCAAAAAGCAAATGACAACCAAACAAAATATTTTCTACCTTAAATTTCTCCATCCTATAAAATCCCCACTTCCCCTAGAATTAAAATACAATAAACCCCCTTTTAGCATGATACCTACTGCATCAGTCCATCAAGGAAATAATGATAGCTTAAAAATAGGCTTTCAAACGTTTCCTGAAAGTCAAATATGTTGTAAGCCGCTTTGGCCTTTATTTGAAAAGTGACACACATAAATGCAGATAGATAAAATAAAATAAACTTTGAGTTGCCTGTTCGCAAATGAGAGAAGTCTGAAAATTAAAATTGGAGAGTTAGACTGTATGGCACTGAATGAAAATATACACATTATAAGTATCTCAGAGACCTGATGGAAGGTGGAAAACCAATGGGACATTATAGTTCTAGAATACAAATTATATTGAAATAAGGCAAATTAAATTGGATGGAGAGGCAGCACTATATGTTTAGGGTGTCATAGAGCTGAGCAGGATAAAAATCCCATGGGAATAAAAATACACTGTGGAACCTTTATGGGCAGAAATTCCATGTGTGAGAGGGAAGAGTACTGTATAGAAGTGGGGATATCCTACTATATACCTGGCCAGAAAGAAGGAACAGTGAAATTCTATCTGAATAATGGGAAGTTCAGTTACCCTAATATTGACTGGGTAAATGTCTCATCAGGACATGCTAAGGAAGTAACATTTATAGATTCCATAAATGGCTGATTAAATGGAGCAGCTGGTTCTGAGCCAGATGATGATATTACTCTAGGGACTGGTGCCAGTAACTTTGGAGGGACTATTTAGCAATAGTGATTGCAATGTAATGCAATCAGATTTTTTTATTAAAATGTATTTACTATCTTTTTGAAGCACATGAAATTGGGCATAAGCAGTCTACAATAATAGTGGCAGTATGGTCATAAAAAAATCATATATCATCATCAGACACAATTAGAATAGCAAGATAAACTTGGAAATAGGCAAATTAAATCATAGTAATAGCAGAAATAAAGTGTGAGCTCATTATACACAAAACACTGTAAAGCAGTACTATAAAAGAGGCATGATACTCAAGGGGGTAGATTCTGACCCACGTTTAGTGGGGAGATACATCCAGGGCGGACGTATAATCCCTGCTAAACGTCGGGCTCGTATTCCCACATAATAGCTGGGATGTGTGGGGAACTCTGGACGGGGGGGCAGGAGGGGGCAGGTCAGAGGAGGAGCGAGGTTGGGGAGTAGGCGGGACCCTGACCCTGGACATATAGGGTCAATTCCGGTATCGGCCCTATACGTCCAGGGTTGGCCATCTACACAGGGAACTTATTCCACCTCAGAGTGGGATTTAAATGTGGTCTTGCAACAACTTACTTGCCCGCTGTTTGAGACGATGGCTCCCTGTCCTTTACGCTTCCTTTCCCGGAAGGCCTTGTTCTTGGTGGCTCTTACCTCGGCCAGGCGTGTGAGTGAACTACAAGCTCTGGTTTCTGATAGACCGTACACACTGTTCTCTAAGTTCCTTCCGAAGGTTGTCGTCTCCTTCCACCTCAATCATGAGTTGGTTCTTCCAACATTCTTCCCCAGGCCGCATGCCAGCCGGGCTGAAACAGTCCTGCATACCCTGGACTGTAGAAGGGCGTTGTCCTTTTACATTGACCGTACGCAGGGGCATCGAAGGGCTGCTCAGCTCTTCATATCTTTTGACCCTAATAAGCTGGGTTGCCTGTCTCCAAGCGTACGTTGTCTCTTTGGGTAGCGGATGGTATCGCCTGGGCGTACAGGGCAGCTGGCCTCTCCTTGCAGGGTCGAGTCACGGCCCACCGTGTCAGGGCGAAGGCCGCGTCAGTAGCCCACCTCCGCTCTGTTCCGTTGGCAGACATCTGCCGGGCTGCTTCCTGGTCTTCAAGCCAGACTTTTGCGGCTCACTACTGCCTCGAGAGGGAGTCCCGTAGGGACAGTGCTTTCGGACAGGTAGTACTCCGTAATCTCTTTGAGGTTTAGGCAACTTTTACCCTCCGGCCCTTGTGTTGGGCTACCGTTCAGGGGCATTCTCAGAAAGGATTCTTTCACGGATGCTGACACTCTAGAGGGAGCTTATTTTTCAGCTTGGGTTACCGGTAGCCTTTAGCAGGGGAGTCCCATATGTGAGGACTGACTTCCTGCTTGGTCCTGGAGAAAGAGTAGTTACTCACCTGTAACAGGTGTTCTCCAGGAGCAGCAGGAATCGGTCCTCACAACCCTCCCTCCTCCCCTTAGAGTTGCAGTCATATGATGCATTTTGTATTTTTGCTGTCTTTTAACTGTGTCATCAGACTGAGCAAGATGGCACCCTTGTGCGGGAAGGGGACAGCGCATGCGCGCTGCATTCCCAAGGCTTTCTTTGAAAGCTGGGGAAATGCTCCGCATGACGGCTCCGTCGGCGCCGACATCACCCATATGTGAGGACTGATTCCTGCTGCTCCTGGAGAACACCTGTTACAGGTGAGTAACTTCTTTTTCTTGGTAAGGGGACAAAAAGGCTGCATCGCATTAACAGCTTTAATAATGGCTCCAGACCTGGTGCAAACAAGAAATATTCAGATTTATTGGCAACTGGGGCAACAGATGGACCAACAAGAGACTATACTGTGCTGATGGACTACATCTCTCTGTCGCAGGGAAAAGAATCCTAAGTGAAGAATTCAGGCAGTATGTGGATACGCATTTAAATTAGGAAAAGGGGGTGACGGATGTGGAAGGTCAACATCTGCATGCCACCCCCTGCAAAAGCAAAATATCAGAAACCGCCACACTTTTAAACCACACTTCGGGAAGAAGTGGGCAGAACAAAATCAATGCAAAATACACACAAGCCAGGTAAATGCTGGAAAGCAATGAGCACAAATGCTCGAAGCTTAGCCAACAAAATTCCGTACCTGGAAGCCCTAATGGTGGAAACGGATTTGGACATTGTGGCCATTACAGAAACATGGTTTAATGACTCGCTTGATTGGGATATAGCCATACCTGGCTATAATCTATTCAGAAGAGACAGAGAAAATGGAAAAGGAGGAGGTGTAGCCTTGTATGTCAAAAGCAATATTAAAGCTACTGAAATGCAGGGGACATGGGGAAAAGAAGAAGCGCTCTGGATTGCGTTGGAAAGAGGAGATGGCACTGTCATCCATATTGCTGTAGTCTACAGACCTCCGACTCAAATTGAAGAGAGAGAGAACGAATTGATTATAGACATTGCCAAAATAGCAACAAAGGGGGAAGCGATCATATTGGGTGACTTTAATCTACCTGATGTGGATTGGATTACTCCTTCTGCACATCTGGAAAGAAGCAAATAATTGTGAATGCTCTACAAGATGCATTACTTAGACACATGGTGATGGAACCAAACAGGGAAAGCTCCTTGCTGGATGTAGTGCTCACCAACGGTGATAGCGTGTCGAATGTCTGCGTGAGTGTCCCTGTGAGCAACAGTGACCATCACACGGTGTGGTTTGAGATAAAAGCCATGGTACAGGCCAATCATAGCAAGCTCAAAGTCCTAAACTTCAAAAACACTGACTTCAATAAAATGGCAGAGTACTTAAAGGAAGAGATGACGGGGTGGAAAGAGATAAGGGAAGTGGAATTGCAATGGGCTAAACTAAAGGAGGCAATAAAAGGGGCAACAGATAAATATGTAAGAAAAGTAAATAAAAACAAGAGGAGAAGGAAACCTATTTGGTTTTCCAAAGAGGTGACTGCTCAAATAAAGGCAAAAAACACAGCTTTCGCAAAATTCAAAAGCTTGCAAACAGAAGAACACAGAAATGAATACACGATCAAACTCAAAGAGTCTAAAAGAGAAATAAGGATAGCAAAATCAAAGGCAGAGGAAAAGATGGCTAAAGATGTTAAGGGTGGCAACTAAACTTTCTTCAGGTATATTCGGGAAAGGAAGAAGATCAGAGTTGGAATTGCAGGACTCAGAAGTGCTGGGAAAGGACTCGTGGAAAGTGACACTGAAAAAGCGAAATTGCTAAACAAATACTTCTGCTCTGTTTTTACTAAAGAAGATCCTGGAGATGGACCAGCTGTGACTCCCAAATATAAAAATGGGAATGAAGTAGATACCACACCATTCACAGAAGATGAGGTGTTGGAACAACTTGCTAAACTGAAAATGGACAAAGCCATGGGACCGGATGGGATACATCCCAGGATACTGAAAGAGCTCAGAGAGGTTCTTGCAGGATTGTTGAAGGATGTCTTCAACAGATCCTTGGAAACAGGAGAGGTTCCTCAGGACTGGAGAATGGCTGATGTTGTACCTCTACACAAAAGTGGTGACAGGGAAGAAGTGTCAAACTACAGGCCTGTGAGCCTCACCTCGATGGCGGGAAAAGTAATGGAGGCGCTTCTGAAGGAGCGAATAGTGAACTTCCTCAAAACCAACAGGTTGCAAGATCCAAGGTAACATGGTTTTACCGAAGGACGGTCTTGCCAAACAAATCTGATTGAGTTCTTTGACTGGGTGACCAAGGAACTGTATCAGGGGCATGCGATGGATGTCATCTACCTGGATTTCAGCAAAGCCTTTGATACTGTTCCTCCTAGGAGGCTTATCAATAAGCTCAGTAGCTTGGGGATGGGTCCCAGGATGGTGAACTGGATTAGAAATTGGTTGACCGACAGACATCAGAGGGTGATGGTACATGGAGCTCACTCGGATGAGAGGAAGGTGATTAGCGGGGTGCCCCTGGGTTCGGTCCTGGGCCCGGCACTGTTCAATGTATTTGTGAGTGATATTGCTGAAGGACTGCATGGAAAAGTCTGTCTTTTTGCAGATGACACAAAAATTTGCAACAGAGTGGACTCCCCCGAGGGAGTGGTTAACATGAGGAAAGATCTACAAAAGCTAGAAGACTGGTCTAATGCTTGGCAACTACGATTTAATGCGAAAAAATGCAGTGTCATTCACTTGGGTAGCAGAAATCCAAGGGAAATGTACGCGATAGGGGGCGAGAGGTTGGTATGCACGGTTCAGGAGAAAGACCTTGGTGTGATTATCTCTGATGATCTCAAGGTGGCAAAACAGTGCGACAAGGTGGTGGCAAAAGCCAGGATTATGTTGGGCTGCATACAAAGAGGGATTACCAGCAGAAAGGAAGAGGTACTTATGCCACTGTACAAGTCACTGGTGAGGCCTCATTTGGAATACTGTGTTCAGTTTTGGAGACCATATCTTGCAAAAGATGTAAAAAGACTGGAAACTGTTCAGAGGAAGGCAACAAAAATGATTTGGAGCCTGCATCAGAAGCCTTATGAGAAGAGACTTAAAGACCTAAATATGTACACTTTGGAGGAGAGGAGGGACAGGGGAGATATGATTCAGACCTTTAAATACTTAAAGAGAAATGATGAACAAACAAACCTCTTCCAAAGACGGGGAAGCTGTAAAACTAGAGGGCATAACATGAAGTTGCAAGGTCGTAAATTGAAAGGCAATGTCAGGAAATATTTTTTCACTGAAAGGTTGGTGGATGCTTGGAATGCCCTCCCGATGGAAGTGGTGGGGGCAAACACGGTGACGGAATTCAAAATGGCATGGGACAAACACAGTGGATCCCCTTTACAGCAACAGGATAAAAACAAAATAAACGGTACTATCTAACTTTCGAACCATCTAACGTCTCATCAAATAGCGGTGTCCTACATGGAGTGGTGGGTTCACCCCTAAACAAAGACATGGGGAGGGGTGGCCTGCACAGAGCGACAGGTGCACCTACTCTTGCCATCTTGCTGGGCAGACTAGATGGACCATGCTGGTCTTTATCTGCTGTCATTTACTATATTACTATGTCTATCCATTATATATGAAAGCATCTTAATAGATAGTAAAGGGGACATGAGATAGAACATACAGACAAGATGAAATATAGAAAAGGATTTGATTCAGTAGAAGTGGGTGATTAGCTTGAAGAAAAAACTGAATCTACTGTTTGAAAAGGTGGGTGAGGAGCATGCAGTTGATCTCAGGGCGTATATGACTGGTCAGTTGCCTTTGCCATTAAAGGCTTGGGAGAAAAGCCAGGTTTTCATCTACTTCCTGAATTAGAGATAGTCTTGTGTTAGGTGATGACCCTCTGGGAGTGTGTTCCAGAATATGAGAACTACCCCATTAAGGCTTGCTGCCAGGCGTTATATCGTGTGATTTCCCTTTGGGAACCTGACAGTAATTGTGACCTGGTTTGGTCACTGTTGGAAACAGGATGCTGGACTCGATGGACCTATGATCTTATGTTCCTTTGGCAAGGGCATAATTAGGAGTAGCTTAGAGACCTTGAAGGTGCATAGAAGGACAAGCTGTTCTTTAAGTACACTGGCCGATTTTTTTAAGGGCCTTCAAGATCAGATAGAATTTTTTTCTTTCTCTATCAGTGGTTCCCAACCCACCGCTTTAGTTTGTCAAGTTTTTCTATTAGATCTTCCAATTACACCCTGATTAGCTTCAGTTCCCTGAATCACCACCACAAAAGAATGTTTCAGGTGTGAGGTATCTCCTAAACATTCTCCTCAGCAAAGAATGAATGTATCTAGCTACAAAAGGAAACATTTTTTTTCCTGAAAATAAGACTTCAGACTCACATTTTTATCAGGTTGTGTAGTAAATGAAACTAAGAGGGTAACTCTAGTGAATATGCTATCCTGTGAATTTTTCAAAAACACCCACAGCTCAGGCTATGTGATGATAACACTGAAGATCTCTTCAGCTTTATTTTCCACCCAAACATTCATCCATTATAATCATGTCGGCTTGCAAACTGGGCGCCCCCCCCCCCCCATGACATCAGACTTTTGTCAGTTGCCCCCCAAAAAAGAAAATCCCTGACCCCAAGTCTGAGATGGCCCACAGGCAGGGCCGACCCAACTATCAAGCAATCTAGGTGGTCGCCTAGGTTGGTGACTTCTGAGGGAGCGGTAAAGAGAGGGAAGAGTGCTCCTCTTGCAACTGGAGGGATCCTGCTGACAGCCGGATGTCTCGCTTCCCTTCCTCCCACCTACTGGGGGGGTCCAAGGACTGACTGCTGCACTACCTGCCAGATGGGAGCAGGAGATAGTCCTTTATTTCAGCTGACCTGAGCAGCAGAGGCTTATATTTATTTTATTTATTTATTTATTTATTAACAATTCTTATATACCGCACTATTAGGCATCAGCGCGGTTTACATTGAACAAAAAACATCCGACAATTTACATATGTCTGGTCATTACATTTAACAGGAAGTATAACTTGGCGAAATAGGGGAAACTAAATACAATGAGGGTTATCTGATAAGAACATACGTAAGATATGCCATACTAGATCAGACCAAGGGTCCATCAAGCCCAGTATCCTGTTTACAACAACAGCCAATCCAGGTCACAAGTACCTGGCAGGTTCCCAAAAAAGTGCACAGATTCCATGCTCCTTATTCCAGGAGTAAGCAGTGGATTTCCCCAATCTATTTTAATAATAGTTTATGGACTTTTCCTCCAGGAACTTGTCTAAACCTCTTTTAAACCCAGCTACACTAACAGCATTTACTAACACTAACAGCATTTACTATATCCTCTGGTAATGAATTCCAGAGTTTGATTACGTGCTGAGTGAAAAAATATTTTCTATGATTAGTCTTAATGTGCTACATTGTTGCTTCATTGCATGTACTCTAGTCTTTCTACGTTTTGAAGGAGTAAACAACTGATCTACATTTACCTGTTCCACTCCATCCATTATTTTATAGACCTCAATCATATCTCCCCTCAGCCATCTTTTTTCCAAGTTGAAGAGCTCGAACCTTTTAAGCCTTTTCTCATCGGGATATCTTTCCATCCCATTATTTTGGTGGCTCTTCTCTGTACCTTTTTTAATTTGGCTATATCCTTAAGATATGGTGACCAGAATTGCACGCAATATTCAAGGTTCAGTCGCACCATGGAACAATACAGAGGCATTATAATATCCTTGGTTTTATTCTCCATTCCTTTCCTTATGATTCCTAGCATTCTATTTGCTTTCTTGGCTGCCACTGCACACTGGGCAGAGGATTTCAATGTATCATCCATGAAGACACCTAGATCCTTTTTGTGGGTGGTGGTTCCTAATGTGGAACCTTGCATCGTGTATTGTAGTTCAGTTTATTTATCCCTAAGTGCATAACTTTGTACTTGTCCACATTAAATTTCATCTGCCATTCTATTTGCTTTTTTGGCCTCCGCTGCTAACTGAGCAGAGGGTTTCTACATATTATCCATGATGACACCTAATTATTCCTGGGTGGTAGTTCCTAATGTGGAACCTTGCGTCGTGTAACCATAGTTTAGATTGTTCTTTCCAAGGTGCATAACTTTGCACTTCTCCACATTAGATTTCATCTGCCATTTGGACATCCAGTCTTCCAATTTATCAAGATCCTCTTGCAAATTTTCACAATCCTCTGTGTTTTAATAACTTTGAATAATTTTGTCTCATCTGCAGTTTTGATCACCTCACTGCTTATTCCTATAGCCAGGTCATTTATGAATATGTTAAAAAGCAGCAGGTCCAGCACAGATCCCTGGGGTACTCCATGATTAACCATAGAGAAAATTGGCTGTTTAGCCCTACTCTCTCTTTTTTATCTATACGTTAAAGTCCTCTGCAGTGGCAGCCAAGAAAGCAAATAGAATGCTAGGAATCGTAAGGAAAGGAATGGAGAATAAAACAAAGGATATTATAATGCCTCTGTATCGTTCCATGGTTCGACCGCACCTTGAATATTGTGTGCAATTCTGGTTGGCATATCTTAACAAGGATATAGCCAAATTAAAAAAGGTACAGAGAAGAGCAACCAAAATGGTAAAGGGATGGAATGATACCCCTATGAGAAATGGCTTAAAGAGTTAGGTTTCTTCAACTTAGAAAAGAGACGGCTGAGGAGGTGATGTGATATAGAGATCTATAAATACATGAATGGAGTGGAACAGTTAGGCGTAGATCGGTTGTTAACACCATCAAAAAGTAGAAAGCCCAGGGGACACACAATGAAGCTACATTGTAACCCATTTAAGACTAACAAGCAACTTCAGGCCGGAGGGACTGGGGTCTCTAGTCCCATGACCACTCCTTGTGGCCTTGGGCAAGCCACTTAACCCTCCATTGCCTCAGGTACACTTAGATTGTGAGCCCTTCGGGGAGAAGGGAATAAAAAGTACCTGTTAGTATACATGTAAACCGCAGTGATTCTAAATAGCACGGTATAACAAATAAATAAATAAAATAAATAAATAAATAAAATAACAAGAGAATTTTTTTTCACTCCACATATAATCAAACTCTCTAATCTGTTACCGGAGGATGTAGTAAAAGCTGCTATTGTAGGTGAGTTTAAAAAAAGGTTTGGACAAGCTCCTGGAGGAAAGGTCCATAAACTATTATTAAAGAGGACTCAGGAAATCCACTGCTTATCCCGGGACAAACATTGTGGAACCTGTGTGCCTTTTTGGGAACCTGTTGCCTTGGACAAGTCACTTAACCCTCCATTGCCTCAGAAAAATCCAAGTTATCAATGTCCCTGTTTAATGTACATTATCAAGTTTAAGTTTCAATGTAAAACACTTTGACTGAAGTGATAAAGCGGTATAAATAAATCTGTTAAATAAAAATAAAATAAATTGTGACCTGGATGGACCACTATTGGAAACAGGATACTGGGCTTGATGGACCTTAGTTAACCCAGTATGGCATTTCTTATGTTATGTAAATGGCAGATGAAATTTAATGTGGATAAGTGAAAAGTGGTTCACATTGTGTGTGTGAGGCGGGCGGGGGGAAATAGTCCAAACTATAGGTACGCAATGCTAGGAGTCACTTTTCAGGAAAAGCAGTCATTGTGGGCAATGTGTTGATCCTTAGCTCAGTGTGTAGGTGGTCATAAAAATGCTAGGAGTTAATCAGAAAGGAATGGAGAATAAAACATACAATATTATAATGCCTCTGTATTGATCAATAATATGAACACCTTAAGTATTTATTTTGTATTTAGCTGACATCTTTCCAGTAATAGTTCAAGGCGAGTTGCATTCAGGTACAGCTGGAATGCCCCATCTCAAAAAAGATATAGTGGCACTAGGAAAGGTGCATAGAACGGCAGCCAAAATAATAAAAGGGATGGACAGCTTCCCCATGGAGAAAGAATAAACAGTATTACTGCTACTACTTATCCTTTGTATAGCACTACAAAGCGTATGCAACGTTGAACATATAGATGTAAGAGACAGTCCATGCTCATCAGAGCTTTCAATCTAATCAAGACAAACATCACTGCAAAAACCGGGGACTAGAGTATGGTAAGATACACAGAAGTAATGGACCAAGAGTGAGGGGCGTCAGGATCCAAAAGCAGCCTTGAAGAGGTGCGTTTTTAGCCTGGATTTGAATAGGGCTAGAGAGGGAGCCTGATATACTGACTCAAGTAGTTTGTTCCAGGTATATGGATCAGCAAGGTGGAATGAACAAAGTCTTGAATTGGCAGGGGCAGAGAAGGGCACAGATAAAAGGGATCTGCCAGAGGAATGGAGTTTCCGAGAAGGGTTGTTGGGTGAAATAAGAGTTGAGGGGTAGTGTGGAGCCACAGAATGAATGCACTTATAGTTCATTAGGAGAAGTTTGAACTGGATGCAGAAACTGATAAGGAGCCAGTGAAGTGACTTGAGAAGAGGGGTTAGATGAGCATAGCAACACTGATGGAAGATAAGCCATGCAGCTGAGTTCTGAACAGATTGAAGGGTAGAGAGATGATTCAGAGGGAGATCAGCGAGGAGAAGGTTGCAATAGTCAAGATGGGAGGTGACTAGAGAGTGGATAAAGGTCTTAGTAGTTTGTTCCAGAGGAAGGGTTGAATTTTGCTGATGTTATAAAGAAAGAAAAGACAGGTTTAGCTATCTGTTTGATGCGTGCAGAGAAAGAGAGAGTAGAGTCAAAGTTGGTCCCAAGGTTAGGGCTCTTCAGATTGGAGAAGAGACAGCCAAGGGGGTGATAAGTTAGATGCCTTTTAAATCATGAGTGGGGTTGAACAGGTAAATAGGAAAAGACTGTTCATCTTCAAATAGTTCTAACAATAGGTGAGATGCTAAAAAAAAATTAAAACACATTTTCAAAAAATATTTGTTTATTTATCTTACAGTTAAGCTGTAAAATTTGTTGCTTGAGGAAGTAGTCAAAGCATGAAGCATAGATAGGATTAAAAAAAGGTTTAGACAAGTTCCCAAAGACCGAGTCCATAAACCATTATTAGCCATGTAGAGATGGGAAAAACACACTTATCTAGTGAGAATAATCCATGAAAATCAATGAAAGGCTTAATGGCCACAGTAAAAAAGACGCTGGCCTTGATCATATGATTGTAGGGACCCAATCAAGGAATTGATAGTCAAGGCATACACGTGCAGTCACAAAAAATGAATCCACTCAACACAGACATTCAAGCCAACTGGCTTAAGTGTATTTAGATGATAGGCGGGATATCAAATCCAATAAACTGTAACTGTTGTTCCAGTCGGTACAGCATTTTATCCCTATTGCTCCCATAGTAATCACATGGAACTAAATCAATGACAAAAAACTATAGCATAACAAAAAAGAGTGTCCCTCCTTTTTTTTAGATCCGAATATAGTTTGAATGTTCTCTAGTTTACCAAAAGGGTAAAATGAAAATCCCTTAAACCATTCAAGGGCCTTATGCTGTGATAATTGATAAGAGGCGCTTATGATTCCCATTTGATTTGCCTTTCCATCAATATGGTCAATTAGAATTTGTTTGTAGGGGATCTGAAAAATAAAGCACTTAGATTGTCATTGATTGCATAATCAGTCACCACATAACCTGTGCAAATACATTTGACAATATACAGTATTTTCTGTGTGGCTTAAAATCATTTGTACCTGTTTATGCATTTTGGTTTTAGTTCATGTATTTAAAACCTTCAAAACTCCAAATACAAAAAGCTTTACTTCTCTGAAAAATCTAAATATTTACTTGACATGGGTTCATATTTCAAAAGCCTTCTTTAAGGGAATTTCTTCAAGGGAGATCTCCTTCCTATGTTATCTCATTTAAAGCTCTAAAACAAGGTAGATAGAATGAGATTTAAATGTGACTGCAGGCTGATCAGATTGATTATTCTAATTTCGATATTGCTGATTAGATATGCCATTGAAACAAATTCACTTATTTACAAGATTCTTAAAGTCCAGCTTTTCATTACCATGCTAATTACAGGAGGACATTTAAATTTGATTCCATGTTCAGACCTTGGAGAGTGATGTTTTGTAAGCAAAAACTCCAGCGTGGTTCCAATCATTTCTCCTCCAGTCCAGTCTCACCTGATCAATACCACACCGTCTCAATTCTTCAAAAGTATAATTCAAAAGCACACAATGTTCCATAATTGGAATATCTGTCTTCTGTCATCTTGGTCATAGATGGCCCCAACGCTAGATAATCCTTATCTTAATCATCATTTTTGTTTTCCCCACATAGTCTAACAGGAAGCCCACATGGGAGGAGGATAGGTCCTGTGAATATTCACGGACTGCTGCTACTACTACTGAGCATTTCTATAGCACTACAAGACGTACGCA